>LR824629.2:2501250-5002500 GCA_902829305.4 Spodoptera exigua | reverse complement strand
TCGAACGCACATTGCGGTCCGTGGAGACACATCCATGTAAAAAATTGCCTTAAAAGTTCTCTATTATGGAAATTTGTTCATACCTTAAAACTATCTACGGACATGAGAGCATATTTGGGAGGAGGTAGTACAAATTTTCCTTTAAAGTTACTTTTAGTTGGAGACGGAAAAGTACCTTATTTTGAAAATAAAATACCTATTGATCAAGATTTAGGAGAAAAAAGACTAGCATTGAGAGTTTAATATCAAAAGATATCGTCGAAATAGAAAATAAAGATTATCAATGGAAGTGTGCACAGTCGGTGCGGTGGCTGGGCAACTGGCTGCCGTGCAACGATTCCCGCACGGAACAACACTTTGTGTGATCCACAAATTGTTGTTTCGGGTCTGGGTGTCATGTGTATGTGACATTGTATGTTTGTAAACGCACCCACAACACAGGAGAGAATCCTAAAGTGTGTACAGTAGAGTAAAGTCTAAACAGTAGTATTGACAAAATTAACGATTTAATTTTAACTAAACTTCCAATGGATCAAGAATATGCAGTCCATTATCTACAGGGATGTTTTCATTCTTTAAACCCGAGGGGCACCCCATCACATTCTCTCAAGTTAAAAATTAGTGCCCCATTATTTTACTAAGAAATTTATGTAACGGGAGACTTTAGGTTAAATTTGTTCGCAATAACGTGATAGTTGCAATAATAGTTCTGACTGGTCCAGTGGTTGGTCAAACAGTATTCAAACCTCGGATCCTAATGATTCCAAATGATTTGCCTTTACATTTTAATCCAATTCAGAAAATAAAACAAAAAATATAATTGACTCAGAAGTACTTTAAAATGATATTTGAACCCGGTTTCGTAATTCTTACTCTGGCTGAATTTCGAAAAGATAAACAGCTATTGCTTACTTGACTTAAACAATTTACTTAATCTATATTTTTCTTAATATTATACCTAAACATGAAAAGTTTGGTTGTTTGTTATGAAGGCGGTAATCTCGGGAAATGCTGATCTGATAATTATGAAAACTGTTTAAATATTAAATAGTCCATTCATTGAGGAAGGCTATTTTAGGAGTGAGAGCAGGGTTTCTTCTTGTAATTAACTCGAGGCTGTCGTGGTTTGGAATGATTTATTCGGCACAATGTCTCTACTAATATTTACATGTCTTATGGCTATCTTACACGCTATCACACATAGGTATATGTCATCTACCAATAGCAGCGCGCGTTCGTCGCAAGGCTCGACAGAGCGGCTGCGCGCATGCGCCGTCGCGGTCGCCGTTCGTCGTGATATCGCGAGCACAGCGCGAGGCTATAATAGGGCGCGTGCCGCGTGACGCGTCCTTTCGCTCCGGTGCCGCCGACGACTACAGACGTGTCCAGTGTCGTGGACCGCAACTTCGTGTCTTCGTGTTCTTCGAGCTTCGCTTCTGCTTGCTTGCCTGCTTATTTGCTTGCTCATTATATTTCGTTTCTGAGCAGAAGTCAAAAACGTTTTAAAACGTCTTTTTCAAGACGAGTTTCTGTCAGCAGAAGTCGAAAACGTTACAAGCGTCTTTTTCAAGACGAGTTTCTGTCAGAAGTCTAAAACGTTTGCAACGCCTTTTTCAAGGCGGCCTGTTTCACTGTTTCTGATCACAGAAAGTCAAAAACGAAGGTATTGGTTTGTTGTTCACGGAGGTATGGTAACGGTAATTTGGTTCTTCAAGGAGGTACGGTAATGGTTATCTGGTAATAGGTATGAGGTGTGGTGGTTATGCCATAGACTGTAGGTATGTATGCCGCTATATCACTCCCCCCTAAGCGAAGCGTACGTTTGGTTTCACTGTACGGCCGGTGCGGGTGACGTAGGCGTCGCGGGGTGGGGTGAATGGCATTGACCGTGCGTCGTTACTTGTAGTTGTAGGTAGATAGGTCGATGTTTTTTCGCGCGGAGTTGCAGTAGGTACAAAGTCTTGCTGTTGGCGCGAAGTCGTTGTAGGTATCTTGTCTTGTTGTTGGCGCGTAACTGATTTTGATAAGGTGTCGTCTTCGTTGAGAAGATATGCTGGTTTAAGTCTGTCTATTGAAATAACTGCAGTACGTGGATACATTTGTATGGTGAAATGTTTGCTGTCGCGCCGAAGTACTTTGTAGGGGCCGTCGTAGGGAGGTACCAGTGGGCTGCGCACGGTGTCATTGCGCACGAATACATGTGTACTCGTAGCAAGGTCTTTGTGTACAAATGACCTTGTGGAGTTTGAGTGTGGCTTGCTGTTCGGCGATAATGTAGACATTGTTTCGGTCAGCTGACGGACGAATTCGGCGTCATCGATGTTCGGCTGAGTAGGCACGAAGAAATCAGATGGTATGCGGAGTGTTGAACCGTAGGTCATGAGTGCCGGGCTGACTTCATTGTCTTGTCGTAATGCTGTACGTAGGCCGAGTAGCACAGTTGATAACTCGTCGCTCCAGTTTGTGCGCGCGCATCTCGCCATGAGTGCTGACTTCAGAGTTCGGTGCCAGCGCTCGACTTGTCCGTTTGCTTGAGGGTGGAAAGCAGTAGTGCGTATTCTGTTTATTCCACATTTCTTCATCAGCGCCTTAAACAGTGACGACTCGAATTGTCTTCCCTGGTCGGTTGTAAGTCGTAGCGGGCAACCAAATCTCGAAATCCACCCGTCGTAGATAGCCTTGGCGATCGTGTCCGCGCTGATATCGCGTACTGGTATAGCTTCAGGCCATTTTGTGCAGCGGTCAATCATGGTGACTAGATATCGATAGTCATTTGACGGCGGCAGTGGTCCCACGATGTCGACGTGAATATGTTCGAAACGCTGTGATTTTTCGAACTCGCCGAGCGGGCTGATAGTGTGCCGCTGTACTTTCGCTCGCTGACAACCGATGCATGTTCTTGCCCATGTTCCGACTTCTTTATTCATGTTTGGCCAGAAGAACTTCGTAGATATTATTTTTCTAGTAGTACGCACGCCTGGGTGACTTAAATCGTGTTGCGCTTTGAATGCGACAAAACGATATTTCGCGGGTAAATATGGACGAATGTTGCCTGTCGATGTTTCACAGATAAGCGGACGTTGACCTCCGGGTAGTGAAATACTGGTGAACTGTAGGCTTGGATGTGACATGTAACTCTGTAGTTCTGGGTCGTTTTCCTGATCTTGAGCGAGTTTATTGTAGTCGATGGAAGTTTGAGATAGGTCGATCTCTTCTATGCGTGATAAGGCGTCGGCCGCTTCGTTGTTATCACCGTGAACGTACTTTATATTTGAACAAAACTGGCTAATGAAGTGAAGTTGTCGTTCTCTTCGTGATGTGTCGCTGGTACTCGGTGATCTTGTTAGTGCATAGGTGAGAGGTTTGTGGTCGGTATATATCGTAAGGTCGTTGCCTTCTATTAACCTACGAAGGTGTTTGACAGAAATGTACATCGCTAATAATTCGCGATCGTACACACTGTAACGTCGCTGCGTGTCGCTCATTGTTTTTGAGAAAAATGCTAGTGGTTTCCACACGTTGTCTACTTGTTGTTGCAGTACGGCGCCGATGCTTGTGTTTGAGGCGTCGGTATATAAGCGTAGCGGCGCGCTATGTATCGGGTGCGTGAGAGTAGTAGCATCGAGGATGCTTTGTCGACATTTCTCGAAGGCTAGCTCTGCTTCTGGTGTCCACGTTATCGGAGTCTTGTCTTTTTTCTTGGTGTTATGTAGATATTTATTCAATTCATGTTGGTATTCGGCTTGGTGGGGTAAGCAGCTGCGGTAAAAGTTAATCATGCCGAGGAATCTTCTTAAATCTTGAATTGTTTGTGGTTTTGGGTAGTTAACTATTGCTTGTATTCGGTCTTGAGTGGGTTTGATTCCTTCTGATGAAACTTCGTACCCAAGAAATTCGATGTTTTGTTTGTCGAACTCGCACTTATCGATGTTTAGACTGACGCCGTAGGTATTTAGGCGTTCGAGTACTATTTCGATGTGGCGTCGATGTTCGTCTTGATTTTTAGAGTGCACAAGTAGATCGTCGACGAAACAAAACACTATGTCGTCGAGTCCTCGTAGTACTTCGTGCATAAATCTTTGAAATGTTTGTCCTGAGTTTCTTAGGCCGAATGTCATGCAGTTGAATTCGAAGAGGCCAAACGGAGTTATGATTGCTGTTTTCTGTGCGTCTTCTTTAGCAATCGGAATCCAGAAGTATGCCATCTTGAGGTCGAGTTTCGAAAATATTTTCTTACCGTGAAGTTGGTAGGTAAAATCTTGTATTCGAGGTATAGGGTAGCGATCAGGTACTGTAACAGCGTTTAGTCTTCTGTAGTCGCCGCAGACTCGAAGTGAACCATCTTTTTTCTTGACGACGTGAAGTGGACTTGCCCAGGGACTGTTAGAGGGTCGGCAGATACCCATCTCGATCATGCGCTCGAACTCAAGTTTTGCTGCCTTGTATCTGTCGGGCGGTAGGGGTCGCGCTCGTGAGTATATAGGCGGTCCGGTTGTCTCGATATGGTGAGTAACGTCATGTTTCACAGGAGTCTTCAGTGACATGGGTCGCAGAACATCGGGATATTTCTTTAGTAGGTCGTGATAAGCGTGATCGCGGTTGACCATGTAGACGGTGTCTTGCTCGGTGCCGTTGATCTTGATTGCGTTTACGCTAAGTTCGGTGATGCGGTCTATGAGTTTTCTTTGATGCAGGTCGACTAATAGTTGATGATGTACTAGGAAGTCTGCGCCCAGTATAGACGTGTTCACGTCGGCCACGACGAATGTCCACCTGAATCGTCTTCGTAAGCCTAGGTTGAGGTCGAGTGTGCGCTCTCCGTAGGTACGAATTTCGGTGCCGTTGGCCGCGAACAGTTTGTATGAGGTCTTCGCCGGCTTGATGTGTTTTTTATTTTTTGCTGATAGGACTGATATGTCTGCTCCCGTGTCAACAAGAAATTTCTCTCGGAGGTTGATGTCGATGATACATAGTCGGCGGCTGGTTTGGTTTACATCGACGCCCGCCAACGTCGATGTACTTTCTAGTTTTCCCGCTTTTTTGAACACGGCGATTCGCATTTGCGTGCTTGGTCGCCGAATCGGTAATGGTAGCGACACACCCAATTCGGGTCGCCGGGCTTGATATTGTTATGCGTGTGATGTCTGGATCTTGATTGGGATCGTGAACGGTTGCGGTGTGGAAAGCGCGGGAAATGTCGGTGGTTTTGCTGGTTGGTACGGAGTTCGGCGATTTCAAGTGATAGCTTTTCTATTTGTTTCGACAGTAAGGCGATGTGTAAGTTGTCTTGACATGCTGTTGCTGTGGAGACTGCGTTGACGGATGCTGGCTTGAAGTGCTCCATCATTTTGTCAGCCATTGCGGCTAGCATCTCGAGTGATGACTCTGTGTTGACGGAGAGTACGGCGCGTATTTGAGCTGGTAGTTGATTCAGCCACATTACTTTAAGTGCCTCGTCGGACAGGAGTTTGCCGCTGAGGTCACGCATCTTGCGGAGTAGCTGGCTCGGTTTTTGGTCGCCGAGCTCGAGACCACTCAGCAGTTTCTGTAGCTGGCGATGGTCAGACTCTTGATACGTGGAGATCAGCCGTTCTTTCAGTGTGCTGTACTTGCCGGTTGCTGGGGGGCTTAAGATGATGTCGGCGATCTGTTCAAGGTCGTTGTTGCCGAGCAATGGTACGACGAGGTTAAACTTCTGCTCTTCTCCTATTTTGCTGGCGGCAACAGCTGCCTCGAATTGCGCAAACCATAGGCGAGGATTTTGGCGCCAAAATGGTGGCAATCTGGCGGGCAGGGATATTGTCGCCACGTCGCTCTGCACTGTCGTTACGCCGTGGGCGTCGCTGAATTGTTCGCTGGCCATATTTCTTCTGACTTGCAGGGATTTGCCGTATTTACTTGTGTTCTTTTTCTTCAGGAGGGTCACCAATTTAGGAGTGAGAGCAGGGTTTCTTCTTGTAATTAACTCGAGGCTGTCGTGGTTTGGAATGATTTATTCGGCACAATGTCTCTACTAATATTTACATGTCTTATGGCTATCTTACACGCTATCACACATAGGTATATATCATCTACCAATAGCAGCGCGCGTTCGTCGCAAGGCTCGACAGAGCGGCTGCGCGCATGCGCCGTCGCGGTCGCCGTTCGTCGTGATATCGCGAGCACAGCGCGAGGCTATAATAGGGCGCGTGCCGCGTGACGCGTCCTTTCGCTCCGGTGCCGCCGACGACTACAGACGTGTCCAGTGTCGTGGCGTGGACCGCAACTTCGTGTCTTGCTCATTATATTTCGTTTCTGAGCAGAAGTCAAAAACGTTTTAAAACGTCTTTTTCAAGACGAGTTTCTGTCAGCAGAAGTCGAAAACGTTACAAGCGTCTTTTTCAAGACGAGTTTCTGTCAGAAGTCTAAAACGTTTGCAACGCCTTTTTCAAGGCGGCCTGTTTCACTGTTTCTGATCACAGAAAGTCAAAAACGAAGGTATTGGTTTGTTGTTCACGGAGGTATGGTAACGGTAATTTGGTTCTTCAAGGAGGTACGGTAATGGTTATCTGGTAATAGGTATGAGGTGTGGTGGTTATGCCATAGACTGTAGGTATGTATGCCGCTATACTATAATATAGGCAATATTTTATCTCGGTATTTCCACGGAAACGACAAAAACGCGGGTGAAACCGCGGGGCACAACTAGTAGAAAATAATATTTAATAACTACCTATTTTATAATTTTGAAGTCGGTGCCAAGTAAATTCTACTACATAAATTAGCAAGAGGTAGTAAATTAGGAGTAGGTAATATTTTTACACTGTTATAGTTTTACTTGGCACCGATTTTAAGATTATAAAATAGTTATTAAATATTATTCTCTATTTAACTAAATGAAAATATGTATTACTTTGAACAAAGTAAATTAATTTTTTGCTTTTTAGTTTTCCTTTTTGAAGTCGGTTTTTTAAATGTAGTGAGTGAGAATCTGGAAGAAGTGCCTTTAATTATCTACCGGAACTTGTACTACTAACCTGACGGAGCGCCCGCGGACTATCAGGTGCGCGCGTACATGAGTACCTACCAAAACATTAATTTTTTAAATACGCCAATTATACGATGGCACATTACGTCTTATGAAAATTTGAATTGCAGAATTTTTATTATTTGATGTACCTAGATATTTTTGCCTGTCCTAAGCCAGATTTAAAGTATGAAAGGAAAATGCATTTATACCTACGTCAGCGTCGGTCATTGACCGCGCATATGTTCTGCGATAAGCGCTAGGGTGTCGAACCGTTGCGAAATTTTTACAATTTTTTTGAACGGTTTTGCTCGTCATTAATCAGGGTTTATTTATTTTTTATGTGTTTATTGGTGTAGTCTATGCATAAACTATTGGGGGTTTGAATAAGTCCCTCGTTCAAATATACATACTGTAGGTATATTGAGAAGAATTTGTTGTACTCAACTCGTGTAGTTAACACCCATTAAAATTAATCACCATCAACCCTGGTTCCGCATAGCGGTAATCGTATTGAACCTCATTAACGAATGTAAAATGTAATTTGAATCGAATAAAACAATTATTTCAGGTTTTAAATGTCTTTTTATTCATCTATTTTAACTTGAACTTCTGGAGGTCGGACGGGGAGATGAAGACTGACAATAACCAACCCGTTCCTACTCTTGGCCTGAGTCGACGTCTTTTGGAGGGGAGAGAGGGGGTTAAAACATAAAGGTTGCTCTGTTCTTCCTCCTCCAAAGACTGCATTAGCAGCTCGCTTCCAACTGACCGATGTGTGGCCTAAATGGAGGCAGTAAACTTCATCAAGCTGATATTTTGCCGACGACGATTAGCTTACATTTTTATGTTGAGTTTTCTGATGTGTCATCATGGCATACTTTTGAGCGAAGGACGCCGGACAATATTGACATTTGTACGGCCTCTCCCCTGTGTGAGTGCGCCTATGGTTAGCCAGAATACGATTTGTCTGAAACGAAAAAGATAATATAAATTTATAAAAATCTTTCAAAAGTGTAGCGAATTATTGAAGGAATAGTATATTTCATTACTATAGTCAGAATTTTAATTCGATTCCTGATTTGACATGACCTACAGTCATTTTGTGAAATAATGATACCACATATAACAGTGTAGTGATGAACACAAAAATCGATAAACATTTAGTGAAACAGTTTCAGGAAGGCATTCAAAAAATTACGGCTACCTACCGAATGGTCTAAATGCGTATCCCATGTTGTCAAAGAAGAGGAAAAAATGAGTTAGCTAGATAATTATGTTTATTGACAAGAAATATCACAGACACAATTCATAAATGTTACAGAAAGTAACAACGATAGCGATAGCGGTGACGGCGACAATTTATAAAATGACTGTTTTAATTGTCATGTTCCGTCATGATCACATTTTTATTAATTTCAGACACAATTACAAAAGAAAAGTCTCAGATCGTTAATTAATTGTCAAAACTAAATTATCGGTTCAGACATATTTTATTTCCTGATAAACTTAGTTTACGAGAGTAAATTTATTATAAACGAGAGGAATCGATTCAGAAATATTCGATTTCCATATCGAATAATTTCGCAACGTCACTATTTACACGTGTCATAACGTTGCAACACTGAAATTGTCAAATCTGGAATGGAATTAAAATTCCGAGTATAGTACGGAATCGCTGTCATTGCAAAGAGTTCCGACAAATGTTTACCCGAGCCAAAGGCGAGGGTTGACAGTCGGTACGAGTTGCAATGACGACGGTTCCGTACGTGTACTAAACGACTAATTTTAATACAGTTGCGAAAAAATTAAGCAATTCAATCGAAATTACCCATTTCGTGTAAAAAAAGAACAACTAAACTCGCGAAAAGAAAATTTCGGAAAATGGCGCCAACCGTAGAATGTAAGCAGTTTTTTTCACCCATTCTGGTAGGCAAAGGGAACTGCCCATACAGTCAAGTCTTTAGTACTTGGTATTTTTATTATCAGAAATGAAATTGAAATTAGTGATATGAAATGAACTGAAACCTTACCTAACTCATTCAATCAAATAATTAATTCTGATATTGGACAAATTAGTATAGGTAGCTTGCAATAACATCTATGATTTTTTTTTTTTTTTTAGTTAATACTTCATGGTTGTTTTTTTTTAATAGAAATTATTTTGACACTTGGGAAAAAAAACGCACTAGTGCGGGAAAGGCAAAAAAAAGCACGAGTGTGAAATAGCCTAGATCCCGAACGCTACACGTCCCTGCAATACGCCACTTTTTGAGCAACTGTATTAAAAATACAATTTTTGGTTTGGATAGTTGATTTCACTAATGGTCGTGATAAACCGTTACGCGTTAATTTTGAATACAAGACCATATCACATTACACATCATCAGCCTATATGTGTCCTGCTAAGCAAACCAACTCTTCCCATAAGGAGAATATTTGAGCACTAATCACTACGCTTGCTCACGGCGGGTTGGCGATTTCAAACTTATAAGATATTATAAGTCGAGGTTTCTTCACGATGTTTTCCTTTACCGTTTGTCAGTGGTGTCTTAATAATCATAGAAAGTACGTACATATAACTCGGAAACACACAAACTTACAAACATACAAACTTACAAACGTACAAACTTACAAACGTACACACTTACAAATACCTCTTTATAATATTAGTATAGATAGCTATAATATACTTACACTAAATCCCCTGCCACATAGATCGCATATTTTGTCTTTTGGGTTTGGTATCTTTTGATGCACTCTCTGTAAATGATTCCGTTTGCCGAACCCATTGGCGAAGTACTGAAATAAATAAATCAATATAATCCTTAAGTACTTCAAGTGTTTTGTTTTTGTGAGGGGAAAATCATCAAATGACTTCTTCCGCCCAGGGTCGGGCGGGAGGGAGTGTCAGACTCTTACTGACTAAAACCCCCCTGTTCTTTCTCCTACTCTGGGCCGAGGTCGCGGTACCTCATTGCGCTTACCCCGCAACCCCGGCTGAACATCAGCCCTATAGGGCCCCGTCTGTGGTGGTCTATTGGCTCTTGGAGGCGCGCGCAGAACGCTACGCGCGGTACGCTCGGGATAAAAATGTGGTCAGGTTGTGCCTTAACCAATTTTGTGTGTTCCATCCTTGTCAAGGGGGGTGCTAACCGTCTCTCCTTTCAATAGACGCAAGTACTTTAAGTGTGGGAGAGCCATGCTGCAATGTGAATGGGTCGCCACGGAGTGATACCACGGCCTCAAAAAAAAACGGCGTGAAACAAGCACAAGTTTATGTTTCACCGTCTGAGTTAGGTGCCCTGAGGTCTAATCCTTCCCACCCCCAATCCCTTTCTCCGAATCCCTAATCCCCAACAACACCCTCTTAAATAATTAAGAATGTTTTCTCCTACTGATTGCCACAAAGATTGTATAAATTAATTTCGATAATAACGTACACATAATTATAAAACTGTAACTAAATTTGTTTCGATTTGAGATGATTCATGATAGAACAAGTTTAAACCTTAGTGGTGTTTTTGTTGCTATTTAACATAAATGTGGGGATCAATGGTTCGCAGGATATTAAAAATACTTCGTTTTGTGTAGAAGAAATCGTACTAATCGTTTATTTGTCAATTCGTCCTGGTTAAAAACAAAAAATCGTGTCCGTCCTGTCATTCGTCCAATCACCATCCTTTTCCGGAAATCGCTCTATCTCACTCGCTCATTTATTCTGTCTTACTTCCATACATTCGTTTAGAAACTAGCATAACCTTACACACATCTCACTCGTTCGGAAACATTCACATCCCACATAAATAATCCTGTAAAATGATAAATAAATAAAAAAAAACTCGCTGTGTTACGGGTGCCCATGGCTGTCCAATCACATACAAAAAATAAACATCTATATATGTATTTGTATGTATGTATGTTACCTTATCACACAGTTCACAGTAATGTTTGGTCCCGTTCGTATGGAATAAGTTGTAGTGATTATTTCTGTACGACTTTTTGCTGAATATTTTGTTGCACACTGGACATGGTATACTGAAAAGTAAAAATATAATCTATACTATCTGTACTAATTACCCGACTGCCAAAGAAGGAGGGTAATGTTTTTCGAGTGTATGTAAGTATGTATGTATGTCTTTTCCTTTGTGACCTCCTGTAGCCTAAACGGCTTGATGGATTTTGATGTATGAGGTATCGTTAGATTTGTCTTGATTACGGGAGTGTCATAGGATACATTTTATCCTAAAAGTCCCACGGGATAAAGACATAATAATATTTTTTCTAAATAAAAACAGCTAAAAAGTTATAAATAAAAAAATTATTATTAAAAAAACAAAATACCCGACTGCACACTAAAAAAAGAGTAAAACAAGCCCCACAATACAAATTTACTGAATATAATTTATAAATGTTGATGGAAAGCATCGCAGGCGGGGACCACCTTGACCGCCACCAACGAAAATTCTGCTAAATGGTGCACAACAGAAATGACTATAAATAAGCCTCTGTTGGTCCCCGCCTGCGATGCTTTCCATCAACATTTATAAATTATATTCAGTAAATTTGTATTGTGGGGCTTGTTTTACTCTTTTTTTTAGTGTGCAGTCGGGTATTTTGTTTTTTTAATAACAATTTTTTTATTATAAAGAGGTAAAATTTGTAAGTTTCTATGTAGGGGATAATCTTTGGAACCGAAATTCGGATTGCCAAAATTTTCACTGAGAGATAGCTACAATGTTCCTGAGTGCTATAGGCTATAAAACATCACGCTACGATTAAATGGAGTCGAGCACTGGGTTAAACCGCGCGAGAGTAGCCTCAGTAGTATATTATAAAAAAGAAAATTATTTTAATAGTAATTTTAACGTGTGACAATAAAATTGCTTACCTAACTTTCGGCTTTGGCGTGTGTTTGACAGAATCCTTAATATGCTTCTTATAAAGATAAACACTTGAGAATTGTTTGTCACACTCAACACAGTACCGTAACTCCTGGCTCGTAAGATTCATTTTCGCATTAAACGTTACAGGAATCAGCTCTGGATGATAATATTTTAAATGCTTATTCACATATGCATAGAAGTTCTTGAAATCCTTCTTACATATTCCGCAGTAGCCGGGTAGGTGAGAGTTTCTGAAAAAAAAATTTATGTAAATACAGACTGACAAACATCGGGACAGATAATGTGTGAGAAAGTCATGGACCGGCTCGACCGGAATGATATCACGGCCTCACAGAAAACCAGTGTGAAAGAAAACCCAGTGATTAAGAAAAAACATTCATTTTAATAATACATTAATATGGAAAGCGAAGCGAAAAAAATACTACTAAATCAAATCAAGTCCAGTCTTTGATCCACAGAGTATCCATTGCTAAGTTTATAATAATAACTATTATCTGTGGACCATAAAACAAGTATTCTTTTTATTATTTCTCTATATGAGTGAGGTTACCGGAGGCCCAAACTCATTCCCTCCCCTCCCCGATCACCAATCCCCCTAAAATCCATGACTTACCATCAGGCGATGTCTGTTTACTCGTTAACCTATCTCATCAAAATAGGAGGTTTTGTTATAATGTCTGCGACTAATAATGTAGAATACTATGGAGTCAGGTTTCTGTTAAATTTAAAGGGTGACTGGTACCTTTTAACCGGGTTGTTTAGAAAACAGTTTTTCGGAGATATCGGGATTCGTGCCGAAGCATGGCTGTTTTACTCGATTTCGGCAATATTAGTAAAAAAAAATTTTTTATGGTATACTAGCTTCCGCCAGCGGCTTCGCCCGAGTGCTGTCTTGATAAAAAACAGCCCATAGCAATAGAACAAAATCGAAGTACATATACATAAAATTTGTTATTAACCATCTCATTTTTATGGGTACATCTCCAATGGGTAAATACCTTATTAATTACTAAGTCTCTGCTATCCGTCCGTCCATAGATAGAATGGTACGGATCTAACTAATAGGTAAGTATTACAAATATTTCATAAAACCTATTACATTATATTTTATTTTATACCGCGCGGCAAACGAGCTGACGGATTACCTGATGGTAGGCAATTGGCGCCATCTATGGACATCCGCAACATCAAATGAGTTACTAGTTCTTTGCCGACCTTTTAGGGATCGGATATTTAAGGATTCGGAAAGCATGGCTTTGGGGAGAGGGATCTGGCCTCCGGTAAACTCACACGGCGAAACACAACGCTGTGGTTGTTTCACGCTGGTTTACTGTAAGGCCGGAGTATTAACAAAAATGATAGAATACCGGGTAAGTTCGGGTTACTTTGACCCTGCGGGGTAACTTTGGTCCAAACCCTTTAACCAATAATAACTGAGAACCAAACATATATTCGTTTTCATTGGTTCGAAAATTTGGATCAAAGTTACCTCCCAGGGTCAAAGTAAGCCGACCTTACAGTACTTACTTTATATGAGCTTCGAGTCTGATTTTTACTTTAAATTGTTTCTGGCAATAATCACACTGAAATACCTCGTGGACATTTCTATAGTGATTACTGAATTCACGGAGCGTCCTGAAAACAAAAAAAAAACGAAGATTTATGTCTGTCAAAGTCAAAGTCAAAATCATTTCAATTAGACCCATACAGGCACTTTTGAACGTCAACACAACTTTAAAGATACAAAGTGTCAGTCTGTCGGTCAGTCCTCTTAGTGAAGCTATTCGCTCGTTCCAAAGTGTAGATTCCGATGGAGAAGAACGAGCAAGAAACTCCATGGTTACTCTTTTAAAATCAGTGTCACATAAACATTCTTTGATACATTATTTAGTTAGTTTGAATATGTGAGAACAGTGAAACGCGTGTATACAGAGAAACATAAAAAGAAAATAACCTTAAGGACAATAGCCAGTCCGGAGCTGACCAGTCCCAATTGACGGCGCCCGTTCACGAGCATGGCACGTACACCAGCATCGCCCAAATCAACCATAATATAGGGAATCTAGCGATCCAGTGACCGTGCCACCGCCAATGTGACCTTTGAGTGAGCATGACAACTCCAAGCTGACATAAGGACCGACATTCTGCTAGTCTAACTAATTTTAATAGGTTACAGAGCACTCGCATTTACAAATTTATCAAGTTTAACAATAAAAATAGCATGGTTACAAATTTACAAAATCTAAGAACTTCCGTTCAAGCAAAGATCTACTGGAACATTATTTATATTCGTGTAGGTAGGTATATTATCCTGTGAATCCTGAATCTGACATCATCATCATAATCATCAGCTTATAAGTGGTCACTGCTGAGGAAAGGCCTCTTTTCCCACGGAGTGTTTGTGAAAGTATTTTTTTATACATTTGCGCATTTTATACGGTCTAGAGTTAAGACCAAAGGCAAACCTACTCGAGGAGTCACAGGCGCTCTGCCGGCCTTTTAGGGATCATGGTTTCGGATATGTCAAAGGAGTAGGTACGCATATTTCTTAAAGGTTTGAAGGTCGTATCGGCTCAGAAATACCGCCACCGAAAGATCATTTTCAAGTTTAACTTGCCGAAGTAGGAACTTTAGCGAAAATCGCACAGTTGTTGACTGCCAACCATCTATGTGATGGGAATGGTAATGTTTTCGCGTGGGTCGATAGCAAAAGGATGCCGAACACCGAACAATATCTCGATTTATTCTATCCTACTACTATTATAAAGGCGAAAGTTTGTAAGTATGGATGTTTGTTACTCTTTCACGTAAAAACTACTGAATGGATTTGAATGAAACTTTACCGCAATATAGCTTATACATCAGAATAACACATAGGCTAAAATTTTTGAGGTTTCTAATGTGAGGTCGTAAAAAAACACATTTTTTGCGCTAACGTTTCCAAAGCGAAGAATCTGCATGTTTATGCTGAAGGAAAAAGATCGTTAAATGTAGTTTATAGGAGCATACTGCAGTAGCTACCTATAGACCTATGATTATGATTAGGGTGATGACCTATGATTAGGGCTCTGCAGTGCTTAGTTACCGTATTTCTTACTTATTACTAGACTAGACGGGACGAACCTGAAGTCCACGCGAACGAAGTCGCGGGCAAAAGCTAGTGACAAATAAAGAAAAATGACTTACCGAAACTCCTGGGAGCATTTATCACAGGTATATATCTTAGTGTGTGTCCTATTCAAATGTTTCTTTAGTTCCCCTTTAGATCGGCAGATGGCGCCGCAGAATTTGCACTTTAACATTATATTGTGTTTCTGGTTCCAGTGGTCGCGGTGATGGGAATCGGAAGAAATATCTTCTTTGCACACTTTACAAGTAGTTGGGTAATTAAACTGAAACATACAAAAACACAATACATATACTATTATTTGTATTTCTTACCGATTATGAGAACACAAGGTCCCGGCCGTTTGGGAGGCGTACGAGGGGCCGGAGTCAACGCAGACGCCCTTTACACAAATTTAATCTAAATGAAATGAGACACGAACCGGCGACTATCCGTGTATGTACTATGTCAATACAAAAAAGGACAGTCCCCGGTCAGTGTAGGATCATTGCGGATCCTCGAGGCGGCGACGCCGTGTTCCGCGCGCGCCTCATAGTGGAGTCCTGCGGTCGGGGTGACGGCCGCAGTGGGTGACGGGGCCCGCCTTACCATCTGGCGGGCCAATACCCGTCGGGGGGTTGCGACGAATGCTTCGGCGATACCCGCCCCTCCGACACATGGGTTATTGGAGGAACACCGGGTTGGTTTTTAGTCAGTAAGAGTCTGACAGTACCTTCGCCCTTACCCGAGGGCGGTGGGTCTCCATGAGGATTTTCCAACCAGAAACAAAAAAAAGGACCATTGCGGATAATGGAAACACCACTTTGGCTTCCACCCTTCGACCAGGATCACTAATCTTGCAAATCCACTTCGGACGGACACTGAAGGCAAGCCAGAGGTGGGAAACCTGTTCCTCGTCATCGTTCACTCCGGCCAGCCAATAAAGGCAAGCTGGAGATAAGGATCGGTTACTCTTCCCTGGAGCAATCGGGATGATGGTAGACCGGGGGAATGCTACTTGCCGTCACCTCGCCTCAAGGTGCCTTGTGGGCTATAATATTATTATTACCTTTTTTTTGTGAGGGTAAAATCATCAAATGACTTCTCCCGCCCTTAGTGTCAGACTTTTACTGACTAAAAACCCCCCTGTTCCTTCTCCTGCTCTGGGCCGAGGTCGCGGTGCCTCATTGCGCTTTCCCCGCAACCCCATTATTATTACCACTACAAAGTATAAAACACATCGCTTTCTATATACCTAATAAAAAGTTCCGTTCCTATATCTCTATGTACGCTTAAATCTTTGAAACTACGCAACGGATTTTGATGTCATTTTTAGCAATAGATCGAGTATATGAAAAGATAAAAGACAAATTTCCAAAATGTATAAAATCTTACCTTGCTATGTCTAAAAACATTATGGCGTGCATAATCCATATATTTCCGAAATCCAACTTTACATGTTTTGCACGCAAATTTACTTTTATTGTAAATCGCTTTTAATTTAATCTCATCAACATCATAATAATCTAGATTCACTTGATCATAAAACTCAGATACTTCATCTGTAAATAATTCGCGAATATTTGTAAAAGTTGCATAATTAGCATACTTCTTTATGGACTGTGATATATTATTCCTTTTCTTCTTCGTTTTCTTCTGCAAAAGACCATCTTCTTCCATTTGCCATTCCGTGTCATAGTAATCCATTTCATCGTTGTTTCCGTTCAAATTTAAACTTTCCACCTCATCTTTAATTTCATTATTATATTCTTCTTTGATCTCCTGCAATAATACTCCGCTGTCTTCTATCAGATTCTCTTCTTCATTTAGAAGTAACTTTTCTTTGTTCTCCGATTCATTATCTATCTCATTTTGCGTGGAAAAGAAATCCTTTTCGTTAATTTTTTCTTCATAAATATATTCATAATCGTACTCTTTGCGTTTAGTTTTTGTAAGTTGTGTGTAGGTACTGAATTTATTCTGAAATTTTAATAAAAATAAATGTTTAAGTAATTAAAGTAGTAGTAGTGAGGGGAAAATCATCAAATGACTTCTCCCGCCCAGGGCCGGGCGGGAGGGACTGTTAGATTATTACTGACTAAAAACCCCCCGTGTCCTTTTCCTGCTCTGGGCCGAGGTCGCGGTGACTCATTGCGCTTACCCCCGCAACCCCGGCTGAACATCAGCCCTATAGGGCCCCGTCTGTGGTGGTCTATTGGCTCTTTAAGGCGCGCGCGGAACGCTACGCGCCGTACGATCGGGTCTGGTTCTGGTCGGGCGGCGAGCTGCCTTTACTCACCGACCGCAGACCCGCGCTTACGGGTGGCCGGAGATCGTCCCTTGAGAAAACCAGCATGAAGATTGCTTCACACACAGGGAGGAGTGAGGAACGGCGAAACAAAGTATTGACTTTGTTTCGCCATTCCTCACTCCTCCAATCTCCATCCTCAAAACCCCCATCTTTAAATCTATACTAATATTATAAAGAGGTATAATTTGTAAGTTTGTAAGTTTGTATTTAGGGGGTAATCTTTGGAACTGCTGGTCGGATTGCCAAAATTCTTGCACTGATAGATAGCTACAATGTTCCTGAGTGCTATAGGCTGTAAAACATCACGCTACAATCAAATAGAGCTGAGCCAACAGGGTAAAACCGTGCGAGAGTAGCTAGTCCATGTAGTAATCTATATAAGAAATGCATTCAAACGTTTCTTTTATTTACCTTATCATTCATATAGCCATGGAGATGATCTGCTAGTTGCCGTTGTGCTGATTTGATCTGAGTTTGAAATTGTTGCGTTTTATTTAACAATGCTGTGCATTCCCAACATAGAAGTATGTCTGTATTGTCCTGTAAAAATGTATTAAGACATCATATAAATAAACAATGCTTTTTTCCATAAAGTCAATCATATTTTTACAGATTTCCTAAAAAGGAGGTTTCAATACATTTGTTGTTATTAAGATTAACTTGTGATATTTCACTGCTGAACTGCAGCCCTTATGACTACCCTGCCCAAGGTGACCTCAAAATTTATATGAATATTATAAGGAGGTTTAATTAGTAAGTTTGTATGTAGGGGTTATATTTGTAAGCATAGGTCGGATTTACAAAATGTATTCACTGATAGATAGCTACAATGTTCCTGAGTGCTACATATATAACTTTATACACATGCAAACCCCCGAAGCCTAATTAATAATAAGAATCAAAGTTTCTATCTATACTAGTATTATAAAGAGATAAAATTTGTAAGTTTGTATGTAGGAAGTAATGTTTGGAACCACTGGTTGGATTTCCAAAAGTCTTTCACTGATAGATAGCTACAATGTTCCTGAGTGCTACAGGCTATAAAACATCACGCTACGATCAAATGGAGCCGAGCAGAAGGTGAAACAGCAGTGAGAGTAGCTAGTTTGTGGCAGCTTAGTCTCTATGTAATGTGTACATGGAGAGTTAAGAACACCTGCGTGAAGAGGCGATGGTCTTTTCTTTGTAAGGGGAAAATCATCCCACGACTTCTCTAAACCCCCACTCCTTTTCCTGCTCTAGGATGAAGTTGCGATACCGCAAGCACTAGCCACGCAACTAGCGTTGCCAGGCGTCCGGATAAAGCCGGACATAGTTAGGCTTTTTGATTGCTAGTCCGGCCAAAATAATCGGTGTCCGGCCTGTCCGGCTTTTGTTAGGCTTTTTACCTAAACTTTTCACAATCGCAAACAAGTGAAACGAAACACCGAACATGGCTGGAGCGAAGCAAAGACTTAGACTTACTATTTCATAAGAATTCAACAAGATTTATGACAATAATAAAAAATGCTTGATTTACATTAAATCTTGTCGCACCTATTAATACCGAGATACAAAACCCTTAAGAATGCAGGGTGTCCGGCCTTTTTAGCCAAATGTCCGGCTTAACGGGCTGGTCTGTCCGGCTAGAAGGCCTAGCGACCTGGCAACCCTACACGCAACCCATAGTATAAATGTATTCTAATCTGTCGTCGCCCCATGCCTTCTATTATTAAGTGTAGTTTCTAGAAGTGTTTATCCAAAGACAAAGCAAATTAGAAGTTTTGTACTTGTAGAGTAGTACAGTTACAGCGTTGTCTTTTTTTTGTAGTTTGTAAGTTCATGTGTGTTCTGCGCAAAATAAATGGTTTTTCTTTCTTTCTTTAACTCCGCCCCTAAGACGACCCACTGACCCTTTCTTTCTATTATCATCAATATAACCTATAGCAACAACTAATGCAAAATACCAACATAAATAACAGCCTGTAACAAATGAAAATCGGCAAAAAACATACATTTTCGTTCTTCCTGTCGCCCCGTAATTTTGTAAACAGTGTCTTTATCCGTCCAGTTACACATGAAATCTTTCTGTCCGCGCTCAAACAACCGTAGCATAACACCAATACACGTTCACATTCAACTTTAGCTTCCATTTCAGTAGATAAATTGGATATTTTCGTTGTAATTACAATGTTTTCGTAAACATCCACTCTTTGACCAATCGTCCAAGCTACTATTTTGACAGGTTGATTTCGTACTTTGACAATGACAGCCAAGTTAATAGACCAAAGACATTAAATGTATGTGGCATACCTATGAAAAAAACGTGCATACCTACGGCCGTGTAGCAGCCTAAATATGGTCGCCATTGGAAGGGAAGGATCAAAACCAAAATGTATCGATATCGACATCAGGACATCGCTATCGACATTTCTTTTGGTGTATTATTTATTTTTGGGTAATCTAACAAAATAATTACATTAGTACTAATATCAAAGTAAGTTTTTTTCTATTTGCGTATTTAAAACACTGAAGAGCATTAAAAAGCTGCTTGTCGTTGTCTGGTACTTCTGTTACGGCACTTAGCTTTGGATAATCAGATTAAACTTTTGACTTAGTGTTACAATTCCTTAATTTTTGTGGTCTTAGCACATAATATTCATATTATCAGCCTTATTGCTATAATTATTATAGCATTAAAGGATGTTCTAGAGAGTGTATGGACGTGCAGACACGAGGTACTTTAACTGCCGATTTACGTTTTAGTTATTTTTTTATATAATCCCTATAATACTGATATCAACATCGATACCTTTTGGTTTTGATTGGTTATGTGCTTCCTTTGTAATGGCGGCCATTTTTTGGCTGCCGGCCGTAGCTATAGACATTTTTTTTCGTACGTATGCCACGTCCTTAAATAAAGGTCTTTTGGTAAAAACATATGATACTATAGCTTTTTAGGGTTCCGTAGTTACCTTCCTAGGAGCCCTTATAGTTTCGCCATGGCTGTTTGAATATATGTCCGTCCACGGATAATCTCAGTGACCGTTAGCACTAGAAAGCTGAAATTTTGAATCAATATGTTAATAAATCACGCCAACGACTTGTATAAAATACATGACGAAACAAAAAATTTAAAAAATACACGTAAAGGAGGGAGTCATTTTTTAACCCAAGGTATCTAAAAGTGAATAGGGGTTCACTCAAATCATTTTATATAATGTAAGTTTTTTCGGAAATCCAAAAGTCTCTAGAGTGTAAGAAATGCCTCCCCCCTCTATCTTTTAAACCATAAGTTTAGAAAATATAATAGAAATAATCAATATAAAATATATTTTTGTAGGAAAATTATTTTGAACTCGATGGGTTAAAAAGTTTTTGAAATATTGTTTTTAAATAATTTAACCGTATATAATTATGCAAGTATTTTTATAACTGCTTTTGTATTTTTTTTTTATTGTGAACTTATCTGCGTTAAAATAAAAAAAAGAATTATTAAAATCGTAATTTACGCAATCCAAAATTACCACCAAAAAAAATATCATAATTATACATACATAACCCATTTAGTTTGTATAAATTATCAACCTAATTAACTAAGAGATGGCGCTAACCATTGCACCAAAATATCGCCGGAACCGCTACGATAACTAGAGGCTCCGTCGTGACTCGGCTAGTTTAGATTTTTTACTGAACATTTTCAAGTAACTAAGCAAGTATCTAATCAAATTTAAATTATGTTTGTGTGTTTTTTACGAATTCTTAAATATAAATGATATATAGTACCAAGATGTTATTCTAGTGTGTAACTTTTAGTTAGTCACCTAAACCATAATAAAATTAGTATATTTTTATAATAACTATCGTGAGACATACTAAATTAACTAAAAATCGCAGGTTACTCACGTGCATAGCTGGGCACCGTTAATGAAATAGTTAACTTCGTTAATCCGCTACAAAAAAAGTTAGCTTCGTTAAACGTTAAAGCGTTACATTTCGGAAGAATTAACGCAAGTTAAAGTTAATCGTTAATCCGTTAACTATGTGTAAAGTTGCATTTTTATAACGTTGCGTTAGTGAACTTATAAAACCTGTTGGTTGGTTTAGATTCTGGAAGTTAATAGGTTAAGAACAAAACAAAATACTTGTATGATTCAAATAAATGTGTAATTTAATCGTCGGACATAAGGTGCATATTCCCCTTCATAAACATTAACATGTTGAAGTTCTCGTCTGAAAGCGAGGCTCGCTTTGGTGTTAAAATATCTTTACCCGTGGAAAACAAACGTTCTACTGCAGCGCTTGAGGGTATAGCAGTATTGTATTTAATAAATAGATTTATAAATATCTGTTCCCCGAGGAATGCAGCATCGTTGAACAAGTTTTTTGATTTCATGTCCATCCATCCACGGACCCGTGCGATAAATAGTAGGCATTGGATTAACGATTAACGGACTTCTGCAAAATTAACGGAAGTTAACATGTCCGTTAACATTTTTATAAGTTAACTTAAAAGTTAATCCGTTAATCAAAATGTTAACTTCGTTAATTAACGATTAACGGATTAACGAGTTAATGCCCAGCTATGCTCACGTGTAAATATTGAGAAAAGCTCTACTAGTTTCGAACCACAGAGGGGTTCTTCCTCATGAGCAGCGTGCGCGGACGCGGCGACGTCGCGCAGCCTACTGAGCGGACGCGGCGTGACAGAGATTTTTAGTTAATTTAAAATTAGTATATATTTTTGTACTTGGGTATCAAACTCTACCTATATACAAGTGAAAAACAATATTTGTAGTTTGGAGGTATGAGGAACAGAGTGGAAAGTTCCTCATACTCCATTGAAAAGGGAGGATCCTGGTGGGCTGCTGCCCGACGGTTATTGTCGGGATTTTCTATAGGTGTTTATTAGCGTGTAAACTTCACTTGCGCGATGTAGAATCTTGCACGTGATTGGTGCTATTTTTAATGTTGTGCGATAAATGTGGCTACAGTAGAATACTTTAAATATTTGTTTTGAGTACTTAAATGAAACAATTAAATTTTACTTAATATTTATTAATCTTCAAATAATACAGCTTTTAGATCGATAAGGCATAAATCGACAGCAACGCCCTCTATTTAGTCAAAATTTATGTATTTTTTTTTTATATCAATCTTATATTTACATACAAGGCCTCACCATCGTCTTAAAGAATGTATTACGTAGACGAGCCACCACAGCGTAAGAGGGAATCGGACACTTGGTATTCGGGAGATCGCAGTTTAAGAAAGATCAGGTTACCAGAGAGCACTATTTTTATAGAAGATCTCGGCAAACGAGCAGACGGATTGTCTGATGATAAGAAATCGGCGCCACTACAAATGCGTTGTCGGCCTCTTGTGGGTCATTAGGAATTTAAGGATAAGGCCGGGGTCAGAAGGATAATATGGCCCCGAGCGAAGCTAGAGCAGGAGAAGGAACGGGAGTGTTTTTAGTCTAGGCGGGAGAAATATTTCCCCGCACTAAATAAAAGGATAGGGAATTTGAAGATTGATGATGGGGCGGCTTTCGTAACCTCACTCACACGGCGAAACACAACGCTGTGGTTGTTACACAACGGTTTACTGTGAGGCCGTGGTATCACTTCGATCGAGCCGACCCATTCGTGCCGAGTCATGGCTGATGGCTCTCCCATTCTTGAGGCTCTTGTCACCCGGTCTTCGTCTTTCCAGTTGTTCCCACAAAAAGGGGTTGGTGGCAAATATTTCTATTTATTTCCAGAATGCAGTAATTTATTGTGCGTATACAAGGCGGCGGGATGGGCGAATGTCGCTGTGCAATGAGTACATTGAAGAGGTCGTTCACCCGTGTGCGTCCTTATATGAGATCGTAGAATCGTTTGAGTCTGAAATAGAGAAAAAATGATAACTAGTATTATAGTCAGGTAACAAATGAGACGTTATTGTTTATTTTTTATGTGATAGGGCGGCAAACGGGCTGACGGATTACCTGATGGTAAGCAATCAGCGCTGCCCATGGACACCCGCAGCAATGGAAGAGTTACAAGTGCGTCACCGACCATTTGCGGATTAGGGATTTAGAGAATTAAGGGAGGGAAAAGGATCGGGCCTCCGTTAACCTCACTCACACGGCGAATTACAACGCTATTGTTGTTTCACGCAGGTTTTCTGTGAGGCCGTGGCATCACTCCGGTCGAATCGACCAATCTGTGTTCGTGCCGACGCATGACTCTCAACACGTTGTGTTGTGATTTGTCGGTTTATAAGTCAACGTAAGTTTCAGCTGGGGTAGCGGATGCAAGCGCCATAATTTAATTAAATTGAACAGAGTGCTTTGTAGTCAGTAAGTCTGACACTCTTTCCCGCTCTTGGCCAAGAAAAAGGTACCTTTTTTTGACAGACTTTTTTTTGTTTGACTTCTCCCGCCCAGGATGAGGCGCGAGGAAGTGTCAGACTCTTACTGACTAAAAATCCCCCGTTTTTTCTCCTGCTCTGGGCCGAGGCCGCGGTGCCTCATTGCACTTACCCCGCAACCCCGGCTGAACATCAGCCCTATAGGGCTCCGTCTGTAGTGGTCTATTGGCTCTTTGAGGCGCGCGCGGAACGCTACGCGCCGTACGCTCGGGTCTGCTTCTGGTCGGGCGGCGATCTACCCTTACTCGCCGTCCGCAGACCCGCGCTTACAGTGGCACCTATCTTATAAAATCGCCTCTACAACTCCTCATTGTTTTTATGGCTGTTCTGCTGCCCTCTTAAGGCGTTGCGTTACCCCCCACTTTGGGAAAGACAGCTCTCAAACATTGAATGTATGTATCTCTGCAGAACACTTTCGGTGAGGTTCGGTGTTTGATATTTTCTTACATAAAATATACTCACAGTGAACGCTCTCCCACAATAATCACATATTTTATTCCTCGGCGGTCTTTTCTTGTTATGCACAAAGGACACGTGTCGATTCAACAAGTAATTGTTCTTGAATACCTGCAACAATAAGTACATGTAAAGTGATTGTCCAGTCAACTGATGGTAGCGGTGACTGTCCAGGCGACACACGTACTTAGGTATCGTCATGAGCTAATGTTCACATGTAAACAGCAGCTCATGTAAAGAGATTGTCCAGTCAACTGATGGTAGCGGTGACTGTCCAGGCGACACACGTACTTAGGTATCGACATGAGCTAATGTTCACATGTAAACAGCAGCTCATGTAAAGAGATTGTCCAGTCAACTTGTACAATGTACAATCGGCAAATTAGAATGATGACCTATGATCAGAATAAGAAAAAAAATCTGGGCCGATAATAACTGTCATATTATGAATTCTTCGATTGTACCTACTTAATTTCTTTTTTTTCGTAATTACACTCCGTTGCAGCTTTCACTAAGGAAACAAACGCAAGCCATCGCCGACAGATGGCGCGATGGGCGGGTAAACTAGTCATATGATATGAGCTCCGTCATAAACTAAAACTAACTAGTAGAGTTTTTGTTTGTTAATTTACGTTACTAAGTCATTATTGTTAATGAATTTTCGACTCCCCAACGATGGTTAATGTACAAAAAAAACATTACAAGTAGGTAGGTACATCGTTGAGTCACAGACTTACCTTAGTACATTTAGTGCAACTATGTGTATGTATTTTCAAATGCTCCCAATTTATGTGTACTTGCAAACTGCTTTTCGTTAAAAATTTCGCACCGCATTCATCGCAAATGAATCTGTAACATAATAAAATTACAATAAAACCTTTTAATCTTTGAATTTCTTTATTACATACGCCTATGTTCCATGGTATAAAGAAACTGCGGAGCGCCATCTACAAAAATTTGAATTTCGCTTACGTTAATAATGTGGGTAACGTTCGAGGCTAATATTCTGATCTTCTAGCTTCTTTAAATAATGCTTAGCTCGATATCCTGCTGATCGCTGAATCATTAAATGGGTACATTTAAGTGTGGGAGAGCCATGCTTCGGAACGAATGAGTCAGCGCGACTAGAGTGATACCACGACCACGGCCACTCAAAAACCAGCGTGAAACAACAACACCGGTCGCCGTGTGACTGAGAGTTCCCGTGTAGTTTTTCTTCTTCTTTAAGACTAAAATCATGTGAAACAAAACCGAACTCACCGCTTATCACCCTCGCCGACGTGTTTAGAATGTGTATTCATATGATGTACCAAACTTTGCCGGTTTCTGTAATAAGTTTTGCATACAACGCAGAATGCTCTTGTATCCGGTGTAGCGTGAGCCGACTTCTGGTGGGCTTCGAGTCCCGACCGAGCTTTATATTGCTTGTTACACTCTTCACATTTGTATTTTCGAGACGATTGTTGATGTACTGTACTGTTAAATTGATCAAAAGTAAAAGTTAAGATTATTTAATATAGCTTCTATCGCGCGGTTTCACCCGCTGCTCGTCTCCATTTGATCGTAGCGTGATATTTTATAGCCTATAGCACTCAGGATCACAAACTTACAAATTTTACCTCTTTATAGTATTAGTATAGATTTTTTTATTCGTTCGTATTTAATTTTATCTGCGCGGTTGTTGCAGTGGCTGGGCAATTAGCTGCTGTACAACGTGACTAGGGTTAGATGCTTGAATTTGCATGTTTGTAAACGTACCCACGACACAGAAGAAAAACCTAGTGTAAGGCAACTTTTTTTCTAACTTTCTTACTGAAGTTAATATGCCACGATTTAGTAAATCATGATGGCACCGGAGGCTGTGTCTCCGCCTTCTAATGCTTGAAGACTATTGCATAAGTGAATTACATTACTACTTTCTAAGTTTGCAAACCACTGACATAGGGCGAGGAAAAAATTGCGAGGTAATATTTAAGCTAAAGAGCAAGAGACTGAATGTCTAACATACATCGCATCGCATGCTACTTTTGCGTGCCAGGCTGTGTGAATTGTAGTGCTCTGTGGATGTGTAGGGGAGGATGGAGGATTTCTTGATTTTTGTACAACATTTTTATGTCTTCGGCGAAAAAGTAGTAATAAATCTAAATTTAACTTACAACATATGGACCTTCAATCCATTACTGTTCACAAATTGGTTGCCACATATACTGCAAGACGGTTTCTCCTTATGCTTGTCCATATGATAACGATAGGCGCGGTTGGAACTAAAACAAAAAGGAGCTTTACTAAAACATTCTAAAAAAAAACGAACAAAAAAGTGGTCATTTTTGTGTATAACTATCGTCAGAAACGCAAAATTTTTGTCCAACGCTCACTTCCCACGGGTGTGAAACTATCTTGATGACGACAATAGGATCGCTATACCCAAAATTTTCCCCTTCACTTTTCTTTCATAAGAACATTTCTCTGACAGTAGCAAACATAACAAAAAAAAAAACTGCCAAAATTGGCCCAGCCGTCACGTGAAGTGACTGATAGTTATTTGAGGGGTGAGTAAAATCGAGCTTCGCCGTGCAAGTTGCTAATGAATAAAGGTCCCGTTGTGACTAGAAACTATAGCTTTTATCAGTTAATTCACATGAGTGTAAGTATTTAGAAAGCTTACCTTGTAGTAAACTCACACTTTCTGCAAGAGTACAGTGTATCATCAGTTGAATGTTGTTCAGTATAATGCTGGATAGCTGAGCTCATGTGGTTGTATCGCTTATGGCATACCAAGCACTCGAGTCTGGAACGAACAAAAGAGGAATAGCATATTGTAGCAACATCATCATCAGCCTATATATAGCCCACTGCTGAGCAAAGGCCTCTTCACATGGAGAATATAATTAAATATAATATATATTATTATAATTAGAACCGTATGTCAGTGGTGTCAAAATAATCTTAGAAAGTCGGAAAATTCACATTGGTACACGCCCGGGTTCGAAATCTTATGCACGTGAAGCGCACGGGAGACTGTAGCTAAACTCTTTGTAAATAAGGAATCCTTTGAACGCTTTTAACACGTTACACGCTGGTAGGATATGTAGAATTTGCCTTTAATAGTTTACTGCCGGCTGTCAGTCATCCATGTGGGTTATGGTTGAAATTTGACAATTGTACTATTAATAGATGACAATATTTACCTTCTATAATGTCTCTGAACGTGTTCCTTGTATGAAAATTTCGTACTTAGCGTAGACTTACAGACATTACACTCGAAACCATTTTTAACCTGTAAGAGAAATATTATGTTATTACTTTACAGATTGTCTCACTGATTAATCGATTCGATGGATTGCTGGGGCATGCAAAGTATTATTGGTTTATTTTTACAGAGTTTCGAAGATAACGCGTAGAAGAGCAATGGTAAGTGACGAACCGACCTGCTCAATCGGAGTGATACCACGGCCTCACAGAAAAACAGCGTGCCTTAACGCCCGTATTGTGTTTCTCTGTCAAAGTCAAATCATTTATATCTAATAGACCACTATAGGCACTTTAGAACGTCAAATAAAATAATTAAATGTTAAGATTCTGAGAGATTAACAGATTTTGATGTTGTTTTTGTTTATTTATAATGATGAATTATTCAAGAGGAATTGTATAATTTATTAAAGTTTATGGATAAAGTCGCGGGCAAGTACTATGAATTAAACTTACCTTCTTATGTCTCCCCTCATTGTGACTTTGCAGTGTTAATTCATGATCAAACGCGACAATACAAAGTTCACACTTGTAGGGCAGTTTCAAATAATTCTCTTTGGCAGCCATCTTTTCCCGCTCAATCCTTAAATCATCTTCGCTTAAAAACACAGTCTTAATCTTTCCTTCGTATCGCACATCTTTCTTTCTTTTTCTTTTGTTATTTTTTAAAACTGCTAAAGGTATTTCAGTGTCGTTATCGGACGATTCAATTTCGTTTTTAAGTTCCTCCGATTCCGAAATATTTTCGTTTATTGGTTCTATTTTGATCTCTGTTTCAACTTCTACATCGGGTAAATTGGTCGTAAATGCCAGCGGCGAGATTAATAGGTTATGTACTTTATTTATTTTTAGTATTGGAGCCTGTGAATGTAAATATGAAGAAAAATATAGTAAGTAAATTATTCAAGAGTTTACGATAGCGAGGTCGGCGCGAGAGGCTGGGCAACTGGCTGCTTTGCAATGTGTCGTGGGAATAACATTTTCCCACACGGAACAACACTTTGAGTGATCCACAAATTGTTGTTTCTGGTCTGGGTGAGGGTTGTATGTCAAATTGCAAAACCCATGCCAAAGGAGAAAATGCTAGTGTGTGTAAATCATTTCAGGGAGGTCAGATTCAAAGCTACATATTTCGTTCGACATTTTCAATAAAAAACTTGCAGTGGGTTATGATGAAATTTTACCGATTGTACATTGTTCAGAACATAGACGACAATGGAAATGCTGATTAATGGTAGTGTTCCCCACACTATAGGCCAATCTGTCTCCCCTCAATATGCCATTAATGGTAGCTATTTAATTTAAAATTTCACTAGAAGGCTAAGAGCAATTGTGTCTAGCCTGTACTTCAAAGGCAATGCTTGCTTACCATCAGGTAATCACCTGCTTGTTTACTACCATATAAATATACCATAAAAACAGTAGGAGGAATCCTCGGAGGCATTGTCCTTTCCCATCCCAATCACTAAATATTCGAAACTCCAAGAGTTTAGCACCACACAGGTAACTCTTCTGGGTGTCCCTGGGTGGCGCCTATTGCTTGTTTGCCAACCTATACCATAAAAATATGTCCTGCCTTAAACTTTATTATTATTGGATGCCTTGTTTGAGCTATTGGAAATAAAATTATGCCAATACAGTGTGTATGGCGAGTGAGTTTTTCAAAAATATGTAAATAAATAAATATAATCTCACCTGATCCAGAAGTAAAGCAAAACTTTCCTCAACTTGTTGTTTAAATAATTCTATTTTTTTCAGGAGATTATGACATAGATTACACATGTACATCTTTTTCAGGTCGAGCTGAAACAATGAAAGAATTTTATTTAAATAAAGAGTTTAAACAAGTTCATCACTGCATAGTATAAAACAAAGTTGCTTTATTTGTACATATATCTTTAAATACATGCAACAGGTTTTGATGCAGTTTTTTTTATAGATAGAGTGATTTAAGAGGTTGTAATGGTGGAGTTTTTATATCAGCATTTCACCCATGTGAGGCCAGGGCAGGTTGCTAGTTAATATATAAAATTAAAACGAAAACAATATAAAAACTCCAAATATAATTTCTGTTTGATTTTGTCTGTACATATAGCAAAGGTTAACAATTAAATGCATTCAATGAAGAAACAAAAAAAAACATTAGTAGGTACAGCCATCTTGGAATGGCTTGGCCACATTACTATGCCAATGCAATAGGTCATTCCTATACTTAGAATACTAAATTTATCGATTAAATCAAACCAAAAAGCATTGGAAACTTATTTAATAAGTTATAGGTTATTTAATTTAAGCATAGTTTTGAAAACTCACCTCTAATTTTAAATAATTAGTCAAAAATCCTGTGTGTTTACATGTACTCATGTTGATTAAAACGGGACTTTGTGAAGCGCAGCAAATACATAATTTACTCATTTCACTGTCGTTTTGTTTGTAAGTATACTCTTGCATGTTTAAATGCAAGAACGAAGACATTTTCATTTAAATAAATTAATTATTTCGGCTAAACGTTTTCAACCATCGACCATCAAGAATTCGTTTCGTAATGTCAGTGACCTAAGTTGATGACATTTGAAATCACGTTTCATTTTGCTTTCGTTTTTTTTATGTAGGTGTTATTTTTTTGATATAATTAATATGTAAAGCTTCCATTCACTTTTATTAAACAATATGTAAATGTATGGGTTTTCTTTCTTTATTTGTTGGATAATTGGACTAGACACGAAAATGTTCTATAAACAACAACGAAACGTATTTGACGTTTAAATTTTATAATAATGGCGTATTTGTGTTCTTCGCACAAAACATTTTATTTATTTCAATAATTCAATGTTTATTTACCATTTCTGAATGAAACATAGGTTTCTAATTGTTGTGTAACATTGACTATTCGAAATGGAATCTGAAGAAAATAATTTGTGCTGTGGTTGCCTCAGTGCAGGGCGAAAAATGATATTACAAGTCGAGTACTGGAAGAAACTGACTTTTTCACAAATAATCAATGAAATTACTGTAAGTATATGTTTGAAAAATGTTTCATATGACTTAAGGTCACAATGTATTATTAAAAGTAATGTAACTCCACTTATAGGTTCTCTAACAATACATATAAAAGTTAAAGTATTGTCTGTTTGATTTGAATTTGAGTGCATTTATGTTACAAACAATAATATGCGCAAATTGACACGTACAAAATTTGTAAACTGTGTCGTGTATAATTGTGTAAGTGTGTAAGTTGCCTACGCGTCACTAATTTGCCGGGATTGTTGGTCAAGTGCAATAACCACTACCTTGACCTGAACCAGGAGAAGAAATGGGGTAGTTTCTAAAGACTTCACTCTCTCTCGTCACACTCAGGGCGAGAGAAAACTAGTAACACCCTAAAAAAAGTCCCAATATTGAGATTCCGATCTAAATCATGTTAAAGATACAGTCAGACAGATGACTCTTACATTAAGACAAAATTATTTTATTACAGCTGTGTGTGCCTTCAAAAAACATTTCAATAAAAAGATTGTATGTTGATATGGAAAGGTTCAGCATGTGTATGTAATAGGAGCTACAGATTTTTTAGGATGATAATTATATCAACCTCATTCTTTTGCTTATATTCATAAAGAAAATGGAAAACAAAAAGTATTTATTGTTATTTTCTATACAAAGTAGAAAATAAGAGGGTAAAATAGTTGAATCGTTCAAGAGTCTTCTATACTAATATTATAAAGAGGTAAAATTTGTAAGTTTGTATGTAGGGGGTAATCTATGAACCGCTGGTCGGATTGCCAAAATTCTTTAACTGACTGGTAGCTACAATGTTCCCGAGTCCTATAGGCTATAAAACATCATGCTACAACTAAATGGAGCTGAGCAGCGGGTGAAACCGCGTGAGAGTAGCTAGTTTGGTTATAAAACAAATGACTAACACAGTCTCAGACTTATAGTAAGTCTGGAATAAGGATGCTAGTGTATAATTAAATGTTACTTATAAAGCTTGTATATCATCTTCTCTCAATTTTCCAGCTATCGCAAGGTGACAGTGTGCCAATATGGTTATGTTGGGAGTGCAGTGCACAGTTAGAACACTTTACAAAATTCAAGACCAAAGTCCGAACCTCGTACGCCATGTTCCTTGATTTTATTAGACAGGTAAGATCAAAACTTCTACCTAGATTAAAAATGCAGGTATGTGATAAGGTAGCTTATTCACTACTTAAATAGTATAAAACAAAGTCGTTTTCTCTGTCCCTATATCCCTATGTATGATTGACACAGTTTTTTAATTCATTAAACCCCAAGGCAACGCCGGCTTTCGCGCACCTGTTGTCTTACTTTTGTCACATAACCTCGATTAAAAGGTTGAATAGATAGAGTGATTGACAAGGAAGGTGTATATGTATAATGACATCCATTAAATAATAGAGAAATTTAGGATCATCATTGCATCCGTGCGAACCCGGGGCGGGTCGCTAGTAGAGCATAAGGCTAGAGTTGCCTTATCTTCTATCATTTATTCCACCGGGAGTGCTTCGAGAAATTATTTCTGTCGATCCATACCGAATCTCCTCGCTATCGTTTCACGCGACATCATTTCCATTCCCATAGAAACTTTATTATGAGAGTACAGAGTATGAAATGTATTCACTATTTTTTTTTTTTTTTTTTTTTTTTTTTTTTATTTTTTTTTTTTTTTTTTAAAAAAACGTTGCCCCACACTAGGATTTTCTCCTGTGTCGTGGGTGCGTTTACAAACATACAATTTCACAAGCACATCACACCCAGACCCGGAACAACAATCTGTGGATCACACAAAGAGTTGTTCCGTGCGGGAATCGAACCCGCGACACGTTGCGCGGCAGCCAGTTGCCTAGCCACCGCGCCAACCGTGCAGTCTATTGTGACTATTGTAATCTAAAAACTATAATACCTCCCTATATAAAGCCGTTGCAGATTTTTATGGTACTATACATATACATATAATACTCACAGGGTCTAGAAGACGGCTCCAACGATTTCGAAGAAATTTTTAATGTAAAAGGTTTTGGGGCCGAAAAAACAAATAAGCTTGGTTTCATTTTCAGAAAAAAAGATACCGATCTGATCTCAATCATTCAAGTAACTACTGTAACAGTCATTAATTTTATAACTAATTAATAATATTATGAACTTTAAACACTAATCTATTAAATAGTAATATCCTTTAAAACCCGAAGATGTATAATTATCATAATTTTAAACCGATTCATAAATCGATTCAGTTTTCGAACATTGCAACATTGTCCCGGTCCGCCATTCAGATTCGAATTCGAAGATTATTGAGAGGTCCGTCGATTGTATTTCTGCAGTACAATTTAAATGTAATTTCAATTAGTGAAAGTTTGTGTTTTATCTCAAGAACCCCATCCTTCTGAGCGTTTCCATACTACTAAAAGATTGAAAATAATGCCTTACCAATATTTTTTTGCTCCACAGAATACGAACCTACCGAATCTCACACCAACACCAAAACTAACTAAACACGACATATTTAACTTTGATCTACAAAACACATCACACAAACCATTCCAAGTTATACCTACACACAACACTGAGATACCCATAAAAGAAGAATTCAGCGTCTGCTCAGAAGACAACAACTCAGACGATGAAAAACTTATCATTTATAAGTCGAATAAACCAAAAAATGGTAGAATTAAGAAGAAAAGAAGAAAGAGAAAGAAAATGGAAGCGTTTAGAGAAGTCGAGTTGAGTCCAGATGAGTTGTTAAAAGAAAGAAAAGACGCTATGCTGAAAGAAGAATATGCGAATGCTATGTTTAGATGTGAGAAGTGTATACTGTCTTTCCCTAACGCAGAAGATTTGAAGGACCATTATCATATGAAACATGACTTGGTATGTATTTAGTATTTGGTAATTATTTATTTAATTAGAAACCAGCTGACCCGGCCAATAAATTTTTGTTTTGTCATAAAAAAATATTTCGAAAAAAGTTATTTTTAACCGACTTCCAAAAAAAGGAGGAGGTTCTCAATTCGACCGGATATATGACTTTAAGATTATAAAATAGTTACAAAATATTATTTTCTATTTAACTAAATGAAAGTGTGTATTACTTTGAACAAAGTAAATTTAGTTTTTGCTTTTTAGTTTACTTTTGAAGTCGGTTGTTTTTTTTGTTATTTATTTTCAAAGCAGTTGCTACAAGTGCTTTGCTGGCCTCGAGATTTAAGATTGAAGATGGAAGGGGCGAGGCCAAATTCTGAAACGAAACACAACTTAAATGAGCACTCTTCCGGCAGTGGCATTCCCGAATCGATACGACCTTCAAACCTTCAATAAACGAGAGTACTCCTTCTTAAAAGGCCGGCCGGTAACGCACCTGTGACTCCTCTGGTGTTGCAGGTGTCCACAAGCGGCGCTGATCGCTTACCATCCGATGGTCCGTCTGGTCGTTTTTCTCCTATTCCATAAAAAAAACTTCAGACAAAAATCTAACATTCCCTTTCAGTGCGGTTTCATTTGAGACCCCACTCGAGTATATTTGCAGACCTTCGGTTGCCCTTCCCCATTTAGCCCCCACATACCCCTTATAACTTCTAAACGGCTCAACCGATTTTCGTCAAACTCGTCTAAGAACACTCGCACGTAAGTCACCTTTAATACAAAAAAAACTAAATTGAAATCGCTCCACCCGTTCAGGCTCCAGGTTGCCACAGACAGACAGACAGACAGACTGACACGTCAAACTTATAACACCCCTCTTTTTTTTACAGAATTTATTATATTATGACATTTGTTTCTATTGGGGTGTCACGAACGAAAGAAAACCATGTCTTTAGATAAAGAGAGTCTAATCATCAATCAATCAGTTACACAATGTCACAAAACTAATTAGTTAGAGAAACAATCACGTAAGGTCGCGGACGCGATACATTCATGCGCGTCGCGGCCGTTAGCGGGGGCGGACTGATCACTGAAGCTCGCGCGAACGACGCGGCGCGCGCAGCTGCGCAGTGCGTTAGCGGGACAAGGTAGATCTCCCGCGCATGCGTGAAGTTGCCACAAATACAGAGGTTCGGACGGCGCGTTACAATATGTTTTTCCTTTATTACAGCACTCAGCAAACTATAAATGCCATATATGCGAATGTTCGTTCGCGTCCGAGGTATCATTCAATTATCATACGAACAAACATATACGTCGATACGAGTGCAGCGTATGTACGGAGCGGTGCGTCAGTAAACGAGCTATCGCCAAACACTATGAGCTGGTCCATTATAATGGGTGAGTCTACATATTTTTTATACCTACGTAACTCTTCTCGCGAGTATGTCTATACTTCTATACTAATATTATAAAGAGGTACAATTTGTAAGTTTGTATGTAGGCAAAATTGTTTCACTGATACATAGCTACAAGGTTCCTGAGTGCTATAGGCTATAAAACATCACGCTACAATCAAATGGAGACGAGTAGGGGATGAAACGGCGCGAGGGAGGGCAATTTACAAGTTTACCTCTTTATAATATTAGTATAGACTAGCTTTCGCCCGTGTGCTATGTTGATAAAAAGCAGCCTATACCAATAGAACAAAATCGAAGTATACATAAAATTTGTTATTAATCGTCTCATTTTTATACATAGGGTAAATACCCTATTACTTACTAAGTCTCCGCTATCCGTCCGACTGACAGACAATTTATTCAATTTTTTTTAAGTTTTTGTCTTTGCATATAACTAGTCGGCGCACGCTGCTCATGAATAAGATTTCCGATGTTACTTGATACTAGTAGAGCTTACTTGTTGACTTTACTTAAAATGTTGTTGGTGTAATATCAATAAAAGATTTGGGTCTTGGATACAGTGACCTTAATATCACAGAAGGGACTCAGTCGGGCAGCTCTCTGCACCAGAGTTACATTGTCAGTGGCCGACACTCTCTCGACCACCTTATTTATACTAAAGGATGACACTGACATCGACAGTTCTAGTGTGACAATAATTAGTATGACTAATTAGAGATGATACAACAGTTGGTTTGGCAACTGGTTGCCGAGCAACGTGTCGCGGGTTCAATCCCCGCACAGAATAAGTCTTTGTGTGATCTGCAAATTTTTGTTCCGAGTCTGGCTGTGATGTGTATGTAAAATTGTGTGTTTTTTCAACCTACGACACAGGAGAAAATCCTAGTAAAAGGCAGCGATTTTATTTTAATAAAAAAATTGAGTATGTTTTTCTCATTGCAGCCCGTCAATAGGCATCGATGTCCAAGACACCCAAATAGAAGTAAACACACAGAACCAAGAAAAAGACTTATCGAATGATCAGAATGAATTATCAAAAGACAACGCAGATGTCACGGATGAAAGGTAAACACCCAGTGTGTTATAATGAGTGTTAAAATCATTTGAAGACTATTTATTTGTGTTATAGGTCATTACACGAGTAGATGGATTACCTGATGGTAAGCAATCGGCGCCTCCCATTGACACTCCTAGTACCAAAAGAGTTACTACAAGTGCGTTGAACACAACGCTGTGGTTGTTTCACGCCGGTTTTCTGTGAAGCCGTGGTATCACTCCGGTCGAGCCGACCCATTTGTGCCGAAGCATGGCTCTCCCACTTAAGCCTGACTTCTCTTAGCCCTAGATGGGAGATATAAGGAGGGTCCCACTCTTACTGACTAAAAACCATCCCGTTCCTTTTGTTGTTGTTATTCCTCGTGGCAAGCTGGCGTGAACATTGATGAGGAACAAGCCCTTCTACCTCATTCTTGCCTTAATTGGCTGGATAGAGTGGAGATTTGCAAGAGTAGGAGCTGAAGGATACTCGGGGGAAGGATTAATCTCAGTAAGGTGCTGGTAGGGGTCTTGACCGTACTTCCGGGATTGCTCTGGTAGCCGTGGGATGCCTCTCCTTCCCCAAGCAGCTCAACGTATGTTGCCTCCGTGTCGCTACATGCTAGCGGCCGTTTCCGGGGGCCCATTATTCAATATTGGTCAGGGGCAGGAGCCACAGTATTTCCATAGTTATCATATCCACAAGTCCATAGCAACCCATACCTATAACCGTATCAATTTTCGCCACATTTCGCAATAGTCCTGCATCAACCGGGGATTATCCTTGGGTGTACTTTCATAGTGGATAATTTCCGGCTGATGTCCTATTTCACTTACGTTAAAGTTGTTCAAAGGGCCTCTGCGAGTTGGCTTCGGTCCCTTGTACGCCTTCTTTTGGAAGGCGTACAAGGGGCCAATTTTGTAGTCCCTTGAAAGGAAAGAACAAAAAAAAAATTACGATTTTCAGTACAAAACAGACGCCAGCACTGTTCGTATGTGATACTTGTGACAAGAGGTTCAAATGGAAGGCGTCGCTGCGGAAACACGTTGAGGTACACCGGATCGAGACCGGACAGAAACGTAAACCGTACTGCGAAACCTGCAGGTAAGGTGTCGGAAATCAAAACCAACACATTGATATATTCTACACTAATATTATAAAGAGGTAAAATTTGTAAGTTTGTATGTAGGGGGTAATCTTTGGAACCGCTGGTCGGATTGCCAAAATTCTTTCACCGATAGATAGCTACAATGTTCCTGAGTGCTATAGGCTATAAAACATCACGCTACGATCAAATGAAGCTGTTTACATTATAATTAATCCCAAGGTTAAACGCCTACTCATTTAGAGTTAGCAATGTTCGCGCGATGTGTCACTGCGGACACTTTATTATATTTTTTTTATTAATGTTTAAGTCTAGTTACCGTCTTAGGTTTCATTTTTATGTTATATTCATTCGCTTGCTGGAAATATAAGCTATTACATTGTCGGAAGATTTTTTATTTAGAAATCCGTATATTTCCCCCAATAGAAGCTGAGCAGCGGGTGAAACCGCGCGGGAGTAGCTAGTATCACAATACAACAATAACAATATTGATATACATATATATAGCACTCATAAACATTGTAGCTATCTATCAGTTAAAGAATTTTGGCAATCCATACATACAAACATACAAATTTTACCTCTTTATAACATTAGTATAGATTTTATTATACTATGTAGTGTCCCCAACATAAAAAAAGTCGCGGCAAAAGCTTTCTTTATGTTTCCTACTTATTTGCAGAAACAATTAATTGAGATTTGTAATGTTACTTTAATTAGTTTTACTTATATTTCAGGTTATCATTCACGACGACAGCGAATTTACAGAAGCACGTAAAGACTAGTACCAATCATCAAATCCAATTGAAACTTAGGTAAGTTATTTTTTAAATATTAAAATGAGTATAACACGCTCAGCAGAGGTTGCCTAGAGCAGGAGAAAGAACGGGGGTCAATAAGAGTCTATCACTCTTTCCCGCCCCACCCTTGGCGGGACAAATCATTTTCCAAAAAAGACTTACATGTAAATATTTCAATAAATACTTTAATAGCCGCGTAATTATCTATACTAATATTATAAAGAGGTAAAATTTGTAAGTTTGTATGTAGGGAGTAATCTTCGGAACCACTTGTCGGTTTTCCAAAATTCTTTCACTGTTTGGTAGCTACAATGTTCCTGAGTGCAATAGGCTATAAAACATCACGCTACGATTAAATAGAGCCGAGCAGCGAGTGAAACCGCGCGAAAATAGCTACTATATTATAAATATGAAACGCGAAAGTTTAAAAGTAAAAAATGTCTTCAATGATGTTCTTTCGACAATCTAAAGTAAAATAATTACATTTTTAGGAAATTAACAGAAGCCCTACCGGACTCGAGTAACGCGGAGAAACGCCAGCAGCATATAGAACAGATAAAGTGTTCAGTTTTAGGATCGAGACAGAAGTTCCCTTGTCCGCAGTGCGACAAGAAGTTCCTGTGCAGAGGGAACCTTCTTCGTCATGTACACAGCCATGTAGCTAGGTAAGACTGTTTTTATCATTTAAGCCATACTTCGGCACGAATGGGTCGGCTCGACCGGAGTGATACCACGGCCTCACAGAATGCCGGCGTGAAACAACCACAGCGTTGTGTTTCGCCGTGTGAGTGAGGTTACCGGAAGCCCAATCCTAAAATCTCCAAATCCCCAAAAGGTCGGCGGCGTACTCGTAACTCATCTGTGGTTGCGGGTGTCCGTGGCGGCTCTGATTGCTTACCGTCAGGTAATCCGTTGGCTCGTTTGCCGACCCATAAAAAATCGATTTAAAAACTTCATGCGCAAAAAATTCACATGCATTCTCAACCAGTCTACCATTGGGTGGTTACCCTTTTATCTATATAGCTTTGCCCGCGGCTTCCTCTCCCGATTAAAAATACAGAAGAGCGACAATGCGCTATGACTTATTCATCGCAACGTTGCACGTTTGCGATGTAAGACAGTCACGGGCTTGACGGGTTACGATTCGGTCGCACAAATGTAATGAGCGTGTTTTACTAAAATACAGTGAGTGAACTTTTCCCCTTTTTAATTTATAATCTTACCCCGTGACTCAACAAGTGGTTTTTAAAATGTAGGGTCATTCATTTTATGTCATTGGTCGGCAAACGAGCACACGGATTGTCTGATGGGTAAACAATAAGCGCCGCCCATGGACACTTATAGTACCAGTGGAGTTACTACAATTGTGTTGCCGGCCTATTGGGGATTATTAAGGATTATATTAGGGATATTTTATTAGGTATTTAAGGATAGGGGAATATGAGCTTTTTACAATCATTATAACGATTTGAAATATCGTGTGACGGCACGGAATAAGATAAGAAATTATGTTGTGACACGTAGTTTCTCTCTCTCTTTCTCTCTCTCTCTCTCTCGATCTTCGTCTCTCTTCTCCACCCCTCCGTCTTTCTTATCTCTATCACCCCCCCATTTCTCTCTCTCTCTCTTTCTCTCTGTCTCATCTCTATATACCCTTCCGTCGCCCCCACTCTCTCTCATCTCTATATCCCTCCCTCTCTTTCTCTCTCCCTCTCTCTCCCCCCCCCCTCTCTCTCTTTCTTATCTGTCTTTTCCTCCTTCTCTCTCTCTCTTACACACACACTATAAAATTGTAAATAATATTTTGTTATTTGCAGAGCAAACGGCAACTTAGTATGCAAGCCGTGCAACCGAACGTTCTCATCCATAGCGACCTACAAACAACACATGAGTATTAGCAGGAAGCATGTCAGCGAAAATGATTTCAAGTAAGTATTGTCAAGGTCATTATTAATCCCCGACGCAAAAAGAGGGGTCTTACAAGTTTGACGTGTCTGTCTGTCTGTCTGTCTGTGGCATCATAGCTCCCAAACGAATGAACCGTATTTAATTAAGTTTTTCTTTGCTATCATAATCATCTTTATGTTAAAATTTAAGTATGGCTCACTTGACTTAATTGAGAAAATGTCTACAATGTAGTTTTAAGTCACAACACAAGGTCAGCAAACAAGGAGACGGATTACCTGATGGTAAGCAATCAGCGCCGCCGATGGCAACGACGAGGAGGGCGTTGCCGATCATTTGGAGTTTGGGGATTGGGGGAGTGGAAGGATTGGGCCTCCAGTAACCTCCACAAGAGCGAAACACAACGCAAGTGTTACTTCATGCCGGATTTCTGTATGGTTGTTCTATCACTCCGGTCGAGCCGACCCATTCGTGCCGAATCATGGCTCTCTCACACTTTACTAGTCGAGTTCCTCTGTAAGGACATGCCTTTGCCGATCCCTATTAAGACAGTCGTCGCTACAATGACATGTCACGTTTTGCAAGTATAATAGCATTAATATTCTATACCCGGAATTTTAATTCCATTCCAGATTTGACAATTTGAGTGTCGCAACGTTATGACACGCAATAAATAGTGACGTTGCGAAATTATTCGATATAGAAATCGAAATATTTCTATAGGAATAGGAATATTTCTGAATCGATTCCTCTCGTTTATAAATTTATTCTCGTAAACTAAGTTTATCAGGAAATAAAATATTTCTGAACCGATAATTTAGTTTTGACAATTAATTAACGACCTGAGTCTTTTCTTTTGTAATTGTGTGTGAAATTAATAAAAAACGTGATCACGAAGGAACATGACAAATAAAACAGACATTTTATAAATTGTCGCCGTCATCGCTGTCACTATCGCTGTTACTTTCTGTAACATTTATTATAAATTGTCTGTGATATTTATTGTCAATTAACATATCTAGCTTACTCATTTTTTCCTCTTCTTTGACAACATGGGATACGCATTTAGACCGTTCGGTAGGCGTAATTTTTTGAATGCCTTCCTGAAACTGATTCACTGATTGTTTATCGATTTTTGTGTTCATCACTACACTGTTATATGTGGTATCATTATTTCACAAAATGACATTACGTCATGTCAAATCAGGAATCGAATTAAAATTCTGACTATAGTAACTAAGTAATTTGATTTGAATTGAATTGTACTGTTATAATTAGACATGAATAAACCTGACTTCAGAATAAACACTTGTTTCCATCTACAACCTATCCTCTTGGATATACTACACCCCATGAAATATTTACGTGAGTAAGTCTTAACCGAATTATCATCATCATCAGTTTTTTCCCTTTAAGTACTTATCCTTTTAAGTGTGGGCTCACTATTATTCGAAACTTACGTATTATCTCGACCGGAGTGATACAACGGTCTGTTAGTACCGTGAAACAAGCATACCGTTTTCTTTCGCCGTATAGAAATGCAATCCACTGCCCTCGTAAAGTCCTAGACGCGGATCCCCTAATCACCCATCATTCTAAACTCCGACTTTTCATTATTGTTGACAGGTATATGTGCAGTGATTGTGGCAAGCGGTTTCCGAATAAAACTCAATTGAAAGACCACGTGGATTGGGAACATTTGAAAAATTTCGTTCACATATGTTCTGTGTGTCAGAAGGTAAGAGAAAATAGGTATTTTTTTGTCTATGATGGACGGCGAACGAGCTGATACGGATAACCTGATGGTAAGCAATCAGCGCCGGATATGGACACCCGCAACTATGGAAGAGTTACGAATGCGTCGTCGACCTTTTGTTAATTAGGGAGAGTGCCATTTTGGGATAAGGGGTTTTGATTTTTGGGATTGGAGAGGGTAAGAAGCATTTGGACTCCGGTAACACAAAGCTGTGGTTGTTTAGTTGTTTCACGCCAATTTAATGTGAGGCCGTGGTATCACACAAATAATGTTAATTAAAATTTGGGTCTCCGGTAACCTCACACACTTACACATTGCTGTAGTTGTTTCACGCCGAGGTCATGGTATCATTTGTAGGACTCAAGACTCAAGTGTGGGAGAGCCTTGCTTCGGCACGAATGGGTTAGCTGGACCGGAGTGATACCACGGCCTCACAGAATACCGGCGTAAAAGAAGGCGTTGTGTTTCGCCGTGTGAGTCAGGTTATCGGAGGCCCAATCCCTCCCCTTCCCCTATCCCTTCCCGATCCTTTTATCCGCAACCCCTATCCCCAAAATCCCGACAGAGCATTCGTTACTCCATTGGTGTTGCGGGTGTCCATGGGCGGCGCCGATTGCTTACCATCAGGTAATCCGTCGGCTCGTTTGCCGGCTTATAACATAGAAAAAAAAAACACTCATTTGTGCCGGAGCACGGCTCTTATACGTGACTTGCAAACCGTCCTGGGAAGGCCTTGGCTATGTTTTCATGATGAAGTCTGTTTTCAGGTATTAAAAAGCAAGACTTCTCTGTACCTTCACAAACAAGTTGTGCATAAGACAGAAAACACTGAACATTTGTGTGATCACTGCGGGAAATCTTTCGCTGTAAGTATCATTACTTTTTATTTGGTACAGAAACAGTCAACAGACATTAGCTATACATAATATTATCATGTTAATCATACACATTGTATAAACCTGAGGTCCAATACGTCAAATTCCAACTAGTCAAATTCAATACTTCTATCCAAATTTCAAAAGCGACACTTTTCTATGTAATTTGTGTGAAACTAAAAAAATATGACGTCATAGTATTTTTGCAAATAGCTATTAAATAGTCAAATAGCTTATACTTATTTGCTAAAAACTATCGAAATAGTAGAGTGTCCACAGATCGATAAATAAATAAAAATGTTATTTTTCAATATTTCATTGTATTGAAACGTTGAATGAATTTATTTTTGACCTAGGAAACACCAAATTGTAACTTTACACAGCATTTAATAGTTAAACAGTCTCAATTTAGGAAAAAACTAGCTACTTTCGCTCGGTTTCACTCGCTGCTCGGCTCCATTTGATTGTAGCGTGATGTTTTATAGCCTATAGCAGTCAGGAACCTTGTAGCTACCTATCAGTGAAATAATTTAGGCAATCTGACCAGCGTTTCAAAATATTACCCCCTACATACAAACTTACAAATTTTACCTTTTTATAATACTAGCGGCCCGCCCCCGCTTCGCACGGGTCTCATCATCTCGCTTACGATGAAAGGGTCCCTAGTACCCAACTCTACCCTCTACTTTTCTAATATTTTCTTTGATAAGAACCTTCTCCTGACAATAACAAACACAACAAAAAAAGAATTAGCAAATTGGTCCAGGCGTTGTTGAGTTATGCGCTTACCAACACATTTTGCGATCCATTTTTATATATAAGACTAGCTCTTACCCGCGGCGTCGCTCCCGTCATTTGACTACTTACCCTACCTACTCTACCTACCCTACTCTACTTACCCTACCTACCCTACTTTACCTACCCTACTCTACCTACCCTACTCTTCCTACCCAACTCTACCTACCCTACTCTACCTACCCTACTCTACCTACCCAACTCTACCTACCCTAATCTACCTACCCTACTCTACCTACCCTACTCTACCTACCCTACTCTACCTACCCTACTCTACCTAACCTACTCTACCTACCCTACTCTACCTACCCTACTCTACCTACCCTACTCTACCTACCCTACTCTACCTACCCAACTCTACCTACCCTACTCTACCTAACCTACTCTACCTACTTTATCCTATCCTATGTCCTTCTCTCGGCTCTAAACTACCTCCCTGCCAATTTTCAGCTAAATCGGTTCAGCCGTTCTTGAGTTATAAGTGGAGTAACTAACACGACTTTCTTTTATATATATAGACTAGCAGCTCGCCCCTGCTTCGCACGGGTCTCATCATCTTGCTTACGATGAAAGGGTCCCTATTACCCAACTCTACCCACTACTTTTCTAATATTTTCTTTGATAAGAACCTCCTCCTCACAATAACAAACACAACAAAAAAAGAATTAGCAATATTGGTCCAGCCGTTGTTGAGTTATGCGCAAAATGTGTTGGTAAACACATTTTGCGATCCATTTTTATATATAAAGATTAGTATAGATGTATTGATATTATTCCTTTAACGACTATTCATATATTTTTTCTTTCAGAATCAATCGAAGCTCCGTAGTCATGTGTTAGCGCTGCACAGTGCTCAGGCAGCTTATAAGTGTAACATTTGCGGGGCTCGCTTCAGCTGGCTCTCCTGTCTGTCTAGACATACCAAGAAACTCCATCCGCAGCTAAATAAAACTTAAGAATCATCCTTTATTATTTATTTACATTTTGAGACAGTTTTTCAGATTCTGGAGACAGAAATGTAGATTTTTATCATCAACTTGTATGTACCTACACTATGCAATGAATAATTATTTTGTTTACTATGAGAGTAATAGAACAAATAAAGCATTTTTGACTTTTAAACTCCAGTTCCGTTTAAGTGTGGGAGAGCCATGCTTTGGCACGAATGGGTCGGCTCGACCGGAGTTATACCACGGCCTCACAGAAATCCGGCGTGAAACAACCACAGCGTTGTGTTTCGCCGTGTGAGTGAGGTTACCGGAGGCCCAATCCTTCCCCTCCCCCAATCCCTCCTCAATCCCTACATCTCCAAATCCCTAAAAGGTCGGCAACGCACTCGTAACTCCTCCGTTGCGGGTGTCCATGGGCGGCGCTGATTGCTTACCATCTGGTAATCCGTCTGCTCGTTTGCCGACCTATTACATACAAAAAAAAAAGTTCCATATTAACAAAATATATTTATTCGTGGTCAGTCTGCCTGTGACCACAACCAGTGCAACCGGGTCGAAGCGTCAAGCTTACCAAGGTATTCAAATAATAATTTTCCGCGTTAATACCCTCGTAAATAAATATAATTATGTTGTTAAAGCATTTTTGTATTTTGTATTGTATAGTTAACTGTATGTGAGCCTCGCCACACCTGGATTTCGCAGTTTAACTCATCAAAAAACAAGCAACGCCGGCGTTCGCGTACCTACTGTTATTTTTTAGTTGGTCCACACTCAGATTTTCTCTTATGTCGTGAGTGCGTTTACAAACATACAGTTTCATATACAAGACCCGGAACAACAGTTTTTGGGTCACACAGAGCTGTTCCGTGCAAGAATTACAACGGTGACGAGTTGCACGCCAACCGTGCAGCCGAATTATTGTTTTTTCTATTGTGTCTAAATTGAAAGGAGAAGAGAGAGTCAGAGTCATATGTAAAGTCTCTTGGTAATACACACCCGTGTAAAGACTAGCCGTAGTGATATATATATATACTACCGTACCGTTACTAAGCAGTTTTTAAAGCCATTGATGCAACTGTATAAATATTTACTAAGCCGTATGATCGGAGTTGAAAAAACATCTTTGTTGCCTTAATACTACACCAGCGCCCTCTAGGTTCGACAAATTATCGTGTAAATGTAATATATTTTATCTGTATTGGAATTGTGAATGAAAATATTTTGGTATATTTGTGATTAAAATGATGTATGTACAAATTATAACAAATTGTTTTATTTTTTGTTCATCATGTAGAAAAATATCGATTTTTCATTATCGTCAGTATAAGTTTCCACTGCTGACTTCTTTCTTCCTACGCTGCTGGTTTCCTAAGCTGAATGGTGATTAGAAATTTTAAGTCCAGGGTAGGTTAGGATATGTAGGTTAGGGTAGCGTATAACGGGTTGACGGGAGCGAGGCCGCGGGTAAAATCTAGTAGGTATATGTACCTATATACCTTTCCATAGAAGGAATTGTTGTTTGCAATAAACATCAACGTCAAACGTCCATAAATCATTTTCTTTTTATTATATGAAAATAATTCCGTCGCCATAACACAATATGTGTATGAAATGCTAGGAATAAAATAAAAAAAATGATTGTTTATTCATATAAAACTATGAAAACTGTAATTTTGTTTTCGTTGATAGCTTATGGTGAGTTTTTTGTTAGTTTAAACTTGCTTATCTCCTAAACTACTGGTTCGAATTTGAAAATTATTTTTGTGTTGGATAGCTCATTTATTGAGGAAGGCTATAAAATACCATACCATACCTCTCGCACGGTTGCACCCGCTGCTCGGCTCCATTTAATCGTAGCGTGATCTTTTATAGCCTATAGCACTCAGGAACATTGTAGCTACCTATCAGTGAAATAATTTTAGCAATCCGACCAGCGGTTCCAAAGGTCACCCCCTACATACCAACTTACAAATTACGAATTCAACCTCTTCATAATTGTAACTAGCGAGTCATCACAATTATAACATCCTGATAATAAGCAATCAACGCCAATCGCAACTTCAGAGGAGTCAAGTACGATGCTGACTTGAAGGAGATCTTGGGTATTCGGTAACCTCACTTTTCGGCACCTCGGCGAAGTGACAGGAATAGGCCATCGTCTCGAGTGCTCCAGGGAGAAGTCACCGTATTTTTTATGGAATAAGTCGGCAAACGAGCGGACGGATTAATTGATGGTATGCAATTGGCGCCGCCGTACGTTGTCGGCCTTTTGGGGATAAGGGTTGAGTTGTTTAAGGATTGAGAAGGGATACCCAAGGGGAGGGTTTGGGCCTCCGGTAAACACACTCACACGGCGAAACACAGCGCTGTGGTTGTTTCACGCCGGTATTCTGTGTGGCCAAGGTATCATCACTTTTGTCGAGTCGACCCATTCGTGAAAACCAATTTTTTATTACCTATTTCCAATATTCCCCTTTATTGACTGACTGGAGCGAAAGGTGACGAGAAAAGTCTTTATTGGCCGTCCAGAGTGAAATCGTAGTAGCAGTCATCCAGCTCTGAGGGTTATTCGTAACCGGCGAATGGGCCAGTGACACAGAATGCTTAGGCAGATGCAAATGATCAGAGTAGAAAGTTTTTGGCAATTTCTTCACGATTCAGCCACTCACATTTTCATTGCCTCTCTTGCTTTTGCAACCATTCCCGGGGGCTCAGTCGGCAATTTTTTGAGTATTCATCTGATGATTTTAGGTACATGTAAAGATTGCATTGTTTCAACAGGTGCTAAAGTCCTTCCATAGTTCCCACCATACCAATCTATGGTAACCTATACCCATACCTTATCTCTTGTTTCCATTATCCGCAATAGTCCTACACTTACCGGGGTCATCTTTGGGTGCATTTCCATAGATAGAGCATACAGGGATTGTGCGCCGATTGGTGTCACACTTCGTTAAGATTAAACCTATCTAAAGCTCCTTTGCGCAAACTTCGGCCCCTCGTACGCACCGTTCTCCCAAATGATCAGGCTCCTATGGTTACGTGAAATACATAATATTTTTACACCAATTTCAACATCATTACAGCCGCTACAGCTGTAGTAGAGCCTTCACCAAGAAGCGTCAACGTGGCCTTGGAAACATCATTCCTCTTCGAACCAAAGGAAATGAATGACAACATAGCTTTTATAAAGAATATAAAAGACTTCTTAGACAAACTTTATACAATGTTAGCGCCGCAGTTGAAAAACTATAACCGTTATCGTGATCTTCGAGCGTCAAAACAGTTCAGAGCAGATGACAGACCACAATTGAATTTTGTGGATCTTTTTCAAGAATACTGTAACCACGTGGCCAACATAACCTTATCTAGTTTCGACCAATCAGCATCAGTTATTAAGAAAGAAGTTTTTAAAATGGTTGACTCCAACAAGTCTATACTGAAACATATTTTACCGGATAAGAACATTAAGGAAATTATGACGGATCTCCTTAATAAAACACACGGAGTCAAAACATATCAACGATGTCACAAAATACCCGCGATGCGCAGATTCTCTAGGAAAATGGATAGAATCTATACGCAACGTGATATGAAAAAGTTACATAAATATTTGAAAAAATTCTACGAAGCTATTGAGAGCACGAGTAAATCGGATGCGACAAAAATCGTTAAAGAATTCATACGATTCGCTATCGTAGACAAGTATGACGAACTTAATGAAACTGATAAGAAATTTTTCGTAAAAGAAGCGAATATTTTATTAGGTAATATAACACAGGAGAAAAATAAGGAATTAATCGAAAAACGCCATATTCAACATCATGATAAAAACACACAAATACCAAAAAATAACCTTTCGACAAATTCTAATGCACAAAGGAATTTCGGTGAAGCAATAAATACAACTTCTAAACCAAAATTGAAATCTACAAATGACAATATGGAAACACGGAAATCAATAGCACGTACAGAAAAAAGGGTCGGTGTGATGAGGTCAAGGAATGATAGAGAAAGAACTGGCAATAATGAAATTGTAGTTGATAATATAGAGCTTGTAGTGCAGTCGCTTAAATCGTAATCTTTCCATCATCAGCATATTGGCATATCATTATCTTCAAGAACGGCGAACTGCAAGGGCCCATCATTTTTATTTTTATTAAATAATATATTTTTTAATGCTACAATTTGGCCTATGAGTCTTTTTCTTTGGATTACAGATGGTAAGCAAACCAAAAGCCCGTGAGACTCGCAATCCAAGTTGCAAGAGCGTTTTCGGCCTTTCGGGAGGATTGGGTTATTGAGAGGGGACGAGAAAGAGAATACGGTAGTTTCCAACTAGTCAAATTCAATACTTTTATCTAAATGTCAAAAACGATACTTTTCTATGAAATTTGTATGATAAACGACGTCATAAAATTTTTGCGTCAAATAGCTTACTTATTTCTTAAATTCAACGTATCGATTGATCGATGAATAAAAATATAGTTATTTTTCAAATATTTTATTGTATTGGAACATCGGATTAATATATTTTTGACCTAGGAAACTACTTAATTGGGCTACCGCTACCTTTACTCACACGGCGAAAAACGACGCATGTTTCTTTGACAGTGGAATTACCTATACAAGGCCGTGGTATCACTTTGCTCGAGCCTGCCCAATCGTGCCGGAGAATGGCTCTCTCATACTTATTTTGATTAATATATTTTATATATTAGATATAGATAATAAATGTAATTGTATTATAGTCTTTTCTTTACCCTATACAATAATGAACGCTAAGACGAAATAAAACGCAAAACTTCATTCATACGTTTATATATTATTGCACAATACATCCAAAATATACTTATTTCTTAGTATATAATATTATAATACAATTAAATATAAGTTTTAACATACATAAGGAGATCGTAATACTAGGAAAATACATTATTTTTATGAAACACCAGCTGACCTGGCGAACTTCGTACCGCCTTATATAGAAATCAAGAAATCATCTCCGGTATTATTAATATTACCGTCAAAATCGGTACATTTGATAATATTTATCTATAAATAAATATTCTGTGGCGAGTTATTTCCAAAAATTATAATTGCGATAGAATTAAATTATATAAGTAACCGCGTTTCCGAACGAACTATGCTCTTTCAATATAGTCTATGGCTGAATGACATTGACATTCGTTACGCGCGTTTTTTAAAATATGCTAAACTATGCACTCCTGCGTAGTTTCACTCGCTGCTCGGCTCCATTTGATCGTAGCGTGATGTTTTAGCCTATAGCACTCAGGAACATTGTAGCTATCTATCAGTGAAAGAATTTTGGCAATCCGACCAGCAGTTCCAAAGATTACCGCCTATGCACAAACTTATAAATTTTACCTCTTTATAATATTAGTTTGGAAAAATCTGTAAACAGTTGCTAGTATTATATAACAAAAGATTTCTCATTTGTATACTGTAACATCGGAAGTCTAAACTGGTCAACGGGTGTAGGATCCAAAGGTTGCATCTCTGGGGGCCTGTCATCCTTTCTCTTACCTAAGGGATACCGCTTCGATTTTATGTTTAGATGAACCTGAAAACAAAATAAAAAGAAATAAGTTTGAGCTTCATACCACGGCCTCATGGAAGCTTTAACACATTCAGTGCCCCCGACGCGTATGTGCGTGCGAGGAAACGCACATACGCGTCGGGGGCACTGAATGTGTTAAGGCCGCGTTAGGGCCAATACGTCCGATCTCCATCTATCCGAATCTGCCCTTTTATGATCAGGGATTTGTGCACTTAGTCCCAAAAGACAACTGTGAAGTAAATTCGGGTGTCATGGGCGGCGCCGATTGCCTACCTATCCTATAAACCATAAAAAGGACTACCCAAAAAGTATGGCGCAATCAAGGAATTTCCTTAACAGTTGTAGATGTGATTGCTGTGCAAGGGTATTTTTTAAAGGACATAATCATCAAATGGCTTGTGTACAAAATTACCAGAGATTCAATCGTCCATCCGATCCTTAAATCCCCTATTCCACAAACTCCCAGAAGGCTGGCAACAGTCTTGAACTCTTCAATGTTGCCAATTATTTGTTTTTTTGAAAACGTTAAGAATTTATCCTGTGTCGTAGGGGCGTTTAAAACATAAAATTTCACATACACAGACACGAAACAACAATTTGTGGATTTACCGTATGAACATCCGTCTATAAATAGCACCGATTGCTTACCATCAGGTAATCCGTCTGCTCGTTTACCGACCTTTACAAAAACTTCTCTTGCATAATCACTTTGAAATGATACTTGCTTATTTATCACTGCATCATCCAAAGGTTTGACTGTTAGGGAATGCCCATTGGCGTTACGCTCACCTTTGTACAGTTTTTTTTGTGCATAAAAAATGTGATGTAGTACGAAAGGGGGGTTTTTAAGTATCAAATGACTTTTGGATCCTATAATAATATCTAAGTGCTGCAAGAGGGAGTATCAGCGTTATTGCGCTTGTAGCCTTGTTGTCATAAGGTGTGCTAAGGGTCGAGCAAAGTATTATTGAGTTCAACTTACTTGGCGATTATGTTTATAAAGGTTCGATTGTTGAGAAAACGTGGTCGGACAGAATTCACATATAAACGGCCTCTCTCCGGTGTGTGTGCGGATATGAGATTCTAACTGCACTTTCGTCTGCAACAAACAAATATAAAATTTGAGAATTGTTAGGTACAGTCAGCATCAAGTCGATGAACATTCAAATTTTTAAAACCACTGTACACTATATCACCCATAAATCACTCAAAAAAATTGAATAAACATTATTCAATTCAAGTTCTAAATTAACTAAACACTACTCGTTAAATGTCACTGAACATCATTTTATATTACTTTGAAAATCTAAATGCGGTCATCAACTTTTGAAGCTGACTGTACTTGGAAATTGATCCATTCGTTTTGTTGTTGTTTTTTGCAACTTGTACTCTGCATTGTTCTCACATATGGGTACAATAATGTATTGAGGAACTTGTAAAAAACATATAAAAAAGTTAAAGGAGTTTCTTGCTCGTTCGCTCGTTCTTGCTTGAACGAGCATCTAGCTACACTGACGAACTGACTGACAGACTATTATTATATTTATAGTTTAGTTGGAATAAATGATTTTGAATTTTGGTTTTAATTGGGTGAGTTATACCACGGTCTCACAGAAAACTGGCGTGATACAACTATAGCAATGTGTTTCGCCGTGAAGGTCAGGCTACCCCTACCCTAAGTATTCGAAACCCTAACGCTCAAACGGCCGGCAACGCACTCGTAACTCCATTGGTGTTGCGGTTGTCCATGGGCGGCGCCGATTGCTTACCATCAGGTAATCCGTCTGCTCGTTTGCCGACCTATAAAAAAAAGTCAGCACCGCCCATGAACACCCACTACAAGAGGGGTTACGAGTGCATTGTTGACTTTTTGGGATTAGGGATTACTATGAGGTCACTCCGGTCGATTCATTTCGAAGGATGGCTCTCCTATATTTTTCTCCACATTTCCCTTCACTGCTCTACTCCTATTATTTGTAGCGTGATGGAAAGTATCCTATAACTTGCCCAGGAGTATAAACAATAATTGTACCAAGTTTTGTTAAGATCCGTCGAGTATTTTTTGTTTCTATAAGGAACATACAGACAGACAGACAGACAGACAAAATTTTTACTGATTGCATTTTTGGCATCAGTATCGATCACTTATCATCCCCTGGTAATTATTTTGAAAATATATTTAATGTACACAATTGACCTCTTTACAGATTTATTATAACATAAGTATAGATAAGCGAACTAATTAAAACTCACAGGGAATCCTTTTCCGCAATGATGGCACATCTTATTGTTCGGTCGTCCTTTGTGCACGTTTCGTATGTGTTGGTCTAACCCCACTCTGTTCTTTGACGGCTGGAAATAAAAAGACAAAATAAATATTGACCAATTGTGGACCTATGGACATCTTCTTGCGTATCGGAAAAGACTTTTTATTTATTATCTAGCTATTCTTGCGCGGTTTTACTCGCTGCTCGACTCCATTTGATTGTAGCGTGATGTTTTAAAGCCTATAGCACTCAGGAACATTGTGGTTACCTATCAGTGAAAGAATTTTGGAAATCCGACCAGCGGTTCCAAAGATTACCCCCTACATCCAAACTTACAAATTTTACCTCTTTATAATATTATAGCAACGGATTGAAATTCACATGTTGCGTGTGCGGTGACCTGAAGGTAATTTATTAGCGCTGCTCGTGGATACACTCAAAACTAGAAGAGCTGTACATGCGTTAAGGGGTTTTGGGGATAAAGAGATTGGGGGAGGAAGGAGAAGGATTAGGCGTCCGGTAACCTCATTTACACGAAACACAAAGACACGGTTGTTTTTTGTGAGGCCGTGGTATCACTACGGTCGAGTTGACCCATTCGTGTCGAAGCAGTGGCTATCCCACACTTCAACATTGGTTTAAATTACCTTAAGACATATGTGGCACTGATAAGTCTTGTGAAGATGTTTCTCTTCAATATGATCTCTGAGCTTCGTTTTGTCAGCAAACCTTTTGTTGCAGTGATCACAGATGAACCTGCAAATAATATTAAACAAGTTATAAATTAAAATTTAAAGAAAACTCCCAACCAAAAAAAAGGTACGAAATTGGGTAGTGTCCTAGTGTCCTAGGTCAAAAATAAATTAGTTCGACCTTTCAATACAATAAAATATTGAAAAATAACTATACTTTTATTCATCGATTATGACTTATATTGATCGATAGACTAAGTTTTAGATATTTTTAGCTAATTATAAAGAAATAAGTAGTAAAGTAAGCTTTTTGACGCAAAAATACTATGACGTCGTCATAACTGAATTTTCATAGAAAAGTATCGTTTTTGACATTTGGATAAAAGTATTGAATTTGACTAGTTGGAAACTACCGTATTCCTAGGAACAGGATAAAAACTCTTTACATCTTTGATAAAGCGCCAGTTTTTTTTTTAATATTATTTATTTCTCTTGCCCAGGTTAGGCTAGGGTGTGTCAGACTCTTACTGATTAAAGGTAAGGAGCATTAATGGCCATCCCCCCATAACATCTAAACGGCTCAACCGATTTTCGTCAAACATGTCTAAGAACACTCGCACTTAAGTCACCTTTAATACAAAAAAAAACTACATTGAAATAACTTCATCCGTTCAGGTTCCAGGATGCCACAGACATACAGACAGACAGACACGTCAAAGTTATAACACCCATCTTTTCCCGTCGGGGTTTAAAAAGACAGTTGCCACACGCTAGGATTTTCTCCTGTGTCGTGGGTACGTAAAACATAAAATTTCACATACACATTACTTACTTGAGTTGATCTTGTGTGACGTGTTTTAAACTGTTCTTCATATGTCGCTGGTACGAACAGATTGATGAGAAATTAACATTACACATTGAACAATATGCTGCCGACGACGATGTCTTTCCCTGGAAGCCAAAAAATTTTATTCAGAAAGTTATTGAGGACTCTCTTATTCGTGATGCCGTTTGGCTTAGTCATTAAAAATATAATAAAAAAAAATATTGAGCATTTTCTTGCCCGTGATGCCGTTTGGCTTAGTCATTTAAAATATAATAAAAAATTATTGAGCATTTTCTTGCTCGTGATGCCGTTTGGCTTAGTCATTAAAAATACAATAAAAAAAATATTGAGCATTTTCTTGCTCGTGATGCCGTTTGGCTTAGTCATTAAAAATATAATAAAAAAATGATTAAGCAATTTATTGCTCGTGATGCCGTTTGGCTTAGTCATTAAAAATATAATAAAAAAAATGATTGAGCAATTTATTGCTAGTGATGCCGTTTGGCTTAGTCATTAAAAATATAATCAAAAAAATTATTGAGCATTTTCTTGCTCGTGATGCCGTTTGGCCTTAGTCAATAAAAAATGGAACCACACAGTTATTGAGCAGTTTCTTACTAGTGATGCCATTTGGCTTAGTCAACATAAATATTTAAAGAACTTATTGAGCAGTATCTTACTGGTGATGCTTAGTCATTCAAAAATTAAATCAAAAAGTGATTGAGGATGTTCTTACTCGACACGCCGTTTAGTTTAATCATGTATCCAAAAAGTTATTGAAGAGTTTCTTATTTGCGATGCCGTTTGGCTTAGTCATTAAAAAATGTATTCAAAAAGGATTGGGACTCCGGTAACGTCACTCACACGGCGAAACACAACGCTGTGGTTGTTTCAGGCCGGTTTTCTTTGAGACCGTAGTATCACTCCGGTTGAGCTGAAGCTTGGCTCTCTTGAATAAATATAATAGATAATAACAAAACTAACCTTAACCTCGTGTTTTTCTAAATGCCGTTTCAAACTGGTTTTCCATCTGAAAACTTTATCGCATATTGTGCAAGGAAACGCGTTGTGATACTCGTGTACCGCCCTGAAATAAAGAGAATGGTTTATTTAACTAGGTCGATTTATCGAAAACCAACTGTACACAAAACTTTATGAAAATTATATTAGCCGTTATAGAGATTCAGATTATATATCTATACTAATATTATAAAGAGGTAAAGTTTGTAACTTTGTATGTAGGGGGTAATCTTTGGATCCGCTGCCTGGTCGGATTGCCAACATTCTTTAACAGATAGGTAGCTACAATGTTTCTGAGTGCTATAGGCTGTAAGACATCACGCTATGATCTATAGGAACCACAGCGAATTAAAATTGCGCCAGAATAGCTAGTTTTATGATATTTTTTTTATGTAATAGGTCGGCAAACAAGCAGACGGATTACCTGATGGTAAGCAATCAGCGCCGCCCATGGACACCTGCAACAGAGGAGTTACGATTGTGTTGCCGACCTTTTGGAGATTTGGTATTTGGGATTGGAGGGGGGGGGGAGGGATTGGGCCTCCGGTAACCTCACTCAACGCTGTGGTTGTTTGACGCCGGTTTTCTGTGAATCCGTGTAATAATAATTATAAAATACTCACAGTCTATGGTTCATAAGTCCTGCTCTATGCCTGAAGGTCTTGTCGCACTCTGTGCATTGGACGCGAGCCTTGTGTGTGTCCTTGTGGTAGCGGTGTGTATCTATTGAACTGGGGGAAAGAAAAAATAGTACAATATGGTATCAGTGTGTAATGTTGGTGATTAACGCATTGAGGTCTTAAGAAGCAGAGGCCGGTAATCATCAATACACACGTATATCATACGACGTTATTAACCAATAAAAAAGTCGAATAAAATAATACTACAACAAAAAAAATCAAAAGGGAAAACGAGACGAGTTGTAAAAAAATTTTCGTAATGGCGGAAAAAATTAATCAGACTTCTATGCGCCCGCATTAGCCATCGACAAAAAATTGAGGGTTCTTTTTTTGGGACTTTTCGCGGATAATCGTTTAGCGAAAGTTTTTCTTCAGATTAGCCTTGAGTGATGTAGATATGAGCCAATACTTGGTGCAAGAAACAAGCCTCGGCGCGTAGCGTTCCGCGAAAAACATCGTGAGGAAACCAGGACTTATAAGTTTGAAATCGCCAATCCGCCTTGAGCAAGCGTGGTGGTTACAGCTCAAACCTTCTCCGCGTGAGAAGAGGACTTCCATCAACAGTGGTAACTTTTAGGCTGATGATAATGGCGATCAACACGATAGCAAACGAGCATTTTTATTTACAAAACAATCCTGTGATAAACATACATATACGCATGCAAGAAAACACAAAACAAATCTCTACTAATATTATAAAGAGGTAAAATTTGTAAGTTTGTATGTAGGGGGTAATCTTTGGAACCGCTGGTCGGATTGCCAAAATTCTTTCACTGATAGATAGCTACGATGTTCCTGAGTGCTATAGGCCTATAAAACATCACGCTACGATCAAATGGAGCTGAGCAGCGAGAAAAACCGCGTAAGAGTAGCTAGTCTTTATACCTATATATAAAAATCGATCGCAAAAAGTGTCGGTAAGCGCATAACTCAACAACGCCTGGACCAATTTTGCTAATTCTTTTTTTGTTGTGTTTGTTATTGTCAGGAGAAGGTTCCTATCAAAGAAAATATTAGAAAAGTAGAGGGGAAGATTAGGAAAAAGTGACTCTTTGATAGCGAGATAGTTGAACCCGTGCGAAGCGGGGGCGGGCCGCTAGTGTAGTATAAAAAATCACTTACTTGGAAATCTTCCCGCACAGATTGCACTTGTACTCCTTGAGGGAAATCTCGTGCGTGGAGTAATAATGTTGTTGCATAACCTTAATATCCAAAGTACGTTTGTGACATATACTGCACTCGTATCTGGTGAAAAAATACAAAACAAACCTTATTTTTTTTTATTTAAAGGCTGATTTTTCAACAGTCAGATAAATATTATCTGAGGAATAAAATTATTGCTGTCACTGTCTTATATATTCAGAATTTTAATTCGATTCCTGATTTGACATGACCTACTGTCATTTTGTGAAATAATGATACCAAATATAACAGTGTAGTGATGAACACAAAAATCGATAAACAATCAGTGAATCAGTTTCAGGAAGGCATTCAAAAAATTACGGCTACCGAATGGTCTAAATGCGTATCCCATGTTGTCAAAGAAGAGGAAAAAATGAGTTAGCTAGATATGTTAATTGACAATAAATATTACAGATACAATTCATATTAATGTTACAGAAAGTAACAGCGACAGCAATAGCGAAGACGGCGACAATTTATAAAATGTCTGTTTTATTTGTCATGTTCCTTCATGATCAAATTTTTTATTAATTTCACACACAATTACAAAAGAAAAGTCTCAGATCGTTAATTAATTGTCAAAACTAAATTATCGGTTCAGACATATTTTATTACCTGATAAACTTAGTTTACGAGAGTAAATTTATAAACGAGAGGAATCGATTCAGAAATATTCGATATCCATATCGAATAATTTCGCAACGTCACTATTTATTAGGTGTCATAACGTTGCAACACTGAAATTGACAAATCTGGAATGGAATTAAAATTCCGAGTATAGGTACTAAATTATTCCCCAGGAAACTTTTATCTAACCAGTGAAAAATCAGCCCTTAATATTTTATGCACACTTTGTTTATGTCATAGGTCAAGCAATCAGCGCCACTCATGGACACTCGATATACTAAACAAGTTACTACAAATGCGTTGCCAAACTCTTGTGGTTTATAAGGGATTTAAGAATAAAGGAATTGTGGATGGGGCGGCGGATAGGGTCTCCGATAACCTCACTCACAAGGCCAAACACAACGCTGTGGTTGTTTCACGCCGGTTTTCTGTGTGGTTGTGGTATCACTCCGGTCGAGCCGATCCATTCGTGCTGAAGCATGGCTCTCCGCTGGCTCGAAATTGACTTAAAGACGAAAGTATCTACCCTAAATCTCCAAAACCCTAATCCCCAAAAGGATAGCAACGCACTCGTAACTTGGTGTTATGGGTAGTCATAAAAAGTGATTTGATATTGACTTTGATACATACCTTCTCATATGCCGCTTATAGTGCGCAGTAAAAGATTCAATCGATGGTATTATAGTCTTGCATATGGGGCAAATGTAGTCACCTTGATCCTAAAACAAATGTAAAGGAATATTTTTTATGGATTATGAAAAGTATACAATAGATTTGAACAGGATAGAATAATAATTTACTTGCTCAGAATGTAGGTATTTACAATTGGGTAGTTTCCTAGGTCAAAAATAAATTAATTCGAGTTTCAATACAATAAAACATTGAAAAATAACTATACTTTTATTCATCGATCGATCGATACACTACGTTTAAGATATTTCGTAGCTAATATTATTAAGAAATAAGTAAGGTATTTGACGCAAAAATACTATGACGTCATAGCTCAGTTTTTCAAACAAACTTCATAGAAATGTATCGTTTTTGACGTTTGGATAAAAGTATTGAATTTGACTTGTTGGCAACTACCGTATTAGGTGATAATAGCATATAGTTACGCGGGTATTAACGCGAAAAATACCCACTTTTCCATTATAACTTTAGGTTGTTAATATGAAACGAGAAACTTTAAAAATTAGTATAGGTGATAATTAATTAATTAAACATTAATATGTAAGGTAGTATTCTTGTGCATTCATCATAGAATCTAATATAATAGAATAGAATAATATCTATTATATTAGAGGTCGCGGTGCCTCATTGCGCTTACCCCGCAACCCCGGCTGAACATCAGCCCTATAGGGCCCCGTCTGTGGTGGTCTATTGGCTCTTTGAGGCGCGCGCAGAACGCTACGCGCCGTACGCTCGGGTCTGGTTCTGGTCGGGCGGCGAGCTACACTTACTCGCCGTCCGCAAATTACGACTAAAAAATAACTGATATGTACATATAACTTACCGCAGAATGTTTGCCAGCTACATGAGCTAAATAAGACTTTTTATAATTAAATCCGATCAAACAGGTTTCACATTTATACTCAGCCTTTAAATAAGTGTCTCTGGTCGATTCTCTATCTCTTTCTAACAACATCTCTTCGTAAGTTAGCTCTATGGTAAGTATCTTTTGGTTGTGTTCCTTCATTGATTTTGGCTGAAAAAGAGTTTTATGCAATGTAAGCGATATTTCGAAACATTGTTAAAAGGTCGTGGTGGCCCGGACTTAAGGCATCCGCTTGTCATGCATTGAAAATTTTAAATCCAGGTTTCTTCACGACATGTTCCTTCACCGTTTGTCAGTGGTATCAAAATATTTAAAGAAAGTACATATAACTCGGAATAAGTCACATTGCTACCTGCAAGGTTTGGAACCCGCACGCTTATGTATGAGAAGCAGAGGCCATAACCTCCGGGCCACCACCTCTATAATAACTTCAAACAAATATTAATATAAGTACATTGGTTTTCTGAAAATTTCAGAGCCCGATTATGATGAGAAGAAATATATTCTCTAAAGTCAGATACTTTATCTGTGAACCTCAACTGTATAATCTGTGGACTTTTACGTTTTATGTTATCTGTGATCTGCAGAATACGTTTGATATTATATAAATCTCACTCTGGTCTCTCCCAGGGTGAGATTTGAAAGGGAGTATCGGACTCTTAACTAAAAACCAGAGTGGTTCCTTCTTCTTCTCCTACTCCAAGCTTGGGCCGAAGTAAATTATACATAAGCTCTTTGAATATTTCCCCGGCTTTATTTCTGATAATCATACTTATTACACGAGTATAAATCAATTTAAACAACAATTTATTTCAGACTTCTACTAACCTTACTTCTCTTCTCCTTCTTCGTTCTCTTGATCTTAGTACTGACTCTCTTTCTCTTATCTCCCTTCTTCAAATCGCACATAATATCTTGAATGTCAGATTGAAACTGTTTCGTATTGTCAGATGAATCCGAAAGCATATCACTGTCGTCCAATACATTTTTGTCTTCTGAAAAAAGCGAGAGCGAAAGCAATTTTCAGAATAATACGACTTGTAGCTGATATTTATGCTGATGTTGATGATGACGAACTATTGAAAACTTTAAAGAACTTGATTGATCAAAATGAGCAAAAAATTAGTTAGTCCCAATATCGTACCTTGTGGAAACCAAACCTTAAATTTTCAAAAAACATTTAAAACTTTATAGTTTTACTGGAAGACATTTTTATAAATGCTAAAATACTATAAATAATATGCATCAAGTCAAGTCCTTTAGAGTTTCATGATCGCTTTTAACCCAAAAGGGCAAGGGGTATATTTATATATACCTACTTTCTTCTTCCCTTTTATATAAACACTAAAGTTGGTAAGTACGGGTGAATGTTATTATTAACGTCTCAACTAATGATTGGTATTTAATGAAGATTGACACAGAGAAAGATTATAGTCTCAAATAACACTTAGACTACATTTCATCCGAGTATCGAAGCGAAACCTATAACAGAAGTAAGTTTAAGTAAACAATACCTTTCTCATCCCATTCTTCTTTGAATTTCTCTTTAACACACACGATTGGCACTTCTGGGAATGTTTCAAATTCTTCGGAAGACAAATTCGTTGGTTCTGAAGTGGATTTCAAGAGGTTTTCACTTACGTCCGACGCTAGACAGTCTTGTAGATTCTGGTGACATAAAAATATACTTAAACTCATTTGCCGCTGCTTACTCATTGCCCATTCGTCATGAGTATACTCGGACACAATATTATTATCAGTTTCAAATGACTTCTCCCACTCTGTTGGGGCGTACCTCTTACTGGCTAAAAACGGGGTGGCCAGTTCTATTCCCTACACCAGGCTACTTGGCTTCATCGACGACCTCATAGGGTACTAGCGTGAAATAAACACAGCGCCCAATACGGTAGTTTCCAACTAGTCAAATTCAATACTTTTATCCAAATGTCAAAAACGATACTTTTCTATGAAATTTGTATGAAAAACTGAGTTATGACGTCATAGTATTTTTACGTCAAATAGCTTACTTATTTCTTAAAATTATGCTAAAAAATATCTAAAATTTAATGTATCGATCGATCGATGAAGAAAGTATAGTCATCCTAACTAATATTATAAATGCGAAAGTAACTCTGTCTGTCTGTCTTTCTGTCTGTCTGTCTGTCTTTTCTTCACGCCTAAACTACTGAGCCGATTTCTGTGAAATTTGGTACAGACATAGTTAGGAACTCGAGAAAGGACATAGGATAGTTTTTATTCCAAAAATCTGCAGGAAGTAACTTTTCCACGTGAACAAAGTCGCGGGCAAAAGCTAGTTTTTCAATATTTTATTGTATTGAAATGTCGAAATAATTTATTTTTGATTCAGGAAACTACCCAATACCCAAATCCTCAAATCCCTAAAAATCCACAAAAGGCCAGCAAGTCACGTAACGTCTTTAGCGTTGCAGATGTCCAGGGCGGCTACGATTGCTTACCATCAAGTGATCCGCCTCCTCGTTCGCTCTATGTTCTATCTCAATTGATGTTAGTTCAAATATATCGATATCGTTGTAAAAGCGTCCTTCACTAGAGACACACTGTGAGGAATACTGGACTTATTTTTATAAGTTTGGAATCGCCAATCCGCCTTAAGCAAGCGTGCTGGTTAATGCAAAAACTTTCTTCGTATGAGAAGCGGTCTTTGCCTTATAGGCTAATGATTATGTTGATTATTGTCCAAAAAATAAATAATAAAATTATTTTCTACTCACCTTATTTAATTTTCTTTTATCCTTCTTGGTCCTCTTTATTTTGTCGACAGTTCTCTTTCTTTTTTCTCCCCTCTTCGCGGAACACACATCCTGAATGTCGGGTTCAAATTGATTCGTATTGTCAGATGATTCTGACAGTACGCTACCATCATTCGATGTGTTTTTATCACCTGAAATTTATTCATGTTGCTGATAATATTGTATAATACCTATTAGAACAACCACTAATTTTATCGTGGTGGCCCGGAGGTTAAGGCTTCTTATGCATGAGGATTCGAAACCTGACAAGACCAATGTGACTTTTTCCGCGTTATATGTATACTTTCTATAATTATTTAGTCACCGCTGACATACGGTGAAGGAAACCTATACTTATAATCTGTAATTATAAATTTGAAATCATCAATCCGCCTTGAGCAAGCGTGGTGATTAGTGCTCAAACCTTCTTCGTGTGTGTCTTTGCTCAGCAAAGGGCACTTATCGGCTGATGATGTAACTATTCATGTATGCACCTACTATAACTAATCGAGTCCTGTGCTATAGACTATCGTATCGTCGACTGCCATATACGTAGTGCAATTCCAGATTGTTTTATTATTATTATTGAGAACTTTTTGAGAAATCGAAAATAATCCTAAATAACTCAATAGTCACACTTGTGAAAACTTGACATATAATTCAGAGAAATTAATTAAAAAAAAAACATTAACCTCTCCATTCCTTACCTTTATCCCTCCATTCCTCTTTAAATTCATATTTAAGGCAATTAATAGGTTCCGAAAAGGTTTCCAAGTCTTCTGACGGTAATATGTTTACTGGATCCGTTTTGTGGAGTTTCAGGCGAGGCGGACGGCTCACGTCAGATAGCAAGCATTCGTGGAGATTCTGGAATTTAATAGAGATTTAAATACTTAAAGCATGTGTTATAACTTTATCTATACTAAAATTATAAAGAGGTAAAATATAGTAATTTGTAAGTTTGTATGTAGGGCGTAATCTTTGGAAACGCTCGTTGGATTTCCAAAATTCTTTCACTGATAGATGTATAATGCATGATCCTTAGTGCGATATGCCATAAACTTTTAATTGATTTGCGTATTTAAGACGAGTTTTTTTTTATATGATAGGTCGGCAAACGAGCACACTGATTACCTGATGGTAAGCAATCAGCGCAGCTCATAGAAAGTCGTGTTAGTTACACTATTTATCACTCAAGAACGGCTGAACCGATTTGGCTGAGAATTGGTAGGGAGGTAGCTAAAAACTGAGAGAAGGACAAAGGATAGAGTAGAGTAGGTGGGGTAGGTAGAGTAGGGTAGGCAGCGTAGGCTAGTTAGATAGGACATTTAGTGTAGGTAGCGTAGGGTAGGTAGGTAACTAGGTAGTCAAATGACGAGAGCGAAGCAGTGGGTAAGAGCTAGTCCAAACTAATCCAAACTTATAAATTGGAAAGTAACCCTGTCAGTCTGTCTGTCTGTCTTTTTTCACGATTAAACTAGTTAACAAATTTCTGTGAAGTTTGGTACAGACATAGTTTGGAACTCGAGAAAAGACAGGATAGTTTTTATACCACAAATCAGCAGGAAGTAACTATACCACGCAAACGAAATCGCTGGCAAAAGCTAGTTACAGAATAGATTCATCTTTGTGAGGATACAAACTTCTACATGAATGGGTCGGTTCCACTGATACCACTTCCTAACAAAAAAACCTGTGTGGAACAACCAGAACGTTGTGTTTCGCCATGTAAGGGAGGTTACCGAACGCCGAATCTTTGCCTTCACACCATCCCTATGATCCCTAGTCCTGGTGTCCATGGGTGGCGTCGATAGTCTACCATGAGACGTAGTTCAGCTTGTTTGCAACCTCATCACATAAAAACATATGTAATGAAATAAGTACAAAGCAGTAATGCATTAATTTTGATTGAGAAATAATTATACTCTAGTTGTAAGTTAGTTTGCTGCACCCTAACAATAGGAAGCTATTTTAATGTAATAGAAGGCACACTAGCTGTCGGAACACCAAGTGACACCAGAGGATCCAGCCACAGGCGCGCATAACCTGAGTATATTCATATTAAATTTTGGACCTAGGGTAATAATTAAATGTTAGGCTTGCCAGTCAATATATGATTTCTGTTTTTTACTACTTGTGTTATTTAATTACCGTGTCCAGGACCTCTCAACCTGTCAACAATTGTTCACTTCTGTTTAAATGTATGTATCAACATTGTGAAATAAATAAAACAAAATGTTCTAAAGTTAGCCACAATTATAAGGGATAAGACAACTGCCTGTAGAAAGGTGGTGAAAAATCAAGAAATTTTTTGCAGTACAAAATGTCTCACCTCATGAGTATAAGTCTGTAATATCCGGTATGAATCCTGCACCTGCTCCTTAAAAGCTACACTCTTCTCCAGCAGAGCTTTACACTCCCAGCATATCAGGAGACTGACTGAAGATGGATTGTACAACTGAAAAAAAGTAAAAGAAGTCTTATATTAAATCCTTTTTAGTTAATAGTTTGTGTGAACATACTAATCCCTGGAACTGCTAGTTTGAATAGAATAAATCCTTATTTCTGTATCCTCTACCGAGAGGAGCCAAACATCAGGTAGAACAGTGGGTGATATTGGACTTGGTAGCCTTAAGCAGTACTGAATTATGTGATGGTCAATTATCCATTCATATTGTGTAGTGTTAAGCTATGCAGTGCCACACAAACCAGCAAAACCAGAAGAGTTACAAGTGCCTTGCAGGTCCTTTGGGGATTATGATTTTTGTGTTTCACACCAGTTTTCGGTTTCGGTGTTTAGTGGTGGTACCACTCCGGTCGAAACATGACACTTCCACACTTGAATGTTTATTTGTATGTCTTTGTCAATTGCAATGGCTTTTTATTTTATTATGATGGTTTTTGTGTCTGGAGATAGTAAGTGGGCTTTTTTTGAGAGGGAAAAATCATCAAATGACTTCTCCTGCCCAGGGCCGGGCGGGAGGGAAAGTCAGACTCTTACTGACTAAAAACCCCCCTGTTCCTTCTCCTGCTCTGGGCCGAGATAGAGGCCGCTTACCCCGCAACCCCGGCAGATAGTTAGTGGGCTGAAAAGTGATATAGGGTACTATTTTTCGTTGACCACGAAGAATCCTCTGGTATTTTAAAAAGACGATAGACAGCCAAAGTATCATGCGAAGATTTAAATTACTTAAACATAGCAACCGTTTTAATATCGTCTTTCATATTTTGAATTTATATTCTGGTCTTCACAATAGATTTAATTATGCCATATAATAAACGCCAAAAATATACAGAAAATAATTTTACTTACAGGAATTTCGTCCAGCGCATTCAAGTAGTATTTTTGTGTTTTCTCATCAGTTATTTTATGCAATTTCCTCCCAACGCATAGGCAAGCATTGCAAAGCAACTTATAAGATATCTGTTCTTCTTTAATATCCATTTTATTGAGAAATCTTTAACATTTGTTCATGATTGTTGTCAACTTTCACTAAACGACTAAGTTTAAACAATAATTATGAATGAAAACCAATTTAACCTCGGCTCAAAAGGCGATAATATCTGTTTTTAAGATTTAGATAATGGTTTTCTTCATGATTTACCAAGTTTGTAACATAAGCGTAATAAAAACACTGATTTTATTTCATTTATTTCAAAAACATACAACAAAACAAATCGATGCCATTTTGAAACTAGTGTAGTACACTTTTGGTATTGGTAGACAAGCGGATAGAAAACGATAATATCGGTTTTTTTCTTGATGAAAAGATGGAAAAGAGAAATTCATACGTAATAAATATTAATATACAACGATAACAACTTCATTTATAATTTAATTATTAACTTACAAAAATATTTAATCTATATTTTTCGTAATAGATATTTTCTTTTTGTTGAGGATTGCAAGATCTTGTATTCTAATTAGAATGAAACGGAATTTCTATGTCAACAATAGCAGCTGTGATCATTGGCTGTGATTGTATTTGATTAGAATTTCACAGTGCATGCAAAAAGAAAACAAAACATTTTATTACTTATGAAATGAAACATTTATTTCATATTCTATTCTTAGTGTAAAAATGTATATTGTAGACACTTACAGGTATACGAATAAAAGAAAAGAACTTATCTACAAAACCTTTATAAAAAACCAATGAAAGTTTACTGAAAAGTCCTTAAAAACTAAATAATGGATGAAATTGAAATAAAATATGAACCTTCTGATGCGGAGAATCAATGTTCCGTCTGTTTAAGTATTGGAAGGAGATTATCTCCTCTACAACAATATGAAACTGTTTTTAGACAATTAACTTCAGAATTGGCAGTTTATGTAAGTTTTTTAAACTTTAAGTTAATTTTTTTTTGTGCTAGGGACGGCCAACAGTCTAGCGGATTACCTGGTGGTAAGCAATCAGGGTCGACCATGGAAAAAATAACACCACAGGAGTAACAAGTGCGTTGCCAGCCATATGCGGAAAATAACATCTTCATTCCATAATTAAATGTCTTTATTTTAATGTTTGATTTCTATTCCGAGCAGTGAGTGATCTTTGGAGACACCTTTAGTGGTTTTTAATGGTAGCTTGGGCTATAGTTTAGGCTTAGTAAGTACTAGCTACTCTCGCGCGGTTTCACAGCAGCTTGAGCTTGAGCTTGAGATACGAGCGTGATGTTTTATAGCCTAAAGCACTCAGAATTGTAGCTATCTATCAGTGAAAGAATTTTGTACTCCGCCACCTCTTTATAATATTAGTATAGATAATGCTGGGGCATAATTGTGCTTGCCCCTGGAACACCGCTTGATGTAGAATAATATTGTATTCATGTTACAGAAAAGTATCCTCGTAGAAAATATAAGACTATGCTGGGAGTGTCGTGCATTCCTCCAAAGAGCTGTCAAGTTTCAACAACAAGCTGTAAAAGCTAACGAAATGCTACAGTCGGGTCAGGTAAGTAAGCTTCAAAGAGCCTATAGACCACCACAAATAGAGCCTAGTAAGGCCGATGAAACGTGGTCTCTTGCTGTGGGCCTTATAAAGAAGCTCAAGGTCGCTCAGCGCGCTATGGAGAGGGCTATGCTCGGAGTTTCTTTGCGAGACCGTATAAAAAACGAGGATGTCCGCAAACGAACAAAGGTTTCCGACATAGCCCAGCGGATTAGTAAGTTGAAGTGGCAATGGGCAGGGCACATAGCGCGTAGAAGCGACGGCCGCTGGGGCAGAAAGGTTCTCGTGTGGAGGCCACGTACCGGCAAGCGCAGCGTAGGACGTCCACCCGCAAGGTGGACAGACGAACTGATTAAGGTCGCAGGAAGCCGCTGGATGCAGGTCGCTTCCAACCGGCCTATCTGGAAGTCAATGGGGGAGGCCTATGTTCAGCAGTGGACGTCCTGTGGCTGATATGATGATGATGATGAAGGCCGATGCTGATGTGGCAGACACAACTGACATATGGTGAAGGAAAACATTGTGAGGAGACATTCTTCTTGACTAATTATTAATTCAAATTAAAAATTTTAAAAAGGCCTCCACATCTACCTAATGGGGGACTGCCCACAATATCTTTACAATACCTTTTCCAGTCCATTCCAATCAAGCACTAACCATCAGTCCTTCTCCAACAACCAACATGGTATGGGTGGCAGCATTTTATAAACAAATATATTTCGTGACCTAACTGCAATTTCTAAGCCGCAAGGTAAAATATCTTTATATCCCTGGGAGCGATGAGAGGAGAAAGTGGAGTGGAGTAGGAGTGTCAGAAGTCTCTTACTAAAAACCACGGCATTCCTTCTCTTGCTACATTATTGCATGTGCAACCACAACTCACAACGGACTCTCCCCTACATATCCATTTAAATTCCCATTTTTTTTTATATAGACTCAAGAACATATTTATTTAATTATAATTATTAATTTTACAGAGCTACATCTTCGGTTCACAATCAAGTCTAACAACCATAATTCTTAATGATTCGCACCCACACACGATTTACATAAATGAGTTCAACACACAGACGGATACAAAGATGTGTGAAAGATATAGCGATGATGATGATAATGGTGATAATGGTGATAGGAGCCCTCCTGATGATGGGGTAGAGGTTCATGGTGAGGATTTGAAAGTGGAAATTGTGGTTGAAAATACAGGTATGTCATAATGACTACACAGTATAAAACAAAGGAGTTACGAGTGCGTTGCCGACCTTTTTGGGATTAGGGATTTGGAGATTTAGGGATTGGGGAAGGGTCCGGGAAGGGGAGGGATTGGGCCTCCGGTAATCTCACTCACACGGCAAAACACAACGCTGTAGTTGTTTCACGACGGTTTTCTTTAAGGCCGTGGCTGCTCCGATTGCTTACCATCAGGTCCAATCTGTTTCACTCAAGTCGAGGCGACCCATTAGTGTCGAAGCTTGGCCCTTCCACACTTATTTAATGCTTTACCTATTAATTTAATGCTGTGCCTTGACAGCCTCCCCCCCTCCCCCCATGTTTAGCAGTCGCGTTTATGACCATGTTATGGTCAATTTAATAATTAACTAGCTTTTGCCCCCGACTTTTTCGCGTGGAATAGTGACTTCCTGCAGATTTTTCGTTTAAAAACTATCCAATGCCCTTTCTCGGGTTTAAACTATGTCTGTACCAAATTTAACACAAATAGGTTCAGTAGCTTAGCCGTGAAGAAAAGACAGATAGAGCTACTTTCGCATTTCTATACTAATATTATAAAGAGGTAACATTTGTAAGTTTGTATGTAGGGGGTAATCTTTAGAACCGCTGGCCGGATTGCCAAAATTCTTTCACTGATAGATAGCTAGAAGGTTCCTGAGTGCTATAGGCTATAAAACATCACGCTACGATTAAATGGAGGCGAGCAGAGGGTGAAACCACGCGAGAGTAGCTAGCATAATACAAGTTTGGATTGTTTTCAAATTTTCAGAACCGCAGAAGAAACCGAAAAGCAATCGTTGGGCTAAAAAGAGAGCGCTACAAAATAAAAAACCAAAATTTAAAATTATAACGGAAGACAAAAACTGTTTTAGAAGAGTACAGATAGATGATGTCGAAGTAAGGAAATGTATTAAGAGTGAAAGAGACAGCGAATATTTTAAATCGAAGAGGTTCAAATGTGGTAATTGTGTTCTGGTGTTTGAAAATGAAGATGGTGTAACGAAACATAATGATGTGTTTCATGATAAGGTATGTTAAAAATATGTATTACATACTAGCGGCTCCCACTGCTTCGCACGGATCACCAACTTTTTTTTTTATGTAATAGCTCGGCAAACGAGCAGACGGATTACCTGATGGTAAGCAATCAGCGCCGCCCATGGACTCTCGCAACGGAGGAGTTACGAGTGCGTTGCCGACCTTTTAGGGTTTAGGGATTTGGAGATTTAGGGATTGAGGAGGGATTGGGGAAGGGGAAGGATTGGGCCTCCGGTAACCTCACTCACACGGCGAAACACAACGCAGTGGTTATTTCACGTCGGTTTTCTGTGAGGCCGTGGTATCACTCCGGTCGAGCCGACCCATTCGTGCCGAAGCATGGCTCTCCCACACTTAAAACTACCTCGCTAACGACGAAAGTTCGCCTGTTTCCCAAATCACGCCCCTATATTTCTAAAATTTTCTTTCATAAGAACCTTCTCCTGACAATAACAAACATAACAAAAAAATAATTGTTAAGTTTAGTCCAGTCGTTTTTGAGTTATGCGCTTACCAACATAATTATATTGCGATAAATTCATTTTTAACCGACTTACAAAAAGGAGGCGGTTCTCAATTCGTCGTTCACCGATTACTCGGAGACGCCTGGAGTGATTTGGAAAAATTTTGAAATATAAAGAAGAATGTGATATATAATATGGTGACTGGTAAATAGCTGGTGCACAATAGAAAATAGGTTTTATTTTCAAAGTTTTTTAGTCAATAGAATATTAAGTCAAAAACATCATCCTGGACAATTGGGTAGTTACCTAGGTCAAAATAAATTAATTCGATGTTTCAATGCAATAAAATATTGAAAAATAACTATACTTTTATTCATCGATCGATCGATACACCAAGTTTTAGATTTTTTAAAGCTAATTATTGTGAAATAAGTAAGCTATTTGACGCAAAAATGTTATGACGTCATAGCTCAGTTTTTCATACAAATTTCATAGAAAAGTATCGTTTTTGACGTTTGGATAAAAGTATTGAATTTGACTTGTTGTAAATTACGGTATTATTTCTTCGCCAACCTACCATGGTTGTACCCTCGACATACCTGCAACTTTTTATTTAAGTATAAGTTTATTCTTTCCTTTCACGGGACTACAGGGTCCCGGACCTTTGGAAGGCGTACGAGGAGCCGAAGCCAACTCGCAGAGGCCCGTTGAACAGTTTTAATCTAAATGTGATGGGACATCAGCCGGCAATTATCCCTGTATGCACTATACAAGTGCACCCAAGGACAATCCCCGGTTGATGCAGGACTATTTTGAAATGTGGTAAAAATTGATAGGGTTATAGGTATGGGTTGCTATGGACTGGTGGATATGATAACTATGGAAATACTATGGCTCCTGCCCCTGACCAATATTGATTAAGTTTATTATTATTATTTACAGGTAACTCAATACATCTGTGATATATGTACATCCAACTTCAAATCGATGAGACAGCTCTCTGTACACATAAGGCGCCATTACAGAAAATTTGTATGTAACATTTGTGCATATATATGCTATAATATAACACATAGAGATTCCCATACACAGAAACTACATAGAAGGTTGTTTCAGTGTGTGAAATGTAAACTGAAGTTTGGGTAAGAATTGTTTTTAACTAGCTCTTACCCGCGGCTTTGCTCTTGTCATTTGACTACCTGCACTGCCCAACCTAGTAACTTACCTACACGTTTCATCCTATCCTACTCTACCTACCCTACTTATCCTACCTCCCTACCAATTTTCAGCCAAATCGGTTTATAAAAAGTGTAACTAACACGATTTTCTTTTTTACATATAAATATTTTTATCATCATAATAATAAATTATACCTAGTCACCATCATGTTCGTTGTAAAGTGCTAAATCTTCCATTCTTGGGGATTACTCATCCCCTTTGAGAGTATTAAAGAAGTAGTAAAATAATTACTAGGTGTAGAAAATTTTAGCTTAAAGTTAACAAAACAATACTATTTATGATCAATCATTTTCATTGTATTTAAGCACAGCATAAAGACGTTTTTGCTTTAAGCTTTCTGATTGGTTGCTTCAATTTTAGCGGGCCAATCAGAGCGCTCGACGTCATAAACCTGTCTTATACTAATAACTTAAAAAATATATACTTATAGTTTTGACCTTACTTTAAATTGGTATTATTTCAGAAGTAGGAAGGAATTCTTCAAACATTACAAAGATTGGCATGAGAAATTCATTTGTGATTATTGCGGCATCAACTTCAAAATGCGCTACTGCATTAAGGATCATATCAGGTATGTCATAAGATTTAAATTTCGATAGCTACGAGGTAGTAATTAGGCTTTTTTAACCCCCGACGCAAAAAGAGGGGTGTTATAAGTTTGACGCGTCTGCCTGTCTGTCTGTCTGTCTGTGGCATCCTGGAGCCTGAACGGGTCAAGCGATTTCAATTTAGTTTTTTTTTTTGTATTAAAGGTGACTCGCAAGTAGTGTTCTTAGACATGTTTGACGAAAATCGGTTGAGCCGTTTAGAAGTTATGGGGGAGTAAGTGGGGAAGGGTAACCGAAGGTCTGCAAATATACTCGAGTGGGGTCTCAAATGAAAGCGCATTGAAAGGGAATGTTGATGACTTAATCGAGAGAAAATTATATAAAAAGTACAAAATAAAAAAAATAAATTAGACCCCCGACAAAATAGAAATATGTAGTTGATAATAAAATGTATGGATCGGTCCTCAAAGCCACGTTTTCTTTAATTATTACTTTTTAAAAGAATATTAGATGTTTAGTCGGGGGTTTTCTAAATTTTAATTTTTTTACACTAATTAGCAACTAACAAGTGTGGGAGAGCCATGCTTCGGCACGAAGAGAAATCGAGAGACGATCTCCGGTCACCGATAGCGCGGATCTGCGGACGGCGAGTAAGGGTAGCTCGTCGCCCGACCAGCACTAGTCCCAAGCTTACGGCGCGTAGCGTTTCACGGGCCCTGGAGTTCAGCCGGGGTTGCGGGGCAAGCGCAATGAAGCACCGCGGCCTGGAGCAGGAAAAGGAACTGGGTTTTTTAGTCAGTAAGAGTCTGACACTGCCACCCACCCTGGGTGGGATAAGTCATTTGATGATTTTCCGCTCACAAAAAAGAGGCACACATTGACTTTTTCACTTCCTGCGTTGATCATACGTATTGTTAAAATGTTATTTGGCGCGTTCGTATTACTGTATGTCTTTAATCAAGAATTCGCTTTAACTATTTTCGTTTTCTAAATCAAAACATCACTAGCGCCATCTCGTGAGTGTAAACCTAAAACTATAGACACATACCTACAAAAACTCTGGACGATATAAATAAGTAGGTTGAATCTTTTGTGTAATATAAACTAATTATAAGTTTTACAAAAATTGAGTGTGTTTTCGTCGCGACTATTCGAATGGCAGTGGCCGGAAGGAGCGCAGCTCGGACCTCTCGCTCGCGCTACGGGTGCGTTCCATACACGACGAAGAGTGATGCGTTCCAGCGTAGACAAAATCCAATAATACGTACTTTGTGCTTTGTTCGATGTATAAATCCAATTCCAAATTAGTTAAATATTTTTAAACTAAATTAACTAAAAATCGCGGGTTACTCACGTGTGTAAATTGAGAAAAGCTCTACTAGTTTCGAACCACAGAGGGGTTCTTCCTCATGAGCAGCGTGCGCGGACGCGGCGACGTCGCGCAGCCTACTTTCTCTGTGGTTCGAAACTAGTAGAGCTTTTCTCAATTTACACACGTGAGTAACCCGCGATTTTTAGTTAATTTAGTATGTCTCACGATAGTTATTATAAAAACATTTTTAAACTAATTTACAGAAAACAACATTCTCCCTTCGAATGTAAGCCGTGCAACAAGAAATGGGCGCGATACAATGGACTCTGGTTACACAATAAAACAACGCATATGGTACATAATACGGCTTACTGCGTGGAGTGCGATCGACAGTACAGGGACATATATAGGTATCGCTGGCACATAGCTAACAGTACGAAGCACACGAAACATAAAAAACATAGGTAAGTTTTCTTCTTCTAGTATTATAAATTCAATAAGTGAAATAAGTTAAGTCTGAAGTGGCAATGGCCACGTCGCTCGAAGTACGGACGGCCGATGGGCCCAAAAAGTACTCGAGTGGAGACCACGGGACGGAAAACGTGTTTTTTCATGAGATAAGACGGATTACCTGATGGTAAGCAATCGCCGCCGCCCATAACAACCGCAACACCAAAGGAGTTACGAGTGCGTTGCCGGCATTTTGGGGATAAGAATTTGGAAGGAACGTGGAGAGGGGGAGGGATTGGGCCTCCGGTAATCTCACTCACATGGCGAAACACAACGCAGTGCTTGTTTCTCGCTTTCCACGCGGATAAAAATCCCAGGAATTTAAAAAACAAGCGTTTAAATCGATAGCCGGACTACATATGAAACTCAAGTATAATTTAGCCTATAGCACTCAGTAACATTGTAACTATCTATTAGTCCCGAGCGTACGGCGCGTAGCGTTCCGCGCGCGCCTCAAAGAGCCAATAGACCACCACAGACGGGACCCTATAGGGCTGATGTTCAGCCGGGGTTGCGGGGTAAGCGCAATGAGGCACTGCGGCCTCTCTGTCTCGCCTTACTCTGGGCGGGAGAAGTCAATTGATGATTTTCCCCTGACAAAAAAAAACTATCAGTGAAATAATTTTGGCAATCCGATCAGCGGTTCCAAAGATTACCCCCTACATACAAACTTGCAAATTTGACCTCTTTATAATATTAGTATAGACAAGTTGCATTCTTAAAAGTGTATCATAAAATTGTTTCTTCTCTTTCAGGATCCCATGTCCTGGTTGTGACAAGATCTTTTCGAAGAATATCTATATGAAAGACCATTATAACTTGGTCCATTTGAAGTGTTACAAGTATCGCTGCGAGCAGTGTGATAAGGTATGATTATCTGTTTATAATCACCATCATCATCATCATCAGCCCATAAATGCCTACTGATTAGCAAAGACTTCTTTTCTTCTCATACGGAGAAGGTTTGAGCACTTATCACTACGCTTGGCTCAAGGCCAATTGGCGATTTCAATCTTATAATAATCCAATGCGGTAGTTTCCAACTAGTCAAATTCAATACTTTTATCAAAAGTCTAAAACGATACTTTTCTATGAAATTTGTATAAAAAACTGAGTTATGACGTCATATCGATGAACAAAAGTATAGTTATTTTTCAATATTTTAATGTATTGAAACGTCGAGTTATTTTTTCTTTTTTGACTTACCGGGTAAGTTCGGGTAACTTTGATCAACACCCTTTAACCAATTACCAAACTATATGTTTGGTTCTCAGTTATTATATTCGTTTTTCATTTGTTCGAAAATTTGGATCAAAGTTACCTCCCAGGGTCAAAGTAACCCGAACTTTTTATAATATTAGTAAATATAAATAATAATAAATAGAAAAAATGCAATGACGTTATGACATGCTTAAAAAGATTAATTAGACAGTGGCGCGGAAGGTGACCAAAAACGGTACTACATATATTTTTTTAATTGTGACAAGGGCAATGTTTACATTCTTCCTACAAAAAACCAAACAAGATATTTCTTGTTACAGAACTTTATCCGTAATGCCGATCTAGTTAAACACACAAGAAGAATTCACGAAGGTATATTGCCGCCAAAAAATAAAATGTGCTACATATGCGGACGTGGGTTTACTGTAAGTACTTTAAATGTAAAACACAAATAAATAAATCCAAACAGTTTGCCGGCTGCAGTCTTTCCGTCCAAATATAATTTAGGTGTCTTCAAGGCTAGAGTAAATAGACTCTTAATAAACTAGTGCGCCTTACCATCAACGATTGCATCACTGCTTACCATCAGGTGGGATCACAGTCAAGCACTAGTTTATAGCAAGTAAAAAAAAACTATTATTATAAATGCGAAACTAACTCTATCTGTCTGTCTGTCTTTTCTTAACGCCTAAACTACTGAACCTATTTATGTGATATTTGGTACAGATATAGTTTGGAACTCGAGAATGGACGTAAATTTGGTAGGTACAGACGTAGTTTGGAACTCGAGAAAAGACTTAGGATAGTTTTTTAACCACAAATGTGCAGGAAGTCACTGTTCCAAGCGAACAAAGTCGCGGGCAAAAGCTAGTAGACATATAATTTGAGAAATCGGATTTACTGTAGGTACAAAAGCGCGCGAAACAGTTTTTTAAACGGTTTTATTTAGCTCACCTTTATTCTTTCTTGGGTCAAATTTAGTAATTCAAATTTCACCCTCTTCCTGTCAACCGATTAATCTGAAATTTTGTATACACTTTTGCTTTTGGTGACAATACAATTATGTGTAATCATAACAATTATAAATCCAAAATGGCGGCCGCTACAAAATGGCGGATAACGTAGGTTTTATCAATCCCATCAATATGGGTATCAAATGAAAGGGCTCAACGAGCAGAATACAATATAGCTACTATAAACAATTTAAATCCAAGATGGCGGCCACTACAAAATGGCGGATAACGCAGGTTTTATCAATCCCATCAATATGGGTATCAAATGAAAGTGCTCAACGAGTAGAATACAATGTACTATAAAAAATTAAAATCCAAGATGGCGGCCGCTACAAAATGGCGGGTAACGTGGGTTTTATCAATCCCATCAATATGAGTATCAAATGAAAGGGCTCAACGAGCAGAATACAATATAGCTACTATAAACAATTTAAATCCAAGATGGCGGCCGCTACAAAATGGCGGATAACGCAGGTTTTATCAATCCCATCAATATGGGTATCAAATGAAAGTGCTCAACGAGTAGAATACAATGTACTATAAAAAATTAAAATCCAAGATGGCGGCCGCTACAAAATGGCGGGTAACGTGGGTTTTATCAATCCCATCAATATGAGTATCAAATGAAAGGGCTCAACGAGCAGAATACAATATAGCTACTATAAACAATTTAAATCCAAGATGGCGGCCGCTACAAAATGGCGGATAACGTAGGTTTTATCAATCCCATCAATATGGGTATCAAATGAAAGTGCTCAACAAGTAGAATAAAATGCACTATAAAAAATTAAAATCCAAGATGGCGGCCGCTACAAAATGGCGGATAACGTGGGTTTTATCAATCTAATCAATATGGGTATCAAATGAAAGTGCTCAACGAGTAGAATACAATGTACTATAAAAAATTAAAATCCAAGATGGCGGCCGCTACAAAATGGCGGGTAACGTGGGTTTTATCAATCCCATCAATATGAGTATCAAATGAAAGGGCTCAACGAGCAGAATACAATATAGCTACTATAAACAATTTAAATCCAAGATGGCGGCCGCTACAAAATGGCGGATAACGCAGGTTTTATCAATCCCATCAATATGGGTATCAAATGAAAGTGCTCAACGAGTAGAATACAATGTACTATAAAAAATTAAAATCCAAGATGGCGGCCGCTACAAAATGGCGGGTAACGTGGGTTTTATCAATCCCATCAATATGAGTATCAAATGAAAGGGCTCAACGAGCAGAATACAATATAGCTACTATAAACAATTTAAATCCAAGATGGCGGCCGCTACAAAATGGCGGATAACGTAGGTTTTATCAATCCCATCAATATGGGTATCAAATGAAAGTGCTCAACAAGTAGAATAAAATGCACTTTAAAAAATTAAAATCCAAGATGGCGGCCGCTACAAAATGGCGGATAACGTGGGTTTTATCAATCTAATCAATATGGGTATCAAATGAAAGGGCTCAACAATGCGAATACAATTTACTATGCAAAATTGAAATCTAAGATGGCTGCCGCTACCAAATGGCTGATAACAATTTTTTATCAATCCCATAAATATGGGTATCAAATAAAAGGGCTTGACAAGAAGAATACAGTGCACTATACAACCTCAATATTTAAGATGGGCGCAGCCACTAAATGGCGTATAATAATAAGATTTAAAATTAGAAATTGAATCTGTAATTTTGGTATAATTTATTTATATTTAAGTTTGGGAGAGCCATGCTTCGGCACGGATGGGTCGGCTCGACCGGAGTTATACCACGGCCTCACAGAAAACCGGCGTGAAACAACCACAACGTTGTGTTTCGCCGTGTGAGTGAGGTTACCGGAGGCCCTATCCCTTCCCAATCCCTAAAAGGTCGGCAACGCATCTGTAACTCCTTCTTTGTTGCGGGTGTCCATGGGCGACGCTGATTGCTTACCATCAGGTAATCCGTATGCTCGTTTGCCGTCCTATCACATAAAAAAGGTATCTGATTAATCCAGCCTGAATCCACCACCCACGTCTCAAGACTTTGTATCGTGTCGAGGACTGTGTGGCGTTAGGGTTGCTAAAAATGATACGTCGTTATCGGTATACCACCCAAGTTAAAAGTAAAAACGCACCGAGAACTGTATGGCATTAGGGTGGATAAAAATGATATGTCGTTACCGTTTTCCCCTCAAGACTCAGGCGCATCTTGTTTTACATAGCCTTGCCCCTTTATTGGACTTCTGGGGTCGAAAATTTCAATATCCATTACTCATAGCAACAAATTGTTAAAAAAAAAATGAAAAAAATACAAACACAAATCTTAGTAACGTCCATTCTCTGTAAGACAATGGAATGTGTATTGAACATGAAGCTGCTGGCATACCTAGAAGCCAATCACATCTTAAGTGACCGACAATACGGATTTCGCCGGAATCGGTCAACAGGTGATCTTCTAGCGTATGCCATCCACATCTGGAGCGAGGCCATCGAGAAACACGGGGAAGCGCTTGTCGTCTCCCTTGACATCTCGAAGGCTTTCGATAGGATATGACACGAAAGCCTTCCTTCATTCGGTTTACCTACTGGATTGTGTGTTTGGATCGCAGACTTTCTGAGGGACCGGTCCATCCGTGTGGTCATCGATGGTTGTTCGTCGAGTCAAATGACCATCAATGCTGGGGTCCCTCAGGGGTCAGTGCTCTAGGCAACATTGTTTTTTTTTGCACATACACGACCTGCTTAAGCCCGGTCTCTTTGGGTATGCAGACGACAGCACTGTTGCTGAGAGCTACACATCCGGCGCACTAGCCAGTGGGTCACAGATCCAGGCTCTTCGAGAGGCTATGGTTGGGCACTTGAACTTGCCCTTGGAGGCTGTCTCTGAATGGGGCGATGCCAACATGGTCAGGTTCAATGCAGCTAAAACTCAAGCGTGTCTATTTTCCGCTAAAAGGAGTCAATTTAGTCCTGCTCCAACTTTTCGGGGTGTATCCGTGCTGATAACTGACCATCTTGATCTTATTGGTATAACGCTGACATTTACTCTCAATTTTGGGCCATACAGCGAAGCAAAACCTCAACTGGCGAGCAGCAGACGAGCAGACGGATTACCTGATGGTAAGCAATCAACGCCGCCCATGGACACCCGCAACGGAGGAGTTACGAGTGCGTTGCCGACCTCTTAGGGATTAGGGATTTGGAGATTTAGGGATTGGGGAAGGGTCCGGGAAGGGGAAGGATTAGGCCTCCGGTAACCTCACTCACACGGCGAAACACAACGCTGTGGTTGTTTCACGCCGGTTTTCTGGGAGGCCGTGGTATCACTCCGGTCGAGCCGACCCATTCGTGCCGAAGCATGGCTCTCCCACACTCCTTGCACGGGTTAGACAATACTTCACGCCGGAACAGCTGTTTAAACTTTATCAGGCGCAAGTTTGATCGGTTATGGAGTACTGCTCTCATCTTTGGGACTGATCTGCCCGATACCAACATTATGCGCTTGAGTCTATTGAGGGGCAAGCCAAGAGGATCATTGGCGATGATGCACTTGTCGAGTCGAGACTTCAAAGTCTTGAGCATCGACGCCGAGTTCCTAGCCTGTCGGTTTTCTACCGGTTTTATTTCGGGGAGTGTGCGTCGGAATTACATAATTTAATTCCGCTTAGCCCGTTCCATCATCAGACCACCAGACGTACGGCATTGCGCCACCGGTACATGGTGGATGTCCCACATATACGTACAAAACGTTTTGGGAGCACATTCATTATGCGTACAGCCAAGGAGTGGAATTCCTTGCCGGAGTCGGTGTTTCCTGATAGCTACAATCCGGGTATCTTTAAGTCAAGAGTGAATAGGTTACTTCTAGGTAAGTGCGCTCCATCGTCGACCGCATCGTCGCTTTCCATCAGGTGAGATAGCGGTCAAGCGCAAACCTATAATCAATAAAAAAAAAACAAATTAAACAGAAACTGCAACACAACGTAAACAAAGGCTTCAAAAAGCGAAAGAAAAGTATAAAGCAAAACGAGAAAAAGAAAGTGAAGGTGATGTAAATAGTCGATTACAGAAACGACGGGAACAATCAGGTGGCTCTGAGTGGAGTAAGATCTTTGCAGAGACTACGTATAGAGGAGTTGGACTGCAATACATTAACGGGCAAGAAACCTTGCAATAATGAAGCACTAAATGAATCAAACAGAATGCGAAATAAAAACTAAAAACTAGAAAATAAAAATAGGTAAAAAAACTTTTTAAGTTAAACGGTTTTATGTTTGCATTGCAATGTTTAAGATAAATGTACTAAACACCAACAAATAATAAAATAGAAACAGTCGTGGGAATTATAAACATATGCATAGACTAGACTAAAATAAAACCGTGGGGTACGTCAATTGTCTACAAATTATCGACTTAATGTGCGATAGAAGAATCGTTTAATTCGTCGTTAGGCAGTTGCCCTGCAGACGGTGAGGAAATTACTTACTATTTTCTTGCTCATGGAAATTCCAATAGTTATACACTCCATGTAAATATAATAAACGTACTACTCGCTCACGACTATGAAACCCTAAAACTCGTTTCCACATTCTAGCGCTACTTATAACAAGTCCATCGTTGACAGTTGTACAACTGCCTAATTATCTATTGCACATTACAAAACAAACATTTTAATAACGATTGTACACAATTGACGTGCCCCACGGTTTTATTTTAGTCTAGTCTATGCATATGTTTATAATTCCCACGACTGTTTCTATTTTATTATTTGTTGGTGTTTAGTACATTTATCTTAAACATTGCAATGCAAACATAAAACCGTTTAACTTAAAAAGTTTTTTTACCTATTTTTTTTTATCTGACAGCTCCGACTTATAGAGGGGGTAAGCGCGTTAAAATGGCGTAGGACTAGTGTTGCCAGCCTTCGCTTAATAGGATTTTATTTCTATCAGTACCTTTAGTATCTTTTGCTCATCCTCTGTAAAAACTTACCAACACTTACTCAGGTACTTTTTTATGGTAAGTATAGGTCGGCAAACGAGCAGACGGATTACCTGATGGTAAGCAATCAACGTCGCCCATAGACATGAGCAATAACAAAGGAGTTACGAGTGCGTTGCCGACCTTTCAGGAATAAGGGTTTCGGATACTTAAGGATCGGTTGGGATGGGGGTAGGGGGAGGGATAGGGCCTCCGGTAACCTCACTCACATGGCGAAACACAACGCTGTGGTTGTTTCCCGCCGGTTTTCTGTGAGGCCGTGGTATCACTCCGGTAGAGCCGGTCAAATCGTGCCTCGAAGCTTGTCTCTTCTATACAACATTCTTACGTACATATGTATATATTGATTTATAGAAAACTAGCTACTCTCGCGCGGTTTCACCCGCTGCTCGGCTTCATTTAATTGTAGCGTAATTTTTTATAGCCTATGGCACTCAGGAACGTTGTAGCTATCTATCAGTGAAAGAATTTTAGCAATCCGACCAGTGGCTCCAAAGATTACCCCCTACATACAAACTTACAATTTTTACCTCTTTATAATATAAAATTAGTATAGATTTTCTATTATATATTTCTCTTTCAGACTAACAAAATACTGACGAACCACCTCCGCACTCATACGGGCGAGAAACCTCACGTGTGTAACATCTGTAACGCTAGATTTGCGCAGAGTACTGCGTTATCTGCACATGCGCGAGCCATACATCACGCTGCTAGCAAATCTATGTAGAATCAGGGTAGTTTCGTCATTACTGAACATAGGCCACGTCTTGGGAGCAAAGTCCTGACTTTACCCCTTAGTCCCCTCGGGTCTGCGAACGGCGAGTAAGGGTAGGTCGCCTAAAAGAGCCAATAGACCACCACAGACGGGGCCCTATAGGGCTGATGTTCAGCCGGGGTTGCGGGGTAAGCGCAATGAGGCACCGCGGCCTCGGCCTAGAGCAGGAGAAGGAACATGAGGTTTTTTAGCCAGTGAGAGTCTGCCCGCCCGTTCCCTCCATCCCGGCTTCAGTCGAGGCCATGGTGCGAAGCAAGAGGAACTGGGATACCATAAAATGATGGTGCAATGGAGTAAGGTTTGCAATTTTTTTTTATTGTAAATCTTGCATATTGAATTATTTATATAATACAATATTTATTGTTTTACAAATATATTTTATGCTAGGGTCTGTGATTTGAATTTAAAAACTTATTTTATGCCATTAACGCTTGACTCATATTATGTTATAATATTATTTGTGATATGAAATTGTTATATTTTTATTTTGAAGAAATATAATATTATTTTAAATCTGAATTTGTGTTTTTCTAATGACCCTGTTGTCAATCCCGCCCGTGGACACCCGCAACAGCAGAGGAATTACGAGTGCGTTGCCAGCTTTTTGGGGACATGTGGAGATTCGGGGATTGGGGAATTGGTAGGAGTTGTCCTCACTCACACGGCAAAACACAACGTTGTGGTTGTTTCACGTCAGTTTTTTTATAAGGCCGTGGTATCACTCCGGTCGAACTGCCCCATTCGTACCTATGTTTGCCTCTTCCACACTAATAGTGTTTTAAAAAGAAAAAAGGGTTTAATAAAACAAAAGTATACTTACCTATGTTTGACATTTAATTGTTGTTAAACAAAATAAATTTGAAATAACATTGTTACAATGTACACCGATTTATTTACATTAGGTATAAATATGTACTTTTTAAATAAAAATAATAAAATAAATTCGTTTCCTTTTTTCATAGAGAGGTATAGAATTCTAGACATTATTACACAATTACATAAAGTTAAAAATCAATTGTCCAAAATCTCTTGGTCAACCATAATAAATAACGCACATATACAAAAGAGTGAGATAGCTGTATTTAGAATATAGCGCTGTCTCTGTCACTAAACACACGTGATATCTGTCAGAGCAAGTAGACAAGGACGGCAGATCCGTGAGGAAGAGATAACGCTACATAAAGTTGACGTCATAATACTGTGCGTCTTTTGTGGAACATTAATTTACGTGATGACCCGGTGGTTAGATTGGCCGCTTCTCATGCATAAGGGTTCAAAATCTGGTAATAGTACAGTGTACCTACTTTTCTGAATTATTATGTACTTTTTATAAGTAATAAACTATATTTAGACACCACTGACATAAGGTAAATTGAAACATCGTGAGAAAACGTAGGCTTATAATTTCTAAATGATTGGTATATACTTTATTTTAACCAATCAATAAATTTGAATACGACAGTCGATAAAACCTATAGAGTTATAATTTTAATATACATATATTAAGAAATTTTGAGGGATGATTAAAGAGTTAAAAATGTGTATAATCAGTATTTAATATTTATGTACCTATAGAGGCCGAAAGACATAGAAGCCAAAGTAAGTTATGGATATACATACATATAATCGAAAAATGGCTACCATCTTAACGTAACTGACACTAGATGGCGACAATGTAGCGTAAAGTACTTTCGAGTCCAATAATTAATTCCTAGTGTTTAACATTTTAAATACTTACTCAATTTTTAACTTTTACTGTGATTGGACGATTTAATAGGTCCTCACTCTAGTTTTTTTTAAGTGTACGTATTTTGTAAGTATTTCCAACGAACTGACTGATTACCTGATGCCCTAATGGTAACCAATCTTCGGCGCCCACAGACACTCGCAGCGGAGGAGTTACGAGTGCGTTGCCTTTAAGGGATTAGGATTTTGGAAATTAAGGGATTGGGGAGGGATCGAGGGAGGGAAAGATTGGGCCTCCGGTAACCTTACTCATACGGACAAACACAACGCTGTGGTTATTTCACGCCGGTTTTCTGTGAGGCCCTTGTGAGGAACTTGGCACTCCTACACTTAAAAAAGTAAGTAAAGTGAAAGTATTTCCAACGAGCTGACTGATTACCAGATGGTAAGCAATCTGCGGCGCCCACGAGCACTCGCTAAACGTGAGTTACGAGTGCTTTGCCCGACTTTTGGGGATTAGGGTTTCGAAGATCTAGGGTTAAGGCAGGGATGGAGAAAGAGGAAGTATTGGGCATCCAACAACTTTACTCGCGCAGTGAAACAACGCTGTGGTTGTTTCACGCCGGTTTTCTATGACGCCGTGGCATTAATCAGGTCGAGCTAACCTGTTCGTGACGAACCATGGCTCTCCCACATTTAGGTAAGATAATCATTGTAACAGTCAGTTCGCAATAAGTATATGCTCGCTACAAGTTGACATCCTTTTTCTTTTTAACCGACTTCCAAAAAGGAGGATGTAGTCGGTGCCAAGTAAATACTACATACCAAACAACCTACCTACCTACTAATCATCAAACTAGCAAGAGGTATGTAGGTAATATCTTTACACTGTTATAGTTTTATTTGGCACCGTCTTTAAGATTATAAAATAGTTATTAAATATTATTTTCTATTTAACTAAATGAAAATATGTATTACTTTGAACAAAGTAAATTTATTTTTTGCTTTTTAGTTTACTTTTTGAAGTCGGTTTGTCTTTTTGTTAAAAATTATTTTTGACACCTCAGATACATATAGTTTGAACCTACTATAATGTTTTAATAAATATTTTTTAACAATGAAATCATCCCTTTTAAAATCTTCTTTATTAAGGAGTACATATATCTACTAATTACCCTTTGAATTGGGGTTAAATTGTATTGTCACCTTGTCAATGATAAACAATTTATCTAAAACTAGGTAAGTTCATTTTGAATAAATATCTCCCCACTATTTGGGGGTTACCACACCATATAATTGGATATATATTCTTCACAATCTTTGGGGTCAAAATTCTATCCTTAAGACATACAATGTAATCACAACAACCATTTTTTTATTTACATTCCTTTTTGAAGGAGTACAGATTACTTAATAAAAATAATGGACAGATGAAAATAATTAATATTAAAATTTGCACTTTTTTGTGCGTCACAATAATAGCATATATAATATATTAAAGCATTATTTTTCAGCTACTAGTGTGTGACATCAATTGTAAATTTTATTTATAACGTTTAATTATATAAATAGCATGCAATTGACATCCTTCGTTTTCATTATTGGACTTTTTAGGTATAGAAACAATTTAGATCGGTTGTCAGGTGAATCTGACACCTTATCTAAACCCTGTACTTAATTCATACTTTATAATCAGACAATACACATTTACAAAGATTAATTTTGAAATTTTTTTTTTACATTATTGTACTTTTTTCATTTTAATTTGGACTCCATTGATATAAGAAAATGTATGAAGAATATACACGTATCTATAGGTACAAATAATATGGAATCACCAATCTAATTTGAACTTGTAGTGACAATATTATTATGTACAAAGGCAGTTATGGTCAATCGGTTTAGGTGGGTAACTAAAGGTTAACAATCTTGATATGCCCTTTAAATTAAAGAGAGGTCAATTATTATGTTTTCGGCTTACTCACGTAATAATTTGACGAGATACTCGACTAGTTTCAAGCCATGCTAGAGGCCTATATTCATGAGCAGCATTCCGCGACACGCGACTCGGCGACTGTCACGCTGCATGGCTTGAAACGAGTCGAGTATCTCGTCAAATTATTATGTGAGTAAGCCGAAAACATAATAAATAATTTAGAATGTCTCACGAAAGTTATAAAAAAATAAATAAAGAGAAGGTCGTTTAAAATACATACAATAGGTATGTATATATCTTTGATTGTAAACATTTTGATATATATTTTTTAGACCACTTTAAGATACAGAGATATGCCAATATTGTTTTCATTTAGTAAATTACCTATACCAATGGACCATTGCCTAGCAAAGGGACAGTCATCGATTACTGTCTAAGTATAGGAGTACCTAGGTACCTACATATCATTATAAGTTCATATTTACAGAATATTTTTATAATGTACTCGTAGATAAGTATATAGGTAGGTCTGTATATACATACATTATAGGTATATAAATCACCAAAAAATACAGTTCAAGAAATAGATATCACATTCTTTTCAATCATAGTTTTAAAATTAAATTACAAAAAATGAGTGGGTAGGTATCTAAATACCTTTTTCAAGCTTTTTTATTACCTCACAAATATATATCTATATAATATAAGTATATATAATACAATTAAATTTGCCTACATTTATTTAGGCCTACTATACAGAAGTATAAGTATTATAATTTTCCTGACATACCATCATTATACCAGCCGCAAGACGTCTATTGCCCAGCCGAGGTTGCGGGGTAAGCGCAATGAGGCACCGCGGCTTCGGCCCAGTGCAGCAGAAGGAAAAAGAAAGAGTCTGACACTCTCTCTCGCCTCACCGTGGGCATGAGAAGTCATTTGATGATTTTCCCCTCATAAAAAAAGGACGTCAACCACCGAAAAAAGTTAACATAACCCTCAATAACTTCAAATAGGTATGTCGGCGAGAAGCGAAAAAGTTTTTTTTGTTGTTTTTTTTTTGTGACGGGTAAATCATCTAATGACTTCTTATGCCTAGGGTGAGGCGAGAGATAGTGTCAGAGTCTTACTGACAAAACACCCCTGTTCCTTCTCCTACTCTGGGCCGAGGCTGCAGTGCCTCATTGCGCTTGCCCCGCAACCCCGGCTGAACATCAGCCCTATAAGGCCCCGTCTGTGGTGGTTCGACCTTGAAATTCAAATTATACACCCTGCACAATTATTTGTTATACAGGTATGATAATAAAGATTGTTTCAGTAGGTACCTATAGACAGTATACATTGGTTGGATGTTGAGCCGCTCAATAGAGACAACATATACTTAAAAAGTTAATGTATTAATAGCTACTGTCTTTTCACTGATTCAATCTTTATTGTCATACCTACATATTATGCAAATAGTAAATTGATTAAAAGTTATTATGGGATATAGGATATAGCAGACTCTTTACAATTTTAATATGTCAGACATTTATTTAAAGTAAAGACAATATAATTAGCGTACCTTAATTGGCAAACAAGACAACTTCACATTTCGTCAAAAAATAGATAACTCCTAAAACATTGTGGTTTTGCAAGGAAAAATTAAAAAAAAAACTGACAGAGTTAAAAATAAGGTTTTAGGTACATCTACCTACTACGAACGGTAATTAGGATTTCTTTTTATGTAGTTTACAAAAAATATTATTGAGTTGTAAGTGTATTCTGAAAAAAATTCTCATAAGAAGTTAGCTGATTTGCCAATGAAAGTATTTCTTAAAAGAAATTCACAACTCCTTTGTCATTCTCAGTCAAAAATAAACAGTTTGGACTTATCAAAATATTTTAAATTAATCACAGTTCCGTTTATCGATTTCATATATAGTTACGTAGTATACATTAACTAACTTTATTAATAAAAAATATCATATTATAGGATAAAAGACAAAAAAACTTCACAACAAAAAAATACCATTGAAAAAAATAGTTTATCGAGAAATTTGAAACGTAGCTATTTAAATAGTTTGACATGTATACTAATTTATAGATATAAATACCTACTACAAAAAATCACATAGGTATAAGTAATATCAAGGACAAATGACAGTCATTTCTAAAAAAACTGACAAGCAAAACATTATTAACACACAGCTTCTTAAAGGTTAATCAACTAATCACCTGTTAAATCTTTCCTCAAGAGCATAGAAATAGTTTCATCGATAGGTTGATTTTTTAATGAGATAGGTCGGCAAACGACCTGTCGGATTACCTGATGGTAAGCAATCCGCGCTGCCCATTGTCACTCGCAACAGCAAAGGACTTACGACGAGTAAGTTGCCGGCCTTTTAGAGGTAAGGGGTTTGATGGGATAGAGCATTGATCAGCCTTTAAGAAACGGATGTCCTAAAAGTTAAGGAAACCATAATCGTACGACCAGTCCAGCAATTACGACGTTTCGGAACATAAATATATTAACAGAACAAGCATACCAGTTGATTTGGTCACAGACCTACACCAAGTTAAAAATTATCCATAACTAGGTTTTGTATCGCGCGACTACAGCTCCGTCCCAGCACTCCGCCATAATGTTTTAAGAAGTGGACTGTAAACGGCCTTTCGGATCCCTCGCTGGTAAGTGATCTGCGCCACCCATGGACACCTCCGGCACCAGAGGAGTCACAGGCGCGTTGCCATTTAAGTAGGTTTACGCTCGTTTCTTGAGGGTTGGCAAGTGAATGCGCTGTTTTGTCACATGTATACAGTCGGCAAACGAGCAGAGAGATTACCTGATGGTAAGCAATCAGCGTCGCTCATGGACAGTAGAGATGTTACGAGTGTGTTGGGCCGAAGAATTGAGCCTCCGGTAACCTTACACACACGCTGAAACACAACGCTGTGATTGTTACACGCCGGTTCTCTTTGAGGTCGTGTTATCACTCCGGTCGAGCCGACCTCTTCGGACCGAAGCTGTTGCCGCGGTATACAAATTGTAGTTGATTTTATTGGATCGAATCTGTGTAAACAAACTCGGTACCTACTATAGATAAGTATGTTCCGCACAATAGTTGTATATATCTTCTTTGTTCATTGCTAAACCTGGTCATACAATTAAGGTATTAAAGTAATAAATTATTAAAAAGGAGTAACCATGGAGTTTCTTGTTGGTTCTTCTCCATAGGAATCTACACTTTGGAACGAGAAAATAGCTTCACTAGAGGACAGACGGATAGACTGACACGCTTTATTTTAAAGCTCTTGAAATACTTTTTTCCTTTTTTTTTTGCTTGACGTTCAAAAGTGCCTACTGTGGCCTAATTGAAATAAATGATTTTGACTTTGACTTTAAAAAAATAGGGCTTTAAGACTCTTTAGAACACAACCTGTATATTATATGTGGTTCAGAATTGACCACAACAAAGAACTACTTGTTTAAAACAGACTTACATATACTACATATATATTGTTTAACTTGACATAAATCACATTTAAGAGACAATGAGTCAGTCATCATATTGTTTCCGTTTACAACCTTAGTTTAAAAAACACACATTAGATATGTATTATTCTCAAACAAGTTACATATACATACAAATCCTTAAAAACTAAGTTTAACCATATTTGGTCATCTATAAGAAAACATATATTTGAAGTTTTCTTCAAAAAACTACTGTGGACAAACTCGCAAAAGCTTGGCACACTTTTTTTTCAAAACATCTCAATAAGTTGGCACATACATATACTATAATACACAACTTTACATTTAATATAGAATCCTTTTTGCTCAAAAAAAGTTTTTGTCGCTTTCAAAATCTATACCTATTGAACGTTTTTTTTTTATTGTAAAAGACAGAGACGAGGCATGTGATACGTAATCAAATCGTAGACAGTTCATATTTACATGATAAACAACATTGTAAAGGAGAAAACACGCTCCAAAAATTTTGTAAAAAATAAACCGTAGGTAGGTACAATTTGAACAAAATTCTCTTACTTGGGACGAAATTGCACCTAAATTTTACCCCTTATTTTCTTTAAAACCTTGTATTCATGAACATCATAATTTGACAAACATCTTACATCTAAAGAACACAGATATCTTATAGATATAGTTCAACAGTTTATCATACACCAAATTGTAAGATAAACATTACCGATTTGTAAGGTAAAATGTCTTACAACTTGACTGATTTGTAAGGTAACATACTACACTAAAACCAATTTGTCAGATAAAAATCTTACAATTTGGTCTTAGTGTCTACACGCCAAGCGCCTTTCCACGGACGTCGTTTCGACGTACAGACATACAGAGACATCACAGCCATTTTAGGCGCCCTTAAAGTCATTTAAGATCACAGGATTAAAATGGCTTGACCATGTCGCAGTCAGAAGTCTCACATCACATTTTTGGGACTTCTTGTAAGACTTGTAAGAGAGTATTACAAATTTATTATCGCCTGTTTTGTGCTTCGGACAGCGTTTTAAGTCCTCTCCTGCGGTGCGTTCTTCTATGTTTGGTTTGCACTTACTTAAGTAAGAGCGCATTTGTGTGTATGTAGTTGTACACTTATCTTCCTTCAAATATTTTTCGTTACTTAGCTACGTTTATCAACCTCTGGAATGTCGGATCTCATTTCTGGACTGAGTTGATATAACAAAACTAATTCTTACGTGCCCAAAAACCCTAAGTTAGCAGTCCTTCCATGCCCTTCTGGGCTAAGTCTTCGTTCTTTCTCCTTTGCTAATTCTAGTCAAATACCTTTCTTCTAATGTTCATTATTCCTTTCGTTTGTCATTTTCGTTTCGGTAATGCTTTTTCATATGCTTCTTAATTGAATGTTTGCATTTAAACCTTTTGCTGCACAGTTCACATGCAAAACGCCTTTCAGGAATGTATTCGTGCATTTTAAAATGTTTCCTAAGTCCGCCGGCGGTTTTAAAGCGCGCAGTTTGGCAAATATCGCATTGGTAAGGTCTTTCGTCGAAATGAACCAAATAGTGTTTCATCAAATTAGTACATATTTTAAATCGTTTTTTACAAACGATGCATTCGTGTGGTGTTTCGTCATAGTGTTTTTTTAAATGGATACGCAATGTAATTGCTCTGCGAAATTTTCTGCCGCATATTCTACACTCATGATAAGCATTTCCTTCGTCATCGTGGATCAAATTGTCATTTCTTTCCGACTGTTGTATGGCAAAATCCTTATTACAGACGTTGCAGTAATAAGGCCCGTCTCCTTCATGCTGCATCAAATGTTTTTGCAACTGTCTTGGTACTCGGAATGCGCTGCCGCAAAATTCGCATTTATATGGCCTTTCGGTATCATCATCATGCTTATAAATATGTTGATTTAATTGATTAAGTTGCTTGAAAGTGTATCCACATATTTCACATAATAGAGGTTTCCCAAGATGTGAGTTCAAATGCATCGTCATTTGTTGCTCTTCTTGGAAACACTTTTTACAAACCTCGCAGATGAAGGGTAGTAAGTCATGCACTTTCATATGTCGAGTCAGTGTTTGCCGACTTGCAAATTTTTTTTTGCATTTATCACATTTGTAACATTTCCCTCTTTTTTGCAGACGTGCATTCGTTGTAGAAATTGAGTTTATCGATTTCAATAACCATGGAGGTAGGTTTCGGGGCTTCCAAGGTGTTGGTGGAATATTGGCAACTGTAGGTTCTTGATGTATAGGCGATAGAGAATCAGGTCTGAAGGATTCAGGATTATATTCAAGTGCCGTAGTTGCTACAGTTTCTGAGACACAATCTGGTGTAAAAGGAACGGTAGATTCTTGATCTTCTAGAAAAATGGGAGATGCAGATTTGGCTGGCGGAGGAGATGGAAACGCGTGGAGTTTGGACAATAAAGGTTTCGGTTGAATGCTCGTATTTAGAGGAGTTGAGGCTGGATTAGTACAAGTACCCGAGGATGGTGTTTCAGGAGGGATAGTGGGAGAGGGACCAGGAGGCAGAAAACAATTAGGGGATTGAGGATCTGGAGGAATTTCGGGAGAGAAAGAGGGATTCGAGGGTGGTTGTTCAGGATTAAGATTAGGTACGGGAGGAATAGGAGACGGATGTTTAAAATTTTTAAGGGATTGCAGGTTTGCGGGAATATTCTTAAGCTTGGATAATGGAATTCTGACTATAATTGAGGATTTGGCTTTTGATTGATTTGAAGCACAGCGGGAAGCAATTTTTGGAGCTAGATCCTCTGGCAGTAGTGGTGGTGTAGGATTTGAGGTTTGATATTTACTAGGTAACCTGACCTTGCGCAATTCTTTAATGATTGGCGATATGGGCCTAGTAAGCAACAAAGGCCTATAAGGGACGATGATCTCGGCATGCTCAACAATCATAACGTTTGGGGACTCTAAATATTTCGGTGATTGAGCTTCAGCTAGAACGTTGAGTGGAGGTAGAGATATTGAAGACTCTGGAATCGGGGACTGAGTTGTGGGTGTTGGCGGAACAGGGGTTGGAGAGTACGGAGAAACAGGAGATGAAGGAATGGGGGAAGGAGTCATAGATGGTGTAGAAATGGGAGACGAAAGATTATTAGTATTATGAAGTTCAGGAGCAACATTATCATTGAGCAAAGCGGGTGATTGAGGTTGAGAACAAATGTTACTATCGTGGGATGTAGAAGAGAAAGGAGAACTGGGCTCCGAAGAGTTGTTGTCGTAAACATTTTCAGACGAATCAGAATTACTTTTACGAGGAGACAAAGTAACTGATGATAGTGATGTGGGAGAACAGGGTGACTCACGTTCAGAACCATCGTTATTTATGGATGAAGGGGAACTAGGAAGCTGAGGTGAAGAACCGTTATTGTCTGAAGGTATACACGAATTGGACTCCTGATCTTGAGGAGAATCGCTGGGATTTGGAGGCAGAGACGACAGCGGTATAGGTGAGGCAGGAGACTGTGGTTGTAAAGGTATATTAGGTGAATTCGATCTTGAACTATCAATGGATATGACGTCACTGGGAGGTACAGGATTAACTGGCAGATTTGTAGAAGTGGGGGGTTGAGAGTGTGAAATTATTGTACCGTCTGAAGAATTTGAAGAACTCGATTTTGGTTCTGGAGGCGACATTAACTCACGAGGCACTATAACAAGAGGTTTCGACGTTTCAGGTTGAGGAGAATCCGGGGACTGGGGCTGCGAAAAGATTATGTGTTCTGGGGTCGGTGAATTAGAGTCTTCTTGAGGAGTCCCGGTGTTAGGTAACTCAGAAGAATTTGAAACAGGAATAGGAATAATCGGGCAATCTGGTTGGGTTAACTTAATATTGTTGGACACTACAGGAATATAATGACTTTGCCATTGAGAAGGTTTCGAAGGAATTGGTCGACAAATAGGAATTATTGGGGATTGAGGTAGTAAAAATGTAACACGTTCGGAAGTTATTGGTGTTTGCATATTTCGCCAATGGTCCATCGATATATTAGAGGTAGGAATTGACGCAAAAGTGACGGGAATAATCGGAGGTTGAGGTTCTGCAAAGAAAATGTGGTTGACAGACATAGGTGAATCCTGGCTATGCTGTTCAGCCATGGGGTCATTAGTGGGTTCAATTGGAACTGGGGAAGGTATGTGTATAACTGTGGAGTGAGGATCTGAATATATAATATAATCCGATGTTAATGGCAAAAAGTAAGTTTCATACTGTGGGAACTCGCTGTCATTAGTAGGTTCAGGAGGATTTGGCGGGTAAGTGGGCGATTTCGGATAAATAAGGTAGTCAGAAGGAAGTGGCGAATTTGAGTTTTGAGGGGACATTGTCAATGGTGTCAGAGGTTCAGAGAAAATTAGAGGTGGAGTTGGTGAAAAGGTTGTACAGTCCCGTGGTGTGGGTGAATTAAAATTTTGGCTTTCAGGAGAGAATACGTCGTAAGTGATTGTACAGGACGAAGTGGATGGTGAAGGTACAGGGGACAACGGGGAATGGGGTGAGAAAATTATGTGGTCTACAGTTATTGGTGGTGAATTGACATTTGCTATTGTGTCAGTAGGGGATATAAGGGGAACCGTCAATAGAAATTCGGGATCAACTGGGGATTGAGGTGGTATCGTATAAATATCGTTTTCGGGACTTAATTGCGAATTAACAGATTCATTAAGATTTTCAAGAGAAATTGGCGATAGAGATTGATTTGACATTACATAAGGCTGTGAAAAGAAAAACTGGTTCGGTGGTGTTGGTGAATTGAAATTTCGTGTTGCTTCAGATATAGTATCATTGAGAATTTCATCTGTCATTGGTGACGGTACAGGAGTAATGGGAGGTTGCGGATTTGAAAACGCAAATTCTTCTGTAGGTATTGGCGAATTGGATTTAGATGATGACATCGATATAGGACTAAAGGGGAACGGAGGTTGTGAATAAATAATTTGGTCAGCAGCTTCAGGTGAAAAACAATTTTGCCATGGAAGATGTACCGTGGAAGGAGAGGAGGTGGTAGCCATAAAAGACATTGATGATACAGGTAAAGGACATTTCGGTGACACTGGTTGCGTAAATATAAAATTATCACTAGTAGTGGCAGAATCATGCAATTGAAGCATGTCATTAGCAGGTACAGTAGGAATTGACAGTTGTTGCACAGAAAAATCGGGACACTGGACTTGACGTGAAGGCATATTGGATAAGTCCAGAGGAGCTATGACGTCATTTGTGGGTGATAGACGAAATGACGATGGAGACATATTATTTAAAGAGACTTGCGTTGAAGGACTAATGGTATAGTCGGACGGAATAAACGGACTTCTAGACGGCGTAGGCGAATTTAAACTCCGTCTTTTCTGATAAATGAAGTTGTCTTGAGCAATAAGACAGGCTGTGGAATTACTAGGTACAGAAGAATCAGAGTTTCGCCTTTTACGCGAAATCTTATGGGAAGGTGGTATTATGAATAATATTTTTGAAACCGGTTCTACGGTGGATTGAGTTTGGGTAACGTCAGTAGGGTTATAAGACGTGTCAGACAATGAGTGTGTGAGTGGAGATTGATGTAAGGTAGGATTTGAAGGAGGCATGGTGACATTTTCAATAGAGGATTGAAGACTTAATAGAGACGTAAGAGAATCCAGTGGATCTATAGGTGAAGTTATTGGGGAATTTTGCTGTTCAGGAGATACAGTATTAGTGTGAGAAATTATTGGAAACTGGAACGGAAGATCGGAGGATTGACAATTAGAAGATGTATTGTAGGGGGGTATTGGTGGATCAAAAGCCGTACTAGGCCTTTGATTAGGTATTGATGGATCTGTAAGTGAAGGTAGAGGTGAACCAGGGCTTTGTTGTTCCGAAGACACAGATAAGTTCGGTGATAAAAGTGAAACTGGAGACTGGCACATATTTAGTATTGGAGATTGGGTTTCAACAGAAAAGTTGAAAAATGTAGGTGAGTAAGCGTTTCTACTTTGAGAAGTTTTGCCTTGATCCGGGGTTGTAAGGGAAATATGGAGAGGGGAAAATGGTGGAAGGGGACTCCGCGTTTGATGTATAGTAGACAGGTTATTGGCTTCAACATCAGGAGAAACGCTATGTTCGTAAGCTGTAGGCGAGCTGATATTTTGACCGCTTGGAGGAACATAATTAGGGGATCGATAAAGACTAGGAGAGGGTAGAGAAATTTGTGAAGTGAAACATTCTAGATTAGTTTTGGCAGTTTTAGGTGAGTTTGGGATTTGGGTCTGACGTGGCATGCTGTAATCGTGAGCTATTGGAGAAATCGAAGGTGAAGATACAGGTGATATACAGGGTTGAGCTGCTGAATTAATATTGTAGTTAGTAAAAGACGTAGGTAAGGGGCAGTCGTGTCTTTCAACAGATCGAATTATGGGTGGTGAAACAGGAGTCGGTAATTGTGATGCATCAGGGGTTTGCCATGGGGAATGAGCATCATTATTAAATGCTACAATATCTGATGACGGAGGTGGAGTGTTGGGGCTCATATTTGCATTTATTGAAGACATTGTATGAGAAGGTGGAATTATGGGCGGCGTCATAGGAGAATCGGAGGACTGCGGTTGGGAAAACAAGTTATTAGTTGAAGGTATAGACGTAGCGGGGTTTTGTTTTAATGCTTCAAGAGAAATCGAGGATGATGCAGTGGGGGGCTGATCTATATTAGGTGTGTTATAGTTTGGAGGCTTAATTAAATTAGATGGCAACTGAGGAATGGATCTGTGCATTATGGGTGAAATGGAACGCTGTGAATTATCGTTGGGAGTTGTAAATGAATCAGGGTGTTGTTTTTGAGCCGCCATAGAGTAATCAAGGGACGAAGGCATAGGGGATCGAGATTCAGCTGGTGTGTTTAAGTTTGAAGATACAGACGTGTCCATGATATCATCGGTTCTAGGTGTTAATGAAATACAAAGCGGCGGAATTGTGGAATTAGGTGAAAGTTGGCAGGACGTCATTGCTGAATTGTTGTTTCGCCTCTGAGGGTGCTTTGAGTTTGGCGTAGGTGGAACTGTTGATGTTGAGGCGGGGGACTGAGCTGGCAGATTAGAATTACGGCTTCGAGGAGGCGTGTCACAAACATAACCAACCGATGGCATGGAAGGTGTAGGAAATATGTTGTAATTGGGGGGTATAACAACGAATGGCGCTTGGAAAAATGGTAAAATAGGGTACTGCGATTGAGGAAAGAAAGGAACCGTATACTGAGGATAAGAGGAGTTATTGTTGGCGGAGGGAATTGTTGAATTGTGGTTTTGAATTTGAGAAGTGTAGTTTGGAGGTTCCGAAGGAATTGAGGAAGACGGAATTTGTGAATTGGGAAACTGATTTTGATTATAAAGATTGTAGTTTCGAAGTCCAAACGAATTTGTGTTTTGTCTTCTAGGGGGTATGGTGTTATTTTGAGGTATTACAGGATTTGAGGACAGATGCTCAGAATTACTGTTGGGGGGCGGAATCAAGGGTGGATCGCCGTGGGGTTGAGGTAAGTCAAAGTCCATAGATATTGGTAAATTGGGAGATTGAACAGTGGACGAAGGTGTGTCTGCTGTGAGTATTTGGTCGTTAGCAGTAGCAGTATGAGGTTGCAAAGGAATTGGGTGTGATGTGAAATTAGGAGAGGTAGAAGGTTGAGAGGGAGAATTAGGAGGAGTTGTGGGCTCGGGTGGTTTGCGTGTTTCAGGAACTGGAAACCTTGGAGGATCTATCCTCGGTGGCAAGGGACGATCGGGGCGTCTACTTTCAAGATTGACTGGTTGCATTTGTGTTCTACCAGAAAACGGATACGAAAATCTAGGCGGAAAGGAATTATTAGGAAGATTTGTAGGCATGTTATTGTTGGAGGGAGGAGGATAACTATGTTGCGGGGGAGTAAAGAAATAAGGATGGCCAGGGTTATAGAACCAATTTCCAGGAACGACAGAGTTGGAATAAAGAGTAGGATTATTAAGCCAATTTTGTGGATTCATCGTTTGATTGGGGCGGAAACTGCGGTTTAAGGAATTACTAGAACGATTACTTTGAGACGCCAATTGTCTTCTTTGACGCCGAAGCCGTCTCGGTGCATATTTGATGACAGAATTACGGCAGTCTTTTTTTTGAGGCATTCTGCTTTGCTTATGCGGTGCGATACTGTACTTTAAGATGGTATTTCTATATTATTCCCATTATAATTGTTTGTTGATTTTATTTTATTGTTATTTTTAAATGCATGGTCCCATTCTGGTGATTAAGTTGTTTTACCCTGGTGGCGTTGTATACATTTTGTTTGCACTGTGCATTTGTAAATTAAGTATTAAGTAATTTATTATTGTTGTGAAATATGTAATTAGGTGGTGGTTGGGATATTCTTGTAATCATTTTTATTTGGCTTCTTATTGGTGTTTGGATTAGTACCTGAAAAAGAGATTATCGTATTAAAGATGCTTAACCGTTTGGTATTTTTAAATGGCCAATTATGTGCGGTTATTTTTATTGCTGAAAAATTGGGAACGATGAATATTTACAAGGTTTTCGCTTTTTGTGATCAGATAAAATTACATCATTTCCTTTATGGAAATGATGTAATTTTAACCAAGAAATCTAACATCATCGCCATTCGGGTTCGACCCATTTTTGAGTTGTCAAAAATCACTAACTAAAACTGAGACAAAAAATCAGAATATTCCCTGTCCTGCAGCAAGCCGCGTTCGCGGTCCATTATTGCGCGTGGGCCGCAACCATGGCTAAGCATCAGCCTTATTGGGCCCTCTGTGGTGGTCTGTAATTGGCACTTTAAGATTGGTGTGGGCGGAATACTACGCGCCGTACGCTCGGATTTTTTTTCCATGTTAGGCGGAAATCATCAAATGACTTCTCCCTCCCAGGGCCGGGCGGGAGGGAGTGTCAGACTCTTACTGACTAAAAACCCTTCTGTTCCTTCTCCTGCTCTAGGCCGAGGTCGCGGTGCCTCATTGCGCTTACCCCGCAACCCCGGCTGAACATGAGTCCTATAGGGGCCCGTCTGTGTTGGTCTATGGGCTCTTTGAGGCACGCGCGGAACGCTACGCACGCGTCACGTCAGGCAGCGCGGTACCCTTACTCGCCGTCCGCAGGCCCGAGCTTACGGAAGACGAAAGGTGAGGACGCCGTGGCGTATACCAAGCTACTCCTCAAAGAGGGGTCTTACCGCTGCTATAACAGCGTGCCCGTTGTGTGCTTCACTATGAGTATTGAAGGTCACTTGCTTCTTCAGACCATGTTGCATAGTCAGTAAAATGTCTAATCTACCGGCACTTGCACGATTGCCATATGTGCAGTCGTGAATAACGTGAATATGTTGGTTGTGTTCCGCGATAAAGAATATCCTGCTCCACTGGACTCAATCTGCGGGGTAAGCGCAGCGTGCTCGCATTCCTTGCGCCATCTATTTAATAACATAAATACTTTCGTTTCAAGTCCCAGGGAGAAGATGTCCAGAACGCAGGTCGCCATGTCCGTCACTAACACAGGGCCCCATGCAGGGCCAGGAACCGCATAATTCTAACTTATAACCGTCTACAGACGGCGCTCCTTTCCCAATTTGGGAAGCAACATTAAAAGCGCACCCGTTTAACCAATGCCAGATACTTCAAGATGTTGCCAGTCGACTTGACGTCAGGTGCCGTGAAACACCATGGCAGCCAATATCAGTGGAGCTTCCCGGTGTGATTTCCTTCGGGCTGTGACCAACGTGTCGTTTGCATAACATGTCAAGTCAGCGGCCAACGGGAGCTCGCGTTTCAGCACCCAGTCATAGCCGCTGTTCAACTGGAGCGGCCCCAAGACTGGTCCCTACGAAACACCGCACGATATGAGTTGCACACCGGCGACCTCACATCTCCGATAGGTGACGCATCTATCATATGGCGGAGGTATAGAGGTACGCGATGGTATTTCAGAATCTCTGAAATACACAATACACAGCCACGCTACCTACATTTAACTAAGCTATCTTTCTTTGCCACCCGGACAGAAACAGGCCTGAACGCACGGCGCGTTGCGTTCCGCGCACGCTTCATAGAGCCATCTGCCCACTACAGATGGAGGTTCTAGTGCAATATGGTGCCGCGGCCCCGGCCCAGAGCACGAGAAGGAACCGAGTCGATTCAAGTCAGTTGGAATCTGACACTCGTTCTATTCATTCATCTCCTACCGTCCCAGACCTGAAGGAGAAATAGGATATGGATTTTCATGCTCAAAAAAAATTTTTAATATATATTTATTTAAAAAAAGGGGGACACGTTTTAAATAAGAGCCTGAGATATTTTATCACCAACTAAAATGTTGTCTTGGCGCCCAACATTTTTTATTGGCGCCCAACATGGCGCTGCAACTATGAATTTGCAATCGCAAAAGCCTTAAAAATCTACAAATGACTTACATACTAGAATTATTCGCAAAAATGAATAAGTACATTCTTCATAAACAAAAACGCAAAGCATAAATTATCATTTCGCTAATAAATAATTATAAAGACTGTTGTTATAAAGAATGTTTCATAACCTTAATTGTATGGCACATACAAATTACGTATATTCAAATATATCTTATAAAAAGTGGCTATTCAGATATTATAAATCAGGTCCTTAGTCATTTTACACAAACAAGCAATGAAACATTTCGATTTAAAATAGAATTGCAGAATGAAAATGAATCAGGATGTATCGATTTCGGAAATCTAGTTCAGGGGTGCGACCATGAACTAAATTTGCTGCAACTCGCGCATCGTCCTTGACAAACAATTAACAAATCAATAAAATACTTCAAATATACTACGCAATAAATAATCTACATATTTTAATCGTCTCTAGTTACCACATTTTAATATTGAAATTTGTGAAATGAATAAAAGATATTATAAAACCGCCAAAAAATAGTAGCCATATTTAAAAAACAAATGCCTTGTCAAATCGCTGCAGAGAGCTATGAATTATAAAATTTTAAAATTCGATAAATAACTTACCGTTAAAATGTGAAATGATATTGGAAATCACTCAGAATATGAAGACCACATAATATTGATAGTTAACGAACAATTTACATATTTTGCACTATTTTTAAAATGTTTATTTTGCCTCCAGTTAAAAAAGTGTGTTTGCTGCGCGCTCGTCAACCATTCTGTTTTCATCTTCCAATAATATTATTGATCGACGGGAAAATAGTGCGGCCCTAACTTCAGATTGTAGTGTTGCTAACGTCAGGACCTAAAAACTCTCATTTTATTTTATTGGCGATGCAAAGATTATCCGCACGCCTCTAGCGGTGAAATTTAGAAACTGTCTAAGAATGACATTGTTTGTTTATTTATTGAAGTTATGTTAGATTATTCAGATGGACCACGATTCTAAACGTAAACCTGTTGCTAATAAAATAAGCAATACGAAATACTGTTCCGTTCCACAATGTAGTACTTGCGGATACACGGGAATAAGTTTTCATTTATTTCCAAATGAAAAAAATTATGAAAAAAAAATGGAAGACTGTTTTAAGAATACGCAAGCCAATTTCGCCATGAATGGGAGTTTGTTCTGATCATTTTCAAACATTAAACTTTTTTCCAAACAGAAAGTATAATTATATTTCAATTATTTTATTTTACATCAATTATGTTTATATGTATTTCATAAGTTATTCATGTAGTTTGACACTAAGGCGAGTTTCTCGTCGGATATCGAGATTATGGTTACTGGTCCAGATTCTAAAAGGCACAAGTTGTTTTTTTTATGTCGTACCGTCTCAGAATATTCCTCAAATAAGATAAAGAAGTACTACTTATTAGAAAAAAACACTCAAATAAAGTTTCTTCCTATCCGGGAAGAGGATAGAACAGCTTTAAAGCAATTAACCCTTTCAGATTTACTCAGTAGTGATATGTAGGTATTTATTTACTTTTACGGGTATTCATTCAATAGAATTTAGAAACATCGACTATTCACAGCATAATTATTGTCTTAAGGTCATGGCACATTATACCAGCACCGCAACAGCACCGCTCCACACCAGCATTTAACTTGTCATTCAATTTAGAGCATTAAATCGTGTGTAGTATAACATATTTCATAATGTCAACATGAAAAAGCCAACGGCGGGCAGTCAGCGCGCTTGCCGGTATCACACAACTCCACTCGCAGCCCTCGTGCTGCAAGCGAGGGGACCTTATGCGTACAGCGCGCTGACGGCATGCTCATTACGAGGCGATTCCGACTCGGCAGCCAAACAACGTCATTACGTCCTATACAATCATAAATGTCTTTAAACAATATTGAGTTCGCGGTAACAGCAGGTTTACACCTTGCGGACTGTGGGCTTACACGTCGCGGCCGGCGCGCGGACTGCAAGCTTGAACATTGCGGACAACGCGTAGTTAGCACGCTGGCAGCTAGCCGTAGTCAAAATTCGAGGCGACGCCATGCTGCAGCTGTGCTGTTGCGGTGCCGGTATAATGTGCCATGACCTTTAAGGCTGATTTTTCAATGGTTAGATAAAAGTTACCTGTGGAATAATAATGATGCTTTCGAGCCAGCCCAACCTCAAAATTTCTGAGACCCTAATTCCCGTAACCATAGTCCGCAAAACCTAAATCCCGAATAGGTCGAAAACGCACTTGTAACTCCATCGTCTTTGCTTGTTTACCATCAGGTAATCTGAATCCAATCAAATGTGAAATGGGGGCCAAGTTCAATGGTCTGTCCTGAAATTTATTTACAAGTAACAGTATAACATATCATACCTTCTTATAACATAAGATAATGTATTGTAGCCTGTTTTTTTGGGAGGGGAAAATCATCAAATGACTTCTCCTGCCCAGGGTCGGGGGGAGGGAGTGTCAGACTCTTACTGACTGGGCGCGAGGAGGATAGTTCCCCGACGCGCTCCGCCTCCTCCTTAGCGGAGGAGATAGCTTCCCAGTTCCTCTCGCTATGAACCATGGCCTCGATTAAGGTCGGGCGCGAGAGGTCGCCGCCGCCGATCACTTCCCTGAGGACACGGCGGTGCTCAGCCCAGGCACCACCGCCACCATATGCTCCACCGTATCCTTTAGGTAATGTATTGTAGGCTAAGGTCTGATTTGGCGAGTTTTCATAAACCTTCCAACGAATTTATTATGTTCGATCGCTAGTTTCTATCAATAATAAATAATTCATACATATGAGAACTAGTATTTACGTTGTATTCGCCCTGCCTACTTCTCCCACACGCGCGCCCCTATTGACGCGGTAAACTCTGTTTTCTTTTAAATTCTGTTTTCTTTTATATAAGGACGCCAAACGATCTGACAGATTACCTGATGGTACCTAAGCAATCAGCGCCGAAATAACGGAATAGTTACGTATGGGGTTGCGGATTTCTTTTTTTTTGGGGTTTAATGGGATTGGGGGCTGGGGAGAAATAAGCCTCCGGTAACGTTACTGTCCCGTGCGATTCACAACGCTGTGGTTGTTTCACGCTGGTTGTCTGTGAGGCCGTGGTATCACTCCGGTCGAGCCGACCTATTCGTGCCGAAGCACGGCTCTCCCACACTTACTGAACGTACTGGGTTTTTCAACTACCATTTCTTCATTACAGCTTGGAAATTTTCGTTTATCTTTACTTTTAGAAAAATAACTACAAGTAACGTATCTTTGCCTGAATACTAGGAAACTTTTTTTACACTAGTAACACTAAATAAACGTCAACTGTCAGTGAAGTTTTTTAACGATTTGGCGCCATATGTATCGAGATGACAGTTTGTTATGATGCGTAATTTGAGAATATGTCGAAATGTGATTAAATCTTAAGTGTATTTAATGGTTTAAGAATGTCAAAAACATCGTTAAGATGGGATACTTTAATATACTGCAATTTCTTCCAGAAATAAGCATCAATTAGTAGCATAACAGAGTTGACGAATAATATTTTTAATGTCTTCTTGTACAGACATTTCGCATCCACTCGTAAGGTTTATATTCACAGATGCTTAGCTGATACATAACTTTATTAGGTATATTTCTTGAATCTCGTTTACTTATATAATCATCAAAATCTTAATCCATGTGCGCAATATGCATCTGATGACACGATTTTAATATTGTATCTATACCTACCAATTTAGCGTGGCCCAGTAGGGCTATGACAGTAAAGAACCAGGTGATCCGACAGAGAACTAAAGCTGTCGACATAGTCCAAAGAATTAGCAAAGTGTTCTAGGGTGGAAACCTAATCCAGGCAAACGTAGTGTAGGGCGCCCTCTAGCTAGGTGACTGACTAGGTGGAGTGTTGGTAAGCGCATAACTCAGCAACGCCTGTGCCAATTTTGCTTATTCTTTTTTTGTTGTGTTTGTTATTGTCAGGAGAAGGTTTTTATCAAAGAAAATATTAGAAAAGTAGAGGGGAGAGTTGGGTAATAGGGACCCTTCCATCGTAAGCGAGATAATAAGACCCGTGCGAAGCAGGGGCGAGCTGCTAGTATTATAAAAAGGTAAAATTTGTAAGTTTGTATGTAGGGGGTAATCTTGGTCCGATTGCCAAAATTCTTTCACTGACAGATAGCTACAATGTTCTTGAGTGCTATAGCCTATAAAACTTCACGCTACGATCAAATGGAGCCGAGCAGTGAATGAAACCGCGCGAGAGTTACCATATATTAAAAATAACCATGTTAAAAAAAACTAGTAACCATCAACAAACACGATTTATTTGTTTAAATTCACCCTAAAAGACATTATATTGTGTGATAACACTGTTCCATTGCACACTCAATAGTTATAAGCCCGTTTTTTATTTTTTAGATTTGTGATAAAATATGTGCAATAAAGCTACTACACTACTTACTATAACACAAAGTCGCTTTCTCTGTCCCTATGTATGCTTAAATCTTTAAAACTACGCAACGGATTTTGATACTGTTTATTTTAATAGATAGAGTGATTGAAGAGGAAGGTTTATATTTTACTTCTTACTGATATTATAAATGCAGAAGTTACGATGTTTGGATTGGATTTTTGGATTTTTTTTTTTCAAAAACTTTGCCCCTCTTTATGATTTTCTCCTGTGTCGTGGGTGCGTTTACAAACATACAATTTCACATACGCGTGAAACCCAGACCCGGAACAACAATTTGTGGATCACACAAAGAGTTGTTCCGTGCGGGAATCGAACCCGCGACACGTTGCACGGCAGCCAGTTGTCCAGCCACCGCGCCAACCGTGCAGTCGATGTTTTGTTACTATCGGATTTGGTTGAAATTTGGTATCGCTCTGTAATAGGACATGGGCTACTTTTTATCAACATACCACGCGGGCGGAAGCTGTAAATATAAGCTGTAGTCTATAATAACGTCAATTAAAGAACGAACAAATTTAGTATCAGCATTTAACCATAGTAGTCAGAGCAGGTCGCTAGTAAAAAAATAAATTAATTAAAACAGCGGGTTCTTCAATTCCGCATTGTCTTCCAGATTATACAAAAATTCATCATCATCATCATCATCACGCCTCCGATGTTCAAGTAACATGAAATCATAATTATTTTCATACTTTTCAATCGATTTTTTATGTCTCATATTGTGTTTCATTTTGTTACGTTTAGAGCTCTTTGTAAAACTGCTTAGAAAATCGGTGACTTCGATTTTTTCTCCATCGTTTATTGGTCGTATTAATTCGTTGTTCCTCGTTCTTGTTCTTCTTGATTGGGTGTGGTGGATAGCTGTGGAATTGGAAATGTATATATAAGAACAGTGATGCTCAAATTGTGCTTCGCGGAGTCATGGGATTTTTGGGGCTCCTATCAACCGATTTTAATGAATAAAAATAAACAGTTTCTTAAAATACTGAAAGCTACTTTTCTTTTGTTATTAAAAATTTAAAAAAATGGACATGGTTCCTTCAAAAAATTTCGCTTTTTAATATAAAAGGTGTCGAAAACAAAAAAGTTTGAGAATCACTTACTTACTTAATAATTGCGTGGCTTTAAATGAACTTTTAATAACTTCCTAAACGTAAATAACTATGTTTAGTTAGCCCAAGTAATTGCAGTTTACATGCAGATATGAAGCCGACTGATAACAGGAGCAAGTATCCATGTCTGGCGCCGGTTGCCTACCATCAGGTTATCCATCTGCTCATTTGCCGAGCTATACCATAAAAAAGCCGTCAAAAGTGTAGGTACTCGATTAGCCACTGGGATACAAAGCAATTAATAAAAAAAAAACTCACTTATTAAAAGGATTAATAAATAATACAAAAAATACAAAAGTCCCATCTCTCCAAAATGTCCTTGTGATACTAAATGCAAAACAGATGTCAAAAAGATTAATTAAATTCAGTGGTTAATCAGAGTTTTCAGGTAATTTTCAGCGTGAAATTTCTAAATTATTGTCTTTTAATTCGGTATGAAGATTTTGTCAATAACTAGCTACTTGCCAGCGGCTTCGTCCGCATTACTCGGATGAAAACAAAAAGCAAACAAACCGTGTTTGCTTCATGGATGAAAAGTCAATACAAGCCTTTGACTGCACGGTTGGCGCGGTGGCTGGGCAACTGGCTGCCGCGCAACGTGTCGCGGTTTCGATACCCGCACGGAACAACTCTTTGTGTGATTCACAAATTGTTGTTCCGGGTCTGGGCGTGATGTGTATGTGGAATTGTGTGTTTGTAAACGCACCCACGACACAGGAGAAAATAAAAGTGTTTGGCAATGTTTTTTAAGAGAAAAAGAATCGTTCGCCTCCCCCAGTCCCTAAATCTCCAAATCCCTTATCCCCAAAAGGTCGGCAAGGCACTTGTCGTAACTCCTCTGTTGTTGCAGGTGTGATCCGTCTGCTCGTTTGCCGACCTATTACATAAAAAAAATATTATTAAAAAAACAAAATACCCGACTGCACACTAAAAAAAGAGTAAAACAAGCCCCACAATACAAATTTACTGAATATAATTTATAAATGTTGATGGAAAGCATCGCAGGCGGGGACCAACAGAGGCTTATTTATAGTCATTTCTGTTGTGCACCATTTAGCAGAATTTTCGTTGGTGGCGGTCAAGGTGGTCCCCGCCTGCGATGCTTTCCATCAACATTTATAAATTATATTCAGTAAATTTGTATTGTGGGGCTTGTTTTACTCTTTTTTTAGTGTGCAGTCGGGTATTTTGTTTTTTTAATAATATTTTTTTTATTTATAACTTTTTAGCTGTATTTATTTAACGAAAATGTTGTAGATGTAGAAGACTATGTATATGTAAGTACCATTTTAAATTATTTCGACGACCTTTGGCGCCGCATGCCAGGCCACGCCCTATCTTATTGCTTGCTAACGCATGAGTTGCTTTGCGTTGACGCAGAATTAACATGTTCCCGTGGGAATTTTGAGAAAAAACGTATCCTATATTAATTACTCCCGTGATTGAAATGAATCTAATGATACCGCATACATATTTTTTTAAAGGGAAATTTAGAAAAAATATTATTATGTCTTTATCCCGTGGGACTTTTAGGATAAAATGTATCCTATGACACTCCCGTCATCAAGACAAATCTAACGATACCTCATACATCAAAATCCATCAAGCCGTTTAGGCTACAGGAGGTCACAAAGGAAAAGACATACATACATACTTACATACACTCGAAAAACATTACCCTCCTTCTTTGGCAGTCGGGTAAAAAAGTGGCACAGCCAAATCGGAATCAATCATTTTTATTTCAATTAGACTATTAAAGCCTATTTTGCGCGAGTCTGCTGACGGCGAGCAAAGCTAGCTCGCTGTCTGACCAGAACCAGACCCGCGCTTACATCGTGTAGCGTTCCGCACGCGCCTTAGAGCCAATAGACCACCGCAAATAGAGTCTAATATTAGTGTGTAGGGGGTAATCTTTATAACCGCTGGTCGGATTGCCAAAATTCTTTCACTAATTTCACCGGAGGCCCAATACTTCCCCTACCCCAATCCCTTCCCAATCCCAAAATCCCCAAAATCCCAATCCTTAAAATGTCGGCAACGCACTCGTAACTCCTTCTTTGTTGCGGGTGTCCATGGGCGACGCCGATTGCTTACCATCAGGTAATCCGTATGCCCGTTTGGCGTCCTATCACATAAAAAAAAAACTAACACTGGTGCTTTAAGCTACAAAACATCACGCTACGATCAAATAGAGCGGCTGAAACCGCGTGAGAGTAGCTAGTTTTTATATATAGATAATATTTATTTTTTATTATATCTTAGTAAACCTGAATAACGTGAGATGACGGGGTGTGGTCAAACGGGAATGACTCGTCAGTCTGATCGTTTGTCGACCTATGACATAAAGAATACATCTGAAACTACTATTAACTAATCACAAACATATGGTACCTATATATACTTATTTAAAATTTTACCGACCCGAGAATCAAACATGACACCTCGAACGCATTATACAACACAACAAAGCATGCAAACACGAATTTTATTGAGACAACTTTCCACGAACAACTAAAGAAAGCCAACAGTCTGAAGAAACAAAGCAATTTCAACCTTATAACTAATACCTTAAGTGCTTTAGTAGCGGCTAATCCGGGTAAGTTACAAAACAAAGGTAACAAACAGGTGAAACTTGCTAATTTAAACCTTGTTGCTAAAGACGTAAAGGTTATAGTGACTGCTAATCCAGGTGAATCTAATATAGGTTAAATTCCCAAGCCCTTTTCTTGAGAAAGTAACCTGTGATTGGCCAATTTAGGTGATGCGCGCGCATTCGCGAATTACGATTGGTGGATTTTTGTTGCGACACGCTTTACATTGATGGTTCTGTTGGAAGAAACAGTTTTAGTGTTAAAAGTAGTGCGGTAATGTATGTCGTGTTAAAAGAAAGTGTTGTTTTACATCTTTTGAAGGTTTTTCACTACTTTCGTTGCATGGGACTCGCTATTTAGTTGTGGTTCGCATTCCGTTGCATTTAGATAGGGGTTCCAAATTCAAAATGTGACTCCAAAATAAATATGTAGATATAAAAAAATAACTTAGGACGTTAAAATCCTTTTTTTAAAACAAAAACAAATAACGCGTGCCTTTCAAATCGTGCTTTTAATTTTAATAACAAAAAAAAATAAGTGACAATATAAACTTAGTAAATATAACCAGTGCCTTAAAATAACACAAAGTTAAAAAAAATAACAAAAAAAAAAATAACGAAGAAGCATCCATCTTGTGAAGTTCGAAAATCATAAGTTACGTCACATTCAAATAATAAAAAAAAAAAATTCAAAATGGCGAATGTCGGAAAAGTTTTAGCTACAATTAAAGCTGTTATAACAAGATTGGTTTTCGCTTGCCACGGCATTATTGCTATATGGCAAGTCACTTTATTTAAAGACGACATAGAATATTGGTATTTGGCATCACCAATTATGCTTTTAATATTTGAAGGCGTCTTCACGTTGACTATTAAAGAAAATCAGGAGTGGAAATGGTGAGTACTTACAGTTACATGACTATTATATAATTATTGATTGTACACCATATTATCAAAATACGGGAAACAACACTTAACACAGTACCTACATTTGGCGGTCTTATCGCTAAAAAGCAATTCGGTAGTTTCCAACTATTAGTCAAATTCAATACTTTTATTTAAATGTCAAAAAAAATACTTTTCTATGAAATTTGTATGAAAATCTGAATTATGACGTCATAGTATTTTCGAGCCAAATAGCGTACTTATTTCTTAAAAATTTGCTAAAAAAACCTAAAATTTTCTATATCAATCGATCGATGAATAAAAGTACAGTTATTTTCCGATATTTCATTGTATTGAAACGTCGAATTAATTTATTTTTTACCCAGGAAACTGCTCCATTCCTTCCAGATAATCTTTGGATGGAGTTTAATTGTAGAAAAAATAAGTTTTTTTTATAAAGATACAAGTGTGGGAGAGCCATGCATTGGCACGAATGAGTCGGCTCGACCGGAATGATGCCACGGTCTTACAGAAAGCCAACAAACAAAATAAGTTTACTTTCAAATAAAGAAAAACAAAAGTTTTGTGTTGCTAAAAATAATCCGCCCGAACAGGGACTTGAACCCTGGACCCTTGGATTAAAAGTCCAATGCTCTACCGACTGAGCTATCCGGGCTATAGAGATGATATCGAAATAAAGTAAAATAAGGCAATTATTAATGTTATTGTATTTTGTTTACTCAAATGTTACTCAAATTAATAACTAGCGGCTGCTTAGCGCGAGGGGCCACTTTTCTCTTTTTAACCGACTTCAAAAACAGGAGAACTAGGTCTCTGAGCTGTTCTTCGTTCTCATCATCAGACCTCTAATGACAGTCACTACCAGTCTTGGTGCAAAGTGCTCACCAAGACCAATTATTCAAACCCAAATACAAGGCAATTACTCCAAATAGTCAAGGAGATCCCTCGACTGTCTTGCGGTTTCATCATCTGGTCGAGTTCTATCTTCGACAAGTTGACGTTAATAACTGAATAACTTCAGAAAATATTATATGCGTCATGCAGACTGTCCCTATAAAATTTGAAAGTTCCCCTCGATTTTCCTGGGTTTTCATCATCAGATCCTGAATTGGTGAATATGGGACTACATGGAAATCGTACTCTACTGAACAAAAAACGAATTGTCAAAATCCGATCCAGGCGTTGTTGAGTTAAGCGCTTACCAACACATTTCGTGATTGATTTTATTACTACCTATACTAGCGGCCTGTTGTGTGATTCTGTAAGACTTCATTCTAAACTTCGAATCTGAATCCGCCGTGAGTAATAGTACACTAGCGCTACACTTGCGAGTTGAACTAAATTGACAGCAACATTTTGACAGATAAAGTATGAGATGACGTTAAAAGTGACATTCTAAAATTTTATTTCCCCGTCACTTCGACGCTCACTTCGGACTCGAACAAGATGCAAAATCAAACAAATTTTATAGAATCGACGTGCTGACCCACTTCGCACCTGTTTCCAACCATCTCGCTAAGGACGAATGAGTCCCTATTTTCCAGTTCCCACTTATATTTTCTAAAATTTTCTTTCATAACAACCTTCGCCCGTCCAATGATAAAAGAACAAAAGCATTGTTGTTGATTTATATGTGCTTACCAACACATTTCGCGATTCATTTTATTAATCGACTAGCTACTCTCGCGCGGTTTCACTCGCTGCTCGGTTCCATTCGATCGTAGCGTGATGTTTAATAGCCTATAGTACTCAGGAACATTGTAGCTATCTAACAGTGAAATATTTTGGCAATCTGACCAGCGGTTCCAAAGATTACCCCCTACATAGAAAACTTACAGGTGAATCTAATATAGATTATCAAGCCCTTTTCTGGAGAAAGTGAGGCCCAATCCCTCCCCAATCCTTAAATCTCCAAAAAGGCCGGCAACGCACAAACAATTTTATTCATCTGGTGCACAGATTATAGATTCTATAATCTGTGATCTGGTGTTGTAAGTCTCCGTGCGCAACGCCAGTAGCTTTTCATAGACACGCCAGGCTCGTCTTCCATCCTATCACAAAAAACACACACTCACACAATAAGAAAAAAAAAACATTATTTATAATTTCAAAGAAAACCTCTCAAAAACACAGTACATTTTAATAGAGTACTTACATTCTTTGCTTTTGATATTAAAAGAAACTCGCCCGAACAGGGACTTGAACCCTGGACCCTTGGATTAAAAGTCCAATGCTCTACCGACTGAGCTATCCGGGCCTTGCAGAAGTTACTGAAATTACCCAAAATATGAATATCACTCTCAAATACCTATGTGTTTGTTCAGGCCCTAATAAATTGTCTGTGTTATTTAATTAATAATATAGAGGATATAAGTAGGTATTTTTGTTTATTCAAGTGGTATTTGCGTTTCACCAATAGCCTCGTTCATTAAATATTCTTTCGACGGCGGAATTTCCGAACCGATACGGCCTTCAAACCTTCAAGAAACGAGCATACTCCTTCTTAAATGGCCGGCAACGTGCCCTTGATTCTTTTGGTGTTCCATATGTCCATGGGCGGCGCTGATCACTTACCATCAGGTGATCCGTCTGCTCGTTTGCCTCCTATTCCATGGAAAAGCCACGATGAGGAAGATCAACAAATTTGTGTATCTATATCTATAGGTACTGACACCCGGTTTCTGAAAGGCTTGTCAACGCTAAAATTAACTAATCTCCTGTTAAATCTCTTGTCAAGTCGTCTGATTGGTTGTTGATAATTCAGTCAACCAATCAGATGACTTGACAAGAGACTAAATTGATTTTAACATTGATCGGCCTTTCGGAAACCAAGGGTTAATATTATAAAGAGGTAAAATTTGTATGTTTGTATGTAGATGGTAATCTTTGGAACCGCTGGTCGGATTGCCAAAATTCTTTCGCTGATAAATAGGTCCAATGTTTTTGAATGCTATAGGCTATAAATCATCACGCTACGATTAAATGGAGCCGAGCAGCGAGTGAAACCGCGCGGGAGTAGCTAGTTATTCATAAATATACTAATACAATGAATAGGTTTTGTAAGTTTCTACGTAGGGGGTAATCCTTGGAACTGCTGATCGTATTTCCAAAATTCTTTCACTGATATAAGGTTATAAATCTGTTTTACCTATGTATTTTAGTCGAGCTATCGCTTTAAACGCTGCTGTTTTTAAAATCATGGGATGTATTACCCGCGTGCAAAGCCGCAGGTTAATGATAATTAGTCATAAATTATCTCGCTCAGGGGTCAGGTGAGAGAGAGTGTCAGACCCTTTTTTTTATATAATAGGTTGACAAACGAGCAGAATTATTACCTGATGGTAAGCAATTGTTACGAGTGCATTGCGGACCTTTTAGGGATTAGGGTTTTTGGATATTTAGGGATTGAGGGAGGGCCTCCGGTAACCTCACTCACACGGCGAAACACAACGCTGTGGTTGTTTCACGCCGGTTTTCTGTGAGGTCGTGGTATGACTCCGGTCGTGCCGACCTTATTAGCTAAATGGTCAAAGAAGCCAATCATCGGGTGATAATTAGTAATAATGATTATTAATTAAAAATAAATAAATGTCGATACCATGAACAAAACAAAGTTCTTAAATTGGCACGTGACTCTTCTAACTTTCAACAGATCAAACAAAGTTTTTATGAAACCTTATTTCATAAAAACTATCATTCTCAAAAAAATCGCCCGGACAGGGACTTGAACCCTGGACCCTTGGATTAAAAGTCCAATGCTCTACCGACTGAGCTATCCGGGCTACGATGCAAATACCAAAACTATTGGCTATTCGAAAATCACAATGCAAGTAAATATAAAGAACAAATTATTAATCACATTACCAGGCTACCAAAAGTAGCCTGTATGCTATTCTAGATTATAACCTATCAGACGGCGCGTCGATTATTTAAATTGAATTTTGAAGGAGGTTTTATCACAATTCATCGGACGAGGGTACAATGAATCGTACTCTGGTGGAACGTCAAACTGACAGTTCTGCGTGCGCATTATGGTGGAGAGCGAGCGCTGTGACTGTCATAGGAGACGGATCGCCGACGACCGTTATATTTGTAATCTATTCGGTCTGATTATAAAATCCTACGCCCTGCGATGAACTGTGAAGACGATGATCGAGTTGTTGATGTTTGTACCAACCCCCCGGTGCCTTCATATCTATGTATGTGGCTTCGTCTCAGCAGAAGAAAGAAACAGGGTGGCTTTATAAAAAAACAAAAAACAAAAAGTATTTATTCGCGTCTGGGACGCATAAAAGACTCAAAACAAACAAGATAATAAAATAAATAATAAGATGAAGAACAAGCCCTCCTACCTCATTCTTGCCTTAATTGGCTGGCTTGAGTGGAGATTCGCAAGAGTAGGAGTTGAAGGATACTCGGGGGAAGGATGTATCTCAGTAAGGTGCTGGTAGGGGTCTTGACCGTACTTCCGGGATTGCTCTGATAGCCGTGGGATGCCTCTCCTTCCCCAAGCAGCTCAACGTATGTTGCCTCCGTGTCGCTACATGCTAGCGGCCGTTTCCGGGGGCCCATTAATTGAGTTTGCCAGTCACCCCCTGCCTGTTTATCCGTATGTATCAATATTGGTCAGGGGCAGGGGCCATAGTATTTCCATAGTTTTCATCCACTAGTGCATAGCAACCCATACCCATAACCCTATCAATTTTTACCACATTTCACAATAGTCCTGCATCAACCGGGGATTGTCCTTGGGTGCACTTTTGTAGTGCATATAGGCATAATTGCCGGCTGATGTCCCATCACATTTATATTAAAATTGTTCAACGGGCCTCTGCGAGTTGGCTTCGGCTCCTCGTACGCCTTCCAAAGGTCCGGGATCCTGTGATTCCGTGAAAGGAAACGAATAAATAATAAAATAAAGTTAAAAATAAAAAACATAAAGCATGGTGAAACAATATAACAAAAGTAGAGGGTAGAAGAAAAATATTCGTCCAAACACGCGAAATGGCCCTCGCTCAGCATTATGCAGCGACCGATACGAGACAGTGTCGCGGCGCTGATTTTTTAGCGATGGCCGTCCGCATCAATATTTTTTTCTTTTCTTTTTTTTAAAAACGTTGCCCCACATTACTATTTTCTCCTGTGTCGTGGGTGCGATTACAAATATACAAATTCACATACACATGACACCCAGACCTGGAACAACTCTTTGTGTGATCCACAAAGAGTTGTTCCGTGCGGGAATCGAATTCGCGACACCCGTTTTTTTTTTGTGATGGGAAAATCATCAAATGACTTCTCCCGCCATCAAATGACTTCGCCCAGGGCCGGGCGGGAGGGAGTGTCAGACTCTTACTGACTAAAAACCCCCCTGTTCCTTCTCCTGCTCTGGGCCGAGGTCGCGGTGCCTCATTGCGCTTACCCCGCAACCCCGGCACCGCACCAACCGTGCAGTCGAATTAACTGTCACTCTCGACCCACCCAGAACAGGATAAGGAATTGATGATCTTCTTCCCTTGACCATGTTATCATTAATAAGCCTGTTCTAGTATTATAGTTTAGCTTGGTAATAAGTTTTAGGTTTTTCTATCTCTCTTTTTTTATGTAATTGGTCGGCAAACGAGCAGACGGATTACCTGATGGTAAGCAATCAGCGCCGCCCATGGACACCCGCAACGGAGGAGTTATGAGTGCGTTACCGACCTTTTAGGGATTTGGAGATTTAGGGATTGAGGAGGGATTGGGGGCGGAGAAGGATTGGGCCTCCGGTAACCTCACTCACACGGCGAAACACAACGCTGTGGTTGTTTCACGCCGGTCTTCTGTGAGGCCGTGGTATCACTCCGGTCGAGCTCTCCCACACTTACTCTGTTTTTATAGTTTTTTATTTTATTATTTTTTGTTTTTTGTTGTCATTGGCATTCATGCCTTATGCCTAATAAATGTCATTGTCATTCATTTCTCACAAAAATAAAAAATTATCAAATCGTGAGTCTTCAACAAGTCTCCTATCATTATCATCATTATCATCAGCCGGAAGACGTCCACTCCTTAACAAAGGCCTTCCCCTTAGTCCTTCGCTTCGAACGACAACTTGCCACCTGCATCCATTGGCTCCCCACGACTGACGATGTCGTCGGTCCACCTAGCGAGAGGACTCTCTACGCTACGTTTTCCGGTCTTTAGTCGCCACTCGAGTACTTTTCGTGTCTATTGGCCGTCCGTTCTTCGAGTCTGCCCAAAAAAACGCTTATCCTTAAATCCTTAATATTCAAGAGAGATCAGTCCGGCAACGCCCTTGTAAGTTGTAGTAACTCCTTTTGTATAATCAGTGTCCATGGGCGGCGCTGATTGCTTACCGTAATCCGTATGCTCCTTTACAGACCTATGAACTAAGAAAAGAATATCAATAAAAACAATGTATTTAACACACCCAAGGGCGTTACACATGACTAAGCCTTCACAAAGTCGGCTAAATGTCAGACTTCCATTGATAGGAAAAGGGTGACGGTATTAAGCCAAGCCTAGCTGACGTCGAGCAGTTGACAACTATGGTTCAGGTTTAGGTGGTCAACAAACAATATTGGTTCGTCTTTTTATATTACACTAGTTACTCTCGCGCGGTTTCACCCGCTGCTCGGCTCCATATAATCGTAGCGTGATGTTTTGGCCTATAGCATACAGGAACATTGTAGCTGTCTATCAGTGAAAGAACTTTGGCAATCCGACCAGCGGTTCCAAAGATTGCTCCCTACATACAAACTTACAAACTTTACCTCTTCATAATATTAGTATAGACTAGCAAACCCGGCGAACTCCGTTTCGCCACCAGATGTATTTCAAAAAGTTGACGCTGTTTGTGAATTTAGATTTTTCCGCTTTTCTGTTTTTATTTATTTTTGCTATAAACCTCACGGAGCCCGAGCCCTTTCCAACGAATGCATAACCGAATAGCGTCTGGAAGGAAAACCTGACTTATTTTTATATAGTAGAAAGATATAGTCGTATATATATCATACATATATCATACATATATCATATATATCATCATCGTATATATATCATATATATATCATACAATAATTATTTAAATTTAGTTTATTAGCTAACGTCGATTTTACGTCTTACGTCGACTGTAAACATTTTAACAAAAAATTTTTTCGTCAAATTTTACCTATATAGAAAAATTTAAAAAGTCAAAATCATTTATTTCATTTAGACCACTTAGGCACAGTATAAATATCATACAGTATTGTAACTCGGCCGCTTGAAAGAAATAAATACCTACAGCCGCGCGGTACGTAAACATGCGTTAGGGCTGCTCGTCTCCAGTATTTGAATTACCTTTGTCTACTTTCTGTTTCCATTTAGTTTTGTGATTGTAAATATCTTTTTTTTTATACAAACAAATAAAGTGCTTTAAAAATAAACAAACAAAATTTCTTTGGCCACTAATGCCGAACTGAACAGCTGACTACGAATGTTCTAAAATCACAACCCTCAAACATCAAAATATTACATGAGTCTAGCTGTTTTATTGTTGTTATTAAATATTTTCTAGTATTATTCATAAATGCAGATAATAAACAAATATTATTAATAATAAAATACCATACTCTCTACTTTGAATTATACAAACTAACAAAACATACATGAACCGTTTTACCACAAGCGTAAGTGGGTAGGTACCTAACGTATCATGATTCATTCAGAACCAGAACCGCCTATAACTACCTATTTCACTCGTCTCAATAACTTTATTCATATTATTTATAAATTCAAACATATTCTGTTTTCGTGAGATAACTGGAAATAATGATCCATAAAGACACACATTATGTACCTACCTAGGCTACTAGTAAGTAAAATTATTTTATAGTCTTACCTTTCAGAGTTTCCAGGTAATTTAAAAAAAACTTATGTCTGGATGCGTTATTGACGAATTCATGCAACCAAACATAATAACAGCACAATATTTCCTATTCGTCATATTAAATAATGTACTCGAGCTGATTTCTAATTAGAAGACAACACACCGTCCGTTCGTCACTGCGGTACAGCCGCGTCTGTCTGCGTCCCGAGCGCGTCCCGACATCGGGCGCGTAGGTATAGTTCGCGTTTCGGCCGTTTCTATGAAGTTGAAATACTTGTAGATATTATTACCTTGACTTAGGCACTCTACCTTAGACGTAGGCACTTTTGAACGTCAAGCAAGGAAAAAAGTATTTCAGAGGTTTAACTTTAAGCGTGTCAGTCTGTCCGTCTGTCCTCTAGTGAAGCTATTTATTATATATTTTATTATATTCCTATGGAGAAGAACGAGCAAGAAACTCCATGGTTAGGTAGTCTTTATCAATCAGTTTTACAACTCATTTCTTTATTACATCATTTAGTCGGTTCTGATATGTGAAAACAGTTTAGCAAAGACACTAAAACTTAGCCAAAGAATTCGAAAAAGAAGTTGTTTATATAATTAGTTAAATACCCAACCGACATTATACTATGGTAATATCCGGCAGTTTCCGTCTTGTCAAATTCAATACTTGTATTAAATGTCAAAAACTAAACTTATCGTTCTAACTTTTACGTTATCAAAGTGCAGGTATGGTAGGTAAATGTAACGTGTGAGCCTTTCAGTATTCTGAAAATCTTGCTTTATACTTTTTCAGCGTCGGTTTTTGTCGTAGTTGGGTTTTAGTTTTTATACTTTTTATCATACTAATTGATTGCATTGAACAGTTAAAATAATTTATTTTTAACCTAAGAAATTACTTAAATGTAAGATGATTTAAAACAAAAAGAAATAACTACAACTGCTCTGCGCTATTTAAAAAATTTAGCTATAGTAGAGGGCGAAATCCGGAATTATGAACCCTTTGGATATCGAGTCGGTTCGCTAACAAAACAAATATCTGACACCGATGTGCTGGGACTTCTGAGCAAAACAGTAGCGGGCTGGTGTTAATTATATCTTCCTTATAATCCAAATCTTGTCTTGACAAAGTTGACACAAGATTATATAGAAAACACACGCTTTTTTTAATACTCTCCAATTCCCCTGTCCTTATAAAATGCAATTTCATTTTTTCAACTTAAGTAAAATAGCAACACAAATTTTACCAGCCATTTTTGACAGCACAATCATTGGTATTGATTAGCGAGAAACATTAGCCGTCAGCCGTCACGTTCCCGTCGCGGTCCCGTCGCGTTTCCGGGCACACCTCGCGACTAATAGCTATCTGCTAACGACGTTTTGGCCATCACTTAGTATGCAAATAACAAGGCGATACAAATGGCAATAGTAATCATTTCTACATGATAATTGTAACGTTAATGTAGCAATAGTGTGCCACTAATGTTCACATGTAAACAGCAGCTCATGTAAAGAGATTGTCCAGTCAACTGATGGTAGCGGTGACTGTCCAGGCGACACACGTACTTAGGTATCGTCATGAGCTAATGTTCACATGTAAACAGCAGCTCATGTAAAGAGATTGTCCAGTCAACTGGTGGTGGCGGTGACTGTCCGGGCGACACACGTACTTAGGTATCGTCATGAGCTAATGTTCACATGTAAACAGCAGCTCATGTAAAGAGATTGTCCAGTCAACTGATGGTAGCGGTGACTGTCCAGGCGACACACGTATTTAGGTATCGTCATGAGCTAATGTTCACATGTAAACAGTAGCTCATGTAGAGAGATTGTCCAGTCAACTGATGGTAGCGGTGACTGTCCAGGCGACACACGTACTTAGGTATCGTAATGAGCTAATGTTCACATGTAAACAGCAGCTCATGTAGAGAGATTGTCCACTCAACTGATGGTAGCGGTGACTTTCCAGGCGACACACGTACTTAGGTATCGTAATGAGCTAATGTTCACATGTAAACAGCAGCTCATGTAGAGAGATTGTCCACTCAACTGATGGTAGCGGTGACTTTCCAGGCGACACACGTACTCAGGTATCGTCATGAGTTAATGGTCACATGCAAACAGCAGCTCATGTAAAGGGATTGTCCAGTCAACTTGTAACAAAGTCACTTGTACAATGTACAATCGGCAAATCAGAATGATGACCTATGATCAGAATAAGAAAAAAAATCTGGGCCGATAATAACTGTCATATTATGATTTGTTCTGTTGTATGTTTTTGTTGATAATAACTGTCATATTATGAATTCTTCGATTGTACTTAATTTCTTTTTTTTTTCGTAATTACACCTGACTCGCCCAGACTTTCTAGGCGACCTACGTAATTTAGTATACTTTTCATATATATATATTGTCCCCAGGTTTTGTCCGTCTGTGTTCATCTACCTGGGTCTGGTTGTACCAGCAATATGGCTGCTGGAGCTGCACAAAGTCGACTTGAGGCTGCAGAAAAAAACGATCAACGTTACTTATGTAGAGGTAGTTTTTTTTATTTATGTTCTGTGAGAAGTAATTTTTAGGAAGGGATATGTATTAAGTATGTAAAAAAATACTTAATCTATTACTTTTCTGACTCCCAGACGGATCTCCCCATACCTGGCGCCACGAAGATCCCCACAGACATGTGGGTAACGCTTATAGAACAGTTCCTAATGTTAACCCTCATTGTGGGACGCTGGTTACTGCCCAAGGGTGATCTGACGAGGGATCAGCTCAGTCAATTATTACTCGTTTATATTGGTAAGTTTTTTAGTTGTTATTTTCTCTGAAGTACTTTTATTATTATTGTATGTCTTTACCAAACACGGGACCACAGGGTACCGGTCATTTGGGAGGCGTACGAGGGGCCGGAGCCAACTGCGCAGAGGCCCTTTAGACAACTTTGATCTAAATGAAATGGGACACAAACCGACGACTATCCCTGTATGCACTATGGAAATGCTCCCAAGGACAGTCCCCGGTTAGTGTAGGACTATTGCGAATCATGGAAGCAAGACAAGCAAGTGATAAGGCTATGGGTGTGGGTTGTTATAGACTGGTATGATGGGAACTATGGAAGGACTATGACAGCTGCCGAAATAATGTAATTTATACACGAAAAATGGCAGGTGGAGACTCGCCAACTCACCGGCCGGGCCCTCGGGAATGTTTGCTAGTAATAGCAATAGAGGGAAAACGGAAGAATTTTAATTATTTTTATATGATAGTGATACAATATACTGATTCACAAAATAGCTTCACTAAGAGGACTGACCGACAAACTGACACTTTATATCTTTAATTTTTTTTTTGACTTTCAAAAGTGCCTGTGAGTGTTGAATTGAAATAACTGATTTTTGACTGGTAAGCTTTCGGAGCTGCCACCTTTTTGGGATTAAAGTTTCGGAGATTTAGGCACAGGCAAGGCGAAGACGAAGAATTTAAGGAACTCGTCACGAAATACAGTTGTTTTATAAACAACTTTAGCTAACAGTGAGGATTATTTTGGCCCAAAAATTTCTACGAAGCTGTTAACGTATTTTTTCTTTTTCTCCCACAAAGGCACGGCGGCTGACATAATCGAGTTCTTCGATTCCTTCAAAGATGAGAAGGTGGCAACAGAGAAGGTCCTCGTACTATTAACCCTGGCGATTTGGTCGTGGTCTCTGATGCAGTTTACGGTGGTCCTGACAGCAACTAAGTCCAGGAAATCCCGAGGAACAGCCAATAGGTCCGACATGTATGTAAAATATGTGTTACACTTGCACCAGCTTCGCTGAACACTTTATAGCACTTTTTTTATAAGTCGGTTTAATGGGGAGAGAGGTTTACTTACGTGATAAGACGGCAAACTTGCGGACCTTACGTGAGGATAAGAGGGACCTGAATAGTGAAAGCCGCAATATCAGAAGAGTTTTTAGTGCGTTTCCTTTTGGGGATTAGGGATTCGGGAAAGATTGTGCTTCCGGTAACCTCAGTCAGTTTTTAAGTGTGGGAGAGTCAAGCTTCGGCACGAATGGGTTGGCTCGACCGGAGTGAAACTGCCCACATTGTTGTGTTTCGCCGTGTGAGTGAGGTTACCGGATACCCCTATCCCTTCCCGATCCTTATATCCGCAACCCCCATGTCCAAAAGGCCGGCAACGCACTCGTAACACCTTTGTTGGTTGGGCGGCGCCGATTGTTTACCATCAGGTAATGCGTCTGCTCGTTTCCCGACTTATACTATAAAAAAGTCACACGGTGAAATTCAACGCTGTGGTTATTTCAAGAAGGTTTTCTGTGCGGCAGTGGTATCGCTCTAGTCAAACCGGCCTATTCGTGCCGAAGTATAGGTCTAGTGTAGAGTCTAACAACTGTTTGCCGTGGAGTGATCGCAGACTGCAATTGTTTATACCTTCAATCGTACTCCGATTCTCGTTAGAGAACTTTTTGATAAAGATAAATAAACCTTTCAAATGTACTTTTCTTAACCAAGCGAGGTGCCCACACTCGGACTAGACACATATTTGTGAAATCCAAGCACATATTCCGATATTGACTCACGTCAACGTGTTTTTTTAAATGGGTAGTTTCCTAGGTCAAAAATAAATTAATTCGACGTTTCAATACAATAAAATATTGAAAAATAACTAGACTTTTATTCATCGATCGATCGATTCGATACACTAAATTTTAGATATTTTTTAGCTAATTTTTAAGAAATAAGTAAGCTATTTACGCAAAAATACTGTGACGTCATAACTCAGTTTTTCATACAAATTTCATAGAAAAGTATTGTTTTTGACTAGTTGGAAACTACCGTATTATTATATCTTAGGTACTAATCGGGGCAGGGATGTATCCTGTTAAATAAGACTCATCAAAATCCGTATAGTCGTTTTGGAGTTACGAAAAAGTTTATTTAATATCTAAACAAAAAAACCTCTTTTCCCATTGCAAACCGATATTATTATAACAATATATACTTTACATGATAATAAATATTTTATATTAGGTACTTATATATTTGACAACATCTTTTTCTTTTGTTTTTTTTTCATATTACACACACTGCACGATTTTATGAAGCGATGTAACGTAACGAATTGTATCCAATGTGACTTTTTCCGAGTTACATTTACTTACCAAGTGTAGTAACATACGATGAAGGAAAACATTTTGAGGAAACCTAGACTTATAATTTCTAATTACAAATTTGAAATCGTCAATCCGCCTTGAGCAAGTTTTGTGATGAATACTCACACAGCTTGACCAATTCCAACAGTTATATCTCTGTGTGTTATCAGATCAAATCAAACTAATATAACAATTTTACTCAGTGTGCAACTAATAACACTTCAAACAAAGTTACTAGTATGAATCACCAACAATTATAAAAGTGTAATAAATAATAATAAACTAGCGACAGAACAAAACAATCACAATGTCCATAATTCCAATATCTAAATGGTTATAAAATACCTATTTTTGATAAAACGCACATATATTCTTTGTTTTATTCTCTAAATAGCGACCCAAAATGTGTTAGCACAGGCGCCATGCAAAAAAAAATCCACTATTAAATTGAAGTTCAACAATACTCAGTAGCACTCGTTAGCTAAACTGAGTTCAAACTGACACTTGCGTGTCTGTCTTCAGAACCACACCAGTTTAAGTGGACCCTTCTTAAAAAAAACTGCATCAAAATCACCAATTGTTGCATAATTTTAACGATTTGGGTATACATAGGGATATATGGACAGAGAAAGCGACTTTGTAGTGATTATACTTACTTTAGGATACTACACAACCAGTATTCTTCTAGGAAACGCTCTAAATTTAACTAACAATAACGAAAAAAAGTGTGCAATTAAACTAGTAATCTGTACAGTACATTAAATTGTCCATTGAGCCGGATTTAGACCAGCAACCTATGGATTAACGGACTAAAATTCAAGCATAACTCATTACCTTCAAAATGAAAAAAGAAAACCTCTTATCATGCTTAGCAAGTCTCACAAAAACACAATCTATGATACCACTCAGCATAAACTTCCACCGCAAACACAACTGCTTAATATCCTCAATTGAAAACAACCAACAAAAAATTAAAATTCTTTCTTTTTAATCTTTTTACGTTTTTTTTTTTCCAAAAACAGAAACAGTCGTGCTTGCTGCTGTTCTATAGAAGTTTGCGCAATCATAATGAATATTGCGCTTCAGGATGCGCCATTTTTGGCGTTCAGACTTCTCATCATATGCCACTACAAAATCATTAACTATATGAACATCTTCTTCACATGTAAGAACACTTTGGTAAGTGATTTTTGACATTTTCAATAGGATTGAGTGGAAAACCAGCAGATAGCCTGATGGTAAGCAATCAGTACCGCCCATGGACACTCTAACACTTCAGGGGATTTGCGAGTCCGGTATCAATCTTTTGGGATTAAGGGATTTCGGTTTGGAGTTATAAAGAAGCTCAAGGTCGCTCAGCGCGCTATGGGAAGGGCTATGCTCGGAATATCTTTGCGAGACCGAATAAAAAACGAGGATGTCCGCAAACGAACAAAGGTTTCCGACATAGCCCAGCGGATTAGTAAGTTGAAGTGGCAATGGGCAGGGCATATGGCGCGTAGCACCGACGGCCGCTGGGGCAGAAAGGTTCTCGAGTGGAGGCGACGTACCGGCAAGCGCAGCGACGTCCACCCGCAAGGTGGACAGACGACCTGATTAAGGTCGCAGGAAGCCGCTGGATATGCAGGTCGCTTCCAACCAGCCTATCTGGAAGTCAATGGGGGAGGCCTATGTTCAGCAGTGGCTGTCTTATGGCTGATGATGATGTTAGTTTGAAGTTAGGAAGGAACCCCTTCCTAACTTCAAACTAGCATCATTTCTGTTGGTGTAAATGCAATAATCTACCGCGACTCCACAACGGAAAAGGAGAAGGAACGGGTTGGTATTAAGTCAGTAAGAGTCTCAGATCTTTTCGCCACATTGACAGCGGAAGATGTGATAAGATAATCTTCCAACCTTAAAAAAAAAGGACTTCATATTTGACAAAGAGAGGACAGCAGCGTTCTCTAATACAATGAGGCACCGCGACCTCGGCACAGAGCAGGAGAAGGAACAGGGGGGTTTTTAGTCAGTAAGAGTCTGACACTCCCTCCTGCCCGGCCCTGGGCGGGAGAAGTCATTTGCTGATTTTCCCCTCACAAAAAAAAAAAGCGTTCTCTAATAAACCTGGACCTTTTAAACTAATTAGCTAAGCAAGGTGGCAAATCCTCTCTTAAAGCATCTTCTTCGTTACAACAATGACAGCAAAAAAAACTAAAGGACTTTGGTCTTCGGTTAAAGGATTTCTTTAAGAAACTTCCTTGGTCTTCGGTGGGAGAAGTCATTTGATAGATTTTACTTACCCTAAATACGTAACTTCGCTCACATGGTAAAACACCAACGCTCTGATTATTTCATGCCAGTTTTCTGTGAGGCCATTCCATCATTCCGGTCGAGCCGACCCATTCGTGCCGAACCATTGTTCTTCCACGCTTATATAACGTGTTTCTCTCACAGGTAATATTGCTACAGATATATAGATTGTATGTCTTGCACTTGGAAACGGTTGATGAGGGGAATGGTGGCTCCGTGTACAGGAAGAAGACAAAACATAGGAGTACTGATAAGAAGGAGAAGGAGAAGAAACATAGGTAAGTTGGAGAGAGAAGGAAGGAGAGAGAAATAACTCCCGAGTATCGTCTTGATACGAATTTTACCATACCTTAAGTTATACACACAGTAGAGCCAGCCTCCAAGGCTTAAGAGACAGACGGATCACCTGATGGTAGGTGATCAGCGATGCACAGGCTTTTAATCAACATTATAAGAAGGAGTATACTCTTTTCTTGAAGATTTGATGGTCGTGAGTGGAGACCACGTCTAGGCAAACGTAGTGTAGGGCGCCCTCCAGCTAGGTGGACTGACGACATCCGCAGGGTGGCTGGCAGTAGTTGGATGAGAAGAGCTGAACATCGAGCTCAGTGGCGTGGAATTGGGGAGGCCTATGTCCAGCAGTGGACGACAATAGGCTGATGATGATGATGATTTGATGATCGTATCGGTTCAGAAATATCGCTGCCGAAAGATCATTGGAAAATTTTGCTACGTTTAGCGGAAAGTTATGCGAAAATCCTACAGTAAATGACTGTGAAGTGGTTAAGGAGCCTGCTTCTCATGCATGAGGGTGGGTGTGGGTTTCAAACCTGGCAAGTACCAATGTGACTTTTTAGTTATATGTACTTTCTAGACATACGGTGAAGGTAAACATCGTGAGGGAACCTGGACTTATAATTTCTTATTATAAGTTTGAAATCACCAATCCGCATTGAGCAAGCGTGGTGATTAATGCTCTAACCTTCTCCAAATGAAGAGGTCTTTACTCAGCAGTGGGCACTTATAGGCTGATGATGATTATCCATATGAAAGGGATAAAAGTGTCTTTGTGTGTGGCAAGTAGCTTACATACATTTGCTTTAAACTGGGAATTCTGTAATCAAAGTCTCCAATCACATGATTTTTATCTGATTAGCGTATCATACTTCATACTTTTTTTATTTTGTACCATTCTATGTAGAAAAGTATTAAAAATTAACGGTATTATAATACCCTAAGCGAACAATAAACCTGAAATTAACATGAAGATATTGTCCACAGTAAACACAAATCAAAGAAACACAAGAAGAAACACGAAATTGGAGAGACTTCCATATCAGTCATCAGCGACAGAAGACACGATCGAGGGGACGGAGGACGAATCAGGTAAGCATTAGAATTATTTTGCCTCCCCTCCCCCAATCCCCAAATCTCCAAAACCCTAATCCCCAAAAGGTCGGCAACGTCCTTCGTTTTTGGGCGCCCTCCATGGGCGGTGATTGCTTACCATCAGGTAGTTCAGTCTGCTCATTGCCAAACTATCACATAAAAATGTCTTAATGTTTGATGGGGTGACTAAGCAACCAGCTTATAATAATATGTAACGTGTCGCGGAACACCTCACGAAACAATCAAATTTCATTCAGATTCGTTTAGAAGTTTTTGCGTTGTTGAGTAACAAACATACTTAAGTACAAAGTTCCAAACAAATACTTAATAATATCAATTGAGAAACAAATAATAATATCAATTGAAAACCATTTTCCTTTAACACTTGCTACGACGTAGCCCGGTTCTGTAGAGGGCACCTACGCATCGGTTACGCCGTAGCAATTTGCTACGCGTAAGGATCAAGGGATTCTTAATGATATAAAAGCTTATATTCAGCGGTATTTGTCAAATAGTCGCAAAATGTGATGGCTCGGTGGTGCTTAAATCGACGTGAAAATATCACAGCGTTGTTTTTCGCAGTGTGAGTGATGTTACCGGAGGCTCAATCGTTCCCATCCCTTAATCCCTACCGAATACCAAAATCTCCAAATCCCTAATACCATGACTCTTCTGTTGGTGCATTCCGTGCGTCCATGGGCGGCGTTGATTGCTTACCATCAGATAATCCGTATGCTCGTTAACCATGCTATCACATAAAAAAACCTATTTCGGAACTAGCGGAAGGAAACGCGCGGGTATCATCACTGACTTCCTAAACGAAACGGTAGAGCACATGGTATTGGTGTACATTTTGCTTGAGCTGAGTACCGCTATGTTCTCAAGAAAGCGATCGACGGTGCCAGCCATCAGATCACTACAGATGAGTCCCATCAATGGTGATCTAGGTCCGATATCGCAGTAGGGGTTGCCGTTACAAGCGCTATAAAATATTGCGGCCCTAGCTAAGAGCAGGAGAAGGAACCGGATGGTGTTCCGTCAGTAAGATTCTGACACTCCCACTCGGTCCACCCATTCGATCGTTTTCCATTTGGCGATCCGTCTGCTCGTTTTATGTCAAATACAATCTATATCTATACTAATATTATAAAGAGGCAAAATTTGTAAGTTCGTATGTAGCGACTAATCTTTGGAACCGCTGGTCGGATTGCGAAAATTCTTTCACTGATAGATAGCTACAATGTTCCTGAGTGTTATAGGCTATAAAACAACACGCTACAATCAAATGGAGCTGACCAGCGGGTGAAACCGCGCGGGAGTAGCTAGTCCTTAAATAGAGACACTTAATCAAAGGCGTGGTTACATCTATAGCACAATATGTATGTATAGAAAAGTTAATCCGAAGCAATCTATGTAGGGTCGGGCTTTTGTTAAATTTCAAAAGGGGATTAGGTACGGCATGAGTCATAGTTGTGTGTCTACATTATTTCACAACTGTCATTTGTTTGGCGGTTTCACTTGGAATTAAAATGGATATGTTACTGTCTACTGGCGCGAAGGGTTAAGGCGAGAAGCGAGCGCTTCTTATGCATAAGGGTGCGGTTTCAAAACTTAGCTAGTTTCAATGTATGTATAATGTATTTTGACATCACTGACTTGACATACGGTGAAAAAATCAGGACTTCTAATCCTACAAATATTAGAAGTCCTGAAATGTGAAAGTTGACATGTGAAAGTTTGCGGTAATGTATGGATGTATGTATGTTTGTTGTTCTTTCAATCAAGAACAGACATTTTGGTTAAAGTTTGGTATGTAAATAGGTGATACCGTGGATTATCATATAGGCATACCACGCTGGCAAAGCCGCGGGCGGAAGCTAGATACATATAAGTTTGAATTCGCCAATCCGCCTTGTGAAAGCGTGGCGATATATTAAACCTTCCTTGTAAGAAGTAGTCTTTGCATTCATTCCTTATGTTTTTAAAAAACTCTACAAAGGTGTGTTGTTGTGTAAGTTCTTTAATTAACTCTAATTTGATGCAGAGAAAATAATTTAGTAATCATTAAATATTAACATAAAGGAAAAACTCTATAAATAATTAAACATTTCATTGTACAAAAAAAGTTTACTGCAGCACTCTCTGATTAGATCAACCTTAAAACATTTCGGTTGAAACCTATTAATGAAAACCGTAATAAAATTACACCAATATTTAGTTATAAAGATAAACGTAAATGAAAATTCGCTCATACAGCCTTTTACAACAAACGAGTAAGTGTATCGTGGTCAAAAATATAAAAAAAATACATGTTCAAATTTTATTTAAGTACGAAATTTTTTTCGGCCGTTGAACAGACGGTTTCCTGATGCTAAGCAATAGCCACCGCCCATGGACACCCGCGACGGAGTTACTTTTTTTTATGTCATAGGACGGCAAACGAGCAGACGGATTACCTGATGGTAAGCAATCGGCGTCGCCCATGGACACCCGCAGCAAAGAAGGAGTTACGAGTGCGTTGCCGACCTTTTAAGGATTAGGATTTTGGGGATTTAGTGATTGGGAAGGGATTGGGGTAAGGGAAGGATTGGGCCTCCGGTAACCTCACTCACACGGCGAAACACAACGCTGTGGTTGTTGTACGCCGGTTTTCCGAATCGGTATTCGTACCGAAGCATGGCTCTCCCACACTTGAATATTCTTTCTTCACTCGATTATGGTCAAAAGTAAAAGTATTTTGTTCAATGTGGAGTATTGTATAGATGTCTATAGATGTATATATTATAGTTGTGTATACTGCGGAGGGGTCGTCAGAACGGCCGGTCATCACCTTGACACAAACCCGTTGGAATCAACCTTTGTTAGTGATGTGGTTAAGTATCGATGTTTTTCGATGTCGATATTACTCGATATTTTCTTTTTCTTACCGTCAACACTCGTTAATTGAGAGCTATAATAATTTGGGCAACTGTTATTACGTTTTCCATAAAAAGTTCTTGATATTTCGAAGTGAATTATTATTATTAGTATTATTAGTATTTTATCCATTTGGTAATTATAATGAAAATATTGTTACGTAAACAAAATGATTGGTTAATTCGAACTTACCGGCAGTAAATAGGTACACAACAGACCACATGATTGACGATAATTAAAAAAAAACAATTATCGTCATCATCAGCCTATAAGTGCCCACTGCTGAGCAAAGGCCTTTTCTCACACGGAGAAGGTTTGAGCATTAATAACCACGCTTGCTCAATGCGGGTTGGCGATTTTAAACTTATACCTACCTAATTAGAAAAGTCAAGGTTTCCTCACGATGTTTCCTTCACCGTATAGTGAAGTGATAAATTAGACCGTATTATATTAATTTTTTTGTTTTTTTTTTACTAGTGGATAAACTTTAAGGTCCCTTACACTAAGAGTTTCTTCTAGAATTGAATGCTTTTAAAAAGTAAATACCTACATTTTAATATTCAGACTCCGTTTCCATTATAATTAGTAACTCAATGGTATGAAAAATAAACGTTATGTAAACAATATACTCATAAAATGAAATAAATAACAAATTAGAAAGTTTATCGACGCAATTATTAGCTGTTAACTAACTTGAAACATTTTTATGAACACTTGAAAACTATCATAGAATTTATCGACATGTAATCTAACGCGCCCAACACTATGAGGGCGCGGCAAACGATGGGGTTACCTATCTCTAGATGTACGTATAATCTGTATATCTGTTTGGTGTTTGTATAGGGCGCCCTGCTAAACATACATACATACATGTACATGCGTATTTGAGTTACACACTGATTGAGCTTTGTCAATGAAGTTTCAAATCTATATATACTATATAAAAGAAAGTCGTGTTAGTTACTCCACCTATAACTCAAGAACGGCTGAACCGATTTAGCTAAAAATTGGCAGGGAGGTAGTTTGGAGCCAGGAGAAGGACATAGGATATAGTAGGTTGTGTAGGTTAGGTAGAATAGGGTAGGTAGAGTAGGTTAGGTAGAGTAGGATAGGTAGAGTAGGGTAGGTAGGGTAGGTAGAGTAGGGTAGGTACTCAAATAACGAGAGCGGCGCCGCGGGTAAGAGCTAGTTGTTTTTAAATTAAGACACGGTCATTCTCCAATTTAACATTCTCTGTTTAGTATTCGTTTTTTTTAAATTCGATATTAGGTAATACTATGGCAATTTCTGTAGAAACTATTTAGTTTTTTCCTCAAATAATATCTTCTGATTTATTTCGTTGTGGGATCCAAGACAGTCATTCATGTCTCTAGGACGCGCCGGACTTCAGTGTTTTGGTGTTTTCATGGATATTATATATAGATATATATACTGTAGATTTGGACAAAAGTAGCGGGCTTGTCCCTTGTACATTAAAAAAAAAATCAGTCATAGGAGCGAAAATATTTTGCTGGAATTAGTTTAAAATAAGGATGGTTACGCCAACTTACATTGTTGTTTACTAATTTTGAGTTTAAAGGATGCAGTTTCAAAACTCGTAACATATCAATGCGACTTTTTCAGAGTTGACACCAATGGCAAACGGTAAAGAAAACATCGTAAAGAAACCTAAACTTATAATTATAATGCTTGCTTTTCAAATCCGCCTTGAACAAGACTACTCAACTTGATTAATGCTGAAACCTTCTCCGTGTGAGAAGTGGTATTTGCTCAGAACATTTATAGTTATTTTTGGTGAATAAAAATTATCAATTCGCTTTTCTCGACCAGGGCAAGGCGAGAGGGAGTGTCAGACTCTCACTGACTTAAAAACTTTCCCGTTTCTTCTCCTTCTCCAAGCGGAGGCCGCGGTACCTTATTGCGCTTGTCCCGCAACATATTTAAGTACTTATTTATTAATAGGCTTATGATGTTAACTTGGCAAACCTGGAGATTATAACAGAAGATATTATGGTCGTCTGACCATCCAAATAGTGTGTAAAAGACGCTGTAATTAAAGAACTGTGGGAGAGCTATGCTTCGGCACGAATGGTTCCGCTCGATCGGAGTAATACCATGGCCTTACAGTAAATCGCCGTGAAGCCACACTAACGTTGTATTTCGCCGTGTGGGTGAGGATACCGGAGGCCCAATCAATCCTCAAATCCGCTATCTGTAAATGCCTTATTATAACTCAAAAGTGGCCGGCAACGCTGATTGTAGTAACTCCTTTTGCAACGAGTGTCCATGGGCGGCGCTGATTGCTTACCGCCAGGTAATCCGACTGCTCGTTTACCGAACTATTACATAAAAAAACTGAATTGTGAAGTCCTTTGGTCTGTTCTTAGGATTCTATCAAGGAGAGTAGGTTAGAAGTGTATTTTCCCGTCATTACATGGTGAAGTTTTAAGTACGTTGATAAATATTGATAAAAGGCTCATTTTGATTGTGTTTGGATAGATCAGGTTGGGTTTTTGAAGGCTGTTAACTTTTATGATTGTTTGTTCGTTTAGACGTTTAGTGGTTTAATTAGAAGTGTTTAACAAATCGATAACTATACCTAATGAGTGTTAACTAGACTGTTCACTGTTGACTCAGTCAAAATTATTTTTTACCACAAGTAAATTTATTATAATAACTTTAAATCTGAGGTTTAGGGATCAATGAGGGATGGGAAGGTTTTGGGAATTCCATATGGTCGCCAATTTTCTGACAGCCCTGGTGTCACTCGAGTCGTCCCATTCATGCCGAAACATGACTTATGGCTTCAAAGATTACCTAATCGATTTAATTTTAAGATTATTTTCATTATTTTTGTATCTAATTTAAAAAGATAAACTATAGACATAAAAATGTGATATCACAGTTTAGTCATCTCATTCAAAATCACTGACCTCTATAATAAACGCTGGACTGGCTATCCCTAACAAAATGACAGCTATTTTCTGTGCCGATTCAAAGCGCCCCGGTGAGAGTACTGAGAACTAATTAAATTGCAAATGGCCGTTGTTTGTTGTTTATATGCGAAGTATCTTTGCGGAATAATACGTTTTTTAAAGTATTTACTGCGATTGTGACATAAATTAAGTGTTATAATAGTGACAGTTATTGTATCATAGCTTCTATTATTGGACCAACATGAAATCGTGCGTATATTGTAAAACACGATACGAAAAGAGCAGTGGCGTCACTTTTCACAAGTAAGTGAATCTAAAATATAAATACTTAGTAGGAAACGCTTAAAGCAGTGTATTCTTTCAATAATAAACGTAAACAGTTCGAGTTTATGGGATTTTACGAACATTTTTATAACCAATAACTTTTGATAGGGATGGTAAAGTTCATATATCGATACTTTCGTCTGGAGTAATAAAACCAGTAATGCTATGTTTTATTTTATTCATAATTAAAATATTTTATATTTTTAATATTAATTTGCGTCAATTACGACACAGCTCTTGATGGTTTTTTAACAATTCATAAGTATAATTGGCAAAATTGTGGTGTTTTCCACAAAGGCCTAAATAAGAATTTAATTGAATAAAAATATTTACCTTCATTGTAGAATAATAATATGCACAATATAATGATCTCTAATAATAGCAAAACACTGCAAGGTTTATAATTATCAGAGTCAAGAACGAATAATTTAACATTTATGATTAATAATTTTATTGAGTGATCTACCAAACCTAAATTTCTATATATTTGTAATAAAATAACACATTTTTACAGAAACCAATTCAACCTTATTACAAACTGAGATGTCTAAAAGCTGATCAACCAACAGAATACCAATGCGAGAAAGATATTGAAATGAGCTTGGATGAATTTAATTCACCATCAGTACCTGTACAAGTTGGGTTACTAAATGATGAAGTCCATGAAAAGTAAATGTTGCCATGTGAAGCCCTTGCAGGTAAGTTATTTTAGAAAATTTTATAAATACTGAGCATGGCTTGCTGAAGTACTAAGTTTGCAACTAACAGTGGGTAAATACTAAACAATTTTTAAGAGGTGAAAATTATGTACACTTAGGGATTTTTATGCCTATGTCCAACAGTGAACATCTTTCCGTTCAAATGATGATGATGACATACCTTTCCCAATATTTTGAAACATATTTTTACTATCTAATTATTATCTTTCTTTGAATAATATAAATATAATGAAATATAATTTCTTGTTACAGTTCCAAACACAAGTTACAACACAAGCTACTGTAGCACACCAACAGAATCTAGAACTTTAGCGGAAATCATTTCTAGTGTCAAATTAGATCACAGCTACGAGAACACCCCAAAATCTTCAAAAAATAAATTGGAAAGGGTCTAAAATGCTTGAAAATGTCACAAGCTCGAATTAAAGTATTGTCACAAAATATTAAACGTATGAAAATTACTGTGTCTACTTTAAAATCTGTAATTGCTGATTTAAACCAAAAGAAACTGGGATGTGATGATTGTGTTTATATGTTAAATCAGTATGATGATTTCAAACCACAACTTTTTAAAAGAATAACCAAAAATGTAAAACGTTTAAAGTAATCTCCAGAATTAAGATAATTTGCCATTTCTTTACATTTTTATTCGCCAAAGGCATGTGCATATGTGCGTAATAGGTTTAATTTGGCTTTGCCTCATCCTCGTGTGATACGCTCATGGTATAGTTCCATTGAGGCCAATCCAGGTTTCTCAGTCGAAAGTTTTAATACCTGATTCTAATATTAATGAGGCTTTATAATTCGATCGATATGAAAGTCAATAAGCAACCTTTTAACGAAAACCAATGAACTGTTTCCTAAAAGATCACTTGAGAGACAGTCTGTTATGTCTCAGACAATTTTCATAATCATGTTCTTTTAAAAGAAATAATAACCAAATATATTGACATCCATTTGTACGCAGAAACAAAAAAATACTCTTTATTAGTAACTGGAGAGAAAGTAAGACATTTTTTGACCCAGCAGATAAAATGGGCTCGACGATATTTTTTAAATAATAAAATATGTGATTTAAATATGCTTTTTTAATTTCCCTGTCCCTTCCCTTGCAGTAGTTAAGCTGTTAGAAGTTTATTACCGTAATTACAGATCTAATAGTAATTATTGTGTCTTGTACCACATGGCGACATGGGATATCTTACTAGTTAGATATCCCACGTCGCCATGCGCAAGCAAATTAATCCCTTACCATAGAGTGTATAATACATTCTATGAAGGGTAATTTTATTATTTATTAATCCAATAGTGAACTTTTATCCAATCAAGAAGAACAATGAAATGAAAGAACGGGTCAACCGGACACGTGATACCTATTGATTACAGTCCAGAAACTAGTAGATACTACTATTACAGATAAGTTTGTTTGTCTTGTAGTAAGTGGCTCTGTCTGCTATGCCGCAGATCATGGGTTCGATTCCCACTTAGCTGTCTGATACATAACACAAGCTCTGCTTAACTTGGGACTAGATGGTGTTGTGTGATAGTTATTTAAGTCTGAAAATATTTTATGTTACAAACCATATTTAAAAAAAATATCTTATGTACCTATATGTCCTATGTACAGCCAGTTTATTCAATAATTTAGATTCGATGCTATAAAATAAACTAGCTGTGAACCATTGAACTTTTACTACAAAACATTTGTCATTTTAAAATTGGTAGAGTGTAATTGCATTTTTGACCCCTGATTGTACGTATTGTTTATTATTACACTTAGGTGTTTAAATAAAATTTACCTAAACCAATTTAATATTAAAAATATCGTCAGTAATATTTTTGTAATTGTTGTCGATATCAGTAAAGTTTTTATCGATATCAAACCATTTGTTGTCAACACTAGTATTAGTTCCATTCCCCCTCACTTCTGCCGTCAGCGCCAAAATGGCGATTTTCAAATAGGCACAAAAAGTTGGTACCAATAGCCAGTCCAGCGTTATTATAGAGGTCAGTGTTCAAAATCCATACATATAAAAATACTAGTTACTCCCGCGCAGTTTCACTCGCTGCTCGGCTCCATTTGAGTAAGAGTAGCTCGTCACTCGACTAGAACAAGATCCGAGTGTAAAACGCGGAAACGAACTTGTGGTGGTGGACCCCAACAAGGCTGATGTTCAACCGGGGTTGCAGGTCAAGCAATAATGAATCGCACAGCCTCAAACGGAGGACGGTCAGTAGAAGAATCTGTCTCTCTCTCCTCAAAAGTCAAAGTCAAAGTCAAAATCATTTATTCCAACTAAACCATAAATAGGTACTTTTGAAACGTCAAAATAGAGAAGTAGTCTGTCAGTCTGTTCGTCATTGAAGCTAGGTGCTCATTCCAAATTGTAGATTCGAATGGAGAAGAACGAGCAAGAAACTCCAATCGTTACTCTTTTTAAAAAAAATGTTTTACAATTTCAATAATATAACATTTATAGTATACATTATTGTACCCTTATGTGAGAACAATACAGAGACAAGTTGTTAAAAAAAAGAACAAATGAGGGGGACCTATCATAAAATTTTACTCCTTTGTCGTCTCGAACATGGTCAAAAAGCGAAAGACAGCATTAGTTGATTTCCCCGTCAAAAAAAAAATAAACGTTTGAGGCCACCCCTGGACTCTCGCAATTCTAGATTTTCAATACAATAATAAAGCCTATTTTTATTTCAGGGCCATCATCTTGACGAATACGGATGAGATCAAAGAATTGGAACTGTCCAAACTGTTTAAGGATCAAGTTTCGACCGAAAATGAGAAAAAGAAGGGGTAAGTTTTTACATCAATTTTCTTTATTTATAGCTGTGACGATTTCGTTCATAGCTCCTAGGGTATTGAATCTCTTGTCGCACTCCAATGACCTCAATCCTCAGCCTATAGATTCTGGAATGGATTTCAAATTCTATGCAATAGAAATGTGCCTCAAACCAATGATGTATAAAACTATAGATACGTTGTCCGCGCTCTAAAATGACAACATGAAATGAAGGCAATTGACAACATCGCGCTTAGTTACGCACCAACCTGACGCGCGACGCTACGTTTGTTTTTAATTTATATCGTGTGTGTAAACCTGTGCGAAACATAAAGAAAGCATGCCGTCGTGTGTGTTCAGACGATGTACAAATTATACTCCAAAAGTTAAAGACAAAAATGTGTCATTTCATGCGTAAGTTCACCAAACAACCTATTTTTATTTTATTTTTTTCGACGCCGGCGCCCGCCATCTTATGTCGGCCATCTTATGAAAATGTAGTTTTACTATTACCTACTTATGTATGATGTAACTGAAGATGTATATTTATCTCCCTCTAGCAAAGGCATTCCACTATACGATGTCATATTTTCTTTCCCTTTCTTTACTAGTAGAAGTAGTTATCTAGTATTTTCGCCGTTTTTAAACGCCGCGATGTTGGTTCATGACGTGTCTATATATAATACGTCATTGCCTCAAACAGCCAATAGACCACTACAGAGGGAGCCCAACAGAGTTCATGTTCAGCTGGGGTTGTAATAAGGCACCGCGGCCTCGGCTTAGAGCAGGAGAAGTAACTGGGAAGTTTTTAGTCTTACATTCCGTCGTGTCGTCATGGATTTTTTTTTCAACTGTCAATTAGGTATTGCGTACTGTTGGACACTTTTTTATATATCCCTCATATAAGACAGTTCTCCTTTAATCTACCCTCCGTGCCATTGTGTCAAAAGTAATTTGATGATTTGCCCCTTGAAAAATAAGCTATTGCTAAATACAATCTTCATTATTGGTTTGTCGATACCAATAATGAATATATACCAATATTTTGATTTGCAAAAGAAAACCTTAATCCGAATCTCTGTTTTCCAGGACCAAGAAAAAGCAAAAATCTGAGAGTTCAGAAGAGTCATTGAACAACGTTCACCACACGACCGATGACTCGGGCATTTGACATCATCGGGTGCGCAGGGACAGCCCCAAAAGGAGTCCTAGGCATAGAGAAAAGCACGAAGACAAACACAGAGACAAGAAAAGAAATAAAAAGAAACACGACAGTAGTGACAGTGACACTGACAGCTCGAGTTGAAGGCCGTACAGGTGTGTGCCTTTGCGTTTAATCTTTCTTGTCTCTGGTCGCAGAGTTTGGATAACTGGGCTTTTGGGATTCGAGGTAAAAAGTGAAGTTTTTAATGGTGTTTTGGGTTTTGTACTATTGGTAATAATTGTGTATGTATATTTAAGCAATTTTTACGATGTTTAATACTAAATATTATATTTCCGTGCGGTATGGTTGCAAGTGCGACAGCCGAGTAAGATGTGTTTTTGAGTTCTGTATCGTGCCGTTTTATTAAAGTGTTTAGGATGACCAAAAAACTTTTAAGTAAATAGCACTGAATTTGGAAAAGTGCCCGATGAAGATAGGCTCACTTTCTATTAAATGGGACTCACAGCATTAATAAGTTGGTATTATCTACGCCTGAAATTATAAAAAATGTGAATAGTCCTTTGAAATTGTTGTTGCGATATAAATATTTTAATATTTTATAAGGAGTTTAGTAACTTTTCAAATGCGTCGTTTTTTTCAAATTGGCGTTTGGTAGTTTATAAGTTATAGCTGTAATTGGAAACTTAATATATTATATTATATTATTTAAATAAAAAGACAAGACAATCGTAAAGTGAATAGATGACGGTTGGTCTGTACTGTTGGCGCGGTAGGTGGGCTACCGCACAACGTGTCGTGGTTTCGATTTCCGCACGAAACAACTCTTTGTCTCATCCTCAAATTGTGGGTGAAATTGTATGTTTGTAAGCGCACCCACGACACAGGACAAAAACCTAATGTGTGGTAACGTTTTATTGAATGAAAAAAGAGGATGATGTAAATGAGATGAAGGTAGTAAGACATCTATACTGGTCGTGTCTAGCTGGGGCCGTCATGTATGACGATAATGACGATGAACATATTCAATGCTTTATTGCTTAAAACTTGCAAATATTTAAGTTTTCAACTAATCAAATACAATACTTTTATTTGAATGTCAAAAAGGATACTTACTTTTCTATGAATTTTACTTATTTGAGTAACACCCGGTTTCCGAAAGGCCGATCAATGTTAAAACCAATTTATTCTCTTGTGAATTCATCTGATTGGTTGACTGAATTATTAACAACCAATCAGATGACTTGACAAGAGATTTAACAGGAGATTAGATTTTAGCCTTTCAGAAACCGGGTGTAAGTTGTTCGGAAAAAATTCGCAAGATAAAATATAAGATTACTTAGTTATGTATATTGGGAGATTACCTAATGAATGAAAGCACATATGGTCATATTTTAATCACTTATTTTACCCTACTGAAAATATTTTATTTTGTCCTAGAAAACTATCGAAGAGTTGAGTTGAGAGAATTATTTAAATTTTTTCAAGGGATGATTCGACAAATAGCAGACGGATTACCTGATGGTAAGCAACAAGCGTCTCTCATGGACATCTGCAACACCAAAGGAGTTAAGAGTGGGTTGCCGGCCTTTTAGGGATAAGGGTTTCGGATATTTGAGGATTGGGAAGGGATGGGGGAGATTGGGCCTCCACTAACCTCACTCACACGGCGAAACACAACGCTGTAATTGTTTCACGCCGGTTTACTGTCAATTGTTTTAAGCTAGTGAAATTATTTTAAGGAATGCACAATGAAACTAAAATGTCATTATATGTAAGAACAATGTTTGCACAGATATTTGGTTTGCAGCTGTACGAAAATAAAGATGGCGAATCAGAGCAGAGACATAGCTATTATTACCCTTAATTATACACTTCTAGTGACCCGGTACGTGCTTCGCTACGTATAAGACTTTTTTTAATTTTCTCTACTTACAAACTTTCTCTGGACTTCCACGAATAATACAAGACCAAAATTAGCCAAATAGGTAAAGGAATTGTTGAGTTATAACATTATCTACAACGAAAAGAGGCATTTTTTACACAGATAGATGAGCTTCCGCCCGCGTCTTCGCTTGCTGATAAAAGTAATGTACGTCAAGTTGTCCTAAAAGGTGTTTTTTCCGACTTACATAACAATAACCGGGATAGCTCGACTAGATTACGCAAATCAAGTATAATTTATAACCTATAGCACTCAGGAACATTGTAGCTATCTATCAGTGAAAGAATTTTGGAAATCCGCTTCGCTTCTCATCTCGCCTGTACACAAACGTCAAAATACGCACTTGTTTTAGTTCCTTTCACTTTGTTATTCACATGGTGGCGCTAATGTAGATTCCACCCCATTTGAGAATTCGAAACTTTAAATAAACATGTTTTCACCGCGGATTCAGAAGTGATTTCGAAAATTTACTTTTGAGATTACTATTTACATACAAACTTACTAATTTGACCTCTTTATAATATTAGTATACCACCACGTCGAATCACAAGTAGTATTATGGATGCTACTTGTGATTCGACGTGGTGGACTAAGGGGGAGGGCTTTATCTACCAGTGGATAACTTCCGGCTGATGACGATGATGATGATAGATTATATAGTTAATGAAGTTATTTCTTCCATAACCATTGTTCGGTCAAAAAGTCAAGCAATGGTTACTTCGTTGTCTCTATACTGAACCGATCTTTATTTTCGTACCTGCATCACACATAACTGTACCTACTGTGTAATTATATTGTATATTTAAAATAATATTTACCTACGTAGATTTTTCAATAAAAACGTTGTAGAAAATTTTTGGTTTTATATTTTTTTATAAACCTTGTACCACCTAATACATATTTATAATTTATTGAGAAGAATTTACTAAGGGTTGGACCACATCTGGCAGCACGGAATCGCCTTTTTCCGTCGCCCTCTCTCTTTCTGTCGCTTAGAACTGCCATTTGCTAGACCGAGACTAGGCCGTACGGATGGAAACAATGACTGACGAAAATTTGATAGTTTTAGTGCAGAAGTATCCTTGTCTCTATGACATGGAGTCGGCGGAATATAACAACACCGTAAAGAGAATGCGTTTTATTTTGCAATGCGTTTCTTTTTATTATTTTGATTTTGCATTTTTTGCAAAATACACGCTAGAATCACTGCTCTCTCTCTTCCGTGGTCCTATAAATCTCGCGCTTGAAACTAAACTGATTATGAAAGAACGCGGCAGTATGGCGCCCATGCTGCAGCATGCTGACGCGTGCGATCGCCTTTTTTGTCTGCGGAATGCGACAGCGCGCGTGCGCATTCGGCACCATACTGCAGCACGGGGTAGCACATTCGGAACAAATGCGATTCCGTGCTGCCAGATGTGGTCTAACCCTTATTCCGCGTCACGTAGTCTTCGCAACGCGCTTGCAACTGCTCACTAACAACTAGTTAGAGCGCAGTCAATTCATACGAGTAAGTCCTTAATAATCTATAAATTTACTATATCTCACAACTTAGATGTTACTATTCAAAATAAATTAAAGTTTGAAATCGAGAATCCACCTTGAGCGAGGGTAGTGGTTAATTCACGTATCTTCTTCGCGAGAAGACGCTTTTTCTCAGCAGTAGACCAATAGGCTGATAATGTGGCTGTTAGGAAGTAACTTGACAAAGGATTAAGATAAAAAAAATGTGTTTTTGTATGGAGTAAGAGGCAAACGAGCAGACGGACCACCTGATGGTAAGTGATCGGTACCGCCCAGGGACACCTGCAACACCTAAAGGAGTCACAGGTTTTTTTGTGAGGGGAAAATTATCAAATGACTTCTCCCGCCCAGGGCCGGGCGGGAGGGAGTGTCAGACTCTTACTGCCTAAAAACCCCCCGTTCCTTCTCCTGCTCTGGGCCGAGGTGGCGGTGCCTCATTACGCTTACCCCGCAACCCTGGCTGAACATCAGCCCTATAGGGCCCCATCTGTGGTGGTCTATTGGCTCTTTGAGGCGCGCGCGGAACGCTACGCACCGTACGCTCGGGCCTGGTTCTGGTCGGGCGGCGAGCTGCCCTTACTCGTGAGGGGGAGGATTGCTCCCTCACGCGGACCGCCTCCCTCTTTGCGAGTTTAAGAAGGGGTATGCTTGTCTTTTGGTCTTTTGAATGTTTTGAAGGTCATACCGGTTTGGAATTACCGCCGTGTTGAAATTAAGAATGATAATAATATTATACAATGCGTAAATTTATTCACACTTCAATAGTCATGTTTCAAAAAAAACAAACCAGTTTGTTACTCGCTAAAAATTTCAGCGCCATATTGGTTAAACAAGAATTGCCAAAATTCACCGATTTCGGGACGAAGTGGTCTTACGGGATGCGGTTCTGGTAAGGAAATTGCAAGCAGTCCAGGATAAGTTAACCAAATGTCACGAGGATCGCCGAGCGTTGGTGTTCTGCAAACAAATACTTACATTACTTATGTACATTTTTAAGGCGTAGGGTTACAACGAGACAAAACACTTGATGGTGAGCAATCAACTGGAGAGAAGGAGGAGTTACAATTGCCTTTTCAACCCCCGACGCAAAAAGAGGGGTATTATAAGTTTGGCGTGTCTTTTTTTTTGTGAGGGGAAAATCATCGAATGGCTTCTCCCGCCCAGGGCCGGGCAGGAGGGAGTGTCAGACTCTTACTGACTAAAAACCCCCCTGTTCCTTCGCCTGCTCTGTGACGAGGTCGCGGTACCTCATTGCGCTTACCCCGCAACCCCGGCTGATCTGTCTGTTTGTCTGTCTGTTGCATCATAGCTCCTGAACGAATAAACCGATTTCAATTTAGTTTTTTTTTTGTATTACAGGTGTTTTACGGGCGAGTGTTCTTAGACATGTTTGATGAAAATCGATAGAGCCTTTTAAAAGTTGTCTGCAAATATGCTCAAGTGGGGTATCAAATGAGGTTATGACTTGTACGTCACAAAACACAAACACTTTAATAAATTTTACGTCTCTGTCTGTGTGGCTGTGGCATCATAGCTCCTGAACGGATGAAACGATTTCAATTAAGTTTTTTTTTGTATTATATACTTTTTTAAGGTAGCTTATGTTTTTTTGTGTCGGGAGTATTTTTTAATTTTCAATTAAGTCGGCAAACGAGCTGACGGCTTATCTGATGGTAAGTAATTAGCGCTGCCCATGGACATTCGTAATACCATAGTAGTTGCTACAAGGGCGTTGCCGTCTTTGAGTTTTAGGGATATCAAGATAGGAGATTTCAGATTGAGGACGAGGGGCTGGACTTTTAACGTTCTAAGATATAATTTACTACAATGGCACGTCAACTACGATCATTTCGCTGACTGAATTTGCCTCAAAACAAAATTCTTTGAAAATTCAAATTTGACTTATGCCACTAGTACTAATATAGTCAGTCAGCGATTCATGCATTGATAAATTAGTGAACAGACATTGAGCATTTATTGTAGGTATGTCTTCTAGAAAAACAAAGCCAACATAATATTTAAAAACAGAAGGTAACTTACCCATGTCTTGCAAACGTTGTCCAAATATTGATCATCGCCTCGACTATCTTTGCATCATCTACATTAATAGGTAACGCTGGCTGTTCCAAATCAAATATATAAAATAAATCGTCCAAATTCGTCGTTGAAGGCAAGTCACTGGTGTCAGTCAATAATGTACCTAGATTCCTGTTACCTTTATGGTTGAAAACATATTGATAAACGTCAACTTTAGAATTATTCGTATACAATTCTGTAAAAAACGCCATTGGTCCGATGTATTGGAAATCCGTATTGAATTGTATCAAACTCCCAGTGGCAACCTGTTCGCTAGTGAGATTAGAAAAGTATGCATCCTTTATAATCTTTCTTACTTCTCCGACTGCATTTTTGGGCACTGCAAAGTTTCGCTGGTCCAACACAGAATAATCTTCGTTTAATAATCTGTTAGTTTGGCTTGTAAATGTGTAGTAATCAAGTATAGTTATAATTCCTTCCACAGAGTTTAAACCAAATATGGCGGGTACAGGATTAAAATCTTTAGAATACATTATATGATAAGGAGTGTCAGTTAAAAATGGTTCGTCGTATAAATATGTTTCGACTGACGGCAAAAATGTAGATTTGGCATTCATTTGGTGACTGATCGCTTCTTCCAGTTTATTAATTGCAACTTCCGAATATAGGTTTGCAAGTTCGTTTCGATCCATTGTGTTAAGGCCTAGAGATTTAGCAACTTGTGATGCAGTGGCTAAAGGATTCGGATCGAACGATTTAACACTAAACAAAGTACCACTACACGAAATAATTTTATGGAACAACCCCTCACAGGATTTCGATAGAGTCAAATAAATAGCTGCAATCCCACCACTGCCTTGACCAAAAACCGTTACATTTTCGTTATCCCCGTGAAAATTATTTATGTTTTTCTTTATCCATCTTAATGCGGCTCTTATGTCTTTTAAGCCAGCATTTCCAGGAGCTTCTTTGGTGCCCAAATTCAAGAAACCAAAGGCATTTAGTCTGTAATTGACCGTAACAAGAATTACTTCTGTAGTCATTAAATATTTGGGTCCGTAAAATTTAGGGGAGCTACTTCCGACCCCAAAATCTCCTCCATGGAGAAAAACAATCACTGGTAACGTTGCGTTTGTCCAAGCTGGGACGTATACGTTCAGTATAAGGCAGTCTTCATTTTCGCTAGGCTTAGCAAAAATGTCGAGCGCCCCAAATTGTGGGCATACTACTAGGCGATCATCTGCTTTAAATATTCCTTTGTGCTTCGGTGGTTCTACCGGGGCCTGTGACAAGAGTATCGTATTAAAATATAATTAAATTATACTTATTTATGTGTGAAGTGTGGGTCGCCTCAATCGAAGTGATACTACGACTTCAGAGAAAATGTTTGCGTTATGTTTTGCCGTGTGAATGAGGTTACCCTGACCAAAATGCTGGCAATGCGTTGTATGACTAGAATTTACCATTCGATTTAGTAGTGATATGTACCTAGTTATTAAGTCTAAGATAAGCGACATCGTTACTCTTATCACATTGAGAGCGATAGACTGGTTAGAATTCAAATATGATAAAGAAAAATAATAATAAAAAATAAACACTTACCGTATATCTATTTCGGGTAATGGCATATCTGATACCACAGAACTCATAATATACTTGGCTAGGTACTAAATACCCTTCTATTTGACCCTGTTCCGTGCTAACTATCATAGACTTTGGATATTTACAATAAATTGGCCGGAAAACAATAAATAAAAATATAACAAAATATAGGCTGTATGCCATATTTCCTTTGCACTCCAATAAATAACTTATAACTATAAATTTGAATTTAATATGGCGGCTTTTATACTAAACAGCTGATCTTGCATAATTTTTGTTTTGTAATTACCTAATCATTATGATAGCTTTGTAATTTTGGTCGGTATCTTTATTATTTCTAGCTAAATATTCGAATTACTATATTTTAGTATCGGTTATGTCTAGTGAAGTGCGCGTTCATTTACACCTTGCTATGCTATGCTAGTGATAGTTGATTGAAATACTAAATTAGCATGGCGGTTTTTTCCATTTAATTTGAAATAAGAAGTCAGGCTCACACATTAGGGCTGATGTCCAGCCAGAATTGCAGTTGCAAACGCAATAATATACAGCGGCCTCTGCCACGAGGAGGAGAAGGAACAGAGTAATTTTTACTTAGTTAGAATCTGACACAAGTACTTTGCGGGATAATCGCAATGTGGCACCGCAGCCTCGGTCTAAAACAGGAGGGTTTTAGTCAGTAAAATTCTGTCACCCTCTCGTGCCTTACCGTGGATGGGAGAAGTCATTTCATGGTTACCCCCTGACAAAAAAAAGAATACCTCTTGCCGAGTCTTGCCCCACCTGGGGCAGGATTCAAGTCACCTAGCTTCACTGATGAACAGACTAACTAACTAAGTACTATTCTATAGTATTTTTGACGTTCCAAAAGTAGCTACTTACCAGTTCATGGTATATATTTTGGAACAGATTATTTCGACTTTACTTGTTGATTAGCTCACTCAAAAAAAGCAGATCTCGTCAGCCAAAATCTCAAATAATTGTCGCGAGCTATTATTTGCACAAAGCCAAGTGTATTCTTGCTTTAGATATAATCTGCTAGCGTTAATAGCCGTTCAGAATAATGATAGACTTCGAAATTAAAAATCTACTTACAGCACGACAGTAAGATAATAAAAAATAACTTATTTTGACTGCATGAACGAAGGCAACTAGCTACAGTGCAACATGGCGTGCCCATTCCCGTACGGAATAGCTACAGGTGAATTATTTAAGAAAAGGTTCTACGCTTATTCGTAGGCCGCGTTTCCACACGAGCGAGAACTAATTCCTCAGTTACGATAGTTATTATTTGTATGATAACATAAAACATATTGATATTGAACCGTCCGCAGGACACGCGCTTATAGGGGCAGATGGCGTTGGTGTTGGCTTAAGCGTTGCTCGGGCCCCGGTGCTCAGTGTCGCGATGTCGCCTACTGCGTTGGATAGGGCGTGAGAAGGACAGTTCCCTCACGCCCCTTCTCCTTCTTTGCGAGCATCACTTCATCGCAGAAAGAGGAAGTCTTTTCAATTTGAAGATTGGTGTCCTGTGGACAGTGCCTGCGCAAGGGCCATTGACACCCCGGGCGAAAATATTATGACGCCCACTTGAGGGAAGCAATACCTATTAAAAATGCTAGTTTTTTGCTGATCGTTAGAGTCACTTCTCGAATACAAACCCTCAAAAAATCCATCTAAAAAAAATTCTTAATAAAAAATATGCATATGCACAGATTATAGATCACAGTTCTGAAGGTTTGCACTAAGAGGGGCAAGAGATTCCATCTTTGGCGCCCCCTAGAATTTGTCGCCCGGCCATCGCCCCATCACACCCCTCTCTAACAATACACTGCCAGTGGATCAGGAATGACAGAGCAGATTGGGCCTCCGGTAACTTCACAATGAACGACACAACGTGAGCGTTGGATCACGCCGGGTATTCAGTGCGCTGTGTCATTACGGCTAAGCCGGCCCATTCATACCGAAAAATAAGTTTTAGTTTGATACCTAAACTCCGACACCTACGCAACTTTAGTTACGTGACTAAATAATGAAATATTTACTGATTACAATACATTTATAGATTACTATCATTTATTTATAAATCTGATATCTACCTGCATTGAATTGCATCTTGATAAATAATTATAAAATTGCATAATAGGAATTACGACATAAAAAAAAATATGGTGTAAAAATGTTCGACTGGTATTGGTATTTTAATTGAAATTCATGGACAACTATTTTAACTTTTTTCATCATCATCATCATCATCATCATCATGAGCCTATAAGTGCCCACTGCTGAACAAGGCCTCTTCTCACACGGAGAAGGTTTGAGCAATAATCACCACGCTTGCTTAAGGTGGGTTTCTAGACTTATAATTGGAAGTTTATAAGTCCAGGTTTCCTCACGCTGTTTTCCTCCACACGACTAAATAAAGAAAATATGTACTTACATATCTAATATTTTTGATACCATAAAGAGGTAAAATAATAATCAATGTTATAAAGAGTTAAGATTCCAAAATGTTCACTGATGGATAGCTACAATGTTCATATGCTATAGGCTATAAAACATCTATAATAATAGGAGCCAAGCAGCGAGTGAAACCGAGCGAGTGTAGTTAGTAATATTATATATCCACCTCTACCTCTCTTTCGAGGTATAAAAGTTCTAATTATGAATTAGTAAAACTCTATAGGTACATATAAGTATGTATAAATTGTTTGTGTAGGAAAATATCTTAATTCAAAATTTCGCGCGTATTGTACAATAGTCACAATAAGTACAATATCTAATCACCTTTTTACTTGTTGCATGTATTCTTTGTTTTATTTTAATATCCTACCATCATTGGTGACTTAACAATAAATAATTTTATTTAGAGCATTATAATTTGTTTTGCTCACATGACTGGAAAGAATTTTGTGCATTCGAAAAGTTGTTATTTTAAATTCCTTGATTGATTCATTAATTATTGACTGTAGTTTTAAATCAAGCTTTTTATTGATACTTTTTAAACTGTACAACTAATCAGTAAAATAATATAAGATTTTAACAATATTTTTATATTATATTATTTATGATTTTGAAAATCTTTAAAATGTACAACAAAGTGAAAGTTGTCCATAATTAAGTTTCTAAACGCACACCAAACTTACGTTTTGACGTACGAAATTATGGTTACATCGAATTTAGCAAAAATAATACATAAAAATACTCAATTATTTATTAGTGTTGCCTAATTTATAACCGAAACAATAATAATAAGGTATAAGATACCTAGATCTAGTGAAATATCGGCCACAGTGTTACAAAGAGTACATACGATTTTGAAACAAGTGACTGCCTACGTGTAGAACTTTGCAAATTCTAATTAAACCTTGTCATAAATAGTATGAAAACTTGTTAAATATCGGCTTAGTTATGAATAAAAAACTAGTGAGAACCGGCCCAAGGATCAGGATAACCAGACCAGCTTTAAAATCAAGAAAAACTGATGACCCAGTAGGAGTGTTTGATGATCGAAAATACATCTATTCCTGTCAGTATTGTCGACTGAAATTCACACAAAACAGTCAATATTTCCGCCACATGACTTCTAACCACGAGGTTCAGCAGAAAGCAGCTACTTTTGAATGCAATGACTGTCAAATTATCTTTAATAAGAAGAGTAATCTGGATCTTCATTGTCAGACTCATCATCAAGTAAAAAGCAAGTCCAAGTGTGAAAGCTGCGCCATCACATTCAAGTCCAGGTATTGTTTACGTCGACATCTTAAACTGAAACAGATACTACAAGAGAATTCATGTTTTAAGTGTCAAAAAAAGTTTACAAGCAAAGAGGGTTTAGCTAAGCATGTCCAAAATAAACATACATTTAAAAATGTTACATATCAATGTGATCTATGTTCTTTAAAGTTTAAAGCTGAGGAGTCTCTGCGGAGTCATTTAGCTCGAATTCATAAACGGTTATGATTTTTTAGAAAAATTTTGGTAATGTAAGTTTTTTTCATAATTATAGATAATTTTGTACACTATGGTACATTGTTAAGATTATACCATAAACAAGATGAGGATTTTCAACCTTTTTTGTTTACTAGGCCAATCATGATAACTGCATTCTTATGCCAGCCAAGTATGGTGAAAAAGGCTTATATCTTGATGTCAAATGCTCTGGAAGATAAGAATGCATAAAGTATTGGAATAAGTAATCTATGTTTTTGATGATTTTTTGTTTATTTAGTAGAATACTCAATTTAATGGGTCTTATAACTGTCACAAAATCATTTACCTATTTCAATTAAGTCATAATAAGGCACTTTTGAATAACAAACTAAATATAAAATGTGTCAAGCTGTTGATCAGTAATTTCATTTGTTTTATAAATATGGAAGAATGAGCAAGAAACTCTATGGTTACTCTTTTCCAATCCAATTCATAAGATTGAGAATCCTTCTATGAAGCATAGTAATATTGTAAATAATCTAGATACAAAAAAACCATGTAAGTAATTTTGTTATTGATTAAGCACTGTTTAATTAGACCAAGATCAATGTGTAATGTTTTTAAGCAACTATAAGTTAGACCAGTCCTGTTTTGACACCTATAAATGGTAATATTGATAGGCAGCTGTTTTGCTTTGTATAACAATAGCCTTGTACCAATTATTTTCATTAACTTTAGATGTAGTTGTGGCATTACAGATTAAATTTAAATCCAGGCCTAAATTAGAAACCTGAAAATTTAATCACTCTTCACAATTTTTATGGAAAACTGTTATAAGGTACTTAAATCTTATAAAATATGTCCAAAAGGTACAGTAATGGCTGTCTGGTAATGGCTAAAATTAAAAACCAATTGTAATTTAAATTAGCTGGAACATACACCTTTTATATGAGCTATGTCTTGCCTTCATTTTTCTTTTTGTAAGTGAAACAAACATGTTTATGCTTGAGTCATCTTTCCACCATTTATTCCCAAAAACAAATAATGCTGTTAAGTCATTACGGAACTGGTTCTTTTATGTTAGTAATAGTCTGACACCCCCTCTCGCCCCACATAGGGGGAGACGAAGTCATTTGATGATTTTGACACATACAAATGTACTTGTGTGCAAGGGATGCTACCCAGAAATCCGATAAGTGCCTTTTTAAAATAATATCTAAATAGCAATAAGTTTCAATATTTACAAAATAGTTTTTAACCCAACAATTACATCAGAACATTAGTTAAATGTTAATTCTAAGACTTCTAAGAGTATTCTGCACTATAACTATAAGATTAACCTGCACAGACACTGCCTGCCTACCTGTTCTTTTGCATAGGTCTTCAAATATGTTGCTGTAAATCCCGCGGACAAACTGTTACGCAGTTTGGTGGGTGTATGTTAAGTAAAACATCTTTGGTAAATAAAAAAATAGAAAAAAAAAACCGAATTGCCACTGTGTCGATCCATAGAGTTGCTATTTTCAGAACCAAGGAAAAGAAATTAAGATTCATTTTTAATATTAATTGTTGTGAGACATACTACATTTACAGAAAATGACGACCTAATCATGTGAAATAACTGTGAAAAGCTAAACTAAACTTTCCAAGTCACTACGGGACTTATTCATGAGCAGCGTGCTGGTCACAATCGAATATTTCATTTATATTTTTAATTATTCGAATTTGTTGCATTGTTTTTATTCACGAGTTTGATTCAGTATAAAGGCAGTAACCATTGCTTGGCTTCAGTCAATCAATGGTAACAAAAGATATGGTTCCATTTAAAACCCTATGATTTAGAGCAGATTTCTCAATGATCAGATAAAAGTTATCTGGGAAATAATTATGATGCTGTCCATCAGAATGTGTGTATAAGACAGTGACAGCAACAATTTTATTCCTCAGATAACATTTATCTGACTGCCTATTGAAAAATCAGCCGTTAGTGCAATGACGTATTACATATAGACACGTCATGAACCAACATCGCGGCGCTTAAAAACGGCGAAAATACTAGATAACTACTTCTACGAGTAAAGAAAAGGAAAGAAAATATGACATCGTATAGTGGAATGCCTTTGCTAGAGGGAGATAAATATACATCTTCAGTTATGCCGACGGCACGTGACTTGACTATACTTTCATGCGCCGGCCGCCAGAAGATGGCGGGCGCCGGCGTCGAAAAAAATAAAATAAAAATAGGTTGTTTGGTGAACTTACGCATGAAATGACACATTTTTGTCTTTAACTTTTGTAGTATAATTTGTACATCGTCTGAACACACACGACGACTTGCTTTCTTTATGTTTCGCACAGGTTTACACACACGACAAAAAATAAAAACAAACGTAGCGTCGCGCGGCAGGTTGGTGCGTAACTAAGCGCGATGTGGTCAATTGCCTTCATTTCATGTTGTCATTTTAGAGCGCGGACAACGTATCTATAGTTTTATACATCATTGCGTTAGTGTAACAATAAGCTCAGCCGGGGTTGCGGGGTAAGCCTAATGAGGCACCGCGGCGTCTGCCCAGAGCAGGAGAAGGAACTGGGGGGTTTTTAGTCAATAAGAGCCTGTCTCTGTCTCTCGCCTTACCCTGGGCGGGAGAAGTCATTTGATAATTTTTCCCTGACAAAAAAAAGTGTAACAATAGTCTCTTTTGTGAGTCACACTTTATTTTCTTCCTTGTATACTTAATATCTGTGCAGGCTGTACCTCTGCCACCAACAATAGGAGAGTAAGGGTCAATTGGTAAACATGTTTTAATAACACAGATTATATATTTTAGTCATCCCTTGCACTAAATTCCTAACCAGCTTGTATCAGCATTTTTATAAATGTGATGGGAAAGAGGTTCTATAAGTTTATGTATTCAAATTTGAAGTTTTTTGTAAAACCTAGCCCAGGTATGGTTGTCAAATTACACTCACGTTAGTAAAAAAACATCACAATTTTCCCTGTTTTCAAAATTGAATAAATACTTAATGCAAATTATTTCGCAAAAAATACTGAGAGTCGACTATTTTGTCGTAGAAATGTTCCAAAATTATTCCTTTTTGAGTGAAATGTTTCTGTTCAAGGATATTAAAGTGACAGAGATATGTATGAAAAGTATTGAAAAGCCTTTCGTAACATCCACATTAGAACATCACATTAAAAATGCTATTTAAAAAGTTAATATGTTGTAATTCGTAATTTTACTCTTTTAGTATACTGTATTGTGAATATTTCTTATTGTTTTCAAACTTTAAAATAACATTTTTGATACCTAATAATTTATTTTCTTATTTTGTACTTAACCCTTAAGTTATTATTTGTAATTTTTAATTAAGTTACTACACGGTTTCAGGCGAGATTTTTATATAAATTAATCATCATATTTAATTATAATGTGTTACTTTGAGATTTTGTTAATTCGCACTATTACAATTAAAACTAAACACGAAACTACAGTATTTTCTTTTATTTTATTGTAGGTACTCAGTGTAGAAATGATAGGTATCTAAATTAAGTACAGATTTAAAAAAAATACGTTGCCCACTTTATACTTGGATCTTCTCCTGCGTAAACATTATTTCACTGACACGAAATCACACCCAGACCCTTAAACATTAAACAAATATGTAATATTTTTTTTTAGAATCGATTGTCATTGATTTGAAATAACGTGGTAGAAATGACATAGCGAGCTCAAACTTTAAAATTTTAATTTGGTTTACTTACATAAATATTGAATACAGAATTGTTTATGTATTTATGCTTTATTGTAGGTACAAGTTATCACAAAATCTACAGAGAACGGGCTTATAACAATAGTGTTAATTTTCGGTTTTATCACATATTTTGTTATACCTACTATAAACTAAAATAAAAATAAGCAAAAGATTCTTCTTATTTTAACGATTTTTTTTTTCAATTAGCTAAGTGACGTTACTAAATAGATTTTTGGTTTTCACACACTATCATAATTCCGATTATTAGTCGCAATCGCAATAAAGATTGTGTTTTTTTTTCAAGTTACCTTTTTAAGTATTTTAACCATTATATATTTGACCGCTTTTATAATGGGTATCATACTTTTTTTAAAGAAGAGCTTACTATTAAATTCATATATTAATTTAATACCTGTTATTTTAGAAAAAACTTACCTCATACGAAAAGCAATAGCAGCGCCATCTGATTAAAAAAAATGTTATTTTTTTTTTCTCTTTGATTTTTGTCTCACATTATTCTGTAAGTACTCGAATAATAAATCGCGTAGAGATATGATTATAAAAACCTGATTATGAGATTGTAACTTAAAATGTAATTATACATACTTACGTTAATAAATAAATTATTGTTTAGTAAATATTTTAGAAGTTTTTTTCGACCTTATCCCAAGTTCTCCCATCCTTAAATAAATCCCTAACCCCGAAAAAACTGGCAACGCACGTAGTTATAATTATTTGATGTTGCGGATATCCTTTGGCTTGTCAGGAGATTCCTTCACTCATTTGGTGACTTCCTCCTCGCGCCCCAGCCGCCGCAGTAGGCGACTTTCTGGGCGTCGGGGATCTAGAGATGATCTCCGGCCACCGTAAGCACGGGTCTGTAGCCGGCGAGTAAGGGCAGCTCGCAGCCAGACCAGAACCAGATCTGAGCGTACGGCGCGTAGCGTTCCGCGCGCGCCTCAAAGAGCCAATAGACCACCACAGACGGGGCTCTATAGGGCTGATGTTCAGCCGGGGTTGCGAGTTAAGAGTCACCGCGACCTCGGCCGGTGGCCCAGAGCAGGAGAAGGAACGGGGGGTTTTAAGTCAGTAAGAGTCTGACACTCCCTCCTGCCCGACCCTGGGCGGGAGAAGTCGTTTGATGTAGTTCCTCTCACAAAAAATCCCATAAAATGGTTTTTTCTTGATTCTGAAGTCAAAGTGGCACCCAATTGGTTACAAGTGCGACTGTAGAGCAAGCGGTCATGGATCAACTGGGTCGGCAAAAATATGTCATGATTTTTTTTCACTCAAGTTTGTTTTTTTTAAATTCCTAATGGGCAGGTATTTGGCGTCTATCACGCCTGGTGGTAAACGATGATGCCATAACCGGTGGAGCACGTCTACCTATAAGCAACCAATTCACTTGAGCCTTGAAGACACCCAACTTATACCCTTCGGAAAACATTTCATCATCAGCCTATAGATAACTGCCCACTACTGAGCAAAGGCTTCTTGTCACACGGAGAAGGTTTGAACATTAATCGTCACGCTTCTTAGGATAGATTGGCGGTTTGAAACTTATATTAAGAATGTATAAAGTCCAGATTTCCTCACGAACTTTTCCTTCACTGTATGTCAGTCTAAATAATCATAGAAAGTGAGTACCTACCCATAAGTCGGAAAATGTCACTTTGGTACTTGCCAGGTTTTAAAATTCAATCCGCACCCTTTAAGTGGGTGCCTCCGGGCCATCCGGCCGTCACGACCACTACTATCGATCGGGGAACACACTCCGTCCGGCAAAGAATTTCAGAAATGTGGTATGTCCATTAAAAGTAGCCTACGTGTTAATCTAGTCTAGGGCATCACCTATCTACTACATATCTTCAACCAAATCTGTGCAATCGTTGTTGCGTGAAAGAATAACAAACATAGGTAGGTACTAGAGCCACTGGCACACCTATTAGGACCTTAGTATGCAACTACAAGGTTGATCCTCATTTATACGTAGATCATCATAAAAATTTCAACTATGCTTTTTTATGTACCTACCTAATAGGTCGACAAACGAGCAACTTACAGTATAGTAATAATGTACTCTGTGCGAGCGACGTATTACCTGATGGTAAGCAATCACGCCGCCCATGGACACCCGCAACGGAGGAGTAACGAGTGCGTTGCCGACCTATAAGGGATTAGGGTTTTGGAGATTTAGCGGTTGGAGAGGGATCGGGGGAGCGGAAGTATTGGGCCTCTGGTAACCTCACTCACATGGCAAAACACAACGCTGTGGTTGTTTCACGCCGGTTTTCTGTCAGGCCGTGTTATCACTCCGGTCGAGCCGACACATTCGTGCTAAAGCTCTCCCACTCTTATAAGTTACGAGTGCCGACCTTTTAACATTAGGGGATTGGAGAGGAGAAGGATTGGACCTCCGGTAACCTCACTCACACGGCGAAACACAACGCTGTGGTTGTTTCACTCCGGCTTTCTGCTAAACCCATCGGGGAATAAAAAACGTTATACTGTTCAATATGTTTTATTAATGTTTTGTACCTAAAGTAACAAATGTACTACCTAACGAATTTTTAATACTTACTTATTTTTTTTAAGATGCGCTTTACAATATAAGGTATTGAGGTCAGGATTGAGAAAGGTTAGCTTACTTACCACTTTAGATTTTGTGATACCTATGATAACGTGTGATATGATAACGTACAAAACAGTATAAATAAATAAACAATTCTGTATTCAATATTTATGTAGGTAGGTAAACCAAATTAAAATTAATTTTAAATGTGTATCAGTGAAATACTTACCTACTTACCAATATTAAGTGACCTATCTCCCCCTGTTGCCTAATCTCTTTCCCCCTACCAATAACCCCGCTGAGGGGAGGTTCGAACTCCCGAGTGATGCGCTCATTTAGATTTTAAGAAGCTTTAAATGTCCTGGCCCCAACTTTGAGAGCGCCGTATAGCCAAAAGGACCAATAGACCACCACAGACGGGGCCCTATAGGGCTGATGTTCAGCCGAGAGGTTACGGGGTAAGCGCTATCAGTCATCTTAGCCTCGGCCCAGAGCAGGAGTTTTAAGTTTTTAGTCAGTAACAGTCTGACACTCCCTCCCGCTTCTTACTCCCGATAGAAGTCAATTGATGATTTTCCCCTCACAAAAAAAGGCGTAGTTGTAAGTACTGAATACGAGTGGCCCTAACAAAAAACATTATTTCTAGAGAAATTACAATAAAATAGTAATAATCGCTTCGCTTTTTCGCAGATTCCTACCGGGCGCAGTTAACGTTTTATAGCCATTTTATTACCTTCCTCAATTAATGGCCTATCGAACACAAAAGTAATTGTTCAATTCAAACCAGCAGTTCCGGAGATTAACTCTTGCAAACAAACAGAAGTAGAAGCAATCAGCTACTATGACTTACTAGGTATGCAAGAAGTTTGCAATGTGTCGCGGGTAATATACCTACCCACTCGCAACAATTTTAATTTAATTTTGTACTACAACATACATACAATATTTTGATATCAGTGAAAGAATATGAAAGAAACAAATAAAACACAAAAATCATAGTTGAAATTATTATTTAATAAAATGTAAAATTAATTTATAGGCAGATCAAGTCAGTTAAAAGTCTAAAATAAAGAAAAAAATATAATAATCACAGAAAATAAAATACAATCTCAGGTCTATAATTCAATCTCAAACAAGAATTTGTTTTTGGAACTAAGTCTTACAAATAAAAAATATTTTAAGTTATAATAAATTAAATCTCTAGGGCAGGCAAAAATAAAAAATATGTCATATAAATTTTATTTTGCAGATTTTACACAAATTCAACGTTATTTAAGAATCAAATTCCATGTAATGGAAAAGTAGGCAAATAAAAAAAAAATGCCTTGTTTTATGAACCAACTTCCAAAAAGGAGGATGGTTCTTATTTTTCGTCAATATTTCCACAAGCAATAATAAAATTTTACTCTATTTATCTTGTAAGAAAGTCTAATTTACTAATCATCAATATTTTATTATTTGACGACCTCTACATAGTTTTAGGCTACAATCAATTCATGAATGAAAGCGGCAGTTTTAGAATATCCTCATACCATACAAGTACACTTACTTCTATGTAATTCTAGCATAGTGTATTAACCTTTCAATTAATTGGAAACAAAATAGAATAGGTACATTAACACAGGCATTCACTTAGGTTCTGATAAATTAAAAAGTGATTTTAAAAAAACTTTAGTATCACTGTAAAAAACATTATGATGGAAAGTCCTAAGTTGATATGAAGATGGGAAATGTATTATAATAGTGCTTATTTATAACTAGGCTTACCTTGCTAGGCTGAGAATTAATGTTTTAATAATATTAATGATAAATATTATATTAACATTAACAAATCTACTTAATTAATAACTATGTTGAACGGCATAATCACATTACTTTGACAAGGTAATTCTAATAATCTCATGCCACTTTAGTAAACCAGCTTAGAGTGGGGTTAGTATTATTAAGTAAAAGTATAGTTCATCACTACCTCTCGCTACCACCCAGGGCAAAATAAATCTATGGATAATAAGCTGCCCACTCAGATAAAAGACAGGTCACTCGTCAAACAGTTATGTGTGTATGCCATAGAACATTGTTGATATAAGTTTTATAACACGAAAAACTACATAATATCAGCGGAGCAAACTAGTTTCCCATTCAGCAATCCCATTTTATGTTTTTCGCGAACGTGACGGACAACATGGTCTTTTCTCTTATAAGCCTGGCGACAGATGGGACATTCGACCATTTGCTTCATGTGTTGCGATTTAACATGTCTCAACATGTGATCTCGTCTTTTAAAAGTAGCTTTACAATGGGGGCAGAGGTGACGGTCTGTAGCAAGATGCGTTAACTCATGTTTTTCTAAATCGTCAAGCGTGGTGCACTCGAAAGCGCAGTCTCTGCACTTATACACGGCTACGGTTGTTGAATGTTTTCTTTTGATATGTTTCAGTAATATATCTTGCCGTTTACAGTCTTTTCGGCAGACGGGACAGAGGCAGTATTTCTGATTGTTGTGTAGACTCTGTACGTGCCGTTTTAAGTGATCCTGTCTCCGAAATGTTGCGTCGCATTGGTTGCACGAAAGAAGCTTCTTCTTTCCGTGTAATTCATTGTTATGGTGTTCGAACTCAACACTGTCAACGAACGGAAGGTCGCAGTGAGTGCAAAATAGTGAGAATTCTTCCGAGATCCTGTTTTTTAATAAGTCTCGTTGATTCGCTGGGGCATTAATGGCGAAAGGGTTTACACCATATTTCACTGTTCGCGGGTTTTCTATTATTGGAACTTCGTAGTAATGAGTATTATCTTCTTCCATTATGTATTTGTTTTCGGTACTCGAGAAATGAAAAGTTCGCACGCCCCAATGCGTGCGCCGTACAACTACATAATTTGATAGGCAACTATTTGTTTGATTCCTATCTCTTTCACTTTAACACATTTTGCATATAGCTATCCTTTTTATGCTTTGAATTTTGGACTGTGGAACGCAAATACTAATCAATCAATGAGGGATTGACTTTGACAATGTAAGCTTAGTGTTGCCTTTGCAAAGATAATTTTATTCCTTGAAATAGGAAAAATCATTTTTTTTTACTCATAACAACTATTGAGTATATTTTAAAACGTAGAATTTAAGGAATAGTTATAAAAAGACCAGACAGTTTGCAGTTACAGTAGTAATAAGTTGCAGTAAGTAATAAGTTGTTAAAAACAATGTCGCACGAAGTATCTTAATGAAAGGGATAGATGCATCCAAGTTTATTAAGCACCTCTGTAGTGCAATAACCCTTGGATTTGGTTAATATTTCTAGATACCTAATTTGGCATGCCCATTAAGACTGAAAAGGAGAGAAAAGGATGTGGTTAAATCGACCTAGATATGGTGTATCGGTAATGTTTACAATAAATCAATGTAATTAGTAATTTAAATAATCTTTGTATTTATTTCAACCTACCAAGATTGTTTACCTCTAGTTAACCACCTAAACCGATAGACGGTCGGTACCAATTTTATATTTCGGCATGAATGGGCCGACTTGACCGGAATTATGCCACGGCCTCACAGAAAACAAGCGTCAAATATCCCCAGGTTTTGAGTTTCGAGTTGCGAATAAAGTTACTGGAGGCCGAATCCTGCTCGTAGCCCATCTTTCCTTGGCGCGTAGAGTTCCGCGCGCGCCCCAAAGAGCCAATAGACCACCACAGACGGGGCCCTATAGGACTGTTGTTCAGCCAGGGTTACGGGGTAAGCGCAATAAGGCACCGCGATCTCGGCCTAGAGCAGGAGAAGAAACGGGGTGTTTTTATAATCAGTAAGAGTCTGACACTCTCTCCCGCCCCACCCTGGCCAGGAGAAGCCATTTTACGATTTTTCCCTCACAAAAAAAGTCTACCTTTCCCTAATCCCTAAATCCCCAAAACCTCTTTTCTCCCAAAAGGCCAGCAACGCACTTGCCTTTGGTGTTGCGGGTGTCCATGGTAGGTGGTGATTGCTTACCTACTGTGTTTCATTTAATTTGTACTTAAACCTATAATGGAATGGGTGAGAGACCAGTGTCCGTGTAGGGCTTCGAGCGATGGAAATACGAGCGCGATGACGTCACAGAGGACATCGGTGTCCGTGTAGATCAATATTCTGTTCAGACCCGTTTTGTTAGGTGCATCGTACAAAGTCATGGGCCACTAAACATTTTTGTAGGAAAGGATTTTTTTCTTAAATAAAATGTATTTTTTCGGTGTGAAACAAAATGTTTGTTGAAGAGTGGAGATCCATGGAGCTTGCTTGATTTACGACACATTGAGACGGTTACAATAATGGTTTAAACTCTGGTCTCTGTAGATCTCATTTGAAGGAGAACCCTATAGTTATCTTTTTTAGGAGTTTCGCTCTATACGGTCGCTGTCAATATGTTTAACAGTGCGAATAATATACGTTTTTGCAGTTGTTTTGTTTGTAGTCCTGGATTTAGGCGTGTTATATTTTAAAGAGGTAAAAGTAAGTTTGTATGTAGGGGGGTAATCTTTGGAACCGCTGGTCGGATTGCTAAAATTCTTACACTGATAGACAGCTACAATATTCCTGAGTGCTATAAGCTATAAAACATCACGCTACGATCAAATGGAGCCGAGCAGGGGGTGAAATCGCATGAGACTAGCTATAAACAAATAGTCCCTAATATTGTTTATGATCATCATTACCTACGTTTCGTCATGTTATGCATTCCTATTTGTAGATAATGCTAATAACTGTGCTGTTAGAATATTATTACAAAATAAATATAAAACTTCGAATGACAACTGTCTGCTGCTCATATGTCCAAAGGAGTACCTAGCTTCTAAGCATCTAATTGGCAAAGCAATTTAGGATTTAGCATTTTTTTAAATGGCCGAAATACCACTCTTTTGCAGCATGCCCTTTGAGTAACCCACAGTCAAGCTGAGCCACAGTATATTAAAGGGACAGTTGTTAAAATCCAAGCCTACTTAGTAATGGGCACAAACCATTTCTGTAAAATAGTCGGTTTATTTAAAGAGCACTAGCGACCCACGCCAGCTGCGCACGGATGCAGTGCGGATACTAAATTACTCCACTATTTAAAAGGTGTTATTATTAAACCTTCCTCTTCACTTCATTTAAAAAAACGACATCAAAATCCGTTGCGTAGTTTTAAAGATTTAAGCGTACCTACATAGGGATATAGGGACAGAGAAAGCTACCTACTTTGTTTGTAGTGAAGATATTTTTTCAGCTAATTTTCATCATTCTCTCCAAGCATCAGGCATTCTATTCAAAACCAAAATTAAAGGGTATCAAAAATAAAACAAGCATTTTAAAGATTTAATATTGGACTAATATTTAGTAAAATACCATATTATATTAATAAAATTCATATAAAAATTCAAGTATTTCAGTTTTTAAACAATACCTACTAGTCTATTGAGGACTCGGTAACATTGCATACACCCAGATACATCTTTTAATTTGACTTAAGTTTTTGACTTATCTATACACGATTTTTTACAGATTTAATAATAAAAACGAAATTAAGTACTTATATAATAGAATAACATTAAATATTATGTATAAATTACTTCATATTATATAAAAAAAAACAATTATAAACATATATTCTTAACGCTATACGCATACGAAATAATTTTATTACATGATATAAATACAGAAGTATAGAATAAAGTTAGGAACATTACAATTTCGTGAATAAATTTTCTTACTAAAGTCAAATTAAAAAACACACATCTCAACGTAGTCCCCAATAAACGTAACACTAAGTAATACTATCAAACAACAAAATAAAATAAAAAAATCACTCTTAAAATAAGGAAAAAACGCAGGTAAATCCAAAACTACTTATCTACAATAATCATGTAGTTTTTACATAAATATAAATATATAAAAAACCGCAATACAATTTATTTATAATAGAAAAAAAGGAAAAAACAATAAAGCTCCGTTTTTTAGAAATTTGAATCTAATTTGCGATATTCAAACAGATTTTTTTACATTTTTTTCTATTTATTTCAAGTTAAATATACATAAATATACCTTATTTTACGGCCAACGTGCAAAAACTTTATATTCGCTGAAAGCTTATACTAATCTGTGTAAAATTACCTATAATAGAAAAAAAACTCGAAAAAAATACTGAAAAAATGTAACACTAAACTACTAGTGATTATAAACTACTAATCGATAAAAAAGTTATACAAAAATTGGTAAAAAATAAATAGGAATAACATCAAAAATACATCAAAACAAGCGGGTGATTAAAAAAAATGTTTACAAAAAAGCGATTTTCATTCAACGGAATTAAGTAAAAAATAGGAATCAATTATGTCTTTTTGGTAGGTAACTTTGGGCCGCATACTGTCTTTGGTCGAAACTAGAAGGATGTAGCTAATAAAAAATATGTACTTACAAAAATAAATCTGTGACATACGTGGGTAGTGGCGCTTTGCTTTGCAGTTACGATCTCTTTAAAAATAATGTCAAAACTGACGTTCCTAATATTTTGAAACCTAGTCCTTTTGCATTTAGAATGACCACCAAGGACGCAAGATTGAGCTAGACTTGTCAAATTTTTACGACATTTCGCAAAGGAGAGGCTCTTTGAGGACCAGTCATAGTGTAAGTCTAGTAATATTTTTTTATGTATGTAGGCATATAAATAACTGCAAACCACAATCGCCACCCCGCAACAAAGGCAAACATTGCACTACCCCAGAAAGCAAACTACAATACAAACACAAGGAGAAAGTTTCAAATTCATTTTAATATCTCACAATAGTCGTAAAGTAAGTCACGGGTGTGAATCAAGACTAAGCGAGTGTCGTGTCCAACACAAGGGGCACGGGACGTTGTCTGGTGCCATTGGTGCTCATGGCGGGCGAGGGTGAAGCCCTAATATGGGACCAAACTTCTTAAAATACACCAAAGATGCCTAATATTCAACTTTTACTGTCATCAAAACCCATATTCCACTTCACCGTCACCGCACAGTCGTTTAGAAAATGTACTTAAGTCTAAAAAGAAAGCTTAAAAATTAATCTTAATTATTTCTCACTAAAGCTGTCACTAGGTATCTTAGATCGCTTACAGAACACACATTAGACCCAAAGGCACCAAACTAAACGCTTGGCAAATCAAATTGGTTTAGTTATCATATTAATGTATCAACAAAATTGATTTTATATAACAATGAATCAAACAACTGCATATAAAAATATATAAATCTTATTTTAAATCAATTTAAATTATAATTATGGTCTCGAAAGATAATCGTTTCTGTGCATCAAAAAACTGTTACAAGAGGAAAAATATTATTTCTACTAAATAGATAATAAATTTGACGAGTGGCAATTATTGGTAGATTTTTTATGTTTTTTGAGGCACAGGCACGAAGTAATGCGCGGACACTGGGGAAATTCAAACAAGTTTTATTAAAAGGTATAAATAACTGCTAAGAGACTTCATATTTTACTCAACCTTATAGCTACATTTGTCTAGAATGAAGTCCCGTATTATAATAATGGTAAAGTTTCTAATTGTTTGCCAAGACTCCAGTGTCCTAACACTAGTATTATCTGAACAAGAATCCACTGAACTTTGAAAATACTATTTAAAAAAATAAATTTAGATCCACCACAACTTTCGATATAGTTTAAATTATACAAACAGTGAAAAAACACCAGAAGATAAAACGGTGCAATCATATTTTTATAATTTAAAAAACACAATAATATTGTCCTAGCAATGGTACAAGATATTAGGTACATTATTAGACTCAACTAGGTTAGTTTAAATTGCGCTACTCTTTGCTATTCTTTAATTTCACTAAAAACTCTAGCACAAGAATTTACAAAACCCGCCCGGCCGATGCGGGCGGCGCTAAGACGAAAAAATTTTTACTAACTCTGTTCCGCCACCGACATAATCGTAAAAAACATTCTCATTGCGGATTTTTTAAAAAACCTGTTCACCTAACTCCTATGTACATGCATGTGAAGTGCGAAACTCGCTCGGGAGTAACGTGGGGGACGATACATCGATCAACAACAACAATTCATTTATAAAGATACAAATTTCACGTCAAAAAATGTATAAGAATGACACCGCGACGCCCCCCTGCTGTGACCGCACGCAGTGATATGCAAACGACAAAATTACGATCTAAAATTAATGAGAACAGCACACCCGTCCATAGAAAAAACAGACAACGTACAAACGTGAACGAGGGCCGCTTAGCGAAGGCCGCGGCGCCGACAAAACAACCACTACAAACTAGCGACTAAAGGTACGTGCGAAAACACGGCCGCCCCGCCTCAACAAACTAAACCTCACTCCAAATCAACTAAAAAATATTTTCATTTTCAAACGCTACATGCCATCAAAAGTAGACGATTGCCGTGGTGGACTGCCGCAGTGACGCGGGAATAAACATTCTACGAACCATGCATTAACTAACATTACCTCTAGTGCCAACTATCTCGCCAAACTAGGCTGCATACAACTGCCGCGTCACTGAGGCAGAATGGCCACAGAATAACAAACTAAACGACAGTCAAAACTAAAATAATGCGAGGCGACATCAAGAACTACAACAGACAAGCGAAAATAGGTTATAAAAACCTCAAGAGAAAACAATAATAATAATAAAGAATGGAGGACGAATTGAAACTTTCCCCCGCGCGATATATTAATTCAACTAAATAGCAAAATTAGATACTAAAAATCGTCGCATTCTACCTATTGGTAGCAAAGCGTTCGGCTGGTCACACACACTCATAATTGTAAACTACGTCTCTGTCTTGGGAGAGAATGGAAAGAGAAATCCTTGTGTTTACGCGTACTAAGTAGTATAAGAGTGGAGGTACACAGAGGAGCAGAGGCGACTAGTTTACAATGCAGCCGGCGACCAGCGACACATGACGGTACAATCGTCACGAAGCCCTAGGCATAGTGCAAATCTAGCCCACCGCTCGCAGGCAGACCACATATCCCAAACACACCTCGGTTTTATTCTAACACCAATTATTAAGTTTTTTACCGCTGGGTCCAACAGATCTTCAAGGTTTAGAGTCATTGAACATTCATATAAAATATAGACTCATCGCAAATGATTAAGTTTCCTAATAAAAACTTGTTAAAAAATCGATTTCAGTTGTTTCGATTTATTTGTAATCAATTTTAATTTTAAAGGAACTGATACAAATGGTCTTTTAAATTTTTCTTCAACAAAATGATCTTTTATCGATTTCATTTTGGCGTTCAAAGAAATTTTCGACCTGTTCGCTTGAAGATCTGTTTAATTTAATTAATAAAATTTCCTTAACCCAAGCGTTTTTCACTACAACGTTGCGCGTAAAGTAAAAAAATCACATCCGAATTCACATTATTTACGTTTTTTTATTATAAAAATACAAAAATACAAAATGGGACAGTGCGACCATACATTCAACCATCGCCCGCCATACTAATTTCAACTAGGGGGGTAGGGATTACTAAACAATTTTACAAAAAAACCATTGAGCAATTTCATGAAAAAGAACCACCAAAACATCGAACGAGTGTACGAAAATCACAACGAAAAACCAAAATATTATTTATAAATAAGTCTAAACTCAACGCACCGATGCAGAATCAAAACGATACAAACAAAAAAAATTCTTTTTCAAAAGTGTTGCCACTAAATCGTTGAAAAACTACCAAATTTGAAAATGCAGTTCACACAACGAAAATCAGTCGATAAAAATGAATTAATGATACAAAGTGCGCGAGTGAAAATGGTTCCTATATAAGGTGTTCGGGGCGATCAAGGCGTGTCTTTAAATATTTTTCTAGGAAACTTCTATTTTTATTTAGAGAAATCGTATTCGCATTTGCTATTTATACTGAAACTATCAATTTACTAATAAATCCGGCTTCCACCTAGAAATGAATCAAGGCACCAGTTAATTTAAAATGGTTTAAACATTTGCAAGTTAGATCACAGCGAGATATCAACATTAGTATTAACAAACTGGTTCCTGTTCATTTCTAGGACAGACTCGGAGTAATAAGAGATTTGCACACGGTCGCGTATGACTTATAAATTCTGTCCGCGTCATGAGACTTTTTATATCGAAATACTATACATAGATATCTAAATACTAAGAAAAATATAATATTACTATTATTTCCCTTCAAATATTTCGTCTACATTAATTGATTAATACTTGAACATTTCTCATCGACATAAAAAGTGTCGCAACGCGTCTATATGGCAAATTTTTACTAAAACGCTTCTACTATTAATACAAATTGTACCTACTTAACGTTTAGTGCGGGCCAGCCTGACCCCGGCCGCAACGATGAACAATAAAAATAGAGGAATTTAGGAGTAAACCTGACCCATGTTTCGGTATGACGAACAAACGGGCCAAAGGGGGGGAGAAACGACGATAATAACTGACTCGTCACAAGGAACAGTGGAACGACCCAATCGGAGGTCAGCGAGCAGCGAGACCTCTAGTATTCGAGCTACGTCGGGAGGGGTACACCAAACTCATACGCCACAACAAGGCACTATCAAGCCTCATGATAATTTTCGAAAAAAGGTACCACACAACACGAAAAAACCTCATCGAAATAATGAAAAAAATTATCAAAAAATCCGCGCAAGTCTTTTTACTACAGTCTATTTTATTTCCGTGGTCTTTCGGGATACGTTATCTAACTCCATACAGTGTGTATCCGTTGTTATTATACTTTAAGATTTAAGTACACATTACACTGAAAAAACATTCGAAAAATTTTGAGTTGACTCTGCTATACTTAGGTTTGTACATTGTTATTGGTCAAAAGTAACATTGGGAAACTGTAGCACTGAAATAAGATTAAAGACTACGTGTAGTTTTATACACCGTCTAGAGCGTTTGACCTGATAATGCAGCCAAAACCAAGTATAAACAGACTTCCGACTTTAAAAACGTTTTGATATTGAGCGTTCGTCTGTCTAAGCAAAACTCTGGATCTCTCAATAAGCTAGTATCCGTATGATTTTTGCTTAGACCTTGCAATCAAGTATGGTGTTCCACAAGGCACAATGCTCGGTCCAACCCACCAAAAACATTTCCTTTGATGTTTTAGATAACGCATACAATTTCAAAACGTTCCAAGTTTCAATAGTTATGTATAATTATCATCGGTCCATCCGCGGACATACACGACACAAATTAAACATCGGTGCTAAGATCGATAGCGTTTACTACTGTTAAGCAAATATTTTGAGGTGACTAGTAAATCACTGTCGGGAAAACGACGAAATAGGAAACAGAGCCATGAAAACAGATGTAAAGTAACTATCAAAAACAGTGATGGGTGTTTTGGCAAGCCACGAGTCAAAATATGATTGCTTGAGGGTAGTAAACGCAGTCATATACTTAAAATTTAGTCCATCTCAATCCCAAGTGAACGAGCGCGAAGGCAAAAACTGTGAAACCTTCCTATATACACTAGGTTTATAAGGTTAATATAATCTTAAATACTTTAGAGACTTACTGTCGTACCTCGACTCAAGAGGTCGCTAGTGAAGTCCATAATTAGATACTATGCTACCTTCTATTGCACTACCCCGGCGAATTCAAAAAAATAGTTTTTTAATATATTACTTTTTAACGCTAAAAATAAAAACGTGTGGGGATATGAAGAGCACGAACATTGATGTAGGATGGAAAAGAGTCGTTAAAAAGACGTTTACATCAAGCGAAGTTTCCAAAATTTTTACTAGTCTGACACTACTAATCTCATGAACACTGCTCCTCGCATTGCTCGGCCCTCTCCCCACGACTTGCAGAGCAAGAAACACTACAGCCAAATTGGTAACCGTTTTGTTAAGTTTTGTACTAAAAACGTGTCCCTACCGCCTCCCATTGTCGAAATCAAACGAGCCCAATAGCATTTAGCTGTCCACGTTCTAGAGCGGGGGTTACAGGCGTCAAATGTAGGAGATGATATATAATGGACTTATCTTCCCCAGCATTAAATCACTCAAATACGTTGCATGCCAAAGTTTCATAGGAATAAAAGGGAATGATTGAAAAAGGTCGTGTGCAACGTTAGGACAACCGAACCCGCTCTATGATGAAAGTTCAGACCAATATAGTTCCAAAGGAACGCAAGAAAACGACGTCGAAACGTCGCCAGTCGCAACCATGAACGGGACAACACAACCGCAACAATATCCAAGTCAGAATTATAATCATTATGTAAAATAAAGGAAAAATTATGAGGAAATTGTCACTAGCTACACAGGTACAGTTATTTTCAAAAAATTAGACATTTCACTTATGTCTTACGCTTAGTATCTTACGATAAGTGAGCGTACACAAACGCGACTGCCGTGCGACAAGTCGCGGATGCGTCACCTCGTGACAGATAGACCTTACCTATCCACAAATGACAACGGACATCTAGCTAACTTTTGGATACATATTTTGCTTAAATCGAAACTATTTCTGTCAAAAAACGCTCGCTTTTGCGAAAACTACCAATCCTACCAAGTTTTTTTGTATTGGCAATAATTCTGAAATACTGGTATTGTATTTTAATGTAATATTCAAACTCAAAGACCAAATCGCTGCCTTTTGAGTTTTATTATGTTTTTAAGTAATATAAAACGAAAGCTCTGTAGAAGTTATCATTTCTAAATACTTCAGAATGGTAGATCCCGCAAAAACGAGCTATATAATAGACGCCTTGTACTTCCAATCTAAAATATTTTGCTTAACATTAAACATTGGATAATGTTGCAATTTTTTTATTAAATAGACGCTAAAGCGCCGTTAATCGTCAGTGAAGTAATCAATGAACATCGATTGTATATTAAATCGATACTAGAGATCTCGGACGTAATCGATTTATCGTATATATTGCAGTCTGATATAAGGACAGTATTGAATCGAATATTCACACTAATATAATAATCAAAAAATTAGTTACCTACTAGATTGCTTCTATTTTATAGCACTTACGATTAAAATCAGCTGCAACGTATTCGATAAACAATCGATTTTGTAATCGATGTTCAGTGATGACAAACGCGTTTAATGTCCGTTTTTAGCTGAGGATACTTTCACATCGTGTTAAGGACAATGTGAATGTTGCCAACATGAAAAATCTTAGCCAGTTGGTGCAAATTTTCAAAACTAGTCTAGGAGTTAATGCTAGTATTTTTACCTTAACGGTAAAATGAGGGCAGGAGTTCTCGAAGTGGTAAAGACTTAGATACCGCACTAGACAGCCAGCCAGCATTCATTCTGGTACGTCGTAGACACGTGAGGCTAAAATAGCCTGGCTGCCGCCTCCGGTTTGGATAAAGATGGGTGGGCGGCTTGCTGCTTGCTGCTGCCTAGTGCGTTATCTGCCAAAGTGCAGTCAGATATTTTTATTTGAACATTAAAAATAAAAGACTCAGTCATGGAACAGAGTCTTAAACAAATCGAGACAATCATGCAATTCTCTGCCAAACTCATTTTAGGAATAGCGGATTTAAAAGGTTGCTAGCGTAAAAATAGCTTTACTAGGTGTTGCCAGTATTTTAGACTAGTTTTCTACCATTCCGTACTTTACTCGATGTATCCCGATGTGTGAATTGGGCAGATATTGATGTGCAAAGTTGAATTATTCGTTAAATACAAATATTTCATCTTTGCAGAGAGACTGCGGCGAGAGAGGTGACAGACACCAGTATTTGGAACGGGTAACGTTCAGTGAATATATCATTACAGCAATTTATCAAACATACAACTAAATTTTGATAGGCTTTTGACAAAACTACAATTAAAACAATTTCACTTTTGAGAACCCCTTACAAAATTAGTAAAAAAGTTCAAAAATAACCCCGTTTGAAATAAAAATAGATTAGAATTATTTAAACTTAGATTTAAATAACTCCATTGATGACCCAATTTTAAAATACTATAACCCTAATAAAATTTAAAAAAGCCCTGACAAAAAAAAACCCAATCTAAATTATTTGACCCCGGTTAAAAAATTTAAGACCCCGTTCCAAAATGGCGTCATATTGTATGTTAGTAAGGTACATGTACTGTCCGATGTTTAAATCGCGACACTTGGGCACTACTGTTGACCAACGCTCATAAACATTCTTAAGGTTTTAAAATAACCTCAAGAAAAGTAATACTGAATCGGTTTCGGGTAAACATTTTTTGGCTTGTTCGGGTAGATTTTAGACATTTTTTGGTTAATGGTGTGGAACAGATTAGAGCCAAAATTTTTTAATATTAAAGATTATTTTTTTTCTTTTTTGAATCACAAGCTTTTCTGAGTTTGCCTTCGAAAATTATGTATTTAATTTTTTCAACTTATTTTAATAGTCATTTCTTCATATTTAGGCGAATACCAGAAACATGATGAAGTGACTACCTAAATAATATTTATTCAAGGCCGTTTTAAAATTTTCTCGCTAACATGACCAAAACTGTCCGAAATGTTCTAAAATGACCGAATTTGTCCCAAAATTCATTTTGTCTAGATCATCATATAGATAGAAAAATCCAGCCTAAATCTGTCCTATCCTGTCTAAAATCTACCCGTTTGGTTAGTCAAAACAGGCTAGTCCCTCGTGTCGGCGGGTAATGCCGGTAATAGGTCACTAACACCAGCGGAAGGGCACGGCGCGGGGCCGGTCGGCTCCTTCCTTGACGAGCGGCTTGTGGAACTCACGCCCCGGTCGCGAGTGGATCGTGGCCCAGCAGTGCTCGCAGTAGTACTGGAAATAAACAATATCTTGTTATATTCTTTATTCTAAATCAAAATTTTAGTGTTAAATGGTCTCATGTGGCATCACCGCTCATATTTAGTAAAAATCTAACTGTCATTTCCTATAAATAGTCAAAAGACAAGGTCAAATATTGTTTTAAGGCAGACTCCAATAAAAAAATTACTTTCAAATTGCCTAGACGAATGAAAAATTATTTTAACAAGAAAATCAAAATCCAAATCTCCTAGCTGGCCGCTATCATTAAATTCGTCCAAAATCTCCACAAATCAATTATGGAAGTTCGTTTATTTTCTGCCACGCACCGGCGTATTTCCGAACCGATATAAACTTCAAACTTTCAAAAAAAAAGAGCTGGCAACGCACTCTCTGACCTCTCTGATGTCCGAGTGGGGCATTAATCGTACATCGCGTTCTGCGCTTCAGCTCAGAGCAGGAGAAGCAACGGGATGGTTTTAGTCAGTAAAAGTGACACTCTCACCTCACCCTGGGCGAGAGAAGTCATTTGATGATTTTCCTCTCACAAAAAAAGTGCGGCGTTAATCGCTTACCATCAGGTGAAAGGACTACTCAGTTTCGTCGACTGGATCAAAAGTAAATGTATACCTGCAGACAGGTGACGTTGGCGCAGAAGAAGGGCGCGAACTTGGATCCGCAGCGAGCGCCGGCGCACTCGTCACACATCTGGTCGTCCAACACGTACGGCTTCACCTGCAAGGAGACGGGGGACGGTTGCTTGTAGACTCTAGCAGGTATTTTTTAACATTTGATGAAGAATCAACTTATTCAGCTCGGCCAAAATAAGTCTAGCAATTTCTGATAAAATTTGGCATTATTTGGTCTATGATAGTGGATATGTGTGTATAAGGAGGTGTAGTGTTTCAATGTCTGATAACGTTAACAATAATTTTTGAAAGCAACACCAGAAGGTCATCTTGGATGGATCTGAAGCCTTTTTCTGATAGTGTCTACGGATTTCGCATGTCTGATTCTGTCTAAGGATTTCTTATAATGTCTGATATCATTTGACAGTTTCCGAGGGTATTCGCAGTTTCAGAGGGTATCTGACAGTTTCTAATAGTATTTGTCACTTTCTGGTAGTGTCTGATAATGTCCTATAGTGTCTGATAGTGTCCTATAGTGTCTGAAAGTGGCCTATAGTGTCTGATAGTGTCCTATAGTGTCTGATAGTGTCCTATAGTGTCCGACTGCCTGACTGTCTACCACTGGCACAAATGTCAGTTACCTCGACCCGCTTGTCGATGTCCCCATGCTGTAGCTGCACAAAGCGCGCCGAGATGGCCGCGATGTACGACTGCTGGTTGGAGAACGCCACGCGACCAGCGCCCTGTAACATTCCAGCATTACATTATTACAAATTTTCTGCTCCATTCTAGTTAGTGAAACTTGATTTTTGGCGCTAGTGTGCAGAATGCATCCGTACTTGGTCAATTATCGTAAAAAATTTTATGAGCTAGTGACCCTAATATCTCGAATGCTTAAATTTTACGGTTGAAATTATTCGATTTTGATTGTTTGAGGAAGTCTGCCAGAACAGACAAGGACCTTGGATTGTGTAATGACTCACTAAAGTTCAGGTGATAAACTAAGGCTTTCGTGCCCCTTGAAGTGCTAGCCAGAGATTGTACAATAGAATATTTGTAACCGTCAAATTCGTCAGTCAATTTAAGGTTTAATACTCTCTTTAGTAGCCACCGTTATCTATAGTTGGCGCAAATTCGAAATCAAAAAGGTTTGTTTCAGAAAATACATAAAAAAAAAACAAATGTGTGTGTCGTGGTGTTGTCGAGATTCAAACATACAAACTCCAGACCTTGGGGTACTTGAGCTCGGGATCAGTGTCGATTCCAGCGTAGCAGACACCGCCGTAGAACCGGTCCATTATCATCGCCAGCTCCACTGAAATATTTCATCAATATCGTTGAGAACAAATTAGGTGTGTGATTTTTTGGACATCCGCAACAACGGATCAGTCACGAGCGCGTCGCTGATCTTAGCAAAAAAGATTCTCATTAAATGGAAAATTGACAAAAACATCGCAGCAGGTAACATCTGACCTTATCTAGACCCTTCTGAATTGTTGAAACACTCACCGGCCTTTAGCGGACGCGGCACTCCTCCAACGAACACCGTCTTCCGAGGGTCGAGGGGCATGCTGGCGTCCAACACGAAGTCTGCATCAGCGAGCCTCCAAGGTCGGATCTGCACTGGCTTGTCGCGGATCGTGGGCGACGAGACACACAAGTACAACTTGTCGTCGTCCGTTATACAGGCCTCCATTAGAGCCGCTACTGAGCTCTCGTCCTGTTTTCAACAGAGAAGGAAAGGGTGAAGATGAAGGTTGTTCTGGATAGATAGTGTGGGCAAATTCGTTAATCAGTTTTGTAAAGTTTTACTGGTTTGCCAAGGGCGGCATGACCAATGCAGGGCTGTAAAGGCAAAGCAGTTTTATTTTTATTCAGGAACTCCAACAAGCGGTAGGTACACAGCACATGCATTTTTTAACAAAGTTCTTTGAAGATTTGTGCTCGCTCAGTTACTGGAGAATGCATCTTGCATGCGTTATTATCTTAAACACAATATAAAATCTATCTATAGAAACAAAATTTCTGTTTGAAACAGGCAATTAAAAATTTCCAACAAGTAAAAAAATTTAAACAAAATGTAGCACTTGGTAAAGTACCATCAGACCCAAACCCCATCTTTCCTCAAAGCCCGTAGAATAAAAATGTGGGCAAATGTATGTATATTCTTTATTATCTATATAAATGTGGTGGTACCTGAAACAGTAGAAACGCGTAACCCTTGGGGGGGAAATAACTCTTGCTCTCTGCTTTGTGAGGCCAGTCCACAACGAGCGGCCCGAAGCGACGGAATGACGACGTTATTTCATCTGAAACAAATAAATCAGTCATTAGATGAATGATTAGTTGAGTTTAAAACCTTCTGGTACTGCAGATTAAACCTTTTTTTTTTTTTTTTTTTTTCTTTTTTTTTTTCTTGAATGGCAACCGAGTCTCCAATTTAATGTTGTCGACTATACTGCCAGTGTCAAGTAGTGACGGCAGATTATGGGCCCGTCGAACTTTAACTTTGTGGTAGTTTTTTGTTAGTAGCTGAAAGGACAACACATGGGTTAGTAAAACTATAGCTACTTATTTTATACTATACTAATTTACATTATATAATAAGGATAAATAAGAGGACAAACACAACTGACATATAAGTATATACCAAAATATAATATTACACACCGTCACAGTTTAATATCATTATCTTTAATAAACTTGGATAGACATTTTATTAATTTGTTGGAGAAGTGGGTTAAGAGGGAGTGGAAGTTGATGGGGAGGGGGATTTGAATATTGGGAAGATTTTTGTAAAGGTCGAAGGATTGGGAGTTTAAGGAGCAAGAAAAGAATATATGGTCTAAAGTACCTTCATCAAGACCGCATTCGCACAGCGAGCTGTCACGAACACGGATCTTTTTAAGGAAGACTGGACTACTACAATGGCCGAGTCTGAGCCTGCACAGAGTCGTAACAGTGTGTCGGGGGAGTTTAGTATATCTGCAAAACCAGGGTTTCCGCTGAATGTTGGGTTGGATATTGGAGTAGTAGAATCCTTTCCGTTTGGAAGTGTCTACCCACACTGCAGCCCAAGAATCGAACAGCCTGCGTTTTGTGTCCGCGCGTAAATCATACCCGTATACAACGTGATGCTGTTGATCCACATTGTTCGAGGCCGCAAACTTTGCCAACGTATCCGCACATTCGTTACCACGTATACCAGAGTGTCCAGGGATCCACGCGATTTCGACTTTGAGGCCATCTTTTTGGCACGAAAACAATAGTGACTTAATTTCAACAATTAAGCCACTGTATGTTCGGGAATGAAGCTGGTCCTGACGAAGAGCCTGAAGACTGCTTCTGGAGTCTGAGAAAATAACCGAATTATTAAGATTGTGACTTCTTATAAATTTTATAGACTCCAGAATGGCAGTACATTCTCCAGTAAACACAGAGGACTCAGACGGACACTTGGCGAGCAAAGCAATTCTTGAATTCTGGTAATATGTTGCCACTCCTGTGCATCCATTAGGGGTCAGTTTGGATGCATCTGTGTAAAACAAATTCCAGCCTCTCCAAAAATTGTTCAGCGCGCGTTTGAATTTGTCATTAGCGTGTACTGAAGATTTTGTGATGCCTAGTTCTAAGACAACGCTTGGCCTGAAGTGAATAACGTCATATGCGGAAGAAAAGACCGGGAGTACAGGATATTGATTGATGGGTGCAGAGAGGTTTTTAAGTTCCCTGTACCTAACAATCACAGGAGGGACTGGTTTATTGTTCCAATATGAAGAGGAACGATAGGAGCAATGGATCTGTTCCAGGATCGGGAGTAGGGGATGTGTTGAGAGGGAAAGGACTTTTGAAATGAAACGGTCCGCTAGGTATTGTCTCCGAAGATCGAGGGGGGGTTCTGCACATTCGACTTGTAGAGCATTAATAGGGGATGATTTCATAGCTCCAATAGTTATTCTTAGGCATTTGGCCTGAATGGAATCCAGTTTTTTAAATGCTTCCTTATTGCATGGTGCCATAAGAAAGCAACAATAGTCGATTACACTTCTAACCAAAGCATTGTAAATGAGCTTCAATGTGTAGGGGTTGGCACCCCACCATACCCCAGCTAGTGCTCTGAGTACAGATACAGATCTTTCGCACCTTCTGACAACACTGTCCACGTGATCCACCCCTGACATCCTCGAATCCAGGGTAACACCCAGGAATCGAGCATTGTTTGTAATTGGGATAGCTTGACCTTCGACCTCTATGAGGAGGTCAGGAGAACGACGTCTACGCGTAAAAATGACTGCCGAGCTTTTTGGTGCGCTTAAAGATAACCCATGATTAAGTAGCCATTGGTTTAAGGAAGACAAAGAGACATTCATGGAGAAGGCAGCATCTGTTATAGAGCTATCGGTGATCATTAATGCAATATCGTCAGCATACTGTAGGACATTGCAATTGTAGTTTAAACAGGAAGGAAGGTCATGTGTGTAGATGTTGAAAAGGATGGGACTAAGGACTGATCCCTGAGGTAAACCCCTCCAGACGGATCTCTGTACAGGGTTCTCCTCAGGAGTTCTCAATTGGAGGGTGCGGTTGGAAAGGATGTGACTTATGATCTGACAAATCCTACTGGGGATTCTCAGCTTATGCAGCTTTTGCCTGAGAAGGGGTAGGAGAACAGAATCATAAGCCGATGAAATGTCCAGGAAGACCGCAACCACCGACTCATTCCTGCTAAGAGCCAGCCTGATGGCTGATGTGAGGGTCCCCACACTATCAGCTGTACCCAGGCCTTTTCTGAAGCCAAACTGAGTCGCCGGCAGCAGCCCCCGGCCTTCCACCGACCACTCTAAACGGTTCTTAATGAGGTGTTCAAATATTTTTAAAAGTATGGACGATAGTGCAATAGGTCGGTAAGACAAATGATCACCAGGATCTTTACCAGCTTTCAACAGCGGCATAACAACCTGAACCTTCCAGGTGGGAGGAATATAGCCAGAAATAAAACAAAAATTTACCAAGTCAAGGTAGAACTGTTTGGTTTTGGTTCCTGCTTTTGATAGGAAGGAATAAGGAAACCCATCAATACCTGGTGCAGTGTCCTTCACATGGCTCAGTACCGTTTGTAGCTCTTCCATTGTGAACTTCATGTCGAGGGGGTCATGTGATCCTTCACACAATTCCCAACAACATTCATCTTCACTGGGAACATAAATAGGAGCAACATTGGCAAAGAACTTATGACTTAGACTATCAGGTAAGATGGAAATTGAAGGAGGTTTAGAGGAGTTCCTAAAGCTCTTCACCCTCTGCCAAACCATTGCCACCGGAGTGGATGGGCTCAAAGAACTACAGAACCTCCGCCAACCCTGTTTCTTCTTCTTTTTAAACAGCTTCCTTGACTTAGCCAATATCTGTTTGAAGTTTAGGAGATTTTCCAGGTTCATATCGTGGTTATATGTCTTTTCAGCCTCATTCCTAGCTTTTATCATGGCAGTGCAATCACTATCCCACCATGGAGGGGAGGGGATTTTTCCTTTTGGAGTGGTTTTCTCCGGAAAACAGTCTTTAGCTGTGGAAGCTATTATATTGGAAAATTTGGAAAAACATTCTAGTGCGTTCTCAGCATTAACTGTAGGTAGTACAGAAATGCGAAGGTCTAATAATTTTGAATATAAATCCCAATCAACTGAGTGCAACTGATACTTTAAAAGGGGAGGAAGCGATTTGTCTGGTACAGATTTATTAAGGCTCTTAATAATGATGGGATAGTGATCACTACCATAGGTCATATCCAAGCAACTCCAATTTAGCCCACTAGCCACACTAGATGAGCAGAAAGTCAAGTCCACGCAACTGTTTTTTTGACCAAATGCAGACCTACGGGTGGGGCTACCATCATTTATGACGCATAAGTCAAGCTCATCCAGCATTTCTACTAAGTCGTGACCTATGCTGTCGCATACTTCAGACCCCCATCGAAAGTGATGGCAGTTGAAGTCGCCCATTACTAGTATAGGGCCGCTAACTGAATTTAATAAGTTCTTAATTAAAATGATATAATTACTATGGGGGCGGGCAATATAAAACACAAAAATGTTTATGTCCTCAGCCTTAACAGCGACAACATTTATGTCATCGCCAACGAAGGGTAGAGGGATCTGGGAGAAGGGTACTTTGTTATTAACTAACAAAGCACAACCTCCGTAACCATCAGATCTATCCTGTCTGACAACACTGAAACCTGGGATCCTGAAATTAATATTCGGTAGGAGCCATGTCTCAGCAATGCCACAAATTAATGGTTGAAATTTATTAATTAGGTGGAGTAAGTCACTCTTCCTGGGAAGAATACTCCTCACGTTCCACTGAAGGAGAGTTAATGGATGGAATTTTGTAAATATAATCTAGGATGGTAGCCAGTCTTTGTGCAACGTGGTCAGGTACAACTTGGGCAGGGTTGGATAACACCGCCATCAACATATTGGAAATAATGTTTAAAATGTTTTTGGAGCTATGCTTGTTGGTTCCGAATTCCATAGGGAAAGCGCAACCATTTTGAGATGGGGAAAAGGAATAGTCTTGGATAAGGGCCTGATGGGCCTTCTTATCATAACTAGGAGACAGGGGGACATGGGATTTAGGTTTAAGAAGGACTGTTTTTTTATATGACATTCTTTGTTGGGATGGTTTTTTGGTAGGTGTTGAGTCAATGTAGTTTGTTGATTTAGACACCTCAGCATATGACTTTTTGACAGGGGGGAAAACCTGGCTTGCTTCAGCATATGAGATGGATTTTTCTGCCATTAAAGCTTTAATGCTCTTTTGGCGGCCTAACTCAGGACAAGCACTATCGTTTGCAAAATGATTGCCACTGCAATTAATGCAATGTGCAATCTCACTAGCTAGTTGACATCCATCGCCAGGATGATCCTGACCACACTTGAAGCAACGTGGTTTCGAACGGCATAAAGTGCGGGTGTGTCCAAAGCGACAACAGTTAAAACATTGTATTGTCGGGTATGAGTATAGTTCTACGGGGAGAGCAGAATAGAAACAAAACACTTTTTTGGGTAGAATTTGGCCATCAAAGGTCAAGACTACGGTTTGGGTGGGTTTCCATTCCATTCCGCTTGGTGAGGAAACTTTCCTGTTCAACCGTCTTGCTTTTATAACAACACCACATCCTGCAGGAACCCTGATGTTGCTGATAACCTCCTCCTCCGACCACTCAATGGGAACATCCCTCACTATGCCCATTCTCGTAATGTTAAATTGCGGGATCGACGTAGTGTAGTTTTGTGCCACCACACAATTCACTAAAAAACTGTTGGCATCCTGGTGCGACACAAACTCAACTGAAACCCTGTTTCTTCCTAGCCGTTTGACACCGCCAATTTTTACATTATTTATATTGTTTCGCATCAAGAACATCCCAAACTTTACTGGGTGGAGTGTGGTACCAGAGGTCTGGGAGTCCTTGAGGGAGACATATACAATGTACGGGGGGTTGTCCTTTGCTGTGTAGCATTGCCTACCATTTACGTTTTTAGCTACCTTTGGAGGGTTATTACGAGAGATAGGTGGGGAGCCTGCAGATCTTTTCCTGTTGACTGATGACTCAGAGTCCATTTCTTCGGGATCGGGGTTATCGTGGGGTAGGGTAACGGTTAAAATTGGTTTGTAGTCCAACAATTTATCGGGAGGGTCCGGAGGTTTCTCCTCGTCCATCTTGGACAATGGAGAGAAGAGGGAAGTAGGGGAGAGAAAAAGTTATAGTTATAAAAGTTAAAACTACTACTTACTACCTTAAAAATTACACACACAAACACAATAAAAACAAAACAAAATGTTTCAATTTAGATCACTATGAAAAAGATCACTAAAATTGACAACAATCGTAGTACCGACAAAAAACACGTGTGTATCCTTCACCACTACCAACGAAAGTCAGATTAAACCTTGATGTAGAGGCAATCGTAAATGTAGAATCATTCAACGTTGACAGTCATACCGCTGCCATATCTGATGACAATCAATGGTTGCTTATAACCTAGGCCTTTGCAATTTATTTTTCGGAACAAAATCTTCACTTACACGCGTATAGCGTTTATTTTTACTAATCATTACACGCCTCTAACTATTACAGTATATAAATGTAGATTTGAATGATCAACGCGGCACAACGTGTCACGGGGTAGATCTCCGATCCGCACGGAAAAACTGTGTTCTAAGTGCTCTAAAAATTATTGTTCCGAGACTGATCGGAATGTGTACATAAAAAATATGTGAAATTGTATGCATAAAAACGTAGTGCGTTTTATTGATAAATGGAGTTGAAATGCTAAGGATGGGTGTTAGAAACGGCCTTTAAAAAAGTTGTGTCCTTTGAGGTTTAAATCGTATCGGTTCGGATAGACTTCTACCTAACATAATAAGGTACACGTGGCGATGCATCGTCTTAGAGCCTCAGTGCGTTACACGCGCTCTACCTACCTACTCACTGAGCTACTCGTCAACAAGGACACGTGTGGGAAGGTCTGCAATCTCACTTGTACGCTGTAATCACTAACGTGCACTTATAATCCAATATACACTAGTTTCATAATAGAATAAAAACTGCAACATAAATTATGTATTGCTAGTGGGTGTAGACATTTGGTTGGTTGCAGGGTAAGCGCAATTATATACCGTAGGCCCGATTCGGAACAAAAGAACAGGGTGGTTTTCCCAGCCCTATTTAATGTTATTTGAATTAGTTAATCTCAAGTTTGGTGCCAATGGATTTAACTTATTATTTTGGTTACATGGACATTGGCCTTTGTCTACCAGATGTTGGTGTTCCTAGCTGTATTTGAGCGGGAGTCTAGATGATTTTGGCCCTGAAAAAAAGGTTGATATCCAAACGTAACTGGATAACCTCACTACTAGTCAAATTCATTCTGCATTTCGAGTTAGTTTTTACCAGCAGCTTTGTCCTCAGTGCGAGGGTAAAAAGTCACTGTACCGTTCTACAATAGAATCGATATCTGTATTAAACTTCATTGGGATCCGTTTTGTAGTTAACGTGATAGAAAGCAGTAGCAGCGCGACAGTCGCCGCGTCGCGTGTCTTGGAATGCTCTACATGAATATGGGCCTCTAGCATGGCTTGAAACTACTCGAGTATCTCGTCAAATTATTGCGTGAGTAAGCCGAAAACATAATAATTAACGTGATAGAGTAACAAGTATGCATCCACCCATACATCCATACTTTCCAATAGCCACGTCTATAATATTCATATTGTATTAAAAGGATATTAGATTTTAGTGACTTGTCCCAGCCATATACTTGAAGTATAGGTAACGTCAATATGGTCCGTTCGTAGATTCTGTCATTACTAATTACAACATTCTTAGAAACAAACCCTTGAGCCTAAACAATCGGGGGTTGCGAAAGTCAGTAAGAGTCTGAAATACCCTCTCGCCTTACCCAACCTCATCACCCGATCATTTGCAAAGCATACATGTCAATAATCCTTCTAATACCTATTACAAATGGGCTCATTTTATAGAGATGGATAGATGCTTGTTACTCTTTCACGTAAAAACAACTCAATTTATACGAATAAGATTTGGCACAGAAGTACATTATATAGTCTGGAATAACAAATGTTAACATGGGCAAGAAACTAGCTAATTATAATAAATGCATCCTTAATCTGTTAAATAATTCACAGTTAAAATAGTTTCGGGTTACACAACATTGGGTGGTTGCTTGGCTACGCGTACACAACAGTTATGGTAGTTGGTGCAGCGTAATGGAGGCAGCCAAGGCTACATCGATATTGACCTGAATAATAATGTTTGTGGAACTAATAATCACCGGTCGAGGTTGAGTTTTTATGTATAAAAGTCTATTTTTTAAGTAATATCGTGTATTGTCGGATGTATTGAAAAAGTGCGTAGAATCGTGGTACGCAATTTTTTTACTATGACTCTTAATATTTGAAAAACAGATAGACATACATTTTTTAATTTGTATGAACTATGAAAACATGAAAAAAGAAGACGGATCTCCGATTTTGTTTCGGCATTTCTTCTCAGTCTGACTACTTCTCTTAGTCAGATAGGAAATGCCGGCTTCATGTAGTATTTTTTATATGTTGACATGTAAAAGTGCTACGTTATGGCTTATTTACAAAAATAAATAATTATTTCATTGCTTGTTTCCCACGTTAAGAATAGAAGGATAAAGTAACAAAAATTTATAGGTAAGGATATTATGTGGAATATAATTATACAAAGGTATTGTGCTATATGCCTCTACTAGTGTTATATATATTTAAGTTGCATTTTGTAATCAAATTGTCCCAAGTTTGCTTCTTCTCTACATCACCCAAAAGTCGACTGTTGAGTTTACCTAAGGCATTTTAAGTCCACCTTTGTAATTAAGTTACATAAAGATAGAAATAAATAAGGGCTATGAGCTATATAGTGGTATAATAAAAATTCATTTAGTTAACAGCACATTGGTTAGGGTCATGGATAAAGAAAGTAATATCGTTAAGTGTCGTGTTTTTTCATCGAGTAGGCAGGTGTAAAGTGAACCCAATTTTCAGATGGTTGTGTTACGAGGCCCGTAATAGGAGACGGGTCTGTCTAATGCTTATCGACATAGTGTTACGATGGAACATTTTGAAATTGTGTCCTCAAAAACGAACCAAAAAAGAAAATGAAAAAAAAAACCTAATTTTCTTTCTAACAATTGTTTTGCTAGAAAGAAAGTTTAGTTATTGCTACTTATTTCTGACGTAAAAAAATGTATATAAAACTTTTCACACGAAAATAAACTTTTAAAATATTTTACCTAATCTGTTAAATGCATATAATTTAGTTTAGGCTCGTTTCTCAAATAGAGTGACACTTTGCCGACCTCTGTTTAGTTAATTCATTTGTTGCGATGTTATGTTTTTTCGTCAAGTTGCATAAAAACAATAAGATATCTAATTCAAATGACCCTAATTGATAAAGAGAGTTCGTCATAATATCTACATTTGGCAATAACGTGGCTCAAAATTAAATTTTGAATGAAAAATACGTCAACAAGTTAGACTAATGTACTGTCTTACACTGATGTAAGAAACAAAAGTCTCAGTTTATTGAATTTTTGGCCCAAAAAAGCATTTTTCATCAGCCTCAAAAAGTCGCAGGTAAAAATACCGCTTACGCAATTTTCCCCGTAAAATCCCTTAGCTGGCACCCGTGGCAGTGCGAAAAAAGGGCAATGTTACATCACGTAGCATTCTATCAGTTCGCATAACTCATTTCAATGGTATCTGCTGACCCAGTTGCTACAATGGACCCACTGGCTTGTCAAGCTGTCCCGGCAATGGCTACTGATAAATATACAATGGATGAATGTCCATTGTCAACCATTTATATCTAGGTTAGGTTAATTCAGGATTGTGTTTCAGATAAGTATAAAATGAATGAACGATATATATATAGGCAGGTTGTTTTGTTTAAGGTAAATAAGGATGCTGATGTTTGTGATTGATGTCGCTTATTAATAATACCATTCATAAGTTGACTGTACAATCCCCTATCACTTTCCTGGAGCTGCTGTTAATCATAATCTAAAGATACGATGCCTATGTATCTGCGACGTTTCCTAGTCTTAGTCAGTCAACCTTGCTAGCTAGTATTTCACTAGACAACGCTTCCTAACTGGATAGACAACATGAGCTGCTGTTTACCGACGATACCTAAGTACGTGTGTCGCCTGGACAGTCACCGCTACCATCAGTTGACTGGACAATCTCTTTACATGAGCTGCTGTTTACATGTGAACATTAGCTCATGACGATACCTAAGTACGTGTGTCGCCTGGACAGTCACCGCTACCATCAGTTGACTGGACAATCTCTTTACATGAGCTGCTGTTTACATGTGAACATTAGCTCATGACGATACCTAAGTACGTGTGTCGCCTGGACAGTCACCGCTACCATCAGTTGACTGGACAATCTCTTTACATGAGCTGCTGTTTACATGTGAACATTAGCTCATGACGACACCTAAGTACGTGTGTCGCCTGGACAGTCACCGCTACCATCAGTTGACTGGACAATCTCTTTACATGAGCTGCTGTTTACATGTGAACATTAGCTCATGACGATACCTAAGTACGTGTGTCGCCTGGACAGTCACCGCTACCATCAGTTGACTGGACAATCTCTTTACATGAGCTGCTGTTTACATGTGAACATTAGCTCATGACGATACCTAAGTACGTGTGTCGCCTGGACAGTCACCGCTACCATCAGTTGACTGGACAATCTCTTTACATGAGCTGATATTTGTTGGTAATAAACACTTACCCTCATCGATATCCGGTGGCAATCCGCCCACGAACACCTTTCGGCTGAATCGCTCTCCGTGCTCGGAACCGGCGGACACGGGCGACGACCGGGCCGGAGAGCCGAGCGCGCTTACGCACATTGACAGCCCTGAAACAATGTTGGAAGTCCCATATAAAAGGTGATTTGAAAACCCTTAACATGGTACCCATATACTTGCAGACCAAGATCGATAAGAAGTGTTTGTAAATAAAGCTCTAACTAAGCGTTAACTACATTTGGCTGAACCAAATGGCACTTTTCGGTGTCAATTTTTATTGTCTGTTAGTAAATAGAGTGAAAAAGAGGGCAGGAGTGTGAACCGCACGCGATGGAACTGGCGAGACGTTCTCTAGGGATTTTAATTTAAAACGACCCACTTCTACGTGTACTCCTACAAAATTGTCCTACAAAAACACAGTATGGGGTTCCCCGGGGACTTTATTTGGGTCCAACGTGATTTTCTGCTAAAAGAAAACTAAAGGTAACGAGTACTAAATACTAACCGGCCGCCGAGAGCCTAGAGACCACATCCTGTGCCTGGTCGGGCACGGAGGGCGAGCCCGCTCCGGCCGCGCCCCCCGCAACTGCCGCCTCCTCCACGCCGGGAAAGAACGGCGACTTGCCTGTGGACAATGGAAATGTTACATTAATACCAACATATTTAACAAGGGTTATATTTTATAGAGAGGAGAAAATGACCAAATGGCTTATCTCATTGGAGGCGCCGAGAAGAAGTTTCTGACTCTTACTGACTAAAAATCATCCCGTTCCCTCTCTTACTACAGGCCGGGGCCACCGCAATACACGAGTTCTGATTTATTCGCCCGTCAATTTCACCGCTATTTAATTAATGTAATTATACATATAACCTTCCTCTTCAATCAGTTTATCCATTAAATAAACGCATCAAAATAGATACGTAATATGTATAGTTCTAAAAATGTAGATACATACAAATACAATAATTATTATACATTTGAGTTAAATAAGGCAAAAGGGTGATTATAATGTATCATTAAAGAAATCCTGAACAGAATAATAGCATTTGTCTACAAGTAATAATGTAAAACATTTTTTAAATTTCATCAATGGCAAGGTTTTCATGTGATCAGGAATTTTATTAAAGATAACAGGAGCCATACATATCACACTTTTTTTTAGTAAGCTAGTTTTAAATGTGACTGTGCACAGTAAGTTCTGATATTGTGATACAAAGGAGGAGAACCATTACTCTTATATTTAAATGACGAAGAAAGCATTTCAGGGGACATTCATAGCCACATATAAAGTCCGTATAGACATACGAGCCACATCAGCCGCGCATAGTGTAGTGTAGTTAGCACGGACGACCTCAAATGACCCGAGAGGTCACGAATTTAAGGTCATCGAACCACAAATCCAGTGAGTCCTGCCTAGAGGGTTAGCATCCTTTTTGCTACAAATTTGAGACACACGTATAGTTTTATAGATTGATATTCTTTGAAGGAATTGGTAGAACTGTAGGCTCTTAAGTCTGAATTGCGTACCGGTTCAAAATTAACTAATATCTTAAACTTTTCTTTTCAAAGTTTATCTCCTTGTCAAATATCTTAAATTCACAACTTTGTCATACTTACTGACCCTTGTAAACCTTGACTCCAAGAATACCTATTTCAAGACTAAAATTAACTACAACGATTCAGCTGTTCTAGACCTTAGCGAGACTAATCCACAGAAATCATTTTTGGTTTATATAAATAGATTTTAAGAACATTCAAAAACAATATACTACACCCAAACCAATAGAGCAGTTAGTAATCCTAGATCAAAAATAAATTATATGTATTGACTTTTCAACACAATTAGTTATGAAAATATAATACTTTCATTGATTGATTTGACGATATAATTTTACATTTTATTTAGATTCAAGCATATTTCTCAGAAATAAATGTTCATTCCACTTAAAATCATTATAAGGTTGCGATTACATACAAATTTCAGTCAATGTGTAGCCTTAGGGGCGCATAATAAACAACAAATAGTTTTTGTCATTTCAATAAAGTATTGAATATCACTTCTTCAAAACTAACACTAAAGTGACACCACATAAATTAAAATTTCGAATCCTTACAATTGGAATATTGAGTAAATCACCCCAATACATATAGCTCAACTGACACGAGCTATGAACTCGATACCTCGTGCTGGGTAATCGCATTAGCTACTCAACTACCTCTAGGATAATGATCTCAATGAAACACTACCTCATTTTGAAAATCCTCAATTTATCCTACGAAAAAATGGCTGCCCCATTTTGGTTCACAATTTACGACATCCTATGGCCGTCTATAAAAATAAATTGTATTCTGTCTGTCACAAGTTAGCGAATTTAGAAAATGTAATATATAGCGATGCATTCTATGAAGAGATACGTTAGGTAGAGTGCACAAGTAAAATTTTCTATGGAATAAGTGGGCAAACGAGCAGACAGATTACTTGATGGTAAGCAATCGGCGCCGGCCATGGACCCGCAACATTCATGGATTTACAAGCTCGTTGTCGGCCTTTTGTGGGTTGTAAGAGATTTGAGAATTCTGAATTTAGGGATAGGGAATGCAGGGGGTAGCACTAGTTCTCCTATTACCTCACTCACACGGCGAAGTAACATTTTTTTGTGAGGGGCAAATCATACAGTGACCCCTTACCCGAGTGAGGCAAGAGGGAGAGACAAGACTCCGATTAAAAACTCCACCGTTCCGCTCTCCTGCTCTAGGCCGACGCTGCGTCGCTGCGTGTGTGGTTTACTAACATACAATTTCACACCCAGACGCGATACAACAATTTATACATATATAACACATTTATTTTGTTCCGTGTTCAACCACCAGCCAGAAATCGAGGCCGCTGGTTGCCCAGCCATGGCACTAGCCATGCAGTCAAATACTCATCTTAATTTTTAATTTTGATATTAACAACAAGTCAATGACATAATTAGGTACACATAATAATAAAAATGTCCGACAATTTGGATATACGCCAACGAATAGTTATGTCAGTCTCAACAGACAGACATCTGTTATACTCGTATGTATATTAATTGCAATTGCATAATTTTATTGCCATGTTAGATAATAAATATTACGAGAAGGTAACAAATAAGCTACAATACATGAGCTGTTGATTAGGGGTGAACATTAGCTCATGACGATACCTAAATACGTGGTGACATTCTACTAACTTTTTTTTGTTCAGGGAAATTCATCAAATGACTTATAAAGCCCAGGGTTAGAGGGAGAGAGGGCTAGAGGAAGTGTTAAACTCGTGACTAAAAACCGTTCCTACTCCTGCCGTCGGCCGCGGCAGCGGTGCCTATTTGCGCTTGCCCTGCAACCGGTCAGTGAATAGCCTTTTTTTTGTGAGAGGAAAATCATCAAATGACTTCTCCCGCCCAGAGCCGGGCGGGAGGGAGTGTCAGACTCTTAATGACTAAAAACCCCCCCGTTCCTCCTCCCGCTCTGGGCCGAGGTCACGGTGCCTCATTGCGCTTACCCCGCAACCCCAGTCGAACATCAGGTCTATAGGGCCCGTCTGTGTTGGTCTATTGGCTCTTTGAGGCGCGCGCGGAACGGTATGCGCCGGACGCTCGGGTAGTGAGTAGCCTTAGGGGCGGATTTAACTCTGACTGGGTCTCATTAAACACGTCTTAAAGGCAACATAAAACGATACCACGATTAATTTGAAGAATCGCGTTTTCAGTATAAGTTGCTCCTAAATATTACGATAAATAAAATTAGAAAATATTCCGAAATTCGAGAGAAATTGTAACAGTTTTCATGAATAATTTGAATGAAATATTGAAAATCATTACGACGTTCTCGTATTCTTGGAGAAAGCAGTGGAATTTTTATGCCAATAAAATTAAAATCTCAGAATACAGAACAAAGTGGGTCGTCTTAGGGTCAGTGGGTCGTCTTAGGGGCGGAGTTATATATATATATAATAATTTTGTAAATTGTGGAATATGACGCTCGTTATCGAAAAATATGCGATTTTTTTCATGAATTCTATGAAACGTTCAAGAAAAAATTCGCTGAAAATATAAAGAAAAATGCACTCACTCTTTCTGTACGGGAACCTCGGGCCTCTAATGAAAGGTGTAACCAGAGGAATAGTATGCACCGACATAATATTTTACACAATTACTCTCGAAAATTCAGGTTTATTGAAATTTGAAAAATTTAATTGCAAAAAATCCCGTTTGCTATATTTTATACGAAAAAACGTGTGACCCCCGCTGCGACGGACTACGCGAATGGAAAAAAAGTAGGATCGACTAATGTTCCAAATTTAAAAAAGTACTTTTTTAAATCTAGCATGCCATGACGGTATTCGATCGAGTAACGATAATAACCGCTATAAATAACTGCTGAATAACGTTGAAATAACTTTATTAATGAACTCTTTGGTATTTCATTATTAAGTTCCAATGTCGTTTTGATTATAAATAAAACAATTAAAAATGTATTAAATTTGATTGTTAAAGGGATACTGGACAATAAATTAGGCCACGTACAAAACATTAATTGTTTTAAAATAAAAAGTTATTTGTATTGTTTGGAGTTTAATTAATTCTTAATTGAAATAGTAGGTAAACGTTTTACAATGAATTGTTGAATATAATTACTATTTAATATTGTTTAATAGAATGTTGTAAGAATAAACGATAAATAATATAAATGAACTTATTATTGAATACCTATATATTTTTTTCAATAAAATATTTTAGGCGCCAAAATAAAAACTCTATGGCACAACTTTGATTAAAAAAAAAAATATCACTTCACACAAAATTTTTTTTTTTAATAACTCATGACGTTTTGTTTACCTATATTGTGTTTGAGTATTGTCAAAATATTTTCAATTAATTACATTAGAATAGAACTTCTCGGACGTTGCATTCGCCTTGACATACCGTGTCGCATATAGCACATAGCCAATGTCATATTGCAGCACCCACGAAGTCCACGAACAAGCCAAGTGTCGCAATGCTGACTCGAGTAGCGTATACGTATTAGCGTTTAGTTGTTGCGTTTTTTTGGCGACAATTTTTAAAAAAAGGTCGGTTGTTTTTTTTTTCTTTCTGCAACTTAGACTGCTATGGTTCGTTGGGATACGAGTTCTCGTAATCAATTAGAAGATTAGGCTAAGTAAGAATTCTCATTGGGAATACGGAATCGATCGGCCCAGCTTCTATTAAAATAATAGCTAATTATTAAAATTGTTGTTTCTGGTCTGGGTGTCATATACTGTATGTGAAATTGTATGTTTGTAAACGCACCCACGACACAGGAGAAAATCCTAGTGTGGGGCAACATTTTATATGAGTAGAAGAAGAAGAAGAAAATTCATTAAAGTCCATTTTTTGCCATAAATTCCACGTTTATCAATGTCGATTTTTAATAGTATTATGTTTATTCGAAGGCTATACTATTCATGAATGTCGTTACTTATAGCACCCACATGAAGAGCAAAGGTGGTCACTAATGACAAACGTAGGTATACTACGACTTACCTCTATTATAATAAACTACAATTTTAGTTTCAGAATATGTCTGCCTTAATTCTACAGACAGTAAAATATGTAATACATTTATATTAAGCTGTAATAAATTCCTGCAAACGTTTTGCACGTTCATATAAACTGACGTGTTGTTGCCATTTCGATCAATACAATATCCACTTAATAAGTTAGTGCGAACTTGAATATTAAATATTGCAGGGACCCAGTTCCCACAGCGATCGATAAGAGTCAAGGTAGCTGCGGTATTTTAATGCCCATAGCATAGGAAATGGGAACGTTCTGTGTAGTATCTCAACTAAATTTACTGCTTTATAGGCAATTATTCCATGTTTAATAAGCTATTGTAAACTAATTCTACGTAAACATAAATGAAAATAGAACCTCCGTTTTGTTAAAAAAAATCTAAACCATAGACAGGAATTTAAATGAAAAAGATTAAGTATTTTGACAGCTACTTTAATAAATGACGTAAAATAAAGGCGGGAAAATAAGTTCGTTTTAAAAACTGAAAAAAGTTAAATACAGCCAAAGAATAATAATAAGTATTGAGGAAAACTGAAGTCACAATTAGTAATTGTCATAATTATACATATATACGTAGTAAATAGCATAAAACTATTATAAAGAACACCAAACTCTCCATGAAGCAATTAGGTACCTAAGTAGTCTTTTGTTTGATTGTGCCTTTCATATTTTCACGGAATAACTTCTCCTTCAACGCTTATTTATTTAACAACCAGGAACTCTAGATTAATAACATACATTCCCATATAGCTAAAATATGATTGTACACAACTCCCCTTTTCGGATGTCGGCTAACAACTCAGCTGGGAGGAAATAACCTATTACGAACGACCTCCGTCGTAATTCCTCATAAATGTTTATCAACTACACACCACGTAGAGTATTGTGGGATTTTGTTATGAAACTAGGATTTTTCTTTCTGCTATACTCCTTCAACAATAACCTGATATAGTCCACTATTGGAATATAAGCCTTCTCTGCGTTAGAGATGTGTGATGAGTGTATCGAGTACGTGTGTCGCCTGGACAGTCACCGCTACCATCAGTTGACTGGACAATCTCTTTACATGAGCTGCTGTTTACATGTGAACATTAGCTCATGACGATACCTAAGTACGTGTGTCGCCTGGACAGTCACCGCTACCATCAGTTGACTGGACAATCTCTTTACATGAGCTGCTGTTTACATGTGAACATTAGCTCATGACGATACCTAAGTACGTGTGTCGCCTGGACAGTCACCGCTACAATCAGTTGACTGGACAATCTCTTTAGATGAGCTGCTGTTTACATGTGAACATTAGCTCATGACGATACCTAAGTACGTGTGTCGCCTGGACAGTCACCGCTACCATCAGTTGACTGGACAATCTCTTTACATGAGCTGCTGTTTACATGTGAACATTAGCTCATGACGATACCTAAGTACGTGTGTCGCCTGGACAGTCACCGCTACCATCAGTTGACTGGACAATCTCTTTACATGAGCTGCTGTTTACATGTGAACATTAGCTCATGACGATACCTAAGTACGTGTGTCGCCTGGACAGTCACCGCTACCATCAGTTGACTGGACAATCTCTTTACATGAGCTGCTGTTTACATGTGAACATTAGCTCATGACGATACCTAAGTACGTGTGTCGCCTGGACAGTCACCGCTACCATCAGTTGACTGGACAATCTCTTTACATGAGCTGCTGTTTACATGTGAACATTAGCTCATGACGATACCTAAGTACGTGTGTCGCCTGGACAGTCACCGCTACCATCAGTTGACTGGACAATCTCTTTACATGAGCTGCTGTTTACATGTGAACATTAGCTCATGACGATACCTAAGTACGTGTGTCGCCTGGACAGTCACCGCTACCATCAGTTGACTGGACCATCTCTTTAGATGAGCTGCTGTTTACATGTGAACATTAGCTCATGACGATACCTAAGTACGTGTGTCGCCTGGACAGTCACCGCTACCATCAGTTGACTGGACAATCTCTTTACATGAGCTGCTGTTTACATGTGAACATTAGCTCATGACGATACCTAAGTACGTGTGTCGCCTGGACAGTCACCGCTACCATCAGTTGACTGGACAATCTCTTTACATGAGCTGCTGTTTACATGTGAACATTAGCTCATGACGATACCTAAGTACGTGTGTCGCCTGGAGAGTCACCGCTACCATCAGTTGACTGGACAATCTCTTTAGATGAGCTGCTGTTTACATGTGAACATTAGCTCATGACGATACCTAAGTACGTGTGTCGCCTGGACAGTCACCGCTACCATCAGTTGACTGGACAATCTCTTTACATGAGCTGCTGTTTACATGTGAACATTAGCTCATGACGATACCTAAGTACGTGTGTCGCCTGGACAGTCACCGCTACCATCAGTTGACTGGACAATCTCTTTACATGAGCTGCTGTTTACATGTGAACATTAGCTCATGACGATACCTAAGTACGTGTGTCGCCTGGACAGTCACCGCTACCATCAGTTGACTGGACAATCTCTTTACATGAGCTGCTGCTTACATGTGAACATTAGCTCATGACGATACCTAAGTACGTGTGTCGCCTGGACAGTCACCGCTACCATCAGTTGACTGGACAATCTCTTTACATGAGCTGCTGTTTACATGTGAACATTAGCTCATGACGATACCTAAGTACGTGTGTCGCCTGGACAGTCACCGCTACCATCAGTTGACTGGACAATCTCTTTACATGAGCTGCTGTTTACATGTGAACATTAGCTCATGACGATACCTAAGTACGTGTGTCGCCTGGACAGTCACCGCTACCATCAGTTGACTGGACAATCTCTTTACATGAGCTGCTGTTTACATGTGAACATTAGCTCATGACGATACCTAAGTACGTGTGTCGCCTGGACAGTCACCGCTACCATCAGTTGACTGGACAATCTCTTTAGATGAGCTGCTGTTTACATGTGAACATTAGCTCATGACGATACCTAAGTACGTGTGTCGCCTGGACAGTCACCGCTACCATCAGTTGACTGGACAATCTCTTTACATGAGCTGCTGTTTACATGTGAACATTAGCTCATGACGATACCTAAGTACGTGTGTCGCCTGGACAGTCACCGCTACCATCAGTTGACTGGACAATCTCTTTACATGAGCTGCTGCTTACATGTGAACATTAGCTCATGACGATACCTAAGTACGTGTGTCGCCTGGACAGTCACCGCTACCATCAGTTGACTGGACAATCTCTTTACATGAGCTGCTGTTTACATGTGAACATTAGCTCATGACGATACCTAAGTACGTGTGTCGCCTGGACAGTCACCGCTACCATCAGTTGACTGGACAATCTCTTTACATGAGCTGCTGTTTACATGTGAACATTAGCTCATGACGATACCTAAGTACGTGTGTCGCCTGGACAGTCACCGCTACCATCAGTTGACTGGACAATCTCTTTACATGAGCTGCTGTTTACATGTGTATACAAACAATAGTATGTCGTTTAGCTACATGCATACAACCCACTGTTTCTAGGTCACGCTTGTAAAAATTGATAATGCTGCCATCTACGTGTCAGTTGTCTGTCACGATAGTTGGACGTGTTCTGAATAAATTATGTGAAATACATTACCATTAGTTAATGATAATCTACTGAATATTATCACACTTATGTAGATTGGGTTTATTTTTCAGGTTGTAAACACTGACATCGTGGTGGCTTGAAACCTAGCAAGTACCAATGCGAGTTTTTCCAAATTATATATATGTAAGTACTTTCTAAATTTATGTAGACACCACTGAAATACGGTGATGAAAATCATCGTGAGGAAACCTTGACTTATAACTTCGTAGTTCTTAATTTAAATTAGCCAAATCGCCTAGAGCAAGCTTGGTGATAAATGCTAAAACCTTCTCCGTGTGAAAAGAGGCCTTTACTCAGCAGTGGGCACTTATAGGCCAATGATAATGATGAACACTGAATTTGGGACTTGAAGGGGAACTTTTACATGTATAATAACATCCATTCAATTAGGACAAATTTAGTATCAGCATTGCAGCCGTGCTAAGCCTGGGCCGATGGCTAGGTTACCTATAAAAAGCACTTATCTTATATATAAAAATGGATCGCAAAAAGTGTTGGTAAGCGCATAACTCAACAACGCCTGGACCAATTTTGCTAATTCTTTTTTTGTTGTGTTGGTTATTGTCAAGAGGAGGTTCTTATTAAAGAAAATATTAGAAAAGTAGAGGGGAAGATTAGGAAAAAGTGACCCTTTGATAGCGAGATAGTTGGACCCGTGCGAAGCGGGGGCGGGCCGCTAGTCTATATAATATAAAAATGAATCTAAAAATGTGTTGGTAAGCGCATAACTCAACAATGCCTGAACCAATTTTGCTAATTCTTTTTTTGTTGTGTTTGTTATTGTCAGGAAGAGGTTCTTATCAAAGAAAATATTAGAAAAGTAGAGGGGAAGATTAGGAAAAAGTGACCCTTTGATAGCGAGATAGTTGGACCCGTGCGAAGCGGGGGCGGGCCGCTAGTCATAATATAGAAATGTAAACAAAAGATCGAATGTAGGACAGCATAAGTCCTAGGTACAGCAAGTAAATAGGATTCCTTAACAATAACAACAAGACTAAGCTAAACGGATTATCAAGTGTTGTTTACTACTAGCTAAGCTCTTTTTATTCACGCCCCAGTTTTCTTGCTAGTTCTTAGGTCTTAGGGCTTTTTATTTAGTTACTAGCTCAATTTGATCGTAGCGTGATGTTTTATAGTCTATAGCACTCAGGAATATTGTAGCTATCTATCAGTGAAAGTATTTTGGCAATCCGACCAGCTGTTCCAAAGATTACTACATACAAACTTACAAATTTTACCTCTTTATAATATTATTAATAATATAGATAAAGTATACTTATATACTATATATAGTTTTGTAGTATTACAATACTGGTATCTACTTCTGCTGTTAATTAGTAGGTTATGGTACGTAACTGTTTTCTATCAGGTGAACTGTAAGCTTGTTTGACATTTCAGAAGTGTAAAAATATCCTTTTTTTATTACTAGCCTGTAATGTCCCACTGCTGGGCAAAGGCCTCCCCATCTCGCTTCCACACCTCCCGATCTTTTGACCGTGTCCACCAGACCCTAGATCGTCACGCCATCTTTTCTGGGCCCTACCCCGCCTGCGGCCTCCATCCTGAAGTGTCCACTGGGTGACAATAGTGGCCCATCTCTCCGGATGCATTCGGCTGACGTGTCCGGCCCATTCCCATTTTCCCAAAATATCCTTATGATGCGTTTTTCATTTGAAAATCAACCTTATCGTATTTACAAAACAATTGTATTTACACTATCAATATAAAAAACAATAATTACAAAAAAACCTACTAATATTATAAACGTTAAAGTGTGACGATACTACATAAATAAGCTTGTTACTCATTCACGAAAAAGCTAAACTACTGAATGGATTTGAATAAAATTTGGCACAGAGACGGATAATAATCTGGAATAACACATAGGCTACTTTAAATCACGACAACGCGAGAAAAACCGCTTGCAGAAGCCACAATTTACAAAATATCGACCACGTACACGCATTTCTATACCAAAACGTCTCATTTTCGCTTATTAGCTACATTTATCGTACTAAATCGATACATTTTCACCTAAAAACAAAATGTACAAATACATTGCAACATTACAAATAAACAAACATAAAAAAATGTTAACCAAACAAGCGATGTATTACAAAAATAGGCCACGTTTTGTCGGATCATTTTTTACGTAGCCCAAACGTCTAATCGCGACAAGGTCAGTGACCTGGCACGTGCTTCGACCACGCATGCGTACTACGATCTTCCCTAGATTTGGTTAATTTTTACTAAAATCACACCAAAAAGGTTATTTTATTGGTTTTTTTTAAAGTATCTCTTTATTTTGCCTCTGTAGTATTTGGAACAAGTGTAATATTAGGTTAGGTAAGTTATTATCCTATTTTTGTGGGTAAATAAAGGGTGCCATCTGGTGTTCCTGCCACGTGGCTATCATAGAAATGTGTTTAGAAAAAAAAACTAAATGAATAAGGTGATCTGTGGATTAAAATAGAAAAAAATGGCGTGTTAGTTTCAAGTAGCTGTAAATAAGTCTGTTGCTAGAATTTAAATATTAATTAATAATTATACGTTTAACAAAAAATAAAAATAGTTACTTACAATAAGTTTTTAACGACTCAAACCAGGTTGGTTTTTTGTTTATTATGTCTACGATGTCATAAATAATATCAGATTTTTTCGTTCAGGATTAATTACCTACTTATGCATAGGCAGATGTACATAAATGTACATACATGTGTCGTTTCTCGAGTTCCAAACTATGTCTTACCAAATTTCACACAAATATGTTCAGTATTTTGGCGTGAAGAAGAAACAGACAGACAAACAGACAGACTTAATTTCGCATTAATACCAGCCCAGAAAACCTTATAAAAGATTAACCCATTATTATAACAAGGAGCTACTTTACAAAATATAGTACAAGTGAATTTTAAAGTAAATTATACTAAAAACTAATAGAAAAAAATGCAAACAATCATAAATAACACGACATTATTATAATGACATCTAATTTCCCGCGTTTTCCGGTACAAATGTCAAACAAAATGGCGACACAAAATGGCCGTCTGAATGCAATCTTCTAGCTAAACAGTTTAGAACTATACAGGTGTATTAGCTTAGTAGGTAACCTAAATGCTATGTGACCTAGATTTCCTTTGAACCTAGGTTATTGAAGTTATTGATAGATACACTATAGAGGTTGATATTAATAAATAATTTTGCAATATGTTTTACATGTAATCTGTGAACATATTATGAAACCAACCAGAACGTTTGTGAAAAGCCATAGTTACGATACGACAAAAGTAAAATACTATTATTAGTGTGTCTTTATAAGTAAACAACTAAAATAATTTTATTTTAAAATCTTTTATTATTTTATATACAAAACAGAAAGTGTGGGAGGGCTATGCTTTGGCACGAATAGGTCGGGTCGTCTGGAGAGACCTCATGGACCACGGCCGCACAGAAAACCGGTGTGAAAAACCACAGCGTTGTGTTTCGTAGTGTGAATGAGTTTTCCGGAGACCCCAACCTTCCCTAACTCCTAAATCTCCAAAACCTAATCCCCAAATGGAAGACAACGCATTCGTAATTCCTTCGTTGTTGCAGGTATGCGTTATCCGTACGCTCGTTTGCCGAACTATGACATACATAGAAAAAACTATGTACATTTTCTATAACAAATGCCAAATGTTCATTGATTAGGTACAATTTCGACATTTCCAATCAATTGTACTTGTTCTAGACCATTGATTCGTTAAATATACTTTCACTGAAGAAATTGATCCGCTTTTGAACTCTTACGTAATAATCTAACTATTTTTAAATTCAACAAGAAAGGCTCAGACAGTCTTTAGGTTGCAGGTGTAAGCGAAATATTGAACCTCAGGCAGGAGCAGGAGAAGGTACAAGGTGGGTTTTGGCCAGTAATAGTATTTTTCTAGGAGGGAAAAATCATCAAATGCCTTCGCCGGGAGTGTCAGACTCTTACTAACTAAAAACCCCCCTGTCCCTTCTCCTGCTCTGGGCCAAGGTCGCGGTGCCTCATTGCGCTTACCCCGCAACCCCGGCTGAACATCAGCCCTATAGGGCCCCGTCTATGGTGGTCTATTGGCTCTTTGAGGCGCGCGCGGAACGCTACGCACCGTACGCTCGGGCTCCCGTCCAGGGTGAGATAAAAAATTTAAAAAGTTTCTCCAGTCAAAACAACCATGCAAAGAATCCTGTTTCCTTCGATTTCCAAGCGTTATAAAAGCCCCTTAATTCCAATGCTCCAACGGAAGAGAAACATAGTTTTAAAACATGTCGTCAACTACGAAAATTAACCGAAAAGTTTATCAATAACTACAGTTTGGAACAGACAAAGTTAAGCTTTGGTTAAGTTAGTAACTATTGGGGGTTAACCTTTTAAAATACTATGGAATTACGACCTCTAAATCTCTGTTTAAGTCAAGTAGAGGTGGTTGTTTCAAATGTAACAGTTATACATATTATGAGTAGCATATTAAATTAAACTAGCGACCCGACCTAGCTTAGCGGGGGTGCAATGCTCATATTATATTTCTTCTCTATTTAATGGATGTTATGTCTCAGTGTGACTCAGGTTCCAACGATATTTTAAGATGGGACGGCAAACGAACAGACGGATTACCTGATGGTAAGCAATCGGCCTCACCCATGGACACTAATGGAGTTTCGAATGCTTTGCCGGCCATTTAGGGATAAGGCTTTCGGATTTAAGGATTGTGAAGGGCACGGTAAATTACGGATTAGGTCTCCGCTAACCTCACTCATATGGCGAAAAACAACGGCGTAGTTGTCTCACGCCAGTTTTCTGTGAGGCCGTATCACTCCGGTCGAGCCGACCCATTGCCGAAGCTTGGGAAGTTCCCGATAAACTACAACACATTGCGAAATTGTCCTTAGTAGCTCTCAAAAAAAAAACAAAGTAAATAAGTAAGCAGCTGATTCGTCAATCGTAAATCATCATTATTCGTAGTCCTTGACATTTTCATACAGGACTTATATCATTCCTTAGATAATATAGACTTGTATCATCTCTACGGTATACATTCAATTGGTGATCGAAGATTAAAATCTTCAGAACTATATCTGTCTTAAAATATTGTAAACTAGTTACTTTCATGCGGTTTCACTCGGTGGACGCCTCCTACAAAGATACAGAGCTCTAAAAACATTGCACCTACCTATCTATCAGTGAAAGAATTTTCGATATTCGACCAGCTGTTCCAAGGATTACGCCCTACATACTAACTAACATTTTTTTTTCCTCTTTATAATATGAGCAAAGATATGAATTGGTTGTTGATTTTACGGGAACCCATTAGCAGACGAAATTGATTTTGAAAAAAAAAAAACACGGTCGGTCATTCAGATGTCAAGAATACCGCAAACTTGCTTCATAGACGACACGCCTACAACCCTAGAACGCATGCGCGTAACCATGGTAACCGCAATATGGCCGCCGTTGCCATGACAACACAAATGTAGGACATCAGAGCCCAGATGACCTAATTCGATGTAGTATTGATGTATAGTTTTCTTTACGGTGTCTGCATTTTCTAATTTTGATTTTAAATAAATAAAACAATAATTTTGAACATTCTGATGGATACTAAGATCAAAAGTCGACAAAGACAGACAGACAAATTTTAAGCTAAAACATTGCGTCCCAAATTTGGATTCGTTATTCGTATTTTTTTATTATATTCTTCTTTCGTGTTTCGTTCATCTCCATATGAATCTATGCTATGGTATATGGTTTTGAAAATAACCAATTTCTGCGCATAGGTAGGTTCTAGACAGAATGACCAATAACTTATCATGACGTTTCACAATAGCTGTTTTTCATTGAGCAAGGAGTTTCATAATGAGCTTGCTTTTTGAAAATAACGGGCGAAGAGTCTTAAATTAGCTTTGTCAGTGAACCCTCATCTTTGGAGGAGACCAAAGATCTATCTTACTCAAGAAGTATTTTACACAAAATATCAATGAAATATTACAACCAAGTTGCGCGGAACTTTACTAGGTCAGACAGGTAACTGACACTCCCCTTCTCGCTCGATAAAGTCCACCTGTCCTCACATTTCCCTTAGGATGAAAAGGGACGACTATACTTCATTTGTTTTAGCTTTCAATACGACTAGCGTTGGGTTCAGCTAATAGCCATGCCATATGTATGTTTTATGGTTTGAAGTAACAAAATATAAAATGAAATAAGTACCTAATGCAATCTTCTGAGGCAAAATATATTTGCTTTACGGAAAACATTTGTGAAGCAACACTGATGTTATGTTTTGAAACAATGAAACAATGAATTTATTTTTACACATACGCCATAAAACGGCACTCTACACGTCAATTTATATGTGAAAAACTAGATGAAGCCGGCATTTCCTATCTGACTACTCTGAGAAGAAATGCCGAAAAAAACTCAGAGGTCAGTCTCTTTTCATGTCCAGACAATGTAAAAATAACATAATGTGAGAGAACCGTGCAAGTTCATTTTGTAGTGGTCTTTTGATGAAAGAACCACACCAGTTTAAGTGGACCCGTTCTGAAGACAGGCACGCAAGTGTCAGTTTGCAACCAGCATAGCAAGTGCTGCTGAGTTGTCCGACGAACAATACCGATCTAAAGATTTTGCTATATAAGTAAGGTTACCGGAGGCCCAATCCATCCCCACACCACCCCTATCCTTATTCCTAAAATCTGTCCTCAATGATAACCCATCAGAAGCCGGCAACGCAATTGGGTAGTTTCCTTGGTCAAAAATAAATGAATTCGACGTTTCAGTACTTACAATAAAATATTGAAAAAAAGTTTTAGATATTTATTAATTAATTTATTAAGAAATAAGTACGATATTTGATGCAATAATACAATGACGTCGTAACTCAGCGTTTCATACTAATTTCATAGAAAAGTATCGTTTTTTAACATTTGGATAAAAGTATTGAATTGTATTACTAGTGTCCATGTGCGGCGCTGATTGCTTACCATCAGGTAATTGGACTGCTCGTTTGCCGACTTATGACACCGCTCCGCTCCGCTCCGCTCTATCCCTATGTATGCTTAGATCTTCAAAACTACGCAACAGATTTTGATGCGGTTTTTTAAAAGATACTTAGAGGATGGTTTAGATCAATCTTGTTTGAGGAGATATTTAGTAACAGCATTGCTTTCGTAGGAAGAAATAGATAGAAATTAATAATATAAACTTACCATAATAGGCCATGTTATTAACCAAATGTTCGTTGATCATTGTGTCCAGGTGGAATTATTTTGTCACTTTCAAACGAAAACTTTTCAATACCACAAAAGAAAACTCAAAAACACATCTTCAATTCACTCACTGTAACATTATTATTTTGATAATATTAAGAAAAGTGGACATTAAATATCAAAAATATTTCAGATTTTTTTTTAACCATAATCTTTCTTATAATAAACTAGCGGACCGGCCCTGCTTCGCACGGGTATCCGACTACCCCGTCAGTCATTTGTTTTTTTAGCAAACGACCACATCACCGAAAGGTTATTCCCGATATAAGATAATTCCCGACATTCCTCTTCACTTTTCTAAAGTTTTATTTCGTTAGAACCTTCTGTAAAAATAACGAACCTAACAAAAAAGGAATCAGCGAAATTGGTCCAGTCGTTACTGAGTTATGCGCTTACCAACACATTTTGCGATCCATTTTTATATATACCTAAGAAATGGATCGCGAAATGTGTTTGTAAGCGCATAACTCAACAACGGCTGCACCAATTTTGCTAATTATTTTTTTGTTGTGTTTGGTATTGTCAGGAGAAGGTTCTTATCAAAGAAAATATTAGAAAAGTAGAGGGGAAGATTAGGAAAAAGTGACACTGATAGTGAGATAGTTGGACCCGTGCGAAGCGGGGGCGGGCCGCTAGTAATTAATAGAAGAACAATAGGTGTTCGAATGCCGGCGTTCGATTGAGGTTTGATGAATTAAAAGCTTATTCACTATCCTTATCCTAAGAGTCATGACTGACAATAACTTCTGTTCGCTCTGGGTGAGGCGAGAGGGAGTGTTAGACTCTTACTGACTAAAAAGTACTTAAAACCCCCCGTTGCTTCTCCTGATCTAAGGTGCAGTCGTGGTTCATAACTGCTAATCCAGGTGAATCCATAAACAGAAAGCTTATAATATCCCAACAGGTTAGGAATCACAGTTTAAGAGGTTCAGGTATGAACCGGGAAGCAGTATTCTCTATTAAATATATAATCCGTTAGTCGGGCATAATACACCATAATACACATGAAGAGCAGCGGTGGTTAATGGTAAACTAACGTCTAAACTGCCGTCACCAAACGATCTTGATATAGAGATAATGATTCCTTATCAGTCTATGATCTTGCCTGATAATGTGTTATCATAAAAAACGTGTTCTATATATATTTTAAACGCACGTACGGATAATTTTTAGAATGATCTGCACCATACTCGCGCTTCTTAAGTATCAGGGTGTGATTTCGAAATTTAGCAAGTACCAATGTGACTTTTTCTAAGTTATATGTATCTGCTATCTAAGTGTATTTAGACACTACTGACATACGGTGAAGGAAAACATTGTGAGGAAACCTGGACTTATAATTTCTAATAGATATAAGTTTGAAATCGCAAATTCGACTTGAGCAGGCATGGTGGTTAACGCTCAAACCCTCTCTGTGTAAAGAGTTCGAGTTAAAAACCGAAAAAAATATAGTATGAAAACTTCTTGGTCCCTCTTTGGAACGAGCATCTAGCTCCTGACCAACAGACTGACAAACTATTATTCAATTCTGACGTTATAAAATTATCTGCTCACTAGCGACTCTCGCGCGGTTTCACCCGCTGCTCGGCCCCATTTGATCGTAGCGTGATGTTTTATAGCCTATAAGCACTCAGGAACATTGTAGCTACCTATCAGTGAAAGAATTTTGGCAATCCGACCAGCGGTTCCAAAGATTACCCCCTACATACAAAATTTACCTCTTTATAATATTAGTATAGATGTTTAAGTTGGAACAAATTATATTGATCTTGCATAGCATCAGCGATTACTAAACCAAGAAAATAGTAGCGATAAAAATAAAAGAAATGACCTAAAACGAAACAATAAATTATATAAAAATTACAATAAATATAACAGCCTTCACCTCTCGAATATTTTATAGTGAGTTGTGGCACATCTCATAACGTAATCAGTTAACATATTTAGCTTACGCTGTAAAATGGCATGTCACGGCATGCGTACAGACCTCAAACAATACACAGACGAGACACAGGTGTTCTTTTTTTAGTTTAAAGTTCGAAAATATTAATGGCTTCTTTTAATTCGGTATTTTCCTAGGTCAAAAATAAATAATTTTTGGACGTTTCAATACAATAAAACATTGAAAAATAACTATAGGTAGGTACTTATATTCATCGATATATCAATACACTAAATTTTCGATATTTTTTAGGTAATTTTTAAGAAATAACGAAACTATTTGATGCTGTTGCAAACAAATTTGATAGAAAAGTATCGTTTTTGACATTTGGATAAAAGTATTGTATTTGATTAGTTAGAAACTACCGTATTTTTTCTTCAGGCCTTAGCTAAGGCGAGAGGGAGTGTCAGACTCTTACTGACTAGAAACCACCTTGATCCTTCTCCTTCTCCGAGCTGAGTCATAATCACACATTCGATGATGATCCTGAATCAACTCGGTACTTCAGTCATATTCTAGTAAATTTTTGGCATACGGAGAATGCATCGTGATTGTGACGGCATTGTGCATTTTAAGCCAAGTACTAGGGTAAACTTGCCTAATTCGTACCACTTAAGGAGAACCTCGAAAATTTTGAAAATGAACAATGATGCACAGTTATTTATATTAAGTAGTTATAAATAAACTAATGTTCTATTAGTATTCCGATAAAATATAACATAAATCTTATAAACTACTGAGAAATAAACAATTTTCAAAAACTTAAAAAAAGTACGATTTAAGACCATTGATCTTAAATCGTACCAGTATATTCTTAAATCTTACTTTGAGATCCTATCATTGTTTTACAGTCTTAAAAATCACAATCTTAATAATCTTCTACTCTTTTTTATCTTAATGTACCTAGATTACCTAATTCTTATTAATACAGCGGATGGTCTTTTCCAAATATTGAAAGTCATCGCAGTAATAAATTTTTTTTTTTTAATTCGTCTTGCACATAGCTCATGTACCCATACTTCACAATTACTGCATAAAATAAGGTTTTTTTTTAGTTTTATTAAATAAAAACACTGTTTTCCTGTGATATTAAACATTGTTTTCCTAAATCGTGAGTACGTACGTTTTAAAAAGTTGCTGCGAGTACGAATTAGGCACAAGTATCAAATAAATTTCAAATTAGCCGCAAAAAAAACTGTCAACGAACAAACCGGCTTTACCATGTGAAATATATTCACAAATATACGTATAAATATATAATAAACAGTTAAACAACTTATGAACGGTATACTTGGAAGACAGTTCTTGTGAAGTATGCAAAAAAATTACTCAAAACGTGAGAAAAAGTGAGAAAAATCTTACCCGTTCAATATTTTTGTCGGGAGCAACGTAACAGGTGTTTATTTGTCATATGGCAATCTGGCCGACTATTATTGACATTTTATGCCATCAGAGGCGCTGGTAACTATTACCCATGCCGAGATATAGACGAGGTACGATTTAGGCGCAGGTACGAATTAAGCAAGTTTACCTATACATCATAATGTCTAACAGACTGGTAATGACTGATTAATATATAATTAGCTAAATGAATCGTGACATTACGATTAGAACAAGATTAGCTTCAGCGTCAGGGTCTTACTGACTGAAAACTGCCCCGTTCTTATATTATTGCGCTTGATCTGCAGTTAATGTAAGTATCTATACATATATATGTGTATCTATGGGAGGTCCCAACCGCCCGTGGATAGTCCCATCCTTCACATAGCCCCAATTTTTAAAATCCCTTAAAACACAACAAGGTACTGGTCAATTTTTGGTAGGTATTGCGAGTGTCCATGAGTGGCGCCAATTGCTTATCATAAGGTTCGATTGCTCGATTACCGACCTATCGTACAATCAAGACATTAATTTCCCATTTAACAAATAGCTGAACAATTCAACCCCACTACAAAATGAACGTCTTTCCATTACCACCTTAAAGTATTTATTTGTTTTCTAAACTAACTCCACCCGCGTGGTTTTACCCGCTTCTATAGCCTTTATTATAACCTTCTCGTTTTATAGCCTTTATTATAACCTTCCTCAATAAATGGACTATCCAATACAAAATTATTAAATTCGAACCAGCAGTTCCGGAGATAGCGCATTCAAATACACAAACTCTTCAGCTTTATAACATAAATCAGAGCCTAACGTCAGCTAAGTTTGTTTTTCTACCTTTCGCAACGGCTCAAGGTCAGCAATTAGCCTCAGTTTACTTTATTTACACTAAACATTATCATCGTGGCGTCAAGACCATTGCAAGGAGGTTAGTAGATATTGTTTGACGTTCTACATCTAAGAAGGCGTCCCTGGAAGAATTTTATTTTTAATGACCTCGTGTGATTATATGGCCATCAAAACGTATGGTGAAATTATACTTGTAGGTCCATTGGTTGATTTTTGGTTACTATTTTTGTTAACTAAAGCTAATTTGACTGCACGGTTGGCGCGGTGGCTGGGCACCTGTGTGATCCATAGATTGTTGTTCCGGGTCTGGGTGTGATGTGTATGTGAAATTGTATGTTTGTAAACGCACCCTCGACACAGGAGAAAATGCTAGTGTGGGGCAACGTTTTTTTAAAATAATAAATAATAATAAAAAAATGTCGTACTTGGAATGCATGAGAGTGGGTTCTGGGAGGGGTTCATTGTGACTTTTTCCGAGTTAAGTATATATATTAAGAAGCTTTTAATGCGATAGTTAGACAAACGAGCAGGCTTATGGATGGTAAGTAATCGGCGCCGCCCATAAACTCCTGCCATACTAAAGAAGTTACGAGTGCGCTGACGGCCTTTTGGTGATAACGGCTTCGGATATTTAGGAATTGGGGAAAGAGAAAGACGCGAGAAATATTATAAGTAATCTTATATGTATAGTACTAGCTACTCTCGCGCGGTTTCACTAGCTGCTCGGCTCCATTTGATCGTAGCGTGATGTTTTATAGCCTATAGCACTCAGGAACATTGTAGCTATAATAAATCATTGAAAGAACTTTGGAAATCCGACCAGCGGGTCCAAAGATTTCCCTCTACATACAAACTTACAAATTTTACAGACTTAGGCACATTTGACGTTCAAAAGTGCCCACTGTGGCCGAATTGAAATAAATGATTTTGACTTTGATTTTGACTTTACCTCTTTACAATAGTAAGACTTTACGCAAAAGCGCCATCTAGTGAGCGGAAAACGGTAGCCCTCATTGTTGTAACATGGCGTATAAGATAGTAGGTATAGTGGGCAAATGTCACAGTTGTGGATTCGTTGTGTATTGTGATTGTGACGCAATAAACCTTGACATGGCCGCCGTCGCCACACTTTTGTTGAAAACATAAATAAAAACAATAGATTCTAGTTTTTGGGTTGAGGTGAACTAAAGAGTTTTTATTTTAATCTCTTTTAAAGCAATTATTAAGTCGTTATTATAATTTATATTTGCCCCAGGAAGGGTGATTTATTTATTAAGGTTTAAATAGGGATTTGACGAAGGCCTTCTGTAACTGTAACCTCAATCACACGACTGCACAGAACGCTAGCGTGATTTCACGTCGATTTTCTGTGAGGCCTTCTAGGATAGGAGATAGGGGAAGGGAGAGGATTTAGCAGTCTGTAGCCTGTCATTCACAGGGTAATACACGCGGTTTTCTACAAGGCCGAAGTATCACTCCGATCGAGCCGGAACATGGCTCTCCCACACTTTTTTTAAATTTGTTTGATTACGTTTATTTTGTAAACTTCATTTTATTTTTTCCAGGAAATGTGGCCGTTAAGTTGTTTCAAATAATATCTTTGCTTATATTAAGGTAAAATTTGTGAGTTTATATGTAAAAGGTCTAAAATTCTTTCACTGATGGATAGCTACAATGTTTCTGAGTGCTATAGGCTATAAAACATCACGCTAGGATTAAATGGAGCCGAGTAGCGGGTGAAACCACGCGAGAATAGCTAGTAATATTATAAATAGGTAAACATTGTAAGTTTGTATGTAGAGGGAAATCTTTGGAACAGCTGGTTTCCTAAATCCAAAATTCTTTCACTGATAGATAGCTTCAATATTCCGTTGGCTACAAATTATACTTGATTAGCTTTTGGCCGCGACTTTGTTCGCTTGGAAAAGTGACTTCCTGAAGATTTTTTGTCTAAAAACTATCCAATGTCCTTTATCGAGTTCCAAAGTGTGTCTGTAAGTACCAAATTTCACACAAATAGGTTCAGAAGTTTCAGAGTGAAGAAAAGACAGACAGACGGACAGATAGAGTTACTTTCGCATTTATAATATTAGTTTGGATTTGCGTATTTTGACGGAGCTTATCGCTTTAAACGATGCTGTATTTGAAATCCCGGCAAACATTACTTTATACGCGTGTAAAGCAGCGTGCGGAAGCTGGTGCATGTATAAGGATATAAACAGATATTGAATAATAGCAATCAATGAATTATTTACCACATAAACACATATACAAGGCATAAATACACGATTGATTTAAATAATTCTGATTCATCATTCATAATAACTCTTAACAATCCTAGTTAGATTCATAAAATAATAATAAAATACTTTTATTAAACAGGAGCCATTACTCGCTTGAACTACACAACTGCGAAGAAAAGCTCGACTAGTTTCAAGTCACAACGGGTCACTTATTCATGAGTAGCGCGCGTAAGAATTGTTTTATCCCCGTTCAGTAAGTAATTTTTACGTGAAAGAGAAAGACACATCCATCCGTATTGCGAACTTTTGCGTTAATAATATTACTAGCTTCTATGCTTCGCGCAGTTTTACCCGCTGTTCGTCATCTACAGATCTTAGCACGATATAGGTTTTATAGCCTAGAACCTTCTTCGATAAAAAGACTAACGAATACAAAAATAATTGTTAAATTCGAACCAGTAGTTCCAGAGATAAGCGCGTTTAAACAAACAAACTCTACTACCTACTCTCGCGCGGCTCCACCCGCTGCTCGGCTCCATTTGATTGTAGCGTGATGTTTTATAGCCTATAGCACTCAGGAACATTGTAGCTATCTATCAATGAAAGAATTTTGGCAATCCGACCAGCGGTTCAAAAGATTACCCCCTACATACAAACTTACAAATTTTACCTCTTTATAATATTTATTAGTATAGATATAGGAAGGATAGTTATGTACCAACCTACGTGTTCTTAAAGCTTACACGTGCGGAAAGGGCGAGCAGAAGTATATTAATAATAGACCTGATGAGTAAAGTTGGCTTAGAAGCTAGACGAGACGTTTATTTACATGTGACTCGAGTCAGTCACAGGACTTTGTAATCCCAGCGTTGCGGGCTTCGTGAGACGATCTCCGGCCACCGTAAGCACGGGTCTGCGGACAGCGAGTAAGGGCAGCTCGCCGCCCGACCAGAACCAGACCCGAGTGTACGGTGCGTAGAACCTCAAACAGCCAATAGACCACCACAGACGGAGCCCTATAGGGGTAATGTTCGGCCGGGGTTGCGGGGTAAGCGCAATTAGGCACCCCGGTTTTTAGTCAGCAAGAGTGTGACACTCCCTCCCGCCCGAATCATTTGATGATTTACCTACCCTCACAAGAGGTTTTTAGTTTGTTTTAAATTTCATCCAAAGGTTGTCAAGAAGAAATCGCTTTAGGTGATAAGACCGCCCATTGTACACTTTGTGTTTGTTGGCAATAAACTCGAAAACAACTGAACGGATTTACATGGAATTTTCACCCGCAAGATTGCATGCAATTTTTTTCAAGATAAAATGATTCCTTAGGAGCTACGGGCGTACAGACACAGCGTTTTATTAAATTAAAACTGCAATCTGTCTGTATGTATGTTAAGTTTTTATGCTAAAACTGCTACATCTGGACATGTAGCTATATCTATACAAATATTATAAAGCAGAAATATTTGATTGTTTGTTTGCTTGTAATGAATAGTCTCCGAAACTACTTGAACAGATTGAAAAATTCTGTCACTAATGGGAGGCTACTCTATCTCCGGTGAACATAAGCATGTAACATGATCATACTCGTAATTATACAACGCGGAGAAAACCGCGGGGCACAAATAGATAATTTATTACTAACAGAATAGACGTTAAAAACACTTCTTACATTTTTTTCCTTTTAGAAAATACCTAACAAATCAAAATATTTAATTATTAAATCGGCCTTTGTAAATTTAAATGATCTCTGTCTAACTTCACCTGGCCGTAGTACCGAATACCTTTACCAGCATTAAAATAGAACAAGTAAAATAAAAACTCTACAGTCTATGTTTAGCTAAAAACGCGCGAAAAAATGAACAATGAATTCGTTGAAAATGACATTGAATTAATAAAAAAAAATTTTACAAAATAAAAAAACCGCCTTCAAAAAAAGTCAAGCAATAAAAGTTCCTACACTAAAAAGTAAAAAATAACAATTTGAATTACTGTAAAAAAACTTAGTTTATAGGTAAACTTATTTGACATTAATATTTTGCAAATATTCAAAATTTATTACTTATTTTTGGAGTCGGTGCCAGCATTTTAATGTTGAAACTTAATGTTAGTTAGCTTTTTAATATCCGGTGCCATTTTTCGTACATAATGCTTAAACATTTTCAATGTACTTAAAATGTTTTTGTAAGTATATATTTTTTATTTAAAAAAAATGTGCAAATCGGACATTTTTTGTAGAGAAGTCTAATCTGTATTTATGTCTTAATTAATATACCTATATTTGAGTATGCAAATAGGTATTAAGTAGTTTTATAATTAAGTAAGAGGTAGTTTTTCAAGGGATTGTTGCCCATTTGTATTTCCTTGCATGGGCTGGCACCGACTCCAAAAATAAGTAATAAATTTTGAATATTTGCAAAATATTAATGTCAAATAAGTTTACCTATAAACTAAGTTTTTTTACAGTAATTCAAATTGTTATTTTTTACTTTTTAGTGTAGGAACTTTTATTGCTTGACTTTTTTTGAAGGCGGTTTTTTTATTTTGTAAATTTTTTTTTTATTTGTAGCCGTTTAGTGTTTTTTTTTATTATAATGTGTTATGGCAAAGAAGTCAATATCGTTCCTACATTTCTTTTGAAAAAGTTACCAATGTCATATATGGAGAGATGATATGATGCATGAGATACTTATGACTTATAGTTAAAAAAAAATAATAATCTTATCATAAATTCATATTAGTTCTCGCCAAATAACAAAAAACTAGATATTTTCATCAACAGACAGATAAAGTTCAAAGATACCAAATGCAATCTAATTTAGTAGGGTAGACTGGGTACGGTTGAAACAATTTGGCATATTTGGTTTATAATTTTGTCATTTATTAACCAAATGCTCATTATGATACATGAAATTTAAATATGAAGTTTTAGCTACGATATGGCAGTGTCATTGTGGTTCTCAAATTACTATTTTTGGAAATAAGTGAAATTAAGAAATATTTATAATTTGTTTCAACCGTCCCCGTGCCAGGGGCGGTTGAAACAGCGATTGGGGTCAATTGAAACACATAAAAATAAAATAATAAATACTAATGAAATATATTTTATTTATAATTAATACTAATATAATAGTAATAATTACCACAACATTAATCAGTATTCAAGATGTTAATACTTCTCAAACGTTTATCAGCCTTTGACTAAAACCTAGTAAAGATGTAGAGTAATTACAAAAACGGTAGCATCAGAATAAACTTTAAAAACAAATAGACTTTTTCAAAAAAAACTAATTAAGAGACATTTCTAAAATTAATAAAATAACCATTGTGAATAAACTAAACGAAAATATTTTTAAATCAAATAAACTAATAAAGAAACCCCTGTTTAGATCAAATAGACATGGAGAATTAACTTAGAGAAAACATTTAGCTTAGGCATTAATCGGAGTATTCAGAGTCTGAATTCTAACAAACGTAGCTAAGACCAACTTCTGTGCATTCTTCATGTGCCCACTGTTTACCCAAAGTACATTGAATCCACTTCTCATATATAGCCCAAATCGTCACCACCGGTCGCATCTCGCTTTCGAATGTATCAGGGAACATTGGTGTATACCATGCTTTTCCGCCGCTTTCCGAAAGGTTTCTTCAGCTTTTACCTCCTCATATGCATTACTATAACTCGATAAGTCAATGTTCCTTCTGGAAGTCTTCCTCATCCGAACTCTCGGCATCTACAAAAAAAAAATCTGTTTCAACCGTCCCCACAAAAAATGTTTCAACCGTCCCCAACCCCAGTTTACGTATAATATACTCTATTTTTACGACAGTAATCATAAAACATCAAAAATAGTCACTATTCCTTATTCTACAAGCATCGTAATAATCGCAAACACACACCATAATACATTCACTTAAAAATAACAAATGAAAAAAACGTTAATGTCAGAAGAAAAATACTTACTTTTGTGTAATAAAAATAAATATGGCGTCCTGCACACAACCTCAACGCGCGGGATGTGGAGCGGCACTGTATTCGGGTTCGGACCTGTCGTCCGCTTATTCTTCCCCTTACACCCCATATTCCCCGCGTAACCATTTACAAGATATTTACTTTGTTTCAACCGTCCTTTGTTTATATCGTACCCAGTCTACCCTATCTATGATTAAATACATTCGTACATAGAAAAAAGACCGATGCAATTATTGTTTTGTATCAATTGTAACCCATTAAATGAAGAATACTATTTTGTTATTACTAAGAACATTCATATATAGACAAGTTGGTAAAAATACAAAAGACCATCGCTATTGTAAATATACATTTATGAGTCATTCAATGTATGAACCTTTTTTAAGTAAGTATTATCTACATATGTGCACACAAAAGAAACACAATTATTGTTTTGTAACCCATTTAAAACGACTGTTTTGTTAAAAATGCCAATGAATTCTCTTAGCCTATTACCAGGAAAACGATAAGAACACAATGACGCATTTCACCACTAATGTGTAAACGCAGTCCACGTGGACTAATGCAAAATAGCCAATACTAGGCCAAACTCCGCCCCCAAAGGTGTGCGGTCCCGCTCTAGAACCTTTCGGCCCCATCGGCCATCTGTTCTACGAGCAATGTGCCGTGCCCACTGTCACTTAAGTTTGGCATTTCTTCGGGCTATGTCGGTGACGCTGGTTCTTCTGCGGATTTCTTCATTTCTGATTCGAACATGCACGGAAACTATGAGCATAGCCCTTTCCATTGCTCTTGACAGCTCTAATAAGCTTACACAATACTAGGCCCCATGCCATCCTTCCAGCTTCATCATCACATCAGTTCAATAGTACCTTACAGCCAAAGTGCATCTTATAACAATTCTAACAAGCCCAAACACGGCTAGGATATATTAATTAGGTACGCAGTTCCAGTGCCTACCTTCCAGCTCCATAATCATCATTAAATCAGTTCGATGATAACATTTCCAACATAATTATTTAAGATCATTGGTTTACAGTGCATTTTCATAGTTGCTGAACTACCTTGATTGTGATATCTATGCGAGTGTCAAGTTTCATCACCCATTTCTGATCTTCTTCACCAGTTCCACCCCATCAAATATTACTTTTTGACTGTAAATGCTTGAGTGCTCTATGAAAATATTAAAATTACTATATAGTTGCCTATAATATTTGAGGAGTTCCCTCGATTTCTCATGGATCCCATCATCAAAACTCAATTTTGAAAAGAATGGGACCAATCTGGAAGCATATCCTTTCAATCATAATAAAAATTTTGCAAATCCGTCCATAAACGACGGAGTTCTGAGGTAACAAACATAAAAAAAAAAAATAAAAAAAAAAAAAAAAAAAAAATACAATCGAATTGAGAACCTCCTCCTTTTTTTGAAGTCGGTTAAAAATAAATTAATAGTAGAATCGCTTCGTTGTTTCGTGTGGTTTGAACTGCAACAATCGAGTAAGGGTTTTTGGATTCATTTCCCATCGATGTCAAACAAATTTTTACTTGCCCTTTTATGAAAAATCTGTTACATGTATGATACTCGCAAATTAGCTTGGATGTTTTTTTTCCTATGCCTTTAGGGCGTAAAGCTAAGATGTTAGGTACTTAGACTAGGTATGTCTGTTAAATAATTTAACATTTATTATTATGTGTGTTTTTCTACGCAACCTAAGGAGGTTTCACGTCATTTAATTTATAGTTCATTACTAATTCAAGGTAAAGGAAAAATGCTACATCCTCACCTCGAATTAATAGTCGAATGAATATCAATTAATACACTTTCAACTATATTAACATCTTCCATTAAGTAAACAATGAAAAAAAAACAATTACCAAAAAATATATTTTTCCGTATCTAAAATCCACTTTTCTTAAATCACCACAGATTATATCATAAAAAAACACCGATTTTTTTTTCTATAGAGTTCACTGCACTCCGATTGGTCGACGTAATATTTTTTTCACAAAAATAGACTGAACACGCAACGCCCACGGTTCTAAATTCGTATTTAAATTTAAAAAGTTACAAACGCATGCGCCTCGGTCGCGCGCGCTCACCTACTGACAGCGCGCATCACAGATTCTCAACTCGATTGTTATCGAGTAACCGACTAAATTAAAAAGACATACCATACAGCCAAAACATCATCAAACATGACCTTTTTAATTTAATCGTATATAACTAGACAAACTACGCTGCTAAATTATGTAGTCTGTATTATTCTGGTAGGGTTGCTAAATGGAGGTTCGTTTTCAATTTAGCCGGTTGTTATGGAAATTCTACGAGTAGATCACGAGGTACCAGCATCGTCGTTAGACGCGTATAGTTATTTTTAACTAGATTTAGAATAGCATGCCAAAATCGAAAATGTCAAGCAGTCTCAATGGTTTATTTTGCATTAATAAAGAGTTTAGTTAGCTTTTATTTTGGTTTGAATTTACTGTACTATTATAAGATCGATGTACCTATGGGCTATGTGATGAAGATTTGACCTATTTTCATAATGTCACGTATAATTACGAAATGGTCGAGTTTCGTTCGGGTTTTAAGTTTAAAATGCTGTTTTCGTGCGTGCCTTTGAGCTGTGTAGTGACGGCAGAATACATTTTGTTATTACTCTTCTCTTCCCGCCGATAAAAGTTGACTAAGGGCCTACACATTAGACAGGGAATGGGAGGCAGCGCTCTCTGATATACCTGAACCTCCTACATCTTTAGTAAAAAGGAGATTCATAGTTCTGTGGACCGTCACGTACTGTTAACAACGTGATACATTGAGAAATATACTGTTTAAGATATTGTTATCTTTACAATTGATAAAATCGAAGGTTGTGTGTAGATTTTTTCTTATTTTAAAGATAGTTTTAATACTTATATCTAAAACTAAGCTCAGAGAGGAAAGGTTTTCTAATGATGAACATTTTTTCTATCTTTATTTGTATACCTATTTTGTTTTTGTTTTATCCATTCAGAAGAAGACTGTGTCGTTAGTTGTATTACCATAAGCAATTATAGAGTAACGGATCTAGCGTTCGATTTATGAATTGAAGAAAACTAAGATCATAATTCTCTGAGCTATATTAATAGTCTATCGTGGTAATCAATGATTTTATACATTTTATGGTATTTTGTTCATGATTTTTTTTTTATGTAGTAGGTCGGCAAACGAGCAGACGACCTGATGGTAAGCAATCAGCGTCGCCCATGGACACCCGCAACGGAGGAGTTACGATTGCGTTGCCGACCTTTTAGGGATTAGGGTTTTGGAGATTTAGGGATCGGGGAGGGGAATTGGGCCTCCGGTAACCTCACTCACACGGCGAAACACAACGCTGTGGTTGTTTCACGCATGTTTTCTGTGAGGCCGTGGTATCACTCCGGTCGTGCCGACCCATTCGTGCCGAAGCATGGCTCTCCCACACTTAAAACAGTGATAAACTTATTTAGTTATTTTGCCCTTAATTTATCAAACACAAAGCGAATCCGTTCGCACACCTATAGTCTCCAATTACCTCGATTAACAGGTAAAGTTATCCCAGCCAGGGTTGCGGGTGCAAATACAATAATGTACATATAAAGGAGGAGAAGGAACGATGTGCTTTTTAGTCAGTAGGAGTCTTTTCTATGTCATAATGTCGGCAAACGAGCAGACGACCTGATGGTAAGCAATCAGCGTCGCCCATGGACACCCGCAACGGAGGAGTTACGATTGCGTTGCCGACCTTTTAGGGATTAGGGTTTTGGAGATTTAGGGATCGGGGAGGGGAATTGGGCCTCCGGTAACCTCACTCACACGGCGAAACACAACGCTGTGGTTGTTTCACGCCGGTCTTCAGTGAGGCCGTGGTATCACTCCGGTCGAGCCGACCCATTCGTGCCGTAGCATGGTTTTCCCACACGTCTAACACTCCCTCTCAAGTAATTGAATAGTTCATCACCACTCAAAAAGAAGTACTTAAATTAGTTATCTATCCTTTTGGGGGGGTAAAAAAGATCTCTTCTTTTATGATTATATAACACATAGTTATTTATATGTATAGTCGTATGTAAAGCAGTAACTAATGCAGTAGCTCAGGTTAATTGGTTAACAAAACGCTCAAGGTCAGAACGAAGGCTGTGACAGCATTGTGTAATGCGCACGCGCATAGTGACGCTGGATGTGCCTTGAGCGCACTTGTAATGGTCAGTGGGCCTACCGTGGCATGTTAAAGCCTCAATCTTCGGGGCGAGAAAGAGGGATAGAGCTATACAACTTTTATAGCTCCATCTCTCTTTCTTGCCCGAAACATTGACGCGTCAACACTTCATGGTAATCTTTGGAACCGCAGGTTATACTTATTTATGCTTTATTGTACACAATGAAATGAAGTTTGTACAAAAGGCGGTTTTAATGCCATATGGCATTCTCTACCAGTTAACCTTTTTAACTATTGGATTTAACCTCTCGTCTGCCGGTATATGAGACACAATAGCAAATACAATTTGTCTCACTTAGATTTATTCTAATCTTCTGTTAACTTGTGAACGACCTATATCAATAAAAATACCAAAAGATGCACCAAAAACATAACTTAGGTACATTTGCATCAGCCGGGGTAAGCGCAATAAGGCGCGGCCTCGGCCTAGAGCCGGATGAGCAGGAACGGAGGGTTAGTAAGAGTCTGACACTCCCTCTCGCCTCACCCTGGGCAAGAGAAGTCATTTGATGATTATCCCCTCACAAAAAAAGGTACATTTGCATCGAAGTCCAACAGCCAAAAAACACGTTCATTTTTATTCCTGACTGTCATCAACATTAAAATGAGTATAAACATTTACCAGCACGCTAAATTTAGCTCCGGTTTCGCCAAATAGGTTGTGATTAGCCGACCCTTATAGCCATTAACTTTTATTTGATATTGCGACCGTTATGGCGCGTGACGTCATAAGTATTAAAAATTGTTACATGTTTTTCGCGATAATATTAACATAACATTAAAGCTGGAATGATAATATGGCGTCAAAGGAGGCACAAGTGTATAGCCGAGCTTTTGTGGGCGGTTAGGGATTGAGTATTCCGATAACTACAAAGGTGACATATAACGCGAGCCGGCCCATTCGTACCGAAGCATGGCTCTCCCACACATGACACCAGACCCTTGTGTTAGGTTGCGACGAGGGGAGAACTATTTGTAATTGAATCCTCCTTATGACATACTAGCCACTCTCTCGCCGTTTCACCCGCTGCTCAGCTACCTTCAATAGTAGCATGATGTTCCATAGCCTATAGCAGTCAGAAATATTGTAGCTATCTATCAGTTAAAGAATTTTGGCAATCCGACCAGCGCGAGCGGTTTCAAATATTACCCCCTACATACAAACGTGAAATTTTTATCCTTTATAATATTAGTTTATATTATAAGTAGGATGTCAATCTAAACGGGAAGATTAAGGACATTAATATGGTCCGCAACTACTTATGGCTCGCATGTAATACGCCACTAAAGACTCACTGTTTCCCAAATTTTATTCGGTACTTTTCTAAAACAGACAGTAACGAACGCAGCAAAATTGGTCCAGGCGTTGTTATGTTATGCTCTTCCCAATTCATGTTTATATCATAATACATATAATAAGATTACATTTTTGTGGTGTAACACTCATAACTGTCGAGTAAAGTAGGTATAACATTTTATGGGTACACCTTTACTCTTTCTGCACATTGACGGTCGTGATGCGAGTTATAAAGCAAACATCTAAAAAGTTGTTTAATCGCAATATGAACTAGATATTTTGAGTTTAATTTTGATAAAAAAAATTAATAAATGCTAGTCACATCTAGCATCTACAAAACACCTAATACTCGTACATCTGTGTTCCTACGTCGCTACGCTAACAATCGTACAGTCAACAAAACAAACTGTGTCAAGTTTATTCATATTTTTATCACTAGATTTTTTGCTACCATTATTTAGAAACGCACCAATTGGTTTTGTTTTTAAGCGAAACCATTTAAAAACAATCGTTTTTTTTTATTTTTCAAACTAGTTATGTCATAAAGTGGTTTTTACCTTACTAATATTATAAATGCAAATTTTACGATATGTTTGGATGTTTGTTACTCAATTACGCCAATACGGCTGGAGGATCTGGATGAAATTTTTTTATCTTACTAATATTATAAATGCAAATGTTACGATATGTTTGGATGTTTGTTACTCAATAACGCCAAAACGGCTGGACGGTTCAGGCACAGGCATAGAATATATTCCGGAATAGGACATAGGCTACTTTTTATCAACACCACGCAGCCGAAGCGGGCGGAAGTTAGTTCTTTACATGATATGGTGGAAAACCAGTTGATGGATTTATCTAATTGTAAGCAATTGCCGCCGCCCATGGTCACTCGCAATACCAGTTGAGTGCCAAGTGTTTTGATGATTTATGGATTGGGAAGGGATGACGAGAAGGATTGGACCTCCGGTAACCCCATTCATACCGCAAAACACAACGCTGTAGTTGTGTCACGCCGATATTCTGTAAGTGCGTAGTTACTTCGGTCGAGCCGACCCATGCGTGCCGAAGCATGGCTCTTTTGGATTGACAATTAACTATAAGCCAGCTCTAATAACCTGCCGGGGTTGCGACTGGACTAGAATAGGAGAAGTAAAGGAGGGGTTTTTAGTCAGTAAGAGTCTGACATTCCCTCCTGTCCTGCCCTGTGCAGGAAGTCATTTGATGATTTTTGAAGTGATTTGGTTGTAGCCTATATAAAACCTAATAGCCTTTAGGTATGTATATATGTATTTGTAGAGTTGCTTTCTAGATGTACAATTTTGATACATTTCGTCTATAGCTTATGTCAACTCTCAATGTTAATCATGTTTTTCTTGAAGGCAAAGTGTTTATAATGGTCTTTAATAAGACCATTTTAGTTACTTTTAATAAATGATTTAACTTTGACAAACAATAGATCGGCAAACAAGCAGACGGATTACCTGATGGTAAGTAATCAGTGCCGCCCATGGACACCCGCAACGGAGGAGTTACGAGTGCGTTGCCGACCTTTTAGGGATTAGGGATTTTAAGATTTAGGGATTGAGGAGGGATTGGGGGTGGGGAAAGATTAGGCCTCCGGTAACCTCACTCACACGGCAAAACACAACGCTGTGGTTGTTTCACGCCGGTTTTTAAATACGTACATTCTTTTGCAAAATATTGGTTCGGGTTTGGGATTGATATGTATGTGAAATTGTATGTTTATAAAAGCGCCCACGATACAGGTAGGGTTCCGTGGTAATGTCAAAAAAATAATAATACAAATGAAACTATTATGCTAATGCTACATATTTTGGGAGCAATATTTTTTTTGTGTATAGTAAAACTAAATTGACTTGTGTAGGTATCTAACTAAATAGATAATTTCTATTGGAACGTATCTGTATTGACGTGTTAAAATAAGAATAAGTAGAGATCTTGCCGTATGCTGCAAGTAAAGTATAACACCTTTTTTTAAGAGATAGGTCGGCAAACTTGCAGGCGTTCCTAGATCCAACTAGACTTAGACTAATCGGCTACATCCACAACACCAATAGAGTTACGAGTCCGTTGCCGACCATTAGGGGATCAAGGTTTCGGATATTTAAAGTTGGGTAGGGATGGAATGAGAAGAAAAGAATTATGCCTCAGGTGTCCACTCGAATGGCAAAACACAACGCTGTGGTTGTACCACGCTGGTTTTCAGTGAGGTGGTGGAAATCACCCCGTCGTGCCGACCAATTCGTGCCGAAACTAGGTTCTCCCACACTCTTTCACACATAATATTGTATTGTATAGCTTTTTTTTTTTTTTTTTCTGCCCAGGTAGGGCAGAGAGGGAGTGTAAGACTCTTACTGACTAGAAGCCACCCCGTTCTCCGTCTCCTGCTCCGAGCTGGGCACATTATTGCGATTGCCACCGCTACCCCGGCTAAAATATTGTTTAGTTAAGGAGTTAGTTTGTTTAAACGCGTTTTTCTCAAAAAATACTGGTTCGATTTGATTATCAAGGATAGGTTACGAAACATTATGCTGCAAGCAAGAAGTGGTGAGAAGCTGGGATAAAAAATCACTTTTAGAAAGCGAGAAATTCGAAAACGTATGTATGTCTATCGGTTAGTCCCTTAATGAAGCCCGTTCCAAAGTGTATGTAGATCCTATGAAGAAGAAAGAGCAAGAAGCTCTATGGTTGGTTACTCTGTCATTTCATTCACTACACTTTGCACTTTCTGACAATTAAATCGTGTCAAGTACAACTGCAAGATCTCTGATTTACCATACCTACATATCTAACACATAAAAATCCAAATCCATCAGTATCCGCCGTACACCGTATAGAATGTGTGCGGACGATTCTGTTGACTGTACCAGTTGACGATAAAAAGGAAGTCACGATACATTAACATGTTGATATTACAAACGTTTGGCCACTAAACTAACGAGGATATATAAACACTATCTTCTCTCACCCGCTGCTCAGCTCCTACAGCTCAAAGTGGGATTTTACAGCCTATAACCTTCCTCGATAAATGGACTAATGAACACAAAAAGAATTGTTCAATTACAATCAGTAGTTCTGAAGATTAGTGCGTTCAACCAAACAAACAAATAGCTCACAATATCTGTACCGTTGGTAAAAAGCCTAAAGCTAAACTTTACCTACTCCTTCCTAAAAGGTCGGCAAGGTGCCTGTGACTCTTCTGGTGCTGCATGTGTCCGCTGATCACTTACCATCAGGTGATCCGTCTGCTCGTTTGCCTCCTATTCCATAAAAGAGACCGGATCTCTTCCTATCACCAAAGTTAAGCAACATCGGGCTAGGTCGATAGTTGGATGGGCGTCTCGAAACATCACGTTGTATTAGCTTCACAAATAGGAGAACGAACAGAGTGGGTTTTGTGAGTCTGACACTCGCTCTCGCCCCATACGGTACAATTACTGCTCTATCTATTTAAAAATACCGCATCAAAATCCGTTGCGTAGTTTGAAAGATTTAATTAAGCCTACATAGGGATATAGGGATAGAGAAAGCGTTTAATACTATGTAGTGATATCTTTTCATGGCCACACCGAACTCGCTTCCGCTTACGCTCAGCTTCGTAATACTGTTAGTCAATACAACGCTCCTAATCATGTGTCACAGATGTAAAATGCGGAGTTATGAGGTATACACGACTGCATATCAAGTTATACAAAACCACTATAATCTTACCTTTGAATGAGCGAAAAGGTCATAGAGAGTGAGACCAAGATATAGTGTTTTTTTGTAAAAGTGTAGTCTACTGGAAAAATGTTAAGTAGAAACTTACGAATATATAGGAAAAGGATAAAAAAATACTTTGGGCTTGTATTTATTCCTCTAGCTATACCAACCGTCATATTTATTAATTGATCGTAGGTATAAAATGCCAATTACCTAAGTTCTTACTTAAGTTTACCTACCTGGTTAAAATATTTATGCCTAGCTAGATGCAATACGTATAAAATATTACGAAAATTCGTTAAAATTCCTTCTTAGCACATAGCAATACCAGCATTGTATATTTAAAACTAATTTATTCATTATTACCATACTTGCACATTGCAAATTAGCATATTACTGAACAATTTTAATTACAACGCCATCTATTTTACAAAACCTAATTAAGTTACCATAATCTACTAAGAGATGTCGCTAAATAATAAAAAAATAATATCTGCACGACCTATTTTGAATTTGGAATAACATTGTGATGACCTTTGCCTTTCAGTTAGCTCAAAAACAATGTTGTTGACATTACGAACTCTACATTCGAAAACAAACCACAACTGTTTCGAATAAGGTTGTATTTTAGTTGATAGTAAATAGTAGTTAAATTATAATGGTTAAAATTTTTACCTTTCATGTGTTCTGACGTGTCGGCTCTCATTATGTCAGTTAAGTAATGTTCTAGCGATCGCATATTGTCTAAACCGCTTCTTTCCTGAAACAATACAGAATAAAAATGTTAACTTCCATTAAACAGAAAAAAAAATAATCCTACCTATAGCCTGATAGATAGGAATCGACAGCCTTATTATCAGGCGGCGACCATAGACGAAATGCTACGCCCGCAAGTCCAATTTAAAATTCCCTATTTATCGAAGTTTAGAAGATGGTATCGTTTCTAAAATATACCTATGTTTTCTAAAGATGCCCAGTTTCGAATTACCGACTGTGAATCAAAATGTTTTTAGCGTTAAGCATTAAATTACTTTTCTCGTCCTGGGTTTTATTTTATGAGGGGAAAATCTACTAATGGAGTATCGGACTCTTACTGACTAAAAACTATCCCGTTGCTTCTCCCGCTGTAAGCCGAGGCTGCGATACATCTATATATGTAAAAGAAAGTCGTGTTAGTTACTCCACTTATAAGTCAACAACATCTGAACCGACTTAACTGAAAATTGGCAGGGAAGTAGTTTAGAGCCAGGAGAAGGACATAGGATAGTATAGCATAGGTAGTGTAGGGTAAGTAGAGTAGGGTAGGTAGGACAGGGTAGGGTAGGGTAAGTAGTGTAGGTTAGGTAGAGTAGGGTAGGTAGGGTAGGGTAGGTAGACTAGGGTAGGCAGAGTAGGGTAGGCAGAGTAGAGTAGGTAGGCTAGGTACATAGAGTAGGGTAGGTAGTGAAGGTAGAGTAGGGTTGGTAAGTAGGGTAGGTGGTCAAATGACGGGAGCGACGCCACGGGTAAGAGCTACGATATATGACCCGCAAGGCCGCAACCCAGGACCAAGCAGCTAGTGACCGATTTTTTTTTTTAAGCTTACCGACCGATCTGTACGTTATTGGGTAAAACCTATATCTTGTGTCACTTGTGGCGAAAATCGTGGTGATGATGATACTCGTCTACTTCTAGGGTCTACTCCTATGGGTCCGAGGCGAAAACATGTAGCTTCCATAAAATTATCAATTTATTTCGCAGAAATAGTAAGTACCTAATACTACAAATTGGTAGTGCGTAGGCGTTGTGGGTAAACACCCACGCGGCTGCCAAGCATAGCTATAGGTACTTCTTTACTCAAATGGAACCGTCGTGTTTCAATCCAGGTAAAAAAAAAAAAATTAAAAAATATTTTTCCAATTGTGCCTACCTGGGTAGGTAGGTAGGTACTTCACAAAACGCAAATAACAATATGGCCGACCAAAAAAAAATAAAATAAAAACTGAATCTAAATCAAAGTTCGAATTTTATTTACCCATAAAAAAGTAATAAAACAAAATATGTTTTCAATTACCTATCGCCATTATTGTCGATACGCCAGTTAAAAGTTTCACGTGCGCAGGTAAACTCGGGGATTCAGTCAATCGTATTTCATTGCAGCATGGCTATACTAAATCTGATTGGTCCCATAAGCTTCCTGCATTCCAATTCGTAATTGAAAACAAACAATCTTCTCGACCTGCGTGACCCAATTTGAATTTGGAATCGCATTGCGTTGGCCTTTCAACCTAGGTGCAGTGTTTAAAAAGAACTAGAATTTTTTAAACGCTCTTTCACATGAGTGCCAACTTTAATACATTGAACTAAAGTTGATTTTCTTTTACCCCCTAACCTTTGGCTATTCACTTCGTATAATTAATTTTCGACGTTATGCTGTAGCGTATAAGATTCAATATAGCTTGGGCCTTCTTCAACGTTATGGCGCAATGCTGTACTGACGTCACACTGCGTAGCGGGAAAATGGGTCAGTAGGTTTACAGTATGGCTTATCGTCCAGTTAAGTTAGACCTCTGATGCAACAAAATAATTGAGATAAGAGGGGTCTTCGCAGCATGGACTTTTTCAGTAATGGCGCCTGAATGATTGATTCGAATATTGATTTTATTTGAATGAATTTTCTGTTTCAATGGATCGTCATTTATATATTTCTTGCATTTTATTGCAGTTTTCTTAATTAAATCGCTTCTAGGAATAGTAATTATAATTGCATGATGAAAATAAGTGGTTAATCATCGCAGTTTCATTGTCATTATATGCAACGTACGTTGTCTCGTTCTATCACAGTGTAACTAACAAGGATAGAGATACCGCTTACGAACTAGAAATTCACATTTCCACATAACATATTTTTACGTTTTTCCCGCCCCAAATATTCAAAAATCGAACGTTTCAATACCATATCTTTTCTGTATAAGTACCTACCTAATTCACGATATTTTTTCAAATACTTTCACGCCTTTACAAGGATGACTTGACATTTTAAGTAAGGGCAGCCATCTTATGTTAAATAGGTCAAAACACTTGGACCCTTGGATTTTGGGGACATTGCGGAAGTTATATGAATGGAGACTTGTGATAAGGGGCGACGTTGATTACGTATACATTTCTACGTAGGGTGGTATATCAGAAGACGGATCGCCTGATGGTAAGCAGCACGACGGCGGCGCCCGTGGAACACCAGAGGAAGTAACAAACACGTTGTCGGTCTTCTGGGCTTGGATTCCGGCCTCCGGTGCCCAGTTCTTGAGAGCCGTATTTCTACCTGTAATGGCTAGTTCGATCATAGGAGCCATGGCCTCACAGAAAATTGACGAAAACAACTCTTTCATTGTGTTTCGTCGTGTGAATGAGGTTACCGGAGGTCCAAACCTCCCTATCACATTCATGCTAAATCTCCAAGTTGCCCAATTCTTAAAACCCTTTTCCCTCATAAGGCTGACGAGGGGTTACCATCAAGTAATTCCTCTCGTCGTTTGCCAACCAAACAAATAATAAAAAATCAATTGAATATTACGACTGGTGTTTAATTATTTCTTAGTAGCTTTTGCCGACTTTGTTCGCGTGGAATAGTGACTTCCTTTAAAATGTTGGTTTAGAAACTATCCTATGTCCTTTCTCGAGTTTCAAACTATGTCTGTACCAAATTTCACACAAATAGGTTAAGTAGTTTAGGCATAAAGAAAAGACAGATAGATAGACAGAGAGAGTTACTTTCGCATTTATAATATTAGTTTGGACGTTTGGATAGATAATAGATAGATTGAAGAGAATAATTGTTCGGTTTTTCAAAATTAATTTTTCAAAAACCGAACAATTTTTAACGGTTGAACTTGACAGTTGTCGAGCCACGAGCTAATGACGGATTGAACATCAAAAATGTACTAAAATAAACATAAAATACCGTTAAGGAAGTATACAAAAATAGAATAACTTAACTGAAAGACAGATCCTGTTATAATTCGTTACGGAAGATATTCTCCATGCTAACATTAGCTCATGACGATACCTAAGTACGTGTGTCGCCTGGACAGTCACCGCTACCATCAGTTGACTGGACAATCTCTTTACATGAACTGCTGTTTACATGTGAACATTAGCTCATGACAATACCTAAGTACGTGTGTCGCCTGGACAGTCACCGCTACCATCAGTTGACTGGACAATCTCTTTACATGAGCTGCTGTTTACATGTGAACATTAGCTCATGACGATACCTAAGTACGTGTGTCGCCTGGACAGTCACCGCTACCATCAGTTGACTGGACAATCTCTTTACATGAACTGCTGTTTACATGTGAACATTAGCTCATGACAATACCTAAGTACGTGTGTCGCCTGGACAGTCACCGCTACCATCAGTTGACTGGACAATCTCTTTACATGAGCTGCTGTTTACATGTGAACATTAGCTCATGACGATACCTAAGTACGTGTGTCGCCTGGACAGTCACCGCTACCATCAGTTGACTGGACAATCTCTTTACATGAGCTGCTGTTTACATGTGAACATTAGCTCATGACGATACCTAAGTACGTGTGTCGCCTGGACAGTCACCGCTACCATCAGTTGACTGGACAATCTCTTTACATGAGCTGCTGTTTACATGTGAACATTAGCTCATGACGATACCTAAGTACGTGTGTCGCCTGGACAGTCACCGCTACCATCAGTTGACTGGACAATCTCTTTACATGAGCTGCTGTTTACATGTGAATATTAGCTCACGACGATACCTAAGTACGTGTGTCGCCTGGACAGTCACCGCTACCATCAGTTGACTGGACAATCTCTTTACATGAGCTGCTGTTTACATGTGAATATTAGCTCACGACGATACCTAAGTACGTGTGTCGCCTGGACAGTCACCGCTACCATCAGTTGACTGGACAATCTCTTTACATGAGCTGCTGTTTACATGTGAACATTAGCTCATGACGATACCTAAGTACGTGTGTCGCCTGGACAGTCACCGCTACCATCAGTTGACTGGACAATCTCTTTACATGAGCTGCTGTTTACATGTGAACATTAGCTCATGACGATACCTAAGTACGTGTGTCGCCTGGACAGTCACCGCTACCATCAGTTGACTGGACAATCTCTTTACATGAGCTGCTGTTTACATGTGAACATTAGCTCATGACGATACCTAAGTACGTGTGTCGCCTGGACAGTCACCGCTACCATCAGTTGACTGGACAATCTCTTTACATGAGCTGCTGTTTACATGTGAACATTAGCTCATGACGATACCTAAGTACGTGTGTCGCCTGGACAGTCACCGCTACCATCAGTTGACTGGACAATCTCTTTACATGAGCTGCTGTTTACGTGTGAACATTAGCTCACAACGATACCTAAGTACGTGTGTCGCCTGGACAGTCACCGCTACCATCAGTTGACTGGACAATCTCTTTACATGAGCTGCTGTTTACATGTGAACATTAGCTCATGACGATACCTAAGTACGTGTGTCGCCTGGACAGTCACCGCTACCATCAGTTGACTGGACAATCTCTTTACATGAGCTGCTGTTTACATGTGAACATTAGCTCATGACGATACCTAAGTACGTGTGTCGCCTGGACAGTCACCGCTACCATCAGTTGACTGGACAATCTCTTTACATGAGCTGCTGTTTACATGTAAACATTAGCTCATGACGATACCTAAGTACGTGTGTCGCCTGGACAGTCACCGCTACCATCAGTTGACTGGACAATCTCTTTACATGAGCTGCTGTTTACATGTAAACATTAGCTCATGACGATACCTAAGTACGTGTGTCGCCTGGACAGTCACCGCTACCATCAGTTGACTGGACAATCTCTTTACATGACCTGCTGTTTACATGTGAACATTAGCTCACGACGATACCTAAGTACGTGTGTCGCCTGGACAGTCACCGCTACCATCAGTTGACTGGACAATCTCTTTACATGAGCTGCTGTTTACATGTGAACATTAGCTCATGACGATACCTAAGTACGTGTGTCGCCTGGACAGTCACCGCTACCATCAGTTGACTGGACAATCTCTTTACATGAGCTGCTGTTTACCTACATAAGATCTCTCACTTACTTATATGTTCCTGGTACCTACTTATGTACATTCTACTTAGAAATTAGAATGAGATCGCACAATGTAGAATTTCTCGGTATTTTTTAATAGGTAAACATTGCTTAACAATTGATTTTTATTTTCAAAATAAGCGAGAAATGTCGTAGAAACAGATATTAATTAATTTATATACTAGCCCTGGCTTCGCACGGGTGCAATGCTGATACTAAATTTCTCCTCTATTTAGTGGACATTGATACCTAAGTACATACATATAAACCTTCCTCTTCAATCACTCTATCTATTAAAAAACCTCATCAAAATCCGTTGCGTAATTGTAAAGATCTAAGCGTACATAGGGACATAGGAACAGACAAAGCGATTTTATGTGTTTTTTTTATGTAATAAGTCGGCAAACGAACAGACGGATTACCTGATTGCTTACTTGCTTGCCTCGCAACGGAGGAGTTACGAGTGCGGTGCCGACATTTTAGGGATAAGGGATTTGGAGATTTTGGGATTGGGGAAGGGTCCGGGAAGGGGAAGGATTGGGCCTCCGGTAACCTCACCCACACGGCGAAAAACAACGCTGTGGTTGTTTCACGCCGGTTTTCTGTGAGGTTACACTAGTTATTCGATTTTTTTCTCCAAAAAGGTTAATAGAAATACTCCTTATAATAATTACAGGGTATAACAATAACCTAACCTATTCAGTCCGTTACTTAAATAAGGAAGAAATACTTATGAATATTTTTCTTCTTTTATGACCACGAATTTTTACTGTCTTGTCATTATAACAAAACAGTATTTGGACAAAATGAATTAAGTTAAGCAGTGGGCACACAATACCTCACTTTAAAGTACTTATTATGCAAGATATTTCAAGTCAATGTAAGAAGCATCAAAAGTTCTTATGAACATAAAAGAAAAAAACAGTAGGTAGGTACAGAGAAATTATTGAAAAATCGGAATAGACTTGGGATTTGAAAAATGGAATACAATTTTGCCCAAAAGCAAGCATTGCCAACATGACGAAAAGACATACAATGTAGCCAATAGCAGCACATAATAGGAAAATTTGGTTAGCTCAGCGACTGAAGCTATTTGAAAATAGAACGCAGTGAAGTTGGAACTTGGAACGGACATGTCTCTTTTTTAACCGACTTCAAAAAAGGAGGAGGTTCTCAATTCGACGCGTATTTTTTTTTTATGTATGTACACCGATTACTCGAAGACGCCTGGACCGATTTGCAAAATTCTTTTTTTATTCGATAGGGTATACTTGCCATTTGGTCCCATTGTCATGAGGTCAGGATCGGATGATGGAATCCTGGAGAAACCGAGGGGAACTTTCGAAAATTGTAGGGGCGAGTAGGTTTTTTGTATGATGTTTAAGTAGGCCTTTAACAACACTACAACTTGACGAAGGTTGAAGTCGACCAGATGTTGGAGCTGGAAGACAGTCGAGGGATCTCCTTGACTATTTGGAGTAATTGCCTTGTGTTTGGGCTTGAATGATTCGTATTGGCGAGCACTTTGCAGCAGGCTTGGTCGTAACTGTCATTAAGGGTCTGATGATGAGAACGAAGGACAGCTCAGGGAACTCCTGAACGGTTTACAGTAACTACTTCGTGTTTGAACTTAATTCATTAATATTGATGAAAACATTGTACCTGTAGGTATGTATCATAACAACTGAAGGTCTGCAGTTTACCTGATGATGGAGACAATTGACCGTCGAGGGAATTCCGGATGGAAACGAGAGACAGTCGAGAGAACTCCTCAACGGTTCATAGCAGCTTCCTTGTGTTTGAGCTTAATTTATTCGTTTTGATGAGAACTTTACACCTTGATGGATTGTGACTGTCATTAGGGATCTGATGATGAAGACGAACGACAGTCTAGGGAACTCCTCAACGGTTTACAGTAGCTACCTCGTGTTTGAACTTTATTTATATTGTTAAGAACTTTCCCTCTCCTAGAGAGATAGCCTGTGTCCCAGTAGTGGGAACATTAAAATGGCTGATGATAATGATGATGATGATTAGAACTTTCCCATTTCTTGGGATCTATATTTTTTAATCGGGCGGCTCCTTTCGTTGGCCAACACATAGCTACTTAAAAATATATACTATTCAATATGTTAATTTATATTTAAAATATTACTGTAGTTTACAGAAGAACTTGCAACAGACACGAAAAAGAAAAAAATAAAAAAAACTACGTTTAAAAAAACCGACTTCAAAAACAAAAAAGTGTCAAATAAGTAATTAAAATTGATATTTTAATAGCACTCTTACGTACGCGAAGCTAATACTTTTAATATTAATAATAAAACACTATCAATTCTATGTGCTACCTATTCATAGGTTTGAAGTCGGTGCCAAGCCCTAAACAGAATAAAACTAAATGAGAATTAAGACTGTTTAACTGCAAAAAGACGAAATTTCCACAACTAACAACGCAGCTACCTACTACTACTTTTAACAACCAAGTACGAGAAAACTGTCAGAATTCATAATCTTTCTAAGCTATATACAGTTTCGCCGGTAACGAAACCATATAGACTTCTGATTCTACGCTAACGCCATCAAGTTAGAAAATCGGTACTAAATTTCTTAAATCCTAACAAATAACTACAAACGCGCCCGGCGAGTTTAGGTACTCATGTAATCATGCTTAGTATATTATGTGTTAGGGCTTGGCACCGACTTCAAACCTATGAACAGGTAGCACATAGAATTGATAGTGTTTTATTATTAATATTAAAAGTATTAGCTTCGCGTACGTAAGAGTGCTATTAAAATATCAATTTTAATTACTTATTTGACACTTTTTTGTTTTTGAAGTCGGTTTTTTTAAACGTAGTTTTTTTTATTTTCTCATTCAAAGTATTAACGTTCTGCCTGCGGCTTCCTTTACCTACTCTTTTGGAACTTAGGTTTTTCTTCGAGATCATTCCATTGCTATATTTAAGTATATTTAAATAAAAAACCGCCTGTGTTAACCTGAAAAGTGTAAACTTTTCAATAGTGAAAGATACGTAGCATATTAACAACTAAATCTTTTCTCTTTATACTTATTTAAAAGTAATAAAGTAAAGTTGACAATATGGCAAGGATATTAGGTAGTATCCTTTTTTAAACATAAATTATTTTAACTCTTCAACGCAATACAATATAAAAAAATAAATATAGAGAAATTGATTATTTTGGAAAATCAAGAAATGAAAATGTGATTTTTATTAATTTAATATTTAATATTGCATTTCGATAAGGTTGGCGTATCCGCATGGATAAAAAACCCCATGTTAATTATATACAGAAAAAAATGCAATACTTTTTCTTATGGTTCTCATGAAAAAAACTGTAAACCCACATTGCACTTATGAAGGCAGGTTTAATTAAACGTGTTACAATGCATCTAGGTTTGCGATACATAATTCAAGATAAAAAAAAGAAAAATATAACCTATGTTAGGTACTAAAAGGCCAATGTGTACGCATGCAAATAAATGACTTCGCAAAAAAAAGAAACATGTTCTATTTTTAAACCGATAAAGTAATGAACTCAAGGCTTTGCCTGTACGAATTTGATTCTTCAATAATAGTCAAATTCAATACTTTTTTTTGTTGTTGTTGTTGGAATCTCCAATACTATGTTGTCGACTATACTGCCAGTGTCAATACTTTATTTGGATTTTTAAAATCTAAAACGTTCTGTTACTTTTGAACGCGTTTGCGTGACGTCACATTTTTTTTATTTCGTATAGCTACATATGTATTTCTCTTGAACCAGGTATCTAAACGAAAAGGAATATTTAGTGTATCGTAAAATTATTGCTGTTAAAATTATTTCACGCTGGTTTTCCGTGATGTCACTCTAGTGGATCCGATTTATTCGTGCTGAAGCATGGCTCTCTCACACGTAATTCGTCACTACCTATAAAGTATCTCTGACAAGAGTCTGACACTTTCTCTCGCCTCACCCTGGGCGGGAGAAGTCAATTAATGATTTTCCCATAATAAAATCTTAAAAAAGTTTCTACGCTTAAATCTTAAAAAATACGCAACAAATATTGATACGATTTTTTGTAATACCAACATACTCGTATACTAATTAAAAAGGAGGCTAGGTTTATTATCTATAATATAGGTAATTAATGAATAGTGAAGAAAATTTATATCAGCATTAAAATCGTGAGAAGCCGGTCAGGTCGCTAGTATTTTATAATCTGTATTCCGTTACACTAGCTGTTGGATAGATGATACGCTAACCAGATCATCTGATGAGGTGATAAGGCCCTAGATAGGGTTCCGATAAGATAACGACTGATAACGCGAACAAACAGACAGGTTTCAACATCAGTTTCTTTTTAATGTACCTCACAAACACGATTTTGATGGTATGCGGTGGAATATTTTTACTATCCATAAGTAAAAAAAAGATGGCGACTAAAATACATGCCCCATTGATTTTAACAACCACAATCGCAAAGTAAGGAACGGAAGTATCCGATTCCAATGGCCCTATGTAAAAGGGATCTCCAAAGAGGTTTTTACTCAGTAAGAGTCTGACCCCCTGTTACAACGGAAGAGCTCCATAAGAGGTTTCCACATCACGATCAAAAAAGAAAGGTCACGAAATGACTATTGAGTGGTCTTTTGCACCCCAAGTCAAAATCAAAGTCTTTTTATAACGAAGAAATCCATAAAACGCATTTTTGTCAAGTTGAAATGTTAGAATTGTACTTATACTGAAACTATGTAAATATTCGCTTTAACAAACAAACAAAAAAAATAAAAATCTCCATTTTGCCTCTAAACTCTGTAAAATAATATAATATGAAATGTATATAAACATTAAACAATCTATACGTATCACTTTCAACAAAATTATCAATAATTAATTCAACTAGCTCTGCCTGTACCTACTAGAAATTCCCGCCTCAAATTATGACAGCTGTCAAATTTTGCAAAATGGCGACGTTGACAAGTTGACGCGTTTAATTTCCCTCCGAAATATTCTTGGGGTTGTGTCAGAATCTGCACAAAACAAGACTACACAATACGATATAGATATTCTTCATATTGAAAGGCGTAGGAATTAATTCGTTTCGTTTGATTAAATATTTCTACCAAAAAAGTTCTTAAAGATTGAAATTGAAATTTATACAGTTAAGTACCTAATAAATTCTCATTATTTTTAGACACTCGAATCAAGCAAACCTATTCATTTTTCTTTGGAAGTACAACTCTTTCTTCCAAACAAAAAACGTTTCAGCCGTTTAATACTTTAAAAACCACAAACTCCGTCTCAGCAACATTCACACGACACGATAACACTACAATCCGTCACAGAGCTGTCAATGAATTAGAAATAACACAGATAAAACAAGATAAACGAAATAAACCAGTGTCTGCTACAAATCACACGATAATAAGCGAAAAAAAACACATTTTTTTTTTTTTTTTTACTTGCAATAAACATTACATTTCTATCCAATATGTATAAGCTATTGAGAGAGTGTGAGACTCTCACTGTCTGAAAACCAACCCGTACCTTCTTTCAAAGAAAGAGAAAAATTTGACGTTAAAATATATGACGTCACAATTTATTAATTAATTTAAAAATGTAGGTACGTGTTGTGAGTTATGTTACACCACTGACGTACGGAGAAGAAAAACATCTTTAGGAAACCTGGACTTATAATTTCTAAGTAGATATAAATTTGAAATCGCCAATCCGCCTTGAGCAAGCGTGGTTAGTAATGCTCAAATTTTCTCCGTGACAGAAGAGGCCTTTGCTCAGCAGTGAGGACTTATAGGCTGATGATGATGAAGGCGATAAATGTGCTGAGCTACCCATAACAAATGTCTTACTTTGTGGCAACGTTTAAAACAGAAGTTGGAAAGAACTAACTCATACGAATAGTTTCATAGAAAAATATCTTTTCTATTCCAATATTAGTAAACACATAGATTATACTTAGTAACGTCAACTTTATTTCTTTTCGTGTTCAAAGCCAGTAGTTTAGATATTTTACTGTTTATCGCTTGTCAACTAGATATGAATGCAAATTCGTCAGGCCAACGACTGTGACGATGTCAAATAAGTTCAAATGCATGAAGTATGAAACACAACTACTTATTTGTAGTTCTAAAATACAATGTGGTTTAGGTAGAGTATTGGTTCTATTTTTTAATGATAAAAAGGAAACTGGTGTGATTAACGGACCTTACCTTAAATCAAAACCAGCCATTGGCTTGATCATTATCATCATCGTCAGCATATAAATGCCCACTGCTGAGCAAAGGCCTCTTCTCATACGGAGAAGGTTAGAGCATTAATCACCACGCTTGCTCAATGCGGGTTGGCGATTTCAAACTTACAATTAGAAATTGTAAGTCTAGGTTTCCTCACGATGAATGTTTACCTTCACCGTATGTCAGTGGTGTCTAAATAATCATAGAAAGTACGTATAAATCGGAAAAAGTCACATTGGTACTTGCCAGGTTTCGAAACCACACCCTCATGCATGAGAAGCGGGCTGCTTAACCTCCGGGCCACCACAACATGTGAGGATAATATCATGTAATGACTTCTCGTCTTCTAGCCGGCTCTTAAGACTCCTAAAGAAAGAGCAGTGAAAAATAAATTCCACTTACACAGACCGTCTTCACGCAACTTAAGATTTGTCATTAATTTAATTACACATGTCAATTTAAATAATATACAACATCAAAATGTGTTTTACGATACTTAAATTAGTACCAAGAAAATAATAACCAAGATCTTTCCCAACTTGACCGATAAAAGTAACAAAAAAACTCCTAAACAGATTTTTCACATACCTACGAATGTTTGTTGCGTTCTAACTCAACAACCACTGAACGGATTTCGATGAAATTTCGTATGGAGATAGATAATTAACTTAAATGTGAATTAGTGTACATTTCAAAGTTAATTTTACGAGTAAAATCTGTTGTTTAAGCTATTTAACGTTTCCGTGTTAAATGAGATACAATATTTTGGTCACAAAACATTGTAGATAAGGATTGTTTGCTCATAAAGTCGAGTCTGATATTTGATAACCCAGTTTTGGTACCTTGGTACAGAACTGTTCAAGATATGTAGATAGTTTGAGAGACAAAAATTGTAACGTTCCACGCGCTTTAAAGAGCCAGTATACCACCACAGATGAGGCCTAACAGACCCGAAAGAAGACGGAAGCGCGATAAGTGTGGGAGAGCCATGCTTCGGCACAAATGGGAATAGGATAGACGAAAATGTAGTGGTGGCCCGGAGATTAAAGCCCGCTTCTCATGGATGAGGGCGTAGGTCCGAAACCTGGCAAGTACCAATGTGACTTTTTCCGAGTTTTATGTACTTCAGACACCACTGGTAAAGGTAAACATCGTGAGGAAACCTGGACTTATAATTTCTAATTATAAGTTTGAAATCGCCAACCCGCATTGAGCAAGCGTGGTGATTAATGCTCAAACCTTCTCCGTATGAGAAGAGGCCTTTGCTCAGCAGTGGGCACTTATAGGCTGATGATGATAAAGGAAAAAATGTCACTGCTATGACGTAGATGTTGTGCCTATTCACAAAGAATGTGAACCGCTGAGGTATTCAATTCTTTACTAGAGTAAATTTATGTAAGCCATGCTTCGGCACGAATAGGTCGGCTCGACCGGAGTGTTACCACGGCCTCACAGAAAACCGGCGTAAAACAATCACAGCGTTGTGTTTCGCCGTGTGAGTGAGGTTACCGGAGACCTAATCCTACTCCTCCACCAATATGTAATATAAACCAAAATGGCCAAATCTCTTAACCCTAAGAGGTCGGCAACGCACTCATCCGTTGTTGCGTTGTCCATGGGCGGCCGATTACTTACCATCAGGTAATCTGCCTGCATGTCGATTCTATAAAATTAGTTTGATTTTGAATCTTGTTCGAGTGTGAAGTGAGCGTCGAAGTGACGGGGAAATAACATTATAGAATTCCACTTTTAACGTCATCTCATACTTTATCTAACAAAATTCAACTCGCAAGTATAGCGCTAGAGTACTGCTCACAGCGGATTCAGATTTGAAGTTTAGAATGAAGTCTTACAGAATCACACTGATGGTCGTTGGCCGTCCGTTAATTTAATACATACTGTAGAATCTATTACTCATGGTTTTAACACACAGATAAAAATCTTATTCTTATCTAGAACTACATATATTCCTGAAATTGTTGATAACATATATCTGACACTATGTTTCCAATAGCTACGTAGTATTAACAAATTAGTTTTCCTTATAGGAGGTACGTTTGAGTAGTTTTTTATATAAAAACTAGCTACTCTCGCGCAATTTCACCCGCTGCTCCATTTGGTCGTAGCGTGATGTTTTATAGCTTATAGCACTCAGGAACATTGTAGCTATCTGTCAGTGAAAGAATTTTGGCAATCCGACCAGCGGTTCCAAAGATTACCCCCTACATACAAACTTACAAATTTTACCTCTTTATAATATTTGTATGGATATTATTATCTTACTCTGTTCTACTCTCTTTTGTGTGATACGAGTGTGTGGATTGCCTGTTGGTAAGCGCCGCATATAGACACCCGCAAAACCAAAGATGTTTATAGTGCGCTGCCAGGCTTTTGCCCTAAATTCCCAAAACTGCTCTACCCTCCTCCCGTAAAATGATATATCTTATTATCTAAATAGCGAAACCATAATTTCTTACTAGTCAAGTTCAATCATCATCAGCCTATAAGTGCCCACATAGTCCTGAGCAAAGGCCCCTTCTCACACGGAGAAGGTTAGTCACCACGCTTGCTCAATGCGGGTTGGCGATTTCAAACTTATAATTAGAAATTTTAAGTAGGTTTCCTCACGATGGTTACGTTCACCGTATGTCAGTGGTGTCTAAATAATCATAGAAAGTACATATGACTGGAAAAAAGTCACATTGATGCTTGCCAGGTTCAATACTTATATTAAAATGTCAAAAACAATACTTTTCTATGATATTTGTATGAAATCACACAATATTATGATTTCATAATGTTTTGTCGTTAAATATAATTATTTACCGACTATGGAAAAATTGCTAGAAATAATCTAAAATTAAAGTATATACAAAAAAATGAATGAAAGTACAATTCCATTTTAATAATTCATTACATTGAGTACTCAATATATTTATTTTTACCTAATAGCGGGAATATCTATGTTTGCCCAACCATATATGTATATGGTTGGGCAAACACTTAACCTAAATAAAATGTGTTTCAGAAATACCTATAAGTGCTACTGATATTAAAAACATGAAAATTTCTAAGTAGGTTGGATATTTTTTACTCTTTTACATAAAAACTACTGAACGGATCTGAATGAAATTTGACACACAAATAGTTTATGTTTTGTTCTTTATTAGTGATCGATGATGTTTTGGGATAAAACATAGGTTACTTTTTAACCAGATACTGCGGGCGGAGCTGTTTTTAGAAACATGTCCCTATACTACCTTAATTAAATAGCTATTACTTAGTATTTTAAGTTCTGAAAATTTCATCTAAGTACACATCAAGTTCATTCCTAGAAACAACTTAATTACTATGTTACTAGGAAATATTAAAAAGACACATTTTTAAATGTGGAATAACATCCTACAAATTTCAAATTTGAATTTGGAATTGACGCCGAATTTTTTCAAAGAGTTTCTTTTTGAGGGTTGAGCGAAATACGTTTTGTATGTCGTATTCATCAAAATTTAAATTAAGACTAAAGTCGTCTCTAGCATATACTATTTACTATAATTAATATGAATCACTAAGCTTATTAGACGTTGGTTTACTTAAAATTACATATATTTAAGCATCCCACCATTTCTAAAATTTGTTTTAAACACTTTCTTAAAATTGTTGTAGCAATTTTGTAAAGCATTTTTAGGTAACTATAGGTAAACTAGAAAATGTACTTACTATTGTATTGTATACCTAGGTGGAATTTTCTCTCTTATCAGCAACCAATTCAAGGTTGTCCGCCATCTTGAAATCGTCATCTCACGTGGACGAAACGGTTCGCCGTCACATTCTAACTCAAAAGTTAAAACGGGACAGCAATAATTTTACGATTACTAGTACCTAGTATGTTTTTCATCTGTAATTCAGTATTGTGATCGGAGTATTGTACTTTTTATTTACTTATTTTTTAATTGTGACCTAGGCATTGAAATGAGATCGTACGTCTTTAAAAACTTGTACTAATGTACAATCATATCATAGAAAACTATCGTCTATGACATTTTTGCAAGACACAATTAATTTGAATTCTACTTTACCACGGATATTATAATAGCTTTACAAGCACAAACAGCAATGCTCTCTGATAGACCTAAACCGTTGAAACTTCTCCCATACGTCCCTGAATCCCCGAACCCCTTCGTTGTTGCGGGTGTCCATGGGCGGCGCCAATTACTTACTCAGGTAATCCGTCTGCTCGTTTGCCGCTGAATTACATAAAAAGGAATCGAAGTCAAAGCACTTAATATTTCAAATAATACTTTATTATAGATTCTTGTGAAACGTCAAAGTTGAATTGTTCGTTAGTTAAACTAGGTTCTCGTCCCAAAATGTAGATTCGTATAGGATTTATAAGAGAGCTTCCCCTTTCGAGAAAGTTGGTTCAAACAGTAGGTACATTTTTAGCAAGTACAAATGTGATTTCTCCGGAGTTATATGTCATTTCTTATTTCATTTAGACACCACTGATGAAGAAAAACGTCGCTAGGAAGCCTATAATTTCCAATTTGAAATTTGAAATTTTTAGCTTTACCTTAAGCAAGCGCGGTGATTAATGCTCAAACGTTGTCCGTGTGGGAAGAAGCTTTTGCTCAGCAGTGGGCACTTACAGGCTGATGATATGATTTGATGTGGATTTCCCGCAAACTCATGGTTGCAAACACAACAACTTTGGACTTGGAGTCTTGGAGCAGGAGAAGGAACAGGGTGTTTTTTTGTCAGTACAGAGACTTCCTGAGAAAGGTCGCCTCCTCTCTCCCCTCCCGCAGCAGACGCACTAGACCTCGTAGGGGCGGCCTGTGGATGGCAGACTCGGGGCGTTCTGTCGTCCAACCAGCAGCAGGCCTCGAGGCGGCGGCGCCATGTTCCACGCTCGCCTCATAAAGTCCTGCGGTCGGGGTGACGGCCGCAGTCGGTGACGGGGCCCGCCTGACTATCTGGCGCACCAATACCCTAGGGGGGGATGCGACGAATGCTTCGGCTACTCCGACACATGGGTAAATGGAGGAAGACCAGGTTGGTTTTTAACCGACTTCAAAAAAGGAGGAACCTCTCAATTCGAATTTTAATTTTTTTTTTTTTTAGTCATTAAGATTCTGACAGTACTTTCGCCCTTCCCCGAGGGCGGTGGGTCTACATGAAGATATTCCTATCAGATACCAAAAAAAAAGAGTCCAAGACCCTCTCAGTCCACTCAGGGCGGAAGAAAAAGTATTTGTATCTACACACGTGTCTGTATTATAAACAGAATAAGTAATAATGAACAATTATAATAATATTTATCAATATACTGTAAGTACTTACAATTTCTAGATAAGATTTTATATAATTCGTTAAAGATAACGAACGTATTGTTATGATTTTATAACTCTGATAATTATTATTGTAAACTGTGATTTGTTGTTTTGTAAATACAATAAATTCTTTTGAATTTTTTCCATACTTATAATTATAAAGAGGTAAAATTTGTAAGTTTGTATGTAGTGGGTAATCTTTGGAACCGCTGGTCGAATTGCCAAAATTCTTTCACTGACAGATAGCTACAATGTTCCTGAGTGCTATAGTCTATAAAACATCACGCTACGATCAAATGGAGCCGAGCAGCGGGTGAAACCGCGCAAGAGTAGCTAGTAGGTAATGTGATACTAACCTACTTTATGATAAGTTCACTCAATAACAAAACCGCTTAAGTTTGCGTAATCCTTATCTGTTTAAGTGCTTCATTATTGAAACATTGTTGTAATCAGCGATTTCCTATTATAATTATTGTTATTTGAACATAAAAAATACATAAAATAAACCGTGGAATTCTTAGCCGGAGCCTGTGTTCCCTGGGTGTCTTCAAGGCCCCAGTGAATAAGTTGCTTATGGGTAGACTAGCTCCATCGTTGGTCGCATCATCGGTTTATCACCAGACGAGATTGGGAATACTTGCCCTTTTTGTATGGGATAGGATATGATCAGATGGATTTCCTGATGGTAAGCAATCGGCGCCGCCCATGGACGTTCGTAATATCAAAGTTGTAAGGGTGTTGCCGGCCTTTTAAAGGTTGTTAAAGGTTTAAGAATAGGGGATTTGAGGGTTCAGGATGTCGGGGAAGGATTAGGCCTAAAGGCGAATGTTGGAGTCATGGTACCACTCCGGTCGAGCCGACCTATTCGTGCCGAAGTATGGCTCTCCCTCTTATGGACAATGATTGAATGTATAAATATTTTATTGTATCAAAACGACAAAACAATGTAAGTTAAGTATCCAACAATTCCTAATAATTTACATCTGAAATTATTTATACATAATCTCTGGATGTAGTATCTCTGATTCTTAGATAGATACTTCATATAGCTAATGTCAAAAATAGATCTCGATAATTATTTCTTTCGGCTGCAAAACAAACAACAGACCTATTAACAATAACAAAACTAAAACAAAAATGTTGCCACTGCAAAATATAAACTACATACAATACAAGGGTGTATTTTTCACGCTAGCAACCCGGGCTCTTAAACGTCAGCCCCGCGAACCGAGCGCCGCAGTGCGGTGTAAATGTAGGTCAACATTAGCCTTGAAACCTATTATATAGGGCAACCCTGGATTGTAGTAGGGTGCTACATGTTACTCGTGGCAGCCCGCGGCTTTGTCTGTGTTAAATTATATATAAACGTCCTTTGTAAATAGAGATATCATCTTAGACCCATGGGTTTAGACGGCTACAATGTAAAATTAATGGAACGAGTGTTTTTTTTCCAATAGCAACACAATATCCATAACGTTTTAACTAAAGTAGAACAATCCTTTGTGTAAGTTTTTCTTTTAAAACCTTTAGAGAACAAAACAGCTCTCTGGGTGTTTTAAATAAAAGGCTACATTGTGATATCATAGAACAAAAAAAAACGAGATATCTAGCACAAATTTAAAAAACATAGAGTTGACAGTTCATTATGTCACCAACACTACCTGACGAACCTAAATCTATTTACCTATCACTACACAGTATAAAACAAAGTCGCTTTCTCTGTCCCTATATCCCTATGTATGTTTAAATCTTCAAAAGTACGCAACGGATTTTGATGCGGTTTTCTTTAATAGATTCCGTGATATATGGGGAATATTTATATGTATACATTCATTAAATACTGGTAAATAAATTAATTTTGTATCAGTTTTGCACCCTAGCGAAGTCAAGCGGGGTCTATTGCAACATGTTTTAAAACCAAACCCTTCTACCAACCAACGTAACTGTAACTCTCTCTCTCTTTTGTATATATTTGTAACAGGACTCCGGTGGACTGTCAAAATAAAATGACTTGCCTTGTAGGGCCAATAGACCACCAAAAATAGGGCCCAACATACTCAATGCTTATCCGGGGTCGCGGTTTACGGAAATCGAAGAGTTTTTGGTCAGTATGAGTCTGACACTCTTTTTCGCCATATCCTGGGCGATCGTCAATTGATGATTTTTCCTCCACAAAAAACAAAAGCAGAAGTCCTGTTCTTCTTTTATAGGATATGGGATAAGCTAACAGTCTTATCGCCTGATAGTAAGCTATAAATGCCTCCATTACACACCCACACAACACAGCTAGATCAACCACTAAACACTTAAGAAAAATATCTTACGGAAATTGGTAGTAAAATCGTTACTAGCTTAGATAGCACTGTGCCAAATGCCTTTTAATTAGCTAATGGATTGACTGACGAATATTTGCATCTGCATAGCGCAATGGGCAAAAATTTGACATTGCAAGTTTTGCGCAGTATTCCACTGCTGCTGTTCCAAACCCGCAAGAAAATAATCCACAAATTCTTTTTCTGCATCCGGGTTTGTCGTGTTTTTCAATTTGTAAACGCAACCATGACACAGGAGAAGAATCTGGGCTTTTATGAATGCAGATTCGGTACCAAGACAGTCATTTATGTCCCTGGGATGCGCCAGACTTCAGTGTTCTGATATTTCCATGGTTGTGTCTGATCCTGACTTACAGGAATTGCAGCAGTTTGAGGAGGTTGTGGCGGGCTTATCCCATAAAAACCCTATAAATGCACACTGCTGAAAAAAGGCCCCTTTTCACACGAAGAAGGTTTGATCCAATGACGATATAACCACTACGGTTATATCCTCTTTGGTTTGAGCATTAATCACCATGCTTGCTCAAAGCGATTTCAAACTTACAATTGGTTTCATCAGGGTGTTTTCCTTCACCGTATATCAATCAATGGTGTCTAAACAATCATACAAAGTGCATATAACTTGGAAAAGTTATATTGATACTTGCCAGGTTTCGAAACAGCACCCTGCATGAGAAGCGGGCGCGCCTTTACCTCCGAGACACCAAAACACTTTTCGTGAATATAAAGAAAGAATGGTTGATATTAAAAGACTTGTTTGTTATTTGCGTTCAATACTAATACTTAAATGACACTAAGAATTTATCATAAAATCAATGGTAACTTATGTACCAAAGTATCATTGGAAATAAGGACGAACGGATACCCACTCCGACGGGGTCATCCCGGGAGTAGGGGCCGCCCTAATACCGAATATAGGGCACCCGGGCAGGGGCGGTGCCGTCATTACGGAACAGACATTCGACAGATTATGCAGACGCTTTATATAAGATTTATTCTCTCAAAAAATATAGGATTTATATAAACCCACTTTTATAGGCGGTATATTTTTTTTTTACTAGCTGCACGGCTTCTACAGATCGTCGCGTGATGATTTGTAGCCTGTAGCGTCCCTCGATAAATGGACTAACGAACGCAAAATTAATTGTCCAATTCGAACCAGTAGTTCCGGAGATTAGTGCCTTCAAACAAACAAGCTCTACAGTTTTAAATACTAGTATACATCTATACTAATTTTATAAAGAGGTAAAATTTTTAAGTTTGTATATAGGGTGTAATCTTTGGAACCGCTGGTCGGATTGCCAAAATTCTTTCACTGGTAGATAGCTACAATGTTCCTGAGTGCTATATAGGCTATAAAACATCACGCTACGATTAAATGGAGCCGAGAAGCGGGTGAAACCGCGCGAGAGTAATTAGTATTTTATAATAGGCTGGTATTTGGCCAGTATCTCGCCTGGTGGTGAGATGATGCGAACTATGATGGAGCACGACATAAGCAGCCTATTCACTCGGCCTTTTTTTATTTCATAGTTCGGCAAACATTCAGACGGATCCTGACCTGATGGTAAGCAATCAGCGCCGCCCATGGACACTCGTAGTACTAAAGGAGTACAAGTGCGTTGCCGGCCTCTTGCAGGTTATAAGGGATACAATTATTGAGGATTGGGGATTTGAGGATTGAAGATTGGGAGTGGGGGAAAGAATTGGGCCTCCAGTACCCTTATTCACGGCGAAACGTAACTCTGTTGTAGTTTGACGTCGGTTTTCTGTGAGGCCGTGGTGTGACTTCGGTGGAGGGCCTATTTGAGCCGAAGCATGGCTCTCCCACACTTGAATGTCAGATTCTCATTACCAATTTCTATCGAAGGGCATGAATTCCTAGCAATCAATGAAAGTGTAAAAGTTTACACTTTACAAGAATTTTTTGCGATACATTTAGAAACACAACTCCAGTAGCCTATTGTTACGCGATGTTTGTTTGCAAAAATAACGGACGGTTTACGGCAACAGAACGTGTACCTACCTGAATACAAAACTCCATTTACACACACGAATGTGGTACACACAAAGATATTAGGTTTTTTAAAATTATTTACAGCACTAAATATTATCTTTAGCCGGGGCTGTGGCCGCGGTACCTTATTGCGTTTACTTCACAAACCCGGCTGAACATCAGCCCTATAGAGCCCCGACTGTGGTGGTCTATTGGCTCTTTGAACAAAAGACCATCACAGACGAAGCCGGCCATGACCCGCGCGTACGGTGGACGGAGGTCATCTCTTGACTCCGCCGCCCGGAGTGTCGCCTACTGCGGTGGCTGGGACGTGAGGAAGAAAGTCCCACACGCTCTGCCTCCTCCTTTGCGAGCATCACTGCTTCGCAGAATGAGGAGATGGCTTCCAAGTTCCTCTCGCCACGACTACGACCGGTCGCGAGAGGTCGCCGCCGACAATCAAGAGTTCACGAGCAGACGGATTACCATGGACAACCACAGGCAGAGTTACGAGTGGGTTGTCTCTTCTCCTTTTGGGGATTACGGTATTAGATATTAAGGGGTTGGGTGAGGGGAAGAAGTATTAGGCCTCCGATAACCTTACTAACACAACGCTGTGGTTGTTCCACGCCTGTTTACTGTGAGGCCATGGTATCACTCCATGCCATCAGCCATACGCGCCGAAGTAACTCTCTCAACTCTCTACTTTATTTTAGCAATTATCTCGTTACTAGAATAATTTGAAATAATAATATTCAGAAGTACGACGGATAAAAAACAAACTAAGTAGAGAATTGCTTTCAAACAAAACATGTACGTACAATTATCGAATTTGTATCATTTTAAATCCCTTTACTAAATCTGATCAGCTGATTAAGATACACATTCATTCTTTAGGATTTGGGGAAGTTTCGACCGACCCCAGTTAACACACACCCCTTGCCAAAACTCACGTAGGGAGCAAAAACTATTGAATATTTTATAACCTCGTTAGTAAATGGTGTAAATAATTAAATAAAGGGATCAAATAATTAATAGGACGGAATTTATTATAAGTCATGCCGTTACAGTACGTCGATTCTATAAAATTTGTTTGATTTTGAATCTTGTTCGAGTGTTCACACTCGTGAGCGTCGAAGTGACACTTTATACGTCATCTCATACTTTATCTATCAAAATGTTGCTGTCAATTTAGTTCAACTCGCAAGTGTAGCGCTAGTGTACTAACTCAAAGCGGATTCAGACTCGAAATTTGGAATGAAGTCTTACAGAATCACACAACAGATCGCAGAGCCATGCTTCGGCACGAATGAGTCAGCTCGACCGGAGTGATACCACGGCCTCACAGAAAAGCGGCGTGAAACAACCACAGCGTTGTGTTTCGCCGTGTAAGTACCGGAGGCCCAATCCTTCCCTACCCCCAATCCGTCCCTAATCCCCAAAAGATCGGCAACGCACTCGTAACTCCTCCGTTGTAACGGATGTCCATATGCGGCGCCGTTTGCTTTCAAACCTAGGTACTAATATTATAAAGAGGTATTTGTAAGTTTGTATGTAGGGGGCAATCTTTGAAACCGCTGGTCGGATATCCAAAACGTTTTTACTGACAGGTAGCTAGCTACTATGTTCCTGGCTGATATAGGCTATTTTTACTTGAATTGCGTATTTTATTCGAGCTATCGCTTTAAACGCTGCTGTTTTAGGAGTTACCTACATTACTTACGTGCGAAGCCGCGGGCGGAAGCCATTTTTTAATAAAAATATATTAGGAAATGATTAAACAAATGTCTCTAAGTATGGCGGTTAAACTGATAAATTTAATTATGAAATACCGATCATAAATAATATTAGATATACGCATATACTATCGGTCAAATAACAAGATAAGAAAAACATAGATTAAAAATAAATAGTTATATTATGTTTGTCATTTTCGTTAAAATTCAACATTTACCTCAACAAAAAAAAACGAAAGGAGATTTATTGATATTGATCAGATAATAATTTTCGTAAATGTTTGGCATTTAGCAAAATTCAATCCCTAATAATCGAATAGCCAAAAAATAAATGAAAAATCAATTAAATCGACTATTGGAGATTGAGTCTTATTTCGTTTTAGTGTTTGTACCTACCTAATTTATTAAATTTAATAAATGTGTTATGCGTTACTATAGAATTTTATCACAGTACCGTTTTTGGCATTTCAATCTCAAAATTGAAATTGACATCAAATAATATCATCTAACTTCAAGAATTGCGATGAAATATTTACCTAAACACATCTGTGAATGGGCACAATGTAGGCACACTTGGCAGCCATTTTACCCCACAGATAAAACATAAAACAGAATTATTGAATACCATTTACAAGGAACGCTTTAAAACAGCCTATAAAACACGATTAAAAATGTAACCTACATTAATGTAGCTTCTAAGTTAACGTAAAAAAACGCACGTATTATATAGGTTAGAAAGTATTGATTTTGTTGTACGGAGAGAGAGAGATAGCGCATATCAGCTGTCTGTCAACCCGCGCGTACCATTTACACAAGTGGCAAATCTCAATAGGCTGAATGTCGATATTTCCGTGCCTTGTCAAAAAAATTGTCTCCAATCTCCAATATGGCGGATTTTTTAATGTTTGTTTCGTCATTACAATGACTATTTTGTTTCGTATTTAATAAGATTAGTAAAATATATAATTTATTGATATAAATTTTCGTTTCGTTGTAACAGAACTGTGTTTCTATGTGTATTTTTTTAATGTAATACGGATAACATTTTTCAAGGAGTCAAATAGGTACAACACTTGTTTCCAAACAAAACCTATCCTTATTTATTTATTAATTGTGCGTAAGAATCTTGCTTTCTTTTTAAATTAGTTACACAATTACGAAAATTGAGTACCTATGTCATCATATAAATGAACGAAAGTGTGATTACCTACTTTTAAATATTTTATGGTAAGTAATGAAAACTTTCAATCGTAACGAAAAAATAGTTTAATTCATTTGTTTGACATTTCGAAGCACATTAATTTTATCCCAGATCCAAATTCAAGATTTTGTTAACTACTCGAGCCTAAGATCAAATTCACCATTAATATCGCTCTCGTATCCCATAAGACGTCCACTGCCTTCAACGGACCTCTTTCAATGAATTCCAGATCGATACTGGTGTAACTAAAATAATTCGTAGCCATTTACTACGAGATCTCTACGACTGGGCTACGAGCCTACGAGAGTACGCATACTTATTATATTTTTATCACAATATATTTTAAATGCAAAGTTTTCTTATCTTAATAGTTTATATTTTTGCAGTAAAAAATAATAATAGATTAAACAAATTTCATAGTTACAGGAGACAAAGGTGCCAGATAAATCTGGTAAGTACCTATGTGACTTTTTTTGTGATAGAACGATAAACGAGCAGAAGAATTACCTGATGGTAAGCAATCGATTTACAAGTGCGGTGTCTTATGAGGTTTTTTCGTCGATTTAGGGATTCGAGGAGGCAAAGTATTGGGCCTCCGGTAACCTCACTTACACGGCGAAACACAACACTGTGGTTGTTCTAACACCAGTTTTCTGTGAGGCCGGTTCAGTCGACCCGTTCGTGCCGAAGCAAGGCTCTTCCACATTTATGGTCACCGAAAATAGAGTACGCTGACCCTTCCTCAAAGGCGAACAGCAGAGTTCTATGTCCTTATAGCTTCGAAGTGCCAACGGCGCGTTGACGCGTTAAAAAATCAATACTCATACAATCAGAGTTTGTAAGTATATTATGTCTGTTAACCGACTTATTAAGGGAGAAATGTAAGATGACATAAGATGGCAAATGAGCGGACTGATAACCTGATGTTAAGCAATCAGCGCCGCCCATGGACACCCACCAAAACGGAGTAGTTACGAGTATGTGGCCGTCCTTTTGGGGATTTGGGTTTTGGAGATTAAAGGATTGGGGAGGGATGGAGGGAGGCGAATTGTTATTGCCTAGGCTTATGGGCTCCGGAACACAACGCTGTGGGTGTTGTGTTGAACTGCGTTACTCCAGTTGACCTGGAGGTAAAAGTTTCCGCTTCTCATGCATGAGGGTTCGAAACCTGACAAGTACCAAAGTGACTTTTTTCGAGTTATTTATACTTTCTAGGATTATTAAGACACCACTGACATACGGTGAAGAACAACATCGTGAGGAAACTCGGACTTATTATTTCTAATATTAAGTTTGAAACCGCCTTGAGCGAGCGTGGTGATTAATGCTCAAATCTTCTCCGTGTGAGAAGAGGCCTTTGCTCAGCAGTGGGCACTTATAGGCTGATGATGTGAAGAGTCTGTTACTTCCTTTCCCTCACAGGATGGAATAAATAATTTGATAATGTTGCCCTATCCAAAAAATGCTTTATATCATATTATATTTTCATGTTATATATTATTATAACATACAGTTTAAGTTTCTTATCTAGCTAATTAGATCAGTAACATATATTGTTATCAGCACTGACATATGGTTAAAACTAGGTCACATACAGCGGTTAAACTTTAACTGTAAAATTAGAAGCGTAGTTAATAAACTATAATATATCAAGCATTTTAATCCTGTAAAATTAAGATTTTATCACCTATTTTTATTGGAGTAAAAATTAATTTATATTTTTTTTATAGGCTCAAAATTGTATAATTACATTCCAAAGATATAAAAGTTTCTGTTATTATTATTTTTTTTCTTTTGAGGTAGGTAACTCATCAACTAATTTCTTCCGTTCTGTATGGGACGAGAGGGAGTGTCAGACTCTTACTGACTTAATTAAAACCATCTGTACAAATTTCAACTGTCTAAGTACCACGCTTTATGACATTTAACCTGGTAACAGATCGACAGACAGATAGACAGACGGACAGCAAAGTCTTATATGTTTCCAGTTTTGACGTTATACCGTACGGTATACAAGAAAACAAATGAAAATCGCAAACGAAAAAAATTAATAGACTCTTTTTTCGTGTTAGAGTAATTCTATGGTATGAAATTATTTTCTTAGATTCACAGTATAGTGTTGTTCATTTTACTTCTCAGAAGGGATAATTAGAGGAGTACGTTAGGTATTGTATAATTCTAAAGCCACATTTCAACACTTTTTTTTATTAAACCTATATACGAAATAGAATGCGAAATTGTTGCTATAAACTGCGCACAACTAAAATATATCACAAATCAACTTAAAACGTATTTTTCTCTTCAGTAGAAAATAGAAAAAAGATTTTTTTTCATCGGAAAACCACTCCCTATTTTTTTCTTTCCTTAATATTATAAATGTGTTTTTTATTCATATGATGAATTAATTAAAAAACCTATTTTATTAATACTTAAAGAAATAATTAGGATTTTCGCAGAAAATTTACGTTTCTTCCCTATTTCCTCTGTATTACGTGTTTTTTGGATCGACTCTACCATTTTCAGTTTCATGTAACTTCTTTTTTCCTAAGTTTCAATGTTGGAAATAGAAAAAAAACTGCGTTAATTAATTTTAGCACTAAAATGTTTAAAACAATTGAAATACGCTGCCTAAACTTGACGATACCAATTTCACGACAAAACATCTGTTTAAAACAATTATAACAATAAAAAAAATCCACATCATCGTAAACATTTACTAAAACGTTTTTTTTTTTTAATAAACACTTTATATATTACGAAGTAACAAATAAAAAAGAAATCCGAGTTATAAATTTTACTCTTTATGAAAACGAACCGATTAAGTATTTAACAATAAGAATGAACATGAAAACTGTCAAATAACCAATAGAAACTGCAAACAGTATCAAAATCAAGCTGAATACACCACAACAATTACAAGTGCACAAATGCTAATGTAACACGTATTTGATACCTAACAACGTTCCGTCGTAAAATACGTAAATACGTTTATTACGTGGTTAAAGATTATAGAGTTACTTACTTGGTAAGTCTCATCAGGTTTACCAGGATACGATGCACTCCTACGGTAGTCCGGAGGCCGTGGTGGCGCCGGCGCCCTTCTCCAGGGGGCGAAGGCCGAGGGCTGAGGTGCCTGTGGCGCGGGCCACCTGTACTGAGGCGCCCGACGGAAAGGCGCTCTGTACTGTCTCTCGTCATCAGCAACGCTTGGAGCCCCTGGGTATTGCAGTTCGCCCATTTAGACATACGTCCAACCGTGGCGGCGGTCGGACTCGAACTAGCGATAACATATCGGTCGATGTGGGATGCGCGCGCATGCCGCGTTCCGTATTTGAATTCAGGGGACAAAAAAGTATTTATTACAATTTTTTTTTTCGTACCAACCTCTCTTGTTTTTTTAAGTTTCGAGTTAAAGCAAGAACTAGATCGCAATATGGCGTTCGTAGAGAAAATATCAAATTTTCTTTTTAGTTTCCCCTGTTACCTAAGTGTTTCGGTCACAATGCAGTGTTTTAACACACACACACATAAAAACAGGCACTCACTTGAATACAGCCACGCTATACACATAGCTACGTTTACAGGCTGAAACTACTGAAATATATCTCGATATTTCTCTTTGGTAAATTATCAGGTCTAAGCCACATTTGTTTATTGGTAACAATAAGCTTAGGCCGAGGTGCCATCGTTTAATACATGGAACACTGGCCTACATTTGTAACTCAAATAAAATGCATAATAGCTTACTATTATTTTAAACCCACTTAAAGTCTCAATGCACCTAACATTCTGATCGGAAAACCGCAAAAACCAAGCTTCTATTCAAAATCTAATCAACAATTTCCTTTAAAAATGTACCTACAGATATTTACATTTTAAACGATATTTTATTTCCAACACACTTAAACAGTGAAATAAAAGGTACTTATGTAATAATTATATTAATTTAAAATTAAAATAGTAATTTCATAAAAACAAACACATTGTTGTAAGTTATGACCGTAGCAAGGAAGGTAGAGAGAGATAAACGCATCGCTGTCTCTTTCACTCTCAATACCACATTTTCTTTCACGCGGTATGAAAGAAAATGTCATAACTGTGGTGGGTGTGACGTCACATTGTAATGATACGCCTCATTAGCCGTTACTTAGGTATCGTCATGAGCTAATGTTCACATGTAAACAGCAGCTCATGTAAAGAGATTGTCCAGTCAACTGATGGTAGCGGTGACTGTCCAGGCGACACACGTACTTAGGTATCGTCATGAGCTAATGTTCACATGTAAACAGCAGCTCATGTAAAGAGATTGTCCAGTCAACTGGTGGAAGCGGTGACTGTCCAGGCGACACACGTACTTAGGTATCGTCATGAGCTAATGTTCACATGTAAACAGCAGCTCATGTAAAGAGATTGTCCAGTCAACTGATGGTAGCGGTGACTGTCCAGGCGACACACGTACTTAGGTATCGTCATGAGCTAATGTTCACATGTAAACAGCAGCTCATGTAAAGAGATTGTCCAGTCAACTGGTGGAAGCGGTGACTGTCCAGGCGACACACGTACTTAGGTATCGTCATGAGCTAATGTTCACATGTAAACAGCAGCTCATGTAAAGAGATTGTCCAGTCAACTGGTGGAAGCGGTGACTGTCCAGGCGACACACGTACTTAGGTATCGTCATGAGCTAATGTTCACATGTAAACAGCAGCTCATGTAAAGAGATTGTCCAGTCAACTGATGGTAGCGGTGACTGTCCAGGCGACACACGTATTTAGGTATCGTCATGAGCTAATGTTCACATGTAAACAGCAGCTCATGAAAAGAGATTGTCCAGTCAACTGATGGTAGCGGTGTCTGTCCAGGCGACACACGTACTTAGGTATCGTCATGAGCTAATGTTCACATGTAAACAGCAGCTCATGAAAAGAGATTGTCCAGTCAACTGATGGTAGCGGTGTCTGTCCAGGCGACACACGTACTTAGGTATCGTCATGAGCTAATGTTCACATGTAAACAGCAGCTCATGTAAAGAGATTGTCCAGTCAACTGATGGTAGCGGTGACTGACCAGGCGACACACGTACTTAGGTATCGTCATGAGCTAATGTTCACATGTAAACAGCAGCTCATGTAAAGAGATTGTCCAGTCAACTGATGGTAGCGGTGACTGTCCAGGCAAGACACGTACTTAGGTATCGTCATGAGCTAATGTTCACATGTAAACAGCAGCTCATGTAAAGAGATTGTCCAGTCAACTGATGGTAGCGGTGACTGACCAGGCGACACACGTACTTAGGTATCGTCATGAGCTAATGTTCACATGTAAACAGCAGCTCATGTAAAGAGATTGTCCAGTCAACTGATGGTAGCGGTGACTGTCCAGGCGACACACGTACTTAGGTATCGTCATGAGCTAATGTTCACATGTAAACAGCAGCTCATGTAAAGAGATTGTCCTGTCAACTGATGACAGATAAACACGTACTCAAATACTGAAAAATACACAAATAAACCTTTTAAAACTCTCAGAAGAAGCTCGGAGTCTGGGAATTGTGCCGTTTTTCTTAGGGGAGAAATTTATGAAAATGTCCTTTGTGGAGCGAAAGGTCAGTAAGAATGTCATACTCTTACTGAATAAAAACCATACAGTTCCTTCTCCTGTTCTAAACTGGGGACGCAGTATATTATTGATTGCTTCCTCAACCCGGGCTGAACTTCAGCATCAAGTATTAGGCCCCATCTGTGGTAAAACAAGGCCGGACAGAACGCTACGCGAAGTTTGCTCTGGGTCTGATTCTGGTCTGGCGGTAAGCTATCCTTTACTTTACGTTTCCCAGTTCCTCTCGCTCCGTCCCATGGCCTCGACTTAGGCCAGACGCAAGAGGTTGCCACCGCAGATCACTTCTCTAGGGACACAGCGGTGCTCAGCCCACGCGCAAAGGAGAAATTCAACGCCGTGTTTCACGCCGGTTTTCTGTGAGGCTGTTGTATCACTTCCGTCGAGCTGACCCATTCGTTATTCCTAGTAAACCCCCTCCTCCCTCCCATGAATATTGTGTAAGTACCGGTACCTGACCTACATCCTCTTCTTACATGGAGAAAGAATGAGCAATAGCAACTCCTCTTGAAATTAGTCTAAGTTTAGCTACGAGGTTATTCAACGTATGTCAGTGGTATCAAAATAATCTTAGTAAGTAAGTACATATAACTCGGAATAAATAACATATTGGCACTTGCCATATGGTTTTACCTCCATGTATGAAGGTATGAAGCGTTCACCTTGGTCCCTAGGCCACCACAACACCTACTTCATTCAGCTAAAAAAATACGATAATATAATAACGGATCTGCATTTAAATAAAAGTTTGGTAAGTGCTATAAAGTTTCTATAAAAAAAAACTGATTTTAAACTTAGGACTTATTTTAAGATTGGTTTATACTTATTATAAACTAGCTTCCGCACGCGGCTCCGCACACGCTTAAAGCGATAGTTCGACTAAAATACGCAAATCAAATCAAGTATATTTTTTAGGAATGTTCCTGGCATTGTAGCTATCTCTCAGTGGAAGAATTTTGGAAATCCGGCCAAGAATTCCAAACATTACCCCTTAATCCCAACTTAGGTACTTATTTTAATTCTTTATAATATTAGTATATGATATTGTGAATATCTCTTTTTTTATGTAATAGGTCGGCAAACGAGCAGACGGATTAACTGATGGTAAGCAATCAGCGCCGCCCATGGATACCCGCAACGGAGGAGTTACGAGTGCGTTGCCGACCTTTTAGGGATTAGGGATTTGGAGATTTAGGAACTGGGGAGGGATTGGGGAAGGGGAAGGATTGGGCCTCCGGTAACCTCACTCACACGGCGAAACACAACGCTGTGGTTGTTTCACGCCGGTTTTCTGTGAGGCAGTGGTATCACTCCGGTCGAGCCGACCCATTCGTGCCGAAACATGGCTCTCCCACACTTAACATCTCATCGTTACTTATTAATATGTACCTACTAACAGATTCATAAATTCAACAACAAACAAAAAAATAAAACAAGACATTGTCTACGACACCCATTTATTTTTTAACAAAGTTATTACAAGGACATTTCCATGCAGCTTATGTAAGTTCCTACCAAAAAGGTTTTCTTTAATGATCATTCTCTTTGCCTGCATTGCAAGGGATACGTTGCGTTCAAATGAATTTCAATTTAAATAGGCAGAAACTGTATTTAGGTTTAGCTGGGAAGCGAGTAAACTGCATCATGCAAGGCCATCTACAACATCAGAGGAGTTACGAGTGCGTTGTGGCTGAAGGATTCGGTTCCCGGAAACCTCACCCATGCGTTATATCTCTCACAAATGTTAAGCAACTTGCAAATGATGATAATGATTACTACCAATGCCAAGTGATTAGGTATCTGGGTTGATTTTTGTTTGGATGCACGTTACTTATATGTCGTAGCCAACCCACTTAGCTTTACTGACCGACAGACTGACATTATATCTTCAAAATTTTGTTTCAAGTTCAAAAGTGCCTCTAATGGTCTAATTGAAATAAATAATTTTGACTTTTAACTTAATGATACATTGAGTTAAAGGTCAAGTTTTTTTAATTATTGGTACTGCATAGTATTCTCATCAGCCGGAGTTTTGGGGCAAGGGCCGCAATAAGGAACCGCAGCCCCAGTTTTGAGTAGGTAGGAGACGGAACGGGGTTGTTTCTTCATACCGTGGCCTCACAGAAAACCGGTGTGAAACAACCACAGCGTTGTGTTTCGCCGTGTGAGTGAGGTTACCAGAAGCCAAATCCCTACGCCTCCCCCCATCCTTTCCCAATTCTTAAATATCAGAAACCTTTATCCCTAAAAGGCCGGCAACGCATCCTTTGGCGTTGCACCATTTACCATCAGGTAATCCGTTTGCTCGTTTGCAGACTTTAACCATAAAAAAGTCAGTAAGAGTCTGATAATCTCGTCTCGCTGTGGACGAGAGACGTCATTTGAGGATTTTTGCCAAGAAAAAAGCTGAGAAGCGATAGGTTTTATCAGAAACTCTTACTGACTTTTTTATAGTCTACCCCATGCCTTCTCATGCTCCAGGCTGACACTAGTTAATAAATAAGTAATAGATGTTATTATGCAGTTCCAATACTGAGAACCGCAGCTAATGGTGTTTTGTGTCGGACAAATCAATATTTCTGCAAGGTTATGCCGCGCTTCCGATCCTCTATGAGTGGCCAGTTTTCACTCCATTATTTTAACGAAAGCCGTGGGGTAATTGCTAAGTTGGAACATTTAAGTGGGGTAGAGCCATGCTTATGCGGCAAACGAACAGACGGAATGTCTGATGGTAAGCTCGACGTTGCCCATGGATACTCACAATACCAAAGGAGTTTACTACAAGTGCGCAGACAGCCTCTTGCAGTTCATTTCTTTTTTTGTTATATGTCGTCAAACGTGCAGACCGATTACTTGATAGTAAGCAATCCTGAATCCCACAACAACATAGCAGTTACGATTGCGTTGCCGATCTTTGGAGATTGCGGATTGGGGGAGGGGAAGGATTGGGGAAGTATTGCGTCTTTTCGTTGCTTTGCCAAATTAATTATAAAATTTGCCGACCTTTGCCAAATTAAAATAATTTGCTAATCTACTCCAACAACCATTTTCCGAAACAAAAAATATTTCCCAATAATTCAAAACTGAAATAATTTCAAAAATAAAAGAGTCAAATCAAAGAGCGATTTACGTCTTCAAATGGTTCTATCGAAGTGACATATTTGTACTATTTTTCGCCATACGAATCGTTTCCGTATCGTGTACGGCCCGAAACCGGCAAAGCAGGTCAGTAGATTGCGGTAACTACCACATGCAGTAGACATAATGCGGACAACGGGCCACTGCGTCCTTCAAACTACGGAACTTACAGGGAATACAGATTATAAATATTTTTTGTTAAATATTGAGGCAGAATGCGTTGTCGTCGTCGCCGTTTAGGTACATTTTTTATTGGCTCTGTTTTTTTAAGGTTATATTTTTGGCGGGAATTATTTGTGATTTGTGATTAAAGTTTTGACGTTAGTGTGCTAATTAAGCTGTTCTTTTTCAGTAGACATTTTTAAACAAAAATGAAAACGATTTTGTTTAAGATTTCCGACTTAATAACACTATCATTATTGATCGGGAATGTTTGGAACATTATACCATGATTACTCCGGGTCTCACTGGTACGAGATTTTGTGTCAGACTCTTACTGGCTAAAAATCACGCCGTTCCTTCTCCTGCTCCGAACCCAGGCGACGGTAGTTATTAGTATTTTACCGAACTAAAAAGTAAAGATTGATTTGTTTGCATCGACTTTTAGCCTTCCAGGCCTTTTCACCATCGCACTACTTAGATAAACAACAAAACGTTACTATATCGTGGACGTTTCGCCTTTTTGCACGAAGCTTTTCGCATCGAGTTTATGCGAACCGCTAAGAAGTTGAATTCTTTACCAGAGTAAGTTTATGTAAGTGTGGGAGAGCCAAGCTTCGTCACGAATAAGTCGGCTAGACAGGAGTGATACCACGGCCTCACAGAAAACCGACGTAAAAATGCCACAGTGTGAGTGAGGTTACCGGAGGCCCAAGCCGGGGGAGGGGAGGGTTCCAATCCTTATATCTCCAAATCCCTAATCCCCAAGTGTGCCGTAAGAGTGAGGTTATGAGAGCCTTTGGGATACCTCCCCCCTCCCTCCCTGCTTACCATCAGGTAATAAGTCTGCTCGTTTGTCACCCTAACACAAAAAAGGACCAACAGTTTAAAAACTAGAATGATGATTGCTTAGTCTGAAGCTGATGGGGGCGCGGCAGGATTTAGGGTTCAGCGGGCAATTTTTTTACGATTGGTCAGCAATCGATCTGACGAATAGCTGATGGTAAGCAATTAGCGCCGCCCATGGACACTAGCAACGACAAAGGAGTTACGGATGCGTTGCCGATCTTTTGGGGATTATGATTTGGAGATTGGGCCTCCGGTTACCTCACTCACACGGAGATACAACGCTGTGGTAGTTTCACGCCGGTATTCTGTGAGGCCGTGGTCACTCCGGTCGAGCCGACCTATTCGTGCCGAAGCATTTCAAACTTTGATTTGGTAATCCGGCTATTTAAACGGGAAAGAGTTGAATAATTAATAAATTCGTAAGTTAATCTTTCTACGTACATAATTAATTTTAAACCAATTGCGTCATTATAATGTTTCCTTGTTTTAAAACCCAATTAAAACTTTGCCCCACTGTAGGATTTGTAGGACTTGTTTGTATACCTATCCTACTAACATTATAAATACGAAAGTTTTTCAGTACCTACTCACAAACGACTGAATATATTTTAACTAGCTTTTGCCCGCGACTTCGTTCGCGTGGAATTCAGGTTCATCCCGTCTAGTCTAGTAATAAGTAAGAAATACGGTAATTAAGCACTGCAGAGCCCTAATCATAGGTCTATAGGTAGCTACTGCAGAATGCTCCTATAAACTACATTTAACGATCTTTTTCCTTCAGCATAAACATGCAGATTCTTCGCTTTGGAAACGTAAGCGCAAAAAATTTGTCTTTTTACGACCTCACATTAGAAACTTCAAAAAATGTAGCCTATGCGTTATTCTGATGTATAAGCTATATTGTGGTAAAGTTTCATTCAAATCCATTCAGTAGTTTTTACGTGAAAGAGTAACAAACATCCATACATCCATACTTAGGTACAAACTTTCGCCTTTATAATAGTAGTAGGATGAAATTTGGCACAGAGACAGATTACTGAGGAATTAGACACAGGCTACTTCTTCTTCAGGTAACGTGGGGGAATCTGATGTAAAATCGTCGGTTCGGTACTAAAATTTTGCTAAAGTAATTAAGAAAAGCTGGCCTCACAGAAAACCAGCATGATTGAGCTTCCCTACATTCTGGAGGCCCAATACTGCCCCTATCCCTCGTTAATCTCTCAATTCTCAAATATCTAACTTAATCGTCTTGAAATTTTCAATGGACGGCGCTAATTGCTTACCATCAGGTCATCCATCAGCTCGTTAGCTCTATCTACACTAATATTATAAATAGGCAAGTATTTGTAAGTTTGAATGTAGGGGTTATCTTTGGAACCGCTGGTCAGATTTCTTCACTGATACATAGCGACAATGTTCCTGAGTGCTACCTATCTTTCTTATCTTATATATAAAAATGGATCGCAAAATGTGTTGGTAAGCGCATAACTCAATACCGCCTGGACCAATTTTGCTAATTCTTTTTTTGTTGTGTTTGTTACGGCCAGGAGAAGGTTCTCATGAAAGAAAATTTTAGAAAAGTAGAAAGGAGAGTTGATTAATAGGGACCCTTTCATCGTAAGCGAGATGATGAGACCCGTGCGAAGCAGGGGGCGGGCCGCTAGTAGGCTATAAATTATAATTGGTTCGTATTTTAGGCAAGCGAACGCTTTAAACGCTGCAGTTTTTTAAATCCTGGGATACATTATTTTTATATGCGTCGAAGCCGCGGGCGAAAGCTGGTATAAAACGTTTGTAAATACATGTTAAACCGCTCTATGATCGATCACCGTGGAGTAGAATATACTTGTATAGCTTTATCTATAACTTTTTTAAATTGACAGCAGACAGACAGCGCTTTCTAATTAATCTGGTCAAAATTAAGAAATAAACTAGAGGAAAATCATAAATATACAGACCTAAATATAGTGTTTTAAATAACTTTAGATGGCAAGTAACTGGTACAATAACAACGTAATCCTTTAAAGTTATCTCTGAATCCAGCCGCAGTTACGGGTTTTAGGCTGAATTCATAATGTATAATTAAAATTTTGCAAGCTAACTCGCTATTTAGCTTAACAACGCGTAAGGTAATGGGCGTTCAAACATCTATACATATATAGGGCGCATAATAGATCTGAAATTCTGAACTGAGTCACTGTGTCAATGTAAACAGCAAAATAATGAAATAATGTTTGTACCTAACCGAATACAGTATAATGTACTGTCATGTCCATGTGACAAAACAATGGCGATAGTATTATGTGGAAATTCCAATAGATGTCGACAGTTATCCGTTTCGGAAAACTCACAAAAGATGGCGTTATTTTTAATATGTAAAATTATTATGAAGTAATTTTACGCTAAACATTTTTTTAATAATATTTTCTAATACCAACAACGTTGTTATGTACAAACATCGAAATAATTGATATTATTATAAATAAAATTATTAAGCGATAGTCTATGCCTTACCTTCTTATAAATTTGTACAATAAAATGTCAATTGTCAAACGAAACCTCAAATTTTATCAAAACAAAGTGGTCAAGTAATGTTTACGTTCTTTTATCAATAGATAAAGGTCGAAATGGCTGAACTTAAAACTTTATCAACTATAAAGTGCAAGCAGCAGGTAGTCCGCGCCGTCAGGTTCAACGTAGACGGCACATACTGCCTCACATGTGGGGCAGACAAGAAAATAAAGCTTTGGAATCCGCATCGACAAATACTGTTAAAAACCTATGGAGGACACGGAAACGAGGTGTTAGATGCTGCTGGATCTTGTGATAGTAGTCAAATAATATCATGTAGTACAGATAAATCGGTTATATTATGGGATGTGACTACTGGACAGCCTTTACGGCGATACCGTGGGCATGCAGGCTCTGTAACTTGCATAAAATACAATGAAGAATCGACAATGGCGGTCTCAGGATCAATAGACAATACAGTATGTTTTTGGGATGTGATCAGCCGTAGACAAGAACCAGTTCAAGTTTTAAAAGATGCAAAGGACACTATCACATCTATACAGGTTACAGATCATGAAGTTTTGACTACATCAGTAGATAGCCATGTACGACTTTATGATATTCGTGTTGGAAAGATGATTTCTGACTACATTGGTCATATTATCACTTACGGGAACCTGACAAGAGATGGCCAATGTTATATACTGAGTTGTGCAGATAATACAATAAAATTATTCGATAAGGAGTCCGGAGAATTATTAAATACCTTTGTAGGACATGAATGCAAAGATTATTTGCTAGAAAATGCTGTTAATGAGAAAGATAGTCATATTATATGTGGCTCTGCTACTGGTGAAGTTTTTTATTATGATCTTATTAGTAGCAAATGCACTCAAAAGTTGAGGCATAGCGAAAATAGGCCCGTTGTGTCCTTAAACCATCATCCAACAGATAACTTTTTAATAACTGCTTGTGAGGATGAAATCAAGTTGTGGGGAATACAGACAATGGAAGAATAAAGAAATTAAAATATATTATTTAATTGTTTTCCTTAATTCTATATAATGTACCTATTATGATAACAATTCATGCATGAGTCACAACTAAACTAACAATATATGATTATTTCATTACTTAAAACAGTATTGTACGTAATTTGCCATGTAATATTGGGTTTATTGTACCCCTACATTATATTGTAGACTTTGATTGTAACAGTTCCAACACAATATCTGCATTAAAATAATAATTCTCTTTAACTGTTACTTTGCAACAGGATATTAAGTAAATAACAGGTACTAAGAACAGATCACATTCTACTCTTATGTATTTCTATTAATTCCGAAAGTAAAACACAAAAATATTTTTTATTTCATAATAGACTTTAATTTATAGTTTTAAACTGTGATTTACCTGCAAGAACAATTTTATTGATATCTTTCGTCAGTGTAATACCTGTTACTTGTACCTGTGAGTTGTGACGAAAAATACCTAAGCCCCACGCCTAGTGATTTTGTAGTACGTCACTGTCACTGTGTGAATTAAATGTCATATGAACGACAACATTGGATTTGTATTGTGAATTTAAATACAAAAAGTCTGAAAAACGCTCTTAAATATATTGTTTTGGACAGTCTGCGATACAGTAGTACAGATACATCATGCCTGGTTGCTCAATATTGGGGTGTCGTGCCTACAAAAGGACACATCTTCCTAATCTAACCATGCACAGGTTAGTTGCCGTATTTTAAGGAATATTATATCATGCTATTTATTTTTTGTATATTACACCTGGTTTTATAGTGTCTCTCATCTGTACATGCTAATTATTTCTTATATCTATATTCAAACAGCTATTTGCGTAGTTAATTGAAAAAATGAGTTGTTTACATCAGAATTTGACTGCGATTTGAGATTGACATTTGACAGTGTGAAATAGTGATGTAGCTGATTTTGATTTATCATAGATAAGAAAATAACTAAAATTTAGGGCTTGTGCAATGTCGGGATAGTGACTTAAACCAGAATAATTTGAATGTATATAGAACGTAATTTTAATGGACTTCTAGTTTGTACAAACTAATTTGAATCAGCCTGTTGTTTAATATGTACATAACAATTGTCTATCGGTTTAGTTAGTTAACTGAATACAACATTCTTGTCTTTTGAACTAACAATTGAATGTCAAAATATTTGTAATAAAGTGTTTACCTAAATCTATGTTAGCTAATAAAATAAATTTAAATAATGCATGATTGGATTTTACACGACCTATTTAATACAAAAAGACACCAAGATTGTTTACCTTTAGTTAACCACCATAATAGATAGACCACAGGATATTTTTTTTGCACAGGCTTCCCAAAAAGGACCGTCAGAAGTGGCTGGACATAATCGGGGTGGAAAATATAAATTTGCAATTTAAAGAGCCTCGTATCTGCTCCCTACACTTTGATGATAAATCGTTTAATAGAACCCTTGATGTAATAAGGCTACGTGACGAGGCATTACCATCTTCAGACCTAATAGTAAGTTCAAAATATTTTTTTTGTGTTTGGTATCAAAAACAATGACGAAAGAAAAAAGAGAGGAACATTAACGTCGTTACTTAAAAATATATCGTTGTCTCTTTTTAACTCATAAGAGTGTAATCGTGTATAAAAAAGGACAACAATAGTTTTATCTTTGCCTAAAATGACAACTCTGCGGCCGGTCGCCATGTTCAGACACAGCCAAACTAAACCAATAAAAAAGTGACTTGTTTGTTCCCATTTTAAAGAAAATGTATTATTTTGTACGAAATTTCGCTTATTTATAGTGTGGAAACTTGCACAATACTGCCTTTATTTTATCAAAGACGCAGAGTGTTAGGTTACCCAAAAAAAAAAAAAACATCCAAAGATAACGAAAAGTGTAAGTCACCGAATTCCCAAGAATATTATAAAGTACACTGGATGTTGCACCAAGAAAAAAGAACTGAGGACTAATAAAATGACCTTGAAACACGTCATTTATGTTTTGCATCTCTTTCATCAGGGTGACAACTATTTTTACTAGCTTTAGGATATTTTGTACATATTTATGATTGTTTAAATTCAACATTTCTATTTTAGTGTGGTTTTCGATCGTATTAGTTTTGGTTTAGTAATCTATACATACATATAATTGTAAATCTGTAGAGAAGTCAATTCTGTACATTAAATATATTTTCAAAATAACTATCAGGGGTTGGTAGTCGATAACTACAATGGCTAAAATGTTTGTCTGTCTGTCGTATGTATTCCTTATCCCATTCGTTGCTACCAACGCACCATTTGCGTTGATGGAGAAAACTACGTCATGCCACCAACATACCGTATGCGTTGAGGGTACCTTAGGATGTTTATTGGCATTACATAAAAATTATAAAAAATATTTGTCAACATTTCATGGCCAGAAACGTTTTTTAAATGTAGAAACTGTTGGTTTTTGCTTTGAACTATGTTCTTGTGCTGATAAGGAAACAACGGTTGGTGCCTCGAAGATCGATTTTGATTTTGGAATAACAGATGTTTTAATGAGTTTTTACCGTATGTTTGTGAATTGTCCAACGCCTGCGCTGCGCCGGCCCCGTGCCTTCGCTTTACGTCGCTTGTGTATGTTTTAGGTCTAAGGCGAGCACAAAGCGTGCGCGGATGCTGTGCGTGTGCAGCGCATGTTATCTTAATACACCCTTAAGAGTACTTACGTATACACACAACTGTTAATACTTAACAGTAATACTGCTATATCTAGATATCATTTCTTTAGATATTAAACTTGATACAAATGAAAAGATATTAAAATTGTCAGGTAAGCAACACAAATTAAAAAGATATACTACGTATGTAAACAATAAGAATTATAATGATAGGTATTCTTTCAAAAACACCCCTTGAAAACAAGTCAAGCTGATAAGTTCCCATTTAAGCTTAAAAATTACTTGCAGCTAAAAGCCAATACCTATTTGATTTTATAAGTCCTTACCAGTCCACGATATCAACCATCATCATCTTCCTGCCCTTGTCCCGTTTTATTTGGGGTCGGCGCAATGCGTTTTTTTCTTCCATTCTGTCCTGTCACTCGTCACGCTATCGCTAACTCCTCTGTCTTCCATATCACTTCTCACACGATATCAACCATTCAATAAATTTCCTTAAACAGTTTCAAGTCCTCGTTTTAAAGTCTAGTATCAAGTCCTTTTTATTTAAATAGGTAATAACAAATGTCTATACATATTGACAGAGGGCGAATGTAAGATCATGTGTGTTGACGATAGAATCCCGATCTCGTTTTTCAGCCACCATAGGCGCGGGCTAGCGGATGGTGAATAGTTGGTAGGTTGCCGTCAGACCGTACCGGGGATATTTAAAAAAAGTCAGTACAGTGCAAAATCATTTTTATTAATAAAAATCACAAGTTTATATCACACGTGTGAAAATAAAACAGTTTTATGCAATTTTTGCCTTTTAGTGCGAATCTCACCCAAAAGCCTTTGAGTATAAGTTTTCAGATAAGAATGAATTCTTATTTTAAAAAACTATTCGAAATATATTTTATTATTTCAGTTTCGAAACATATTTTATTATTTTTAAGTGTGGGAGAGCCATGCTTCGGCACGAATGGGTCGGCTCGACCGGAGTGATACCACGGCCTCGCAGAAAACCAGCGTGAAACAACCACACCGTTGTGTTTCGCCGTGTGAGTGAGGTTACCGGAGGCCCAATCCTTCCCCTCGCTCAATCCCTCCTCAATCCCTAAATCTTCAAATCCCAAATCCCTAAAAGGTCGGAAACGCACTCGTAACTCCTCCGGTGCGGTTGTCCATGGGCTGCGCTGATTGCTTACCATCAGGTAATCCGTCTGCTCGTTTGCCGACCGATTACATAAAAAAAATAAAAAGTTTCGTGTAAATCCATACAAGTATCAGTGATTGGATGTTTAGGCACAAATAATTCCTGCAACAATGGATAACATTTTTCCAGGACCGCTAACACTAATTTTGATTGCAAATTATTAGTTTTGCTGTGAAGCAGTATACCTTTGGATACCGAGTGCTTAAACAAACTATCTGAGTAGCGGACTACCTTGAACGCTGCACAAAGGTCGTAAACGCAGAATGTCTATTAATATTAACAAATAATCATGATCATTTTTTTTTTCATTTTCGGTAGTTAATAATTGATGACAAAAGTCACGAATTTTTTTTTGTAAAATTTTATGAACTATGTATGAGTTCATAAAATTTTACAAAAAAAACGAACAATGTTTACTAACGACTTCAAATCTTTTATTTTTTGTTCATTTCGCGCAACTTTTTGTTGTAATTTTTTTTCTTTTTTTCCAAACACTTTTCCCGCAGTGAATTTAATTTTACATTGAACATTAAAATCTTTTAAGCGGCGTCGTTTCGCTGGCGGTTCATTTTCATTAACTACCTGTGGAACAAAGATTATAATCAGTAACAACTAAGATGATCAAAAGGTCTCAATGTCTATCATGAGCTTACTACATCGTGAAAAAACCAAAAAACACCTAACCTGGATGTTGAAGGTTTGGTTTGACTTCTATGCCATAAGTACAAGCTAATACTACACAATAAATTAAATACTTACAATATTTTCAGTGTGTGTGTTGTGCGTTGGTATTGTTTCATTTGATGAAGCCGAGCACTTGAATGGCGTTGTACTTTCCTGTAATTTGAAATATTATTGTTAACATGATTGCTAGGTATGTAAGCAGCAAATTTTGAAAAGGATAAAAAGATACCTTAATACTAGACAATAAGTTAAATACTTACAATATTTTCATTTTGTATGATGTGTATGTCCTTTTCGCAATAGCTGTGTTCTTTTCCTGACATTGTGGAACAAGTATCAGTTTCTGTCGGTATCATTGCATTAGGTGAAACCAAGCATTTGAATGGCGTTTTACATGCCTGTAATTTGAAATATTATTCTCAACATGGTTGTTGGATGGGTAAGCAGCACATTGTGAAATGTAAAAAATGCTTACCATAACGTTATTACCACAGGAGCATAATTGTACAGAATCAACCAGAACAGCACTATTTAAAAGCCTTTTTGGTCTTAATGGATCATAATTCTCCGGCTTAAAGTGTAAGCTACAAATCTTTGCTGATTCATAAAACTTCCCTTTTAATAGCAGACAACCATTTCTGCCTTTTTTCCGAGTCCTTGGGAAAACTGAAACATAAAATTAATTGTATATTAACCGAGTTGACTGATTTAATTTACTGTAATTAGACCAAAATAGCAGGACAGCTCTAAACTTAGTTTTGACACTCTTTTAATTATTAAAATTTGAAGACCTTTCTGTTTTACCCTCAGATATAATACGTTAGTCTCATTATAAGAGCAACGAGGCCTACATAAAATTCAACCATTCCACAAATCAAAAAGTATCTACCTAACTTAAAAAATATGGTCACTCTTTAGCTCTTTGTTTACAAACACATAATTTTGACGTCTAAGACTAAACGTACCTGTTTTTTAATAATTAAATGCGATTTACGCATTTAAATTTCTAAACGATGACAAAGATTACTAGAAAAATATTTGTGACACCGTTTCGAACGTAAATATTTACAGATTTTTTAAATATTGGCATAAAATACGTAACGATAATGTATAACTTAAAATATGGTATTTCTGGACTTACCTGTGAAAGATGACATTTGATGTTGGGTTCCATACACTTGTACAATCTTTGACTACGCAATACATAATAAGGCACTTTAAATTAATTCACAAAACCTCGAAATACTTCAGTCTAACACTTCGAGTAGTCGAAAAGTAATTGACAGAGTACTCAGAGTAGCCATTTTGGATAATACTACCCCAACAGTGTTACAAGTTTTGAACTCCACGTTAAAAGTGGGTAAACTTAAAAATAATTTTAATAAAAAAACAACTTTAAAATAGCCTGAATTAACTATGAATAACTTTGAAATTGTTTAAATTTTTAAGGCTGATATTTGGATTTCGAAATAAACATAAAATATGTGTGCCTCTCTTTTGGTAATATATTTATGATCAGTTACCAAGGTAAAAAGTCATTTTATTATGGCAACATTTTATTCAAGTGTGAGCGAGATAAAAAACATACGAAAGGTGAATAAACTCGGATTCAATAATTTCTTCTAGGGGCAACATCCAGTGTTCTATATAATATTCTTGCCGAATTCCTTAAAAATATCTTAGTTTGTCCATTATTTTGAATGATTTTGTTATTTTTGCAGAAGTATATGAAGATTCACTTGCTTTTCTACATTCATCTACTGTTGTACTATAAATATTTAGTGATTTTATAACTTATTAATTCGCCGTAGTAAATAAACTTGCGGTTGGACGTTTTCAATAATATCCTAATATCGATAACATATCGATTATCGATATTTGAACTTAAATAGTTTTTTATAATTTTAGATCACCATAATGTAAAGAAAGCAAAGAAAAGTGGCTGGATATACGCGGGGTCGAAAATTTAAACACAACTAATAAAAAAATAGAAACATTTTTATTTGTTCCCTGCATTTCGAAAAATGTTTTAACCGAACCACAGTGTTTTATCTTGAAAAAAAAAACTTTAAAATCTTTGGAACTATTGGAGTTGAATGGATGAAATAAAATACAAAATATGTGTCTTAAAATGATGCATTTCATGAGATGTAAAGCATATCCCTCATATTATTATTATTTTTAATAATTTCCATTTTTAGAGAGTTAAAAAATGACCAACTTTAGCATTTTGAACATGACACAAACCACAGACTTTTTCTTATTAAATCCATAGTCCAAACATACATGGATCTAAGGTATACTATGGACAGAAGAAAACAGAAAAAAAATCGATACGAAATTATTTTAACAATATCAAAAGTATTATTTCGCAATGAGTAATGGCATGGATTACTATAACACATATAGACATTGTAGAATAACAACAATGAGAATAAACATGTTACTAAATTTCACAATTTACATCTCATTTTATTTTGTACAATTAAATTATAAATTTATTATTGTGATCTTTGAATATAGTAAAAAGTAAAATAATAATTATTGAGTACCTCTTTTTTGATAATTTTAGTCGACGCACGTACATACTTGATGGCCGAACGGATAACCGGTTAGTGCACTGACTTAAAAGCTGAAGGGTTTTTGGGTTCGATTCTCAGCCGGGGCAGATATTTGCTTAAACACAGATATTTGCTGTCGGGTCTTACCCCGCAAGGGATTACAATAGTACAGTGGGGGCCTAGGTTAATGTGAACTCTCATTAAAATTTAACTCTTACGAAGCACCAAATAAGAAATGTCCAAAGTCAAAAAAAATTTCGTAAATTTCGAATACCATCTATCGATATGATAATGTGCGCAGCACTACGGCAAGCCGCCATCTTTGTGCCCGGCTGAGTTTCGGTCAAAGATTTTTTTATAGACAACAAGATTGTGTACTATGAAATTTTTGTCAACGTGAAATGAATTTTACGTCTATTTCAATAAAGTTCTTTATCTTTAACCATCTCGTTAAACGGAAAAACGGGCTGAGCGAAATGGCCGTATTGTGGAATGCGTCCTTGTCTAGTGGGTTGCAAGCACAAAATATTTTTTGGTGAAGTAGAATTTAATATTCTCTTATTCTTGCTTCAGTGATTATCTAAAGATACAATCATCGAATGTAATTTGAAAGATTATTTTTACACATATTTTGTTCAACTTTGTGTAGTTTTAAACCTAGCGACATACTGGTGTTTGCTTGAATTTCGGCACTAAGGTAGTAATTTGACGAGTGATGTTGGGCGTATACATTCAACCAATATGGCGATTATTCTGTTGACAAACTGCTGTCACGCTCTAACTATTATTATTTTTGTGTAATTTCGGTGGTGTGTGTGATATTTTGCTAAAAATGGTTCTCACTTGTTGCGTCAAAGGTTGCAAAAGTGAATCGTACAAAGGATGCAACGTATCTTTCCATAGGTATGTGTTCTGGTGTTGTTGTTTATGTTATAAGTAGGGTGTCCATGAAAAATATTTTGGTTTCTTTTTTCTTCACTCTAACTTTTAATTATTCTTAACAATCAAATATAATTGGCACGCTAAGAGAAATATTACAAAGAGCAGTACTTTAAAAATTTCACCTATTACTGGTTTAATATGACTATACAACCACTGTTTTAGATTTCCTAAAAATGAGGAGATGAATAAAAAATGGCTCGACGCTATACCGGGAAATGTAACTCAATATTCAGCAGTCTGCGGTTTGCATTTCAAAGCTGAAGATTTCGAAACTAATCCTGTTGCAACGAGAAAGATCTTAAAAGCGAATGCTATACCATCCATGAATCCTGTGGTAAGTAGTATTCTGAAAATAAAAAAGTTAAAGTACTGAGTTCTATTACAATCAGTCGACCATTGTGCGAAGACCCCGAAACGTCACCAGAGACACCGTCTAAGTAGATGAAATTGAAACAAAGTGCGTCCACACAAACGACAAACAACGGTCAACAACCTAGACCACTTGACTTAACGTTTTCTCGAAACTGAAGTATAAACTTAACCTTTTTCTTAACTGCCCTTTCGGTTCGCTTATGAGGCGGTTTTGAGCTTGAGCTTGAGCTTGAGCTTTGAGCTGTGTGAGTGTTTTTGACTAATTAATGTAGTCATATGTATTTTATGTGAAAGGAGTAATAACTGTTTATTGTATTAATTATATATTACAAAATAAAACTGGACTAATTTATATTTAAGATGGGAGCTTGTTTCATAACGATTCCAATGATATAAGTTTTACATCAGACCCCATAAAAAACATTTGAAATATTGTGATTTTAACTACACGATATTGCGTAGACTACCCAGAAAGTGTCGACACAGTTGCGTCGATTCGCGCAAAATGACCGTCACAGTTTAAGGGTATACACACACACTCACGCCTGTTTCGCCTGTTATCTTACATGCATGAATTTATTTTTCCTTTCAGTAATTAAAGTTATTTAATAATAGTTTATTAAATTATTGTTTGTTAGCCTTTGTCCGCGGAGGACGAAATCATGTAGTCACTCTAGTAGAAAAGGACGCAAACCAATAATGCTCTTTCTCGCTGGGCTCGTTATTTGGCTAAAGTTCACAATCTTGTCTATAATATAATTTGGTTTAGGTTATCAAGTTTTTTAGGAGGTATGTCAAGTCCTTTCTTTTTTGTTTCGTCATTGATCAAAAACCATGAAAGTAGATATAACAAAGAGAAGAATGATCAATTTTGTAAAGAGATACATTTTGGTATACTCTATGTCGGCGACGTTATGTTGTTTTACTATAGCCATCCCTTTTTAAACTCCTAACTCTTACTGAGTTAGACAAAGATAACATTATTTTACTTCTTCAACGCTGATGCTGATTTAACAATAAAACGTCAAACTGCACCTATCGCGTTCCGTTCCACTGACATTTCAATTGTAGCATAACACTTCACATTTTATTTTAGGAATCAAATTGATACATGGCTTCATAGAGTTAAAATAATATTGTAAAATCTTACCGTTTCATCGCAAAGCCAAATGTATTTTCTCACATTTCCTCTGAATCCTTAATGCACATGTAACTACTTAATTTTTTACTCCCATATTTTTCTAATAATGCTTAAAAACAAGCCGAAGAAACGAATTGTAGTTGGAACGACGCGTTCTATTTAGTTTTTTATCCGCTTGCCTGGCGCTTCTAAATCTAATCTGAAATTTCTCAATTAACGTTTAAAACACTCTAAAAACTTATTTTCAGCCCAAAGCGGAGTTAAGTATGGGGGCTAAAACATCTGAACAGGTAAACAAATCACGTTCTACGGTAAAATGTGACGTTTGCGGACGAAGATTCATGAACCTCCAAGCGTTGATTTCGCATAAGAAATTTTTACATACAAGACCTGATACAGCGAGACGGGCAGCGTTGAAAAAGCAAGAAAATGCTAGACTAACTAAGAAGGTTATTCCCATAAACATGTTGAAAAGAGTGAATCCGCCAACGCCGGCTAAACAAGCGGCAAAATCTCCCGTCGATCAGACTCGGAATTTAGCGGGAAAAGATACTGATCAGCCTAAAAAGCCTCATTTCGAGTGTCCTGTATGTTTCAAAAAGTTTCCTGTTTATTTTACTGCGTTCAGACATATTCAGAAGAATGCGTCTTGCTGTATCGACGAGAAAGGAGCTAAAGTGTGAGTATTGTTGTCGTTTCTTTTAAAGTGGTTTCCAATAGGCATCTCATTATATCTTTAATTGACGAACCCCTAGAAAACTTTTTGTTCTTCTATTATTTCTTGAATTATTACATGTGAAAGGTAATATATCTTAGTGTGTTTTCCTGGCCCAAATAATATCTATAGTGGAATATTTATGGTCTTTTGATAATGTTATTTTGTCCAGTAATGTATTAGTAAGGAGGCCATATACATAAGGTTTTAATGTAACATGCATGTATGCATTTTTATTGCTAACTCGCAAACATTAATTAATATTGTTACACTAAATCATAATGTATTTATTAAAGCTGTTTTACATACAACCAGCATGTTTAAAAAAAGAAAATTAGCCTAGGTACTATATTACTTTTAAAGTCACAAGAATGCATGTGAAATAAAATGACATATACATTATAGATTAGATGGAATATGAATATATAATAAAATTATGTAAATAATAAATATAGAATATAGACAGTGTAACATCTTTTACACTGTCTATATGTTTATTACATTAACTAGCAGTTGCCCACGGCTTGCTGTGGTGAGAAGAGGTATGAATTTGATGATACAAATTTGTTCAAAAACTGATATATGTGTGTCCCTCTTTTACACAGTTATGCAACCAGTTGCAATTACCGGATTTCCTTTAGCTTTCATAAGAACCTTCTAAAATAAATAACAAATTCAAAAAAATGTACATTTTGCAATAATTTTTATATAATAATATTTAATCTATACATCTATACTTAATATTATAAAGAGGTAAAATTTGTAAGTTTGTAAGGTGTAATCTTTGGAACCGCTGGTCAGATTGGCAAAATTCTTTCAGTGATAGATAGCTACAATGTTCCTGAGTGCTATAGGCTATAAAACATCACGCTACGATCAAGTGGAGCTGAGCAGCGGGTGAAACTGCGCGAGAGTAGCTAGTTTAAGAAAAAGTGCTAACATATAATTTATATCTTTTTCAGGTCACCTAACTCAACTAGTCTAGTTAAACCAATACGCATAGAAATCTGCTCAACCTGCAAAGATGAGACACGGTCCACAGAACCACACGACTGTCCAAAGTCACCAAGTAGTATGGATCAATACGAATGCTTGGGATGTAAACAGGTGTTCAATGGATTACTGTTGTACCAGCATCACGTAAAGGGATTGCATTCAGATGGAGCACAGAATTATTTCTTTCCTGGTCATCAAGGTATGTTTACGTATGTATATATAAATAAAAATAATAATGTTGTCGTGGCCCAGAGGTTAAGGAGCCCACTTCTCATGCATGAGGGTGTGGGTTTTGAAACCTTGCAAGTACCAATATTTTATAGAGAGAGAGAGCTATATGTACTTTCTATAATTATTAAGACACCACTGACATACGGTGAAGGTAAACATCGTGAGGAAACCTGGACTTATAATTTGTAATTATAACTAGTAGAGCTTTTCTCATTTACACATGTGAGTAACCCGCGATTTTTAGTTAATTTAGTATGTCTCAAGATAGTTATTTTAATTATAAGTTTTAAATCGCCAACCCGCATTGAGCAAGCGTGGTGATTAATGCTCTAACCTTCTCCGTGTGAGAAGAGGCCTTTGCTCAGCAGTGGGCACTTATTGGCTGATGCCCAATTAAAAATCTGATTTTCTCTTGGCCTTGTCATCATCTTGCATGTACAGCTACACCAATTGTGATCATTCTCTTTTTTATTCATCAAACCCAAGCGAAAGCCGGCGTTCGCGCACCTATTGTGTCTTAAATTACCACAGTCGAACGGTTAAAGTAGAATTCTTTCAAATGAAAAATGCCAAGGTTATTGAATGTCCCTGTAAAACAGGGCAGGCTGCTAGTAATATTTTAAAATGTTAAAGTAACTGTCTGTCTGTCTTTTCTTCACGCCTAAACTACTGAACCGATTTCTGTACAATTTGGTACAGAGATAGTTTGGAACTCGAGTAAAACATAGGATAGTTTTTATACCAAAACTTAAAGGTTACTTAAAAATAAAGTTGACATTTATTTTAATATTTTATAATGTTACTTATCCATGAATAACTGAAACTGTGCTGCTGATCCCAGTTGAATACCATTTCTATACATATTTTTGAAGATTATTGTGACTTTTTTTATATTTCAAATTAAAAGATGTAGTCCTAGTCTTGGATCGAGTTTGAATAAATGTGTTAAAGCACTTTTCAACATTTTTAATGTCTTAAATTGTAATTTTCTATTGTTAAATCAATATTATGTTACCATCTTGTGCAATTCAGATCTTAAACAAGGTCCTCCTCTCCTTATTATTATTTTATTTAAAAAATAAAGCTCTGATTTTAACATTACAGAATTCACATCATGGAAGAAGAGTCTACAAGAACAATCGAAAGTCGAATACACGCGGCTTAACCGACAGAAAACAAAAGAAGTGTACCATTGTTCGCACCAACCAGCCGGAGTGACAGACAACACACAACTATGTCCTTCAATGATCATCGCCCGAGCATACAGCAAAGGAGTACATGTATCCTACCTAACAGAACATCAAGGGCATACCGTAGACAGCTCACCAATAAAAAAATACTCTGAATACGCAATATCGTTATACCTAAGAGATCTTGAAGATTTGAAAGAATCAACAGAAGATTCTGACCTTTATTCTCAGTTTAAAAATATTATCATGTCCGTAGCACATGGGGCGGCCAAAGCAGACATGTCCACTTTAAAAGAACTAATAGAAAAAGCTCTAGAAATGACTGCTCTATTAAAAAACTTAAATAAAAACGATCATAACGTTTCTACGGTCAAGAAAAAGTTGTCAGATGCCCAAATTTCAAAGACTTTAGATAGTTTGCAAACGAAAACAGGGAAACGCAAGCAGAGTGTTGAAGTAAAAGAGACTAAGAGAGATGTAGCTAAAAGAATCAAAAGGAACTCTGTAGCTATTGAAGATACAGTTGAAAATAATATAGCAACAAAATCTAAAGCTACTCCGATAGCTAAATCAGTAACATTTAGAAGTGAAACGGTGAGCGACTCAGAATTATCTCAGGATGGAGCAGAAGATACATTGGAAACAATGACAGAATCAATCAAAGAGGTACATAAAACTATAAAGAAAACAGACAATGCGTTAGAAACATCCACTGTTACAAAAGTTAAAGATGACAGTAAAAAAAATAAGCTTCAATCCCCATCTTTCAATGATACATACATGAACTTTGTTGACCAGAACTTTAAATGTAAACTAGGATCTAGTACACCTAAAGTGAGACCTCCGATAAAGAAAAAAGAAATTATGAAGACCAAAATTGGACAATTTAAGGTCAAAAGTCTGTCTCCGAAAGAACCTGGATCACCCAAATCGCCGAAACAAACGAAAACAATTGAAGTAAAGGAAATAACAACACCTAAGAATTGGACGACAAAAGATATAAAATATGAAGTTAAAGAACAGGAAAATGATTATAATATACTTATATTGAAGATTTGAATTGGCTCCGAGGACATAGCTTAGACGGACGATGTTGTAAAAGTCGTGAGTATACTTTCAAAATGGAGGATTAAGCTGCCTTTTTTTTTGTGTGTGAAAATCAAATCATCAAATGACTTTTTTCCCCCACGGTTAGGCGAGAGAGTGTCAGACTCTTACTGACTAAACTCTCCTGCGTTAGGTCGAGGCTGCTGTACTTTATAAGCAGTCCTGGTAGAACATTATCCCTGTCTCTGGCGGACTAAGGAGGCCTATGCTCACGCAATAGATTTCTTCTAGCTAATGATGATGATGAAATAGAATCTGCCTACTCAAAGAGTACTTTGGATGCAAGTCACTCTCAACCGGTCCATCTAAAAGTCATATGGGAAGGGTCTTTGTGAGGTTTTGGACATCTTGCTTGTGATATGATGGTGTCAAAAATGTATTCCTAATACCTAAATATGGTCCTCTCAAGCCCTGCTTTCTCCAAGGATAAAATAGTGCATAGCTACACCGTTTTTTAAGTCTCTATAAATGAAATTTGAAAATCAACAAGTCTTCCATAATCATATTTTATTGGTCATTGAAGGTCTCAGATTTTCAGTTATTAAATACTTAATTTATATTTAAAAAAATATTATTAAAAAAACAAAATACCCGACTGCACACTAAAAAAAGAGTAAAACAAGCCCCACAATACAAATTTACTGAATATAATTTATAAATGTTGATGGAAAGCATCGCAGGCGGGGACCAACAGAGGCTTATTTATAGTCATTTCTGTTGTGCACCATTTAGCATAATTTTCGTTGGTGGCGGTCAAGGTGGTCCCCGCCTGCGATGCTTTCCATCAACATTTATAAATTATATTCAGTAAATTTGTATTGTGGGGCTTGTTTTACTCTTTTTTTAGTGTGCAGTCGGGTATTTTGTTTTTTTAATAATATTTTTTTTATTTATAACTTTTTAGCTGTTTTTATTTAACGAAAATGTTGTAGATGTAGAAAACTATGTACATTCGGGCTGTATACTCGAGCATATCCCCCTCCGCACCGCGCCGCGCGCCGCATGCCAGGCCACGCCCTATCTTTTTGCTTGCTAACGCATGAGTTGCTTTGCGTTGACGCAGAATTAACATGTTCCCGTGGGAATTTTGAGAAAAAACGTATCCTATATTAATTACTCCCGTGATTGAAATGAATCTAATGATACCGCATACATATTTTTTTAAAGGGAAATTTAGAAAAAATATTATTATGTCTTTATCCCGTGGGACTTTTAGGATAAAATGTATCCTATGACACTCCCGTAATCAAGACAAATCTAACGATACCTCATACATCAAAATCCATCAAGCCGTTTAGGCTACAGGAGGTCACAAAGGAACAGACATACATACATACTTACATACACTCGAAAAACATTACCCTCCTTCTTTGGCAGTCGGGTAAAAAAATCAAATTTGATATATCAGTGATAATATTATTGTACACTCTAATCTGTAAGTAAAAAGACTGTTTTTTCTATAACATTAAATAAGTAACAGTTTTAATCATTGTTGGTATTTGAAGTACAAAATTATTAATATTTTTAATCATGTGTCTGTATGTCGAAAAAGATTTTTTCTGTGTTTTGGTTGTCAAGCGATTTTAAAGGTTCTCTGTTATGGATTAAGGATGACATTTGTTTAATTTATATATTATTTTTCTTTCGTTTGTTTGAGTGATAAAGTCATTATAGAAATAGTTTTGCTCTCCTTTACATGGTCATAGTATCATATCTATGGTCTATCCATTAAGGTGGTTAACTAAAGGTAAACAGTCTTGGTATGTCTTTTAATATTAAAGAAGTCGTATAAAATACAAACTAATTAAATTCAGTTTATGAGCTAACATCGAATTAGGTTACTTATTTTTTCGTTTTATTTAAAAACGTTGCCCCACACTAGGATTTTCTCCTGTGTCCAGTTTTTGTTAAATTTATGCAGAGGATCCGATCTAGTTATTTTTTTAAATTAAGTTTTATAAACAGAAAAAGGATTATTAATGTATTATAATTATGATCAAGTTGCACATATTTACTTTTGTACATTACTGCAAGGATAAACCAATCTATAGCATATTCCTTAATAAAAAATTAAGGCTAAATCAAGCTTATATCAAGTGTCTCAATAAGTCCGGTGACTCAATAGACCTAGACACATTTTCATTTATTTAGAGTGCCGTCATACAGCTTAACGTTAATATAATAGGTTTTTACCTATGAAATTGCTGTTTTGCATGAAAAAAATTAAACAATTTTTTTGATTTGAAATGCGATGAAAATGTAACATCACAACAACAATCACAAACAACATAAAATGTAACACTAATCAATAAACAAATGACTACTTTTGGAAAAAGAATCCCATGTTTTTAAAACAAAATTAATTAGCCTTAGCCTAACAAAAACTATTTTGATTTGAAATGGCCAGCAGAACTGTAATTTCAAAGGTAAAGACCTATTATTTACATTAACTTAGTTTAGTTTGCATGACAATAAAATTTATTATCATTAAAACTAAACTTGTATATAAAAATTTCAGCTCAATCAGTTGAAGACATCTGTTTAAAAATTTAACTTTAACAGCCTTAAATAAACGCTTTAGGCCAGTTTTTTCAATGGTTAGATAAACGTTACCTGGGGAATAATTATGATGCTGTCGCGTCAGAATGTTTGTGTAAGACAGTGACAGCACAATTTTTTTTTTCTCAGATAACATTTATTTGCCTTTTAGTAGTAAAAATCAGCCTTTAAATAATAAAATGGATTATTTTTGTTAAACAGCCAGTGCTTATAAATTCTTCCAATATTAATAAATCAATGTGGATGTTATGGGGGAAGGCCTATATGAGAAAGCTTTTTGCTTGATATGTAGCTCATTAACACATTCAGTGCCCCCGACGCGTATGTGCGTGCGAGGAAACGCACATACGCGTCGGGGGCACTGAATGTGTTAATGATGATGGATATAACAGAAAAATAAGTACACAATGTATTCAACTTTTAGTTTATCATAATGCTAAAATATTAAAATTTTTATGTTGTAAAAGTTTTTGACTGTTTTTTTGTTACAATCTCGAAAACTCCTTGACTAAATTTGATGCAATTGGATTAAATGGACAGTTTGTATCCCAGTTAATTATAGCCCGTTTTAATTATTTTTCTCTAGATTTGCTTGCTGAATATACAATTTGACGAATTTTGTGCTTATAGAATCCTTTTTTGTGTGGAAATCGTGCAATGGGGAGGGGACAGAGGGAGTGTCAGACTCTTATTGACATAAATCTACCCCATTCCTTCTACTCCGGGTCGATTTTGAATAGAGTTTATGTCTATTTCTATTTCCAGTAAGCGATTCTACAGTTAGAACATGGGGATTTATATTATTTTCCCTTTAAAGTAAGATTAATACTGTAAAATATTACTTTAGGTAACCATGTAAATACATTTGTTATATAGTTAAGTTTTGCATTAAAAAAGTGTTGATATATAAACAAAATTGTTTTATTATAGTACTAAGAACCCATGCAAGTGTGGTAGAGTCATGCTTTCATGGCCTCACAGAAAAGTGACGTGACCGGCTGGCGCTTTGTGAGTGAGGTTACCGGACGCCATTTCCTTTCACCTCCCATTCATCCCTGAATCCTCAAATCCTAACCCGAAAAGGCAACGCACGTGTATTTTCTAGATGGGTGGCGGCCACAGCTTACCATCAGGTTGTTCGTTTGCTTATTGGCCACCCTTTCCCTGTAAATAAAACATACTTAACCATCCTCATATATCTAAACATTAAGTCTTGAGTTATGTGGATGTTCGAATTTACGTTTTATATTCTGTCTGTAGAAGCTTCTACAACCTACAGGTCCCTACAAAATAATTACACAAAATGCCTGTCATCGCATTAACGTAGGTGAAGCTAAACCTGGGCCGGACCGGAACACTGCTGCAACAAAATTTAGTTTAAGAAAATAGATTTTTTAACTGTGACTAAAGCCGTACCTATAGGTCTGGTCAAATACATGCAGGTATCCGCCCACTGGCTCGTCTAGACTTACTACTTACTAGTCTAGATTCTAAATGGCCTACTGGAAGTGATTCTGGATATACCGATATAGTTATATCATTACGTTCTTATTATGCCTGCTAATGTATACACCGAAGTCGTCTTTTTAAGTCCTTGTTGTTGTTGATTTGAAAATAGTCTGCTTTCGTTTTAGTGCTGTATTGCATGACTCAAAGAGAATATAAACACTACGTTTAACGCATGACTCACTACGACTTTCTTCATCACCAAAATATAATCAAATCCAGTACTTAATATACAATAAATTTTAATTTTATTTGTAATTATAACAGAAGGGCAAAAGCTATAAAAATGTTATAGAGCACGATTACATTTATTTAACTGCAGTTACTTAAACTGAACGTAGCCGACAGAGTGTAATCTGTCAGTGACGTCATTATTCGAAATTCAAATGAATGTCAAAATTGCTAACAGCAACGGTCGTTCGCATGTTGATATTTTCATTTCAAAGAAAAAAATATTGTAATGTATTTGAAATATTAATTAGTGAATGTAGTACGAAAAGTGTTGAGTTTAACATTAAATTAGATTAAAGAGAAGAATACACGAGCAAAATGCAGGGCGTCTCCAAGAACAGTAAGTTATTGTTTACTTTTCAAATTTGGGCTTGAATTTTATGCTTTTTAAAAGGTTTTATGACTGTGATTTACTTGAAATTGGCATTGCTTTTGAATAGAACCTAATAAGTATATTCGTTTAACCAGTTTGTATAGAAAAAAAGTAAGTTTATGTTAGACTTCGCCTTTTAAAAATAATATTTAATTGTTAAGGAATGCCCACTGTACTCCCGGGCGTAATTTTTGTCTATTATTCTACTAATATCAGTTGAACATGGCATGTATACCTAGACAAGTTATCAATATCATCATAAACATCAAGTTTCGTATATTATAATAGTATACATTGATTGTTTCCATGTAAATCTATGTCAAAAAATATTGTTAAATATAAGTTGAGACAGTTGATTTGACGAAGCGTGTTTCTAAACTTGTTGTCCAACATTACATCAAAATGCTTTATTTGTCGCATTTGGACTGAATTAAGATCCCTACCAGGTATAAGAATATTATTTTTAGTAAAATATGGCGTGAGTCTTAAAAATTGATGAAACCTTCCCTTAATAACTATTTGTTGTAATTGCAAAACTTGCATCTGAATTCATATTTCTTCAGAATAGTTAGGGAAAACAAAAAACAAAACTTAACTACAAGTTATAATGTACTAAAATAAAGATCTACTGTGTTTACCTAAAATAGGTAAGTAAAAAGAACAACTATATTCCTATAGCTATATAAAAACCAATGCCATTTTTCATTATGATTTTATAATTCAAGAACAGGCTCACCTATTGAAACCAAATATTTAATCTGGTTTATGTGGAGTTTGCATAAAATCACAAAAAACAATTCTTCATTTATTATGTAGCAGAGCTTGTACTAGGCTGACAGTATAAATAATCATAATTATCACACATTAATTAACAAAACTTTCACAAAGGTAGGCACAACATAGGCCAAGCATAGGCACCAAAAGAAGTGCTCCATATTTACAACTCTGGTTTTTGACTGCATGTTTCTTGCAATGGCTGGGCCACTGGCTGCCATGCAATGTTTCACGGTTATGATTCGTGCATTCAACAACTCTTTGTGCGATTCAAAAATTTTTCCTCCGGTTGGTCTAGGTATGAAGTGTATGTAAAATTGTATGTTTGTAAACGCACCCACAACACAGGAGACAATCCTAGTGTAGGCCAACTTTTTATAAAAAGGTGTCCATGTTCTCATTTGCTGTTATACAAATTCCATGAAAACTAAACAAAAAACACAAACCATTTTCAGAACTATCCGAACTCCAAACGATAATAACTCGGATGCCACTAGAAGTGTTCTGTGTGACCGCACTCCCTGAGTTTGGAGTGCGATGGAGGGAACTGTCGAAGGCTGTGCGCAATGCCCGGTTACCCATGCAGCCGGCCAGTGTAGCTAGAGTGCTGTGCAGGCATGTCTCCAAGGCATTAACGATTGATGAAATTGAAGATATTGTTGCACGGTTGCGTTTGAAATGTGAGTATTGTTTTGTTATAATGTCCTTCTTGTTAAAATCTAAAGTTTTTAAATGTGGAAGAGCTATGCTTCGGCACGAATGGGTCGGGTAGACCGGATTGATAACACGGCCTCACAGAAAACCGGCGTGAGATAGCAATTACGTTGTGTTTCGCCGTCTGAATGAGTTTATCGAGGCCAAATCCTCTACCCCCTTTCCCCTTCTCTTCTATAGCCTCTATCCCCAAATCTCCTATCCGTAAATCACTAACAACTACGAAGACGCCGACAATGCACTTGTTAATATTCCTGTGGTATTGCGAGTGTCTTGGATGGCGCCGATTGCTTACCGTCAGGTAATCTTTGCCTCCACTACATCGGAGGTGTTTGCCATAATTTTTAACGTACGTATCACTGGATCGATTCTCGCACGGAACAATTATTTTTGTGATCCATAATTTTATTGTTACTTATTCCGGTATGATGTGTAGGTATGTGAAATTGTATATTTGTTAACGCAACCACGACATAAGGTTGCGGGGTAAACGCAATGAGGCACCGGCTTCGGCTTAGAGCAGGAAAAGGAACGGGGGGTTTTTTAGTCAGTAAGAGTCTGACACTCCCTTCCACTCGACCCTGGGCGGGAGAAGCGATTTGATGATGTTCCCCTCACAAAAAAATAATTAAATCATTACACACGTGAAAGTCCTAATACGGTAATAAAATGTAAACTCTGGATTCCAGTGGTAGCAACTCAGCCTCGCACGTGGCATGTGATAAGACTGTCGGAGAAGACCACGGAAGAACCGGTCACCGTCACAATCAGAACAGCGCCCGCCAGGATCACACAGGCGTTGCGGAAGAGCAAGAAGACTATGAGACCAGAGGTAAGTGTGAAAGAGCCAAGCTTCGGCACGAATTGGTCGGCTCGATCATCGAGTGATACCACGGCCTCACAGAAAACCGACGTGAAACAACCACAGCGTTGTGTTTCGCCGTGTCAATGAGGTTACCGGAGGCCCAATCTTTCCCTTAACCTATTCCCTCCCCAATTCCTAAATCTCCAAATCCCTTATCCCCTTATCCCCAAAAGTTCGGCAATGCGCTCGAACGTCCTATGTACTTACAGAATGGATGTATGTCATAATTTACCTGCGGCGCGCCGCTGATCGAGTACTGCTATTTTCTCGTCCTCTCAAATAAAAAATCAGTGATCCCTAATCCTGAATTGCCTATAATGGACACCCACAGCGCACGAGGAATTACAAGTGCGTTGTCGGTATTTTGGGGGTAGAAAATGATTTAGGGATTATCAAAAATATAATGTTGTAATCAAACCTCCTTTTCCACAGGTACAGACAGTTCTCCTTGGCGATATGCTGTACCTCAGCATACAATTAGTATCAGAACACAAGTCGGGCTCCGCCCTCTACGTGGCGACGCCCCCCGGTGAGCCCGTCGCTTTGGTCTCCAGCGTGAACATGGTTGGATTGATAAAAGCTACAGTTGAAGGTTGGAACAAGTTTTAGTAGCCTTGATACCACGGCCTCACAGAATACCGGCGTGAAATAACGCTTACCTACATCGTGTGAGTGAGGTTTCCAAAGGTATAACCTGGGTGTCTTCAAGGCCCGAGTGAATAGGTTGCTTATGGGTAGACGTGCTCCATCGTAGGTCGCATCATCTGCCCATTACGAAATCAAAGAATTAAAAAAAAATCACCCAAGTCTCAACGCATTTGTAACTTCTCTGGTGTTGTGGGTGTCGATGAGCGGCGCCTATTGCTTACCATCAGCTCATCTGTATCATATTTTGCCAACCTATTCTATAAAACAAAACAATAGTATGTTACTCTGTGATATTCATCATAATTCTTGTGTATGTGAAATTGTACCTATGTTTGTAAACGCTCCCAGGATACAGGCGATAATGTTTTTTTAAAAGAGAAAAAGAAACTATCAATCTTCGACTACACGGTTGGTTCTTTGGGTTGGCAACTGGCTGCCCGGTACGTGACGCGGGTTCGATTCCCTCTCGGAACAACTCTGCGTGATCCACAAATTGTTGTTCCGTGTCAAAGTGTAATGTGTATGTGAATTAGTATGTTTGTACACGATACAGGAGAAAATCCTAGAGTGGGACAATCTTACTAATATTATAAATGCGAAAGTTACGATGTTTGTATGTTTGTTACTCAATCACGACAAAACGGCTGGACGGATCTGAATGCAATTTGGCACAGGCATAGGATATACTCTCTTTATGTCAACATAAGCCGCGGGAAGAAGCTAGTATAAAAATATATTTATTTCTCTTTCCAGGACTAGGCTATAAAGCGTACGAAATCGCCGACTTACACGGTCGAGACATACCGTCCTTACTCCGCATAAATGACCGAGCTTGGAACGCGAACGCTGACCAACTAGCAGAAATACCCGAATACGCTCCGACCCCAATAATCACCGAAACTGGAATAGACTACACTTACAAAGCCTACGACGAAAACTACGTTGAAAACATTCTCGGACCGGATCCCCCGAAAATAACGGATTTAACGATAAAAACATCGAAACCCTTCTTCGATGCAAGTCGGTTAAATAAAAATATTAATATAACGATCAATATAAAGACGGACGATTTGGCCAGATCGTTGAAATCTTGGGTGTCGAAAGGTGCCATAGCTCCTACATCGGATTTAATTAAAATCTTCCATCAAATTAAAAGTAACAAGATTAGTTATAGCAGGGATGATGATTAAGTCCCTTTTTTTGTAATTTGACAGTATTTGTAATATTATCTTTGATTGTACAAAAGAAAAGGTTTTTTATTAAAAAAGTAAAATAAAAAAATATGCCTGCCAAAAGTAAAAAACAAGTTGTCAAGAGGTTCTTCTTGAGAGACGATCTCCGGCCACAGTAAGCACGGGTCTGCGGACGGCGTGTAAGGGCAACTCGCCGCCCGACCAGAACCAGACCTGAGCGTACGGCGCGTAGCGTTCCGCGCGCGCCTCAAAGAGCCAATAGACCACCACAGACGGGGTCCTATAGAGCTGATGTTCAGCCGGGGTTGCGGAGTGAGCGCAATAATGCACCGCGACCTCGGCCCAGAGCAGGAGAAGGGACAGGGGGATTTTAGTCAGTTTAGAGTCTGACACTCTCTCTCACCTTACCATGTGCGGGAGAAGTCATTTAATGAATTTCCCCTCACAAAAAAAGGCTTTGAACAAACTCCCAGCTCTCCTACAATGAGTGTGACATAGCACCCTTCACTGTTTTTTGTATCAAAGATTAGAGTCCAACTCTGCTTCAGGTTCAACCTTAAAAGTCTTAAAGTTCGCACAATTTCTCCACAAAAACTATATTAAGGGCATCGCAGAAGGAGGTATTAAATCTCAAGGCTGGAATAAGCTGTCTATTGAATTTAAATCTGCCAATCATGCCAATAACGCAGATAGTGACATCCTTGCCGCTAACGACTATATCGCAAAGATTCCCCGTTTTCGGGTACTACTACTATTACTACTGACCTACTGGCTGGACTGAGGACTTAGTTTCTGGAATAGAAACTCCTCAAAATTGTCGAGCAGTCGTATGAGTTAGACGCCTTTTAAAATTGAAAAATAGAAAGGAAGACTCAGTCTCTTGGTCGCCCTCTTCCACTGTAGTTTTGACATTCTCTGGGCAAACTCTCCCAGAGAACGCCTCCCTTCAAGTGTCTGTCTACCTTCCTATAATCCAGTGCCGCAACTGCCTACGCTTTGGTCATATCCGCAGCCAATGCCGATCCAAACCTTTCTGCTTTAAATGCAGCCAAATACACCCTGGTGACACATGCAATATCCGGAATGTCCCTGACTCTCAGGTGACATCTATCCTATGCGAAAGTGTTAACCATAAGGCTACAGATGATCTCCCTCCTGAACTCTCCAGACAGAAACCTATTGAAATGGTTATGCCTGAAGAATATCTTAACCTATAGCAAGGTTTCAACAACAACATCCCACAAACCCAAATATCCCACGCTTCTGATAATTTATAGAATCAGGCGTTGTATGTGTGCATATGCATGTGGGCGGGAGGGTGGGACCCTTGCTGCATGTGCATATGTAACAAGCCTGGATTTTTTGTCGCGAAATTAAAACTAAATATTTTCCCTAACATTTAATCCCAAGCTTCTGTTGACTTTTCCCAACTATTTACAGCTCTTCCTTCAACTCCTTCCTCTCCATTTACTTTCCCTCCAAAACGTCTTATACCAAGACGGTATTCCGTTCCTCTAGACCTAGACCCGCACTGGGCAAGTATTACGACGTCCAAGCTCATAGGGTGATGAGCTGATGTCTACCCCCAACTCCTCTCAGCCCAACAGCTGTACACTTAAAGACTCCTCATTCCCGGAAACAACTCTTCTACCTACCCCTAATAACTAAAATATTGTGACGCTCTACCGAACAATGTCGTAATTCTTATCGACCAACTGTTCCAATCCTGGACCCGAAAGAATGGCGAAGATCCTTCAATGGTATAGTAGAAGTATTCGTCAACAAAACACGACCAATTGCGTCTAATAAACCGCTACACTACTGCAATGCTATTCTGTAAATGGTATAATCTCATCTCGAAAGTCACACACCACTTTGCTTCTCATCTCACCTGTACACAAACGTCAAAATACTCACTGGTTTTACTTCCTTTCACTTCGTTATCCACATGGCGGCGCCAATGTAGATTTCACTCCATTTGTGAATACGAAACTTTAAATAAACATAATTTTACCAGATTCAGAAGTGATTTCGTAAATTAATTGAGAATAGCATAGCTGTTCTCTTTGTGTTGTTGGAGACATGGCTCAGACCTGGATCCCTCTTCAGAGTCCCTGGGTTCTCGGGCCTCCGAGACGATAGAGACGATGGGCGGGCTGGATGCGCCTTGCTGATCAGTATGTCTATCACTTTTTTCCAAAATCCCATTCCTCGTCAGACTTCCGGACTACACATTGTTGCCATCAGAGTCATGGATATTTCCTTTATTCCTGCTTACATCCCTCACCCCCCAATGCCAACCTTCTTTCAGAATTTAACTGCATCCTTTCCTCTTATCCCTAACTCTCTGGTGGTGTGTGGCGATTTTAATAATAATTGCCGCCACACGCTGTGTGGTTCTCACAGCAACGACCCCTCATCCAGCTTTTACCTGATCTTTTAGAAGACCTAAATCTCTGTGTCCTCAATGACGGATCTGCAATACGTAGGGTTTCCTAAAATTGTTGGAGCGAAGAGGCTAGGAAACATATTGTCAGTCGAGTTCATGTCGCATCAAGACGATAATAGTTTTTTAGAGAATTGTGTGGTTGCGCAAAACTGCAAATAATTAATGCCACAATTCAACATTAAAAGTATTGGCATTATGAGGAAGGTCCTCTTCGAATGGACCAAAGAAGAAATTATCAGTATTATCAGGGCTCCCGCTAGATCTGGGATTGTGATCAAAGCAAGGTGGATAAATAGGAAGGTGACAGAATGAAGGCCTACCCAGACCGTAGTCCTTACGATTGCCTCATTACTATTAGCCTATATTACTATTACTATAGCCCACTGCTGAGCAAAGGCAGCTTCTCACACTGAGAAGCGCCACGCTTGCTCAAGGCGGATTGGCGATTTCAAACTTATAATTAAAAATTATAAGTCCAGGTTTCCTCACGATGATTTTATTCACCGTCAGTGGTGTCTAAATAATCCTAGAAAGTACATAGAACTCGGAAAAAGCCGCACTGGTAGGTACTTGCCAGGTTTCGAACTTGCTCACTCATGCATGAGAAACGGGCGCCTTAAGTTTCGGGCCACCACGACATACACTTCACAGTGATGGCCAAATAATACCTACCAAAAACAGTGTTTTGATTCTATTCAGCTCTTCCGGTAGAACAGTGTCACAACTGTTGTCGCTTTGGGCTTACTCGCGCACTTTGTCTCTTATCATCCCGGTAATGGATGCAAATTATCTAATGAATTTGCCCACTGCTTTTATCCGAAACTGGGCCACTAGAAAAGCACCAAAATTTTAATGAAAATTCCATACCATATGCGGAATTACTAAGCCAAATTTGCCTGCCTTTAAAAGGTCCTATGCCGAGGTGTCTACGTCAATTAACTACTCTAAAACATCACCAATTATCTCCTCAGCAAAGAGGATCCTATAAAAAAACTGTGCTGCATATATGCTCCTCTCCCCGAGTTATGATAAGAAGGTCCATCAGATCCTTATTCTCAATTACTCCTTTTCCCCCATCCAAAAATGGCTGCGCTTTCCCTGTGCAATCCAGAACCAACACCATAGCCTTAACAACATACTGAATGTAATTTCCAACATGTTGATGGCAGCGTTATCAAACCCTGCCCAAGTTTTACTTGATCACATACATATATAAAATTCCTTCCTCTAACACTACTTCAGTGGAACGTGAGGAGCATTCTTCCCTGAAGAGTCTTAGTTAAATGGAGAAGTCACTTCTCCATTTAACTAACAAATTTAAATCAAAGATTTATGGCACTGCTGAGACATGACTGCAACCGAATATAATGCGGTTTTGCGAAAATCATTTGTTTCATCGAGTAGGGAATGTAATATTAAATCAACTTCAAAAACTAAGATTTTGTAAGTCAGAATCTTCTTGACCTTATCAGCGTTAGTTATATCACTCGGCGGATTACAAAAATTATGCTTATAAATAATTTGAGCCAACCTTGGCTACACTAAACCAGAGTGATACCACGACCTCATAGTAAATCGGCGTGACACAACCACAGCGTTGTGTTTCGCCGTGTGAGTGTATGTAACCTCTCCCATTCCGATATCAAATTTCCAAATCCTTGAAATCTTTCCCCCACCAACAACTACGCTGACTTCAATCAGGTGAATCGTCTTCTCATTTACTGCCGTATTTATGTGAAGTAGGTAAGTATTCTAACTTTAGTGTTAAGTTGTAAATACAAGATATCTAATCTTTATTCGCATTATTGTAGTTAGAATATTTTGACAAATCAGTTGTAAAAATAAAGTAATTCATTGTTTGAATAAATTGTCTTTTTCTTTTTAACTTCTACTATGCACTACACCTTCCTTTACCTACTTAAGATAAAAGCAGCAGAGGCGCGCTCACGTCCATAAGGCTATCAGCAGAGCAGTTCATTTTAGATCGTCATTGAATCGTAATAATAGTTTAAGGTAAGCTTACAAACCAAAAGGCCCAGAAAGTCGTCTTTCTCTGCGAAGCAGTCATGCTCGGAAAGGCGGATCGGTTGAGGGAACCATGACACCCAGTCCATCGGAACTTAGTGACTTAGGGCGGCTTGACCTTTTGGCAGCGGTACTACCGATTACTACCGAACCGATACATACTGAAGGTCGTATGTATCGGGTCGGTAGTAATCGGTAGTACCACAACCTTCAAGAAACGAGCATACTTCTTCTTAAAACGCCGGCAACGCGCCTGTGACTTCTCTAGTACCGCAGGTATCCATGGGTGGCGCTGATCACTTACCATCAGGCGATACGTCAGCTCGTTTGACTCCTATTCCATAAAAATGGCACGATGAATAGCGCCACCTGATCGGTATTATAGGAAACCAAATAAGTTACCCTAAGGTTGGTAAATGGTACCTCGGACCCTCCAAGGTGAGATTGTCCACGTGACACTCCAACAGTTGTATGTTGGGATTTTCTTTCCGTGATATTTCACGCGTCGTGGTAGCCTGAATGATAACTATCATAGTGGCCTACAGGTTAAGGCCTCATGCATGGGGGTGCGGAACCTGGCAAGTAAGTATGCAACTTTTTCCGACTTATATGTAGGTACTGTCTAAGATAACTTAGACACCAGCCTTTTAGCCTAACGGTGAAAGGAAACGTCGCGAGGATATCTGGACTTATAATTTCTCATTTTAAGTATGTAATGGCGAATCGGCCTTGAGCATGCGTAGTGATTAATGGTCAAGCCTTCCAGTGGCTCAGCAGTGGGCACTTATAGGCGGATGATGTGTCGTCATTAGTTGATTTTTATCGTCAATCGTCAAATATAAATATATGCGTCGCCGTCGTATTTTATAGTTAAAACTTAGCGCTAAAGACAAAGTAGGGTCAAAAAAATAAAACGCCAAAAATTCAAATATGAATAAACTTTTTTTTAGGGATCACATTCAAAGTGGTTTGCGGACCATTGTACATAAACTTACGAACTAGGCTTGGCCGAATCGTTTTACTTATAACAAAATATTTCGATGAGTGAACCAATTTTTCTTTGTTTCATCATAATTTTACGCCTACACAATAATGGCATAAGCAAATATATTATGTAAAGATTTTTAACGGTATATTCATGGTCTATCACCTATTCCGGTAACGCTCCAACTTTTTAGAACACCCATCGGCCAAAAGCGAAGCACTTCACCATAGTAAAAAAACTGGGCTGTTAGAGTGTGTTAAAAACCTGTAGTCAATGTCCATTCCATTGGGAATCATATAAAAATTCTATTCTTGACCCCGAATGTTGAACAAACGGCAATTATTTGAAACCCAATGTCTACTAGTGAAGCCGAAACATGTGATGGACAACGGAAACTATTTTCAACTAGGGCAACATTAAAAAAATCGAGTTTTGACGGTAGTTTGATTAAATTTGTCAATAACGTGTACCTATCAGCTTTTTTTCCAGAATGGCAAGTCTTCTGTTTAATGTTGTCGACTATACTGCCGATGTCACGGGACGATAATAATGGACCGTCAGACTTAAACTTTGTGTTATTTGTTAGAACCCTTAACAACACACTTTCAATTCAGATCACTATGAAAAATATCACTAAAATTTATAACAATCGTTGTGCTGATAAAGACACGCGTATCTCCACCTTTACCGACGAATACTCCTTGTACTTGCTAAGAAACCTCATTTCTTTTTTTAATAAATGTCCCTTTTCCGTCTCTGTTTGGTAAATTTCTGTTAAAACTGAACTATAATTTATTATCCATTCGAAATGTGACGTTCTCCAGTTGTAAAACATGGCTATAGAGCCACAACAATTTTCGATGTACAAAAAAATTAGTTCACTCATCGAACGAGTAACAATTTTTCCATTTACTTATTAATTTATTTAAAAAACCAGAAAATGGCATAACCTTACTTTTGAAAATTCACCTATCTAATAGAATTTGACATAGAAAGTTATCTTACGAATTATTGAGCGAATCTGCGTTTAAAAAGACCTTCTAATCGATTTTTGGCGCGAATTTTATATTTCTGAAATACTCACGGTAATTTAGGCAGTCTTCACATTTAATTCTTTTTGATAAAATTATTATGAATAAAATATTACTCACTGTTGTAATCTGATTTTTATTATTGGTTTGAAAAAACCGCAGCCAAAAATCGACTAAAATATATTTAGTAAACTACAAAATCTTCCTAAATATCGACTAAAATAGACTAGTCGATTCAACAAGCAACTATTGTGAACATCGATTGCAAATCATTATACCCTACAAGCCGTTTGACTGAACTATTACCACTAGAGATGGCATAAAATCGACTAAAACAGTCGATGATAGTTTAAAAATCGACTAAGAATTAAAATTTAAAGCGAATATTACAAAATTGTGCCGAGAAATTCTATTTGACTGTAAAGTCAATATAACCAAATTTCGTCGGTAATTTTTACATTTCCGCCTTAATGTCAATTAATCGCGTTTGAACTCACCGAAAGACGTCGCCAGTGTAGATATTTTTATCTGGATTGTAAATTTTTAGGGTACCAAGTGGAAAAAATCGAATTTTATCGAAACTTTTCTTTTGGTATCCAAAACTGACTATACCATTATCGACACAAGCGCCATCTGGTGTCAGCACAAAACGATAACTTTCATAGTATTATATAAACAAAAATAATTACATTTCTAGACGTAGCAAATCCACACCGTTTAAAAAAAACTCCTTAACCAATGATGAACAGTTTAGACTAGATTTACTTTTTAAAATCACCAAAATAAGAGTCCAATGGTTCTTGTGCACCTCAAGTATGGAATCTTCACTTTATATAACTCTTGTGCAGTTTTACCTGCGACCAATTGACGAAATGACTGCATGTTTGGCGCGGTGGCAACGTGTTGCGTTTCGGTTCGCTTTCCGCACGGAACAAATCTTTGTGTGATCCACAAATTGTTGTTACAGGTCTGGGTGTGTGCATGTGAAATTGTATGTTTGTAAACGCAACGCACCCACGGCACAGGAGAAAAACTTAACGTGGGGCCATTTTAAAAATACCGTAAGTTCGGGTTACTTTTACCCTGGGAGGTAACTTTGATCCAAATTTTCGAGCCAATGAAAAACGAATATATGTTTGGTTCTCAGTTATTATTGGTTAAGGGGTTTGGATCAAAGTTACCCCGCAGGGTCAAAGTAACCCGAACTTACCCGGTACAAAAAAAGAAGTTATAAAAGTTATATGTCGTGAGCAAGCGTGGTGGTGAATGCTTTGCTCTAACCTTCTTCGTGTGAGAAGAGGCCTTTGTTTCGCATTGGCACTAATAAAACTAAAGGTTGGCCACGTGACACATTGTGTGATGTACAACATCATTTTTATCGAAATTCCAATCCCTAAAGTGCAAAAAACCATTAAACATTTCTTTCTTAAACAAAAAAAAAAAACATAAAAGTACTACGTGGTCTATATACCTTCGACTTACCCTAAAAAAATCTTAACAATATTTTTTTAAATTTTTTATAATACATTTTTTATCGTTTCAAATTTCATTTTTTTCTATCTAAGACCACAGATATAGCTTTCCATCTTTCTTGGTATATAGACGATTTAAACTTATTAAAAAAATTATATTACTCACTATTAAAAAACAAAAAAAGTGAACAAAAATATTCTTATTATAAGTCTTAACTTAGAAATAAAGCAAGAAAATTGCAATTTGCTTTCAATTTAATTAAATAACGCTGACTGGATGTAAAAAATAGCGTTAACAAAAAATTCTGTAGTTTCCTACTAGTCAAATTCAATACTTTTATCCAAATGTCCAAAAACGAAACTTTTGTATGAAATCACAACATATTATAAGGGCATAACTTTTTAACGTCAAAAAGCACACTTTTATTTAAAAATTAATTGAAAAAATAGAAAAATAAGTATATCGTCAAATCAATGAATAAAAGTATAATTATATTTTAATACTTCATTGTATTAAAAAGTCAAAGTAATTTATTTTTGACCTAGGAACTAATACACAATTTTCAATAAGGCGGATCGTGAGCTTTCTCGCTTCTAACTGGTTATTTATTAAAGACATAATAAGTTTTATGTGTTATATGATTTTTCAATGCAACAACATATTAAAACAACCATACTTTCACATATGCATGTTTAATAGAAAACCACTAACTCAAAAAATGGAGAAATTCAAAATTGAACTCTATTATTTGAAACAAAATTTTGAAGATTGAAATACCTACTTTTTTAAGTTATGACTCTTTTCTATTAAGCATACGATTATTTTAACGACATATTTATTATTCTTATTTTTCTATCGTATTTTCAACAAATAAGTACCTATGCTATTTGACGGAAAAAAATACAAGACCAAACACAATCCCGTTATGTAAAAACGTCTGAGACGGTAATGAAGAAATACGCTATTTTTACATCCAAAACAGCGTTTAAATATAACAATATTATACATAGAGAAACTAAACTTAAAAGAAACAAATTAAAAGGAACAATTTCTTAAAACGAAACGCGGTTTTTTACCAAACGCAATACCAAGATCGCGATAATCAACAAATTAATACGTTGTTAATCGATAACTTAATAACAAATTTCCAATGAAATCATTTTCCAATGTAAATTAATACAAGACCAACTTTTCAAGCAAAAAAAATGGGGAAAAAATCAAAAAAATAGTATCTTTTTAAACAATAGGTATGGCAACACTTAAGATTGCACCAACAAGATCCGATGACACATAATGGAGATCATTTGAATCAAATATTTTATTTTATATTTAACATTTTTTTTAATGGCGGATTTTGCTACAAGCCTTTTTGTATGACTTAGGTAGGTAAAATATATTTTGCTGTTTCAAAAGAAAACTCTTTTATAAATTCTACTCCACGGTAGAAACGCAATGATATACCGCAACCCAGCTTAGGGCATGAGAAGGAACGGAACGTTCTTCAGTCAGTAAGAGTCTGTCAGTTCCCCAAGTCATTGGATGATTTTGTCCCTTCAAAAATGGGGCTTACATTAAGTAGTACACTTTTCACTATTCATGTGATGAGCCCCATGTATAAGGGACATTTTTTGCCGTAGAAAATCATCAAATGACTTTCTATCCTTCACATAAGGAGGTGAAAGAATATGGCAGATGCCAACATATGAGTAGTTGTGGTAGTTTCCCAGTAGTTAAGGAAAATATCGTGGGAAACCTGGACTAATTTCAACTGCAGATTGCTCAGTCATTCATCATCAAAATAAAGGATGAGTCGGGACGAAGTATCAGACCCTTACGGAATAACAACTTCCCCTTTACTTCTCATGCTCCAGGCCGAAGCGCGGGGTAGTTTATTTGACGCTTGACGCATGACGCCCCTATGGTTTTGCTACATCCGTATCAGGGCAGACTAAGCTGACAAAATCATTAACAAAAAACTTGTAGCAAAAAAACCACCAAAATAGAGAAGTTTTAAACAGTCAACAGAAAGTCCAAATACAAATATTATTTACAATAAGAATATAAGAAAAAAAATGCACTCTACTAGCTAAAAAATAAAGTCGAGATTTTACTTTTTAACGATTTATACCGTAGAAGTTATTTAGACTAATGTCTTATGAGATCTATAGTACAAATTTCTTGAGCCAATGGCTGTAGCGGAAACAACATTATTTGATATATAGGTAAAAAATAAAAAATGTATACATAATTTTATAAAAAACCTAAATAGTTTTTGTTAGACTTCATATTCTAAATAACTTCTCAATATAAAGCAACCATTTCCGAAAAAAAATTAGCTCTAGGAACAATAAGACGTGGCAATTCAGAGTTTTTACAAACTGACTAGTCAAACATACTAATACATATATATTCTCGACTAAAAAATAAAAATAGCACCGCGGTCACGACGAAAAAAAAAACAACTTTTTTTTTTTCATATTGCAACACCCTTATCATTAATTACCTTAACTGGCAACACAGCTAGACAGATCGGGAAAAACGGTTCGTTTTCAAAAAATCTCTTAAAACTATTAAATATAGAAGAGGCTAAAATCTAGACTTTGTTTTTTTTTTCATTTTATTACATTTTTTTTTTCACTTACTTTAAGTAAAAACCTCGTCGCTCTTTAGAAAAATGACAAATTTTCTTATCTCATTTCGTTCACGATTCAAATTCGCCCTAAAATATAATTTTGTACTTGTATATATAACGCCGAACCATTTTTTTTTTCATTTCAAAAATTCATTGGCATAGATTTATTTTTTATTAACTTTCAAAACACCTATCACCTAGTACTTAAAATCTTAAGAGCAGATTTTTCTATGGTTAGATAAAAGTTACCTGGGGAATAATTATGATGCTGTCGCATCAGAATGTTTGTTTAAGACAGTGCCAGCAACAATTTTATTCCTCAGATAACATTTATAACATAGCGCTAAATCAACTCGAGACTGTCTAAAGTTGCTGTCCTAAAGGTTCATTTCTTTTTCGGATCCTTTGGTTACACTAGTGTTACACTGTTCTCGCATAATGGAACTATCTAAATTATGTAACAATGCATTGCAAAAAGTGATTGAAAAAGAGTAACCATGGAGTTTCTTGCTCGTTCCTCTCCATAGGAATCTACACTTTGAAACGAGCGAATAGCTTCACTAGAGGAGAGACCGACAGACTGACATGCTTAATTTTAAAGCTCTTGAAATACTTTTTTCCTTTTTTGCTTGACTTTCAAAAGCGCTTGTTATGGTCTACTTGAAATAAAGAATTTGATTTGATTAAATTAAATTAAAAATACATAATTTATATGTACTTTTCAATTACTAAGCAACGAACTGATAGAGAGAGTTTTATTAAAAAAAAAAACAAAAGCATATTTACATTTTTTGAATTTCAAAGAACTTTGATTCTTATTGTGATAGAGAGTATGTTTTTTATCAAAAGAGTTTGTTATATTTTATCAAAGTATTAAACTTATTAGCGTCAATAGACTGATATTACCACGCGGGTATAAAACAAAGTCGCTTTCTCTGTCCCTATATCCCTATGTACCCTTAAATCTTTAAAACTACGCAACGGATTTTGATGCAGTTCTTTTAACAAATAGAGTGATTGAAGAGGAAGGTTTATATGTATAATAACATCCATTAAATAGTGGAGAAATTTAGTATCACAACATTGCACACACACGAAGCCGGGGAGAGTCGCTAATCCAAACTAATTTTATAAATGCGAATGTAACTCTGTCTGTCTTTTCTTAACGCCTAAACTACTGACCGATTTCTGTGAGATTTGGTACAGACATAGTTTGGAGCTCGAGAAAGGACATAGGATAGTTTTTATGCCAAAAATCTGCAGGAAGCCACTATTCCACGCGAACGGAGTCGAGGGGAAAAGCTAGTTAAAAATAAATCTATGCCAAATCCAAAAACCTTCTCTAATCTACATCACATTTCGCCAACGATCACAGTCTTCAAACCCTGGAGTAAAGTGCCAATGTTGAGATAACTACTTCAAAATAATATTTATATATCATATATATAAATTATAAGGCCATTTCCATGTATGGTGACTGGTAATTAGTGACCTATATTTAAACACGCGATTGTACTCATGATAACACACAACTTTCCCAAAGAAACTATTTTTCTATACTCAAAAGTTTTATTTTTATAACTACTTATAATAAACTGATCGCGAGTTTGTTATATTTTTTTTCTTTACGGTACAGAGCACTTTTTGTGTCAATGGTTGGCTTAACATAATTTTTTCAGTAAACAATGTACACAGTTTTTTTTTTCAATAAATAAGTGTAATACGTATTATAGTATTTTTATCCAAAAAGGTTTACACTTTAAAAAAATTAATCAATAAACATTTTACTTTTTAAGCCAATATGGTTGGAAAAAAAACCTAAAAAATACTAGAGAGCTTTTTTCTGCTTTTAAAAAGCATTTTTTTTTATTTTTTTATTACTCATTATATCAACATTGGCACTCATACTTTTTACGAAAGATATACTTCAAATTGAAAATTTATTGAGAAAACATAAACATTAATTTTCAAAACAAATCTATACTAATATTATAAAGAGGTTATCTTTGGAACCGCTGGCCGGATTGCCAAAATTCTTTCACTGATAGACAGCTACAATGTTCCTAAGTGCTATATGCTGAATTTATATTAAATTATACTTGATTTGCGTATTTTAAAAACCCGGGATACATATGATACTTTTTATCAACAAGCGTGCGAAGGGCGGAAGACCCAAGAAAGTTGAATTTTCTCAATAAATTTTCAAAATTAAAGTTAAAACTTTATTATATTGCACTCTACCCCAATTCCAAATCCTTTCCTAGCTTACAACAACAATTATATTTTTAATTTTCTTTTTTTCATACCTAACAATTAATAATAAGAATAAAAACTTCACTAAAAACCTCCCAAACTAGCATTCAAAAAACTATTTGTTTTTAAAAAACTTTTCTTTCTTTTTGTAGAATAGTTATAATTATTATTAATAGAAAAAAAATGTTGACAGAGACAAAACCGTTTCGAAAATAGAACTTTTCGCGAGACAAATAAAAAATTTACTTAGGGCAGATTTTTCAATAGTCAGATAAATGTTATCTGAGGAATAAAATTGTTGCTGTCACTGTTTTATACAAACATTTTGACGAGACAGCATCATAATTATACCCCAGGTAACTTTTATCTAACCATTGAAAAATTAACCCAGTTAAAGCATGAGCTATGAAAACCAGTATAAATTTACCATTCAATGTATGGACTTCGTAGAAAGCAGAGATCATAATAAATTGGTTTTTCATAGCTTCATTCATTTTGGTCGTCTCTGTAGATAAGATGGCGGCTGTTGATTATTTATAATAATAATTATTATTACCCACTTGTAATGGTCGAATGTCGTTGTTCAGGTTTACTGGACTTTTTATTTTCTTCATCATTTAATATGTGAGACATTGTCATGTGGCGTCTGAAACAAAAATTGTGCATATTTTTATCTATACTAATATTATAAAGAGGTAAAATTTGTAAGTTTGTATGTGGGGGGTAATCCTTGGAACCGCTGCCTGGTCGGGTTGCCAAAATTCTTTGACTGATAGATAGCTACAATGTTTCTGAGAGCTATAGGCTATAAAACATCACGCTACGATGAAATGGAGCTCAGCAGCGGGTGTAACCGCGCGAGAGTAGCTAGTTTATAAATAAAATCTATACTAATATTATAAAGCCGAAGAGTTTGTTTGTATGAACGCGCTATTTTCAGAAACTACTGGTTTGAATTAAAACATTATTTTTTCCTGAATAGATTATTTATCGTGGAAGGCTTTTAGGCTACATAACATCAGGCTATGATCTGTAGGAGCCGAGCAGCGGATGATGAGGTCGGCTTTTGATTTCGGTCATAAGTGCAATTATTAATAACTAACTTCTATAATAATAACTTTTCTTTCATCTTACCTCAATCCTCTTTCTCCTCTGAAAGAGAGGCTGCACATTGTGCAATTCTTCCACTCGCTCGCTCCCTTCTCTTCTTTCTGCCGTAAAAGGGCGGGGCTTGCATCTGTCACCTTCTGCAAGGGGGCGGGGCTTACTTCTGTCGTCTGCCGCTGAGGGGCAGGACTTAATTCTGTCTTCTGGGGTGGGGATGTGTCTTCGTTCTTTATTTGCGGGGGTATAGGTTTGGGAGACTTTTTTTCTTGATGGATTTTTGGTTTTAAGTCTGTAAAAGATTTTTTTTTAATGTAAAAAATAGGTAAATCATGATTTTTTCATCATTTTCTTTGAATTGATGACTTTCAGGTCTTTTTTTGTGAGCGGAAAATCATCAGATGATTTCTCCCGTCCAGGGTAGGGCGGAGGGAGTGTCAGACTCTTACTGACTAAAAAATCCCCTGTTCCTTCTCCTGCTTTAGGCCGAGGCCGCGGTGCCTCATTGCGCTTACCCCGCAACCCCGGCTTCAGGAGATACCTGTATTGACTCGTAAAGAGCGAGTCCAAAAGTAAGGAAGCTGTCAGAGCTCCCTAGGATTTTCTCCTGTGTCATGTCACAAAATATTTTTTTTATTTGAGGACATCTGAAACGCTCTTAATATTTTGGAGATATACTATATCAATTCCTAGACAGTTCTTCTTATCCCTCCCCCTCCTTCGCCCCAACTTACCCCTAGTCAATATAACAATATTGGGAACTCCCATGACGTTGTCCGGAGACTCAGAGTTGACACACTTGCTGTCCACCTCAACGATCCTGCTGAGAGGGACCGCTTCATCACTCGAGCACTCCGAATCACTCCGGGCTGATTTGGACTGGCGCTTCTTCACTCTTTTACGGAATCTGAAGGAGAAGAAAAAGAAATTAATGAGCTGATTGGTTTATCTTGTAGGCACAGATGCCTTTACTGTCATCATCATTATCATCATCATCATCAGCCTGTAAGTGCCCACTGCTGAACAAAGGCCTCTTCTCACACAGAGAAGGTTTGTGCATTTAATCACCATGGTCGCTTAAGGCAGATTGACGATTTCAAACTTATAATAAGAAATTATAAGTCCAGCTTTCTTGACGATATTTTCTTGCACCGTTTGTCTGTGATTTTTTTATATTATTGGTTGAGTTACGTATACACTTGCGATAAAATGCTATCCGGGAAATGCAACAAGAACTTAAGGAGAAGAAACCTCATTTTTTAGTCTATGGCCGGTGCGCGCGCATTGTTAATCTGAATATTTTTTCCCGCCATTACGTAACGAAACCTTTTTTTACTACTCCGTTTTGAATGTGTGCGTGTTGACATAATTTGAATAGGGTGTTTTTACTAATAGAAAATACCTTCAGACGTAATAAAGATTAATTTGGCATAATCAGCTCATTTTCAACCACTGTAGGTCGGATCCTTTTTGCATAATTAGGTCCAGTTGATGTGAAAATTGAAATGTCACTAGTTCCCTTCCGTTCAAAAAAAAAGTCAAAAATCATTCCAATTAGACCCTTACAGGCACTTTTGAACGTCAAACAAAATTTTGGTGATATAGTGTCAGTCTGTCGGTCACTCCTCATAGTGAAGCTATTTGCTCGTTCCAAAGTATAGATTCCGATGGAGAAGAACGAGCAAGAAACTCCATGGTTACTCTTTAAATTATTTTTTTATAGAATCAGGCGTTACTTTGCGGAAATCCATGACATTAAATATGCATGATTGCATAGGAGTGGGATTGCATACTGCAACAAGCCTGGATTTTTGTCGCGAAATTAAAACTAAATATTTTCCCTAACATTTAATCTTTTTAAATCATTTTCACATACAGATTCCTTTTACAAACAGTTCTCGGTCAATATTATTTTGTTTAAGCCTATGAATCGATCACTACTCACCGTTTCCTGGGCCTCTTGTAGACAGCGCCACCTTTCTTCATTTTAGTCTCCTCATTATTGTTTATATTGATGTATTTCTCGCAAGTAACCGTTGGTCGCTCAGCTTCAGTGCTACTTGATATTGAATCACTCTTGTCACAGGCGAATAAGTCTGTTTCGTTGCTAAGATCATTGCTGTCTATTTGGTCACTGAAAACAAAATAAATATCATGTAGGTAATTTTAATAGTTTACTGTACGGTGGGCGTCGGGGATCAAGGGACGATCTCCGGCCACCGTAAGCACGGGCCTGCGGTCGGCGAGTAAGGACGGCTCGCCGCCCGACCAGAACCAGACCCGAGCGTACGGCGCGTAGCGTTCCGCGCGCGCCTCAAAGAGCCATTAGACCACCACAGATGGGGCCCTAAAGGGCTGATGTTCAGCCGGGGTTGCGGGGTAAGCGCAATGAGGCACCACGACCTCGGCACAGAGCAGGAGAAGGAACAGGGGGGTTTTTAGTCAGTAAGAGTCTGACACTCCCTCCTGCCCGGCCCTGGGCGGGAGAAGTCATTTGATGATATTCCCCTCAAAAAAAAAAACTGTACGGTTGGCGCCAGTGGCTGGCTGCTGTGCAACGTGTCGCGGTTTCGATTAGAGCACGGAACAACACTTTGTGTGATCCACAAATTGTTGTTCCGTGTGTGATGTGTATCTTTGTAATAGCACCCACGATACAGAAGAAAATCCTAATGTGGGGCAACTTATAAAAAAATGAAAAAATTATGTACCAACTACTAAAAACGTCAATTTTATTTCTCATACCAGCTGTTCTGAGATAATAATATGCAACAAGGAACCAGGACTGACATTATTAAACTAATTGAACCAGTACAAAGTGCGCTGGAGCACTTAATCTATACTTCTATCTATACTTAATATTATAAAGAGGCAAAATTTGTAAGTTTGTATGTAGGGGGTAATCTTTGGAACTGCTGGTCAGATTGCCAAAATTCTTTCACTGATAGATAGCTACAATGTTCCTGAGTGCTACATCATGCTACGATCAAATGGAGCTGAGCAGCGGGTGAAACCGCGCGAGAGTAGCTAGTTATTGATAAAATCTTAATAACAAAAAAAGCCACACATAAAAACATGCTTAATTTCTAACCAATTTACAAGGAAAATCAATTGAATTGTGTTGATATTAAACATAGTCTCAATTAAATATTTATAAGAGAAACTAATGGCAGTTTTTATCCTTGATAAATATATTATTTACTATAATCCTCTTTATAATAATAGTATAGATGTATGTAGGTACAAGCTTTTGCCCTCAACTTTGTTTGAGGGTAATAGTAACTTCCTGCTAGGGTTGCCACCTTTTTTTGCAGTTAATAAAGTACATTGGTTATTATAGGTAAGAAAAAAAAGTACATGGGATCAAGATAAAGTACAATTCATTTTTCTTATTTTTATATTTTTAAAACATGTTTTTTATTGCTTTTTGCAGTTTGCATTAAATAAGTATCCCTACTAAAACATCTTTACAGTCTTTATTAAATTCAGAGATGCTTTGTTTCTTTCATCTCTTCATCTCTTTCGCTGTTCATCAGACTTTTCAAAATCCCAAAAAAATCAAATCATACAAAATAAAGTATTTTCGTGTACTTTATTGTTCTCATAAAGTATAGAGTACAATTAAATGAAATAGAGTACAATACTTTATTATAAAGTACGGGTGGCAACCCTACTTCCTGCAGATTGTTGGTTTAACCCGTGATGTGCCAGAACGCAGATCTACGTGAGACACAATGGGTTTTCTCTCGTGTCTCATATAACAACAAAAACGAAAACGTGCACACATGCCAACTGTTTTCTATGATTCTTTTTATATTGAATAGATAATAATGTAAACTTTTTTATTAAGAGATAAGTGAGAGTGTTGTAAGAGTAAACAAATATGATCAGACTTATTTTTTTTCTATGTAATAGTTCGGCAAACGAGCAGACGGATTACCTGATGGTAAGCAATCAGCGCCGCCCATGGACACCCGCAACGGAGGAGTTACGAGTGCGTTGCCGATCTTTTAGGAATAAGGAATTTGGAGACTCAGGGATTGAGGAGGGATTGGGGGAAGGGAAGGATTGGGCCTTCGGTAACCTCACTCACACGGCGAAACACAACACTGTGGTTGTTTCACGCCGGTTTTATGTGAGGCCGTGGTATCACTCCGGTCAAGCTGACCCATTCGTGCCGAAGCTTGGCTCTCCCACACTTGACAGACTGCTCTAACTACTGAGCGATCAGGAGTTACATGTGTTATTTTGAGTCAACCATAAAGTATAGATAGACAAATACTGTTGCAGGATGTTTTGTAGACAATTTTATGTTAAACAATCTTATGATAAATGCATTTCTATGTAACTTTAACCATTAAGGCTGCACATGCGACGGAAGCTAGAAAAGTGGAGTAACTTCTCCCGTTTTCCCAACATTTCCCGTCACTGCTCTGCTCCTATTAAATCTAGCGTGATGAAAAGTATCCTATAACCTGCCCATGAATATGAAGAATAATTATACCAAGTTTCGTCAAAATCTGTCGAGTAGTTTTTGTTTCTATAAGGAACATACAGACAGACAGACAGACAAAAATTTGACAGATTACATTTTTCACATCAGCATCGATTACTTATCACCCCCTGATAGTTATTTAGAAAATATATTTAATGTACAGAATTGACCTCTCTACAGGTTTATTATAAGCATAGATAGATAGTTGACCCATGAGCAGCGTGGCTAGGCCATTAGTATTATGAAGAGGTAAAATTAGTAAGTTTGTATGTAGATGGTAATCTTTGGAACCGGTTCGGATTTCCAAAATTCTTTGACTGATAGATAGCTACAATGTTTCTGAGTGCTATTCAAACTAACATTGTAAATTCGAAAGTAACTCTCTGTCTGTCTTTTCTTCACACCTAAACTACTGAACCTATTTGTGGGAAATTTGGTACAGGCACAGTCTGGAACTCAAGAAAGGACATAGGATAGTTCTTATACCAAAAATCTGCAGGAAGTCACTTTTCAACGCGAACAAAGTAGCGGGCAAAAGCTAGCTGGTTATAAAACACCAAACACAATAGCTAACTAGTATTTATTTAAACATACAGGATAAAATCAGGCCTTCCTACTTCCTAACACTAAAATATGCATTTCAAATACAATATTATACTACCAAATATATACTCATTACTATAAAGAGCATAATAATATACATTTTGTTGAAAATAATCTTCCAATTTTTGCATAATAACTTGACACAAGGCTCCAATGTTGCGATACATGGCCTTGGGAACATTTTAACAATAAATTTAACATTGAATAAATTTGAAATCAAGTTTTTCTTTGACAATGTATGTAAAAGGTGTGTTGTATAGACATATAAACTTGTAAAATGTTGTTTTGAACTCAAATTTTGGTTTTATTAGAGTTGAAACACACTTTATAAACAATTCAACGGATGAATGAAAGTTTAAAGTCTTTCATACATGTTTTTTTAATATATTTCTAAGGAAAATTGTTAAGGAATAGTCTGACATGTTAATTAATGTATTACAAGTGTGAGTTCATAAGGAAAAATGGTCAGTAAAAACAATTTCACTTTACCTGTTATCCGACAACTCACTGTGTACTTCAGACTCCAATTTCTTTATTTGAAATGTAATATTTATCCTCTTATATATCTCCTCAGTTATATTACGACATTTTTCATATTTGGAATCCAATCGATTACCAGATACTGGCCAGATATCTTTGCTGTCTTCCAAGGCCGACATGTTGGGATTTTTAAACAACTTATAAGACTCTTATTGGATTATGAATGGAGTTTTCCTGCTCCGTATTCCCTTTACACGGTTTTCACAACGAGCATTGAGCAACACAGCCATATTTGTGACGGCAGAATGTTAAAGTTTTATGTTTTAATGGTTAACCACAGTCGCGTATGAAACAATGATCGAATAAGCTTGTCTAACCACTTTTCACACTCGATACGAACAAAGAACAATGAAACCACGGCTTATACGCTTCCCAAATGCGTTTTCCACACCCTATTCACGAGGAAACACGAAGAAATAGCTGTTTCCCAAACAAAGGACTTTATATCAACAATTTTATGGCTCCATAAACCCGTCACAAGCACAGATATTTGCAATTAAATTACTCTGGACACGAAATAAGTTCTAAGACTAGATAAAATTATGGTTGTTACTATTAACGTAGTATCTTAACAATAATTAAACAAATAACAATAAAAATAAAAACTAAGTTGCCTTCCGGCTTTTTTTTTTTAGATTTCTTGACGTTTTTAATATAGTGTTGCTGCTTGTTTGATTAATTGCACATAATTTTAATATAATTTTTACCATAGACAAGCTTATTTTTATAGGAACAATATCAGAGGATGTGGAAAGTAGAGTTTTGAGAAGGGCAACATCCGAAAAATGTTTGTTCCTCTATGTCCTTCGTTTAGAAATTGGGAATGGAATAGATTCTTTTCTGTCACAGACCAATAATTATTTTCTAAATAAGTTTCTGAAGGTAAATACTTTAGAGTACACAATTTTGGAAATACATACATTTTGAACTTTTATCGTATGTTCTAAAGTGAGTAAATAAATAATTCTAAAGAACTATCTCTTAATGATTCTAGACGAAGTTTATAAAAAATAGGAACTCAGAACTCCCGCCAACTAATATGTCAAATTCCCAAAATAAACAATGATACCAGCGAATGGGTCTTCTACTTAGATTTAAGCAGAAAATCTTGGACGTGCAGTTTTTAAAGTATAAGATGTGTTACTTCAAAGTTTAAGTTAAATTGTTTAATATTGATTTTTATTAGAATACTATTTTATTTTTAACAGTTATATCGTGAGAAATGCTAAATTTATTTAAAATAACGTCTTGCTCACTCGAATTAACTAAGACAAACTACTATTTTCAAGTCTAAATGGAAAACTCACCAAATATCGCCGCGATACGCACGCTGCTCATATATAAGAGTCTCGTAATGATTTGAAACTAATATAGCTATACACCTTTTCTCACTATCAGGTTTTCGGAATTTTAATAGTTTCTGCAAATTTATCACATCGCAAATCATGATACATTATTTATTGATAGAGTGTTAGTGAAATGGAAATAATTATATATTACAAGATTCATGTTTTATTTGTAATAAAATAGATTTTGGGTGAAGTCTGGGGACAAATGCACAAGAGAGTTGGTAACACTAAAATTGTAACGCCAAGACTGAAGTCACCGGCCATACTTTAGTTTGTTATCAATTTTTATCGGACTTCGGAAGCAAAAATTATTGGTTAAATGTTTACCTAACTATCTTTTGATGAGTATTCAGAGGTGCTTGTTAAAGTGCCTATTTGAATCAAAGCTTTCGTGTAAAAGCGATGGTTAGACTAAGAGTAATTATGTGTTAAAGTGAAAGTACACTATAGTTACGATGGCTCCGAGGAAATCTATTAAAAAAAGGATTGTGGCTAAGATTGTTACTGGAAATAGACTACCGTGTGCCTTTTGCCAGTGTGAAGTAGACGATGAGCTTACTTACGGAAAATTATACGCAATAGGAGAAATACATTGTCATTACTTTTGTGTGGTAAGTTTCGTATCCATTTGGACTTGTAATGGCATATTTCTTCGGTGAAAAAGTAGCCTATTTCCTTCTCCATACTGCCGACTATGTGCTAAGAAAACTTCATCAAGTTTAGATGAGTAGATATAGTGTAAAACTTAGTTTCGCGTTTATGATTCAGTAGTTGGAATTTGCTGACACTCATAATAAAAATTTTAAACACATTCACGTCAGCTTTCAGTATCTGGCAGCCATGTAAACAATTTCCTTTGAATAATAGACATTTCTAATCCTCAACAACACTTCCTATGTGTGCTTTGAATCAATATGACAAACCCATTTAAAATGTAAGAATTAACTTACCTATAATAGGTGAGATTCAATTATAATAATCATTAGACAAGAAATTGACAATATTTTTTATGCTTTGACTACACATTTTAAAAGGTTTTCCCTTTCTTATTCTTTTTAAGGTGTCGCAATCTTAATAAGTTTGGTCAGTGTGGTACTCTTAAGGATTGGCAATCATATACATAGGCTTCCTGCCCTTTAGCCAAGCTCAAATAGGGACCAGTGACATTCTACAGTAATGGTAACTAACAGAGTCCATAGATATCCAAAATTGATAACAGGACTCAATTGAAAATGTTTCAAGTAGGATAAAAACCTGCCCCTAAGGCTACCCACTGATCAAATTTTGAATTTGTTCTTTTGATGTTCTGTCAAGAACTCCCAGAGATTATTGAATTAAGATTTTTAGCAGCCAGGATCTTTTGAGAAAACATCTAAGGAAACAACATCTCACACAAAATAGACTCTGTAAAATTTTATATCTCCTATAGAATATGTCTAGTTTACCTGGATAAAAAGTAGTCTATCCAAACAAATAAGTCTCTGTGCCAATGCAATTCTGTACTTAGTTTTAACCTGAAATAGGTAGTAACAAACATCCATATGTAAGCTTGCACATTTATAATATTAGAAAGAAGAAAGAAATATAAGAAGAATAATCTTTATAGAGATAGACTGAAAAAATTGATGACACAAAAGAAATATCAAACATCAATATGTGTATAAAACATCCTAATTATGATCCTTTTTATTTATCTATACTAATATTATAAAACTGTAGTAGTACTGTCAGTTTGTTGGTTTGAATGCTCTCATCTCCGGATCTACTGGTTCGAATTCAACCATTCTCTTTTTGTTTGTTAGTTCATTAATCGAGGAAGGCTATAAGCTATAAAACATCATACAGCGAAGTTTTAAAAATGTGTAGCAGTAATCCAATTACTAGAGTTGACTTTATTATCTGTGTCAAGTTTACAGTGAATAATTGGTAATTGATTTCAGCTTCTGTCATCATGTTTGATACAAAGAGGCAAAGATGTAGACGGACTCTTTGGTTTTCTATATGAAGATATCCTTAAGGAAATAGAGAGAGCTAAGAAACATGTAAGTACATTGTTTATCACAAAACAAATAATGAACATAAAAAGAAAAGCGCTTCAATTGCGTCACTCATGCGTGAAAAGGGGCAGCGCTCAGCATAAATGCTGTGTCTCGCGCACGCAGGCACGAAACAACACTTTTCAGAGCTGACCCACTAAACAAACACTGGTAGGCTCAACAAGAGTAATATCCTAGCCTCACAACTTCACCTGTGTGAAACCATGATTGCGTTTTGTTTTGCTCTGTGAGGCCCAATCCTTCTTCTCTGCCACCTCCAATCTTGAAATCCCTTATCCCCATAGGCTTGGAAAGCACTTGTAACTCTTCAATGATGAGGATATCCAGAGGCAGCACCAATAGTTGAATGCTTATGGTTATGTTTTTTTGTGAGATGAGGCAACCAACGAGCAGATGGATTACCTGATGGTAAGCCATCGGCACCGAATATGGACACCTACAACACTAGAGAGTTACAAGTGCGTTGCCGGCCTTTTTGGGGATAAGGGTTTTGGAGATTTAGGAATTGGGGAGGGATTAGAGGAGGGGAAGGATTGGGCCTCTGGTAACCTCAATCACACGGCGAAATATTCGCCGATGCATGTCAAATCAAATCAAAATCATTTATTCCAACTAAACCATAAATAGGTACTTTTGAAACGTCAAAATAGAATAGTAGTCTGTCAGTCTGTTCGTCAGTGAAGCTAGGTGCTCGTTCCAAATTGTAGTTTCGAATGGATAAGAACGAGCAAGAAACTCCATCCCTTCCCATCTCCTCCATCCCTTCGGCACCCATTCGTGCCGAAGCATGACCCTCCCACACTTAAAAATTAAAGCTGTGTCTCGAATTACCGCGATTTAAAGGTAGATTCTTATTTCTCTTTCAGAAATGTTCGTTCTGCAGCCGCCCTGGCGCTAACCTTGGCTGTTCAGTGGCACAATGCAAGAAGCAGTTCCACCTGCCGTGCGGGAGGGAACGGAATGCAGTGTCTATGTTCTACGGGAATTACAAGTGAGTTTATTTTCTTCTGTATACATACAATCAGTTCTTTGAAGATCGGTAGCCTTTTTTTTAAGGTGGTTAGCCGGGTAACAAGAATACTTGTCGATGACCATGACCACCAACGAGTGCATTACCGGCGTTTAGAGATTGGGTTTGGAGATGGGGGGTCTTTTATATTTCAAATGTCACTTTTTTATTAACAACATTTATGCAGAAATTATCTAAAAATCTATATGCTCGACTAATTTCGAGCCCTACCGGATCTCTTAATTTTTTTCGAACAGTCTTACGAAACAAACATTTATGATAATTAATTATGGTGTAATTCATTTTACAGATCTTTCTGCCAAGTCCACGCCCCCAAACAGAATATACCGCCCGCAATAATGGAGAATGCTAAACAGAGAATGCGAAAAGACAACAGGAATAAAAAGAAAATATCAAATTTCAAGGATTTGAAGGAGTTGTCCATTTGTGATGGAAATGAAGGTAAGTAATAAAGGCTACCATCAGATCTCCCAGTGATTATTTGAAGGCCTAACGATACTAGCATATTTAAATGACAGGTACAAAATGTACCAACATTTTCCTGTTTTTTTCACGGCCTACTAGGACTGTACTGTCATCGGCTAATTTTATATCAGACCCTCCGAAACATAAGACGACTTGCAAGTGCGTTGCCGATCTTTTGAGGAGTGAGAATTGGGTTTCTAGTAACTTAAGGATATGGAGATTGAGGATGGGAGAACCAAGCTTCGGCACGTATGGGTCGGCTCGACCGGAGTGATACCACGGCATCACAGAAAACCGGCGTGAAACAACCACCGAGTTGCGTTTTGCCGTGCTGGTGAGGTTACCGTAGGTACAATCTCTTCCGCTCCCCCATCTCTTCTCAATCCTTAAATATCTGAAGCCCTTATCCTCAAAAGGCCGGCAACGCATTCGTAACTCCTTTGGTCTTAAAAGTTATCTGGGGAATAATTATTGTGCCGTCGCATCAGAATGTTTGTATAAGACAGTGACAGCAACAATTTCATTCCTCAGATAACATTTATCTGACTATTGAAAAATCAGCTCTTAATTAGATATAACAGAATAATTGAGTCTAATATTTTTATGGGTTGAGTTTCTTTTTTTTAATTCTAATAATAATTGCTTATTTTTCAGTTACCGATTCGGACACTCAGTCGGTGTGTGTAATATGCTATGAAGTAGTGGATGGGTATCCAACTGTCAATACTTTCTGGCCTCCATGCTGTGCCAGGGATGCATGGTTCCATAGGACTTGTTTACAGGTACATATCAGGGATGTTAGGGAGCTCCATAACTGTAAGCGAAACTATCGGATATCCGATATACAGAAAAATCCGTAACCGTAACCGAATCCGATATAAAAGTTTCGGATAGTATCGGATAGGGGAGGAGCATAATTGAGACACGTTATGCTTGTATTTTTCTTTTGAAATTCCTTAATATTTTAATAACCATAACCGAAATTATCCGAAACTAACAGAAAATCCGAAATAAATTTATATCCTTATCCGTAATCGTATCCAGTATAACAATAATTACCATATCCATATCCAATCCGTATCCGAAATTTCATATCCATAACAGCTCTAGTACATATAATACATATAGTTTTATTAGCTAGCGAGTGTGGGAGAGCCATACTCCGGCACGAATAGGTCGGCTCGGCCGGAAATAATACCACGGCCTCACAGAAAACCGGCGTGAAACAACTACAGCGTTGTGTTTCGCCTACAAGAGTGAGATTACCGGAGGCTCAATCCTTCCCCTCCTCAAATCCTTCCCCAATCCCTTAATCTCCCAAATCCCTAATTCCCAAAAGGACGGCAACGCACTCGTAACTCCTCTGTTGTTGCGGGTGTCTATAAGCGGCGCTGATTGCTTACCATCAGATAATCCGTTTGCTCGTTTGCCGACTTATTACATAAAAAGATAGGGTTGCAAGTAAAAGCCATAAAATTAACTAAATGTATTAAATTCACAACACCAAATGTTAAACAGATAAAAACCAGTGTGCTTGTCAAGGGCGAGGAGTTGAGTCCTGTAGATACAACTGTCTTTTTAGGTATAACCCTGGACGCTAAGCTCCAGTGGGGCCCACATATAGATGGCTTGTCGAAGAAGCTCAGTTCTGCAGCATATGCCGTTAAAAAAATTAGAAATTTAACAGATGTAGATACAGCGCGGTTAGTTTATTTTAGTTATTTCCACAGCATCATGTCATACGGTATTTTGTTGTGGGGGAATGCTGCTGACATTCAGTCTATTTTTGTTCTGCAGAAAAGGGCTATTCGATCAATCTATAATCTTAGTCCGAGGCATTCGCTCAAAGAATTATTTAAGGAATCTAAAATAATGACAGTTGCCTCTCAATATATTTATGAAAATGTAATTCACGCTCATAAAAATAAAAGCTTATTTAAGAAATATAGTGATATACATAATATCAACACGAGGGGGGAAAAACAAATATGTTGTGCCTGCCTCCAGGCTTCAGAAAATAAGTAGTTCGTTTAGGTGTCAATGTATACGCTTTTACAATAAAATTCCTAGCGATATTCAAAATTTGAGCCTCAATAAATTTAAAAGTGTAATAAAGGCTAAACTTTGCTGTAAAGCATTTTATAAAATAAAAGACTACTTAGAGGATAGTCAGGCATGGGAATGAGCCGCTGTAATGTCTGCACAGGTCATGTTGACATGTTTGTAACATAAGTTACACTTTTATATACAATTTGACATTACGTTTTTTTTTTATACAATGACATGATCACCTATTGTGACATTTTTATTTTTTATTTGAGATTTTTTTTTTTATTTATTTGTTGACGTTTTTATTATTTTCTATTATTGTTAGTGTAAGGACCGTGTGAGACTTGTCGTGCTTTTGGACTACCAGTTATCTGCGTTCTGACAGTTTGAGTACTCGCGTGACCCAACCAAATGTTCTTTAGATCGGTATTGTTCGTCGGACAACTCAGCAGCACTTGCTATGCTGGTTGCAAACTGACACTTGCGTGCCTGTCTTCAGAACGGGTCCACTTAAACTGGTGTGGTTCTTTCCTCAAAAGACCACTACAGAATGGACTTGCACGGTTCTCTCACATTATGTTATTTTATATTGTCTGGACTTGAAAAGAGACTGACCTCTGAGTTTGTTTCGGCATTTCTTCTCAGAGTAGTCAGATAGGAAATGCCGGCTTCATCTATTTTTCACATATAATTTGACGTGTAAAAGTGCCGTTTTATGGCCTATTTGCAAAAATAAATTCATTGTTTCATTGTTAACAATAAAATTCTTGTAAAATCAAGTCCACCATCAAACTCGAACGCCTCGCCCCACAATCCTTGGCCACTTATTCACTACTAAAGATAATAGTACTTATTAATAATCTTCAATTATTCAACTCTTACCGTAACATATATGTATATTTTTTTAAACATTGAGGGTTACGAAGAATATACTTGTGTTTTTTTCTCCAGTGTCGTAGGTGCGTTGATAAACATACAATATTACATACACATCACACCCAGACCCGGATCAACGAATTTGTGGATCACACAAAGTGTTGTTCCTTACGGGAATCGAACTTCCGACACGTTGCATAGCAGCCAGTTGACCAGCCACTTCGCCAACAGATATAGGGACAGAGAAAGCGACTTTGTTTTATACTATACAGTGATTATTCTATATATTTTGACTGTATAATTTTTAGAATAGTGTTAATGTAATATATGTGGTTAGCTCGTAACTGGCTAATGTATATGACCTATAAGGCTAAGAACTCACGGAGCGATTTTCACCCGCGTCCGCTGCGGTTGCGGACCCGCAGCTTCTGTAGAATTCAAATATTTATATAAAAAATGAAAGCACATTTCACGACGCGTTTTACGCCCGCGGTGTATGCGGTTGTATGCGGCTCCCGCTGTACCGGCGGGCAACTAGTAGAACCGCGCGGGCCGCGGTTACCCGCAGCCTCGGCGGGTGGCACCCGCGCGCTTTGCGATCGGTTGGCGAGCGACCGCGGGGGCCGGCGGGTCTTCTGTGAAGTAAATATAACGCAGCGGCTCGTTTCTGGTGTGTGTCCATGGCGGTCTGGACCTCAACTGATCGTTAACCGCCCGTCTTGCAATCTTGCGATTATCGCCCGCCACATTTGCGGGCGATGATCGCAACCGCGGCGGCTGTGTAACCGCGCAAATAACCGGTCTCGTGAGTTTGGAAATAAAACCGCAGTTCCGCTACCGCGGCGGGCACGGTTCAAAATCGCTCCGTGAGTTCTTAGCCTAACCAATACTTTAAACTACTTTGTGTACATAAGCTGTGAGCCTACCTTATAATAAATAAATACATTTTGTTCACAGCGTATGGCACTGAGTGCAGGGATGCACTACTTAAAATGTCCTCTTTGTAATGATAAGGATAACTTCTACCAAGCAGTTGTGACCCAAGGATATTATGTGCCTGACAGGTTAGCCAAATTTATTTATTTTTTAGTGTATACTAGCTTCCGCCCGCGGCTTCGCCCGCGTGGTATGTTGATAAAAAGTACCCAATGTCCTATTCCGGAGTATATCCTATGTAATGCTTCTCATGCATTTGGGTTCGAAACCTGGCAAGTACCAATGTGACTTTTTCCGAGCTATATGTACTTTCTATGATTATTTAGACACCACTGACCACCACATACGGTGAAGGTAAACATCGTGAGGAAACCTAGACATATAATTTCTAATTATAAGTTTGAAATCGCCACGCATCCATCGCCCGCATTGAGCAAGTGTGGTGATTAATCTTCAAATCTTCTCCGTGAAGAGAAGAGGCCTTGGCTCAGCAGTGGGCACTTATGGGCTGATGTTGATGAAGGTAAGATGGGAAGGTTCGACCGGTGTGATACCACGGTTCCTCACAGAATACAGGCGTGGAACAACTGTTTGTTTATTTACAAACACTAGCTACTCTCTCGCGGTTTCACCCGCTGCTCGGCTCCATTTAATGTTGATATTTTGTAGCCTATATCACTCAATCACTCAGGAATGTTGTAGCTATCAATCAGTAAAAGAATTTTGGCAATCCGACCAGCGGTTCCAAAGATTACCCCCCTACATACAAACTTAAAAAATTTACCTCTTTATAATATTAGTACAGATTACACACTAGTTATATCATCATCTTCATCATCAGCCTATAACTGCCCACTGCTGAGCAAAGGCCTCTTCTCATACAGAGAAGTTTAGAGCATTAATCACCACACTGGCTCGATGTGGGTTGGCGATTTCAAACTTATAATTAGAAATTATAAGTCCAGGTTTCCTCACGATGTTTACCTTCACCGTATGTCAGTGGTGTCTAAATAATCATAGAAAGTACATTCTTTTTATATTATAACTCGGAAAAAGTCACATTGGTACTTATCGAACATACAACCTTATGCATGAGATACGGGCTTCTTAACCTCCGGGCCAACACGACATTTTACCATATTTACTAGTACCATAATATGTCCTTACCTTACAGAGACGCGGCTTGGGAGTTAGAACAGAATGCGTTCTCCGAAATCTACGAACGTGAGGTGCCCTGCTCTGCAGCTGACTGCCAATGCCCCATGGGAAGGAACCACGATGCTGATAATGGGTATGTTTTGAATTCAAAACGTTGATTAAACACATCCCTGCCCATCACGACGACAAAGGATTAAAATTTTATGATAGATCCCATAATTTGTTCTTTTTCTTTACAACTTGTCTCTGCATTGTTCTCTCATAAGGGTACAATAATGTATACTAAATTTTATTGGAATTGTAAATCAATTTTTTTTTAATGGCAACGATGGTGTTTCTTGCTCGTTCTTCTCCATTCGAATCTACAATTTGGAATGAGCACCTAGCTTCACTGACGAACAGACTGACAGACTACTTCTATATTTTAACGTTTCTAACGTTTCAAATTCATTGATTCATATTGTAATCGAGCTATCGCTTACACGCTGCAGCTGTTTTTATAATCATAAGGATGCATTATTTTTATACGGTGGAAGCTAGTACTAAATGAAAGGATTGTTTTCCAACCAGGTCGTGGTGTATAAAGGTGTGCCTGCTATGCGGCAGTAGCGGCGTTCACTGCGCGTGCGCCGGTAGCGCGAACAAACTGTACGTGTGTGGAGATTGTACCCCCGCCGCGCCAGACTCCATAGAGGAACTCGCCAACTGTATTGAAGCAGGTATATTAGGTTATATTATAGTTAAAACATTCGCAGTGCATATTAATATTTTACTGTTAAACGGGATTTTTCGTTTCCGAAGTAAAACGTGTAGGGGATTAGTTCGTAATGCGTAGTTTATATCGCGTAGTTTTATAAACGATGTATAAACAAAATATACAGGGTGTAAAAAGACACTTAACGAAGCCGAGAGCCGTAGTAGTAGGATACGTCTACCCATTATTTGGATCATTTTTTTCTTTAAGACCTTAGCTGGGACTCCACGCGTTCTCGAGATATTGAAGGTCATGCATTTTTAATTTTTTTTTGCGCAGTCCATTTCTAAGTATTATTACAAAACTTTTTTCCAAACAAACATTACCTGGATTTTCGATTTTATCTAAATAAAATACGCATTTGAAGTTACGAACAGTAATGTACGTAATAAATAAATGCAGACCCGCACAAAAAACATCGTGCATCTCAGTAGAATTTTTATTTTACAGAATTGTTTAGTTGTTGCGAAGTTTGTTTGTTGTTGTAATTTTGGCGTAAAGCTACTTAGTTAGAACTGCAGTATGCGTAGTTAACGGCTTCGTTAAGTGTCTTTTTACACCCTGTATTTTACTGTTTTCGTAGTAAAACGTGTAGGGGAGTAGTTCGTAGTTTATATCGCTTAGTTCTATAAATAAACAAAATATATTGTTACGTGCCTGACGTCACGTTCCTGACTATGCGGGCTTGGGTTACGGGATTGGATGAAATGAAACACTAATACCGGTTTTCAGACTTTCTATTGCACTTAAGTTACAGCGTCCACGGAGTTAAGTTATCGGCGTTCTTCTCCAGCAGAGTCCGGCCGACTGACACAACTTTGCCGTTCACGCTGACTTAACTCACTTAACTGACTGCACTTCACTATTTCACTGCACTTCACTATTTCACTCACTTTTCTTCTTTTCCACTTCTTCCTTTTCTTCCGAATCGCTTTAGACTTAGAACTCAACTGCCAGCGGTGAGCCGCAGTTCCGCTTATATACCCCCGGTCAGGTTCTAGAACATTCAATTTCGTTATTCTTTTTGATCGTCATGCCTCCAGAACCTTCCAATAATTTCGTTATTCATTTTTATTTATTCTCCTTCTCGCTCCTTAATTTTTCATTTCTTTCACTCAAATAATTCCAGAAAGTTCGACAAAACTTCCATCAACTAAAAAACTTCATGTTTACGGCGGGACTCGAACTCGGGGTCTCTGTGGTGTAATCCACACGCCTTACCGATTACACCAACTCGTGTTGACAATTCACGACGAAATTTACAATCTCTAGGCAACGTTTGACAACCATCCCTTGACGTCATGATGTCAAAGAGTTTTCCGTCACACTGCCCCCCTCTTAGATTCGCTCGTCCCGAGCATCGTTGCTGCCGTAATACCTCGCCAACCTGTCTATATGGACAACTTTCAAAGGGCTCCTTGAAGTCTTCCGAATTCTGTAAGTAATGTCATTGATCTTCGTGACTATCTCATAAGGACCTTCCCAACTCGGTTGCAGCTTCGGAGATTTTCCCTTCCTTCTGACTGGATTATGAAGCCAGACCAATGACCCTTCTTCAAACCCAACAGAATTGGCTCGTCGATCATAGCGCGTCTTTGCGCGATCACTAGCTTGAAGACCGGCCTCCCTGATCTGCTCATAAATGTCCAACATTTTTGCCCTTAACTCGCTTATGTAATCGCTAAATTCGGTGCGAGAGTCGCCAGGTGGACAGCCCGATACAAGATCTGCCGGTAATCTCAATTCCCTTCCAAAATTTGCAAATGCAGGCGTCTTTGCGGTACTTTCATGTACAGCAGTCCGATAGGCAAGCAAGAAGAGAGGTATGTAAGTGTCCCAAAGTTCCGTCCTTGATCACTGTGCATCTCCAAGGGCACTCCGAATCGGGTGAATACCTCGTTTACCAACTTCGTGGCTACAGTTACTGCCTCTTGATTCGGTATGGCAAAGACCTCCGGCCATTTTGTAAAATAATCCATAACCACTAAAACGTAGCGATTGCCCGAATCAGTGATTGGAAATGGTCCAGCGATGTCTAAGGCTATTCTCTCCCAAGGCATACCAACATTGTAGATTTTCATCGCCCCTCTGCTTCTTGTTTGTGGACCCTTGACAGCTGCACAACTAGTGCATTTCTGGCACCAATCTTCGACGTCATATTTGCAATGCAACCAATAAAACCTCTCCTTGATCTTCACCAAAGTCCTCCTAATTCCCAAATGTCCTCCAGAAGATCCATCATGGAACGCTTTTAATACATCCCTTATTTTTGAACGAGGCACCACCAATTGCAAATGCTCGTCCTTGCCGTTTGTTGATTCCCATTTCCTGCACAGAAGTCCGTTATGCAGCGTAAGGCTTTTCCACTGTGCCCATAAACCTTTCGTTACCGCGCTATATTGGGCGACGTCACTCCAACTTGGCTTGTTACCACTTCGTAGCCACTCCAGTATTGGTTTGATATCCGCATCTCTTTCCTGTTCTAATTTCATCGCATCATCTCCCCATGCCTCGTCAACAGTATCAGTCCTTATCACCTTAAGAAAAGCAATTTCCTTCTTGGCACAATGCTTGCAATCTTCCACGCATGGGCGTCTCGATAATGCATCTGCGTTGCCATGAATTCTTCCGCCGCGATGTTCGATTTCAAAGTCAAATTCCTGAAGTTGTTCCAACCATCTGGCTACTTGGCCTTCAGGATCCTTAAACTGAAGCAGCCATTTCAAAGCAGCGTGATCAGTTCTGATTAAAAATTTCCGTCCCAGTAAATACTTCTTGAAATGGTGCAGAGTTTTGACTACGGCCAGTAATTCCCTCCTGGTCACGCAATAATTCCTCTCCGGCTTGGATAGTGACTTGCTGAAGTAAGCAATAACCTTCTCCTGCTCACCATCGCGTTGTGAAAGGACACCTCCTATTCCGATATTACTGGCGTCCGTATCAACTACGAATATTCCTTTCGCGCTGGGGTATCCGAGAATTGGCGTTTTACAAAGCCGTTCTTTTAGTTCGCGAAAGGCTTGCTCACAATCCTCGTCCCATATAAAGGCACGTTTCTCCTCTGTCAATCGATGCAATGGCTTGGCAATGTCCGAGAATCCCTTCACAAACCGCCGATAATACGAGCATAATCCAAGAAATGCCCGAACTTGCGTTTTGTCTTTAGGTGTTGGCCATTCCTTAACAGCGGCAGTCTTGGCTGGATCAGTCTCAATTCCTCTCTCAGAAATAACATGTCCTAGATAATTCACTTCGCGCTTAAAGAAAGAGCATTTCTTTGGACTCAACTTTAAATTTGCTCCACGCAGCTTGTCGAGTACCCTTTCCAATTTTCTTAGATGATCGTCAAAATCCCGTCCAACGATGATGATGTCATCGAGGTAAACTAGGCAGGTTTCGCCCAGCAGTCCCGCCAGCACCTGTTCCATCAAACGCTCAAAGGTTGCCGGTGCATTGCATAATCCAAATGGCATCACCTTAAATTGCCAGAGTCCCTTCCCAGTTGAGAATGCGGTCTTTTCCTTGTCCTTGGGATCCAAATCCACCTGCCAATAGCCGCTTTTCAGATCGAGCGTTGAAAACCATTTCATGCCACTCAGTGTGTCAAGTGTGTCATCGATTCTTGGTAACGGGTAGCTATCCTTCTTGGTTACATCATTCAATCGTCGATAGTCTACGCAAAACCTCGTTGAACCATCTTTCTTCTTGACAAGCACGACAGGTGAACACCAAGGGCTAGAAGAGGGCTCTATCACGTCATTTTTCCTCATATCGTCAATCATTTCTTCAACCTCTTTCTCACGAGCGAATGGTATACGTCTGGGCCTTTGACGAATTGGCATTGTATCACCTGTATTTATTTTATGCTTCACCAAACCAGTTCGGCCAATATCACCATCGCTTCTTGAAAACACATCAGAGAATCGAAGGAGTAAATTTCTAGCTTTCATAGTCTCCACTTTTGTCAGACTTTTGTTTTCGTCTAAGATTTTCGTTACAAAGTCTATTCCCGTACTGTCCTTCTTCACAAGATTCTCCGAGCATTTTCTTATCCAGGCCACTTCTTCCAAAACGCCCACAGGCTCTCCTTCTTCAATCGTAATTTTTGAATCACTGAAGTTGAATACCGGAATGCGGTTGACATCAGATGACCCCACGACAGTCCTTGCCGGTAGCCATGAGTTTACGTGTTCCGATTTATCAATCACAGCGCACCTTCGAGGTAAACTTCCTTCACTCCTCCTAGGTAATGCGATTGGTACGAGAGTCTGTGATTTTAGTTCAAGAACAGTTCTTCTTAAACAGCAAACTTTTCCCAGGGTTCCACCCTTCATCGGAATTTCCTCAGTTCCACATAGTAATACTCCAGATTTTAAGTCGATGTTACACTGGTGCCCTTGCAGGAAGTCAAGTCCCAGGATGCAGTCATCCAGAATTTTGGCCACAATAACCTCATGTCGATAAACACGTTCCCCAATTTTGATTGTTACGTGCAGTTTTCCACTTATCGGTATCCACTGGCCGGTAGCTGATTTCATTCGTAGGCCAACAATTGGTTTAACGTGTTTCCTGATGTTTTGCCCGAGCAGCCGAACATTTATCACCGTCCTTGAAGCTCCAGTATCTAATGTTAGCTGACTGTTTTTCCCATTTACTTGACCGTCTATCACCAGAGTATTTCCATCGTTAGTTTGCTTGATGTAGATTGTTGGGGTTATTCTACTACCGGCCAGCGCCCACCCCGCAGCCCTGGCTGGAATTAGTTTCCCTGCTGGTTAGAAGTTGAGACCGCCGCGTCCTGGCGGTTCACCTTCTTCGGGCAGTTGCTCCGCATGTGCCCACGCTCTCCGCATCCATAGCACATGAAGTTCCGACGGCGTGGAGGTACCTGCTCCGTAGTCGTCATTTCCCGCAGACATAAGGTACGGGAGTTACCACGCACAGCTTCCACTTCCAATGCATGGGCCAGAGCTTCTTTCATGTTCTTGTGATGGCCCAGATGAACAGCAGCTCGTACTTCGGGGTCCCGAATACCGTCAATGAACGCTTGGAGAAGCGTGCCTTCAATCATTGACGGAGTCGACCGGAAAGCTCGACGCACAAGTTTCTCGATTTCCACGGACCATTGCTGTAGGCTCTCATTAGCACGCTGAGTACGCTCTTTTAATTGCGCTCTGTACACGTGCTCGAGGTGGCTGTCTCCAAAACGTGCCTCAAGTGCGTCGAGGAGGGCACTTAAGCTGAGATCCCCACTTGCGCCGATAGCTTCCAACACTGAGAGCGCTTGATCACGGAGGGCCAGGGTGAGGGCTGACTGTGCTTCCTTCTGAGTCCAACCATAAGCCTCCATAAGTGTCTCAAACTGTAGCTTGAACGCGTTCCAGGATGTTGTTCCGTCGTAATGGGGAATCTTGAGCCCTTTCGTTGCGCTTGAGGCCACATTTGGGGCGTCAAAAACGGCTGCAAGACGGCTTCGGCTCTTCAAAGGGCTTGGGCTTGTCACTTCCTGCTTGATTTTGGAGATCTCTTCTTTCACTCTCTCCTCTATCGCCATGACGCGATGTTCCAACTTGCCTAACCCTTCCTCCACTTCTTGTACCCGTTCGACAGCCTTTTGCAGTCCCTTCGTGAAATCCTTATGCATCTCTTCCAAGCGACGCGCTTGTTCCTCTTGGCGGCGAGCTTGATCCTCTTGGCGACGAGCTTGATCTTCTTTCAGCTCCCGTAGCTGTTCCGCCTGACAGCGTGCTTGCTCTTCTTGGCGGCGCGCTTGCTCTTCTTGGCGGCGCGCTTGCTCATCTTGGCGGCGCGCTTGCTCTTCTTGGCGGCGCGCTTGCTCTTCTTTCAGCTCCCGCAGCTGTTCTGCCTGACAGCGCGCTTGCTCTTCTTGGCGGCGCGCTTGCTCTGCCATCATTTGCTGCAGCTGTAGCAGAAGATCCACCTGCACAGGCTTGGCTTCTGCATCGCTGGTTTGAGCTGCAGCACCCTCTTCCCTCACACGCTGCGCTTCTGACATTGCACGGGTACTCACTCCTCTTACGTCCTGCGGCACTAGCGGCATTTTTCTCCAATCCCACTTCTGACACCAAATGTTACGTGCCTGACGTCACGTTCCTGACTATGCGGGCTTGGGTTACGGGATTGGATGAAATGAAACACTAATACCGGTTTTCAGACTTTCTATTGCACTTAAGTTACAGCGTCCACGGAGTTAAGTTATCGGCGTTCTTCTCCAGCAGAGTCCGGCCGACTGACACAACTTTGCCGTTCACGCTGACTTAACTCACTTAACTGACTGCACTTCACTATTTCACTGCACTTCACTATTTCACTCACTTTTCTTCTTTTCCACTTCTTCCTTTTCTTCCGAATCGCTTTAGACTTAGAACTCAACTGCCAGCGGTGAGCCGCAGTTCCGCTTATATACCCCCGGTCAGGTTCTAGAACATTCAATTTCGTTATTCTTTTTGATCGTCATGCCTCCAGAACCTTCCAATAATTTCGTTATTCATTTTTATTTATTCTCCTTCTCGCTCCTTAATTTTTCATTTCTTTCACTCAAATAATTCCAGAAAGTTCGACAAAACTTCCATCAACTAAAAAACTTCATGTTTACGGCGGGACTCGAACTCGGGGTCTCTGTGGTGTAATCCACACGCCTTACCGATTACACCAACTCGTGTTGACAATTCACGACGAAATTTACAATCTCTAGGCAACGTTTGACAACCATCCCTTGACGTCATGATGTCAAAGAGTTTTCCGTCACACTGCCCCCCTCTTAGATTCGCTCGTCCCGAGCATCGTTGCTGCCGTAATACCTCGCCAACCTGTCTATATGGACAACTTTCAAAGGGCTCCTTGAAGTCTTCCGAATTCTGTAAGTAATGTCATTGATCTTCGTGACTATCTCATAAGGACCTTCCCAACTCGGTTGCAGCTTCGGAGATTTTCCCTTCCTTCTGACTGGATTATGAAGCCAGACCAATGACCCTTCTTCAAACCCAACAGAATTGGCTCGTCGATCATAGCGCGTCTTTGCGCGATCACTAGCTTGAAGACCGGCCTCCCTGATCTGCTCATAAATGTCCAACATTTTTGCCCTTAACTCGCTTATGTAATCGCTAAATTCGGTGCGAGAGTCGCCAGGTGGACAGCCCGATACAAGATCTGCCGGTAATCTCAATTCCCTTCCAAAATTTGCAAATGCAGGCGTCTTTGCGGTACTTTCATGTACAGCAGTCCGATAGGCAAGCAAGAAGAGAGGTATGTAAGTGTCCCAAAGTTCCGTCCTTGATCACTGTGCATCTCCAAGGGCACTCCGAATCGGGTGAATACCTCGTTTACCAACTTCGTGGCTACAGTTACTGCCTCTTGATTCGGTATGGCAAAGACCTCCGGCCATTTTGTAAAATAATCCATAACCACTAAAACGTAGCGATTGCCCGAATCAGTGATTGGAAATGGTCCAGCGATGTCTAAGGCTATTCTCTCCCAAGGCATACCAACATTGTAGATTTTCATCGCCCCTCTGCTTCTTGTTTGTGGACCCTTGACAGCTGCACAACTAGTGCATTTCTGGCACCAATCTTCGACGTCATATTTGCAATGCAACCAATAAAACCTCTCCTTGATCTTCACCAAAGTCCTCCTAATTCCCAAATGTCCTCCAGAAGATCCATCATGGAACGCTTTTAATACATCCCTTATTTTTGAACGAGGCACCACCAATTGCAAATGCTCGTCCTTGCCGTTTGTTGATTCCCATTTCCTGCACAGAAGTCCGTTATGCAGCGTAAGGCTTTTCCACTGTGCCCATAAACCTTTCGTTACCGCGCTATATTGGGCGACGTCACTCCAACTTGGCTTGTTACCACTTCGTAGCCACTCCAGTATTGGTTTGATATCCGCATCTCTTTCCTGTTCTAATTTCATCGCATCATCTCCCCATGCCTCGTCAACAGTATCAGTCCTTATCACCTTAAGAAAAGCAATTTCCTTCTTGGCACAATGCTTGCAATCTTCCACGCATGGGCGTCTCGATAATGCATCTGCGTTGCCATGAATTCTTCCGCCGCGATGTTCGATTTCAAAGTCAAATTCCTGAAGTTGTTCCAACCATCTGGCTACTTGGCCTTCAGGATCCTTAAACTGAAGCAGCCATTTCAAAGCAGCGTGATCAGTTCTGATTAAAAATTTCCGTCCCAGTAAATACTTCTTGAAATGGTGCAGAGTTTTGACTACGGCCAGTAATTCCCTCCTGGTCACGCAATAATTCCTCTCCGGCTTGGATAGTGACTTGCTGAAGTAAGCAATAACCTTCTCCTGCTCACCATCGCGTTGTGAAAGGACACCTCCTATTCCGATATTACTGGCGTCCGTATCAACTACGAATATTCCTTTCGCGCTGGGGTATCCGAGAATTGGCGTTTTACAAAGCCGTTCTTTTAGTTCGCGAAAGGCTTGCTCACAATCCTCGTCCCATATAAAGGCACGTTTCTCCTCTGTCAATCGATGCAATGGCTTGGCAATGTCCGAGAATCCCTTCACAAACCGCCGATAATACGAGCATAATCCAAGAAATGCCCGAACTTGCGTTTTGTCTTTAGGTGTTGGCCATTCCTTAACAGCGGCAGTCTTGGCTGGATCAGTCTCAATTCCTCTCTCAGAAATAACATGTCCTAGATAATTCACTTCGCGCTTAAAGAAAGAGCATTTCTTTGGACTCAACTTTAAATTTGCTCCACGCAGCTTGTCGAGTACCCTTTCCAATTTTCTTAGATGATCGTCAAAATCCCGTCCAACGATGATGATGTCATCGAGGTAAACTAGGCAGGTTTCGCCCAGCAGTCCCGCCAGCACCTGTTCCATCAAACGCTCAAAGGTTGCCGGTGCATTGCATAATCCAAATGGCATCACCTTAAATTGCCAGAGTCCCTTCCCAGTTGAGAATGCGGTCTTTTCCTTGTCCTTGGGATCCAAATCCACCTGCCAATAGCCGCTTTTCAGATCGAGCGTTGAAAACCATTTCATGCCACTCAGTGTGTCAAGTGTGTCATCGATTCTTGGTAACGGGTAGCTATCCTTCTTGGTTACATCATTCAATCGTCGATAGTCTACGCAAAACCTCGTTGAACCATCTTTCTTCTTGACAAGCACGACAGGTGAACACCAAGGGCTAGAAGAGGGCTCTATCACGTCATTTTTCCTCATATCGTCAATCATTTCTTCAACCTCTTTCTCACGAGCGAATGGTATACGTCTGGGCCTTTGACGAATTGGCATTGTATCACCTGTATTTATTTTATGCTTCACCAAACCAGTTCGGCCAATATCACCATCGCTTCTTGAAAACACATCAGAGAATCGAAGGAGTAAATTTCTAGCTTTCATAGTCTCCACTTTTGTCAGACTTTTGTTTTCGTCTAAGATTTTCGTTACAAAGTCTATTCCCGTACTGTCCTTCTTCACAAGATTCTCCGAGCATTTTCTTATCCAGGCCACTTCTTCCAAAACGCCCACAGGCTCTCCTTCTTCAATCGTAATTTTTGAATCACTGAAGTTGAATACCGGAATGCGGTTGACATCAGATGACCCCACGACAGTCCTTGCCGGTAGCCATGAGTTTACGTGTTCCGATTTATCAATCACAGCGCACCTTCGAGGTAAACTTCCTTCACTCCTCCTAGGTAATGCGATTGGTACGAGAGTCTGTGATTTTAGTTCAAGAACAGTTCTTCTTAAACAGCAAACTTTTCCCAGGGTTCCACCCTTCATCGGAATTTCCTCAGTTCCACATAGTAATACTCCAGATTTTAAGTCGATGTTACACTGGTGCCCTTGCAGGAAGTCAAGTCCCAGGATGCAGTCATCCAGAATTTTGGCCACAATAACCTCATGTCGATAAACACGTTCCCCAATTTTGATTGTTACGTGCAGTTTTCCACTTATCGGTATCCACTGGCCGGTAGCTGATTTCATTCGTAGGCCAACAATTGGTTTAACGTGTTTCCTGATGTTTTGCCCGAGCAGCCGAACATTTATCACCGTCCTTGAAGCTCCAGTATCTAATGTTAGCTGACTGTTTTTCCCATTTACTTGACCGTCTATCACCAGAGTATTTCCATCGTTAGTTTGCTTGATGTAGATTGTTGGGGTTATTCTACTACCGGCCAGCGCCCACCCCGCAGCCCTGGCTGGAATTAGTTTCCCTGCTGGTTAGAAGTTGAGACCGCCGCGTCCTGGCGGTTCACCTTCTTCGGGCAGTTGCTCCGCATGTGCCCACGCTCTCCGCATCCATAGCACATGAAGTTCCGACGGCGTGGAGGTACCTGCTCCGTAGTCGTCATTTCCCGCAGACATAAGGTACGGGAGTTACCACGCACAGCTTCCACTTCCAATGCATGGGCCAGAGCTTCTTTCATGTTCTTGTGATGGCCCAGATGAACAGCAGCTCGTACTTCGGGGTCCCGAATACCGTCAATGAACGCTTGGAGAAGCGTGCCTTCAATCATTGACGGAGTCGACCGGAAAGCTCGACGCACAAGTTTCTCGATTTCCACGGACCATTGCTGTAGGCTCTCATTAGCACGCTGAGTACGCTCTTTTAATTGCGCTCTGTACACGTGCTCGAGGTGGCTGTCTCCAAAACGTGCCTCAAGTGCGTCGAGGAGGGCACTTAAGCTGAGATCCCCACTTGCGCCGATAGCTTCCAACACTGAGAGCGCTTGATCACGGAGGGCCAGGGTGAGGGCTGACTGTGCTTCCTTCTGAGTCCAACCATAAGCCTCCATAAGTGTCTCAAACTGTAGCTTGAACGCGTTCCAGGATGTTGTTCCGTCGTAATGGGGAATCTTGAGCCCTTTCGTTGCGCTTGAGGCCACATTTGGGGCGTCAAAAACGGCTGCAAGACGGCTTCGGCTCTTCAAAGGGCTTGGGCTTGTCACTTCCTGCTTGATTTTGGAGATCTCTTCTTTCACTCTCTCCTCTATCGCCATGACGCGATGTTCCAACTTGCCTAACCCTTCCTCCACTTCTTGTACCCGTTCGACAGCCTTTTGCAGTCCCTTCGTGAAATCCTTATGCATCTCTTCCAAGCGACGCGCTTGTTCCTCTTGGCGGCGAGCTTGATCCTCTTGGCGACGAGCTTGATCTTCTTTCAGCTCCCGTAGCTGTTCCGCCTGACAGCGTGCTTGCTCTTCTTGGCGGCGCGCTTGCTCTTCTTGGCGGCGCGCTTGCTCATCTTGGCGGCGCGCTTGCTCTTCTTGGCGGCGCGCTTGCTCTTCTTTCAGCTCCCGCAGCTGTTCTGCCTGACAGCGCGCTTGCTCTTCTTGGCGGCGCGCTTGCTCTGCCATCATTTGCTGCAGCTGTAGCAGAAGATCCACCTGCACAGGCTTGGCTTCTGCATCGCTGGTTTGAGCTGCAGCACCCTCTTCCCTCACACGCTGCGCTTCTGACATTGCACGGGTACTCACTCCTCTTACGTCCTGCGGCACTAGCGGCATTTTTCTCCAATCCCACTTCTGACACCAAATGTTACGTGCCTGACGTCACGTTCCTGACTATGCGGGCTTGGGTTACGGGATTGGATGAAATGAAACACTAATACCGGTTTTCAGACTTTCTATTGCACTTAAGTTACAGCGTCCACGGAGTTAAGTTATCGGCGTTCTTCTCCAGCAGAGTCCGGCCGACTGACACAACTTTGCCGTTCACGCTGACTTAACTCACTTAACTGACTGCACTTCACTATTTCACTGCACTTCACTATTTCACTCACTTTTCTTCTTTTCCACTTCTTCCTTTTCTTCCGAATCGCTTTAGACTTAGAACTCAACTGCCAGCGGTGAGCCGCAGTTCCGCTTATATACCCCCGGTCAGGTTCTAGAACATTCAATTTCGTTATTCTTTTTGATCGTCATGCCTCCAGAACCTTCCAATAATTTCGTTATTCATTTTTATTTATTCTCCTTCTCGCTCCTTAATTTTTCATTTCTTTCACTCAAATAATTCCAGAAAGTTCGACAAAACTTCCATCAACTAAAAAACTTCATGTTTACGGCGGGACTCGAACTCGGGGTCTCTGTGGTGTAATCCACACGCCTTACCGATTACACCAACTCGTGTTGACAATTCACGACGAAATTTACAATCTCTAGGCAACGTTTGACAACCATCCCTTGACGTCATGATGTCAAAGAGTTTTCCGTCACACTGCCCCCCTCTTAGATTCGCTCGTCCCGAGCATCGTTGCTGCCGTAATACCTCGCCAACCTGTCTATATGGACAACTTTCAAAGGGCTCCTTGAAGTCTTCCGAATTCTGTAAGTAATGTCATTGATCTTCGTGACTATCTCATAAGGACCTTCCCAACTCGGTTGCAGCTTCGGAGATTTTCCCTTCCTTCTGACTGGATTATGAAGCCAGACCAATGACCCTTCTTCAAACCCAACAGAATTGGCTCGTCGATCATAGCGCGTCTTTGCGCGATCACTAGCTTGAAGACCGGCCTCCCTGATCTGCTCATAAATGTCCAACATTTTTGCCCTTAACTCGCTTATGTAATCGCTAAATTCGGTGCGAGAGTCGCCAGGTGGACAGCCCGATACAAGATCTGCCGGTAATCTCAATTCCCTTCCAAAATTTGCAAATGCAGGCGTCTTTGCGGTACTTTCATGTACAGCAGTCCGATAGGCAAGCAAGAAGAGAGGTATGTAAGTGTCCCAAAGTTCCGTCCTTGATCACTGTGCATCTCCAAGGGCACTCCGAATCGGGTGAATACCTCGTTTACCAACTTCGTGGCTACAGTTACTGCCTCTTGATTCGGTATGGCAAAGACCTCCGGCCATTTTGTAAAATAATCCATAACCACTAAAACGTAGCGATTGCCCGAATCAGTGATTGGAAATGGTCCAGCGATGTCTAAGGCTATTCTCTCCCAAGGCATACCAACATTGTAGATTTTCATCGCCCCTCTGCTTCTTGTTTGTGGACCCTTGACAGCTGCACAACTAGTGCATTTCTGGCACCAATCTTCGACGTCATATTTGCAATGCAACCAATAAAACCTCTCCTTGATCTTCACCAAAGTCCTCCTAATTCCCAAATGTCCTCCAGAAGATCCATCATGGAACGCTTTTAATACATCCCTTATTTTTGAACGAGGCACCACCAATTGCAAATGCTCGTCCTTGCCGTTTGTTGATTCCCATTTCCTGCACAGAAGTCCGTTATGCAGCGTAAGGCTTTTCCACTGTGCCCATAAACCTTTCGTTACCGCGCTATATTGGGCGACGTCACTCCAACTTGGCTTGTTACCACTTCGTAGCCACTCCAGTATTGGTTTGATATCCGCATCTCTTTCCTGTTCTAATTTCATCGCATCATCTCCCCATGCCTCGTCAACAGTATCAGTCCTTATCACCTTAAGAAAAGCAATTTCCTTCTTGGCACAATGCTTGCAATCTTCCACGCATGGGCGTCTCGATAATGCATCTGCGTTGCCATGAATTCTTCCGCCGCGATGTTCGATTTCAAAGTCAAATTCCTGAAGTTGTTCCAACCATCTGGCTACTTGGCCTTCAGGATCCTTAAACTGAAGCAGCCATTTCAAAGCAGCGTGATCAGTTCTGATTAAAAATTTCCGTCCCAGTAAATACTTCTTGAAATGGTGCAGAGTTTTGACTACGGCCAGTAATTCCCTCCTGGTCACGCAATAATTCCTCTCCGGCTTGGATAGTGACTTGCTGAAGTAAGCAATAACCTTCTCCTGCTCACCATCGCGTTGTGAAAGGACACCTCCTATTCCGATATTACTGGCGTCCGTATCAACTACGAATATTCCTTTCGCGCTGGGGTATCCGAGAATTGGCGTTTTACAAAGCCGTTCTTTTAGTTCGCGAAAGGCTTGCTCACAATCCTCGTCCCATATAAAGGCACGTTTCTCCTCTGTCAATCGATGCAATGGCTTGGCAATGTCCGAGAATCCCTTCACAAACCGCCGATAATACGAGCATAATCCAAGAAATGCCCGAACTTGCGTTTTGTCTTTAGGTGTTGGCCATTCCTTAACAGCGGCAGTCTTGGCTGGATCAGTCTCAATTCCTCTCTCAGAAATAACATGTCCTAGATAATTCACTTCGCGCTTAAAGAAAGAGCATTTCTTTGGACTCAACTTTAAATTTGCTCCACGCAGCTTGTCGAGTACCCTTTCCAATTTTCTTAGATGATCGTCAAAATCCCGTCCAACGATGATGATGTCATCGAGGTAAACTAGGCAGGTTTCGCCCAGCAGTCCCGCCAGCACCTGTTCCATCAAACGCTCAAAGGTTGCCGGTGCATTGCATAATCCAAATGGCATCACCTTAAATTGCCAGAGTCCCTTCCCAGTTGAGAATGCGGTCTTTTCCTTGTCCTTGGGATCCAAATCCACCTGCCAATAGCCGCTTTTCAGATCGAGCGTTGAAAACCATTTCATGCCACTCAGTGTGTCAAGTGTGTCATCGATTCTTGGTAACGGGTAGCTATCCTTCTTGGTTACATCATTCAATCGTCGATAGTCTACGCAAAACCTCGTTGAACCATCTTTCTTCTTGACAAGCACGACAGGTGAACACCAAGGGCTAGAAGAGGGCTCTATCACGTCATTTTTCCTCATATCGTCAATCATTTCTTCAACCTCTTTCTCACGAGCGAATGGTATACGTCTGGGCCTTTGACGAATTGGCATTGTATCACCTGTATTTATTTTATGCTTCACCAAACCAGTTCGGCCAATATCACCATCGCTTCTTGAAAACACATCAGAGAATCGAAGGAGTAAATTTCTAGCTTTCATAGTCTCCACTTTTGTCAGACTTTTGTTTTCGTCTAAGATTTTCGTTACAAAGTCTATTCCCGTACTGTCCTTCTTCACAAGATTCTCCGAGCATTTTCTTATCCAGGCCACTTCTTCCAAAACGCCCACAGGCTCTCCTTCTTCAATCGTAATTTTTGAATCACTGAAGTTGAATACCGGAATGCGGTTGACATCAGATGACCCCACGACAGTCCTTGCCGGTAGCCATGAGTTTACGTGTTCCGATTTATCAATCACAGCGCACCTTCGAGGTAAACTTCCTTCACTCCTCCTAGGTAATGCGATTGGTACGAGAGTCTGTGATTTTAGTTCAAGAACAGTTCTTCTTAAACAGCAAACTTTTCCCAGGGTTCCACCCTTCATCGGAATTTCCTCAGTTCCACATAGTAATACTCCAGATTTTAAGTCGATGTTACACTGGTGCCCTTGCAGGAAGTCAAGTCCCAGGATGTAGTCATCCAGAATTTTGGCCACAATAACCTCATGTCGATAAACACGTTCCCCAATTTTGATTGTTACGTGCAGTTTTCCACTTATCGGTATCCACTGGCCGGTAGCTGATTTCATTCGTAGGCCAACAATTGGTTTAACGTGTTTCCTGATGTTTTGCCCGAGCAGCCGAACATTTATCACCGTCCTTGAAGCTCCAGTATCTAATGTTAGCTGACTGTTTTTCCCATTTACTTGACCGTCTATCACCAGAGTATTTCCATCGTTAGTTTGCTTGATGTAGATTGTTGGGGTTATTCTACTACCGGCCAGCGCCCACCCCGCAGCCCTGGCTGGAATTAGTTTCCCTGCTGGTTAGAAGTTGAGACCGCCGCGTCCTGGCGGTTCACCTTCTTCGGGCAGTTGCTCCGCATGTGCCCACGCTCTCCGCATCCATAGCACATGAAGTTCCGACGGCGTGGAGGTACCTGCTCCGTAGTCGTCATTTCCCGCAGACATAAGGTACGGGAGTTACCACGCACAGCTTCCACTTCCAATGCATGGGCCAGAGCTTCTTTCATGTTCTTGTGATGGCCCAGATGAACAGCAGCTCGTACTTCGGGGTCCCGAATACCGTCAATGAACGCTTGGAGAAGCGTGCCTTCAATCATTGACGGAGTCGACCGGAAAGCTCGACGCACAAGTTTCTCGATTTCCACGGACCATTGCTGTAGGCTCTCATTAGCACGCTGAGTACGCTCTTTTAATTGCGCTCTGTACACGTGCTCGAGGTGGCTGTCTCCAAAACGTGCCTCAAGTGCGTCGAGGAGGGCACTTAAGCTGAGATCCCCACTTGCGCCGATAGCTTCCAACACTGAGAGCGCTTGATCACGGAGGGCCAGGGTGAGGGCTGACTGTGCTTCCTTCTGAGTCCAACCATAAGCCTCCATAAGTGTCTCAAACTGTAGCTTGAACGCGTTCCAGGATGTTGTTCCGTCGTAATGGGGAATCTTGAGCCCTTTCGTTGCGCTTGAGGCCACATTTGGGGCGTCAAAAACGGCTGCAAGACGGCTTCGGCTCTTCAAAGGGCTTGGGCTTGTCACTTCCTGCTTGATTTTGGAGATCTCTTCTTTCACTCTCTCCTCTATCGCCATGACGCGATGTTCCAACTTGCCTAACCCTTCCTCCACTTCTTGTACCCGTTCGACAGCCTTTTGCAGTCCCTTCGTGAAATCCTTATGCATCTCTTCCAAGCGACGCGCTTGTTCCTCTTGGCGGCGAGCTTGATCCTCTTGGCGACGAGCTTGATCTTCTTTCAGCTCCCGTAGCTGTTCCGCCTGACAGCGTGCTTGCTCTTCTTGGCGGCGCGCTTGCTCTTCTTGGCGGCGCGCTTGCTCATCTTGGCGGCGCGCTTGCTCTTCTTGGCGGCGCGCTTGCTCTTCTTTCAGCTCCCGCAGCTGTTCTGCCTGACAGCGCGCTTGCTCTTCTTGGCGGCGCGCTTGCTCTGCCATCATTTGCTGCAGCTGTAGCAGAAGATCCACCTGCACAGGCTTGGCTTCTGCATCGCTGGTTTGAGCTGCAGCACCCTCTTCCCTCACACGCTGCGCTTCTGACATTGCACGGGTACTCACTCCTCTTACGTCCTGCGGCACTAGCGGCATTTTTCTCCAATCCCACTTCTGACACCAAATGTTACGTGCCTGACGTCACGTTCCTGACTATGCGGGCTTGGGTTACGGGATTGGATGAAATGAAACACTAATACCGGTTTTCAGACTTTCTATTGCACTTAAGTTACAGCGTCCACGGAGTTAAGTTATCGGCGTTCTTCTCCAGCAGAGTCCGGCCGACTGACACAACTTTGCCGTTCACGCTGACTTAACTCACTTAACTGACTGCACTTCACTATTTCACTGCACTTCACTATTTCACTCACTTTTCTTCTTTTCCACTTCTTCCTTTTCTTCCGAATCGCTTTAGACTTAGAACTCAACTGCCAGCGGTGAGCCGCAGTTCCGCTTATATACCCCCGGTCAGGTTCTAGAACATTCAATTTCGTTATTCTTTTTGATCGTCATGCCTCCAGAACCTTCCAATAATTTCGTTATTCATTTTTATTTATTCTCCTTCTCGCTCCTTAATTTTTCATTTCTTTCACTCAAATAATTCCAGAAAGTTCGACAAAACTTCCATCAACTAAAAAACTTCATGTTTACGGCGGGACTCGAACTCGGGGTCTCTGTGGTGTAATCCACACGCCTTACCGATTACACCAACTCGTGTTGACAATTCACGACGAAATTTACAATCTCTAGGCAACGTTTGACAACCATCCCTTGACGTCATGATGTCAAAGAGTTTTCCGTCACAATATATACTATAAACTGCGCGTTACGAACGACACCACATGAACAACGCGTAACGTACTACGCACTTTAAACTGCGCGTTACGAACTACGCGTTTTTAACTACGCGCTATGAACTACGTGTTACAAACTACGCTCGACAATACGCACTATGAACTCCGCGATTAAAACGCGATCACATTAACGCATAAGGACGCATAACGCCATATGAAGTACGCATAACGAATTATGCGTTATAAACTACTCGCTATGAACTACTCATTACAAATTACGTGCTATGGACTACGCGTTACGAACTACGCGTAACGAACTACGCCGTATGCACTACACCATGTGGACTACGCCATGAGAACTACGCCGTATGGACTACGCCGTATGGACTACGCCATGTGCCTACGCCGTATGAACTACGCCATGTGCCTACGCCGTATGAACTACGCCATGTGAACAGTGCCAAATGAACTACGCTATGGGTCTACGCGTTACGAACTACGCCAAATGCACTACGTACTATAAACTATGCTATTTAACTTACGCACTATAAATTACGCCATGTGACCTACGCTATGTGGACTACGCTAAATGAACTACGGCATGTGGACTACGCTAAATGAACTACGCCATGTGGACTACGCCGTATGGACTAAGCAATGTGAACTACGCCATTTAGACTACACCATGTGGACTACGCTAAATGAACTACGTCATGTAAACTACGCTAAATGGACTACGCCATGTGAACTACGCCATGTGGACTACGCTCAATGAACTACGCCATATGGACTACGCCGTATGGACTACGCCATGTGCCTACGCCGTATGAACTACGCCATGTGAACAGTGCCAAATGAACTACGCTATGGTTCTACGCGTTACGAACTACGCCAAATGAACCTCGTACTATTAACTATGCTATTTAACTTACGCACTATAAATTACGCCATGTGACCTACGCTAAATGAAATTACGCAATGTGAACTACGCCATGTGGACTACGCTAAATGAACTACGCCATGTAAACTACGCCGTATGGACTACGCCGTTTGGACTAAGCCATGTGAACTACGCCATGTAGACTACGCCAAATGAACTACGCCATGTAAACTAAGCTAAATGGACTACGCCATGTAAACTACGCCGTTTGGACTACGCCATGTGGACTACGCCATGTAAACTACGCCGTTTGGACTACGCCATGTGGACTACGCCAAATGACCTACTCCATGTGGACTACGCCATGTAAACTACGCTAAATGGACTACGACATGTAGACTACGCCATGTGAACTACGCCATATGGACTACGCCATTTGGACTACGCTGTATGGACTACGCCATGTGAACTACGCTAAATGAACTACGCCGTGAGAACTACGCCATGTAAACTACGCTAAATGGACTAAGCCATGTAGACTACGCCATGTGAACTACGCCATGTGGACTACGCTAAATGGACTACGCCGTATGGACTACGCCATGTAAACTACGCTAAATGGACTACGCCGTATAGACTACGCCATGTGGACTACTCCGTATGGACTACGCCATGTGGACTACGCTAAATGAACTACGCCATGTGAACTACGCTAAATGGACTACGCCATGTGCCTACGCCGTATGAACTACGCCATGTGAACAGTGCCAAATGAACTACGCTATGGTTCTACGCGTTACGAACTACGCCAAATGAACCTCGCACTATTAACTATGCTATTTAACTTACGCACTATAAATTACGCCATGTGACCTACGCTAAATGAAATTACGCAATGTGAACTACGCCATGTGGACTACGCTAAATGAACTACGCCATGTAAACTACGCCGTATGGACTACGCCGTTTGGACTAAGCCATGTGAACTACGCCATGTAGACTACGCCAAATGAACTACGCCATGTAAACTAAGCTAAATGGACTACGCCATGTAAACTACGCCATGTGGACTACGCCAAATGACCTACTCCATGTGGACTACGCCATGTAAACTACGCTAAATGGACTACGACATGTAAACTACGCCATATGGACTACGCCATTTGGACTACGCTGTATGGACTACGCCATGTGAACTACGCCGTGAGAACTACGCCATGTAAACTACGCTAAATGGACTAAGCCATGTAGACTACGCCATGTGAACTACGCCATGTGGACTACGCTAAATGGACTACGCCGTATGGACTACGCCATATGGACTACGCCGTATGGACTACGCCATGTGCCTACGCCGTATGAACTACGCCATGTGAACAGTGCCAAATGAACTACGCTATGGTTCTACGCGTTACGAACTACGCCAAATGAACCTCGTACTATTAACTATGCTATTTAACTTACGCACTATAAATTACGCCATGTGACCTACGCTAAATGAAACTACGCAATGTGAACTACGCCATGTGGACTACGCAATGTGAACTACGCCATGTGGACTACGCTAAATGAACTACGCCATGTAAACTACGCCGTATGGACTACGCCGTTTGGACTACGCCATGTAAACTACGCTAAATGGACTACGACATGTAGACTACGCCATTTGGACTACGCTGTATGGACTACGCCATGTGAACTACGCTAAATGAACTACGCCGTGAGAACTACGCCATGTAAACTACGCTAAATGGACTAAGCCATGTAGACTACGCCATGTGAACTAGGCCATGTGGACTACGCTAAATGGACTACGCCGTATGGACTACGCCATGTAAACTACGCTAAATGGACTACGCCGTATGGACTACGCTAAATGAACTACGCCATGTGGACTACGCTAAATGGACTACGCCGTACGGACTACGCCGTACGGACTACGCCATGTGGACTACGCCAAATGAACTACGCAATGTAAACTACGCTAAATGACCTACGCCATGTGAACTACGCCATGTGGACTACTCCGTATGGACTACGCCATGTGGACTACGCCGTATGGGCTACGCCATGTAAACTACGCTAAATGGACTACGCTGTACGGACTACGCCGTATGGACTACGCTAAATGGACTACGCCATGTAAACTACGCTAAATGGACTACGCCGTATGGACTACGCCGTATGGACTACGCCATGTGAACTACGCCATGTGGACTACTCCGTATGGACTACTTCATGTGGACTACGCTAAATGAACTACGCCATGTGGACTACGCCATTTGGACTACGCCATGTGGACTACTCCGTATGGACTACTTCATGTGGACTACGCTAAATGAACTACGCCATGTGGACTACGCCAAATGAACTACGCCATGTAAACTACGCCAAATGAACTACGCCATGTAAACTAAGCTAAATGGACTACGCCATGTAAACTACGCCGTTTGGACTACGCCATGTGGACTACGCCAAATGGACTACACCATGTGGACTACGCTAAATGAAACTACGCAATGTGAACTACGCCATGTGGACTACGCTAAATGAACTACGCCATGTAAACTACGCCGTATGGACTACGCCGTATGGACTACGCCATGTGGACTACGCCAAATGAACTACGCCATTTAAACTACGCTAAATGACCTACGCCATGTGAACTACGCCATGTGAACTACGCCATGTGGACTACTCCGTATGGACTACGCCATGTGGACTACGCCGTATGGGCTACGCCATGTAAACTACGCTAAATGGACTACGCTGTACGGACTACGCCGTATGGACTACGCTAAATGGACTACGCCATGTGGACTACGCTAAATGGACTACGCCATGTAAACTACGCTAAATGGACTACGCCGTATGGACTACGCTATGTGAACTACGCCATGTGGACTACTCCGTATGGACTACGCTAAATGAACTACGCCATGTGGACTACGCCAAATGAACTACGCCATGTAAACTACGCTAAATGGACTACGCCATTTGGACTACGCCATGTGGACTACTCCGTATGGACTACTTCATGTGGACTACGCTAAATGAACTACGCCATGTGGACTACGCCAAATGAACTACGCCATGTAAACTACGCCAAATGAACTACGCCATGTAAACTACGCTAAATGGACTACGCCATTTGGACTACGCCATGTGGACTACGCCATTTGGACTACGACATGTGAACAGCGCTAAATGAACTACGCTATGGTTCTACGCGTTACGAACTACGTACTTTAAACTATGCTATTTAACCTACGCACTATAAATTATGCCATGTGAACTACGCTAAATGAACTACGCTATTTGAACTACGCTTATTTGAACTACGCGTACCCATTTACGCCATATGACCTACGCCAAATATGAACGACGCACTATAAGCTTCGTTAAATGAACTACGCACTATAAGCTACGCATTAGGGAATGCAAAACCCGCCAAAATTTAAAACCGGGTTTATTTTCGAGTTCTATTTTAAAAAACCCGGTTTTCGGTGAAATCGGGTTTAAAACGAGTTTTTTTTTGTAAGTACTTTTTTATATAAACTACATGGAAACGAATAAAAAATCGTGATCAAAGGAAAATAACTTAATTTATTTATTACGAAAACTATGAAATCGTTAACAATCAGTCTTACAATAATCAACTTTAGACAAGTAATTCACTGAATAAACATAATTATCATGTTGATAGAACAGCTACAGCTAAGATACTGAAAATGAAAATAACAAATCATTAAACATTGCTTAAAGAATATTTTACTTTTTAAAGTATTTATAGGAACTGTCTGTACTCTAGTGCATCTACCTACAATAATATTTAAATAACAGAAAAAACTGTACTGCACGATGAACACTTGAAATTGTACGATAAATTTACTTTAATTCTATATTTTTTACTTCGAAAATAGCTAAAACTTATTAAATTATAGAAACAAACCACAGAGAAGAATAATACCTAAACAAATATCCCTTTTTTCTTTAAGATTCTCCCATGCAAGGGAAGGCAAAGAGCGTGAGCCCATGCAGCCTAGTCTTCAGTTGTCTTTTTCTTGAGAGCGTAAATGTCACTTTGACAGTGCTATAGTGTTGCCATTAAAAAAAACCGAAAACACCGAAAAACCGGAAACGTGGCTAAAAAAATCGAGTTTTTTTATCGTTTAAAATATCACAAAAACCCGGGTTTTCGAATTTCGGTAAAACCGGGTTGCATTCCCTACTACGCATTATAAACTACGCTTACGCTTACTACATGACGCGTAACGTAAACGACTTAATAAACTACGAACTACGTCATGTTAACTACGACATATGAATAACGCCAGATGGACTACGCCATGTGAACTACGCTAAATGGACTACGACATGTAGACTACGCCATGTAGACTACGCCATGTGAACGACGCCATATGGACTACGCCATGTGGACTACGCTGAATGAACTTCGCTATGGTTCTACGCGTTACGAACTACGCCAAATGCACTACGTACTTTAAACTATGCTATTTAACCTACGGACTATAAATTATGCCATGTGAACTACGCTAAATGAACTACGCGTACCCATTACGCCATATGACCTACGCCAAATGAACTACGCTATATGAACGACGCACTATAAGCTTCGTTAAATGAACTACGCACTATAAGCTACACATTATAAACTACGCTTACGCTTACTACATGACGCGCAACGTAAACGACTTAATAAACTACGAACTACGTCATGTTAACTACGACATATGAACTACGCCAGATGGACTACGCTAAATGGACTACGACATGTAGACTACGCCATGTAGACTACGCCATGTGAACTACGCTAAACAAACTACGCACTATAAGCTTCGTTAAATGAATTACGCACTATAAGCTACGCATTATAAACTACGCTTAATACATGACGCGTAACGTACTACGCCATATGCACTACGCTTAATGAACTACGAACTACGTCATGTTAACTACGACATATGAACTACGCCAAATGGATTACGCCATGTGGAATACGCCATGTGAACTACGCCGTATGAACTACGCCGTATGGACTACGCCATGAGAATTATGCCGTATGAACTACGCCATGAGAACTACGCCGTATGGACTACGCCATGAAAACTACATCTTATGGACTACGCTATGTGCACTACGCCGTATGGACTACGCCAAATGAACTACGTACTATAAACTATGCTATTTAACACACACACACTATAAGCTTCGTCAAATGAACTCCGCACTATAAGCTACGCATTATAAACTAAGCTTAATACATAACGCGTAACGTACTACGCCATATGCACTACGCTTAATAAACTACGAACTACGTCATATTAACTACGACATATGAACTACGCCAAATGAACTACGACGTATGAACTACGCCATGTGCACTAAGCACTATAAACTACATCAAATGAACTACGCTAAATGAACAACGCCATTTGAACTACACTATATAAACTACGCGTAACGAACTACGCCAAATGAACTACGTACTATAAACTACGCCATGTGAACTACGCCAAATGAACTACGCCATATGAACTACGCTAAATGAACTACTCCATTTGAACTACGCGTAACAAACTACGCCATATCAACTACGCCAAATGAACTACGCACCATAAACTTCGCCAAATGAACTACGCACTATAAGCTACGCTAAATGAACTACGCACTATAAAGTTCGCCAAATGAACTACGACATATGAACTACTACTCACTGCATCAAAGTTACATTGTCAATGGCCGACACTCTCTCGGCCACCTTATTTATATACTAAAGGATGACACTGACATTGACATTTCTACTGTGACAATAATTAGTTTGAGTAATAAGAGATTATACATCATCCGCCTTGTTAAGTTTAAATTAACCCTTGACAAATGAGACTTATGTTACTTATGTTTATTTAATTAGATTACAAATTATTCTTAATATATTTCTTCTATTCGCTTTCTTGTAGGCTTTACAATTCGACCTGAACGTGTAACAATTTGACTATTTGAGGATCGAGATGAGAGTTCTTGAGGTCCAGCCTTCTGTCACCATCCTCTCTCCCTTGCGACGATGATGACGACGAGTTGGATAGCATAGGAGAGAATTATGACTAATTAGTAATGATAAAACAATTGTTTACCTTTAGTTAACCACCTATACCGATAGAAGATATTTTTAACCCCCGACGCAAAAAGAGGGGTGTTATAAGTTTGACGTGTCTGTCTGTCTGTCTGTGGCATCCTAGAGCCTGAACGGGTGAAGCTATTTCAATTTAGTTTTTTTTTTTTTTGTATTAAAAGTGACTTACGTGCGAGTGTTCTTAGACATGTTTGACGAAAATCGGTTGAGCCGTTTAGAAGTTGTAGGGGAGTAAGTGGGGAAGGGTAACCGAAGGTCTGCAAATATACTCGAGTGGGGTCTCAAATGAAAGCGCAGTGAAAGGAAATGTTGATGATTTAATCAAGAGAAAATGATATAGAAGGATCGGTCCCCAACGCCACGTTCTTTTAATTATTACTTTTTAAAGGAATATTAGATATTTTGTCGGAAGTTTTCTAATTTTTTTTAAATTTATAATTATTTATAATCATTTTTCTGACCGATTGCTTAATAAGATTTTTTATTTTATTTTATTCTCCCTTTATTACAGTGATATCGCAAGAACAACGGCAGACATCGTCTCGCAGCCGTCGCGGCCCCGTGATGCCGTCCCGTATGTCTTTACGTCGCACTAAAAGGAACACTTCGCAAAACATGTAAGTTTTGTTTTTTTTACCCGACTGCCAAAGAAGGAGGGTAATGTTTTTTGAGTGTATGTAAGTATGTATGTATGTCTTTTCCTTTGTGACCTCCTGTAGCCTAAACGGCTTGATGGATTTTGATGTATGAGGTATCGTTAGATTTGTCTTGATTACGGGAGTGTCATAGGATACATTTTATCCTAAAAGTCCCACGGGATAAAGACATAATAATATTTTTTCTAAATTTCCCTTTAAAAAATATGTATGCGGTATCATTAGATTCATTTCAATCACGGGAGTAATTAATATAGGATACGTTTTTTCTCAAAATTCCCACGGGAACATGTTAATACGTCGAAATAATTTAAAATTGTACTTACATATACATAGTCTTCTACATCTACAACATTTTCGTTAAATAAAAACAGCTAAAAAGTTATAAATAAAAAAAATATTATTAAAAAAACAAAATACCCGACTGCACACTAAAAAAAGAGTAAAACAAGCCCCACAATACAAATTTACTGAATATAATTTATAAATGTTGATGGAAAGCATCGCAGGCGGGGACCATCTTGACCGCCACCAACGAAAATTCTGCTAAATGGTGCACAACAGAAATGACTATAAATAAGCCTCTGTTGGTCCCCGCCTGCGATGCTTTCCATCAACATTTATAAATTATATTCAGTAAATTTGTATTGTGGGGCTTGTTTTACTCTTTTTTTAGTGTGCAGTCGGGTATTTTGTTTTTTTAATAATATTTTTTTTATAAACTTTGCCCCACACTACGATTTTCTCCTGTGTCGTGGGTGCGTTTACAAACATACAATTCCATATACAAGCCAGTTGCCCAGCCGCCGCGCCAACCGTGCAGTCATAGTTGTGAAGTTTGCAACAGAGAGTCGGCAAAACGTGTAGGAGCGCCATGCTTCGGCACAAACGGGTCGGCTCGACCGGAATGATACTACTGCCTCACAGAAAACCGGTGTAAAATAACCACAGTGTTGTGTTTTCCCTTGTTAGCCAGGAGTTACCGGAGGCCCAATTCTCCCCCTCTCCCAATCCCTAAATTTCCATATCTCTAGGTAGTAAGTAGGTCCTATGTAGTTGCGGGTGTCCATGGGCGGCGCTGATCGCTTATCACCACTTAATAGGTGTGCTCGTTTGCCAGTCCATTACATAAAAAACGTCATTGCTTCATGGTATATATCCCATCACCTACACGCACGAAGCGGTTCGCCACTATTTAACCGACTTCCAAAAAGGAGGAGGTTCTCAATTCGACCGTATATATGTTTTTTGAAGTCGGTGCCAAGTAAATGCTACATACCAAACAACAACAGTATTAGAAAAATATATTGATCGGTACCTACTAATCATCAAATTAGCAAGAGGTATGTAAGTAATATCTTTACACTGTTATAGTTTTACTTGGCACCGACTTTAAGATTATAAAATAGTTATTAAATATTATTTTCTATTTAACTAAATGAAAATATGTATTTACTTTGAACAAAGTAAATTTATTTTTCGCTTTTAGTTTACTTTTTGAAGTCGGTTTTTTTTTGTTAAAAAATATTTTATTTATGTCAAGTTGGTTGGTAAGCAATCAGCGCCGCCCAACGACACTCTTAATACCAAAGAAGTTACTACAAGTGCGTTGCAGGCGTCTTGTTTGTCGTCTCAAAGAGCCAATAGACCACCACAGACGGGGCCCTATAGGGCTGATGTTCGGCCGGGGTTGCGGGGTAAGCGCAATGAGGCACCGCGACCTCAGCCTAAAGCAGGAGAAGGAACGACGGGGTTTTTAGTCAGTAAGAGTCTGACACTAATGGGCGGGAGAAGTCATTTGATGATTTTTCCCTTCACAAAAAAAGGGGGCGGTTCGCTAGTTAAATTCATTTTCGATATGGACTCCACATGATCCTAATTTCTTTTTTTTCTATTTTTTCAGGCCGTCGTGCTCGTCTTCAGCTGATATGGAAATCAAGCAAGAAGTCAAATGTGAACGTAAGTTTTAATCTGAAATTTTAATAAACAAAAAAACACGTGTTTTTTTCTAGTGTGGGAGAGCCATACTTTGGCACGAATGTGTCGGATCGATCGGGGGCCCGATCCTTCTTCGCCTCCTAACCCCTCCCCAATCACAAAATCTGCCCAACCGTAATCCACACAATGCTAGAACTATCTTGCATCTCAGTCATTGGTATTAATTCTGGTAATATCGCATCAACTTGATTAGTTTCGAGCTACAACCGGAGCTCTTAAACATAAACATGAAGAAACTTATTTATCATTGAAAATACCTAACGCCTGTGACTTGATGACTTGAAACTAGTATAGCTTTTCTGTGTTAATTCACGTGTGAGTAAGTCGTTGTTATTAATAAATTTAAAAAAGTCCTACATTATCCAAATCCGAACTAATATTATAAATGCGAAAGTAACTCTGTCTGTCAGTCTTTGTTTTCTTCACGTCAAAACTACTGAACCGATTTCTGTCAAATTTGGTACTTACAGACATAGTTTGGAACTCGAGAAAGGACATAGGATAGTTTTTATACCAAAAATCTGCAGGAAGTCACTATTCCACGCGAACGGAGGCGCAGGCTAGCTAGTTTTATTAATAAAAAAAATTAACCTATTTCTTTTATTTGCAGCCCAAACGAACACGGCTTTAGCTCGTCAAGAACTAAATATTAAACCACCGAAAATACAAGAAACACACATTCTAGAAAATATTCATAAACAAAACACGGCGACGCATGCAGACAAAGAATCGCCGAAAAAAATCGATAAGGACACTTTCGAATACAAATATGAATCGCCAATGAAATTGTTGGAAGAATCACTGAGAGTCAAAATGAAGAATTTGGGCGCGAAAAATATTATTCTTGATGAGAAAACCATCGAGGGTTTAAGAAAGAAGTTTAAGAAACCAAAACCTTTGAGAGAGAAACGGAAAATTGTTAAGTAAGTATGTATTGTTAAAAAATTGTGGCCCGGAGGTTAAGGAGCCCGGTCCGAAACCTGGCAAGTACCAATGTGACTTTTTCCGAGTTATATGTACTTTCTACGATTATTTAGACACCACTGACCTACGGTGAACGTAAACATCGTGAGGAAACCTGGACTTATAATTTCTAATTCTAAGTTTGAAATCGATAACCAGCATTGAGCAAGCGTGGTGATTAATGCTCTAACTTTCTCCGTATGAGAAGAGGCATTTGCTCAACATTGGGCACTTATAGGCTGATGACGAAGTATTGTTGTAATTATTAGATGTGGGAGAGCCATGCTAAGGCCCGAATAGGTTGGCTCGACCTACACTTAAGTTGTGTTTCGCCGTGTGAGTGAGGTTACTGGAGGCCCAATCCTTCCCCCCATGGCCCCATCATCCCAGCGCCTAATGCAGGCGAAGGAACGGGGGTTTTTAGTCAGTAAGAGTCTGACACTCCTTATCTCGGATTTCCCTGGGCAGGAAAAGCCATTTGATAAATTTCCCTGACTAAAAAAAATGGCCCTATCTTCAAACACCTTATCTACAGCTTAGGATAAGGGTTTGTAATACAGAAGAGGCCGGCAATGCACTTGTTGTGACTCCTTTGTTGGTATAACTAGTATCCATTGGCAGCGATTTCTAATCATAAGGTAATACGGTTGATCTCATAAAAAAAGTATGTATAAAAACATCCATTAAATAGTTGATAAATTTTGTATCAGCGTTGCACCCTGCAAGCCGGGGCGGGTCGCGTAAATTAATAACTAAATCTCGCCGCAACCATGTACTATATTCATATTAATAATAATAAGTTCCATAGTTATCATATCCACCAGTCCACAGCAACCCATACCAATATCTCGTTGAATTATTACCACATTTCACAATAGTCCTGCATTAACCGGGGATTGTCCTTGGGTGCTCTTTCATAGTACATACAGGGATAATTGCCGGCTGATGTCCCATTTCACTTATATTAAAGTTGTTCAACGGGTCCTCTGCTTGCGGCTTCGGCCCCGCGTACGCCTTCCAAAGGTCCGGAATCCTGTGATCCCGCGAACGGAAACGACCATACAAAAATAATAATAATATTTATTTTTTACAGTGACATCCTGAACGAAGTCTTCGACAATTTACTCAAAGAACCGAAACAAAAAGATCCAGTAATACAATGGAATTCGCCGAAGAAATACGATACAACACCAGAAGTTATTGAAATAATGGAGGTAGGTAACAGCAGCTCATGTAAAGAGATAGTCCAGTCAACTGATGGTAGCGGTGACTGTCCAGGCGACACACGTACTTAGGTATCGTCATGAGCTAATGTTCACATGTAAAAGTTCCTATAGACGTTGCACGTATGGCCATCTATTATTGCGTTGTGATTTGTCTTAGAGTAAGGTTACCGAGGGTCTCCTTACATCCCCAAAAGGACTGCAACGCACTAATCACTTCTCAAATATCTATGGTCGGTGTTGCTTGCTTACCCTCAAGTGATTTTGTCCGCTCATTTGTCGCCCTATCCCAAAGCAATCTATTCACCTAACATTAAATAAAAATATAAGCCTAATTGTATGTAAATTCTGCAAACAACATTACTAAAATCATACGTATTTGTTCCAGAATACACCACCATCAATATCAGACAAAGAAAACACTAAGACTCCCATTAAGCAGGAAATAAAATCAGAAAGCCCATTCACAACTCCAAAAAAACGTCCCGACGTGGATTTGGCTACAGAATACAATAAAAACTTAGAAATAACATTCAAATCACCGAATAAACTGAAAACAGTTGACATACTAAAGAATTCCAGTTTAGAAATCTCAGCGGAACATGAAATGGTAAATGTTGATGTGATTAAAATAGAAAATAATGAAAATGAGGATTTTATAAAGAGTTTAGGTTTGAAATCGCCAGAGAGAAGCCAGAAATGCGCTTTCAAATTCAGTCCTTACAACAAAGAGGTCTTAGAAAGCCAAAACGTTGATATAGATGTCGAAAGTTTTAAAGATAGATACCTAAACGAGGTTGGTCTACAGAGGATCAAAACAGAAAATGTTACACTAGAAAAATCAATAAAAAAAACAACGAAAAAAATCCGCAAAAGAAAACTAAACGATGAAATAGTTTTAAAACTTGAATCTAAGAAACGCAAGAAGAATCGTAAAGATATATCTATTAAGGACAAAAATATTAAGGTCAAAATTCGTTGGCGCGATGAAGAATTAAAAGTTCATATAAAAGACACGAAGAAAATTAAGAAGTCAAAGAAATATAGACAGTACGTGCTTGAATGTTCGCCAGACAATTGTTCGACTGTGAAACCGGAGAAAGATATTACACCATTGAAAAGGAAATATAAAAAACAAGAGAAATCACCCGATAATTTGATACAAACATCCATTCAGAAGTTTTTTAAAGTCAAATCTAATGACTAAATGTCATTTTTCTTCTAAGATTGTTATAAAGTAGTTGTTTAGTCTAAGGCTACACTAATCACGGTCTTTCCCTCCAACTATAAACCGTATTTACCGGGAAATGAACAAAAAAAAAATGATAATTGGGTAGTTTCCTAGGTCAAAAATAAATTAATTCGACGTTTCAATACAATGAAATATTGAAAAATAACTATACCTTTATTCATTGATCAATTGATACACTAATAAGTAAGCTATTTGACGCATAAATACTATGACGTCATAACTCAGTTTTTCATACAAATTTCATAGAAAAGTATCGTTTTTGACATTTCAATAAAAGTATTGAATTTGACTAGTTGGAAACTACCTTATTATTCAAGAAATTATTGGTAAATTGATACCAATAGTCGTGGTGGCCCGAAGGTTAAAGAGCCCGCTTCTCATGCATGAGATTTCGAAACCTGGCAAGTACCAATGTGACTTTTTTTAGAGTTATACGTACTTTCTATGATTATTTAGACATCACTGACAAACTGAGAAGGTAAACATCATAAGGAAACCTGGACTTATAATTTCTAATTGTAAGTTTGAAATCGCATTGAGCAAGCGTGGTGATTAATGCACAAACCTTATCCGTGTGAGAAGAGGCCTTTGCTCAGCAGTGGGCTTTTATAGGCTGATGAGTTGAGGTAAATGTAGACAATCTAGGCCTGTCTTTTTTATCTAAAAGTTGTCTTTAAAAATGTTTACAATTAGGTATTTACCTAAATCGTTGTTAGCTAATAAACTAAATTTAAATAATGTGTATGTATTTAATACGAGCTCTTTAATATAAAAAGACATGCCAGTATTGTTTACCTTTAGTTAACTACCTAAACCATATGTTCTATACATTAGTTTCTGTATAACTAATATTGTGAAGTTATTTTTTTGCAACATATTATGACAGGTAAAAATCTAGATCCCAGTCATTCCAAGCTGCTTAAAGCGCTGGGGTGGCAAAGTATGGTGGCCTAGCCCTTACTCAAAATATGTTTTACTTTAAATAATTTCAAGCAGTAACAAGCATAATGAAAAATAATATTTTTGTGAAAGAAGTTCTAGTATTATCCTTTGATCACTGTGTCAGAAGTTCTAAAGTATTCCTTTGATAGAATCACTGTGCATTTCAACAGACTTCGTCATTTTAATATGTGGGTATGATGCAATAATAAATAATTTAAAACAACTGTTCAAAAACAAACTGTTATAGTTATTGTGACAATTTAATGCATAAAGTCAGTCAAACAGAATACTTTTAAGTATTAATTGTTATTAAAAATTAAATAATATGTATACAACATTTTGACTCAATCGGTTGAAATTGCTCTGCCACAAAATTAACTAGAATCTACTTCACAAACATTCAAATTATAAAAAAAATAATAGACAGCCCGTTCCAGTTTCGTCTAGTTGTTAATTTCAGATGTTCCCTGCAAATTGTATCGATTTAGTCTTTCATACGAACCTTATTCGAACAATAAAAAACACTACCTACTTACAAAAATAAAAAAAAATCATTTGGATTGACTGCCTGCACCCAAAAGAATTATGTACGGTACTTAAAATACCAAAATACAATTCTATAATATTGGGTAGACATACGTTTAGTAGGTTTTATTAATGCAGAAGATACTTAACGTAAATAGATGTAAAAGCTTGCATTTTTTTTTTATTTTGTTTCTTATTATTTCACGTAAGTAAATCCTACAGAAATAAAGTTAAGAAGCATAGAATCATACAATTTTTAACTCCGGAAGACATAAATATGTAGTTAGGTAATTTATTATGTAATACTGATTTATTCACACGCAATCCCTAGTTTTCATTTATATTTTTGGATAATAAGGTCAGCTTAAAATGTCTCTGACAACTTTTTAACGTATCGCCCTTCGATATTTTTAACGAAAATGTTTTTGATATAAAACAGCTGTTGTTTTTATTTTTAGCATCGAATCATCGCGACATGTATTTATTATATGACATTGATAGATGATTCACATATATTATGTTACTTTTCAACGTATTATACATTTTCGTCATATTTCTGTAAAATAAAGTAAATCGGTCAAGGTATAAAAAATTACGTTGTTTTTCGTTTGTGTTCTATGTTTTTGAGGATCCTACCAAAATGGTAGTTTTTATTTGAGAATTCGGAGATAGTTGTGTTACTTTATATTTACTGTTTTAAAACACGATCTCTTTTGTATTAATTGGAAATGTTTGCATTTGTGTTATATGTTAAGTTTTTACCAAATGTTGGTTATGTCTAACAAGTGTAAACAATGTATACGCATAGCATTATTTTTATGTAAAATAGGTTTAGTATAGTTTCTTTTTAACATACATATTATGTTTTATCTTTTAAGATTTTGTCGCATATTATATAAAATTAAGTTTGAACAAATAAAATTTTTTCATTGTATTTTGTTTTTTACTTTACACGAAAGTCCCAGGTCATATTATTATAATATGGCTTAGTATATTCAAAACTAGTTTCAGTTTGTTAACTTTAGTTATCTAAATTTCTTTTCATGTCATTGTTAAAATGACACAAGCACGAGAAAACAAACAGAGAAGTAATCCCTCCCCCTCCTCTCTAAATCCTAATCCCCAAAAGACAACAACGTAATCTTAACTTTTCTGGCCATGTGTCGCAGATTGCTTACCATCGGGTATTCCGTCTACTCGTTTGTCAACCAGCCCAGATCATTTATAAGCCGATTTGTCTATGCATTTGCTCACATCCCCAGTAAAAGACTGAAATCGTAATAACAATTTTATTTAGTTATAATATGTTTACCTTTAATCCTTACTCAAGCTATTTTGTTTCTTTATGTACAAAGATTTAAAAAGTAAATAAATAAAGATAAGTTCTATTTGATCTAAATTCTTTTATTATTAGAATAACATATTTTTAGTGTCAGTAAAATATTTGTGAGAATAATCATCCTTATCAGCCGGAAAACGTACACCGATATATTAAAACAGTCTTCCACAAAAGCGGCCTTTGCCACATTCCTATGCTTAGTAAGCGTCTCAGAAATCGTAATTAGATCACCAAGTATTTAAATGAAAAGTAAGATACGCAAATAAAAGCAAAAGTCTTCTTGAATATTCAACAAGTATTGATTAATAAGCAACTTGGTATCCGTCACGTAGCACAGAAATATTTATCTAGTACCATTTTACTGCTCCTTGCGACACTTAGAAATAATTAGGAACATGTTTGATAATGTTTTGTATAATTTTACTAAGAGAATAGTTTATTATTTTGCATTATTCAGCTATGAAAACGCAAAATACATTTTACGCAAGTAACTGTTGGTAGCAATTGCGATGCAACCTTTGGTCACCAATTAAAAAATAAGTTCATATAATTCCATTTATTTATTCCAATAATTATTTTACTGTTTGAAATACTAAGTATTGTTAATATAACATGGAATTTACAATTATTATAATTTTAAAATAGTCCTATTGGTAGGTTTCGTTTTAGTATTGTAGTGGCAACACTGACCCCCTTTGTTTACAACGCCAGAGAACAAACGAAACAAAAACAAGTTGAACGCGAGTCAGTTATTTTTGTACCTTGTTCGAATACGCGTCTGTTAATTTTGTCATTTAGTATCTTATTATACAATTTTCATATTATTTTCATAATTAAGTTACAGTTTACTCACATATTGCGACGTGAGAATAAAAAAAGTATTTTAAAATAAGCAAGTCTTTGTTCAAACAGTGATACGACGCGACGTTGCCGTTCTTCTTCCCTACTTTTCTTATTAGAGAAATCTTTTACTGGAGGTGTCCCAGTTAGAAATTTAGCATCATAAGTTAAACCTGTGATAATTTCGTGCGTGAATTTCATAAAGTAATGCTACAGTGTTTTGAAATGTGTGTCTCTGAACGTTATACATTATCTGACGCAATCCCTATCTGGCAACAGCGCGAGGAATCGGACTGAATAATTTACTGATGTATTAACAAAAGTCCATTGGATATTACCATTCATCACACAAATTTTAATTTTTATGAGGTAAGTGATATTTATAATCACATTTTGAGCTATTAAAAGTGCCAAAAAGCATAAAAAGGAAGTGTAACGGTCGTTTTAATTTTCCCGCGGAATGACGTAATTGTCGTTTTTGGTCGGCCATCTTTGGACCATCAGTCATCTGTCAGGCATTCTTGATTTAGTTCGTGAAGAGTGTGAAACGAAAAAATCATTACTTATAGGGTGGTTTTTATACAAAAACTCACCACGGAAGCATCCGGGTAAGTCTTTATCTAAGCTATTTCATACAAATTCGCGGCCATTACGCTTTCTTTTTGTGTGATTTTTCCCTTTGTTAAAGTTAACCTCTATGGTCGCCAAGCCAGTTTTTTGGGTCAACCAGTGTCTTTTATGGTGAAATTCCGTATTTGCATGTGTTTTATTTGCATATACGACCCGTTGAGGCCATCGTAGCAGTGAAATCGACGATTTAAAATGATTTCGAAATGTTTTTTTTGAGTCTAGAAAGTTGCCTGAGAACTTAGTTCAACTCTAGACTTGGTTTTTATGTAACCCGTGTCACCGTATCGCGTGAAAATGACTGTTATTTGAACATATTTAAAGGTTTTTAGTCAAAAAAAATTATAACCTAAAAATTATTTATTTCATAAATTTTCGTAATTCCTTATTTTAATTTTGACTTTGAGCTAATCTCCCGCTTAAGTATCTTAATGTAATTCTAGAAAATTCTAGAGACCTTAAGTGTCTTTAACAGTCTCTTTTTAATTCAGTTTGATTAAACTGCTGCTAAATTTAGATTCACATGTTAAAACATGTTTGAATTGCATAATCATTTTTATCTATCCACGAATAATCGTTATTTTGTACTATGGTGAAATACTCTTCAACAAATTTCAGTTTCACAATTTAAATTTTAATCTTTAAGTTGGAAAAAATTAACTTAGAATAAAAAATATTCAAATCTAAATTATTTTTGTAGTAGGTATGTACCCGCTGAACATACTTTTCTTTCTAACAATATTCTTGTTTGTTGATTTCAATATTCTGCATAATTAAAAGTTTCATAATGTTTTTCCTATGCTTCTTCTACATTAATTTAACCTTATTTATAGTTGAATATTTCACCGTCACTTATTTCTTTTACAATTGTCTAGTTTTTAACATCGACTGAGACCTCCGAGTTGAGTTTTGATGTTTTATCATTTATTATAATTTCAAGTTACTCCTGTGCGTTTTCAACTGCTGATCAGCTTTTAGAGATTTTATAGCATGAAGCCTGCTTTGATTAGTGGATAGTCCACTTATGAAAGCAGGCTTCATGCTTTGATAAGTCATCAACATAAGAAGAATTGTTCAATTTCAACCAGTGTTATCAAAGCTTAGTTTCTTTTAGCAAGCAAGCTCTTAAACTTTATAAAATTATTGGTACAGATTTTCCATATTAACTCTTGACTGCCGACAGAAAACGGTTTGCGGTTCATTAGTCTCACTAAAACTTAAGAAAGACTGGACTGATAGGGCTTATTGTAGTCTTGAAATATTCATAGATATACGGGAAAGGTTTAAATTGTCAGGATCAAAATATTAGTGGGTACTAAGTCAGCCGAGTCGGCTAGAACTTCAATAAAACTATACTGTTTCTCAACTTGACTTATAAAAGGTATTTTATGCCAGAAAAAGACAAGGTTTCATATCAGCTTAAATGACTGATACAGCTTAAATATTATACACAAAATGCCTAGTATTTAATAATTGTGTGACTATACTTGGATTGTAATCCTGTAGTGACTCATTGTGACTCAGCTGTAAAATATGAGTCCCTTTGTACCATTTTAGGGCTGTTGCATCATTTAATTTAATGACTAAAAGGTTTACTGATAGGGTTTTTGAGGTTTTGTTATCCTTATGTTAAAGTTAAGAATTAGTGGCACTAATAATCACTAATTGTGTAGTTTTGTAGGAATTCTGTTCAATTGAAATTGCTGGTGAGTCAATTAGATTGAATTTTTGATTTTTTAATTTTTGCCACTTATTAGTATTTTCTTTATTGTAAATACTTTTGCAAATGTATTTATCTACACATACATTTTTATTGTGTTAAGCTTACTAACTTGCATACTGCGGGGAACTAATGCTGCATATAAAATGTACTTTGTTTTATCAGTAATTTTGAAATAATGAACATACTAAAAGAGATTTAGATTAATTTTAACATACATATGAATTAGTGGTAGGTAGATCTTTCTACCTACAATGTTCAACAAAAAAAAGGTTACTATTCCCAATGAGTTTTTTTTCATGTATCTATACCCGATTGGAGGGTTTTCATATTTACGTAATTTACAAAGTATGTAAGAAAGAATATTTTTTGGTCTTATTTGGTTTGTTGATAGAATTCTAACCAAGGATTTAAAATCACTGTCTAATATTTAAGGTAAAGGGACCTCTTTATATAATTACGTGACTTTAAACTGACGAAATCCTTTATGTACCATTTCAATCTATATTCGTACCAGTTACATCGACATGAAAACACACTGCTGCCATAAATAGCTTAAATATGTTCATCGAAAAGCTTGACCGCAATTTTATCAAAGCACTAAGATGCTTCTGTTCCCCCATTAACTGATTACTTATGAATACTCCGAGTACGTGCCACGCTGCATATAGGTACAAATCCTCGTATAAAATGAAGACGCATTTAAAACGAGATAAATATGTTTAAAAGAGTTGTTTTCATCTATAAAGTCTTGATAGTGAAGGACGAATAGCGATGTAGTGTAATAATAGTTTGTTTTTTCCAACTTTATAAAAATATGGTATCTTAATTCGTGCGATATTTTTTTCACTTTTTTTTGAGGGTATAAGAAAATTTTTATTTTATTTTTGGTTTTAGACTTGTTTTTTAGCTCTTTCTAACTCAAACCCGACACATGGATATGTTATAAAAACTCCATGGTACTTAAAAGCAATTTTTATTGAACGCGTCCGAGTTTTAAAACAGATAAGCTCTATATTTGGGGCAGATAACACCACACAATGTCGACATGTAACTACGCAGCTGTAGCGTCAGATGCGTGAAGATTATCGTTAATACGATGTTTTGTAATATTAGTTAATTCCGTTTTACATCGCAACTGTAAAATGAGAACGTTTTTGAGTGTATTCTGGTCATTTTTAGCTGGTTTTTGTCGATTTTCTAATAGTTAGACGTTTTTTTTTGTGAAGGGAATATCACTTCTCTCTCCTCATTGTGTCGGGCTCTTACTGACTAAAAACCCCACCGTTCCTTCTGCTCTAGGCCGGGGTCGCGGTGTCACATTGAGCTTACCCCGCAACCCCGGCGGAACATCTGCCCTATAGGGCCCCATATGCGGTGGTCTTTGGTCTAATTTATATGTTTGGTGTGAACATGTACGTAGCAACTAATCATCACACAATTCATCAAGTTTAAACAGTAAAAAATACTGCATAATGTATTTTAAAATCAATAGTCACTAAGAAGCCAAATGAAGGCATACTAAAAATCGTTAAAAAGGCAATCCGGCAGCTGATATTTGATATGCCATCTGTCCATCAAGCATATGTTCAAGCCACCCGGTCGGATGTGCAAATTGAAGCGAAATACTATACCAAATGTGCACCTTTCGCTGTCTTAAGTAACAGGGGGTTATAATAAGGCTTTAGTTGGAAAAAGAAAATGACACTTAGCCCTATATCGAAGCTTTATGTGGCTGTCGGCTTTGGTATCCTCCTTATCAACTGAAGTTTAAGAATTAAAACAAATATACAACAGGGTTTTAGAAACAGAAGCGTTTAAAGCGATAGTTCGACTAAAATACGTAAATCAGCATAATTAATAGGAACATAGTGAAATAATTTTGGAAACCCGACCAGCTGTCCCAAAGATTACCCCCTACATACAAACTTATAAATTTTACCTCTAAATGACATTATAAGTATACATTATATAAAGAGAGAATACTACTATAATAAAAACTGCGTGCTATCCAACGTGCTTAAATTAACGAAAAGTAAATGAATAATCACTATAAATTTGTACCGAAATTAAAACAACAGCGCACGTGTCGAACATGTGAAAATCATGTAATCTGTTTCTTTAAAGATTAACTATATTTCTTTACATTATGACGTCACATTTACGTCATCAACCGTTTATAAACCAAGTGCGATTATGAGTTTAAAAGGACTTGAAGATTTCTATAAAGCCCAGATGCCCTTTCGTTTATTTTTATGGAAGGTGTTGAGGAAAAGTAAGTGTTATATAATTAAACATAAAATATATTTTCCTTTATTGAAATAACCGAATTTTAAAATAGTAAATAGCTTTGAGAACAACAGGAATCTTATTGACTGATTTAGGACATTCTTGAGTATAAAATACACCATTTTAGTTACCTAGACTTACATGCAGTCATCATGTGAAAGCTTCAATCTTGTTTGTTACAATACAGAAAACTTTTATCATTACAGTTACTAATTTTAAAAAGGTGTTGAACGATAAACCATAGATTACCTAAATAATCAATTTATTTGCTGATTTTCAACGATGGCCAGTCATGCGTGATATGTTTTGTGATTAAAGGTCGGTTTTATAATTGTTTTCGTGTTGTACGATAATTTTTTGATATGGAATCTATGAAATATTACGTCAATGCGACAATAGTTATCGGTAGGAAGGTAGGACGAAACGGGCTCCTATTTGTCTCGTAGGTAATGGAAAAGTTTTTGATAGCTAAAAATTCTTGCATTGAGCGAGAACCTTCTTCTGTCATATCGTAATTCGTGATGCGACAACTGAAATGAAATGTAAATACATTCTGTATGTAGTAGTTGGTTGAGAAATTAACAGTATTTATTCTTAATACTCTGAGAAATATTTTGGTGAGGCCTTTGTTTCCTCCAGTGCAATGTCCTTTGAAGAAGGCACAAAGTGAGTGAGGACAAACGACAGCTGTGTTTGCGAGTCTAATTTTATAGACACGAACATATTAAAGGTTTCTTTTTATCCACCTTATTAACTAGAGAATAAAGTTGAAAATTTACGAAGTAATTTGAAATGTTGGTTTGTTATATTCAAGTCAATATTGAAACTATTTGATACGTAGGTATTTAATTTTGGTGTATAAGAGTAGAATTATAGAAAGTATTTTTGTATTTATAATTAGGTATGAGACTTTTTTTTGAACGTCGGAGAGCCATGTTTAGACCTTAATAGGCCAGCTCTGATGATAGACCATTTTTTTTAGGTCGGCAAACGAGCAGACGGATTCCCTGATGGTAAGCAATCAGCGCCGCCCATGGACACCCGCAACGGAGGAGTTACGAGTGCGTTGCGGATTGGGGGAGGGGAAGGATTGGGCCTCCGGTAACCTCACTCACACGGCGAAACACAACGCAGTGGTTGTTTCACGCCGGTTTTCTGTGAGGCCGTGGTATCACTCCGGTCGAGCCGACCCATTCGTGCAGACGCATGGCTATCCCACACTTAACTTAAGACCTAAAGGAGGCAGATAAAGAAAGCACTTTTAATTCTTCTTCCTCTAGTTCTGCGAGTGTTCATAGGCGGCGTTGATCACTCCTCATCAGATGGACAGTCTTCTTGCTTACGAGAATAATTCCATATAAGTAATATAGATTACGTGTACTCTAAAATTAATTTAACTGCGCATAAAGTATAATGATGACGCTAGTTATTATCGTTTTAATAACACATTTCCTATTGTAATTTGTTTGATCAATTGTCGTCGCGAATTTTGCACGAAATGTACACAATATTGCCTTGAATTAAATCGTTGAGCTCCTTCGAAGTTTGTATCAGTTTTATATTAATTTTAATTGCGTTCATTAGTATATTGCGTCGTATTTTGTTTATTGTGTATAGTATGATAAAGGCTGATTTTTCAATAGTCAGATAAATGTTATCTGAGGAATAAAATTGTTGCTGTCACTGTCTTATACAAACTTTTTGTCGCGACAGCATCATTTCAGTTAGTCCCCAGGTAGTACTTTTATCTAACCATTGAAAAATCAGTCCTAAGTATACATACGAAAATTTGCATTTTTTGCGTATTCGAAAGTTATTTAATAGATTCTCCATCTAGATGAACCTCCCCGAGGTTTATTAGAGAGTAGCATCCGACCGCGGCTTGGCTCGCGTGGTGTTAACCTATGTATACCAAATTTCAAACATGGGTCCAGCCATTTTTGCTTGAAAGAATAACAAACATACATCCATACATTCTCTTAGTTATAATATTAAATAGGATATATACTGGCTCGATTTCTGCCTAATGTTGTCCCTCACGACTCCCGTGAGAAGCTGTAGACTCTACTTTTTTATTAGTCACCAAACGGCTCACAGCCTAGTTAGATATACTGATAAGCTATTTAATACATAAGTGTCTAGTGATCTAAATAGGAAAAGCCTTGTGCTTGTATAATATTAGTTTCTTTGTCCGTCCGTATGTAGGTAGGTAGGTAGGTATATTGATAAAAAAAATAACGATAAAAAACGGTCACTTTGGTATTTGATAATAAAACATGTTCATAGTCCTCAAGCGACTAAAATAGATTTGTTTTTGATAAGACACCTAGAATGATGTGTAGTATCGATTAATCTGGAATCTTACAATTGGCCGAACAGGCATCAAAAACGATTTTTGGAGATAAATTAATAAGAACACCAATGCACCTGCTTCTTCTGTTAAGGACTTGCAGATGTCCATATGCGTCGTTGATTGCTTACCATGAGATCGGCTCGGTTTCCTATTCCATAAAAAGCTGTACTAATTTGTGTAAAAGAAACAGAGATATTTTTACCATATCTTGTCGTCCCTCTTGCACAATCCCTAGTTAAGTATGTGGATCTAAAAGCCCTTTGAATAATTAATTTGAGTACAACCTTTCTTTGTTTTCCTCTTTGCCCTACAAAGATCATTCCATTTTTAAAATGACAAAGACAAAAACGTTTTTTTTTAAACAAAAATGCATTCAAAAAACTTAGCTATTCTTACAATTACAGAGTAATTTAACTCTTTACAGTATCTATTTTTGTAATAAATTTCATTAACATTAGTTCAGTCGGTTAGGTGTTAATGCGTCCAGAACAAACTGACACATTTGAATCTCATTTACTAATTCGACTGCACGGTTGGCGCAGTGGCTGGGCAGCTGGCTGCTGTGTAATGTGTCGCGGGTTCGATTCCTGCACGGAACAACACTTTGTGTGATCCACAAATTGTTGTTTCGGGTGTGGATTTGTATGTTTGTAAACGCACCCACGACACAGGAGAAAATCATAGTGTGGGGCAACGTTTTATAGAAAAAAAACTAATTATTATTGAGGCTATATACTTTTTGTTTGTGTTTAGCAGCTTTACTATACATACCTATATACATAGGTGTGATAAAAAAAGAAGACAGCCTTGTCTTAAACATGTTTTTATGCAAATCGTATTGCTATCTCACTTGCTCTTATTTTTGTTGATACTTATGTATGGCCATGAGAATTTGTTTTGCACAATATATTTTAAAAGTACCTCTTATGTGTTTTAAATACAATCCTAAAGTGTAAGTTCGTTTCTGTACATAAGCTGACGACAAGAAAATTGCGATTATTGTTACATAATACTGTTATGTAATCATATCAAATGGACCATTAATAAAAACGTATTTACGTTTAAAACTAATTAATTAATGGTCGTAAAAGGATTAATAACATTTCTTATTCCCATATAATTGTTTTTTCGCCGTGTAGTAACAGCAGAGTTGAATATTTTTACTATCCCTATATTTCCCGTAAGGTTGCTTAGAGATTACTAAGGCTAACTTTATCAGAATTGCGGCTCAAACTCAATAATGTAGCTTGACCCCGGCCTGGCCTTAAGAACGGGGTGGTTTTTTAGTTAGTAATAGAGTCTGACACTGCCTCTCGCCCCACCGCATTCCCAAAATTCTTTCACTGATAGATAGCTACAATGTTCCTGGGTGCCATAGGCTATAAAACATCATGCTACGATTAAATGGAGCCGAGCAGCGGGTGAAACCGGGCAAGAATAGCTAGTTATTGATATAATTTCAAAGAAAAATTAGGGGCTACTGGGGGCATCGACCCTCCGATAAACCTTAACTTTAAGGGACTGTTCCCGACTTCTCAGCATATTTCGATTAAGGCAAACCTCCTACTATGAAAAGGAGAATCATTAGGCTTTCGTGGATTATTGTGGTTTAACCTTTCGCAATATATTTTTGTAAGGATCCAATATACACGCTTCCACATTCATGACCTTATTTGTATCCCCTCCTTGGTTTGATCACGTACGCACTCTACTGGCCTCATTTAGCGATGTGTGTGTGTTTAAAATGGCGGACCAAAATTTTAATTGTTGTATTTTGTGTTCTTGTAACGTTTGGGGTTACATTTGTAAGTTGCGTTTAGTTAATAATGTTTGTCTTAATTAAGAAAATAAAATTATTGTATCAAAAAGTAGATTAGAAGTTGTTCATGTTTATCTTAAATGAACTAGTGAAATAGGACCCAAAATGATTCCAAATAGTTTGAACTTCCACTCGAATTGATGAGAAAACTTTACAAAATAAATGCTTTGTACAATGAACAATGAGTTTACCCAATAAAGGGTACTAAATTTGATTGTTAAAACGACCCCCTACGGCACACAGAAGCATGTATTAACACCCTACTATTCAAAACTTAATGCCTTCCATAAACTATCAACCATAAAAGTTACTTCGTTACGCTTCGACTGACATGGAGCGATATCGTCAACGTATCGTTTTTGCGTTGCCTAGCAACGGCGCACACGTCAGGGCTATGACGCGTACTATTGCGTTCTTGAACACATGCAGCCTTATTAACGCGCATGTTGCTAGCTGGAAGGTCAAATGAGATAAACTAACGTTAGTGCGACTTACGCCCTAACTGCAACGTATAAAAGTCTATTTGAAGACTGTTTAAACACAAAAGGTCATTTCAAAATACGGATTAAAGCTAATTGTTTTTTTTTGCGTGTATAATACGCTTATTTGGTAGCAGGGTCGTAGAATTATTCACAAAATATGTACAGTACGCTTCCCTAAGAAAAAAGTAGATCTCCATTAGATGGAGATTTAAATATTTCTATTAAAAACTGCTTACCCAATGAGCACTTTAAGCATTGTTTTAGCTCGCATGTCCGATTATTTCCTCTAGATTAAGGTGTGCGGTTTTGTCTTCTAAAGGATTTTCGTCATCACGACAAATCACAGTTTATAGGAAGGAAAACAAATGTTCTAAGGCCGACCAGTCAAACGATGCTGACCTTAAATCAAGGAGAATGCGCAACAGAATATACCAGACTTTTATAGATTGTTCTTAGACATGATCTATCCAACGATAATCACTGATAGATATTGGGATCTCCTAAAGACCATCTGAAGATACATATATTTCGTTGCATAGATGATTTTCTACTGCAATATTTCTTTGTTATTTTTAATATCATTTGTATTTCTAACAAAATTTAACGGTATTTTATGTTAATGTCACACCCAGCTCCTTGTAACTTCTCTGGGTTTGCAGGTCTTCATCAGTTCCTATAACTTACTTAACATTAAATCCCAAAAACAATGTGAAAAGAATAATTTCTATAAATTCTTGGTATAACATTTTAATATTCCCTTACAATTTTCATTCATTTTTGACTCTCCTATGTTATATTTACACAAATTATTTCCTTATCGATGACATAGCACGATCACAAAAATCTAAGTGAAAGTATATTATTCTCAAATAATCGCTTAGCAACAAAGTTTACTAACAGTGCATATGTGCGCAATATGCAATAAAATGCAACGTTAAAATCTTCATGGCCGAATCCTAGTAACCTTGAGCTGTGATTATAAAATTTGATTTTCAAATATAAACTAGATTTGTAGATTTTTATATAAAACTATATTTCTAGACTTTGTCTAGTGCACGAATAGGAATGTCTCTTCAGATCAGCTGTAGCTTTAATTGTGATCCTTTTAGCAATTAGTTGTTTATGAGCCTCTCTCCATTGGATAATTTAGACCAAAAGTCGTAGTTTCAAAATGGCCTTTTTACTCTAAATGAAAATGGGTCGTTTTGAAACTACTACATTTTAAACAGAAAATGCGAAAGCAGTTTTCTAGAAAAAATACTTTATAGAGGACCATCATGTTGATGATCAAAACATACATAAGTCCATACATAAATTGAAATCGTAACTGCTCTTGTTGTTAAGTCGGTTGAAAAAAGGAAAACTTGTTTTCACTATTTAAAGAAGTATTTACTCGAAGTAAGCAAATATTAATCTGAAGGTGACATTTTTGATCTACCTAAATGACGCGTACATGTTTTTGTTATTAAGTATATATTATCCTAAATTGATAAGATGATAATGTTCTTGTGAACTTGAAAAGTCTTGGTATGCTTCTAATCTACAATATAAGATTTCATATCTTGAAAGGTAGTGTTTTACTAATAATGGAGTCATACTGTCTAAAAAATAAAATGAGCAAATAACGAGGGTAGTTGAAAAAAAAGACGAAACATTTTTGAAATTGACGGCGTTAATGAAAACTTTATGTATGTATTCGGTTTTATAATAAGGAAGTCTAGTACGCTAATGGACAATTACAAATTATAAAAAGTAAAAATAAAAGTGACAATCATACGACTTAAATGCCAACGTAAACACGTTACGTTTGTATGTGATTACATGTACGTATAGACACCCACACAAGATCGTTCGAGATGGTTCTGACATCACAGTAGAGAAAACAATTATCATTTTACCTTGAATGATGTAAAGAGAGAGAAAAAAAGTCTTGGGCAAAAGTCCATTGCTTTGAACCGATAACTATTACGAAATATGAACTAATAATGAGTACTGAAAGCAAAAATAAATACCGATTATGAAGATGAATGATTTATTGCCAAGGTCAACGGAATTTTTCGTTGAGATTACCTGCTATGGATAGTTTCTGTTCTATCTGTGAGTGAAAAAATGTAATAGATCTTTACCTATGAAATAGCCGTTCTGCAGTACTGGCCATTTCAAATCAAAATAGTTTTTGTTAGGCTAAGGCTAATTAATTTTGTTTTAAAAATATTATTATTAGTGTTACATTTACATCGCATTTCAAATCAAAAAATTCGTTTATATTTTTTCATGCAAAACGGTAATTTCATAGGTGAAGACCTATTATTTGAGCGATTCTATTGATTCAAACTTCATTTTAGGTTCTCCTTTCTTTGATTTCATTCTTATGTAGAGGTTTTAAAATCGTTTTTGAGTACATACATGGTGATAGACCTTCAGTCTTACTATGACTTCCTACATAAAATATTGTTTGAAGACCTTCAGAAAGACCGATTTTTTCTTTTCGAAATGATTTCAAAACATGTCTATAGCAGATACATCGTGTGTCTGTACACAATCGAACAATACGTTGATTGGACATCATTGATGCTACCAGAATTGCGTATGTGGGCGTATCAAACGCTTACCAATGTATTTGCTGATTAACATGTAACATCTAGCCTCTGCCACTATTTCGTCAATACTTGACATAGTATTGTGAAAACGCGTATGATGAATTCGTCTCTTTTTCATTATTTTGAAGTATCGTAGTACTGCGTACTTTTTTCCTTTCAGCTTGTTACCTATTTTCCGTGTTTGGTATGCTTCGCTTTCCGATCTTGGGTAGTAAACAGCATACAGATTAGTTGTTGAATGTTCAGAATTTTTTTAAAGACCCTGTGTTCTAGATTGTAGATAGTCTTTTGTCCTATAGACTACTCAGTCTGATAGAAGTCTTAAATAAAAGGTTATATCTATATTAAGATGGCTAAAATTGAACACCAAATTGACCAAAAGGTCCAGTTTTCTCGGGCGATAAAAATAGCAATTTAGCCTTGTCATATTTTTTGTTGTACACAAAAAACAACCTTGAGTGCTTAAGTATTAGCATACAAAATGCTCTTGTCCTGGTGTCGTAATGAAGTTTTATTTGTACTAATTTTCAATTAGACTTTGCCCCGTTTGTTGGTTAGGCCTTTCTAAGGAACTTGGGAACGATTAGTCTCAGTCTCAGTTAAGCCAGACGAAATTGGAGACGGTGTCCAGCCGGTTCAAGCGCTGTAAGGGACCGTAAGGGTACCGTGGCCTCGGCCTGGAGCAGGAGAAGCCTCTCGAGAGTCATTTGATGACTTACCTCCTTCAAAAAAGGTAGATTTTGGTTTGCTACGAGTAGTTGCTTCTTTTGTAAATTGTTTATCAGTTACCACCTCTGATTTTATGTAGTAATGGCAGATAGAATGACCACTAAAATGGCTCTTGCGTTAAAATTTATATTGGTTTCGTCACTACTTACACATCCCCGTACACTCATACGTAACACCTTGGAAAAGACCATGAATAATTTCGTATCGAATTGAACCTTAGCCATACCTACGTTGATTTTTTTAAGGTCGTAGAATGGCCTACTCGCGTCGAAGTATCAATTCAACGATGGTCGCTTCATGTTAAAAGTTTTGGCCCTGACAACACGGTAGTCGGCTATCAATCAGATTTAATATTAATTGATCGAAATTGTGTATTTATTTTACGACTAGCTACTCTCGCGCGGTTTCACCTGCGGCTCTGCTCCTACAGATCGTAGCATGATGATTTACAGCCTATAGCTTTCCTCGATAAACGAAAAAAGAATTGTTTAATTTGAACCAGTAATTCCGGAGATTAACGCATTCAAACAAACAAACTCTTCAGCTTTATAATATTAGTATAGATAGTTGAAGAAACTGACAAGATCAGAATCTGTGACAAAAAAGTTTCTTCTTCTGTTTTGAGCCGAACCGTAAATAGTAGACCATTTTATTATTAAACCTTTTGAATTGGTTATATTCTGTCTATGTATGCATAATAAATGTTGTGCGTAGGTTTCTCCACATTTCGCGTTTGCCTAGTAAAGTTTTACAGTTACGAAATAACAGTGTGGTAATATTGTCTTTGTTTGCAATGGTTTTACGGTTTTTGCTCACGTTATACATGGTACGGGTTTGGCTAGTTGCTAGCTCGAAATTGAGGTCTTATTTTGTACGAAATTATTATTTAACAATCTAGAAAATTTTCGTTTATGTTGGTCGGTTATAAATATACGGGAATTTACGTGTGCAGCTTTCCGCTTGTGTTTGTCCGCAAAATATACTTCAAGTGCACCCACTTGTGACGCGAAATGCGGGATTCAGTGCCCAAAAAACCTTGTTCCCTTGCACCTTTTTTTTCATGTTAATAGCATAAAATGGACACGATTTTACATAAAGGAAGACCATGTTTGCTTCTTTTTTAAAATTGCTCTTTAATCCTTAAGACTTGTTTACCTGTTTACACATTTCACGATACCAAAAAGGCAACCATACCTTTCAATACTTGATTTGCAAAAATGATCCTTAAAACTTGTTGACAAGAAAGAAACCCTTGACCAGATTTCATTGACAGCACTTAACTCATACGGGCCAAGGTGCCCTGTTATTTCTGTACGACCTTTAGTTAACTTGACTGCATTTGTCTGCCCTGTCAACTATTAGAGCTCCCCCATTCATATTGGACGGGGATTGATAGGGCTGTGAATCGGTTGAAAATATCTTTGTGTGAATGAACAAAGAATCTTGGTAGAGAACACTAGTAATTGTAAGGTTCTTACCTAGAAAGACGTGAATAAAAATATTATTACTAAAAGTAGTTCCAGTTTGCCTTCCGTCGTTGTCAAAACATATGACGAAACACATCAACAACTTATTCAAGACGATCTTTAAAAGGAATCAAAGGCTAAACACGCTTCTTCAATTTAGAACTCACTAGCTACTCTCTCGCGGTTTCACCCTCTGCTAGGCTCCATTTAATCGTAGGATGTTTTATTTCCTATAGCGCTCAGGAACGTAGCTATCTATCAGTGAAAGAATTTTGGCAATCCGACCAGCGGTTCTAAAGATTACCCCCTACCTACAAACTTACAAATTTTACCTCTTTAAAATATTAGTATAATAAAGTTTCCGTTTTGACAAATAACAACATTATTAGATGTCGGCTAATTTCATACAGTACAGTACTATTCTGAGCGTGTAATCAAATTCAAAAAGTAGCCTATAATACCACTATATTCTTCTATCTCTAGACAGAAAAAAACATCACACAAAACCAAACATAATTTTGCATCTATATCATAGATTTCTTTCCTACAAACATTATTAAACCTTATTTCTTAACCGATCTAAAATAACGGCCAAGGTTTCACAGGTATTCTGAGCTGTGAACTTGAACGTATCTCCCGGCCCTCTCACAGATTACCTGACTCTAAAAATACCAACGCGTTAAATTGACGATACTTGTTTGTGCCAAATACTTTGGTATCATCATCATCGTCGTCGCCCGTCGTCGCGGTGGAGATGTTATCGTTATAAAAGAAACAGTAAAAAATGTTGTTCGGATGTTGCTGTGACAGTAGATTTTAAAATTTTTGTCGCAGGTTAGATAAACTTTTCCTAAACTCCTTGGTGTATTGTAAGGGCTGATTTAGGGACCTATAAACATGTCATGATTAGATTAGGCAACACTGAACAAATACCCCAAAAATGTGTTGTAGAAGAAACTGTATTATGTAATCAAGTCCATGTAATGATGATATTTTTAGATGTCCCTAACATTAATATTCGAAACGTATTTTTTTTTCTCTGCCCTGCCTTAAACGAATGCCCGTCCAGAAATATTAAAACACAAGAAGTGCAAAAATCTAAATATTTTAGTGTCTTTGACGTCAGTAAGGAGTTTTTAACTTCATGATTCAGCTGTTTCCAATCCATCAAATCTGTGATCAGTAACCTGCAAAATCACTTTGGAAATCGATATAGTCAACCGTTTATCTAGTATGATGTCACCGTTTGATATTTTTAACCGAATCGATCCGTCTGGTGGATTTGGTTTACTGTTATCTCTGAGCTTGACGCTAGTTTTCCGGTGTCTTAAGTGGATCGTCGCTATTTTGTTGATTTCACGATAATGTCCAAAGTTTTTTACAATGAAATGATGTAATTAAACCAATTAACGGTAGAAGTTAAAAGTCAGTATTTGTAATTTTAAACCGTTATTGTTATCGCCATGTTTTTCCGTTGATGTTGATACAAATAAGTTTATCAAATATTTAAAAGCAACAAAGCGGGGGATTGAACCAGAAATAAACTTTATATGGCTTTATCGGACGAAACATTTGGAAAACATAATTCATAAAGACCAACGGAACACAATTTGTTATTGTAATAACAAGCGTTCCCAATTTCGCGCCAATACTCCAGGAATAGACGTAACATTTCGAATTTGGAACGACGACGCTGTCTATGACATCGCCGCGGCCATATTGTAACGGTTTTTGCTGTTGACATTGAAGTTGTATGGTAATTATTTTAAAATAACTGTTAAATTGAAGATTTTTGAGTCCTTTATTCGAATTATAATTTGTAACCAATTCAGTTTGATTAATTAATGAGTTGGCGTAAATAAATTATTTTTAAAAAGGCAGTCGAATGCCACTATTTATTATACTGATTGTAATCGAGGTCAATCAACGAAAAATACGATGAATAAAGAGTTCAGAGGTTTTGATGCCAACAGGAATCGTAGTATTGTCGTATAGTAGTTGTGTGGCAAACATTTAAATTTTTGATTAAAATGTATTGTTGTTCGTCTAGCCATACGTGGTTTGATAATTTTCTTTCCAATGATAAATGGCTCTAAACATTTTAATCTTTCATAGAACGGATACAACCTTGGCATGACCCAGAAGATACTATAGTACAAAAGTGTCTCTGATCCTTCACTCAGTTTATATAGAATAGCAATGTTTTAAGACTTGAGAAAGAACAGATCTCTTAATAGTTAAAGAATTTGCCACTTATTATTTTGGTTTCGCCATAAAGTGAAGGCTGTTTTTTTACACGTAAATGCCCTTAAAGCTTAGGAAAAGAAATTGGAGGTCGCTTATATTTATTAATGACGTCACCAGTCATTCCGGTTTTGCAGAAACGTTGTCTCCTTTTAGGGGTCATCATCGAACGTCCATTACGAAAATATAAACTTTCGATTTTGACATTTTTATTGTGACGAAAAGAAAAATCTTAAAGACATTTAATTCTTTTTCTGGTGTTCTGAGAGAGAGAGAGAGAGAGAGAGATCTGTCTGCTCGTTTGCTAATAGAAGGCAGATTTCTATCGTAAAGTTTGAAATCAAACGAAAAGAAAGTAGGTACTTCAAACACTAGGTGAAACTACATCTAGCCCTTTTACGTATAGCTATAAAACTTTCTCTTATAAATATACCGATTAATCGTCCGTTCTAACGAAAATGAAACGAAAATATATTTTCTTCAATGCAAATTCATTAATTAATATGTAACTGTGTCGCGTTTTGACGAAATTCTAAAGACTAGATACCTATTTATTTTATGCAAAGGAATTTTGTTATTTACATTAGTTATTAGGTTGTAAATAAAACATTAGTTAGTTTTAACGTAATCATTTAGTTTCTAGTTTATTTATTAATTAAAATGTACAATTTGGAACGAGAATCTACAGGCGGGCTGGTTAGTAATTTGTATAATTGGTGTAGACTTTGTAAAACTGCTTTTTATGTTGATTCTTTGGAATGAAATCTTCGGCGACGGACTCGTGAAGTGTTTATCAGGATCATCCCTATGAAAGATCGAGTGTTGCAGATGTAATTAGGCTTTTTGTGGAAGGATGTGAGGAATTGCTCTTGCACTCACAAACCCTTGTTGAATAGGTGGACTTAGTCTAGGTCTCTGCTTACCTACACGCCAACTCGCCTAACTGTAAGTATGCTATATTGTTACTGATAAGTATCATAAAATATTGGCGAAAAGATACTGCATGTAGGACCTTTAGTTATGCTTTCTGGAGAATATCAAAGAGAGCCGTCAAGCCTATAATTAATTTCAGCCGGGATTGCGGGGTAAGCGCATTGAAGCACCGCGGCCTCGGTTTCGGCCTAGAGCAGGAGAAGGAACGGGGGGTTTTTAGTCAGAAGTCATTTGATGATTGCCCTACACAAAAAAATCTAAAATGAATTTCTAACTTTTAAATATACTGTCAACGCGCTTTCTTCTCGAATTTTCTCTTCCTAACATGCATAGTATGCGTACGCGCTTACATAAGCGACATCTTCATACGATGACGTCACAATTGTGTAATTAAGTAGGTACTAGGTACCCAACTAACAGCATATTAATATTAATTTAATATTCGTGCGAATAAGGACGTTGGCTTTCAAAACCGTTTTTTTTATTATTGCTCCATTGTTGAGCAAGAGAATTTTTGTTTAATTAAAATTATATTTAAAACGGTTTTTAAACTTTAGTGGGAGGGGATTTGGGTCGCTTTTCGTTTGTAGTTGAGGAAAATATTAACAGCTTGTATCAGTCTGCCGTTAAACTGGACCTTCTCTAGTCTAAATAAGAGGGGGTTTTGAATATACGAACTTGGACTGATTTGGTTGGGTTGGAGATAGAAGTCCTAAATCAGACACTGCTGTTATTTCTTTTAAATAAGTATTTGTTCCTTGTTAAAAATTTATGTATTGTACTCTAATGTAAAAATAAAAGTAGTGTAGAGTTGAATAATTTTACAAAATCAATTAATTTAAATGCGAAAATTATTTAGTCTAGATTGTAAATGATTTTAAATACATTATTGTCAATTACATGCAAAGGATGAGTAAATATCAGAAACAATGTACCCAATGATCTCATTCTAAATCATCGTCCCCACAGGAAAAATCATGTGTAAGTCTTATCTAATCAATGCCCCATTATTCCACATAACAATGGCAGTGAGCAGTATTTAAATGAAATTTATTTGTAACGGTCGGCTGGAATTTTATTGAAATAATTTTGATAGCTTTTATTGACTTAAAAATGATGAATGCTTATAATAGCAAACTGTCTTGTTTCTTATCTATCATCACGTAAACAGCCTGACAATCCGAATTTATTTTTACGGTACCCCGATCAGCCCCCTGATTGGTTGGTTAACTAGTAGCGGGCCAATAAGAGTTTCGAATGTCATAAACATGCCGATCGTCCTTAACATAAAAAAAAACTTTAAACTTCTTGGTTATAAACCTCCTTTAGAAAAAGAAACGCGCGTTCTCCCTCCTAAAAGGCCGGCAACGCGTCTCTGATTCCTCTGCTGTTGCAGGTGATTAGTTGACTCGTAGGTCGTAGTCGCTCCTAGTTTAGCAGGCGGGTTGAAGATCGAAGTTTGTAAGCTTCAGAATTAATGCGATGCATATCTGCAAGGTAGTCTTACAATATGTGATGATAGATTTATTAATAAAATCTTTTAGGGCTGATTTTCAATAGTAAGATAAAAGTTACCTGGGAAATATTATGATGCTGTCGCGTCAGAATGTTAGTACAAGACAGTGACAGCAACAATTTTTTTCCTCGAAATAACATTTATCTGACTATTGAAAACAGCCCTTACTTTAAAAACAGCTTTCTTACCTAAATATAGTTGAAATAAGTTACCATAACAAAAATGTAATCAAACAAAAGTGTTGCATTTGGCAATAGCATCCGACCATTGACAATTAAGTATTTTTCAACTAACTAACTTCCACAGTACGTGTGCATATGAATTTCTCTCAGACAATGATACTATACATGATGTGTCTGTCTTCTGTCTTCAACAGTGAAAGTTAGCGTTTCGCAGTATTATCGGAAGGTGGGGAAACCGTGTGAATTCATACTTATGCTATTTTTTCTTAAAAGGAGGATTTATTACCTATTAAAACATTGTTTATGCCCTTATTTAGTAGTGCTAAGTACGCTTATAACTCGCTTTGTGATGTTGCGTGTTCTGTTTTTCCTTGTAATATTTTTTTTATTCGATTGTGATTTGAAATTGTAAACTTTTAATGTTGCATAAATTAATGTATAGTTCTACTAGTTCCGATATAAAAATGATAATAAATTATAGACACACAAAGAAGGGATCGCCATTGTTAAAAGTTTAGAATAGTACCATATTTATGTATGGAAAACCAGCTTGAAATAACCATAGCGTAGTGTTTTGCAGTGTTATTGAGGTTACTAAAGGCCCAATCCTTTCGCTGTCTGAAATTTCTTATCACCATTAAAAATAAACACGTATACGACAATCCATGATAGTAAAACTATAATCTATAACAGTTTTTAAATGTATTAATATATTGAACCCTAGGTATGCTATACTTCAGAGACATGTACAGACTTGATCTAGATTAAACATTTTACGATATAACCACGAATATCTAAGAAGAAATCGCGTGAAACATCAATAAACTATTTCTGCACATCGCAGAAGTGTGTGTATCATAAAACTATTGATGATAAACAATATTGTTTGACCTCTGCCAATGTCATTACACTTTCAGAAGCCTGAACAAAACACCAGTATTCATAGTCTAACCAAAATAACATGTTTTGTAGATACACGTTAACGGTCAGAATTGTTCGTTTGTTTCACGTTTATAAGTTCGATGAACTGAATTTAAATGAAAACAGTATAGACTTATCGAAATTCAGATGTTTTTCGGTTACGCCTACCCGTGTTCTCGTTTTAGAAATGTTTTTCGATTGAATCGATTTTATAGCTCTTGACTATGAATAGATGCTTTTGCTACAGGTGTTTTATAGGCTTATTTTTTTGTATAAGGAGTTTGCTATGATCTTGTTTGATAGGTGACTCGGGGATTATCATCACATTTCGTAGAATGTGACCTCTTTAAATAAACGACTCAAAATGGAGGTTCCTGAATTCGGTCAGAGAGAGCTGGTATAGCTTAATCTGCATTTATAATGTAGCTGTATTTGCCCTTCAAGCATTCAGCCAGGGTTGCGGGCTAAGCAGTAATTTACCACTCAGTCTAGAGCAGGAGAAGGAACGGAGTGGATTTTCGTCGGTAAGAATCTGACACTTCCTCTAGATCCACCTAAGACGGCAGAAGTCATTTGATAATTTTCCCTCTTCAAAAAGCCTTTTTAAGCAATATGGTTCATAGTTCCGTGGCATTTGTTGTATACAGTTTTCAAATTGTATCACAAAATGTAACATTTTACATTAAACGGTGCATAATATTTACGCAATATCTGTGTTTATTTTAGAATTATTTTGTTTTCAAACATTTCTCGCTTTTATTATTGTGTAGGCGATGACCGGTCAGAATTTCAGAAACATTCGACGCTATCTCTCTCTATGTTTCTCTCTTTCCAATAATATATTCTGTCTCAGTCGCTCAGTTTGAATTTTATAATTTTAGTAACGATAAATTATGTTCTAGAATATTCTAGTTGTATTTTTCAAATTGTTTAACGGTTATTGCTGTTAGATTATTAATGTTGTGAAGTCGCTTTATTTAGGAGGTATGTGTGAGGTTTTTGCGATAGTTTGATTTTCGACTGAAGCTTTTTTGTTACTGAAATGTAGTTTGAATTAGTTTTCGGTGTAGTCCTTTCTGGTTTTCATACTATAGTGCAATAGCAGAATCAGCTTTATCTGGTATTAAAATAGGCTCAAACAGTGTCCTGTGTCAGATCCATCACTTAATCAAAATTCGTTAAATCGATTTCCTATTTACGATCATTTTCCATCACTAAAAGTAGTTTGTCTTAGTAAAACACATATTATCTAATGCTTTAATCTTTAAAAATTATCATGTTTTTGAAGAGATAAAAACTAGACATCACGCCCGTTTCTCTCGAACGTGATTTTCACAAGACCTACAGCTCTGCTTATCATCAACACGCGTCAAGATAAACTATAGTTGTTTGCACAAAATATGCTAAGTATTATATAAATGAGTATATAGGATTATGTGACTTATACGTGTGATGTTAGAGAAGAGTTTTGAAAACTCAGCGCAATAATGTAACAAGGTCTCGGCTGGTGGTTTATAACCTTTAAAAGTCTTTCTCTCCCTCTCACATCATGCAGGGCGAGAGATGTCATTGGATGATCTTTCACACCCCCAGGAACAGAGCCAAGCCAAACTAGAATAGATTGATCATGATCATCATCTCAAGATTTCCAAAATGGCTTCCAGAAATAGATTAAGTCGCGACCCGTCCCCAGCCATCGCAAAAGTGCAATGTTGATACTAAATTTCTCCACTATTTAATGGATGTTATTATACATATAAAACTTCCTCTTCAATATATTTTCCACTAGCGGCCCGCCCCCGCTTCGCACAGGTCCAACTATCTTGCTATCAAAGGGTCACTTTTTCCTAATCTTCCCCTCTAGTTTTCTAATAGTTTCTTTCATAAGAACCTTCTAATGACAATAACAAACACAACAGAAAAAAAGAATTAGCAAAATTGGCCCAGGCGTTGTTGAGTTATGCGCTTACCAACACATTTTGTGATCCATTTTTATATATAAGATTAAACGAAATCTCATCATAATCCGTTGCGTAGTTTTAAAGATTTAAGCATACACGTAGGGACAGAGACAGTCTTTGTTTCTAAATTAATTTATGTGTCTAAATTAATTGTCCAGTAGAAATTCAAGACTGGCTTATAAGATGAATGAAATGTGTTTAGAAAATTAATCTTACAATTCCTGCCAGACTTTTTCACAAGAACAGTTTGCCATATGAGAAGCTGACCTAAGTCCACCGTTATAAGGTAGATTTTTATTGATCATTATGAAGTTTTCATTGCTATGTTCATTACGGACTTTCTTTATCTTTCTCTACGCAGATTAAATTGTTTATACTTTGATAAGTTAATGAAATCAATGATCAGCTGTTTTGTGTTTTGTATTTCGAAAGTTTATCACAATAGTTGTTGAGTTTATAATAGCTGTTTACGCAATTTATTATAAATATAATGTCCTTAATGTTTGAACTATTATGACCCCCTTTTGTTATTCAGGGACCGCTATTGTTTTATATGGTTTCAAATAAACTGTAGTTGATAAAGCTACTGTATTCAATCCATCTTCAATAATGTTTTTGAATTAAGGGTCTGTTTATAAAGGCCAACCAACGCACTTGTGACGCTTCTTTTGGTCTTACGATTCTCTATGGCGATGCTGGCCTTTCACTATCACATGGTATGTCACCTCTTTTTCCTGTATTATATGAAAAATATAAGGGAATGAACACGTTATCGTTACAATCATTAGTTATAACGCGGCGTGTATCGAAGGGCGTTTTTTATTCGCTAGATAGTGCTAGTGTGGATCTGTCGTACGCATACCACGCCCCATTAGACGCAATTTTTTTCACAGCCACAGTGAATGACCCTCCCATCGTAGGATTCATAATTAGCTCAAACAATTAGTAAATGTTTGTCAAAGCATTGGTTTATACATCCAGTGTTTTGGACAACTGACCCATCAGCTCAACCGTAAGCTTTATTTTTTCTTGTGATCGTCTCGCTATTGGGCAAAAGCCGCCCCCTCTCTCTCGTGGCTAAAGATAAGAATTAAAAAATAGTGATGTTACGTGAAAAACAACATTATGTAAAGTAAAACTAGTCGTACGGTTTGCAAAACATTTATAATTATGATAATGTTCTGTGATGTTAGTATGAAAGTGAGTTTATCTAAGTTCCACGACGCTTGACCGAGAGGCCGTTGATCCCGCGACATGAATGAACTCGCCTCGATCTAGTTTGTTTTGCACAGATTACGGAAATTGCTTGCTTTTCATTCAAAATTTGTAGTGGATTGGGTTTTTTTTGGTAAGGATGGCGACTTTATATGTGGGTTTTGCCATTAATGGACTATTTCAAACTCTGGTTGTCTGTAAGAGATCGCCTTGTGCGATAAGACCGCCCATTGTACACTCAATGTTTGTACATGTAACTATATGGTGTACAATAAAGTATATAATAAATAAGGAGTCAGTCTTTGCGTTATGATCATCATCATCAGCCGGAAGACGTCCACTGCTGGACAAAGGCTTCCCTCTTAGTCCTCTACGTCATTAGCTCCTTCAGCCGGGGTTGCGGGGTAAGCGCAATGAGGCACCGCGACCTCGGCCCAGAGCAGGAGAAGGAACTGGGGGGTTTTTAGTTAGGAAGAGTCTGACACAGACGGGCGGGAGAAGTCATTTGATAATTTTCCCCTCACAAAAAAAAAACGTCATTAGCTCCTAGATGTTACAAGATGAAAGTCGTGTGTCGACGTGTCTAGATCAAATTATTGCCCAGTAAAGATGGAGGTTGGACATTAAGAAGTGTATATTAGCAGTATTAATAACAGAGTCAGCAGTAAAAATAATTCACAGTATATTCACTTTTTCTCTCGATGAAAGTGCGTCTGTAATATGATCAGTCGGTGGCTTAGTTACAATGATATTATAATTAATTTACATTGTTTTGTAATTGGCGAAAAGTATTGTTGAATATGAGTTAAGAATAGCTTAGGTAAAAGCTTTCAATTTAGTTTCTTACCTGTACATATTAAGTCACTTGTTAAAATGCCACTCATTCAATTAAGTAGCTCTTTGATTCTAGTACAATTTGACTAGCTGTTTATTTACGATGGCGATTCGATATCTGTGCTGTTTACAGTTCTAACCTAACCTGACCTACCATTCTGGAAGCAACACTGTTTTTATGACGTTCTCTTCGCGCTTAAACTTACAGCCTGAATGAGAAATAAAGCTCAATCAAACGACTAGTCATTCAGTTCGACATTGAGTCAGTGACTGGTCTTATTTATTTTGCTTTCTCCAAATATTGAGACTATTTAGATTAAAAATTAATTTCTTTAGTCATATCTATACTTCTGCAAACCCTTTTAAATCACGTTCACATAGACGCAAAATGGCTGACTTTACACACTATCAGACTACAAATAAACTTTAAACTCATAGCATTAAGACTGTATTTCCAGTATTTCATGAGGATGCATAAACAACGTCAAATTAGAATGTTGATCAACAATTTATTTATGTATCTTTGCTTTAAGAAGGTCCTGTGTTTGGTTGTGGTTATTTGGGACGCTGAATATAAGATGTGCCTTTCATGTCAAATATCAAATTATCTAGTCTCGCGCGGTTTCACCAGCTGCTCGGCTCCATTGAATTGTAGCGTGATGTTTTATAGCCTATAGCACTCAGTAACATTGTAGCTATCTATGAGTGAAAGAATTTTGGCAAGCCGACCAGCGGTTCCAAAGATTACCCCCTACATACAAACTTACAATACCTCTTTATAATATTAGTATAGATTAGTGTACCGGGTTTTGGGCCTGGAGCAGACGTAACGGGCTTGGAGGTGGTTTTTAGTCAGTAAGAGTCTTGACACTCCCTCTAGCCACACTCTTAAAGTCATTTGACGATATTCCAGCCCAAAAACTTAAGCTAGACGAAATCGACAACGGCAGTAAACACGAAGTCATAAATGTATCATTTTCCATAGATGTACATATTAAGTTACCGATATTTGTTTACGTTTATAGTTCTGACTTCATTCCATTGAGGTTTTACGTGTCTCTGACGATATCGTGACGTCAAACGGAAGCGGTATTTGCTATTTACTAGTTTGTGAACAGAATAGTACATAATCGGGTAGTTTCCTAGATCAAAAATAAATTAATTAGATGTTTCAATACAACAATATATTGAAAAATAACTAGACTTTTATTCATCGATCGATCGATACACCAAGTTTTAGATTTTTTTGTAGCTAATTATTGTGAAATAAGTAAGCTATTTGACGCAAAAATGGTATGACGTCATAGCTCAGTTTTTCATACAAATTTCATAGAAAAGTATCGTTTTTGACGTTTGGATAAAAGTATTGAATTTGATTAGTTGGAAACTACTGTATTATGTTTTCTAGGCATAAACATTTTATTTGATAGGCCCTAAGTTGTGTTTGAAACGATTTCGGAATCGAATTCACTGATTAAATGTGGCCTTGAGATGTGGTACTCTCATTTCTTTCTATCCCTTTTTGTTATTATTTAGGTGTATGCTAACAAGTAGTAGGTTTTTTGAAAAAGAAAGAAGATAGCGCCATGACAAACGATTAATTAATCTAAACAATGTACGTAATAAGTCTATTATTTGTTTTAAATTGGTCAGTCAATCACCGATAACAATTCGAAATTAAACAATTTAATAAACTAGCTTACTTCTATGTGAAATAATGAGGTGTAACTCCTCAGAATACAGAACAAAAACTCGTAATTTTTTCGGATACTACTACGTTTTTATATTGAAAACTATTGAGTCTCTTCATTTAACCGGGAACGCTGTCTTAACACATTCAGTGCCCCCGACGCGTATGTGCGTTTCCTCGCACGCACATACGCGTCGGGGGCACTGAATGTGTTAAGTGTGTGTATGTGACTTAAACCTTCTTTAGAAATCAGTCTTGCTTATTGAGGCAAACCTCAGCAACTGTGTTGCTGCTGTGTGCTGTGTTTTGGATTTCTCGCGATCAAATGTAGAAGAGTACTTTGGTGCGTAAAAGACACTGGTTACCTAAAACTAAGCTTGCAAATATCATCCGCTCAAACGCATCCATATGCCATATTCATTGTTCCAATTTTACAGGTAACTTTATAAAAAGATTTCTACTGCTATTGTAAACTTATCCCTGTCAAGAGGCCCGAGTCGCTTGCTGCGATAGAACTGTCAAAAGTTCATATAAAAATAGTATAAAGGGTTAACCAGGAGGTTATTCCCAGTGTATACTAGGGCCAAGGGATAGACCGAGGCTTTGTTGTGTTTTTTAAACGCTTTCGTGTCTTTGCTTCTCGCTAGAGAGCATTGTACTGCCCTACAACGGTGCTCAACCACTGCTTGTAGTGTATCTGACGTGATTGAGAGGCGCACAGGCGGCTGGGCAATTGTTTTTCAACAAAACATTGCTCCCGGTAGCCAAGAGCTAAACCTTCCCCACAATCCTCTCCAACTACAAAGTTCCTACCTAATCAGTATTTTTGAATCTCCCATCACAATTATTTTAATCTAATTTATTATTTTAATTTAATTAATAAAATTCCTTCGAAGTTTTTCGTATATTTGTTTTGTTGTAAAAACTTCATTCAATTAAAAATATACTTGTGATTTTGACTTCCAAGTACAGCTAATCCTGTGGTCCCAATCTTGTATCCTAACTATCCAAAACCAAGAAATATCCTCTACTGTCTTCAGTACACCCTCCACTTCCACCCTGCATCATCGCTCAGTGGCCTATACAGGCTGCAGTGCGTTGACGGCGCTCTCTCTTTGTCAGGTACTAGGGCCCTCGCGCCCGGTCGCTAAACCGTCGGGAAACGAGCTGTGGGCGGATCGGTGCGGGCATATACAACGACAAGAAGCCGCTGATTGCTCCTGCACTCGCTTAGGTAAGATTATTTAACCTGTTTTACAGTCTTCTAGAACGTTCTGAAACTTTTGGGAGATTATTTTGTGAGGGTTTTCGTTTTTGCGCTCTGTAGATGGCGCTAGTGTAGCTTAAGCTCTTATCTCCCTATTAATGTTTGCAAATTCAGATAAAAAAAACAGGCATAATCCAGTTATTTTGACAGCACTGTTGGTGCGGTGGCTGGGCAACGTGTCGCGGGTTCGACGATTCCCGCACGGAACAACTATTTGTGTGATCCACAAATTGTTGTTCCGGGTCTGGGTGTCAGGTGTATGTGAAATTGTATGTTTGTACCGCACCCACGACACAGGATAAAATCCTAGGGTGGGGCAACGATTTATATGAAGAAGAAAAAAAATTAAACAAGATGTGGTTTAAATCATACTTAACAGATAGATTTGGCACTAGCGTAGTTCAAATTGGGGATCATATGAGATGAAAAGAATTTTTGCCTCTGTAGCGGCACCTATAGGGCACAAAAACGATATCCTTCAATTAGTCTCCTACAGTTTCATACCAATGTTTCAATGAATTTTATGACAAACATATCGTCCGATTTTGTTATCCATCATAATAAACATGTACGTGATACAGAGAAAAATGCTGAATAATGCCTATTCAACAATCTGCTGTAAATAAATAAAAACTCGATTGTGACGACATACTTAGAGAATGTTTACCTTAATGATTTAAGAAAACATCCTCTGAAGTATCTTTTGTATATAGTATTCGATTTGCAAAACTTGCCAACTGCCATAATGGTGATTTTAACTTGTGCCTTATTTACTCAGGTGCCGATTCACCCTCAACTCGCGCCAATAATCCCGATAATGTTGAGATCGGGCGCGGGGCACCCGGATGCTGACCTTTCCGCAGCGTCCACGTCGCGGCAACGCTCTCCTGAGGAGGAAGCACAACACATGTACGCGACGCTAAACGAGTACCTACTGCTCGAACATAAGTCTCAACCGAAGCTCTGCTTGCCGGCTGAATCTGAGGTAAGGACGAACTAACCAACATACGTAATTTTACGCTTTTGTCTCTCATCACGTAATGGGGAGGTGCTTTTTAGTCAGTAAGAGTCTGAAGCACCCTGTCGCTTCACTTAAATAGGAGTAACGAACTAACCTAACCCGTCACATAAAAAAACGCAATTTTTTCTTTCTATGACTATAAATCTTTAGCTCCTATGCACCTGTAGCTTCTTTGATTTTAAATGCATTTATAAGTGTTCTTGGATTACTTGAAATTGTTTTTTGTCCTTCATCACATGTGGGACACCAACTTTGAGAGGTTTTTAGTCAGTAAAGTGTCTGACACGCCCTCTCGCCACACATAAATAGGAGTCATTCTATGAAATAAACTTAAGCTATTTAATTTAAACCCTCACATGAAAAAACGCAATTTTTCTTTGTTTATTCGGTGACTAACTGTAGCCCTAACATTCTTTAGCTTCTATGCACATTTTATTGATTTTATTTGAACTTGATTGTAATATGATTGCACTTGTAAGCTCTGTTCTTGGATCACTTGAAACTAACTGGTTTTTACTAGCAATCGACATACTATTATCGCGTGTGGTCTGTACATCTTTTAATATATAGTGTATTTTTATAAAGATTAGAATGTTTAACCAGTTATGTAATATGTTGAGCTTTTTTTTTTGAAAAAGAAGATTGGGACTTACAAATTCGTCATTGGTCAAGATATCATAAATCAAATATTAATCAGTTGTATAATAATTAATAACCTTTAGTACCCATATTCGTAAAATAATAAGTGTTAGTACAAATATTGATCAGCAGTTTTTGAAATTACAATTATTTAACATTACAATTATTAAACAAGGATATGTACTCGCAATGGTTCCGCGAGTGAGTTAGATAAAAACAGTCGCCTGTATCGAACCCCACGGCCTTGACCGACAGCCGAGTATCGGTTGCTCGCGACACGTGGACGTAACATGATCATACGCACACTACATAGTAGTTTTTATGGTGTTTCTTATATGTATCAAATACTTAAAAATATATTTGTTATTTGTACTTATGTAATGCTATGCTTAGCAGGAGAAGAGTAAGAAAAATCTTTTTATGTAAAGGCTTATAGTCTAGATTTGTATGAACCGTCACAGGCTTCGAAATTTTATATGGCACAAAATGATGTCAATTTATTAAAGAAGTAACCCCTTTTTTGTGATGGGGAAATCGTCCAATGACTTCTTTCGAGAGATAATGAGGAGTGTTTGACTCTTACTGACTAAAAACAGGAATTAAACCTCTATAACATTGATTTTGATGTCAAATGTAATTGTTAGTTAGTTATTTAGTTAGTTTCTATGCACCATACTTACTTACTACTTAATATTGTAAACGCATTTGTCTTAAAAACTATTTAGTATATGATTCTGAATTTAAGATTCCACAGTCTGCCATAGCACATTGGCTACTCTTATCCTACTACTACGGGCATAGCTACTACTAAAAACAAGTATTTCATATTTACATGTGTTTCCAGAATGGCGAGGTGACAACGGGTGCGCGCGACGGCGCTGCCCACGTGCTGAGATGTCTCAAAATATGGTACGACCTGCCCGCAGACGTCCTCATCAGTGCCATCAACTTGTTTGACAGGTAACCTTCAACACATTATGTAGCTTAGAACAGTAGACAGTACTTAATATAAACATTAGGTTTAAACTGTCCCTTGCTTGGACATATCCACATATGTTTCACGTTATAAAAAATCATATACCAGGCCGAAAATATTCATAGATTATTTTTATATTGCCAATATTATTTTTTTGAATTTTACCAACCACTGTTCAGAGTCAATCGATGGTTACAAAATTGTTAATAAGGAATAATTGAAGAAATTGTTAAATGTTTCTGAGTATGGTATTAAGTAGATGTTTTTTGTCTAGATTTCCATTAACACTTAAACCACAATAAACTTAATTTGGTTACCTATGTTTATTTAAATCTGGTTTTTATAACAACATTTATTTGCCTTTATTCAACATAAGACGAAAGTTATCTCTAAAACTACCGTAAGTTCGGGTTACTTTGACCCTGGGAGGACTTTGATCCAAATTTTCGAACCAATGAAAACGAATATATGTTTGGTTCTCAGTTATTATTGGTTAAAGGGTTTGGATCAAAGTTACCCCGCAGGGTCAAAGTAACCCGAACTTACCCGGTATACTATCACAAAAAGGCAGGTTCTTTGACACTACCAGCTTAAAGAGCTCAAAATACTTTGAACTAAATTACTAATACACCCATCTCTGTACTCAGGTTCCTGACAAAGATGAAGGTACGTCCGTGCCACGTGCCCTGCATCACCGTCTCCTGCATGAACATCGCGCTGGAGCAGTACGCTGCCGACACTAACACTAAACGTAGCATTTCCGTAGAGGAACTAGGTAAGAAAGACAACAGCTATATTACTATATGCTTAACTTCATTATTAAGTGTGGGAGAGCCATGCTTCGGCATGAATGGGTCGGCTCGACCGGAGATACCACGGTCTCACAGGAAAACCGGCATGAAAAAACCACTAGCGTTGTGTTTTATCTGTGTGAGTGAGGTTACTGGACTCCCAATGCTTCCCCTCACCCAATCCCTAAACCTCCTTAACCCTTATCCTCAAAATGTCGGCAACGCACTTGTTACCGCTCTTGATGCTTAATATCAGGTAAACTGTCTGCTTGGTTGCCGTTCCTAAAATTTTTCGCAGGAAAAATGTGATGAAAAAGAAACTGTAATACAATTCGTTTTCTTTTCTATTACAGTATCAATATCCCAATCGGCGTGCACAGCTGGTGATGTTCTGCGCATGTCTCGCGTCATAGTGGACAAGTTGAGCCTAGTGGCTGGGTGTCGGGTGGTCACAGCGCTCGACTGGTTGAGGCTGCTCCGCTCTATGTTGCTGCTGCAGGCCGAACACTGCGGGGTCAGCTTGCCCGCTGGCTGCCAGGTAACATACCCTCATATCTTTTTGACCCTCCACAGGTATAGTGTAGAAGAGCCAGGCTTCGGCACGAATGATACCACGGCCTCACAGATAACTGGTTGTTAGTTAGTTTCTTGGTTCTTAATTGTAAAAATGAGATCAAATTTGCACGTTTAGCACGTTTGGCGCGGCCGCCGTGCAACGAGTCGCGGGTTCGATTCTCGCACGGAACATCTCTTTATGTGATCCACGAATCGTCGTTCCGGGTCTGGGTTTATGTTTGTAAATGCACCAACAACACACACAATAAAAACATCTTAGAAGTCTTTTCTTAGTTGTAAATATCTCCTAAAAAGCTAACTACTGGTTTCTTATATCTGTAGTTATGTCAATGGAGATATATTACTTTTCAAAGACAACAATCCTTCTGGATCGTTTCAGATTGGATATAGACTTTGGAATACATTTATTCATTAAATTAGTACTCAAATTAGGTAATTGTCCAAATCGACAATTTGGTTTCGAGTTTAGTGGCGCGTCTTTTTCAGCGTCAAATAGGATTATTATATCGTATATCGTAAAATCAATTAATTATTAAAATCGAAATAATTTATTAACTTATTTTTGACCGAATGAAGTAACCAATTCATTCACTACATGATGCTTCTACACAGTGTACTGCTGCCACGAAAAAAACTGATATTTCAGTCTCGGGTGGTTAGCTTAAAACATATCAATCTTGGTCACTATATTGGTCAATACTCACTTTTAAATTGGACTTATAAAATAACAAAAGTTCATGTTACATTGTCTATGTGATACTCTACTACTACCACTCTCTTTAATTCAAATTGTTTATCATTGTATAAATAAATAAATAAATATTACCTTTTGTCCATAGGAAGAGGAGTTAGTTCAGATGCTGGAGATCGTGTCGTGCGACGCTGCCTGCGTCAACACTCGTACCAGTGAGCTAGCGCTAGTGTTGCTATACTACAAACTAGGTGAGTTATCTACACTAATTATTGATTGGTAATAGCAGAAGACTAAATAACATTTTGACCACCGCTACTCTTCCCGCGGGTGCGAGATTCCCGATCAGACCTTTAGTTAACATCAACGTGATTGAATCCAGTGCTGGACATTGGCCTCCCCAATTGCACGTTACTGAGCTCGATGTTCAGCTCTTTTCATCCAACCAATGCTGCGGATGTCGTCAGTCCACCTAAATGGAGAGCGTCCTACACTACTTTTGCCTAGATGTGGTCTCCAATTCGACAAATGAGATCCGCCCACTACCATTTCAGTTTAATCCTTGATGTATGTTTTTTATGCAAAATGGCTGGGCTCAATTGGTAAACATTTGGTATCTAGATAGGTGATACCTTGCCTTAACACAGGCTCCTTTTTATCTAAATACCTGGTCGATGCCGCTGGTGGAAGCTAGTAAAAAATATATTAATGTACTACGCAACAACTTAATATAATGTAATTCATTTACAGAGCAACAGTTGGCGGAGTGGTCTTCGAACGAAGAGACCGTCATCCCCGAGGAGCACGCGTACTATCTGTTTGACTTCGCAAGACAAGTACAGCTGCACTGTCAAGTGAGTATTATGATATACTAATTTATATTCGTTACAGATCGTAGCCTCAAGCAAAGCAGTGGTGGCTGGGCAACTGGCTGCCGCGCAATGTGTCGCGGGTCCGATTCCCGCACGGAACAACTCTTTGTGTGATCCACAAATTGTTGTTCCGGGTCCTAGGCTTGAAACAGTAGAAAATACATGTGCGGTGCACCGTTTTTTTAAATAATATTAGGTTTAAACATTCTCTTCTTAAAAAAAAAAGACTCTATTTTTTTTCCTTAATAGCAGTTGAGGATTTTATGTTTATTGTTTTACGTGGAAATACACATTAAATTTGTAATTTTAATTATTTTTAGATGAACGAGGCGTCCCTATGCGCGGCCCGGGCCCGCGTCCGCCACGTAGTGTCCCGGTACGAGCGCTGCGAGGCGCGTCGCGACAGGCAGCGACTTGTATGGAGACTGTCCGAACGCACGCTCAAGGTACGTACTCTAACACACGACGACGTCGGAACCGGTGAAGAATCTGCCGGAGGTGTTCCCATAAGGGTATTATAACCTGGGTGAATCGCAAGGTCCGATTGAATAGGTGGGAAAGACATTTGCCGCCATGAAACTACACCAATCAGAGGGCTAAACGCGATAAGGTTTCGATCGTGTCAACGTGCTCAACACTTATTATAATCACAAATTACTGTGATCCAGTTACTATAATTACTACTTCTTTACTACACAATGAAATAATGAGTATTGTTTTTTTTTGTACTCAGGTTCTCCGACCAACTGATCGTTTGACATCACTCCTGCCTACAATAGAAGAGCAACATTTCGCAGTCGACGCCACGCCCACCAGGACCAGGTAAAATACATACCTTTTAATGCTTACAGCAGTGTTTAAAAATATATCTGTATCCGTCGATTTGTTAATTATATAAATAATATTTAAAAATGAATCTCAAAATGAGTTGTTAATCGCATAACTCGATAACACTTGGACTAATTTTGACAATTCTTTTTTTATTGTGTTTGTCGGCAAAGGTTTTTATGAAATAATTTGTTTATATATAGAGGGGAAAATCAGGAAAATCTCTTCGGCAAATAAGCGCGAAATGGGATTGGGCTGCTAGGTAAATGTAGTTTTGATACAGTCCCCATCCGTGTTCATCTATTAGTCATTTTTTCAGGATAACAAATCTTTTACCACATAATAATGTAATTATATTCTTCTGTAGATGATGTACAGTGCGGCCGACGTATCTTGGCGAGTCTGAAGTTAGCCGTTTGTCTGCGCAATGGATCTTTTAGGAACAAAATTGTCTACTGCGCAGCTAATCGGCTAACTTCAGACTCGCCAAGATACGTCGGCCGCACTGTATATATGTTTATTTAATCTGTGCAATTGGTAAAAACACGTTAAACGTTACGGATCTTGTTATTTTCCGGTGACATAGATTTTTGGTGTAGTATACTGATATATACAAAATAAAACTAAAAAAGCATGTATAAAATGGTCGAGTTGTAAAACCTGCTCCTTTTGGAAGACAACAATTCAACTTGGGTATTACACACATGATCTCTTTGCTATGATTAAACAAAAAATTTGCGATTAATTTCCCAGTAGTTGTGGTACAAATTACAATAATGACCTTCCTTTCTCAGATCGGGCAGTGTAAGCAGTGAAAACGAAGAGACATCAGATTGGCCGCGCAGTCCTGTTCTACCAGTATACTGTGACAACTGAAGCATCCACGCGACCCGGCACCAACGGTACTTATAGTACCACTCGTCCAACAGACAGCCCGGTATTTACCACTACTTAAAACAACACATTGTAGTGACACTCGAGATAAAAAGTACCCAGTGACTTTGGGAGTCGTGTGGTACTTTTAGTGCCATGCGATTCCTCAGCAGTCTTATAGTGGCAAGTTTTTGTGGAAGAATACAATGGGAAGCTGAACCATTATTGGTAAATCGAAGAGAGAAGAATTGAGTTGATAATTAGTTACTTTTGGAGTATTTTGTGACGATTTCTTGTGTCATAAAGGTCTGATAGTGTGAAACAACTCCATAAGTCTTATAGATGCGTATATTGACTTAATCGTCGAAGAAGAATGTACCATTACTGGTGGAATAAATATTATGAAGATTATATGGTACTTTTAAGTGGCATACGGCTCTACAAAGGTTGAAAACATCGAATTTAAAATAGGCGTTGTGTATGCAATATAGACATTTATGGTACTTTAAGTGTCAACAAATCTTAGTGCTAACTGAAACCTAGTACTAGGACTACAAAGTGTCACGAAGACTTAATTTTTTCTCGAGTGGGTACTAAATTGAGAACGAAATTGTGTTATTAAAGATGATGGCATGGTAGGTATGAAGAGAACATCTCTTGATTGCGTCGTTAAGATAATAAATATTACACGTGTTTAGTAAAAGATGCTTATATTAATTACTTGGTAATAATTGGGTAGTTTCCTAGGTCAAAAATAAATTAATTCGATGATTCCACAATGTTGAAAAATGATTATATATACTTTTATTCATCGATCTATCGATACACTAAATTTTTAAGAAATAAGTAAGCTATTTGACGCAAAAATACTATGACGTCATACAGTTTTATAGAAAAGTATCGTTTGGATAAAAGTATTGAATTTGACTAGTTGGAAACTACCGAATTGTACTGAGATTTTTCAAAGTAATAATTGAAAATGCGTGTTGGAATTGTCTTGGTGATCGAGACGGACTCTTCTTGGTCATCGTCTTTATTTTCGTAGTGTCCAAGTGGTACTTTAAATGTTGTCATTAATAGTTCGAGCGGTACTTTTTAGTGCTAAATTTAACCAAGATGTACCTGGCAGCTCTTATTTTATAATCGAAATAGGATCTTTTGGAATTTATAATATTATTTCAAGCATTTTTCTTTCTTTGTTATTATAACAATATTTATTTTGTTTTCAAATGCATGACTCACTTCTAACCGAGATTTGGTTGTAAAAAGATGTATTTAATTTATTAATTTTGACATTATTATTATTAAATTGTAATATTAAATTTCTAACTCGAATTCTAAAAGGTCTTATATGTAGTTTTATTAAAGGTCAACTCGATTAAAAATTGTTGCTATGTAAAACCATATGATTGGCATTTATTCCTGTTCTGTTCCGCTACTCTGCTCTTTTAGGCCGTAGCGTGATGTTTTATGATTTTCCTACATAAAAGGGCTATACAATACGTTAATATACACTAAAATAGTTTATAAAGTTTTTGGTCAAAGATACATAATTTTTTCAACTGTATGGTTTTACAATTCAACCTTTTATCGTTGACTATTACAATATTATGCTAGTTAGACTGTAATTGAAGGAGAAACACATATCTGTTAAGGCCGGGTCATGTGGTTTTTTTAAATGGAGACGGGTGACATTTTTATGGTCTGAAATGACTTAAGCCACAGTCTGATCGTTGCTGGATTTAGGTCTCATCCAATCGACTGGAAAGTGTTTGGACGAAGCCTATGGCAGTGAACTTTGTGACACTAATATTGTATGCATTTAAATTAGGGCATCCGTGCTTACCCTGTACGGGTTATGTAAAATCTCTTAAAGTTATCATTCAGACATATCTAAGCCACCCGTCTCTGTAAATTTTCCATTTTTTTCTTATCATAAGTTTTCGATTCTTAATATAATTGTAACGAAAAAAAATCAGACATTTCTTGTATTATTTTATTAATTTATTTAGTTTTTTTTTTCGAAAAAACAATCTTAAAAGCCGAGGTTCTCAAAATTGAGTTTTTTTGTTTGTTTTCGCAATGGAAGTAATGTCTCTTTAGTGTAGGGCGCGATCCTGATTTTGAAAGATGTCAAAATGTACGTGATCCGTAATGTGTATGTATGTTTGTGTGTTCGAGTGTTGTAGTGCGTTTGTATGGCAACTAGATGGCAGCACACGGTTTTGAAATTCAAAATCGCGTGTTAAAGATGTTGAGGTCGCGATAAAGTTGCGCAACAGTCGCCCGACTTTTCGGTTTTTTATCGCCGTCTCCAATGATCATGACCAATTTTTCTACTTACTGTCGCTTAGTTGCCACACAATCGCCCCACAGTCGCTCAGTCGTATGTTTCGAATTAATTTAAGCTAAATTAACTTCCGAAGAAAAGGACAAAAAAAATTAAAAAATGGTGCAATTTCTAAAAATTTGAAAAAAAAAAATTCAGTTCAAAACATTTTTAAAATGGTAAATAAATTAATGTTTGGAGTATTAATCGATGAGAAAAGTTGTTTTTTTTTTATTATTTTTATTTTACATATTTGAAAAAGTATTGCTTTACGATGGAGGGTGTTTCTTTTTGTACGGTTATTGTAGTCAATTTTGAACTCTGTGTTCATAGATTTATATTCCAAAATCTAAGAACTAAGTCTAATAAGCTTTACAATGTTTTCTTTATAGAATATTGATTAGTTTACACCAAAAAAGAAACATTCTCCATCTACCCAAGGCTTTTCCTCTTACTGTGATTTTTCTAAGAATGGAAAATGAAAGTTCAAAAGAAAAAAAACATGAAAATTCCATATTTTTTACTAGGTCTTAAGAGTACGGGGTGAAAAATTTGGGCGCGGGAAACAATATAGATGCAGCTTTTCAAGCTATGTTTCACTTTTAAATTAAATTCATTAATATTTGAGATTAAGTTCACACCTAAGTGTGTATAGAAGAAAGAATTATAAAAAAATCGAGGTTACTCAATACTCGAATAGTTTCGAATCACGTCGGGAGCCCATAATCAAGTGCAGTTGCGTGACGACCGACGAGTCGAGCATTCACCTCTCCAACGTGAGTAAGCCATATCTAATTAATTTTTCAATTAATTAATTTGATTATGATCCTGTGTTATTTAGAACTTAGATTACCATGTTAGCTTACCATCAGTTCAAATGAAAGCTTAGTTGCTAAGGATAGTAGAAAAAAAAATTAATCGATGTTTAAAAGAGCCGTAACTTGAGTTGCTTGCATCTGTATTTCAAGCCTAAGAAATAATTATAGTATTAACATTTTTATTAGAATTAAATTTGGTGAGCTTTAAATATCCAATGGCGACGTTTTCCTCGTCCCTATCGGCCGACAGTAGCCCAACTGTTGCGCCACTGTCGCTCCCAACCGAAATTTTTCGCCCCGTTGTTTTAGTTATAAGCATTTTGAGTCACAGAACGAGTGAATGAATGAGAAAAAAAAATAATGGATCTATTTGTGAAAAATGTAAAAAAAAAATATCCACCGAATAACTTCTTTTATAAGTACATCATATTTAATTTAAGTATTAAGTAGTGAAACTTATATATATGTATATGAAATATAATTTATATAATATAATTACTTGATTTTCTTTCGTAACTGACTAATTTTTCAAAAAAAATATCATATAATTTTAGTAGCTATATTGGTTCGTAAATTTTTTATTTAGTCTCTTTTTTCCTTTTTAGTAAATAATCAAATCTCCTTATTAATATAGTAGTCTATAAATATAAATAAATGACAAAAAAATTACAAATTTTTGAAAAAATAGTAAAAAAAAAATGATCTCATGTTTTAGTTTTCTATGCTTGAATGGTTTTTTGTTTGGTTCAAATATACCTAATAAAAGTTATATTTAAAGTGTCGTATGCGTAAAAGATTCATTCAATTATTAAAATTTAATTTTGTCAGCCAATTAATGGCTCGGCCAGAACGACAACCCAGCTTCACAAAAAACCGGGACGTTCCACGTCACGTATTCTTGTAGAAGTTAATAAATTTGCAAAAATATAGGTACAAGACTAGTTTCAGCACGCGGCTTTCATCGCGTTGTATCTTAATAAAAAACAGCCCATGTGTATTTCCAGGGTATCACCTATTTACATAACCAAATTTCAACGAAATCGGTCCATCCGTTCTTGAGTTAAAGATTAAAAGACACACTACTACATGTAGGATTTATGGAAATAATATTTTGGACTATCTATCCTAAAGTCCGTTGATAACTTGAGTTTCGTAACAGGATAGTTTTTTGTTCGTGTTTTTACGAAATATCAGTGGGTTTTCCTCCGTGTATTTTGCATGGCGCCACTCAAGCTAAGTATAATTTTTATTAGTTTTCGATAAATTTTTTTTTTTTTCTATTTCCATTTCAGTGTGTTAAAACTAAAGAATTTTTTATGCATACAATGCTTTAAATTAACTTGGGCTTGCATTTTTAGATGATTTGCAAAATTAAATTCCTTACATTCTTTTCGACTTGTAATAAATGTTACATACAAAGAAAGCAATGTACATCTTCGCTCTGTGATAAATAAAAAAGTATAGAAGAGCTACTTTTAATAATATCTAAGACATTGCGATTGTTATAATGAAAATAGCAGTAATAGTAGGACCGTTGAAGGACGGTGTTTCGTTGTTTTTAGGGTGACTTTTAATAAGTAAAGGATAGCTTGGCACTTACGGTAAAAAATCCACGGTAAAAAATCCCATACAAGATTCTTAAATCATTTCACTGCAATTTTATCATATATACCGGGATTTTGGACAGCAGTGTTTAAAGCGATAGCTCTACTTAAATACGTTAATCAAGTATAATTTATAGCCTATAGCACTCGGAACGTTGTAGCTATCTATCAGTGAAGAATTTTGGAAATCCGACCAGCGGTTCCAAAGATTAGCCCCTACATACAAATTTACTAAATTTTACCTCTTTATATCTAACTAGCTACTCTCGCGCGGTTTCACCCGCTGCTCAGCTCCATTTGATCGTAGCGTGATATTTTATAGCCTATAGCACTAAGGAATATTTGTTGCTATCTGTCAGTGAAAGAATTTTGGCAATCCGACAAGCGGTTCCAAAGATTACCCCCCTACATACAAATTTACTAATTTTGCCTCTATATTATATCAGCATAGACTAGCTGACTCGATTACTCGATAGCTGACGCGAACTCAATTTCGCTCCAAAAAGTGTTATGATCAGTTTTATTTAATTCAACTTTGGGAAAGTTGTTTAAAAGCTAAGTTGTCCTTTACTAATTAAATACCAACCTATAATATGTGTGCATCTCTTCCTTGAGTAATTTAACAAGAATTCTGATTGCCAATTACCTACTAAATAAATATATTTTAATAACCATATCTGGCAAGATCGGAAGGCTAGTCAATACGATGTTAAAATTATTCTACTTAGAGCCGATTTGTCAATGGTTAGACAAAAGTTACCTGGGGAATAATTATGATGCTGTCGCGTCAGAATGTTTGTATAAGACAGTGATAGCAACAATTTTTATTCCTCAAATAACATTTATCTGACTATTGAAAAATCAGCCCTAAATGTGTTAAATGTGTTTTTAAAAAAATGACTTAGTCAATTTTGCTTACTCAAAGTATGCATGAGGGAAGAGATATTGGTTTTTCTTGTACATTTTTAGTGTAATTTGTTTAAAATAATGTTTTTAAAGTTTATAAATGTCCGATCTCCTACATACACTTCAAGAAATGAGTTTTAAAGTTTTTGTATGGAAAGTTTTCAGTCAATCTACAGCTTTTAAATACTGACGGACGTGTCTGCATTTCTTTATTTGGAAATCTAAATGATGTTTATTATACGGGACAGAAAGATGAGGTGAAATGTCCGAATAAAGTTATTCTAGACATGTGTGTAGATACTTAAAAACGGTATGTGAAAAAGAACAAGTTTTTTGGTTGATATCACACCGTATATATATATGGAGTCACTACTCCATACATCTTAAAGCTATAGATTGATCCAAAAATATGTTCCATTCATAACTTAAAACTTTCAAATTGAAACACAAACGAACGCATTGTTGAAAAGTGCCTTTTATACTTAAAAAAAAGTATAAAAATGTTGTCAAAAACAACGTTAGATATTTTTAAGATCGAGTTTTTAATATCTATAAAAAGTTTTAAGATCAACTTTTTTATATTTAAGTACTGATTTGAAAGTTATTGGTCGTTTATAGTTAAGGGATACCACCTCAAAATGTATAGTTAATGTAAGTAAATGAGTTTCAGTAACCTATTTATTTGAAGATTAGCTTATCTCGCAAATTTTCGGTCGCTACTCGGTTCCTAAAAGCCGTAGCGTGATGTTTTATAGCCTATAGCCTTCTTCGAAAAATATACTATCCAACACTACAAGAATTGTTCAAATCGAGCAAGTAGTTCCGTAGATAAGCGCTTACAAAAAAAAAAAAACACAGAATAATTTAAGATAGATCTGCGAATATATAGGTTACTGAAATGTATTTTGAATGATCCGTGTACATGAATCGCACAAGGATTAATTGTAAATAATATAAAAAGTATAAAAATAAGTGTGGACTGTATTTAGTTTTTATAATATACTGTTAAATTTGTAAATAGGAAAGTTGTTCCAGTATTTTCAAATCAGTACTTGCGGAGTGATTTGTAAAAATGCTAATTTGTAAAAGTCTTGCATTGACAGTCTATAAAATGTATAAAGATGATTGTTTTGGTGTTACGTGCCAAAAAGTCTGAATATTTTATTTTTAACTTGTTAAATATGTTCAGAGAGGTTCCTACTTGTAATAAGGTTGTCAGCCTTGGTACTGATCTGTTTAAAAGTTGAGAATTTGTCAAAATATTTGGACTTTTTGGTATATATTTTAAGCTTAAAAGTCTACAGATTTCAGTATTTTTCGTCTTCCAAACTCCATTGAATAACCTCTTTAGTTGAAAGTTTATAAATTGTCAATATTTGCAAGCATTTTAATAAAAAATAGTTGTGCAATGTATGTGTGTATGTGGATGTGAATTTTGTAAAAAATGAATGAGTCGATAATAATCTCGAATTTGAGAATAAATAGTTGAACTCGTATTTTCTTTGTTTTATTTGATAATTAACTGTCTTCCTCACACATCATAAAAATACTTATAATCTGTCCTCTTACGCTCTGTAATGGACCAGATATTAGACATGAATACCAGAGCTCTTTGATAAATCGAATACTTTAAAACTGCTATCTTCAATCCGCCTGAAAAACTTTGGTACCTACCTATTATGGCAATTAGCAAATATAATTATGTTATAGGAGGCCATTTTTTGTAGGTGGAAAATTCTCATGTTATCTCTCTCGGAAGGGTCAGACGTTTACAGACTAACATTTAAAAAAAATCATCAACTATTGCTTAACTGCCATCCCACCTGATGGTAAGCAGTGATGCGATCGTTGATGGTACAGTAGCCGGCACCTAACTTGGCAAGAAGTTGGAGTAGTGGGGGCAAGTTCGCGCATCGTGCACTTAATAGAAAAAAAAGTGGTCCCTTTTAGTGATTGTAATTTTTTTATGATTATTGCCATAATATATTTACAATATCTGTTTAATTAGAAGGAAATTAATTCCTGATATTTATTAGGTGCTATAAATAAAATACCTAAATTAATTTAAAAGTAACGTTTAACCGTCTCTTTTTCAGTGAGTTTCTTTTGATATGTAACAATACACATCATAGACCATTTTTCTGGCCTGTCTACGTAAAATAGGTAACGTTTGATGAATGCATTGTAATAACCAAAAGCAAAATTAAAAAAAAAAACAATTCGTAACAATAACAACAACTTATAACAAAAACCAAACAATAAAATTTAAACTTAACAAAAACAAAGAGATCAACTTTAGGGCACGCAAGTGTTCGCGCCCCAGCCGCCGCAGAAGGCGACATTCCGGACGTCGGGGATCGAGAGATGATCTCCGGCCACCGTAAGCGCGGGTCTGCGGACGGCGAGTAAGGGTAGCTCGCCGCCCGACCAGAACCGGACCCGAGCGCACGGCGCGTAGCGTTCCGCGCGCGCCTCAAAGAGCCAATAGACCACCACAGTCGGGGCCCTAAAGGGCTGATGTTTAGCCGGGGCTGCGGGGTAAGCGCAATGAGGCACCGCGACCTCGGCCCAGAGCAGGAGAAGGAACGGGGGGGTTTTTAGTCAGTAAGAGTCTGACACTCTCTCTCGCCTTACCCTGGGCGGGAGAAGTCATTGGATATGATTTTCCCCTGACAAAAAAAAAAAAAAAAAAAAAAAGGGCACGCAAGTGTATTCGGGAGCGAACGAGACGTGGACACTGTGCGGGGGGGCAAGGGTCTACTGACGCACCAATCACGCACTCGGCTCGGCGTTGTCACACACCCCGCGCCCCGCTTGCGTACCAGAGGCATCTAAAATATGACTTCTGCGCATTTAACGACTCTTGCCAAGTTACGTGCCGGGGTCTGTAGGTAAGGCGTATTAGTTAAGAGCCTGTTCACTGTAACTTTGAAGACACTTAAATCATAACTGGACGGTAAAACCGTTGCAGGCAAGCTACTAGCGTGGTATAAACGACGAAGCGACCGGATGGTAATCTCAATAATCAATTTATGTAGTTCCCGCCCACATTCTCCAAAATGTATCCTATTAGAATACCTAGAGACTGGCTATGCCTATGCTCCAGGCTCTTTAGGTTGGTTTTAGCCAAATCCGGATCAACAATCAGTCAAAGCTGCCAAGTGGCATTTTGCAGGACCAGCCCATATGTTGCTGCAGTACCTACTCCACACACGACCGGGTTTGTGCTTCACCGTTCCTTCTTCTGCCCCAGGCTGAGGTCGTGGTAACTTATCGTGCTTGACCCGCAACTCCGGCTAATGTATAAAAAGTCTAGCATATTACAAACTTTTTTTTTATTTCGAGGTTATCCTCCAAGATAGGTACAGTTTCTTAGGGCGAAAGACTAGTATGGGATTTTTACCTCACCATTACTACCATGACGATCGAATTTAGCACTTGAAACTGGCACCTAGTCTTCTAGGCTCACCCGGGATCCTCTTAGTGCACATTCCCAGGGAGACTTGAGCCTCGATGTACACGGTGACGCGTGACAGCTACCGTCTTCAGGTCGCTGGAGCTTAGAGACTTCACTAGCATTGGACTCTCTTCCTCAAACCAGTGCGGAGTTTTCGGAAACAGTAGGTAAAGTCCTCTAAGTAAGATTGGAATAGAAGGGTCCTCGACCAAGCGAGGTTAGGATTTTCAACCCGCGTTTATTCGCGCGCAAACTTCACTTGGATAATGTAGGACTTGAAACGCCATCTGTTGAAAATTGTCGTCGACCTTTGTGCGTCGCCACAACGTAAGGGCCACTGCCACGGGGCGAAAATATTGTAAGATAATTTAAGGGAAATTATATCAAGTGTTTAATTTTTGCTGATTCCAAGTAAACTTTTATTTTTGGGTGTTACAAAACCATTAAATATCCTAAAACTAATACAATAAAAAGGAAGACGGGAGACTCAACTCCTTGGCACCTCTAGAATTTGTCGCCATATTGCTTCAAACTGCCAGAAGCAGTTGATACCTAGTGATCGTACCTACAATCTTAAGGCGCTTGAGAGAGCTACATCATATTTTAATAATCTGATCTCACCATTATTTGTTAGCAATGTAGCCTATTTTGCAGCACAATTTCTATATTTAGATAAGTTTGGGAGAGCCATGCTTCGGCACGAATGGGTCGGCTCGACCGGAGTGATACCACGGCCTCACAGAAAACCGGCGTGAAACAACCACAGTGTTGTGTTTCGCCGTATGAGTGAGGTTACCGGAGGCCCAATCTTTCCCCTTCCCCAATCCCTCCCCAGTTCCTAAGTCTCCAAATCCCTAATCCCTAAAAGGTCGGCAACGCACTCATAACTCCTCCGTTGCGGGTGTCCATGGGCGGCGCTAATTGCTTACCATCAGTTAATCCGTCTGCACGTTTACATAAAAAAAATATCAGCAAAATATTAATATCTCTAGTTGGATAGTTGACCATAGACTCTAGGTATAAAATATACTGTTTTTATTTCATGTTTTTGACCGTCTATGTCTATGTTCTATGTCAGTCTAATGGGAATCGTATCTGCTGACACATCGCTCGGCAGCCGGTTACCCAGGACAGGACCAGGTACAGTCATCGTGCAGTCAATGCTTGGCTGAGCTCGTTCAGTTGTTACTTGAATTATTAACACTATTTTACAAGTCAATTCTCAGGTCTATTGACACCTGTGTAGGTGTATTTTTCTTTTCGAACCAAAAGTTCAGCAGTGATAGCTTCTGTTGTTATCAAAAAGTGGCGCAGGATTCTTAAAGTTGCTATGAGAAGATAATACTGAATTTTGAGCACTTGAAGCACATAATTTGGCAAAACCCAATTAGAGGTATAGTCGTGGTGCCCCGTTAAGGCGCCCGCTTCTCATGCACGAGGGGTACGAAACCTGGCAAGTACCAATGTGACTTTTTCCGAGTTAAATGTACTCTCTATGATTATTTAGACACCACTGACATAGGTACGGTGAAAGTGAACATCGTGAGGAAACCTGGACTTATAATTTCTAATAAAAGTTTGAAATCGCCAACCGGTATTGAGCAAGCGTGGTGATTACCTAATGCTGTAACCTTCTCCGTATGAGAAGAATCTTATCCCCAATTATTGCTTCTAATAAAAAAAATGTCACAGGGAGAATTTATAATTAGTAAAAAAAGAAAATAAAACACAGAATATTCCGTTAAAATGTACTTGTTTAATCATTTTTCGAAATAGAGATCAAATACGATAGGTAATTTTTGCAGATTTTTCTTTTTTATTTAATCAACAGATGTAAGGTACGTATTTAAATCGTTACATTTTAATAGTAAAACAATAAAAAACATACAATTTAGGACAAATAGGTACTTACCTAAACAAAAATTTAAGAACATAACCTAAAAATCACATAATTTTCAAAGGTACATTATATAAAACGTTTTTATTTTTAATTTCTTTAAGACTTCTTTACAGGCGGTCCTTATCTTTCAATATTTTAAAAGTCATCTCTGATTAAGGACAGGATTGAATTAATTATCAACGGTGTAAATAAGACTGAAAAAATACATCTCAAAAGTAACTTTTCCAATGATTTAAAAGTTTGTATACTTTTTACGATATGACAACATTTATTGTCTGTTTTTCAACAAAGGTATAGATAATGAAATATGATTTGTTTAACAATTCTCAAAGTCTACAAAGTAAAACGAAGTCGCTTTCGCTGTCCCTATGATTTTGTTGCGTTTTTTTAATAAATAGATTGATTGAAGAGGAAGGTTTATATGTATAAATTTAATATCCATTACGTGCGAAGTCATACATACTTAGCTTGTCTGACAACAGACTAGAACCAATCCTGTTGATCAATTGACTTTACAATGGTTTGCCACTGGCTTACCTACGTACAATAAACATATTTCAGTTATGCTCAATATAAAAATAAACTTCTGAGAATTAAAATGTATCTATTTCACTCTTATTTCCACCGTTTTACCTGTATCTACATAATAAAAAAACGAATTTAAAAACAATCCATATCACAAGAAATATGTATTTGAAATTGATTTTGTGAACAATTTTATTTTGTCTTACGAACTAAAACTATATAATTTCTTAAAACTATGTAAAATATATCAATTTATATAATCTAATATGTTAGGTATTCGTTATAATTATAGTTTTAGTTTGAACACTAAAACATTTTTACGTTTCAAGTATTATGCTGTGTTGGCAGAGTTATTAATAAAAAATTATAAAAGTGCGTTTTTATAAAACAAAATAGTTCCACGAGACAATGCATAGATGGCGTTGTTCTTAGTATTGAATTCTTATAAAGGTTAAGATTTCATTGCTTTGTTATAAATCTGAATATTTTATCTTTTTTAATCACATTACCAAAGCGGCACATAATATAATATAAAACGCACTGCGTTAATACAACTCGCCATAGTAACTCTTATAATTAACAGACTTACAAACTAAACCAGGATTAACTCTTCGATTTAGTATTAAACAATATTTTTTCCAAATATATGTATTGATATGCGAAAACTGTACCTACATGTGTACCTTATTCAACAATTCTTTAAGCTTCTACCAAAAATATGAATGAGCAAGAATACGTACTTAAAAAAAGCAGTTGCAATGGTACAATATTAATACAAAAAAAAAATTCAACAATCGACGAGACCAATCGGTTGTTTTAACATAACCAAAGTTAAATTTTAACTTAAAATCATAACAACATCTAAATTATAAACTAATGGTACCAATATTATAATATATAGCTAATAACTGACTGAAAAAATTTAGTCATTTGCTTTTCAATTATTTTCGTCGACGCCATTTTTCTCCGTGGTCAAATTACAGTAAAAAAATACTGATATTTCTTTAATTTTAATATTTAACGTCGACTGAATATATTTAATACGATCTTAAGTTCATAACTACGGTATTGTAAGACATTTTACTAAAAAATAATTAAGACTGAACTGATTTTTCAATTGATAGATAAAAGTTACCAGGGGAATCATTATGATGCTGTCGCGTCAGAATGTTTGTATAAGACAGGGACAGCAACAATTTTATTCTCATTTATCTGACTATTGAAAAATCAGCCCAAATTAAGTTTAGTACCTAATAATATGTATTTTTTAGTTAATTGTCTACAATACGGTAATTGTTTAACCTTGTTAATATTATCGCGCCATTAAAATTATACTCAAATCTCTATTTAAATTTCAAATTGAAGTTTTCTTGAATGCTGTATAGTATTTTTACTATAAGAAATTTGGTATTCTGACAATAAAATAAAAAAATAAATCTCAAATGTAACATTATTTATTTTATTTGAATGAATTCTTACAAATTACGGCGCGAAATAATATCGTTAACATACTTATAACAAAACTTAATTCTAAAATCGTGTTTCGCACAACCATTTCTGTAAAAATACATATATTTTTATCAAAAATATTAATTTCATCCATTATTTATATATACAAAGGTTTTTTCGGTTATAAAAGTATATTTTTCATCTCAATTTGAGAGCCATTAATTATTTGATTCATAAATTCGTATTTAAACACGAAATACGTATATTATTGTCAATTCCGAGCTTTTCTCTTCTTGTAAGGTTTTTTATAACCTTAATTTAAAAAATGATTTTAAATAGATAGCGTCATTATCACTTTTATTTATTGGGATTTTAATATAAGAATGATGTTGTATACATTTATCAATCACGAAGTTGGTACGTCCGCCATCTTGAACATAAAAACTTTTTTGTCTATTCTATAACGTCAACAGTTCATTGAACTTTTGCAACAAATTTTGGCGGACTTTTTGACATTTACAAACAAGAATTATTTCAGCGTTATCGTAGTTAAAAAAACTATATTAAAATTGTACTTTTTAATATTATAACTTCCTTATTTGAGCAGTTTTCTTAAAGAAAACTTAGTGAAAGTTATTACTTTTCAATATTATTTTGTAACTAAACCGGAGAAGATAATGAATAGTCCGTTTTATTATATAATATTTATAATTGTTGTCATCAGTTTAGGCATAGCCATTTTTAGGCTGAAATAAACAGTATTTTTAATATAGGATCGTTTACAGTAAAGTTCATAATGGCATGCACTAACAATCTACATCTCGAATAGAAATCAACTTCTTGATCATTCAAATAAAGTCTAATTTCATTTGTAATTGTTTAAGTTAGTGCAAGGAATTATGGACTTTACTAAAGAAATCCAACATTAGTCTCCAATAAACAGGGTGTATAATATTTGTCCAATATAGTACAGGGTGTAACAATTTTGATATTGAATATAAACACTAAATTTTTAATGTTTTTAGCGTTTATTTGCATTTTATCGTATTTTTAACGGCATTTTTTGAGGAAATCTAAAACTTCTTGTGGGTATTCAACTCGGGACTTGTTTTTCGCGGCTGTGCGTGTGAGATCCAAGGGCGTCTTACCACTGTTGAAGAAAAATATAGTATTAAACATTAATTTATTAAAAACAATGACTTACGTGAATTACTGAGAAAAACTCTACTAGTTTCAAGTTGCAACGGGACTCTTAATCATGAGAACCGACGTTGCGGAGCCAACTTGACAAAAACTTGACTTGTAAAGATTTTTTTAACACACCCACTTCTCATGCATGAGGGTGCGGTTTCGAAACCTGGTAAGCACCAATGTGACTCATTCCGAGTTACATGTACTTTCTATGATTATTAAGACACCACTGACATACGGTGAAGGTAAACATCGGGAGGAAACCTGGACTTATGATTTCTAATTATAAGTTTGAAATCGCTATTCCGCCTTGAGCTAGTATAGTGATTAATGCTCAAACCTTCTCCGTGTGAGAAGAGGCCTTTGCTCAGCAGTGGACACTTATAGGTTGATGATGATCTGTGATGGTGTAATTGCTCGCTTTATGCTCGGGTCTGGTTCTGGTCGAGCGGCGAGCTTCCCTTGCTCGCCGTCTCCACGGCGACCTTAAGACAAAGCAGGGAGTGTTTCTATGAGTCTAGGTATGTAATTTACCTGAGATTACGATGGTGTGCCAAATTCTTCCATTCTTTACGATCAATATTTTTGAAAATCATTAGTATCAGTTGTAGGTCGCAGTGGACTGAGTTTACGGCGAGATGTAGCGCCGTGTCACCGCCTTTTAGATCCTGAAACAATTGTATTTGAAGTTAGTAAACTGAATAATAGTAAACTTTAAACCATGTTTAGACACGAATGGGTCGGCTGGACCGCAGAGCAGCCATTGCCTCACAGATAACCGGCGTGAAACAACTACAGGATTGTGTTTCGCCGTATGAGTGAGGTTACCGGAGGCCGAATCCTTTCCCAATCCCTAAAACTCCAAATCCCTAATTCCCAGAAAGCCAAATTCCGCATAGCCTATGCCAATAATATAATCGAGAAAGTTTGTAAACATGGATAGATATCAGTTTCTTTTTTTATTTAATACTGCTACGAAAACGCATCCGAATGTAATTTGGCAAAGAGATAGAATAAAGTTTTTTCAATAATTTTAAACTGATTATAAAAGAAAGAAGTTTCTGAACACCGGTATCTATAAAATTATAAATTCTATATTAATATTATAAAGAGGTAAAATTTGTAAGTTTGTATGTTTGTAAGTTTGCTATTCTCCCGCGGTTTCACCCGCTGCTCAGCTCCTCTTTATCGTAGCGTGATGTTTTATAGCTTATAGCACTCAGGAACATTGTAGCTATCTATCAGTGAAAGAATTTTGGCAATCCGACCAGCGGCTCCAAAGATTACCCCCTATATACAAACTTACAAACATACAAACTTACAAATTTTACCTCTTTATAATATTAGTGAGTATAGTAAGTATAGATATTACTTTATTGCAAATTATTTGTCTAAATGTAATATGATAAGAACCTTAGCTACAGTAACGCGTGGCTGGGTCTGCTAGTATATGTATAAATAATTCTGACAAAATTTTAAACCCTTTCAAAGTAGGACACATCTAAGGACACTAAGACCGACTACAGCTTGACACAGGTCAGTACGTGTTTTTAAAACAAAAAGACTCACCCCCTCAGCGATGTCGAAGTCTGCATGCACGAGCAATACATGAACCGTGTGCAGCCGAGGATTGGCCGAGCTGTGCTGACTGCAGGCTACATGCAATGCTGTATATCCTGCGACAAATTGAAAATACAATCATAAATAATATAAACATACATTTTACAATAAGATAATATTTAAAATTATAAAAATAGGAACCAGCCGGTAGCGGGAGCAAGGTCCAAGCCACCGGTGGGTAGGGCTCCAGACACCGAAATCTCCTCACAATACGTGCCGTTTCAAGGAGAACTGCCTTCTGTATGAGGCCCTTGATCCATCCGCCTAACGTCAGCCTCTTAAGGTGGTTGTCGTGGCTTTTGGGGACTAACCCATTTGCCGACACAACTATCGTCACAATGATAGCCGAGTCCACACTCCACATGTCATAATTATATTACATAACTATTATTATTATATATCTTTATTTAACATATCTTTTTATATATAATTCTGCTGTACGTGTGTACATCATTGAAATCCTCCTAAACGGCTTGACCGATTTAAATGAATTTTCTGTATGCGTTTGTGAGAAGCCGTGGATGGTTAGATTTATTTAAATCAGCCCGGCAGATGGCGCTGATTGCTTGAAAAAGCGTGTGATCTCAGAAACTGCCGTAATTTTGCTGAAATCTTATTTATATGTGGGGGTTTTCAGGGATGGTCCGCTAGTCTATATGTATATATTAAAATAAAAGTTACGATGTTTGGATGTTTGGTACTCAATCACGCCAAAACGGCTGAACGGATCTGAATGAAATTTGGCACAGGCATAGGATAAGCTCCGGAATAGTACATAGGCTACTTTTCTGCCAACATACCACGTTGGCGGAAGCTAGTCTATACTAATATTATTTTTTTTACACGCCTAAACTACTCGTTTGAAACTGGAAAAAGGTCATAGGATAGTTTTTAAACAAAAAATCTGTAGGAAGTCACCATTCCACGCGAACGGAGTCGCGGGCAAAAGCTAGTTATACATAAAAAACACAATTTACCATCAGCGTTGGTGTGCCTAAGTCTGAACAGTGGTGGCTGACCTTCGTAAGGTCTGACCAGCTCGCTCAGTACGTCAGCACAACGGTCACCAGCACGGGCGCACGCTATCACCAAGTTATCGCCTAAAGCGTCCACCTGTAAACAACAATTTATAAAAAAAATATTTAAATACCTACAAAAATCAAGTATCAAAATTATTGCAGTATAAAATAAAATACAGCGCCATCTATTAGTAAGGACCGGAAAACTAGATTTCTGTTTTTTACTTTTACCCGTACGATTTGCTCGGCCTAAAGCAGGAGAAAGAACGGGGGGGTTTTTAGTCAGTAAGAATCTGACACTCTCTCTAGCCTTTCCCTGGGCGGGAGAAGTCTCAGAGCATTTGATGATTTTCCCCTGACAAAAAAAAAGCCACACGATTTTCTCCTATGTCTTGGGTGCGTTTACAAACATACTATTTCACATACACATCACACCCAGACCCCGAACAACAATTTGTAGATCACACAAAGAGTTGTTCCGTGTGGATATAGAAACGCGACGTGCGGGGAAAATCATTAATGACTTCTCAGCTCAGGGTCGGGCGGGAGGGAGTGTCAGACTATTACTGAACCCCCCCATTCTTCCTCCTGCTTTAGGCAAAGGCTGCAGTACATTGTTCCGTTTGCCCCTCAATTTTAGGAATCAATTTTGTTTCTATAATAAATAAAAATAGATTATATTTATATGATGAATTCATCATCAGCCTATAAGTGCCCACTGCTGAGCAAAGGCCTCTTCTCACACGGAGAAGGTTTAGAGCATAAATCACTACACTTCTTCAATGCGGGTTGGCGATTTCAAACTTTTATTAGAAATTATAAGTCCAGGTTTCCTCACGATGTTTACCTTCACCGTATGTCAGTGGTGTTTAAATAATCATAGAAAGTACATATAACTCGGAAAAGTCGCATTGGTACTTGCCAGGTTTCCAACCTACACCCTCATGCATGAGAAGCGGGCTGCTTAACCTTCGGGCCACCAAGACCACGACCACAAATAGATTAATTAGTACATTTTTATGATGAATTACCTCATGGAATATATATTCCCTATTGGCGACGAGGCTCGGGTTAGCCTTGATGGCCTTTCGAATACATTCCACCAGGTATCTGGTCAGCAATGGCCTGTCAGGACACCGGAGGGCTGCCGACTTCAGGATACTTAGACCAGCTGTGGATAGAAGGGGATAGGGTCATAATTAAGGTCCTAAATCAGCCAGGATTATGTTTTGTTAGTCTAGAAATAAATCTATACTTATATACTTATCTATACTAATATTATAAAGAGGTAAAATTTGTAAGTTTGTATGTAGGGGGTAATCTTTGGAACCACTGGTCGGATTGCCAAAATTCTTTCACTGATAGATAGCTACAATTTTCCTGAGTGCTACAGGCTATAAAACAACACGCTACGATTAAATGGTGCTGAGCAGGGTGTGGAACCGCGCGAGAGTAGCTAGTAATATTATAAAGCTGAAGATTTTGTTTGTTTGAACGCTCTAATCTCCGGAACTACTGGTTTGAATTCAACAATTCTTTGTGTGTCTGCTAACCATTTATCGAGGAAGGTTTTAGGCTATAAAACATCACGCTACGATTAAATGGAGCCGAGCAGCGAGTGAAATCGCGCGAGAGTAGCTAATATATATTATATATATTTATGTAATAATAATAAAAACGTATATTGGAAACAATTAGGTTCACACGATTTACAATTTAAACGGAGTTAATAGATACAAAATTAAAAAGCTTTAAACACCAACGAAGGATACACTAAAGCATTTGTTCTAGAAAAATTACTTAACATTGAAATAGAAATATTTATTTTTCATAAGATCCGACTAAAGGTCTGTCTGCACATTTGACAGAGGCTGTCCAAAAGCGCTTTCTATAAAACCTAAACCTTTTTAACTAAGAAATTCAACTTCCAATGGCTTGGTCATGAAGGTCCATAGTCTTGCCGCTTGGCTATGGAAGTCTATGGTCCGGGTCTTTTACATGCTTATAATGATGATATATATTGATTATCGATAAGTTTTTCTTACCATCTCCAACGAATAGAGCAGGGTCCTGTGCCAGTATCCTCTCGCAGATCATTGTGAAGAGACAGTACTCCAGATCTTCTTTCTCAGAGCTCACTGACAAATTCTTAAGGATCGGTTCTAACACACTGGAATTGAAAAAATAAATAAGGTAAGTATGGGAGAGCCAAGCTTCGGTACGAATGGGTGGGAGTGATACCACGGCCTCACAGAAAACCGGCGTGAAACAACCACAGCGTTGTTTCGCCGTGTGAGTGAGGTTACCGGAGGCCAATCTCGCCCCCTCCCCCTCCGCCATCCCTTCCCAAACGTTAAATATTCGCAACCCTTATCCCCAAAAGGCTGGCAACAGACTTGTAACTCCATTATTTTTTTGCCTTCCTAGGTAGCCGACATAAAAAAATTAAGATCAGTTAATTTATGAAGTAGTATTATTTGATGTGCCTCGTTTGGTTACTACTGTAACATATAGATCCCGGACCTTTGGAAGGCGTACGAGGAGCCGAAGCCAACACGATGAGGTCCGTTGAACAGTTTTAATTTAAATGTGATGGGACATCAGCCGGCAATTATCTTTGTATGCACTATATAAGTGCACCCAAGGACAATCCCCGGTTAATGCAGGACTATTTAATTGTGAAATGTGGTAAAAATTTATAGGATTATAGGTACTATGGAAATATTATGGCCCCTGCCCCTGACCAATAGTAATATATTAATTATTAAGAACAAAATTAAGTTACGAGTGCGTTGCCGGCCTTTTACAGGGATCGAAAGATAGATTGGGCATTCGATAACATCACACGGCGAAATACAACCCTTTGGTTTTTAAGCCGGTTTCCTGCGATGCCGTGGTATCACTCCGGTCGAGCCGGCCTATGCAATAAACGTGTTTTTTAATTGTTTTGTTATAGGAAAATGATACGAGGACTTAAACGTTGCCTGATTGGCATTTTACTCGTATATTTAAAGATGACATTGGTTGAAGTCTTGTGAATCATTTAGGATGTACAGTTATATGTCCTTAAGTTGTTATTAAGGATTTCTTGTTTGTTTTTTTTTAAAGATCAGCGTACTCGATAAACTCAGTGTAGGTATGCGATCAACACTTGATATAATAGGTCTTTACCTATGAAATTGCCGTTCTGCAGTACTGGCCATTTCAAATCAAAATAGTTTTTGTTAGGCTAAGGCTAATTAATTTTGTTTTAAAAACATGGGATTCTTTTTCCAAAAGTAGGAAGTCATTTGTTTATTGATTAGTGTTACATTTTCATCGCATTTCAAATCAAAAAAATCGTTTACATTTTTTCATGCAAAACGGCAATTTCATAGGTTTTATTTTTCCAAAATTTTAAACTTTCTCGTTTCATTTTAACAACATATAGTCAAGCGGGTATTAACGCGGAAAGTAATTATTTAAATACCTTGGTAGGCTTGACGTTTCGACCTGGTTGCACAGGTCGTGGTCACAAGCGAACTGAAGATGCGATTTTGTTTTTTTGTGAGGGGAAAATCATCAAATGACTTCTCCCGCCCAGGGCCGGGCGAGAGGGAGTGTCAGACTCTTACTGACTGTAAACCCCCCTGTTTCTTCTCCTGCTCTGGGCCGAGGTCGCGGTGCCTCATTGCGCTTACCCTGCAACCCCGGTAGACTGAAGATGCGATGTCACAGCTCCCTGCATTCGGGCGATGAATCTACCTCCTTATATTTTGTTTTACTACCATACTTTTGATAATTATCGATAATTTAACTTATCGAAAAATTTTTGTATATTGGAAAAGCCCAATGGTAAAGTATAGCTGTGCTTGTTAAAAATTCCCATACATATATATCTTTATTTTTATACATAGTTATGTAGTCTTGGTAGATTAGCGTTGAAAAACCACTTGGCTTGACACATAACCATACAAGTAGAAGTTTCGCGAATAAATTGGACTATGTTTTAATTTTCCTTATGAACCGCTATAATATATATTTTATACATATTTCTTCTATAAGGATGGATTGACGCAAATAGTAATACCTATATAGAGGAAAATGCGTGGTAAGAATTGTTTTTTCATCAATTTAGCTTAGTTAATAACGTGTTTTGTCATTTATTTTAGTCATAGTGTCTTGTTTGTTTTAATTTAGATGGTAAATTGCAAATTTTTGAAATATTTAAGCTTCGAATCCACTAGGTAGATTATGACGCCCGACATTTTGTTAAAAAGTCTTTTTTTGCAGAGAAAATAACATCATGTGTGTGATGCTACGTAAATATAGATTACTTACATAATAAAATTTTATCTATGCTAATATTATAAAGAGGTAACATTTTTAAGTTTATATGTAGGGGCTAATCTTTAGAACCGATGGTCAGATTTCTAAAATTCTTTCACTGATAGATAGCTACAATGTTCCTGAGTAATACTTAATATGAGTATTTTAGTCGATCTATCACTTTGAACGCTGGTTTTTAAAAATCCTGGGATACATTGATATACGGGCGGAAACAGTTTATAATAAAGACTTTTAATTTGCTGTTCCCGACAGGGTTCATGATGAACTTAATTTCTATATACACATAACACCTAATGTTAAGTTATGACATGCAATAAAGGCTTGAGTTTGAGTTTGAAACATTCGCTTTTTTTGTGAGGGGAAAATCATCAAATGACTTGAGTGGAGGGAGTGTCAGACTCTTACTGACTAAAAACCCCCTTGTTCCTACTCCTACTCTAGGCCGAGGTCGCGGTGCGTCATTGCGCTTACCCCGCAACCCCGGCTGAACCTCAGCCCTATAGGGCCCCGTCTGTGGTGGTCTATTGGCTCTTCGAGGCGCGCGCGGAACGCTACGCGCCGTACGCTCGGTTTGAAACATTAGCTGCCACAGAAATAACAGCGTTGTTTCGCCGTGTGAGTTAGGTTACTTGAGGCCCAATCTCTCCCTGTCCTTCAAACCTTCCCAATCCTTAAATATCCGAAACTTATTCCTAAAAGGCTGGCATCAAAATCGTTTAAATAGTCATATAAATGGTATCTGAGGAATAAAATTGTTGCTGTCACTGTCTTATACAAATATTCTGACGCGACAGCATCATAATTGTTCCCCAAATAACTTTTATCTAACCATTGAAAAATCAGCAGTAAATCTATATTTATATTATTAATGCGAAAGTAACTCTGTCTGTCTTTTCTTCACGCCTAAACTACTGAAAAGATTTAGTGAAATTTGGTACAGACATAGTTTGGAACTCGAGAAAGGACATAGGATAGTTTTTATACCAAAAATCTGCAGGAAGTCCTACTATACTAGTAAGATAGAATGATAAAGAAATCCACTTACTTGTAAGCTTCTGTCAGATCTAATTTAGCGAAGTTTATGCACAAGTTCTTCCTGACAGCGGGGTTGACCCGTTGCAAATATTCTTTGAAAAGATCCCTGCACGGTTTCCTTGTAACTTCACAACAATCCTTTTTGGAGAAATTGTGTACGATCTCCTTTTGCATGTCCTTAAACTGTTTCATAGTCATAGACGATATAGAGGCGGTGCGTTCCCGCGCTTTTTTATCTGTGCTTTCTTTTTCTTCTTCAAAATGGGGGATCTCTTGGTATTTTTCGTAATCGCTATTGTAGATTGGGGATCGTTCTGGGGATAGTGTGTATTCAGAATTCGTTGGGTAGAATGATCCGGGTGACGCCGACATAGGGCTGGGTACAGTTTCAGAGCGCGGTGGAGTAGGATAAGTGTATTCTGGATTAACGAACCCATCGTTTGAAGTTGGATTGTACTCCTTTTGGACGTAATTGAAAATGTCCGTGAACTCTTCGTGTCCGAATTGATCTATCGAATTCGGTATTGACTGTGGGGACATATCATAGTTTTCTTCTAATAACTGCATCAAATCATTCTGCTGTATTGTTTTTTCTGCGTATTGCTCCGAATAATTCGTCGCGGATAGTTTTTTTCCGTACTCCATTGACGAATGCTGTTGGTAATCGTATTCTGGTGTGACAACAACCTGTGGTATGGTTTTAACGATCGTATCTTCTTTAATGAGCTCCATGACATCTTGTAGATAAGTTTCCCTGTCATTTTGTAAGTATTGCGAGTTTTTCTGTACTGTTTCTAAAGCTTGCTTCACTTCGGAGAAATTGTCTGTTGTTTGACAGGGGTTGACTAAAACTTGACCACCTGATAGTGTGTGCTTGTTGATTGAACTGATCTGGAAAATAAAATAAGGATTATATTAATGATTTATACTGGATAGTTGGTTATATTATACCTTAAATTTAGACGTTGCATATATTAATACTTTACTGTTTTACGACTGATAGACTAATGCCCGGTTTCCAAAATCCTGATCAATGTTAAAATCAACCAACTAGGTGTCAAATCTATTGTCAAGTCATCTGATTGGTTGTTGACAATTCAGTCAACCAATCAGATGACTTGACAAGAGATTACATTGATTTTAATATTGATCGGGTCCCTGTAGCTGTAGCCCTGTCGAAACGTCAACAATCCAAACTTTAAACGATGATCATAAATGCGAAAGTAACGCTATCTGTCTGTCTTTTCTTCACGCCTAAACTACAAAACCTATTTGCGTGAAATTTGGTACAGACATAGTTTGGAACTCGAGAAAGGAAATACAATAGTTTTTAAACCAAAACTCTGCAGTAAGTCACTGTTCCACGCGAACGAAGTCACGGACAACAAAACCAGTAAAGTATTGATGATTAGTTTTGGAGGTGTTCTAAGCTATATTGCTACCATGATTAAGGGTCAAGCGCAATGATGAAAAGCGGGTCTGGTCTGTAGCAGGATAAGGAACGAATGGTTTTTAGTCAGTAAGAGTCTGACACTCCCTCTCACTCCACACAGGAAGAGAGAGTCATATGATTTTTTCGCCAGAAAAAAGCTATGTTGCTACCGACGCATTTTTTTATATTAAAGGTCGGCAATCGAGTTGACAAATTAGACGGTTTACCTGATGGTAAGCAATCGGCGCCGTCCATGGACGAGTTACGAGTGCGTTGCCGGCCTTTTGGGGATAGGGGTTGCGGGATCCATATGGAAATAAGGATCCGGAAGGGATAGGGGAAGGGGCGGGATTGGACCTCCGGTAACCTCACTCACACGGCGAAATACAACGCTGTGGTTATTTCACGCCGGTATTCTGTGATGCCGTGGTATCACTCCGGTCGAGCCGACCCATTCGTGCCGAAGCTTGGCTCTCCCACACTTATTGGAATTGGATTGGAAAGGATTGGGCCTCCGGTAACCTTATTCACACGGCGAAACACAACGCTGTGGTCGTTTCACGCCACGAAAAATACAGTCCGATCCAATTAAATTACATTAACGTTTACCAAACTTTTTTTTTCAGTTAAGCTAAATTATTTTTAAAATAAATTGTGCAATGTCGGTTAGTAAATAAATAACGGATCTGTGATTCGCATCCGGGTCGTCAAGTGCAACAGTTACGTCGAACGACTAGGTCAATAAGCGTATCATTTATGTCTTAAAATCTATAAATTTTATAAACGACACAATCATTTATTTCCATAAGACTACAGTAAGTGCGGGAGAGCCATGCTTCGGCACGAATGGGTCGGCTCGACCGGAGTGATACCACGGCCTCACAGAAAACCGGCGTGAAACAACCACAGCGTTGTGTTTCGCCGTGTGAGTGAGGTTACCGGAAGCCCAATCCTTCCCCTCCCCCAATCCCTCCTCAATCCCTTTATCTCCAAATCCCTAATCCCTAAAAGGTCGGCAACGCACTTGTAACTCCTCCGTTGCGGGTGTTCATGGGCGGCGCTGATTGCTTACCATCAGGTAATCCGTCTGCTCGTTCGCCGACCTATTACATAAAAAAAGTAGGCACTTTTGAACGTCTAGCAAGGAAAAAGTATTTCAAGAGCTTTAACTTTAAGCGTGTCAGTCTGTCCGTCTGTCCTCTAGTGAAGCTATTTGCTCGTTCCAAAGTGTAGATTCCTATGGAGAAGAACGAGCAAGAAACTCCATGGTTACTCTTTTTCAATCAGTTTTACAATACATTTCTTTGTTACATCATTTAGTCGGTTCTGATATGTGAGAACAATGTAACACTAATGTTCAGGCAAAAAGTACGAAAAAGAAGTGAACCTCAAGGACAACATATTTAGACAGCCTGGAGATGACCAGTCCCAATAGGCGGCGCCCGTTCACGAACATGACACGTACACCAGCACCGCCCAACTCAACCATATTATAGGGAATTGGACGATCCAGTGCCCGTGCCACCGCCAATGAGACCTCTGAGTGAGCATGACAGCTCCCAGCCGACACAAGTACCTATATTCTACAAGTCTTACTTAATTATAATAGGTTACAGGGCACTCACATTTACAAAATCTTAGAAGTTCATCAACAATTAACAACATAGTGTAATATTTAATAATTAAAATAAAAAAAAAAATACTCTAAACATCCTGTGGAGTAGGACCAGCTAGCCTCCAAGCATTTTTATCTTGTATATAATCATTTAGTTTGTAGTATGCTAGTTTACATAAATGTTTCTTTAAACATAATTTAAATTTGCTTTCATTTAAATTTTGAATTTCAAGTGGGATTTTATTATAACATTTAACACAGAAACCCAGGAATGACTTATAAGTCATTCATTGGCATTGGCAAAAGTGCATAAATGCACTTTTGCCAATCTAAATAAATCCAAATCCCTAAATCCGCAAAAGGTCGGCAACGCACTCGTAACTTGTTGTTGCGGGTGTCCATGTACGGTGCTGATTGCTTACCATCAGGTAATCCGTATGCTCGTTTGCCGACCTATCACATAAAAAAAAAACAACTCAAAAAAGAACGCTTGCTTCGAGTTTCATCGTTTAAGCTGGTTGCAGGAGGACCAATCCTCAATACTCTACTAAGTCACAAAAACTGGCAACGCTCTTCCAAGTTCTGTGTTGCTGCGTGTTTCCATAGGAGGCGACAATTGCCTTACCATCAGGGGATCCGTCTGCCCGTTTGCCTAATTATACTATACAAACTACAAACAACCTCTAAAAATGTACAGCTGTATTATGAGAGGAATTTACGGATTGGTCCACTAATATAATAGTGATTTGCTTGATTTAATTCTGCGCTTGGTGGGTGGATAAAAATCACAGTTTCAAAGGTGCAGGTTTTAGCCTCTCTGTCCAATGTGGGGTCCCTTAAGCCAGTCTTACGAAAGTCGCTTGAAGAGCTGGGTGGTGGTGACACATGTTTTGTACTCCACCGTTCCCTTACAGTTGAGTTTTAAGTCCAAAGCGATTCGGAAGAAAAGGAGGAAGAGAAAAAGAAGAAAAGTGAGTGAAATAGTGAAGTGCAGTGAAATAGTGAAGTGCAGTGAGTTAAGTCAGCGTGAACTGTGAGCGGCAAACGGAAGTTTGTGTCAGTCGCCCGGACTCTGCTGGAGAGGAACGCCGATAAACTAACTCCGTGGATGCTGTGACTTGAAAGACAAGTTTAATAGAAGGTCTGAAAACCGGTGTAAGTGCCCCGTAACCCAAGCCCGCATCGTCAGGAACGTGACGTCAGGCTCGTAACATCAAAAATACAAAGCTGACATTTATAAAATAGTAATTAAATTCAAAACGTTCTTACATAATCAATAAGGACTTAAAGGTTCAGTTAAGTTAGGCATCCGATATATGTATTAAAGACGTCTTTACAAATAACAAATCTGTGATCAAACTTATAACTGGGTCGAAAATCGCGAAACTCCATATTGAGACATTTAAGCTCGAGTTACTTTTTTCCACGGATCAGTTGGATGGTAATACATTTGATTCATCAGTGTTTTGAAACATCTAACCAATTCTCGGCTTTCTTAATAAAATTTCAATTGTTCCCCTATTTTTGCTCTAATTTCACATGTACTATTACTATTTGTTATGCTAAAACATCGCCACATCTGTTTTTCTTTTGACGACATACACGGAAACCACTTAACACATTCAGTGCCCCCGACGCGTATGTGCGTGCGAGGAAACGCACATACGCGTCGGGGGCACTGAATGTGTTAACGGATTTTGATGGAGTTTTCACCGATAAATAAAGAGGTTTTTGAGGAAGGTTTTAAATAAAATCAGTAAAAGTGTAACGGTTATAGGCGAGGCTACGGATGGTAAGGTCATTTTATACACTAATTTCCCTTAAACGTCAGAATTATAACGGTAAATTTTTCCTTAAGACTCTACTATGACGTAGATAAAACTTTTGCATAACCTTATTTAAACGAAAGCAAGTTAAGATTGTAGTTGAATTTAAAAAGGTTTTTAATTTTAAGTTTAGAAGGTTTTCAGGCCTCACAGAAAACCGGGAAACCGAGAAACAACCACAACGTTGTGTTTCACCGAGTGAGAAAGGTTACCGGATGCTCAGTCCCTCCCTTTTCCCCAATCCTTAAATATCCGAAACCCTTATTACTAAAAGGCCGGCAACACACTCGTAATTCCTATAGTGTTGCCCATGGGCGGCGCAGATTGCTTACCATCAGGTAATCCGTAGGCTCATTTGCCGACCCATTATGTATATTGTAGCGACATCTATCGCACAACAATAACACCAGCACCAATCACGTGCAAGATTCTACATCGCGCTATAAGAGTTCTCAACGCAATTAGAACCGATACAATATCCCGACAACAACCCTGGGGCAGCTGTAGCCCACCAGACATAACGCCCGTCTGGTCGGAAGATCTTCCCTTTTCAATGGTGGATGAGCAACTTTAAGCCCTGTTCTTCATAAAACATAAAAAACTAGTTAGTGACGCGACTGCATCGGCTTATGTAATAGAAACCATGTAAAAAGGCGCTAGTTTTCTTGTACGTACCAACGCAAATGGCAAAAAAACGAAGCTACTATCGTACCGTCTACCGTCATCCGATCTTAAAGCTGACGTCACGGCAGTCAACTTTAAGCGTATATGCATTTTCAAAATGGCCGCTAGAAGCCTTAAGAGACATCAACAAACCTGTTCGTATAAATATGTCTTGTTACGTATTCAATCCAGTACCTGACCAGGTTTTGCAGGTTCATTTCGCAAATAAAAAACACTAAAACGTTCCTCAAGAATGACTATGTAGCGGTGAAAATAGCGTGGAAATACGTTCTGCAGTTTTTGAGGTTAACAGGAACAGACGCATTTTTGATAGTGTTAATTTAATTTGATATGATAGGTATCCTATTACATGTATTGTTATGATAAGTACTAAAGTCATCTATGTAGTTATTATATATGGAAATAATTATATGCCCAATCTTGCTTCCCACGAAGAAAAGGTCACTATTACCCATTACATCCTATACTTTTTTCTAAAATTTTCTTTAATAAGAACCATCGTCTGGCAGTAACAAAACGCAAGAAAATAGAATTGACAAAAATTGGTTCAGGCGTTTTTGAGTTATGCGCTAACAAACACTTATTACGACGATACATTTTTATAATTCTCTTGATCATGACATCTTGCTGCTTGACAGCTAGACCGATTTCGATGATTTTTTTAATGCTACATTGCAAAGATGAGAAAAGTAGACTGTAATATAGGGAATCAACGCTTTCAATGCTGTACCTAACCTAGTCGCTAATAAAACAATATATGCGAAGCAGGGGTGAGCCGCTATTTTTGAGTTATAATTTTTATGACGAGCGAGCGAGATTACGAGTAGACGGATTACCTGATGGTAAGTAATCAGCGCCGCCCATGGACTCGCGCAAAGGGGGAGTTACGAGTGCGTTGCCAACCTTTTAGGGATTAAGGAGGGATTGGGGGAGCGGAAGGATTGGGCTTCCGGTAACATCACTTACATGGCGAAACACAACTCTGTGGTTATTTCACGCTGGTTTTCTGTGAGGCCGGTGGTATCACTCCGGTCGAGCCGACCTATTCGTGCTGAAGCATGGCTCTCCCATGCTTGTGTCTAAATTTGATCGTTATTAAGTAAAAGTTGATTTATAGGTTGTGGGACCTGATCAAGGACGTCGAGTAAGTGTAACGGGAAAGAGCAACAAATGTCTCCTAACAATCTTTCAATACTAGAACGGCCTTGAAATATTATAATTAAGTTTCTTAGTTCCACAATAGTGATTAAATAACACTAAGATACTAATTGAGACGACACACACAGCTGTACAAATATACGTCTTTATATTTAATTTGACGAGACAGAAGCGCGCCATACTGTCGTAAATTACATTGATAGACTTGGCTTTTATTACTTACAACACGCACTAAAAACAACAATATTTTAACATTACAACATTTGATGGCTTTATTCTGAGAAAATTGCGAATTGCGAACTGGTTTTAACGCCATCTAGTAGGTAATAAAGTATAAACCGCATGCTTGTGTTTACCGCCATCTATTAGCGAGTACCGTAACTAATCGAACAGCCTTGAAGGATAAACTGTAAGCCGTACCTATAATTAAAGCAGTTTGTATATACTAACATGTTTTTCCGCTTAGGATGTGTGTTGCAAAAATCCAGTATGGCTGCATGATGAATATTAAAGAGTAAGGCGCTCATTGTTGAATCGATATTGTCCTTTGAAAAAGAATTTAACAACTTGCGAATCGATTTCGCGGTTAATGATACTTCTATGTGTAAACTTTTTTGTGTTACAACGGTAATAGTTTTTTTTCTTAGTATTGCGTACGAACTTACAGATTATAAACCGACATCGACGTACGTCATTAGTTTATTATTGTGTAAAAAAACTAGTTTCAAATGTTAGCTTTGCGGTTTAGATTTGCTTCTATAAGTAACTACTGTTATTGTTTTTATTCATAAAAAGGCTCATTCACTTTAAAGTTTACACATTAAAATTGGATAGAGGCTGAATGATGCGCATACCATTGCCTTAAGTCTTTGACAGTTATTTTCGCGGTATTTTTCTTACGTCATTTTTATATTAGAACATAGTCAAACAAAACAATGTTGGTTGATTTATTTTGTTTGAAAAGTATGTAATTGGTCGGCAAACGAGCAGACGGAATTACCTGATGGTAAGCAATCAGCGCCGCCCATGGACACCCGCAACGGAGGAGTTTCGTTACCGACCTTTTAGGGATTAGGGATTTGGAGATTTAGGGATTGGAGGCGGGGAAGGATTGGGCCTCCGGTTACCTCACTCACACGGCGAAACACAACGCTAAGGTTGTTTCACGACGGTCTTCTGTGAGTCCGTGGTATCACTCCGGTCGAGTTGACCCATTCGTGCCGAAGCATGGCTCTCCCACACTTGTTGGTTGATGTTGGTTGAATTATTTGGTTTGGAAAGTATGTAATAAAAAATGGAATAGGAGGCAAACGAGCAGACGGATCACCTGATGGTGAGTGATCAGCGCCGCCCACAGTCACAGGCACGTCGCCCGCCTTTTAGGAAGGAGCACGGGGAGCTCTTTTCATACTGCCGTATTGTAAACAGCTACCTAGTTTTTTTTTTAATAAAAGTCCACTATTTTTGGACACAGTCTTTGTCGCGATTTGCAATTTGCAATTATACTTTTTGGCACATTTTCTATGTACTTAATGCTTGTATTAGGTAGGTATGTATTTTTAATGTGTAGGTTTTTTTCTAGGAATACCCGTAGTCGTTGTTATTATATAAACTAATTCCATAAAATTTAAAAAGGGAACACTTAATTTGGAACGATGCTCGCCGTGTTTGCAAGTCTAGACAAAATTGTAATTGATTTCAAACTCTTGCGTCGTGAGCTCGCATTTATTCAATTCTCTTCAATTGCTTGAACATATTGTTCATTTAGTACGACATAACATGTATTACTAAGTACTGGATACATTATGAGTCAACATGGCACATACCACATTGTTATTGACTTGTCCTCTTAGTTACGTATTAATAACAAAAATATCGCAAAATTATTCTAAGCTCTGAGCGCCAATTATTAAAATGACCAAAACACTGTTTTCTTTATGGCATAAAGTCGGATAACGAGCAGACGGATTAATTACCTGATGGCTAAGCAATCGGCGCCCATGAACATCAGGTTTTAAATATTTAAGGATTGGAAAGGGATATCGGAGGTGTAGACATTGGGTCTCCGGTAACCTCAACTCTCACGGCGAAACACAACGCTGTGGTTGTTTCACGACTGTTTTCTGTGAGGCTGTGGTATTACTCCGGTCGAGTCGAACTATTCGTGCCAAAGCTTGACTCTCCCACACTTGGAAACTGGAATCTGATTCGAAAAAATCTACAAGTGGACAACGCCATAGCCTCAAAGCTAGAGTTTTTTTAAAAATAAATAAATAATGCATTGTTTCTTATAACGATACGAAGGTCATGTCATTGATTGATATTCGGGATTGCTCCATATTTTTGGCCTTGAATGAGAATCGAAAAACAATATCCATATAGGTACTAGGTATGTAGTGATTGGTTAAAGAAAAATTGTAAAGGACTTTCTTGGTTTAGCTGCGTTATTATCCGCAAACGAGCAGACAGATGCAAGATTTTGAGGGAGCAAAAGGTCGAGACTTTTATGAAAAAAACGAAAATTTTCGATATGAAGACTTGTCTCTTTGAAACGTGAAGGAATTCTCCTGTGTAACTACAGTTCAGAATTTAATAGCGATTTTGCCAATAGATAGTGTGTTTTCTAAGGAAGATTTAAGTGCATTTTTCTATCTTGATCATTCGGAACAGGGGAAAGAACAGGCTGGTTTTTAGTCAGTAAGAGTCTGACACTTACCCAACCCAGGGTTATATTGCGCTTACACTAACGACCTTAGGTGGCTCTACCAGAGACAAAGAGTCAAAACAAAATCTTACCTTGTTATAGCTCTCGTCATGTGAAGGATATGGTGCAACTGTAGGTCCATAACCAATTTTATTATTACGTATCGGAGCTCTCGACAAATGAACAGTTTGCAATCGTTTCTCTTTCTTCTTTTTACTTTCATTGTCAATGCCGAGTTTTTCCAAATCTTCAGCCAAATCATCAGCTTCCTTTGATTCAGTTTTGACCTCTTTGTCAACCCTTTCAACTGTTTCTTGGTCTTTCGTATCTGCAAAGCCGCTGTCTTCTGATGAATGTGAATGGATCCTTTCGTTTCTCGGCTCATCTATAACTTTGAAAGTGAAATTGTCTAGTTCATCTTCCTCTTCTTCATCCGCTGATTTCTCTTTCTCTTTGTCTTCTTTAACCGGCTTTTTGTCTTCAAGGTTCATTTTATCGAAGTTTTCCAAAATGGTTGCCACGATGTTCTTATTCTGAACAGGTTCAGGGGTTTTCGTTTCAACTTTGACTTCTGGGATCTCATTTTTACTTTTCCGTTTCGGTTTCTCTTTCTTTTTAGTGAAAAATGATATGACGAGGGTTTTTAATGACTTTTTATTTGTGTTCTCCATTGGTATTGGTTTTGCTTGTGACTCGCGAGCGCTTCCCATGTTTGTTTTTTCTTTTGTCATGAACCAGGTTTTACATCTGTAACAAGAGAAAAAATGGGTTAACATTCGTCGAAAGGCATTAAAAGATGCAAAGTGACGTAACAAAGAAATGAATTGTAAAACTGATTCAGAAAGAGTAACAATGGACTTCCTCGCTCGTTCTTCTCCATGGGAATCTACAACTACAGGAAAGCGCAAATAGCTTCTAACTAGAGGACAGACCGACAGACTAGACACAAAATTTGAACTTTTTTTTTTAGTTTGACGTAAAAAAGTGCTTGTACAGGTCTATTAGAAAGAAATGATTTGACTTTTTTAAAGTCAAATTGGTCATGACTTTTAGTTTGAGATAGGTGAACGAGCTGATGTACCACGTAAAGCAATCGGTGCCGCATCATTCAAGTGTTAAGCGTTTTGGGGATAGTTTTATTAAGTATGTATTACTTTCGAAGTATAAAGAATTTCTATTTAAAGAAATACGCATTAAAACCAATTCTTCAGCATTTTTTACGCACATAACTATGGACTTTTTCCTCTTCCGCCCACTTCTTACAAGAAAAAAGTTTTCGAACTGAAAATAATGTTTTAAGTAATTGTTTAAAAAGAGGCATTATTTAAGATTTATTTCTTACGAACTATCACTTTTTGAATGCACTGATTGATAAGCATTTGGCTTTTATCCAACAAATAACATTAGCAGGCTACTAATTTATAATATAGTTACGGCAAAATTTATGACGACAATCTCTTTACATGAGCTGCTGTTTACATGTGAACATTAGCTCATGACGATACCTAAGTACCTACGTGTGTCGCCTGGACAGTCACCGCTACCATCAGTTGACTGGACAATCTCTTTACATGAGCTGCTGTTTACATGTGAACATTAGCTCATGACGATACCTAAGTACGTGTGTCGCCTGGATAGTCACCGCTACCATCAGTTGACTGGACAATCTCTTTACATGAGCTGCTGTTTACATGTGAACATTAGCTCATGACGATACCTAAGTACGCGTGTCGCCTGAACAGTCACCGCTACCATCAGTTGACTGGACAATCTCTTTACATGAGCTGCTGTTTACATGTGAACATTAGCTCATGACGATACCTAAGTACGTGTGTCGCCTGGACAGTTACCGCTACCATCAGTTGACTGGACAATCTCTTTACATGAGCTGCTGTTTACATGTGAACATTAGCTCATGACGATACCTAAGTACGTGTGTCGCCTGGACAATCACCGCTACCATCAGTTGACTGGACAATCTCTTTACATGAGCTGCTGTTTACATGTGAACTTTAGCTCATGACGATACCTAAGTACGTGTGTCGCCTGGACAATCACCGCTACCATCAGTTGACTGGACAATCTCTTTACATGAGCTGCTGTTTACATGTGAACATTAGCTTCGCTCTTATGTCAAGAAGGCTCATATTCGGATGATAATGATGCGAAGTCTACCTAAGATAATGTTGTAATGTTTACGCAAATGTTTCTCAGAATTGATTGACCTTGGTACATATTTCCGACCTGTTTTTTGGGATGCTGAGCTATTTTGGACTTAATGTAGCCTGTTAATCTGATAAACATGAGTTGAGTTTTGTCTGTAGCTTTGTTAGCTAGGTTCTGCCTGCAACGTCGCCCGTCTGGGTGAAAAGCCTATGTGTTATTCCAGACTATTCATAATTATCACACATTGTCTGGCCTTTAAAAGAGACGGACCTCTGAGTTTGTTTCGGCATTTCTTCTCATAGTAGCCAGATAGGAACATGCAGACTTTCTAGTTTTTTTTTTTTTTTTTTTTAGATTTCATTCCAATCCGTTCTGTAGTTTTTACGTGAAAGACTTACAAACATCAATCCATAATCCAACCTCTTCTGTTTGGGTTGCGGGTTAAGCGCAATGAGGCACCGCGACCTCGCCCCAGAGCAGGAGAAGTCATTTGATGATTTTCCCCTCCCCAAAAAAAACCTCTGCTGTTTATAATATTAAGTAGGATATCTCCATAGATTATAGTTGCGGGTGTCCATTTGCTAATTGCTTACCATTAGGTAATCCGTCCGCTCTATTTCCTACATCTTACTAATTTTATAAATGTGAAAGTTTGTGACAATTTAAGTATGTACGTTTGTGATTCTTTAACGCAAAAACAGCTCTACTGATTTGGTTGAAATTTAGTATGTAGATAGGTACCCTCGATTAACACAGAGGCTGATTTTCATCAACGTACCACGCGGGCGAAAACGGAGTTTTCTTTTTACTTGCAATAAACTAGTGCTTGACTGCGATCCCACCTGATGGTAAGCAGTGATGCAATCGTTGATGGTAAGGCGCACTAGTTTATTAAGAGCCTATTCACTCTAGCTCTTGAAGACACCTAAATTATATTTGGACGGAAAGACTGCAGCCGGAAAACTGAAAACTGGGTTAAAACCTTTGCTTTACAAAAACACTGAAAGAAAAATATAGTATGCTTTTTGATTGATCCAAACTAATATTATAAATGCGAAAGTAACTTTGTCTGTCTGTCTTTTTTTTCTTCTCTCCTAAACTACTGAACCTATTTGTGTGAAGTAAGTACAGACGTAGTTCGAAACTCGAGAAAGGACATAGGATAGTTTTTATACTAAAACTCTGCAGGAAGTCACTATTCCACGCGAACAAAGTCGCGGGCTAAAGCGTTCTAACTAAAGCTAACAAGAACAAGTTCAAGTTTCAAGTCACTTACTTTAAAACACGATTTTATTTGATTTGATTTCGTGTCATTTGTCTTTTGTTTATTTAATATTGTATGTCAAAAACTTATACCCGTAATGTCAATAATCTTATGACCTTTTTTGATATTGAATTGATTGCTTTTTAACACGCTTTTGTTAGGTCGACCTGTAACGGGTTTGGGAGAGCCAAGCTTATACCACGGCCTCACAGTAAACCGGCGTGAAACAACCACAACGCTGTGTTTTGCCGAGTGAGTGCGGATAGCCCAATCCCTAATGGCTTAGCACAATGTTGTAGTTTTATGGCGTTTACTGTAAGGCTGTGGAAACTTCACTTTGACTTGGGGAGTGATACCAAAGTCATAGTCAAAATCATTTATTCCAACTAAACCATAAATAGGTACTTTTGCCTAGCTTTTTGCTTAGTTGGCGACCCATTCGGATTAGACATGTCTGCCAACTCTGTAGAACTGTATATGATACTGTATATTTAGCGTATTTTTGTTTTTCTGTCTTTTTAACCTTTTTATTGTTTTTTGTGTTGTATTTTTATTTTGTTCTGGCTTTCATGTCTGATGCCGAATAAATGCATTTTCTTTCTTTCTTCTTTCTTTTGAAACGCCAAAATGGAATAATAGCCTGTCAGTCTGTTCGTCAGTGAAGCTAGGTGCTCGGTTCGAGAAGTTAGATTCGAATGGAGAAAAACGAGGAAGAAACTCCGGACTAAATGGCCAATTTATGGCAAAGCACGGTTGGTTATTTGATAAACTGTTACCCATATCTCTTCAAATGATTGCAGTTAAAGACCTAAAAGAAATAAAACATAAAAAAAAATATTAACGAGGTCTCAGGTTTTAAAAGATATAAAATTTCCGCATTGTAATTAACAAATTTGGTGTTTGGAAAACCCATATTATTTGATATAAAACTAATATTATAAAGAGGTAAAATTTATAATCTTGTAAGTTTGTATGAAGGGGGTAATCTTTGGAACCGCTGGTCGGATTGGCAAAATTCTTTCACTGGTAGATAGCTACAATGTTCCTGAGTGCATAAAACATCACGAGAATATAGTTTGATATTAAATCAACATCTAATTTTAATTTCTAAATATATCTGTCCTGTTTTAGTTAGGAAAATCATCTAACGACTTTTTCTCTTCTGCCCAGGGCGCCAGATGTACAAATGCTGAAATATTTAAAACTACGCAACGGATTTTGATGCGGGTTTTTTAATATAGAGAGTGATTGAAGAGGAAGGTTTATATGTATAATAACATCCATTAAATAGTGGAGAAATTTAGTATCAGTATTGCACACACGCGAAGCCTGAGAGCCAGTTTAAGGAATAAACTACTTTTTTATGGTATAAGTCGGCAAACGAGCAGACGGATTACCTGATGGTAAGCAATCGGCGCCGCCCATGAACACCCGCAACAACAAAGGAGTTACGAGTGCGTTGCCGGCCTTTTAGGGATAGGAGTTGCGGATATAGGGATCGGGAAGGGATAGGGGAAGGAGAGGGATTGGGCCTCCGGTCACCTTACTCACACGGTGAAACACAACGCTGTGAGTTACTTCACGCCGGTATTCTGTGAGGCCGTGGTATCACTCCGGTCGAGCCGACCCATTCGTGCCGAAGCATGGCTCTCCCACATTTACTACTACTTATTTATTACATAACAAAATAAGAATTATAGTTAAATACGTTTTAATTTGATAGATAGATGTGTTATTTCCTCATAGATTTTACCCAAGAGCTAAAATAACAGGATAATATTATGTATTGGAATAATTATATATATATATATATATATATATATATATATATATATATATATACATACATACTCAAAGTCTCGCATTTGTTTTATGTTATACAGACACACAGCGCCATCTACAACAATCCTCCGTCACATAATTAACATATCAGTCCACAAGTGCCGACTGCTGAGCAAAGGCCTCTTCTCACACGGAAAAGGTTTGAGATTTCTTACTTAGAATTACAAATTATAAGACCAGGTTTCCTTACGATGTTTTCCTTCACCGTACCTATGTCAGTGGTGTCTAAATAATCATATAAAGTACATATAACTCGGAAAGTCACATTGGTACTTCCCAGGTTTCGAAACCGCACCCTCAAGCAAGAGCGCCTTAGCCAGCTCCGGGTTAAGGCGCTTGGAAAGTAGCAATGAGGCACCGCGACCTCGGCCCAGAGCAGGAGAAGGAACAGGGGGGTTTTTAGTCAGTAAGAGTCTGACACTCCCTCCGCCCTGCCCTGGGCGGGAGAAGTCATTTGATGATTTTCCCTAACAAAAAAAAATAACCACGATTTGCTCTACTGCATGTCTGTCTTCATATAAATCCTTGAATTCTTTTGTTTCTGAGAGGGGACAATTATGAAATGACTTCTCTCGCCCAGGGCAGGGTAGGAGGGAGAGTCAAGTCTCTTACTGCCTAAAAAATCACCCCGTTCCTCCTTTTACTCTAGCCCAGGATCGCTCAAAATTAAGCTTAACCCGCAAGCTCGGCTGAACATCAGTCCTATAGGGCCCCGTCTGTGGTGGTCTAATGGCTCTTTGAGGCGCGCGCGGAACGCTACGCGCCGTACGCTCGGGTCTGGTTTTGGTATGGCAGCAAGCTAAACCTTGCTCGCCGTCCACATATCAGAGCTTGCTATGGCCGAAGATGGTCGCTCGATCCCCGACGCTGATAATGTTAAATTTAAGTGCGAATTTTTTTTTATGGTATAAGTTGGCAAACGAGCTGACGGATTACCTGATGACACCCGCAACAGCAAAAGGAGTTACGAGTGCGTTGCCGGCCTTTTGGGGATAGGGGTTACGGATATAAGGATCGGCAAGGGATTGGGGAAGGGGAGGGATTGGGCCACTGGTAACCTCACTCACACGGCGAAACACAACGCTGTGGTTGTTTCGCTCCGGTATTCTGTGAGGCCGTTGTATCACTCCGGTCGAGCCGACTCATTCGAATTTAGAATTTACTTAACTTATAGAAAAGAAAGAACGTTTTCAATATTTGAGATATCTTTAATGTTTTATTATCTTTAAATTACAACGGAGCTATTGATAACATAATCTATACATACATACTAATACAAATGTACAATAAAATCTAAAGGATTTGTTTGTTTGCTTGTCTGTCTGTTTGTTTGTTTGAATGCGTTTATCTCTGGAAGTTGAAGTCCGATTTCAATAATTACTTTTGTTTCAGATAATATTTTTGTTAAGGAAACACAACCTTATTATAACTACATGAATTATAAACTCGAAAGTCTGTAAGTACGGATGGATGTTTGTTAAACATTAACTTAAAAACTACTGAACGGATCTGAATGGAATTTGGCATAGAGATATATTATATGTTGTGACTAACTAGTATATAGTGAAGTATATAAGCTTTTACGATAAGACAAAGACAGATATGCAATATTTAGATATCCTATATGTCCTGTGTGATAGACAAAGCCGAGAAGGCGTGGAGGTTAGTTAGTTACCAAGTACCAATATGAGTATTTCCAAGTTATATGTACTTTCTAAGATAATTTAGACACCATTGACACACAGTGTAGGATAACATCGTAAGGAAACTTTTTTTTTGTGAGGGTGTATATCATCAAATTATTTTTCCCGCCCAGCGTGGGGCAGGAGGGAGTGTCAGACACTTACTGACTAAAAACGCCCCCGTTCCTTCTCTTAAGTAACCCCGGCTGAACATCAGCCCTATAGGGCCCCGTCTGTAGTGGTCTATTGGCTCATTGAGGCGCGCGCGGAACGCTACGCGCCGTATGCTCGGGTCTGGTTCTGGTCGGGCGGCGAGCTACCCTTACTCGCCGTACGCAAACCCGCGCTTACGGTGGCTGGAGATCGTGTCTCGATCGCCGACGCCCGGCGTATTGCCAACTGCGACTTCGGCTGGGGCGCGAGGAGGAGGACAGTTCCCTTACGCGCTCTGCCACCACCTTAGAATGTGTAGCCTCTTAGTCAGCCCTTTCATCCGCGGGGTAAAAAGGATGGCAATAACTAATATTATCTAATCTGGTATCAGCTCACTTGACGTCAGCGCCATCTGTTGGGTATACCGTCGAACTAATCATCGCATATGGCCGCCGCCGCACAATGAAAACGTTCCGATTCAAGGTCATAGAAAGATAAACAAACATTGCCACATTTATACCTAAATAGCGACCCTACAGCTTCACACGGGTGCAATCAACGACGATATTCTCTGGTGCAATGCTGATACTAAATTTCTCCACTATTCAATGGATGTTATCATACATATAAACCTTCCTCTTCAATCACTCACTTGAAAAGGCCGCATCAAAATCCGTTGCGTAGTTTTAAAGATTTAAGCGTACATAGGGATATAGGGACAGAGAAAGCGACTTTGGTTTATTCTATTGGTAATATAGGTATAACTGATTACTCATTTCGGAAGAAAAGCCATTTTAGTTTTAAAAGTAATTTCATTATTTTTCTTTTGAAATAAATTTGAACTCAGTCCATTTATTTAATAGCTTTTGCCCGCGACTTTGTTCGCGTGGAATAGTGACTTTCTGCAGACTTTTGGTTTAAAAACTATCCTATGTCGTTTCTCGAGTTCCAAACTATGTCAGTATCAAATTTCACACAAATATGTTCAATAGTTTAGGCGTGAAGAAAAGACAGACAGACAGACAGAGTTACTTTCGCATTTATAATATTAGATTGGATGAAATATTACATACAGGAATCATGACACAAAAACTAACAGGACCGCCATCTTGGACGTTCCACCATTTTGGATTTAGAGTGACATCTTTGAGTTTAGCATTTATGGTCATGCAAACTAAACGTGTTTATATAAATAATTACTGCTCAATGAGTTGTAGTTATCTGCTTAATTAAAAATTAGGTTTCTAGATTCATCTTTACAAAAATACGTAAATACATTGAAAAGAAAATGAAAGCTTGCTAAATAAATGTATGTGGTGCGAGTATTATTAGCAGGTAGGAATTCAGGTCGATATTTATTTTTGCAAGTTTACAAGTTGCAAAAATAAAATCACATTACGTTACATTAAGATTCACACTTACAGTCAACCTCAAAAAAATCAAATCCAACAAAACTGTAAACAGAAACAGGTGATTTTGAAACGTCAAAATAGAATAGCAGTCCGTCTGTTTCTCAATGGAGCTTCGCCCGTTCCGTATAGATTCGAATGGAGAAGAATGAGCAAGAAACTCCATCCTTACTCTATAAAAAGAAGAGCTCAGAACGCATTTTTAAATCTATACAAATAAAAATGAATCTTCATTACTCTTGGTAATTGCATCACGCGGGAACGACTGGACCGATTCCGATAATCCTTTATGCTGTGTTTCCTAATGTCGGAAGAAGGTTCTTATAACACAACTACGACTTCGCACGCGTATAAAAGTTGTATCCCGGGATTTTAAAAACATCAGCGTTTAAAGCGATAGCTCGACTAAAATACGCAAATCTTATACATATGTATATAAAAATGAATTGCTGTTCGTTAGTGTGGCTTAAACTCGAGAACGGCGGGTTCGTTTTGGATAATTTTGGTCTGAAAATGTTGGTTGAAGTCCAGGAAAGGTTTAGGACATAAGTCATAATTTGAGGCGATACGAAGTACCAGCCGGTGTTGCGGGGTAAGCGCAATGAGGCACCGCGACCTCAGCCCAGAACAGGAGATGGAACAGGGAGGTTTTTTTGTCAGTAAGAGTCTAACACTCCCTCCCCCTGGCCCTGGGCGGGAAAAGTCATTTGATGATTTTCCCCTCACAAAAAAGGGCGATATAAAATTTGCCTGGTCAGCTAGTTAAATACAATTTATAGCCTATAGCACTCAGGAACATTGTAGCTATCCATCAGTGAAAGAATTTAGAAATCCGACCAGCGGTTCCAAAGATTACCCCCTACATACAAACTTAAAAATTTTACCTCTTTATAATATTAGTATAGAAGTATTGAAAATAGAAATACGAGATCTTTCGCTTTGTATACTATAGGTTTCATTTACTTCGGTAATGACCTGATGCTGATGATAAGGTTCTACAGAAATTACAGAGATTTTGATTTTGAACTCTATTACTAAGCATGTAATGGTCTAAATACTTTATTACAGTGTGTTTGTCTGTATGTAGCGTGGGTTTTATTTATCAGTCTGCTCTGAGTTTGACGTTTGAGTTGAGACCTATTTTTAGTATTTCATTGTCATTGTGAACTGAATAAGAATGATGTCAACTTATTTTTCATTGTTTGACTGGATGTTCATTTTTTATGTGATAGGAACTGACGGATTACCTGATGGTAAGCAATCAGCGCCGACTATGGACATCCGCAACTATGGAGGAGTTACGAGGGCGTTGCCGACCTTTATGGGATTAGGGCTTGGGGGAAGAGTTGGGTCTATACGGCGAAATACAACGCTGTGGTTGTTTCACGCCGGTTTTCTGTGAGGCCGTGGTATCACTCCGGTCGAGCCGACCCATTCGTGCCGAAGCATGGCTCTCCCACACGTCAAATACAATACTGAGGCTGATTTTTCAATGGTTAAATAAAAGTTACCTGTGGAATAATGATGATGCTGTCGCGTCAGAATGTTTGTATAAGACAGTGACAGCAACAATTTTATTCCTCAGATAACATTTATCTGACTATTGAAAAATACGCCCTTATTATTTTAATTTAACATGACATATGGCTTAATTTAAGGTTCATTTTACTTTAAACGTCCTGCTAGAGAGAGACAGAAACGTCTACCTTAAAAATTAATGCTATAGTCAAACATGATTTCAATTCCACACAGAGATATACTCTATCCTTTTTTAATATAAGCAGCGTGACAAGGATAGCAAGTGGCTTGTTATTTAGCGTATAAAAATAACCGTTAAGAAGTATGTAGTACATTAATTATTATGCCTTTTTATTTTCGAAGGAGAAGCATACATTATTCTTCTTAATTCTGTCTACGGGTGTCACAAGACCTGACCAAAGGATAACGCATTAGATATAGTCCGGCAGAAGCGCTCTCGATAAACCTGAACCTTTTTACACATTCATGAATATCCGACCTGTTTGGTGAACTAGGAGATTTTGACAAACCCCAAAAAAACTTTACCCAGCACTGGGATTTTCTCCTATGTCGTGCGTGTTGGGTTATAATGTAGAAATCTGATTGTGGGAGCAAATCATTAAATTATTTTACATCACTATCGAGAGATGATGTCCGGCCACCGTAGGAACTGCGGATGGCGAGTAAGGGTAGCTCACCGCCCGACCAGAACCAGACCCGAGCGTACGGCGCGTAGCGTTCCGCGCGCGCCACAAAGAGCCAATAGACCACCACAGACGGGGCCCTATAGGGCTGATGTTCAGCCGGGGTTGCGGAGTGAGCGCAATAAGTCACCACAACCTTAGCCTGACCTAAATACATAATTTTAAATGAAATAACGGTTACAACGCCATGTTCGTTTTGCGTTAAATAATATTTTTATTTTTGAAACATTAATAAATACGTAATTTAAATACTAACATTATCAAACGAATACTGAAAATTAATACTGCCAGACCGGGCTGTCCCTTGCAGAGATAATGAGACACGTGTTTATAAACAAAAAAATAAAATCTAACAATATTATTAATATTAGTTTAAGTTTAAGCCGGGTTACAGGTCAACCATGGACTTGTCCTAGATATATGTACTAATATTATAAAGAGGTAAAATTTGTAAGTTTGTACGTAAGGGATCTTTAGAACCGGTGGTCGGATTGCCAAAATTCTTTCACTGATAGATAGCTACAATGTTCCTGAGTTCTATAGGCTATAAAACATCACGCTACGCTCAAATGGATCCGATCAGCGAGTGAAACCGCGTGAGATGAGCTAGTCCTAGATAAGGAGAAAGGATCGGGGAGGTTTTGAGTCAGTAAGAATACTCAATTCTTTATTGCATTCCACAATGAGAATGGCACTCCCTATCGTCTTTCCCATAGCAAGAGACGTCATTAAATAATTTTTGAAAAACAGAATAAAAAGTCGGCAATAAACATATTATTTTTATGAAACTGATGAATGTAAATAAAAGTAAATAATTTTTTTTATGTGATAACATAACGAGCCGTCGGAGTTCCTGATAATAAGCATTCATGGGACACCCCCAACGACAGAGGAGTAACGAGTGCGTTACCGGCCTTTTGAAGATCCTAGATTTGGAGATTTTAGGATCAGGGAAGGGGAAGGATTGGGCCTCCGGTAATCTCATTCATACGGGGAAACAACGCTGTGGTTGTTTCACGCCGCTTTTCTGTGAGGCCGTAGAATCACTACGTAAATTATAAATTCAATAACAATATTTTTTGAAAACAAAAGAATACGGAAGACCAAGAGGAAAGTTGATACCACAGAGAAAATGCAGTGCTTAAGATGACGCATAGGAATCCATAATGGGTTTACAAGTCACTCGGGTAAAGCCAAGGAACAAAATTGTTCTGTAATATAAAGAACAATTTTCTCTGTTGATAAAATCTGTATTCATTGCAGGATATTTTTTAATACGGAAAAGCGAGTACGAAAGTAACAAAATAGAATCGACAAATTTATTGCGAAGTGCAAAACTCGAAAACCATTAAACCGATTTCGATAATTCATTTATATTTTACATACTTTATGTCTTTTATTGGGCGAAGTTGATTTAATTGTGGGAGAGCTATGTTTCGGGTCCGTAGCTTAGGCCCCTAGTGGTCGAAGCACCAGTGGCGGACGCCCAAGATTTCGGCTCGAATTTGAGTGATACCACGGCATCAAAGAATACCGGCGTGAAACAACCACAGCATTGTTTCCCCGTGTGAATGAGATTACCGGAGGCCCAATCCTTCTCCGCATCCCCTAATCCCTAAGCCCCAAAAGCTCTGTAAAACTTGAAGCCACACTTCGAGGTTACTGGAGGCCCAATTCCAAAATCTCCATATCCTTAATCCCCTAATGGTCGGCAACGTACTCCTAACTCTTCCGTTGTTGTCGGTGAACAAGATTTTAGTCATATTTTTACTTTTTTTAGTCAAAGACCACTTTGAAACATTTTGTTCAACCCGGTAAACCCGCTGCAGCCATTTTACTTACTTCTTAAAGAGACGCTTATAAATTGAAACGTAGTTTTCTGCTTTGATTTTGAAGTATCAAGTGAAGTGGAGTTTAAACAAAGGACGAACTACTTTTCTAATATTAATAGCTATTTTAAGCATATTAAATACATTAATAAGAACGTGTTAGACGAATACAATCGAAATAATTAATTTTGGGGTCAATCCAATTAAGAGACTGTTATCTTATTTACATGTGAACATTAATTAGCTCATGACGATACCTAAGTACGTGTGTCGCCTGGACAGTCACCGCTACCATCAGTTGACTGGACAATCTCTTTACATGAGCTGCTGTTTACATGTGAACATTAGCTCATGACGATACCTAAGTACGTGTGTCGCCTGGACAGTCAACACTACCATCAGTTGACTGGACAATCTCTTTACATGAGCTGCTGTTTACATGTGAACATTAGCTCATGACGATACCTAAGTACGTGTGTCGCCTGGACAGTCACCGCTACCATCAGTTGACTGGACAATCTCTTTACATGAGCTGCTGTTTACATGTGAACATTAGCTCATGACGATACCTAAGTACGTGTGTCGCCTGGACAGTCACCGCTACTATCAGTTGACTGGACAATCTCTTTACATGAGCTGCTGTTTACATGTGAACATTAGCTCATGACGATACCTAAGTACGTGTGTCGCCTGGACAGTCACCGCTACCATCAGTTGACTGGACAATCTCTTTACATGAGCTGCTGTTTACATGTGATCATTAGCTCATGACGATACCTAAGTACGTGTGTCGCCTGGACAGTCACCGCTACCATCAGTTGACTGGACAATCTCTTTACATGAGCTGCTGTTTACATGTGAACATTAGTTCATGACGATACCTAAGTACGTGTGTCGCCTGGACAGTCACCGCTACCATCAGTTGACTGGACAATCTCTTTACATGAGCTGCTGTTTACATGTGATCATTAGCTCATGACGACACAATACATACAGGTTGCTGCAATAGTTATAACACGATTTAAATAAGATAAAAAAGCAATGTTTATTTTGCAATAACTTATTAATGAATTTTATTATACTTAGGTATTTGATTGCATCTTTTGATTAATTAATTCTGATTATAGACTGATAAGATAATAAATACCAAATACGTAGCGAAATATATATTTAAAGCTACAAAAGTACCGAAGTACCTATTTTAAAATCGGTACTTACATTAAGAACAAAAAAAAAGTTTGTACGAAAGAAAGCCTAATTCAAGGAAGAAAAAATGCCAAAAATAATAAAAATAATTTTAAATTATGTCTATACATAGTAATACGTCTTTAGCCTAACCTACAGCGATGGGAGAGCCATGCTTCGGCACAAATAGGTCGGCTCGACCGAAGTGATACTAGGGTCCCATAGAAAACCGGCGTGAAAGAACCATAGCGTTGTGTTTCGCCGTGTGAGTGAGGTTACCGGAGGCCCAATTCATCACCTTCCCCAATCCCTAAAAAGGTAGCCAACGTACTCCTCCGTTGCTGCGGGTATCATCAGGTAATCCGTCTGCTCGTTTGCCGTCCTATCACTTCGTAACATGGTCGAATTGAGCGAACCTCTTTTGTTTTAAATCTGTTAAAAACTCTTTGTTATTTTAATGCTTTTAGTTCTAAAACTTCTCAGTATTTAGACAGAATAAGAGATTGTTTATTTTATACAGAATCTGTCATTCATTAGTCTACAAATGTAGTTTAAATTATTATTTAGAAAGAAACATTAAAATCGCTTCCAGTAATAATTGTGACGTCAATTCCACGTTCACGGAATATTAGCTTATCGAGCTCAGGAAACCAAGTAATACAGCGGTATAGGTTTTTAATTTTCAAATTACGACTATATTTATCAACATACTCTTTACAAAAATATTATTTACGTCGAATTAATTCAATTATCTGATAAAAATCGGAAAGTGATCGTGATAATGCTAAAAGCGCGGGAATATTTTCAACTGTCACTGTCATTTGTTTTTTTTTAATTCTACTGTACATAGCAACAAAGCTTAGAGCCTGATGCTAAGCGGACACTATAGCCATAGAACACAGTTCGCAAATGCAATACCAAAGGCAAAAATATTATTAAAAACTAAGGTACCAACTTCCGTTCGAGGATTCGCACGCGTATAAAAGTATTCTATCATGGGATTTAAAAACAGCAGCGTTTAAAGCGATAGCGCGACTTAAATACGGAAGTCAAGTATAATTTATAGCCTTTAGCACTCAGGAACATTGTAGCTATCTATCAGTGAAAGAATGTTGTAAATCTGACTAGCGGTTCCAAAGATAACCCCGTTCATACAAACTTACAAATTAAGACCTTTTTTCATGAATTTGCTATACGAAGTTTGGTTACAGTAATTTTATGAATGTTTCGTTTTTTTCGATGTTTGTTGATGGATAATGCGTAAGTTTTTGATTTCGTCACGCTCATAAAATGTCTTCTGTATCGTGAGTGCATTACAAGCACACAATTTCACATGCACATCACACGCAGACCCGGAACAATAAAACGTATCTTAAAAAGTAACCTCCAATTTTAAATGAGGGAGAGCCATGCTTCGGCACGTATGGGTTGGCTCGACCGGAGTGATGCCACGGCCTCGCAGAAAACCGGCGTGAAATAACCAAAGAGTTGTGTTTCGCCGTGTGAGTGAGGTTACCGGAGGCCCAATCCTTCTCCTACCCCAATCCGTTCCCTTTCCCAAAATCTCCAAATCCCTAATCCCTAAAAGGTCGACAACGCACTCGTAACTCCTCCGTCGTTGCGAGTCTCCATGGGCAACGCTGATTGCTTACCATCAGGTAATCAGTTTGCTCGTTTGCCGACCAATGACATAAAAAAAGCCTTGGAAACTTCATTTAACGTTATTTTCCTACATCACTTAAGGTACATGTTAATCAAACTATTACTACTGTCTATAGTGCGAATTGGACATGCAAACTTAAACGTCAAAATGCCGTCAACTGTCAAACGTTACGTGTTACATTAACAATCTTATACTAACTGTTTTAAGGTCGAAAATCGATTGGGGTCATTTGAAAGATGACAACTGACTTTCGTTTCCGCCATTTTGGTGCTCCACAAAAGTTTCTCCAAGCCAGTAGCGTAGCGAAGGTGTGTCCGCAAATAAAATTCTAACAAAGTAAATATATGAAATCAAGATATTTTTTGCGTATATTTGCTTTGAGAACCACGTCATGATGTTGTAATTGTGATAAGCAGTGTGATTCTGTATATATACTTCATTCTAAACTTCGTATCTGAATCCGCTGTGAGTAGTAGTAGTACACTAGCGCTACACTTGCGAGTTGAGCTAAATTGACCGCAACATTTTGATAGATAAAGTATGAGATGACGTTAAAAGTGGCATTCTATAATGTAATTTCCCCGTCACTTCGACGCTCACACTCGAACAAGATTCAAAATCAAACAAATTTTATAGAATCGACGTCAAGTACAAAGTAGAATATTTGTGATATTACTCTTCATGTGGGTGTAACCCGGCTATGGGTGGGCATATAATACGCTACGAGAAATCATTTTAGACTGTACACTTCGAAAAGTATATAAATCGCTACATGTACGTAGGTCGGCAAACGAGCAGACGGATTACCTGATGGTAAGCAATCAGCACCGCCCATGGACACTCTTAGTACCAAAGGAGGTACTACAAGTGCGTTGCAGGCCTCTTGTGGGTTATTAGAGATTTAAGGATTGAGGATGGTGATTTTAATTGTGGTTCAGCCATACTTCGGCACGAATGGGTCGGCTCGACCGGAGTGATACCACGGCCTCACAAATGACCGGCGTGAAACAACCACAGCGTTGTGCTTCGCTGTGTGAGTGAAGTTACCGGAGGCTCAATCTTTCCATTCATCCATCCCTCCTCAATCCCAAATGCCCCAAAAGATCGGCAACGCACTCGTAACGCCTTCGTTATTAAGTGTGTCTGTATAAAAAAATTAGGTATCTACTTACTTAAGTACATACATACAAATTGTCCAAACAATGAACTTTCCTATCGACTGATGCCTACTCACAAAATAATGTACCTAAAACCACATAATTAAGTTTAAATTGTTCACAAGTTGATACTTTCTAACGTGCTTACGTTATTTCAAGTACTTATAAAGTTTTTTAACATAACCTCGCACGATACTTTCAAAATCAATATGGCTGACGACTTTTGGCGCGCTTATTGACAATGACATTTAGTTTCCTATTGTTTGTGGTCCATGCACTCGTTGTTATTATTTTATAAACAATGTTGCTTTAATTAAATATTTTGACTCAGTTACAGGTGTTTTATGTTTGTTTTTATTGTAATTTGTACGAGTTTTGTAATTTCTGCATCGCACCAAGCCGTAAGCGAAAAGTAGTAGTAGAAATAGTAATACTTATCTTTTTTTGTCAGGGAAAAATCATCTTACGACGTGATGAGAGTGAGGCGAGAGGAAGTGTCAACCTCTTATTGATTAAAACCCCCCGTTTGTTCTTCTGTTCTAGGCCGAGGCCGTGGTGCCTCATTGCGCTTACCCCGCAATCCCGGCTTAACATCAGCACTTTAGGGGTGTGTGGAACGCTACGCGCCGTACGCTCGGGTCTGGTTCTAGTCGGGCGGCGAGCTACTCTTCTCGCCGTCCGCAGACCTGCGCTTAAAGTGGCCGGAGATCATTACTCGATCCCCGACGCCCGGAGTGTCGCCTACTGCGGCTGGGGCGTGAGGAGGATAGATCCCTCACGCGCTCCGTCTGGTCCTTTGCGAGCATCACTGCTTCGCAAGAGGAGACGGCAATATCTAATAACTAAGGGATGTTACATAATGCGTAAAAATGTTCATTTCGAAAACCGTTGACCTCATACAAAAATCTTTCGTATCAATTTATGAATTGGCTATCAACCTGACTATAATAAGACTTCAGACGCACGTCTCGAACGCAAAAATAGCTCAAAAAAGTGAACACAAAAGCAAAAAACCGGCGGATCATTCAGAAAATCGAATATAAAACATCTAAAAATAGCTTCTAAATTCAAATTCATTTCAACAGCTTAAATTTACTGAAACGACATTTGTATACGGTGCGGCCAAAGACCTTTGCTTACAAAAAAAAACTTTTAATACAGCGCATGACGGCTGTCAAAATTGACATTAGTAAAAACTGTCACGCAAACGAAATGTTTCATGGATTTTTGCATCCATTTCGGGCTTATCATCACGATTTCGACGTTTCAGAGGTCGGAGACGAAGACAGGGTTTTTATGCGAAATTTAAAAATAGAAATAGATTGCTTCCGTTGCTTGGAGAGGTCAAGATCAAGATGGCACCGTCTAGACTGGACTAACTGACTCTAAACAATGTTGAGGCAAAATTCCCGTATTATTGTCAGTTGAAAAGAAAATAAAAATAAAGTAAAATCATAGCGAATTGGCATCAATTTTTTGTTTTAGATAACTATACCTAAGACCCGGAACTATAATGTAGTCACGTATATCCTAGCCAAATTTTGAACGCGAAAGTCTGTAGGTTATTTTTTACTCTTTCATGTAAAAACTATACTGAACGATTCTGAATAAAATTTGGCACAGGGATAGATTATAGTCTGGAATAAAAACTCCTATTAGTAGCAAAGGCCCCTTCTCACACGGAGAAGTTTTTAACATTAACCACCATGCTTGCTCAAGGCGTTTTGGTCATTTTCAACTTATATTAGTTTCCTAATGATGTTTTCCTTCCTCGTATATCAGTGGTGGTCTAATAATCATACAAAGTACATGTAACTCGGAAAAAGAAACACTAGTACTTGCCAGGTTTTGAACCCTCATGCATGAGAAGTTGTAGTCTTAAACACCGGGCCACCATGACAAGCTTTCGCTACATAAACGTTAATAAATCTCTTATATATGTGAGGTATGTATATTAAATACATCTATTACGCCAAACGTTAGTACACCGTTTATTATGTTATAATGACTACCTTTCTCTACGAACGAATCTTAACAGTTACAAAACCAATCATTTGCGACCTTTCAACGAAGGCCTCAAGATTATTTTGTTTTAGAATTCATTTCTCATTTCCTACTAGCTACTCGGCTTTTAGTGGTCGTAGCGTGACGTTGTGAAATTCTCTTATAAGGGAACATTTTGATCACTAGATGGCGCTAGTGCAGCTTTTAGTCTTTTCGCCCAAAAAAAATTATGGTGTATCAGTTGAGGTTGGGAACTAAACTAAAATGTAACCAACTTTGGCATGTATTTTTATCTAAAAGTATCTTACTGTTAAACTATCCTTAAATAATCTTTGTACGTTTTTTATACGACCTTTTTAATATAAAAATACATACCAAGATTATTTATCTTTAGTTTTACCATTTAAACTGATAGACCATAGCTAGTATCATGCCATTGGACGTTAAACTTTTTAAGCATAATTTATTGGGCACACTGTCTTTTTGTTAGGTAAGCGCCATCTAGTGTCAAAATAAAGAACTATGGGCGTCATTCGATTCCACGAGTTTAGTGGCCTGAGTAGCTTATTGTTAATGTATTATTTACGGAAAATATTTGTATGTCATATTGCCCATAGGGGCGATTTCTAAGCACCCACATAATTTATATACAGACAGTTAAGTGTATAACAGAATTGTGAATATTTGTGTCATCTCGTGTAATGTTATCAACAATAATATATGTGTCTCCCACGGTAGGTACTTTTCTCGCCACCGGTGACCAACTGTAGTGGAGGATTTCTTTTCAATAGTATGTTGTCGGCAGTCTAGGGCTTAAGAGCCGATGATGGGACTATACATTAGACAGGGACCGGGCAGCAGCACTCTCAGAGAAACCTGAACCTCTTTTTTTGTCAGGTGAAATCATCAAGTGACTTCTCCCGCCCAGGATAAGGCGAGAGAGAGTGTCAGACTCTTACTGAATAAAAACCCTCTCGTTACTTCTCCTGCTATGGGCCGAGGCCCTTATTGTGCTTGCCCCGCAACCTCAGCTGAACCTGAACCTCTTAAACTGAGATCTTCAATCCGCCTGTCGACTATATCAGAACCTTAAAACCGACAAAAGCACTCAATAGTATAAAAATATCAACCAAAACTACGCTAAAAGAAATTCGCCAATTTCATCCCAAAAGCAAAAAAAGAGAAATGGGGCTTGTTCTATCACGAATCACGAACAATACGCGACGCTTTCAACCAATAGCGTCCTTGCATTTTAACGCATCCTATCTTTCAGCCAATTAGATTGAAGATATAAAATTGATACCGTTATCTTTGGATTGGGAAACAGATCATTGTACTTTTTTGCAGATATTTTTATTATCGTAATGTTATAGATAAAAAACCTTTGGATTTAAGATAGTACAATCAGAAATAAGTATTACACATTATGTAAAATGTGGACGAAAGATGATTAGAACGGGTGTTGTTCGTAATAGAACAATTTGAAATGTTATTTAAAGTCAATAGCAACTTTGTGACGTCAACAAGGTCAGATTTTACGGACGCAAGCGCAATAATTTACCGCTGCACAGTTGGGAGCTGGAGTACGAACGGGGGTTTTTAGTCAGTAAGAGACTGACACTCTCTTTCACGGCGATCTTCGGTCGCTATAAGCGCGGGTCTTCGGTCGGCTACCAGCCGATGTTTAGCCGGGGTTGCGGGTCGCAATGTACCGCGGCCTCGACCTAGAGCAGGAGAAGGAACGGGATAGTAATGGTGAGTAGGTAAGTCTGACAATTTATCTCACAAGCTGCATACGAAAATGCGTCAAAATACAACAAAAAATAAATAATAAAAATGGCGGTTAATAACGCAACCATCATAAATGTGTACTGCGAGTATTTCACCAGTACCGACTTCAAAAAGAAATCCTAATGAATGAAATTTGAAAAAAACGAACAGACCGATGAAAAAGGCAACGTAAAAAAAAACATTTAGTAAGCTGTGAATGCTATATACAAGACAAGAAACTTACAAATATCCAAACAGTACGTCACAGCGCAAAAGGCCGATGCTCGGCTGAATGATGGGGAAGGCAAGTAGGCTCGAGATCACGGCGCCAATTTTCAGGACTATCCCGTATGTGATAATCAACTGATGGCAAGTTATATGTACGCCACTCATTGAAATCCCCTAACATCAGACATACAAGTGCTTTGCCGGCCTTTTTTGGACCTTTTTTGGACGTCCGGTAATCTTACTCACACGTCTAAACACAACGCTAGCATATTTTCGAAGGCATCATGAAGTTGAACTCTTTCATGTGAAGTTATATTTATTAAGGACTAATTATTTCCTACCTTCATTTTATGGCATCAAGTAACTTTTGTTGTTACTTATACATAGTCCAATTGTTGGATGTCTTAAAATATCATCATAACCAGCCTATTAGTGCCCACTGCTGAGCAAAGGCCTCTTCTCACACGGAAAAGTTTTGAGCGTTATCACCACCTTTGCTCAAGGCGGATTGGCGATTTCAAACTTATGATTAGAAATGATGAGTCCAGATTTCAACATGATGTTTTTCCTTCACCGTATGTAAGTGGTGCCTAAAGTACATATAACTCGGTAAGTCACAATGGTACTTGCCATAAAAATATATCAGGACAGGATTTATAAAGATTATTTAAGTCAATATGGTCGACTATATCTTTTGGATACCTACCTATATTTTTGTGTATACCTTTTTTATCAGAATTCAAACGCAATTTCCACTAATAATGAATTTTGTAATGATATGCATATTTTTAAGGTGACCAGCGTTACAATGACTGATTAAGGTACAAATTATAAAGTACTATTTAGATTATCATTTTTCGTAATTATTTCTTTTCTTTCTTTCATCAGTGAGATTTTTTCATGTCATAGGTATTACCTGACCTAAGCAATCAGCGCCGCCCATTGTCACTTGTAATATCAAAGAAGTGTGTTGCCGACTTCTTGCGGTTTATTAGGGATTGGGCTTCCGGTAACCCCACCAACACGACGAAACAACGTAAGTATTGATTCACGCCTGTATTCTGTGAGGCCGTGGTATCACCCCGGTCGAGCCGGCCATTCGTGCCGAGGCTTGGCTCTCCAGCACTTTGATCCGCTGCAGATTCTCTGTCAAAGCGACTTTTACTACAAATACATTCCTCTCTACAGTTACACGGCAGAACCTTCAACAAAATTATTATTATAAAATGCATTTAAATAGCTCGACAAGTTAACGTTATGTATATAACATAGGTATTTGTACATAAGGAAACTGATTACAAACTGTGTACGTACTTAAACAGCTTATTAATACGAGTAAACAAGAACATCTACTAGAATACATAATATTTATACATTAGACGGGGTTGCGGGGTAAACGCAATGAGGCACCGCGGCCTCGGCCTAAAGCAGGAGAAGGAACAGGGGGTTTTAGTCAGTAAGAGAACTGACCTTGTTAAGTTACAAGAGTACACGCAATACTATTTTCACTATATTAACTAAAAATCGCGGGTTACTCACGAACCACAGAGGGGTTCTTCCTCATGAGCAGCGTGCGCGGACGCGGCGACGTCGCCGCGTATACACACGTGAGTATCCCGCGATTTTTAGTTAATTTAGTATGTCTCACGATAGTTATTATAAAAACATATTTTCACTATCCCCCCTCTCCTCTCACAAAAAACGTATAACAGAGCTTAGGCAGCTAGCATTCACCGCTATCACGCCTGGTGGTAAGCGTAAACGATGATGCGACCTGCAATTAAAACTTAAAGTAACTAAAAACAATATTTTTTTTGGTGACAATTAATGCAGTAAAAATCTATACCTACTTATTTATCCAAGTAAAACAAACTAAACTCAATGTTTGACGTGTTGCAAAATAAATTTTTTTCTTTTTTTTTCTTCTTTCTTTCCTCTTTTTCGTAAAAAATGCAAGTAAAATCTACACTTATAGGGTAAATAAGTGTAGATTTTAACTACTAACTTAAGTATAAAATCTCAGGTCTTTTCCATAGTAATCGGGCTATTTGTCCGGTCTTTTGATTTTTCATCTGGTAACCCTACCTGCGATGGACCACGCCTACCCAAAAGCAACCTATTCACGCGGGCCTTGAAGACGCCCAGGTTATCACATCGGGGAATACAGAACTTACAGATATGAATGAATGAACTCGAACAAAAAAACCAGAAAACAAATGAAACTCTTAAGCGTTGTGAGTACACGGTAAAGTGTTACCATTTGACCTTTATTATAATAGGTCTTTATATAATTATTATAATAGGTCTTTACCTATGAATTTGCCGTTTTGCATGAAAAAAATTAAACGAATTTTTTGATTTGAAATGCGATGAAAATGTAACACTAATCAATAAGCAAATGATTACTTTTGGAAAAAGGATCCTATGTTTTTAAAACAAAATCAATTACCCTTAGCCTAACAAAAACAATTTTTATTTGAAATTGCCAGTACTTCAGAACGGAAATTTCATAGGTAAATACCTATTATCTCAAGTTGTTACTTACTATTAATATTTTAATCTATACATCACTACATGTTAATAAAATTGGAGTGTCTGTTTGTAATATTGAAATTATAACTGATTTTTACTTAATGCACATATCAATTACTGTAACAAAAATTACAATTTTGTCTGTCTGTTTGTTTCGGCTATTCTTTGATATGGCGGGACCGATCCTGACCGAAATTTATTGGTCGGAAGTTGATGTAATAAGGATTAACTAAGGCTACTTGCATTGTATAAAAAATCTTATTATTATCAAATTAAATCAAAGAACCGTCGTGTTCCCGCGTTGAAGCGATAATCAAATTTTACGCAGACGAAGTCGCAGGTAAAAACTTGTCTTTAATTAATTCTGTATTTTATCATAATGGGATTTCCCAAGCTGTATTTAAGAGATAATGTTTAATGTAAACAGTATTTTATTTATTTATTTATTTATTTATTATAGGCTTCTCAACAATGAGTACACTATACTATATAATTTGTACATTTCAAACTTAATTCTAAGTGCCCCATTACTTATAGAGAAGCACAGCATGCACTATAATATTATGCGCAGGTATTAAAATAATTAATCGATTTTGAATAAATAATACATTATCAGAAAAGTTAAATTGAAGCTGAATTGATTACAAAAAATAAAATCTGAATTAGATACTTAACACACAAAATTAAATTAAAATTAAGTAAAACAGATTAGATTTTAAAAATTAAATTTAAAACAATTAAATTTGACTAATTGATTAGAGGTACCCATTAGATAGCAAGCGTGGCTCTTTTAATAGCATGTACAGAAGAGGTGAACAAGTCAATATCCGCTTCGTGCTCTTTGTAAGCAGTATACATTCGTGATAGTGGACAGTGTTGTCTCAAATTGGTGCGACATCTCGGCATGCAAAAAAGTTTCCTGTTAGAGCTTCTCGGCAGAATACGTGGCACATGGAATAAGACCCTACTGAGCAAGTCGGGACAGTTAAGAGAGCCCGTAACTAACTTCTTAAGAAAAACCAAATCGAGCATAACCCTGCGTCTCTCCAGCGACACCATCCCAAAATGCTTCAGTCGCTCATGGTACGATTTAAGCCTGTTTCCCATATTACTGGCATAAGTAAGATGCCACAGGAACCGCTTCTGCAGCCGCTCAATGCGTTTGATGTGAACCTTATATACAGGCGACCAAACCACACTGCAATACTCGAGATGGCTTCTTACCAGAGAATTGTACATAATTTTTTTGATGGCCGGTTTTTTGAAATTTTTACACTCTCTCATTACAAAACCAAGCATCTTGATGGATTTTAAAATAGTTTTGTCAATATGTTCGACAAAACTTAGCTTTTTATTGAACTGTACACCTAGATCTCGTATTGTTTCAACATCAATAAGTCGCTCACCATTAATTTCGTATGCTGACTGCAAGATATTTTTATTTTTTGAAAATTTTATGTGTTGACATTTTCTAACATTTAGTGACATTTTATTGTGTTCACACCACTCTGTCAACCGGTCCAAGTCGCTTTGCAATAATGCCGGATCCGCAGGGCTTCTTATAGACCTCATGACTTTTAGATCATCGGCGAACAAGAATATCATCGAGTTTGAGAAGCATTTGTAAATGTCATTTATGAACAGAGTAAATAAATGCGGACCCAAATGAGAACCCTGGGGTATTCCGGAAGTTGCAATGTACGATTTTGAAGAACAGCCATCTATCACAACCCTGAGCGTCCGACCAGACAAATATGATTGGACCCAACTCAGAAGAGGGTCTGAAACGCCATACCTTTTAAGCTTCATGACGAGTATGTCATGATCTACTACGTCAAAGGCCTTGCTAAAGTCGGTGTAGACTGCATCAACTTGGACACGCGTATCAACCTCCTCCACAATGCCTTCAACATAGGACACCAAATTGGTAGCTGTCGATTTTCCCTTCATAAATCCGTGTTGGTTGTATATTATTAGCTGTGATAAATGTCTAACAAGCACAGGGCATATAAGAGCTTCAAATACCTTAGCCAGAGTGGAGAGAATGGCGATAGGCCTATAATTGCCCACATCGGACTGATCCCCGTTTTTGAAAATTGGCACAATTTTGGTTTGCTTCCAAATAGTCGGAAAGCTACCCCGCAGCAGAGAATAATTAAATAATATGGTTAATGGCAATGATAGAATATCTGCCAACTTATTTAAAAGCAGAGCAGGTATGCCATCAGGGCCTGCTCCCTTGTATATATCCAATTTTTTTAATTCTTTGCGGATCTGATCTTGTGGGATAGTTATTTGGCCTAACATGCTATTTCTTATGCAGCTATCCGTGTCAGCATGTGCGGTCGCATGGACACCATTTCCAACAGTACCATACACCTTTGAAAAATGAGAGGCAAAATAATTACAAATTTCATTTATGTTGTCAGTATATTATTTATATAAAAAACATATATGTAATTCATTAATACATTATTGCAAAGTAAACATACATCAAATGAAAGGTACTTCAGAAACTTGTAGATTGTGTCGTCATGAGCTAATGTTCACATGTAAACAGCAGCTCATGTAAAGAGATTGTCCAGTCAACTGATGGTAGCGGTGACTGTCCAGGCGACACACATACTTAGGTATCGTCATGAGCTAATGTTCACATGTAAACAGCAGCTCATGTAAAGAGATTGTCCAGTCAACTGATGGTAGCGGTGACTGTCCAGGCGACACACGTACTTAGGTATCGCCATGAGCTAATGTTCACATGTAAACAGCAGCTCATGTAAAGAGATTGTCCAGTCAACTGATGGTAGCGGTGACTGTCCAGGCGACACACGTACTTAGGTATCGTCATGAGCTAATGTTCACATGTAAACAGCAGCTCATGTAAAGAGATTGTCCAGTCAACTGATGGTAGCGGTGACTGTCCAGGCGACACACGTACTTAGGTATCGCCATGAGCTAATGTTCACATGTAAACAGCAGCTCATGTAAAGAGATTGTCCAGTCAACTGATGGTAGCGGTGACTGTCCAGGCGACACACGTACTTAGGTATCGTCATGAGCTAATGTTCATATGTAAACAGCAGCTCATGTAAAGAGATTGTCCAGTCAACTGATGGTAGCGGTGACTGTCCAGGCGACACACGTACTTAGGTATCGTTGTGAGCTAATGTTCACATGTAAACAGCAGCTCATGTAAAGAGATTGTCCAGTCAACTGATGGTAGCGGTGACTGTCCAGGCGACACACGTACTTAGGTATCGTCATGAGCTAATGTTCACATGTAAACAGCAGCTCATGTAAAGAGATTGTCCAGTCAACTGATGGCAGCGGTGACTGTCCAGGCGACACACGTACTTAGGTATCGTCATAAGCTAATGTTCACATGTAAACAGCAGCTCATGTAAAGAGATTGTCCAGTCAACTGATGGCAGCGGTGACTGTCCAGGCGACACACGTACTTAGGTATCGTTGTGAGCATCTTGGCATTAATAATCCCTGTTAATAATGTGTACCTACATAAGAACACAGTAATAATATTGTATGTAATTTTATTTACTTTCTGATAAAGAGGACCTTGATTACATGATATCGCTTTGTTTGTTTCATCAGTCGTATTTATTTACTTAGAAACCTATTTCCTCAGATTATTTACAAGAAATTGGGTTGGGGGTTATTCTGTTGCTCAAATAATACTGTGTAAACTATTTTGTAGGTTAAATGCTCAAAAATTATTGGTAGGTCGTGGTGGCCCGGCGGTTAAGGAGCCCGCTCATGCATGAGGGTGTGGCCAGTACCAATGTGACTTTTTCCGAGTTATAATGTACTTTCTATGATTATTTAGACACCACTGACATACGGTGAAGGAAAACATCGTGAGGAAACCTGGACTTATAATTTCTAATTAAAAGTTTGAAAGCGCCAACCCGCATGGTGATTAATGCTCAAGCTTTCTCCGTTTGAGAAGTGGCCTTTGCTTAGCAGTGGGCTCTTATAGGCTGATAATGATGATGATAAAAAGAGGCGTGTAACACTGTTTACTACTGTAGGACATCAGTGTTGCCAATATCATAATCACAATAAAAAAATCAACTGCGAAATAGTTGGCGTCGTATTTATTTCATATCTATAGATACTTATAAGCTTTGTTGATATTTTAGCAATCACCGTGTCAGTTAGATAAATACAGAGTTGCAGATAAGATTAAAATGTTCGACATGGTTGTTATAAAAGTTATGTCATGTGACGACGTCGATGATAACGAGTGAAAAAAAAATTAATATTGACATTGACAGGTGTTAGTAATGGCGCCAAAATATGGTGTAAGTTTTATTAGAAACTAAAAGTCATCGTAGCCTATGTTTTATTCCAAGAGGCGGACGGCGAGTAAGGGTAGCTCGTCGCTGGACCAGAACCAGACCCGAGCGTACGGCGCGTAGCGTTCCGCGCGCGTCTCAAAGAGCCAATAGACCGCCACAGACGGGGCCCTATAGGGGTGATGTTCAGCCGGGGTTGCGGGGTAAGCGCAATGAGGCACCGCGACCTCGGCCTAAAGCAGGAGAAGGAACGGGGGGTTTTTAGTCAGTAAGAGTCTGACACTCCTGCCCGACCCTGGGCGGGAGGAGTCATTTAATGATTTTCCCTTCACAAAAAAGCCTATGTTTAATTTGCTGATAGGTTTATAAATATTAATAGCTCTTTTCGGGTAAGCTGTCGATAACTCTATATTTCTGTCAGATTTAATCCAGATCCGTTCATTAGTTCTCACGTGAGATTGTAACAAACATACATCCATACTTACAAACTAACGCAGTAAGATTATAAGGTAAATTGGTACAGAAACAAATTCAGAGGTCACACACATAATCTGCTTTATAGTCATTTGTTTTATTCATAATACACCGTGATGACAAAGAAACGAACATTCAGCCTTATGCATAGTTAATTTGGTATGCAGCCAAGAAAATAAGGATTTATTCTATGCTTAGCCAGGAACCGTTGCTTGGTTACGAATTATTCTAAGGAGATATGGCTTCGTTCTTCTTCGTATAGTTAAGTAAGTGTGGTAAGGGGTCGGCTCGACCGGAGTGATACCACGACCTCAGAGGAAGCCGGCGTGAAACAACCACAGCGTTGTGTTTCGCCGTATGAGTGAGGTTACAGAGGCCCAATGCTTCCCATCCCCAAATCCCTAAAAGGTCGGCAACTCACTCGTAACTCATCCGTCGTTGCGGATGTCCAAGGGCGGCGGTGATTGCTTACCATCAGGTAATCCGTTTGCTCGTTTGCCGACCTATTACATAAAAAAACTGTAACCTCAGCTACTGTCTTCACTGATACATTATCTGTTTACTGATCTCTATAAACAAATAACTTACTTAGTTGATTGTCTGAAACAACTTTCTCGAATATCCCTACGAAAACTTGAAGGTAATTCCTATGTGCATTTAGCTACATTTACATAATTATATATTAATAGGCGACCCGCCCCGCCTTCGCACGGGTGCAATACTAATACATTTTTTTTATCAGTTCTCCACTATTTAATGGATGTTATTATACATACCTAATAAATATTTCTCTTCAATCGCCCTATCTTTTAAAAAACCACATCAAAATCCGTTGCGTAGTTTTAAAGATTTCAGCATACATAGAGATATAGGGACAGAGAAAGCGACTTTGTTTTATACTATGTAGTGATTTTATTGAAAAAACAAACATAACAACACATATTGTTCTACTAAGTATAGGTATTTATGAAGTTAACCTCAATATACATATGTATACAAATAATTCGATTACTAGCCGTATTAATTGACTCAACGCAAACAATAACAGTCTATTATTAAATTAATTAAGAAACTAGAGCGAATGCCTACTAAAGGAGTTGTTGATTAATATTTATATAATATATTGTTTAGTTATAAATGATTTGTCTGTGGTGTTAAGTAATGTTTTGGTGGCCCAGAGGTGAAGGATCTCGCAACTCAAGCATGAGAGTGCGGTTTCCAAACCTGGCAAGTATCAATGTGACTTTTTCCGAGTTATACACATGTACTTTCTATGATTATTTAGACACCACTGACATAGGTACAGTGAAGAAAAACATCGTGAGGACACCTGGACTTATAATTTCTAATTCAGTTTGAAAACGCCAATCCGCCTTGAGCAAGCGGATAATAAAATAGGTTCCAGTAAGATTTGTTTAACTTAACTTATCTATACTAATATTATAAGGAGGTAAATTTGTAAGTTTGTATGTATGTAGGGGTAATCTTTGGACCTTTTGTTTTCCCAAATTCTTTCACTGATAGATAGCCACATTGTTCCTGAGTGCTATAGGCTATAAATTATAATTGATTTGTGTATTATAGTCGAGCTATCGCTTTGAACGATGCCGATTTTCAAATCCCGTGATACATTACTGTAGCAATAACCGAGCAAAGCCGCGGGCGGAAGCTAGTATTTTCAATGTCTTTCTAAAGAAACTGTATGTACAAAATGTACAAAATGTATGTACGTTTTAGTCATTACGTCTACGTAATGACTAAAACGTACATACATTTTGTGCGACAATTCACATAACATTTTTTCTATGAAAACTAAACATAATCATTATACCAAAAACGGAAGTGTGATAATTTTAACAATAATTTAACTTTTCATAGACTATTTTAATGTCGAAATAATTTCTTTGCAATTTGACAGATGACAGCGCGGGAAAACTACGTTATTGCCAACCGTGAAAATTCTATACTATGAAAGGAATGAACGAAAAAGGTTAGTATACGAATGTCACGCGTTAAGACAATTGATATTTAAATGTTTAATAAAATTATATACAATAAAAATGGGATGGTTTTAATTTAAATTTAAGTGGGCTTAGTGTGTACTTACCATAAGAAAGAAATATTATTTTAAAGAGGACATATTGGAGGCAAATGAGCTGACGGATCACCTGATGGTACGTGATATGCAACACCAGAGCCATTACATGTGAGCTGCTGGTCTGTTAAGAAGGAGTACGCTCGTTCATTGAAGGTCGTATCGGTTCGGAAATACCGCCACCGAAAGATCATTGCTGTGCAAGGCTAAATATTTGGCGTAAATCGTAACGTAACGGTACTTTTATTGCGAATTAAATTTATAAACTGGATGCAAAGTGGTACATAATATGAACTTTGCATTTAACATTTTTCACACGCATTGTTTAGTGGCATTTGGCCAAAATCGATAAACAAGGAAACATGGAAAGTCGAAGAATTTAAATCGTCACACAAAGATGTCAGAGTGGTTGATGTCATTGTCATATAAGAGGTACATGTGGCTTTTATACCACCTCTTTATTAACCCCCGACGGGAAAAGAGGGGTGTTATAACTTTGACGTGTCTGTCTGTTTGTCTGTGGCATCCTGGAGCCTGAACGGATGACGCGATTTCAATTTAGTTTTTTTTTTTGTATTTAAGGTGACTTACGTGCGAGTTTTCTTAGACATGGTTGACGAAAATCGATTGAGCCTTAGAAGTTATGGGGAATAAGTGTCGAAGGGTAACCAAAGGTCTGCAAATATGTATAGGTACTCGAGTGGGGTCTCGAAAAATGAAAGCGCACTGAAAGGATGTTGATGACTCAATCGAGAAAAAATGATAAAAAATACCTAAAAAAGTATAAAATAAAATAAAAAATAGACCCTCGACAAAATAGAAATATGTAGTAGATAATAAAATATTTGGATCGGTCTTCCAACGCCACGTTTTTTTTTAAATTATTACTTTTTAAAGGAATATTAGATACTTTGTGAAGGTTTTATTTTTAAATTTTTATGTAATGAGGTTAATGCTGTTCAGCCAGCAGCCGCAATGAGATACCGCCGCCTTAGCCTAACGTAGGAGAAGGAACGGGGAGACCGTTCCGTCTCCTGCTCTACTTTTTAGTCGGTAGGAGTCTGACACTTTTCCTCTGTCGCCTCATCTGGGAGGAAAAAGTCATTTGATGGTTTTATCCTCACAACAAAACCCTTCATAAAAAAGGACGGATAATCTAATTAGCAAGGAGCCGGCGGATCTGAAAGTCAATGCAAAAGGCCCACGTTCACGGGCAGTCGTTTAAGGTTCATCTTCACCATAAATTTTCACATTATCTTCACAGAATTACAAATTTTTGTGGTCAACTTTCTAATGTTAATATTGCATGACTTGAAATATTTATAATAATTACGATTACTATAATGTTTAAGCGGATAAAGAAGATGGGAGTCATTTCCTTACTACGATTTACCATTTTGCTATTTTCACCACTAGATGGCGCTGGCGAAGTTAATAGTCCTACTTCACTACGCAATTGTCCAAGAACTGATGAACGTTAGTGTCTCTCTTTATGGAGGAATCATCAAAAGACTTCTTTCGCCCAAGATGGGGCAAGAGGGAGTGGCAGACTCTTACTGACTAAAAATTCCCCTGTTCCTTCTCCTGGTCCTGGCCGAGGACACGTTATCCTGTTGCTCTGCCCCACTCCCGACTCAGCATTGGTCACGTTAGAGAAGCGACTTTGTTGACACCATTTTTGGTAAATTTATAAAAGGCCATTGAATTTTTCTTAAAATACATTCCAAGGCCTCCTACTTCCAGTTGCCAAGTGAAAAAATAAAAGAGGTATAATTAATGTGGATGCATTCTTACTCGCAAGAGTAAAATCGATTTTTATCGACGGACAGCCGCTAAAATCGGAAACAGGAAAAAACAAGAAACAAAACTTATGTTTCTGAATATTAAAAGAGGATTTTTTTTATATCAATCCGAAGTTATCAAATCTGATACACATGTGATAAAGAAATTCTGTATAACCTTATCAATGTAAATAAATTTGTCATCGAATTTTCTGCTAATTAATTTAGAAATAGACAAAGACCATTTTTCCGGTATCAGGACTGTCTTTTGTTTTTCGATATTCTCAAATACAATTAGGGTTACAATGATTTAGATTTTTTTATGGAATACTTAGCTTTTGCCCGCGACTTTGTTCCCGTGGAATAGTGACTTCCTGCAGATTATTGGTATAAAAACTATTCTATGTCCTTTCTCGAGTTCCAAATTATGTATATCTCTACCAAATTTCACACAAATAGGTTCAGTAGTTTAGGCATGAAGAAAAGACAGACATATCGTTACTTTCGCATTTTCAATAACAGTTCGGATGTTGGCCAACGTATAGATGGATTACCTGCAGTGCAGGGCCATCCGTAATACCAAAGGAGTTGCTACGAGTGCGTTTCGTTTCGTGGGATTTAAGGATAGGGAATTGAGGGTGGGAGGACTGGTCCTCCAGTTACCTCGCACATTTGGCGAAACACAATGATTCAATCATAGGAATTTTAATTCAAGATTATTTTTAAAATCTATGTAATTAGCCATGTTGCGTCACGAATGGGAAAATTCAGATGATATATAGTTATCACTCCATACATAGTATAAAACAAAGTCGTTTCTTCTGTCCCCATAAACCTATGTAAGCTTAAATCCTTAAAACTACGCAACGGATTTTTATACAGTTTTTTTAATAGAGTGATTGAAGAGGAATTGTTATAAGTATAATAACATCCATTAAATAATGGAGGGAATTTTACATTTGGAACAATCATAAACAAAGTCATATCGAAAAGAGAGCTAAAGTTAAAAAAAAACAGAACGCGTGCTTATTTAAATAAAAATACTGACCAAAAAAAGAAAATACGGCAACAGGTGTTTTTTTATCAATATTTAACACAACCAAAACCGCAAGCTACCGCTTGATTGTATTTTAGAAATACCTAAAACAAGTTCTAATTTAATGAATTAGCACGTTGTGGTGATATCCTCCTTTGTAGGACATTCAATGTTACCACCAAAAAATACACAATTTTATTTTTATTTACAGTCTTCTGCGTGATCATGACATGATAAATTATTGTAAATATACGAGTAGTGTAGTATTCGAGTTAACTCTGTTCTTAACATGGGGATACATATTCAAAAATAAAGTAAAAAAGTACAGATTAGCAAAAAAGTTTACATCAATACTTTTTTAACGAGTCGTATACCACTGGCAACATTTACAAATAAATGTCAGTGTCAATTAATGACAATTAAAATGCGCGGTAAAAGTTACTCTTCTCTGACTAACTTATAGTAATCTGTGGTAACTATAGCAGGTAAGTAATGACTTATGCAGATTTCTATTTAGTTGTTTATTTATTGATTACATAATAATCCTACTATTATTATCTATAAACGGAAGAGTTTTTAATAGTGGATGTCTTTACTCCTCCACGTAAAACTACTTAACGGAACTGAATGAAATTTGGCACAGAGATTGATTATAGTCCTGGATCACACATGGACTACTTTTTACGCTGATACGGAAGACGATGATAAAAATAATTGTCACTAGCTTGTCTCACGTGGTTTCGCCCGCTGTTCGGCTCCATTTCATCTAAGCGTGATGTTTTATAGCCTATAGCATTCAGGAACATTGTAGCTAACTATAAGTGAAAGAATTTTGGCAATCCGACCAGCAGTTCCAAAGATTACCCCCTACATACCTACAAACTTACTTTACGTCTTTATAATATTGGTATAGATGAATCGATGACATAACAAACCGTGTAGATAACGTTCAGTCAACATTACGTAAAAAAAGTAATGAACGTGAGTTTGTGGTTTATCTTGAAGTAGGTAGCTGTCAGTTCTGTCTAACGGCCATCCTCAACAACCTATGTGTTTATAGATTGGCTTGTCTACACTAATATTATAAAGAGGTAAAATTTTAAGTTTGTATGTATCTTGGGAACGGCTGGTCGGATTGCCAAAATTCTTTCACTGATAGATAGCTACAATGTTTCTGAGTGCTATAGGCTATAAAACATCACGCTACGATACGATACGCAAATGGAGATGAGCAGCGGGTGAAACCGCGAGAGAGTAGCTAGTTTGTAATATGCCTAATTTATTGTAAAGTCAAGTCAACAACTAATGCAGGTAAAGATAAACTTCGGCCAAGGTTATTGATCGAGCCTTTTTAATTAAACGAGATTACTTCGCGATTGCCAGTACAGACCATATTTGTTTATATATGAAGAAATACCTACATAATTGTAGTTTATTTTACCTCCTTACTTCCGAGATTTTTATAATGTTGAAATAAAGTTAAGGGAACCTTTAATTTCGATTCATAATTTGTCATTATAAGTAGAATATCAATAATAACCGAAATCGGTAAGATAAACTGTCAAAACTTTAGTGTGGCAACATTAAGAAGAATAATTTTGTTTTGTCATTTGAATTTCAAAATAAAACTCAGCAAGTGAACCTTTGACTTTCCTTTCGTCAAGGAGAAAATTTGCATGTTTAAGAAAAATAAACGTAAGTATGTATAACTAAGTAATATACTTGTGTATATATCTTCTTTAGGATTCCGTAAATACATCTTTACATTATTGTTTCTCTTGTGTCTTTTGACATTTCAGAATTGTTTAAAACTAATTTTATCGAGACTTTAAATATGTATATAGTTCGTTGTGAGGTAAGCGCAATGAGGCACCGCGACCTCGGCCCAGAGCAGGAGAAGGAACGGGGGTTTTAGTTAGTAAGAGTCTGACACTCCCTCCCGCCTAACGCTGGGCGGGAGAAGTCATTTGATGATGACCCCTCATAAGAAAAAGATGTACTATAGCTTTAATAATACAACTAAAAAGTTCCCTGTGTTACTCTAGAAGTCTGGACTATGATCAACCTACCAAATTTCATCTAGATCAGTTCCGTAGTGTTCACATACATAAATCAAACTGATATAAGCAATTATGTCTCTTTTAATTATCTTATGAAGATAATAAGGTAAATAAAGTTACCATAATCTATTTCTTTTCTCAAACCCGTTAAAGAAAGGAAAATTTTTTTTTTTTATTATTGCAACATTTTTGACAACGAATCGATTCGCACTTGACAATTATTTATCTGTGTCAGTCAATGAAAAATGAAGCAACGAATGAATAAATGAAAATGAATTCGATCCTGTATTTTTTAAATATTTATTTAGAGGCGCCATTGTGGCCGGATGTATAAATTATTTAGAAGGTTTTGTGGTGCGACAAGAGTATTTTAGGTGTATGTATTCTGTTATTTTTAGCGATGCATGCATTCTTTGCTTTTTTAAGCTTGTTATTTTAACTGTAAATACATATTTTGTTACTGTTTTTTTTTAATTCATCAAATGACAATCGACGACGATGAGAGGGCGTATCAGATTCTTACTGACTAAAAACCGCCTCGATCTTTCTCCTGCTCCAGGTTGAGGCCGCGGTACCTTATTGCGCTTACCCCGCAACCCCGGCTGAACATAAGCCCTATAGAGCCCCGTCTGTGGTGGTCTATCGGCTCTTTGAGGCGCGCGCGGAACGCTACGCGCCATACGCTCGGGTCTGGTTCTGGTCGGGCGGTGAGCTCCTTTCACGCCGCAGACCCGCGCTCTAGGTGGTCGGAGATCGTCTTTTGTCATCTCGAGTCCTGAAGGCTGGAATGGCATATACTACTACGCACTCAATCTCCTTATTTGCAATGATTACTACAATATAGAATATAGAAACAGGAGACGGCTTCCTAGTTCCTCACGCTTCGCACCATGGATAGGCTAAGGCGGCGAGAGGTCTTTTGAAAAAAATCTATATTGTACCTATTTTCGCTTTCTCTGAAGATGCTGTCTAGTCTAGATGCTGCTTTTACCTATCTACATAATACTAATTAGAAGTTTCTAGAATTCAATTTATGTAATCTCAAGTAAAGATTTGATTGGCTATTGTTAATCTTATATCAATTCAACACATTTAAAATTGAATATATACACTCCTAATAAACAAACCAACTTAACTATGCGATTGACGGTGTCGCTAGTGTCTTCGTGAACGAGTTTTTACAATGCATTTTGTTTAGAACACGATTAGTTCCTTTATTTGGCCGCCCGCATATATAAGTTGGTCGGGCGTGTTAATAGATTTTTAGATTAGTGAAGTCATTAAAGTTCTATTTATAGTGATTATTATGGATTTATATCCAACTAGCCTTTGTCCACGACTTTGTTCGCGTTTTATAGTGACTTCCTGCAAATTTTTGGTAAGAAAACTATCTGTGCTGTTCCAAATTTCACAGAAATCCGTTCAGTAGTTTACGCGTGAATAACAGAAAGACAGACAGAGTTACTTTCGCATTTACAATATTAGTTTGGATAAGTTACAAAGCCAAAAATAACATTTGCATGCCTAAATTATGTTTAGCAATGAATAATCAAATTCATTGTTAATTTGAATTAAATAATAAGTAATATAATGCTATGATTAATTAATAGGCACATTAATTGTGTATCCCCAATGAAATTCTAACAGGAAAAATCCAGCTTCGGTCTAGAACAATGTTATATATTTGCATGACTTTTTGGTTACGATTTATTGAGTTTTAAATTGCTTTCCGCGACCATTTCGCTGTGTATAATAATGGGAAGCTTTAATATCATAGTCATAGTAATCTTTATATATATAAGTCTACTGTAGGTACGTGTGTATGTCATTGAACTTCTCCTAAACGGCTTGACCAATATTCAAATGATTTTTTTCCCTATACGTTTGCGTTTTGCCGGCAGATCACATGCTTTTTCAATCAATCAGCGCCTGATTGATTGAAAAAGCATGTGATCTCGGAAACGAACTAACAATTTCGCTGAAATTTGGTATGGGGGTTTCCGGATTTCGTCCACTGCTGGACATAGGCCTCCCCAAATGCACGCCACTGAGCTCGATGTTCAGCTCTTCACATCCAACCACTGCCGCGGATATCGTCAGTCCACCTAGCTGGAGGGCGCCCTACACTACGTTTGCCTAGACGTGGTCTCCACTCTAGAACACGTCTAGTCCAACGATCATCGGTTCTTAGACAAATGTGACCTGCCAACTGCCATTTCAGTTTCCTAAAATAAATCACTACATAGTATAAAACAAAATCCATTTCTCTGTTTCTCCCTATGTACGTTTAAATCTTCAAAACTACGCAACGGAGTTTGATGTGGTTTTCAATAGATAGAGTGATTGTAGATACAATAAAAATAGTTAGAACTAGCTTTTAGCACGCGACTTCGTTCGCGTGGACTTCAGGTTCATCCTGTCTAGTCTAGTAATAAGCAAGAAATACGGTAACTAAGCACTGCAGAGCCCTAATCATAGGTCTATAGGTAGCTACTGCAGTATGCTCCTATAAACTACATTTAACGATCGAACTTGGCAAAGGAATAATATACTAAATCAAGAAGGTTTCAAATAATTATTATTTTATAGAATAGGAGGCACGTACACGAGCAGCCGGATCACCCGGATGGTGCTTGATCGGCTCCAAAGGAGTCAAAGCCTCACAGGTGCTGCCGGCCTTTTAAGAAGGAGTATGGAGTACTTTCCAAATCATTCATCTATACTAATATTATAAAGAGGTAACATTTGTAAGTTTGTATGTAGGGGGTAATCTTTGGAACCGCTAGTCGGATTGCCAAAATTCTTTCACTGATAGATAGCTACAATGTTCCTGAGTGCTATAGGCTATAAAACATCACGTTACGGTCAAATGGAGCTGAGCATTTTAGCGATTTTAGCTTGTTTACAATAAATACGCAAAGTTTTCCATGTCACATTTTCAGATTATAAAGACACTATTTTTCAAAACTTACTGTTGTTATTAGACCCTTATCCCTTATTAGAAAACAACGACGTATCTTTAGTCTAGGTTTAATTCACTGAGTATATTTTTGAATTTTGAATCTTATTCTGATATCTAATTCCATATACATAACTGGCTGAATAGTGACCAAGACCAAAGAAAAACCTTGTTTTAAAATAAGTCCGTAAATGCTTACATATTTACACTTAAAAATCAACTTAGTAACTATTTTGTTTAAAAAATGATTGGTAGGTAAGGACGGAGTTAAGTAATTTACTCTGGCCACGGAGGGTACGTACCTATTAGGTACTGTTTCACATAGTGTATTAAAATACTATTAAATACGTACGTAATAATTAGTTTCCAACTAGTCAAATTCAATACTTTTATCCAAGCGTCAAAAACGATACTTTTCTATGAAATTTGTATGAAAAACTGAGCTACAACGTCTAACATTTTTGCGTCAAATAGCTTACTTATTTCACAATAATTAGCTACAAAAAAATCTAAAACTTGGTGTATCGATCGATCGATGAATAAAAGTAAAGTTATTTTTCAATATTTTATTGTATTGAAACATCGAATAAATTTATTTTTGACCTAGGAAACTACCCAATTGTATAACAGATTGTATAGAACTTAAATAATAATACTAATTTGTATTACGTTCTACAACCATAGACAAGTCCAGGAAAATATTTCAATATGCCGCGATTATGATGTCATCTGTGACTCGCACATTCCCTCTCACTCGCACCCATTATGTTTTGTTTATTGCCGTCTCCTTCTTACTTATTAGTACTTAGGTATTTAAAATGGTTTTTTTATTATGATCCAATCACTTTATTGTGTAAGTTTTATTTTTAGGTTGTTACAAACGTAATAAATAAAACTTCGTATTAGTTGCAAGGTTTATAATTAGGTTTAAGACAAGTATAGGTATTTATTATAGCACATTATTGGTTCTTTATTCGCTTTACGATCGAAAAAAAAAGTCCAATCAATATATGACTCGATCTTAATCCGAAGATTTTGGATTAAGTTCGAAGTAAAAACAAATATTTATTATCTTTCTAATATTAGAAATGAGAAAGTTTTTGATGACGTATATTCGTCTTTACCGTCACATCTCAATGGTGCGTTTTTACGGTAGGTGTGGAGCAGGATGAGGAACGGGGTGGATTTTAGTCAACGAGAGACACTCTGTCACGCCTCACTTAGGGCGATAGACGTTATTTGAAGATTTTATTGTTGCTTACAATTTTTGTATCTAGAATTTGGAGATAGTAAGCTGGATAGAGACTTATTTTTTACTTATAAACTTTAGGCGGTCGTTAGTTTGGCTTGTCTCCCAGGTTAGGGCATTTTTTTGTGAGGAGAAAATAATCCAATGACTAATTTCGCCTTCCTCCCGATGAATCTGAAATAGGAACCTACCGAAGCTGCCGTGCCTGGTAAGCACCTGCGTCATTCGGAAGGTGAGAACGCCCAAGTCACACCTCAAAGAGGGGTCTTACCGCTACTATGACGGCGTGCCCGCCAGGTTAGGGACTGTAGGGTAATAAAGGCTTCTTTTTTTTTCTTATGAAAACTTCAGTCATTATGAAAACTTAAGTGTGGGAGAGCCATGCTTCGGCACGAATGGGTCGGCTCGACCGGAGTGATACCACGGCCTCACTGAAAACCGGCGTGAAACAACCGCAGCGTTGTGTTTCGCCGTGTGAGTGAGGTTACCGGAGGCCCAATCCTTCCCCTCCCTCAATCCCTAAATCTCCAAATCCCTAATCCCTAAAAGGTCGGCAACGCACTTGTAACTCCTCCGTTGTGTCCATGGGCGGCGCTGATTGCTTACCATCAGGTAATCCGTCTGCTCGTTTGCCGACCTATTACATAAAAAAAAGTCAGTTTAAAATCCCGTTTTCTCCATTTGCGTAGGGCTCCTCTCCTCTCTCTCCCCCTACACTCGTACAGCGCTACATGTCACACAGCTTGCTCCACGCAGTAGTTACAGCTGTGTGCTGTCTGCCACTCACTCAGTCAGACACGGATTCTGTTATTCTTAAGTGATTTGCATATCTGATCATAATATTATGCTATCAAACTTGTAATTCCCCGAACAAATATATGGAAATATGTCTAGTAGGTAGTTATTGTTATTAATAAATTTTTCTTTTTCTTTTTTATATTATTTTTTTATCATGGTTACACTGTTCTCACATAATTGAACTAAGTGTTTGTAAAAGGAATCTGTATGTGAAACTGATTTAAAAAGGGTGACCATGGAGTTTCTTGCTCGTTTTTCTCCATCGGAATCTACACTTTGGAACGAGCAAATAGTTTTGCTAAGAGGACTGACCGACAGACTGCCATTTTATATCTTTAAAATTTAGTTTGACGTTCAAAAGTTCCTTTAAGCGTCTAATTGAAATAAATTATTTTTACATTTTGACCCATCGTTTCTTTTTTTTTTAACAACTTACTGGTTTCTGAAAGGCTTGTCAACGCTAAAATTAACTAATCTCCTGTTAAATCTCTTGTCAAGTCATCTGATTGGTTGTTGATAATTCAGTCAACCAATCAGATGACTTGACAAGAGATTAAATTGATTTTAAAATTGACCGGCCTTTCGGGAACCGGGTGTTAGTCTGTGCGATGTTGTCACATATAGGTACAATAATAACAACTAACTTAGCTATTTTGTTAAAAGAGTAACGATATTATTGCTTTCTTTTTCTTCTCCATTCGAATCTACACTTTGGAACGAGCACCTAGCATCACTGACGAACGAATTCACATTGTTATACTATTTTGTCATTTCAAAAGTCCCTGAGGGCCCGTAGACCCTCTGTTTATGGTTGAGTTAAAGTGGATAATTTTAATTTTTTTACTATCTACCCGTGTATCTGCGTGGGTACCCTATGATGAGAAAACGTTGGCAGTTTACAAAATAATACATATTATAAATGCGAAAGTAACTCTGTCTTTTCGACACGCTTAAACTACTGAACCGATTCCTATGATATTTGGTACAGATAAAGTTTAGAACTCCAGAAAGGACAAAGGATAGTTTTGATACCAAGAATCTGCAGTACGTCACTATTCCACGTGAACGAAGTAGCGGGCAAAAGCTTGTTAATGACATTCTAAGTGAATAAGTCGGTTTGTTTTCCTTGTCGTTACAGTAACTGAAAATTATGAAGGAATTTTGACATGATTTATAGTTTTCACGGAAAAAGGATGGACAACTGAATGCAATATGGCGTCTACTCTACAGACAATTTATGGCGGGAAAATGTTATAACAAACTCGATGGCAACTACCTTGTTTTCTCATCAAGCTACAATCTATTTTATTTTTATAGTGAACTACATACTCGTACCAGCACCCGCTGATCGGCTCCTACAGATCGTAGCGTGATGTTTTATAGCTCAAAGCCTTCCTCGATAAATTTACTAATAAACACAAAAATAATAGTTCAATTCGAACCAGTAGTTCCGGAGATTAGCGCATTCAAACAAACTCTACAGCTTTATAATATTTGTATAGATATATATTATTATATAAAACTCCACTCCAAATTATACGCCAAGACCTCCAGTACACATTAATAGGTATTTATTTATTTTCAAATATTAAATATCGCTATCACAACCGTCGCGTCGGTTCCGTAAGCTCCACCCGAATCCCCGCCATCTCGCTAGCTGCTGCTGACAACCATAAATTCAATTTTCTCGCCAATTTTAATTATTTATTTTTGTTGTCAATTAAGAAACTTATTTTAAAAATAAAAAATATAAAACATAAAATTAAATAATCCTAAACCTTACATATATTATTAAATAGATTTAAGTGTTAGCTACAGATTATTTTAATGGATATAAAAGCTAGTGTAGATATTACTTCTATGAGTATGGTACTTACTTAAATACATTTTTATTCCTTTACTTCTAAATTATAATTTAAGTATGCAGATGCAGTCTTTAGTTTTTATCGAATTTTAGTTATTCTTCATCTAAATAACTGAAGATCTTTTAATTATTTAGCTTAAGAGATAAAACCATCTGGCTAAAAAAACGAATACTTATATATTTTAATATTTAGTTAAATAAAAGACTAAATATATTTCATACAATACACTAATTATTTTTAGAAATATTAAAAATGAAAAATTAAGTTAAACTGATTGATTACTTTTAAGACTAGACGTTGACAGACAAAGGCTATTTAGATTCAGTAAATATTATGATAATTTTAGACATAGCATTTAACAGGCAAAAAGCCAAAGTACCGAGCTGGATAGTTTCTAAGAAAATTTCTAAACTTGTATGTGCAGAGGTAAACATTCTGAACAGCCTTGTCCATAGAGTTTAAACATATTTGATTTATTTATGCAACGGTATTTGCATGTACAGCCTTTGTGGTAAACAAAGGAGGTAGCATTATAACACTCCATTTAAGTATTGAAGTAGTAAACAGGTATGTCTCAAAGCCAGAAGAACAAGTTAACAGTTGCATGTCTTAAAATTAAATAAAGATTTACCTCCTATCAGCATTTAGGTTTACCATATGGGGAAGTTTTGGGCCTCCAGTAATCTTACTTACACGGCAAAACACAATGCTGTGGTATGGTCGATACCTACTAGAAAAATTTGCCTCAACATCTATTCACCCCTCAAGTTTTATGGTACCAGAATCTTTGTAGCAAGCACTATATGCCACATCAGGAACTAGTATTAAGGAGGTTTAAGTGCCTAGAATAACTTTAAACCTATTGTTAGTTAAAGTAAACACTCAGTAAATTGATGATAACATTCTGAGTAAATGAACTAAGTCTGGAGCAGTGCCAGTTCAATGTATAAACACTCCTATTACATAGAACTTGGAACATTATTGGTGATTTGCAAGTTCTATTTTATTTGTGCCCTAGCTTACAGCGGCTTCACATGCATATATCCTGTAATTTTTTAAACAGCATCATTTAAAGTGATCTCTAATATTATAAAGAGTTAAGTAAGTTTGTATGTAGAGGATAATCATTGGAACCGCTGGTCAGGTTGCCAAAATTCTCTCACTGATAGATAGCTACAATGTTTCTGAGTGCTATAGGCTATAAAACATCATGCTACGATCAAATGGAGCCGGGCAGCAGGTGAAACCACATGAGAGTAGCTAGTCAAGTATATTTTATAGCCTATAGCATTCAGGAACATTTTGTTGAGAAGGAAAGGGGTGGTTTTTATTTAATTAGTGTTTGACTCTCCGTCTTACCTCAACTGTAGCGGGAAACAATATTATATCAATTACTTTTTTTTTTAAACGAACCCAGCATTTACATGTTCCTATTCTGTCTGTTGTCCTGTAGGATTGTTCAGAATTATGGTATAATAGTAATTAAAAAATAAAAAGTAACCAAACTTTTTCCTTTTTCAACCTCATAGATATCTCCAAAGTCCAAAATATAATCAAAAAATGTTCCATAGCAATATTAAATGATATAAGGATGTACATAAGTAGATAGATTATAAAGTTACTTTGTTACGAAAAGTTACAGATAGAATAGCACAGACATAGACAAAATGATAGTCTTAACATTTTATTCATTGATTTTATCAAAACTTTTTGTGTATTCTGATTGGTTGTCCTATTAACTTATTGTAGTTATGATGTAAGAAATCGCGAAAAGATAATACATTCGACATATCTCGACCGGAAATCGGCAACTAATATATAGATTTTAAGTGTAATGTTGAAGAGTTTAAGTGTATAATCATGTCCTCTTGGCTCTAAATGAATCATGAATCGTACACGAAGCTAGTTGACTGCTGCATAATATACAAGTTTATACATACAGCCAATATTCTGCGTAATTTCACTAAAAATAGTTTTTATTAAAGTCGTTTCGCAGAAGTTTTTGCACGATCACAAATCAACACATACACGCCTTTCACCAGTTCACCGCCAAAACACGTATTCTTTTTTTAAATCACTTTATGTTCAAGTTTTTTGTCTCTCACTGTACAAAGACATCAAATGCTTACAGCCGAGATACATTCTACATAGCAACTTTAAATTGCAAATAAAAAGTGAAGGCCTATTTATGTGGGGCACTCACCTCAGTACGCCATCAGCGAATTGCAGTAAAAAATCCAGACACCAGTAATATTATTACACAGTTTATTTAGATCACAACACACAAATTCTATGGTATTTCGCACTATAAAGGTGCTAAGCGCACGGGCTTGCACGGATATCACCAATAAAAACGCGGCGCGATTTTCTAAGAATTATTTTGTTGTTTTCGTTGCACAATTTCGCGAGTATGTCATGACATACGGTGCGCACGAGTTTGAGTGGTGAACATTTCGCCTACCTGCGTCAAGTTTCCAGTGTGGTCAGCGCTAAATATAAAATCTGCCACTCTGATTACCGTTTGTCTAATAATTTATTGAAAGTTTGTTTAATTGTTTGTTAACTTTTTGAGTTGAAGAAACATGAATTAGTATACATAATAGTGATTATTATGATATTTGATGATTTTAAATCTGTGTTCGTTACAAACGATTAAATTAAAATGCTGGATATTGGAATAGAGAAATTTAAAATAAAATTACGGCTTTCTTGGCCTAGCGGACTACAAAAGTGCATTTGAATAATTTAATACCAATTTTTAACGAGATATGTAGATATAGAATTAGTCCTACAGAAATCATTCGAATCAATTATGTCATATAGTAATAGTCAGGAACCAATCTAAACTACAAGCTACGTATATTTTTTTTATATACGGAAATATTCTCAATCATCTTTTACCAGAACTGCAGCATCGCACCATAGAACTCCTTGCTTAGCAATCAGATCCACAACCACATTTAACAGTGAATAAAATTGTACAAGTAAGTAAATATAAAACCACTATTGGTAAAGACAAATGACAAAATAAAAGAAAACGTTATGGGAATACCTATTTGCAAAATTATTGAGTTTCCCCATAGCGATATCTTGGATATAGTAGTTTGTTAGTACCTACCTACCTACCTATATACACCTACTTGCGTCAATCTCATCAATTAAGTAGATTAATGACAAGTTTCTGTTTGGCTTGTTTCCCATTGTTAAGTCGATTTACCTTCATAATGTTTAAAGTAGTAAACGTTGTTTTAGCATTTATCTTCATGGAAATTAGTTTCACTGTGTTTCGAAAATTCGGCTTAAATTTTGCAGTATCTTGATCTGATTTTAAGAATGAAAACATCACCAATACCTCATCCTCAATGGTACCGTATTGGTGAATGATATACTGCAGGGCTCTGGACCATCTATAGAAAAAAAGGCAAGTGGATTAGAGGGCAGGGGGAGGGCATTAGAGGGCACGTTTTAACTTTTTTTGACAGTAGGTGGGTAATGCTCACTGTATCTTTCTTCATACTCAAATAATATCTAATATTTATTTGTCTTTATTTAAATATTTTAGAGATTTGACAATTACTTTTATTCGATTATTAGAATTATTGATCAAAAGGCCTATTTATACACACTGTATCTACTTTAATTGAAGTTGCTTGATGACCGAGCTATGCTCGTTAAAATAATGAAACTGAGATTTTTTACCTAAAACATTTCATTAAAATCATTACACTTTTTAGAGATCCATAAATACACATTCAATTTACGTATTAATAAGAATTACTCGTTTAGTTAATCAAAAAAATAATTAATAAATCAATTGCTTAATTTTGTTTTCACTAAATAAAAATATATGTACAAGTAAACATTCATAACAAAAATACCCTTATACAAAAATAATCACAATTACTCGGCAACACTGAATCGAATTACCCACCTGTTATTAAAATAGCCGTGCGTCATCGGCTAGAAAAGGATGGCTTTATCGCTGATAACAGTTGTGCGAAAGAGACAAAGCACTCACATTATGATTGTCGACCTGAATAATTTCTAGATTTAGTTAGGCACCATCTTTTCAATTTATTTTTATTTTTCAATATACTGTTATAGATTTTTTTTGTTATTATAGATAGTAAATAGAGCGCTTTCTATTATTCTTTATTAGGTTATGTATTATGGAAAAAATGACATTGACATTTAGCAGGCTTAGCAACAAAACAAATTGCGAGCAGCGTGTTGTCTTTTTTAAATCAATCAAGCTTTTTTTGTTTTTGTTGTTTAAACTGAGCTGTGACATCGTTATTAATATATCAATAATATTAATTTAAGAATCAATTAAGTAGATCAATGATCTTTTTAGTAGTACGTTAGGAAGCAAAGTAGATCTCATGCGGCCAAATTCATGTTTGTTTAAAAAGTTAAAGTTTGGTTATTGTGTTCTTAAGTACCAACAGTCGTAGGTACTCATTCCGTAACACGCTTAACCTTTATTCAAATAAAGGTATATATATTACCACATCGTGTTTTTTTAAATAATGCACTCTAACTTTTAATACGGTAACACTAAAGGTATAAATATCACATATTTATAATCTATAATAATTTGTTTATCTATTTTATATCATTTGACAACCTGTCAACGTCATTTGTCACTGTAAGGTAATGTCAAAGTTGACTCAACGGTTTTGTTGTGAAAAAAGTCGAGTTTTTGGCGGGTGTTTTCGGAAATTTTAAAAGTTTGTTCAAGAAAAAATCTGGTAAGTACTTTTTCGACGCAAATTCCAAAACTATAACATATTTTGACTAATCTCACGTGTTAGCAGCATTTGCAATTGACTTATTCATATAATTTAGATGTTTCAAATATGTGGTAAATATCTTACCCTTGTCCGATCCCACTTTGAAAAATATCAGATTATCTATATAAAAATCGGTTGTCTTTTTGTATATTTTTTTTTGGACTGCAAAAAGCTAAATAAATATTTTGAGAAGTTCATATATAATAAAGTTCTTACGTAACGTGTCAATTAATACTTTGTTTATTTCAGATATTCAATATGTCAAAGAAAATAAATTTAAATGAAAAAAGTAGACTTCAAAAAGTTGTTGATAATTTAGAAGACTTATCGGATCTCTCTGATTGCGACGAAGAAGATGACCCATGTTGGGGACAGGTAATCAGTAGCCCTACGGACATCTTTGTACCTGTGCCAGAAGAAGAGATGTTAGAAAGAAGATTAGAAGAATTGTTCGGGTCAACTGAAGAAAATGAAAAAGTTACGCTTGAACACGATGCTACAGAACAAACCAACGAGAATCTACTAGAAGTTTTAGAGCCTAGTTCACATGTTAATAATAGCCCATACAGAAGTGAGCTAAACGTCCCCGAATTTGCTGTGCCAGTTGAGGATACACCAAGTACGTTTGCTTCTATATCAAGTCCTCGTAGCTCAATATCTTCACTTTTACGTACATTTCAAGATGTTCCCGCGCTTAGTGACCAACAGTCTTTATTTTCTGTAACTGAATTCGAAGCTGTTCTCCCGGAAGTCCGAAGTGATACTATGTCTCCCTTGTATCAAGAAAATAATTTAAGTATTCTCAATAATCTAGAACAAGAGTCTATTATCAGTAATATTCAACGCCCACCTCGCAGAGATCGGTTGACGCCTCGCGACTGGCAAATTTTAGATGAGCCTCACACAGTTCCACCTTTTGACAAAAAGGCAACCACTAGTACACAATACACCCATAAAACTCAACCGATTCAAGTATTTGAAAAGTTTTTTACTGATTACATAATTGAAATAATTGTCCAACAAACAAATACATACGCACGCCAAAAAAATAGTAAAAATTGGTCTCCAGTGTCAAGTGCTGAAATGAAGGCTTATTTAGGCGTGCTCATATTGATGGGGCTCAATCCATTACCGGATATGGAATTGTATTGGTCCAGTGACACATTCTATAATAATCCGGAAATTTCGAGGGTATTTCCACTCACTAGATTCAAAAAAATTACCGAAAATTTACACCTTAATAATAATGAATTGGAGCCAGGGAGAAATTCTGCAGAATATGACAAGTTGTACAAACTAAGGCCTTTAATCACGGAGTTGAATGACATTTTCCAAAATGAAATGGAAAATTCGAGCCAACAATCCATTGATGAGTGTATGGTGAAATTTAAAGGAAGGAGTTCATTAAAACAATATATGCCTAAAAAACCAATTAAAAGAGGTTTTAAAGTATGGGCAAGATGTGATGCTGCAACTGGTTACTTGTACCAGTTCCAAATTTATAGTGGCAAAGGTGACAGCGTCGAGAATGAAGGCTTAGGTTATAATGTTGTGATGTCATTGTGCAATGACCTGCCGGAATCGACATTAGTGGCTTTCGACAATTTTTTCACCAGTTGCAACCTTATGGATGCCTTATATGAGAAAGGAATATACGCAGTCGGAACTGTCCGATCTGACAGAAAGGATTTACCAAGCATTTTAAAAAAATCGCAACCAAAAGCGCTGAAATTAGAGAAGCACCAATTTGCATCAGTGTCAGCAGGTCCTATTACTGCAATTAAGTGGCATGACACCCGGGACGTATCAGTGCTAACTACGGCTCATCATCCACGTGAGGTGATGTATGTTAAAAGAACACAAAAAGATGGATCCAGGCAGGATATACTTTGCCCCAAAGCAATTGCCTCTTATACCCTCACGATGGGTGGTGTAGACCATTTTGACCATTTCCGTTCGTCGTACCCAATTGACAGAAAATCGAGGAAGTATTGGATGAGGCTTTTTATTTTCATGTTTGATTCTGCAATTATAAATTCATACATAGCGTATAATACAACACATACAGTAAATGTTCATTCTCACCGTAATTACAGATTAAAATTGGCGCGCGAACTAATAGACAATTTCACAGGAAAAAAAAATAAACCAACAGTGTTTAAAAATAAAAAAGGTGGCAACTTTGGGGTACCCGACGAAATCCGTCTTTTAAATGTCGGTGTACACATGCCGGAAGAAATTGATACCTATAAGAGATGTAGGTTTTGTAGTACTAGAAGAGAACAAAAGCGTACAAAAATATGTTGCACTATGTGCAAAGTAGCATTATGTGCTCGATCTTGCTTCAGGTTGTTCCATATCGCCGACTCCGGTGTAGAATAAAGAGAATGCCCAAGTTTCATAAAAAAGAAACCTAGCTCCAGCAGACATGAGATGTATCTCATATTATCATCAATAATAATAAACGGTCATTACCGTGATACTTGCTGGCGAAGATAGAAAAATTGCCAATTTTACTTTCCATAGGTTGGGTTTTTATTAAAAATAACATTGATTACTTTTTTTATATATTTTTTGTACAAGTCATTTGTTTTTAATTTAGATTTATAGATTGTAAGAATACTATTAATATAAGCAATACTATAAGATAGGTAATATGCAATACTAATAAAAAATTATTAAAAAAATAAAATGTTTCATTTCCAAAATATAAAATAAATATTATAAGTAGAACCAAGAGGAAGTCACTAGTCAAGAAACGAAAATTAAACCGTAACGGACAATGGTAACAATTTTACCACCAACATCAAAAATTTTGTAGTCATAAACGGATAATTGTAAATTATTTACCACTAGAAAAACTACCCCATCCCCTATTCTTTTTTAAATTTTGATTCAAAATATGAAATCAGTGACCCTCAATTACCTAAAATACAATGCAACCTTAAAAAAATAATGCATACCGGCTCGCGTTTGTTTAAGGGTTAAACTGGCGAATACTGGTTTTAATTTAGATTCACACATTGCTCTTTAAGGCTATCAATGTCAAAAGGTCGGTAAAGCACTTAGGTAGGTAAATAATTTCTCTGACGCGTAATGGCGGAGTCCGTCACACAGTCACACACCCTAAATTTGGAGACATTATAATTATCAGTGACAAATACCAATCCTTCAACGCTTTATTTATTAATAAATATTTTTTTATCCATCCTTTTTTGTCAAGTTTCGTTGACCCATACCAATTAATACCAAACGCTTTTTGTTTTGAGAAACGAAAATCATCAAATGACTTCTCTAGCCCAGGGCATGGTCAGTCAGAGGAAGTGTCAGATTCTTACCGATTAAAACCCCCCTTTCCTTCTCCTGCTCCAGTTTTTGAAAATCGAATTTTGTTTATGTAACCAATCTTCACTTTTTTACTTATAATATCATTGGGTCCAGGCATCTTATTAAATTATTGCTCAGTGTTCTTATGCCATAGTTAGCCTGACATTGACGAGGGTAGTGAAGAAGCCTTTATTTAACTTTATCCAAACTAATATTATAAATGCGAAAGTAACTCTGTCTGTTTGTCTTCTCTTCACGCCTAAACTACTAAACCTATTTGTGTGAAATTTGGTACAGACATAGTTTGGAACTCGACAAAGGACATTATGATAGTTTTTAAACCAAAAGTCTGCAGGAAGTCACTTTTCCACGCGAACAAAGTCGCGGGCAAAAGCTAGTTGTGCAGGAATTTCAGGGATTCCAAAGGAAACTCAATAAATGTGTATTCAATAATATATAATGCCTCTTGACACGTACAAGTATTGTGGCGGAATGACTTTCAAAAGTCAAGGACAATGATACATATATAGTTAAACTGATGACACCTAATTGTAAGGACGCGTTGAGTTGCTCCTAATAAGAGTGCAGGCGCTGCGCTCGAACATGCCCCCGGACGTTGAAAGGTGCTGATGCACTTTCAACCAGATGCATTCTCAACGGGCAGTGGACAGATTCTGTTGAAGGCTCTTCGTATCACCCCAGCAGATGTCTTGATGTCTGCTACTCTAGCAATTCTATCAGACCCTGGATAAATGGCGACGATTCTCCCCAATCTCCATTTAAGAGGCGGTAAGTGATCCTCCTTAATAACCACCATGGTACCCAGCTTGAGCGTGTCCTTGCAACTGCGCCACTTCATCCTCTGTTGCAGCTCAGACACATACTCCTTGCTCCAACGAGACCAAAAATGCTGCCGCAGCTGCTCAACACGTTGGAAGCGTCTCAAAGAGGATGTGGAGTAGTCCTGGAGATCTTTCTGGGGAAGTGAAGTGAGAGGCCGGCCAATGAGAAAATGACCCGGGGTCAATGGGGTGCAATCTGCTGGATCAGACGATAACGGTGTCAGTGGGCGTGAATTTAATATTGCCTCAATCTGAACTAGAGTGGTGTTAAGTTCCTCAAAAGTTAGGTGACAATTTCCCAACACTCGCCTAAGGTGAAATTTTGTCGACTTAACACCCGCTTCCCAAAGTCCGCCGAAATGAGGTGTATACGCGGGAATGAAAGTAAACTTGATCCCATTGTTAGCCAGTTGTTCGCCTAGGGAATCACAATTAGCTTTGAGAAAACTCGAAAGTTCGTTGCATGCACCGACGAAGGTAGTGCCGTTATCAGAGTAGATGTCGTTGGGTTTCCCCCTTCGCGAGATGAACCGAAATAATGCTAGCAAAAACTTGTCACTAGTCAAGTCACTCACCAGCTCCAAATGAATAGCCTTGGTGGTAAAACACACAAAGATTGCTATATACACTTTTACTAGCCTACATCCGCGACCTTGCCTACTAACAGCCATGATAGGACCGGCATAGTCCACACCAGTGCACTCAAATGGATAGCCACCTGGAAGGATGCGCTGCTGCGGCAAATTGCCCATCAAAGGTGTGAGGGTTTTACCCGACAAAGGTGAACACCGCAAGCACTTACGATAACAACCTTTTGCTAAGCTTCGTCCGCCAATAGGCCAATAGGACTCTCTTATGGAAGCCAATAGCAACTGTGGGCCTGCATGCATCAACTTAACATGTTCATATTCAAATAATAACTTCGTGAATTTGTGAGTGGACTGTAAAATAATAGGATGTTTTTTATTAAATGGAAATGTAGAATTGCCTAAGCGACCTCCAACACGCATTATTTTGTTTTCATCAATAAATACATTAAATTTAATTAGGGAGCTTTTTGAAGGTTACTTTTGATTGTTAATAAGCAATCGGTATTCAGGTAAGGATTCCATTTGGCTTGCAATTATAATAATATTTAATGCATTCTGCAACTCCGCGTGCGATAGAAATTTAGTAGGTAGCTTAACCTTTCTACATAATTGTACAAATCTTAAAACGTACGCTACGCTACGGATAAGCCTTAAATAACTAGAATACCGACTAAAATCTATAAAATTATAATTAATATGACTAGTAACGTCAGCACGTAATGATACGCTAGGTCGAGTTTCAGGCAGCTGATCTAACTCTAATGATTGGTGCTGAGAAGGCCAGTGAGACTGCGGAAGCTTTAAGAAGCTGGGACCACTCCACCACAAGTCCGTTGCTTGTAGAACACTAATATCCATGCCACGAGATAGTAGGTCTGCAGGGTTCTTGTCGGTCGGGATGTGTCGCCAAATACAGTGCCCCGTCTTGTCTAAGACTTCAGCAACGCGATTGCGTACGAATGGCTGAAGCTTAGAAGACAACATCTTCAACCATCCCAACACAACGGTGGAATCGGTCCAGCAATAGACGTGACTGATATTTACACGCAGTGAGCTCACGACTTTCTCACACAAACGAGCTCCGACAACAGCACCACATAATTCCAATCTTGGAATAGTGGTTGGCTTAATCGGCGCCACTCGACTTTTAGCGACTAGCAGACGCACCATGTATTCACCCTCATTATTGACGCTGCGTACATATACGCATGCCCCATATGCACGTTCAGATGCGTCAGTGAATACATGCAGTTCTAGCATCGTATTAAAGCGACAAATAACAGGTCGTGGAACACGGAAACTATTGATAAGTGGTAATGTCTTCACCAACGTGTTCCAACTGGAATGTAATGCAGGAGTTAATGGCTCATCCCATGATAGTTTATCTGACCACATTCTCTGTAAAAATATTTTCATGGTGACTACGCAAGGAGATAGAAGCCCTAGGGGATCAAAGATGCGTGCAATGGCAGAAAGTATGTCACGCTTAGTTATAAAATCCTTAAAGGGTAGTGGAGAACTTGAAAATCCTAACTCATCGGAGGTAGCAAACCAGTCGAGTCCTAACAATTTATTAGGTTCATTAGAACCTACATCTAAATCTAATGACGACTGAGAATCCCCGTGAACTAATTCAGGTACGTTGGACCTCCACTTTCTAAGCGGCATGCAAGCTGACGCGAGTGCATTGGTGACCTCTGCGCGTATAAACTCAAGCTCATGAATATCATCAGCTCCAGTCAATAGGTCGTCAACGTAAAAATCATGGATGATGATTTCAGCTATCCTATTTTTTTTATTGGAGTATTCACCTACAGCACTGGCAGAGGTTTTAATGGCATCGTTTCGATAGTCTATTCCAACCTGTTTCAGACAACGCGTGGCGAGAAATGGTGCACTAGCTGTACCATATGTCACGGTATTGAGCTTGAAAATCTTAACAGGACCAGAGTCACTATCACGCCAGAGAATTTGCTGCAGGTATCTATCAGATGGGTGGACGAGTATACATCTATACATCTTCGCGACGTCGGCCGATAAAACAAACTGATGTTGCCGAAACCGAAGAAGTATAGATAACAAATCGTCCTGCACCGTCGGACCTACCATCTGTAGATCATTAAAAGAAACTCCTGAGGAAGTAACACAACTAGCATTAAAAACTACGCGAAACTTAGTCGTAGTGCTACTTTCACGCAGTACCCCATGGTGTGGTATAAAATATCCATTGGGACTGTCACAATGCCTAGTCTCAGTCATATGTCCTAATGCCTCGTACTCAGACATGAAGTCGCAATATAGCTTACTGAACTCAGGCTTCGACTTCAGTCTGCGTTCCAAACTGGACAAACATTTCGAAGCTCTTTGGAATGACTCACCCAAAACAGAAGGACTTTGTTTTAAAGGAATACGAACACAAAAATGACCGCTATCTAAACGTGTCGTATTCTTAACGAAATGCTCCTCACATAATTTTTCCTCGGGTAAATAATTGGAGGATTGTGAGTTTACCTCTTCCAGATTCCAAAACTTAACTAAATCTGTGTGAATTTTATTAAAATTATCAACGCTAGAGGAATCGGATTGGGTAAAATTGCAAACTATGTCAGCTGACTTACTACCGTTGCGATAGGTAACAGGACCAGAAACTATCCAGCCTAATACTGTCTGACATAATACTGGCTTACCTATACCTAGCCTAATTGTTTGCGAACCGACCAAGTCCCAGAAGAGATCAGCACCTATTAAAATATCGACTTCTGAAGGTTTATAAAATGTGGGGTCGGCTAAACAAATATCGCCTGGGATGTTCAGATCAGAAATGTCGACTTCGCGACACGGCACTACACCCGTTAAAGATGGCAAAACGAAACAATAAAACTTAGAACTATAACTATCGTCTAATGACGTCATTTTAATATGACACATTTTACCTACGCGCGAGCTTACATTATTTATGCCGTAAACCGATCCATTTACCTGGCAGGCATCTAGATTAAGCCGTTTACATAAATGTTCTGTCATGAAACATGAAGTGCTACCACTATCAAGCAGGGCTCGCACTATGTGCTGACGATCATATTGATCACATAACTTGATAAGAGCGGTAGACAATAAAACACCACCACAGTGTTGTTTACGCTCGCCACAAGATGAACCGACGACGTCCGCGGCTAAAGTTAAATTATTAGCAGTCACATTAGTGCGAGCCACGGCGTCAGTGGGCGATGACGTTCTTATGGAATGAGGCGTGCTACTGTGTGCTACGTTGTTATCGCGCGACGTTGAAGCACCTTTGTTGTCGGAATGTATCAACGTATTATGTCGGCGCTTACAAACCTTGCATCCCGGCTTTCTACAACGATTAGCAAAGTGACCTGTATGAAAACAGTTGTAGCACACCTTATAATTGGGTATTAACTTGAGACGGGCGTCTATACTGAGTGCAAGAAACTGCGAGCAGCTAGACAAAACGTGATCGCCTTTACAGTGCGGACATAATTTATTAATATCAGTGCTTGAACTAGGAGAATTCTGTGATACTACCATGCTCGTAGATTTTATTTTATTAGAATGGGAACTAGGTTTATTTTGAGTGGAGTTAATAGTATTAAACTTTAAATCTAAAGTTTCTAACAACACAGCGCGATCACGAAGAAACTGCATGAATGCATCAAATGTTATGATGGTTTTCTTATCCAACCGACCTTTGTGCTGCTCCCACTCGCGATACGTCACATTGTCTAACTTACGAGTGACTAAGTATATTAACAAAGTGTCCCAATACTTCACAGGCTCACCTAAAGATATTAAAGCACGAAGATTTTTATTGAGTTGATCAATCAATCCTTTTAACGCAACGGAAGATTCCTTAGAAATGGCGTTTATATTAAATAAGGATGAGACATGATTATGTATTAATAAACGTTTATTATCGTAACGCTCACAAACAAGCTTCCAAGCTATATCGTAATTGCTTGCGGAGAACTCAATGGCATGGATCACAACAGCAGCAGATCCCTCCAGCGACGCTCGCAAATAGTGGAATTTATTTACCTGGTCGATGTCATCATTACAGTGAATGAGGCTAGTAAAAGTGTCACGAAACTCTAGCCAATGACTATAGCACCCATCGAACTTCGGTAGCTGTATAGTGGGCAACTTAACAGGCTTACGTTGACTAATCCGAGTACATTTATCACTACTTACGGACTCCTTGTCATCATTAGTGTACTTACTTAACAATTCCTGCGATCTAGATAATGCCTTGTAATATTGAGATTCAAACTCGGCACGCTCAGAAAATTGTGCTTTGACGTCTTCTACCATGCATTCTAGTCGCAACTGAACCTCATCGTACTGCTCATACAAACTTTCGATTCTTCCCATACGCAATTGCAACTCCTTTACCTCACAACTAGTTAACTGCTTATCACAAGATACATCAAGGTAACTGATAAAGGCAGTCAAACGACCCTTAAAGCTTCCTCGCTTCTTAACTAGTTCTCTTTCTTCGGACATATTGGGAACCGAGTGCAATCGACCTGGAATTTGTTGAAGAAGTACTTAGATTTATTTTTACAATACAATTTTAAAGATAAGTCTGTACCTATATGACAGAAACAATGTTTTAATGTAAAATAATTGTAAATAGTTTTTATGTACCAATTGTAAATAGTTTTTATGTATAACAATGTAAATAGTCAACAACAGTACTGTAAATTACGTAAATATAAATGATGATTTGAATGGTTGCCTTTTATTTCAGTACAGATTCCACAATATACTTATAACAAAGAAAAATAATACCTAATCGTCAATAATTTAAGAGGCTAAAACTAAATTAATAATTAATTGAATACACATACGGTCACTAATGTTTCAAGGACACACTTTAACATTAACTTAACAACGAGTTAACAATCTACCTTCGCACTAAATTAACGATGTGAATAATACTTATATAGCTAATAAGCTATAATGCAGCAGTACAAATTATAAATGTAGTATGTATTGACTAAATATACACTATATACTACTGTATCTTTAATTAGGATACGTATAATTTTCATAACTAGCAAAAATTACTATTCACAATGCAAATGGTTAAGTTAACTAATACAAGAATGTTTAAGAAAATAAATAACACTAACCTGGTTTAATCCTTAATTATATTAATATACTACCTGATTGAGTGTTGGGTGATATTAATTATTATGTTTAAATATTCTTAACACCGTTTTAAGTTAAAGTCCCTTGTTCACGTTACCACATTTGACCGTCGTATCGCCTTCTTTGGTAAAATCCACAATAATCCTCAATTTCCTCGATAATTATTGCGTTCTTCAATAATCCAGATATATCCGGCTCGGTGGGACCAAATTATGTGCAGGAATTTCAGGGATTCCAAAGGAAACTCAATAAATGTGTATTCAATAATATATAATGCCTCTTGACACGTACAAGTATTGTGGCGGAATGACTTTCAAAAGTCAAGGACAATGATACATATATAGTTAAACTGATGACACCTAATTGTAAGGACGCGTTGAGTTGCTCCTAATAAGAGTGCAGGCGCTGCGCTCGAACACTAGTACACTATATTTGTGAAAGGAATCGCCCACAGACCTACATTTTGAAGCTTATATCTCCAACCGATTAATCTGAAATTTTATACGCACTCTTTTGTAAGCTAATCTTAAAATAACTTTACACTAAATCCATAAAAATGTCTCTTAAGTGTTCAGTCGTGGGAGTGTTGGACCCACCGAACAAAAGCTTGTTTTTAATGAAGGTTTTTTTTTTATTTACTTTACATGGGGTTCTGCGAGAAAAAGTAAGATCATGTGCATACAACGAGAAACGAGATTTTAATGTTGGAGACAGCAGCCTACCTCTGAGCAGGAGAAGGGACTGGGTGATTTTTAATCAGTAGGATTCTGACTGAATATCTTCTCAAGTGTGAATGAAGAACCATGCTTCGGTACGAAAAGGCCGGCTTCATGTGAGGCCGTGGTATCATTCCGGTCGAGCCGACCCATTCGTGTCGAAGCTTTTTTTTTGTGGGGCAAAATCATCTAATGACTTCTTCCGCCCAGGGTTAGGCAGGAGGGAGTGTCAGACTCTTACTGACTAAACCCCCCCCCTGTTCCTTCTTCTGCTCTGGGCCGAGGTCGCGGTGCCTCATTGCGCTTACTCCGCAACCCCGGCTGAACATCAGCCCTATAGGGCCCCGTCTGTGGTGGTCTATTGGCTCTTTGAGGCGCGCGCCGAACGCTACGCGCCGTACGCTCGGGCCTGGTACTGGTCGGGCGGCGAGCTACCCTTACTCGCCATCCACAGACCCGCGCTTACGGAGGCCAGATATCGTATTTGTGTCAAAGCTTGGCTCTTCCACACTTGAGAAGGTGTTCAGTGACTCCTACTGACTAAAAACCACCCCGTCCCTTCTCCTTCTCTGAGTTAGGTCACGGCACATTATTTCGCTTTTCCCGCAATCCCGATCGGAACTACGAAACATGGTGGATATCGCTTCAAACACCCGTCGAGATCATAAATTATATAAGTCACTAAAAAAAACGATTGTGTATCATTCATTAGTTCTACGCTCAAGGTCAAATGATTTAAATAAACTTGTTTTTTTTTGTCCACAACATTGCTAATTTAAAAACATCTGACGATTACGTGATGCGTAACCAAACATTTATGCCATTGCCATTTTACAAACAGCAGAGATTGGCCAGTCAACTGATGGTAGCGGTGACTGTCCAGGCGACACACGTACTTAGGTATCGTCATGAGCTAATGTTCACATGTAAACAGCAGCTCATGTAAAGAGATTGTCCAGTCAACTGATGGTAGCGGTGACTGTCCAGGCGACACACGTACTTAGGTATCGTCATGAGCTAATGTTCACATGTAAACAGCAGCTCATGTAAAGAGATTGTCCAGTCAACTGATGGTAGCGGTGACTGTCCAGGCGACACACGTACTTAGGTATCGTCATGAGCTAATGTTCACATGTAAACAGCAGCTCATGTAAAGAGATTGTCCAGTCAACTGATGGTAGCGGTGACTGTCCAGGCGACACACGTACTTAGGTATCGTCATGAGCTAATGTTCACATGTAAACAGCAGCTCATTTAAAGAGATTGTCCAGTCAACTGATGGTAGCGGTGACTGTCCAGGCGACACACGTACTTAGGTATCGTCATGAGCTAATGTTCACATGTAAACAGCAGCTCATGTAAAGAGATTGTCCAGTCAACTGATGGTAGCGGTGACTGTCCAGGCGAAACACGTACTTAGGTATCGTCATGAGCTAATGTTTACATGTAAACAGCAGCTCATGTAAAGAGATTGTCCAGTCAACTGATGGTAGCAGTGACTGTCCAGGCGACACACGTACTTAGGTATCGTCATGAGCTAATGTTCACATGTAAACAGCAGTTCATGTAAAGAGATTGTCCAGTCAACTGATGGTAGCGGTGACTGTCCAGGCGACACACGTACTTAGGTATCGTCATGAGCTAATGTTCACATGTAAACAGCAGCTCATGTAAAGAGATTGTCCAGTCAACTGATGGTAGCGGTGACTGTCCAGGCGACACACGTACTTAGGTATCGTCATGAGCTAATGTTCACATGTAAACAGCAGCTCATGTAAAGAGATTGTCCAGTCAACTGATGGTAGCGGTGACTGTCCAGGCGACACACGTACTTAGGTATCGTCATGAGCTAATGTTCACATGTAAACAGCAGCTCATGTAAAGAGATTGTCCAGTCAACTGATGGTAGCGGTGACTGTCCAGGCGACACACGTACTTAGGTATCGTCATGAGCTAATGTTCACATGTAAACAGCAGCTCATTTAAAGAGATTGTCCAGTCAACTGATGGTAGCGGTGACTGTCCAGGCGACACACGTACTTAGGTATCGTCATGAGCTAATGTTCACATGTAAACAGCAGTTCATGTAAAGAGATTGTCCAGTCAACTGATGGTAGCGGTGACTGTCCAGGCGACACACGTACTTAGGTATCGTCATGAGCTAATGTTCACATGTAAACAGCAGCTCATGTAAAGAGATTGTCCAGTCAACTGATGGTAGCGGTGACTGTCCAGGCGACACACGTACTTAGGTATCGTCATGAGCTAATGTTCACATGTAAACAGCAGCTCATTTAAAGAGATTGTCCAGTCAACTGATGGTAGCGGTGACTGTCCAGGCGACACACGTACTTAGGTATCGTCATGAGCTAATGTTCACATGTAAACAGCAGCTCATGTAAAGAGATTGTCCAGTCAACTGATGGTAGCGGTGACTGTCCAGGCGACACACGTACTTAGGTATCGTCATGAGCTAATGTTCACATGTAAACAGCAGCTCATGTAGGAGTGACTCTCCAGGCGAGTTCAAGAGCGTTCATTCTCTTTCTTTTGATATTCAGTGACGCAAAATTCTTAAAAATGTCGCCTATATAATTGGAAAGGATTAAAATTATCTTATCTATTTAAATACTATGAATTAGATCGACGTTTTGATAACAAATAAGCAGCTGATACGATTTATTGTGAGCTTTGTCTAATGGGTGATAGAAAAATTCCCGACCTTCAGGACGACTCGAATATAATAGGTACCTAGTACTGGATACAATGCTGATACAGATGTGATTGTTCTTATTGGCTATGTGCGTGACAGGCGACGCGTAGCGTTTACAACATTTTGTGGAAGCTGTCAAATAATAAAAATGTAGGCAAACATTATAACTTTATTTGCAAATAGATATAAAACCAAAGATCAAAATAGTATTGTTGATATTATTTAAGTGCAATTCATTCAATAGTTTTACTGTAAAATGAATATACATAATAGTAAAATCTGACAGCTGATCATGGCCGCATTTGTTTCCAATTTCTGCCGTGTTGTGCGCTGCGGTCGTTATCTGTCCGCCACACAGAACAGAAATTTTCTATTCCGTGGTCCGCCACTACTCGCTTTGCACATAGCCAATACCTACCTTCTTCTTCAATCTCACTTTCTAATAATAAAAACCGCATCAGAAACCGGTACGTAGTTTTAAAGATATAAGCGTACATAGGGATATTTTTCCTTTTTTTTTTTGTGAGTGGAAAATCATCAAATCACTTCTCCCGCCCAGGGCCGGGTGGAGAAGTGCCCATATCCCTATATAAGATCTGCATGCAGCCTTTGAAATTTGACGAAAAGCGAATTAGTACTTGCATTAGTTGGGAGGAATAACTAAACTCAAGTTACCACTTTTAAATGCTTGATCAAATTATTAAAAAGATAAAAATCTTTATTTTATTGTGTTTACTTTGAATTTACGATTAAGACTTATTAAATTCAGTTTTTTATCTATTTTGTTGTCCAATTTAGAGAATTTATCTGCTAAGTGATGATAAAAGAGATTTGGAGCCAATATAAATCAAAATGACTACTTTTATTTGAACTTTTTCCTATATAGATAAAAAAAATTGGATAAGAGCGTAACGGGCAATCTCCAGTGTAGAGTTCCGTAGTTTCCCTCTGTCACAATAAGCATCCAGAGTAATTGGACGTATTTATGCAACACAGAATCAACCCACACAATGACAGTTTTGAGTAAAAGCAGTTTTTGTCTAAATTTTGTATAGAGTAAAATTATCAGTAATTTTAATTAAAGTTTCTTTATATTATTGTAAAAAATAGTTTGTTCTGTGTATACAAACCTAATATTGATGAAAATATTTAATATTTTTAATAATAATTCAATAAAAACTCGTTGGTTCCTTTTTACAAAACTATCTTTGTGTGGATTGGTTCTTTATTAACTTATTATACTGCCATAATTATGTAAGAAAAAAAAAAATTAAAACACCATTTTTTTAACGTATCCATTTATATTTGTAAAATAAAAATCAATCTTAAATGTCTAGAATTATATGAAATGTGAAAATGCTTAGAACTATATACCAAACTGCTCAAAAGTAACTTAATCTAAATCCGTTTCTAGTTCAAAATCCGGTTGACCTGAAAAACCGTCAATATCGTCTTCTGTATCCTCATTTCCAGTAAGTTTTACATAAAAATCATGTGAGTCTTGCGGAATAAGGTGTAGCATACTTTTTAAATCTTTTAATTTAGCGTCAGGGACAGGTTTGCCTGTTGGCCAAAGTGGCGCCATCAACGCTTTTGTTATAAAATATTGTCTTCCGCGAACATTTTTTTTTATGTCCACTACCTTAAATTCTTCATTCAAATCAGTTTTCATGTAAATTTTGAACATTTCATCCTTTTTAATCATTATCTCTTTCGTATGAAGCCATGAAACTTTCTCTCCATCTACCGTTTTCTTTCTGTTGATTATATTCTTTTCTAATTTTAATGAGGACAAGAAGTCTTCATTTTTCATCCTGTGCACATGCATTGGATTGGTTTTTTTACAAGTTTTCATAACATGAATATAATCATCCGGTGTATAGAGCCTCTGTTGACGTTTTAAGGCACATTCTATTTTTCCAAAATCTGTATCATTTGGGAGGAAGCTATGTCCTGATTCTAAGAATTTTATATTTATTTGGTCTAAAGATGGGTGTTCATTCAACATAGCTTTCAGCATTAATATCAATTTTATATTGCGATTCTGACCTCCACACGAATCACTCCATAAAATCAAAAATTTCACATTGTCATCAAGCCTTTCGGTAATGTGTTTGATTAGACAAGACCCCACCTCTTGAGCACCTCTTCCAGCTTCTCCTTCTACCCATACATTACAGTGAGCTTCGTCTTTGCTTCCTGTATGTATACCTAAATTGTATACCCACAGTTGTCTTTTGTAAAATACGATATTAGTGGGTATGCGCGGTAACGGTAAAGTTTTTTGTAGATCGAAAGTAAGAGTTTCGACGGTGGGATTATTTTTAGCTAGTTCCATGTCAGTTCTCAACTGATTTTGTAAGCTTTTTGCCATTTCCTGATGCGCTGCTCGTTTTAGTATAATGTCACCTCTATTTTCTTCCGACAACACAAGAATTTGACTTTCAAAAAAGTCACACTTATTGCACGTATCTTTCTTGAGAGGCTTGGTGCGCAGGTTAAATTTTGTATAAAATAATTTATTGACTTTTGCAGCAGACAATAATTTAATGTCGGTGGATTTCGCTTCATTGCTGTACAACTCGTATATTTTTGATAAAGTCATGTCAGGTCTCAGAAACTTAGCCCCTTCTGTTTCTTGTCGACGATAGTGAGATATATATGTCGGCAACTTTTTTATCAGGTTAATCACGAACTCCTCGCTTTCAGGAGGCGTTCTATTGAAACCCCCATGTAAACCACGATTATCAGTAATGCAACTGTCTGATCGCATCTTACAAAGCGACGTATTAATTCGTTTTGCCGATGTCTGCAATGTTTTGACAAACATATCTCTACAAACTGATACGCCATCTAGAAAATATTGGCGTGAATAAGACTTTTTCTTCGAAACTTGGGTTTTATTGTCAGTTGCAACGTAATGCCGCTTCACAGGCTGTTCGTTTATTAAAGCAGTTAAAAACATATTTTGAGCATTATAAGATCCTAGGGAATAAAACTTTTTAAATTGAGCCAATCTCTTTTCTACTGAAATATTTTCATGGCACTTTTTTAGGCAATTGCATTCATAATCTATAAATTCTTTAGGACTGACAATCTTTTTCTTAGAGTTGACATAGGACAAATTTGTATACTTACGTTTCTTCCTTTCTTCCCGCGATATACCACCATATTTTGGCTTTCTACCTCTTTTTGGCCGTCCCGTAGGCTGTATTACGCGTAAACTATCATTATTACCATTACCATTGTCAGACTCTAAAACAAATGCCATCTCACTATCGTCATGCATATTTTCCTGTTGAGCATTTAGAGGACCTAAATTAATTAATTCTATTTGACAATTAGCGATCTCGTTAATCCTGTGATCTGTTTGGTTGATTTCTGCATGTGCAGTACCAGTTATCAATGAAATTGAATTATTAGAACTATCACCACTCGAGCCATAATTCTCAAAAGCACAATAATCGGGATCTTTAACCGAATCATCGCTATCAATAAATAATGGAGCATCGCCACTTTTCAAGCTTGTTATCGATGAGGTGTCAGATACGCCTTCAATATTCAGATAATAACTATTAATTTCTCTTGAATCAGCTAAAATATTAAACAAAGACGCCGTTTCTGGAGACATAGAAGGAAGCGGTGATACAGTTTTATCAGCAAGAGTTCCAATAAGTTTTTCCGAAGTAAATGTTTCTGCAGAAGTTGCATTATTTCTAGCAGTGACTGGGCATGGGGTCAGCGGTGAGTACGGAGGTGGTTCTATGCTTTTTTCAGCAGTTTCTATTTCATAAGTTGCGTTATTTTTAGCGATGACTGGGCGTGGGGTCAGCGGTGAGTATGGAGGTGGTTCTATGCTTTTTTCAGCAGTCTCAATTTCATAAGTGTCAACAGGGCTATGTGATGTTTTATTTTCCTTCACAAAATTTGTAGCTGAAGACGGAACAGGAGACAGAGGACTCTGGGAAACATCAGCAGAGACTGTAAGTAATTTAGCAGGCAAATTAGGATTGGATATAGCTCCATCACCGCAAGCCGTTTTTTCATGCAAACTGTTAAATTCACCATGCGTACCCAATTTTCCTCGTTTTTGCAGCAAACCTAGAATAATAGCCCGCGTTTAATCACAAATTGCTCATTTGAACATGCCTATGAAACAACAATAATTAGCAAAAAAGGCGTTTAAAATTATGATATGTAACATAAACAGTACCTACCTGAAGGAACCTGGATTGGGCTGCTTGGTCTGGAGTTATCATAAAAATCTGAAAAAGGAATAATATATATTAAACTGAGTAAGGGACTACAAACATAACTACCATTATTATAATTTACTATTATTATGTATCAAGAAACCCGTTTGACATATCTGTGCAAGGAGCTGAACTTTTAAAAAATCAATTTGGTTAAAACATTATTATTTAGTTACAACGGTACAATATATTACAAACATTACTAATAAAAAAGTTTTAAGAAACAACCAAACCAAAACTTTTACAACCTCAAAATTATTTATTATTTACGTACCTTGATTATCATTCTCTTTGTCATCTGAATAGTTGAGGCAGCTAGAAATCATATTTTGAATCCTGGTGTTTACTCTCTTCATTGTTGGAAACAGTAAATCAATTTACTAATAGAAAATGAAATTGATTATTTATGCATTACACGACGTGAGACGTAGACGTACCGAGATCTCCTGTTTTTTGGTACAGTGTTGCCACTGTCAATCAATATACTGACCTACTATTCAGTTTAAAAATAGTTGCTATATTCACTTGAAAATTTACCAGAATAAACATTAATATAAGTATTATTATATTTAGAAAACTAAGTGAATTACAATAATGTATACCTACGATCGGCTTACAATCGTTATGAGTAACTTTAAAATTTATTTTACAAGAAGTTTAAAACAACATGATTTTTCAGATGTTGTAAATAAACTTATATCAACAAGGAACCAAATAATCTGAGTCTTTGTAAACGTGCAGAAATACGCCTATTTTAATACGCAAACAAGAACCAATCCGCATGGTTCTACTAATTTGACTAAAAAATTAGAAATGAAAGGAATCATGTGGTATGAGTCTTATTGAAAAAAACAATTTTAACTATTTTTTAAAATCATTGGGTAACCATGGGGTATGGTTCTTGTTAGTTTATTGAATAACTGCGGTTATGTTGGTTGATAACTTTGTCATAGAATTGTTTTGATCTGTCAAAGTTGTCACATCATTTTGATCTTTACAGGGTCGATAGAAGACTTATTTTTGAAACGTTCTATGTCCTTATCTCGATTTTGGTATAGGTGTGGATTGGTTCCTGTTTGCATAAATACGTCCAATTGTAAATCTTAAAACCGCAATTCTGCATAAATCGCAAAAGTACAGCGCCATCTCTTAGGGAATTGGGTAACTAATTTGTACAAACTAGACGGGTGATGTATATAATAGGTAATGTTAATAGCTACAATGTTCCTGAGTGCTATAAAACATCACGCTACGATCAAATGGAGCTGAGCAGCGGGTGAAACCGCACGAGAGTAGCTAGTTTATTATATACATGTATAGTTTATTTACTAGTAGTTGAGGCTTTGTAGATGTCGGACAGCATACCATACTATGGCTTATTCAGCCTCGTTAGTCCAAGCTATACGTAACGCCATCTCGTGCATTTTTGTCGAACTAAAAGTTTACAACTTTTGTAATGGCCGCCTTCCCGCGTCTTGTGAACTGTATTTTATTATTTCGTACAAAAAGTTAGTGAATCGTTGGATTGTTGGTGTTTTATATGTCTTTACTGTTGCGAAACTTCGTTGTGAATTATAAAGGTATGGTCTAATTAGAACTTATGAAAATAAATCACTTGTATATACTTAGTCCAGTCATCTTAGTCAAAATAAGGTAAGAAACTCGGAATTTGAGATAGGTACTAAGCTGTACACATTTGTATAAAGTTTTATTTGGACATCCTAAACTTGTGAGAGTGATCGGGCTCTGCCCTTGGACACCTGCGGTACCAGAGTCCTTACAGGCTTGTTGACGACCTTTTAAATAGCAGTAGGTTGGTATGCTTGTTTCTTTAAGGTTTGATTGAAGGTCGTATCAGTTCGGAAATACCGCTGCCGAAAGATTATTGCAAAGTTTGATCAGTGGGTCATCTTAGGGTCGGGTTTTTACTGGGCAGGGCAGATAGTTTCGCGTAAATCCCACAGTTGTTGTCTGCCAACCATCTAAGTGATGAGGATGAAAACATTTTCGCTTAGAAAGATGGCGAAAGGATGCGACAGATCCAGTGACAGAGATTTCGGTGCTGCTCGTATAATTTCAGTGCAGCTCGTATCAATTAGGTTCGGCTCGTATGGCTTCGGTTCGTGTCGTATGATTTCAGCCGTGCGTTACCGGCTTTTTGTGGTTTTTTAAGAGTTTTAGGGAATTGGGAAAGTTCTCTGGTTATCTCACTCACAAGATAAACCGTGGTTGTATCACACCAGTATTCTGTGAGGCCGTAGCATCACTCCGGCGAGCTGGCTCATTAGTGGTAAAGCATAGCTCTCTAACATTTCTTAACTTTAATCACGACATCGTATAAAATGAAGTCGCTTTCTCTGTCCCTTTATCCCTATGTCCCTATGTATGTATATCTCAGCGGCGACCTCTCGCGCCCGGCCTTAGTCGAGGCCATGGTGCGGAGTGAGAGGAACTGGGACGCCGTCTCCTGCTTTTGTGAAGCAGTCATGCTCGCAAAGAGAGAGGCGGCCCGCGTGAGGGAGCAATCCTCCTCCTCACGCCCCAGCAGCCGCAACTGGCGACACTACGGGCGTCGGGGATCGAGGGACGATCTCCGGCCACCGTAAGCACGGGCCTGCGGTCGGCGAGTAAGGACAGCTCGCCGCCCGACCAGAACCAGGCCCAAGCGTACGGCGCGTAGCGTTCCGCGCGCGCCTCAAAGAGCCAATAGACCACCACAGACGGGGCCCTAAAGGGCTGATGTTCAGCCGGGGTTGCGGGGTAAGCGCAATGAGGTACCGCGACCTCGGCACAGAGCAGGAGAAGGAACAGGGGGGTTTTTAGTCAATAAGAGTCTGACACTCCCTCCTGCCCGGCCCTGGGCGGGAGAAGTCATTTGATGATTTTCCCCTCACAAAAAAGAAAAGGTATGTATATCTATGTATGCTTAAATCTTTAAAACTACGCAACGCATGTCGATGCGGATTTTTTTAGTAGATGGAGTGATTGAAGAGGAAGGTTTATAGGTATGTAGGTATGATAAATGCATCCATTAAATAGTGTACTTTGGTATCAGTACCTATTGCACTCGTGCGAAGCCGAACAGTTCGCTAGTTAAGTACAAGTAACAACTATTACACTTGTACAAAACAGGTTAGTTACTTTATTATTTCAAAATGTTGTGCAGTCTGTATTCATGTGATAAAATCTTAAATGACATGTCACTTACGGTGCGCATGAGCTGTACGTAAGTACTAAGAAGTAATAAGGATAACTTTTGTATTACTGACTTTGAGAATTATTAGGTTTTTTTTATGAAACAAGTCGGCTAACAAGCAGACAGATTACCTGATTTACCCGCAACACCAAAGGAATTACGAGTACGTTGTCGACTTACAGTTGGCGCGGTGGCTGGGCCATTGGACGCCGCGCAATTTCGTGAGTCGATTCCCGCACGGAACAACTCTTTGTGATCCATAAATCCGGGTCTAGGTGAAATTGTAAACGCATCCACGACACATGAGACAATCCTAGTGTGAAGCAACGTTTTCTTTTATGGTTTTTTAATTATCCAACTGAGACGGACTAAATCGCATAACATGATCAGTCTATAAGCGTCCACTGCCTAGCAAAGGCCTTTTCTCACACGGAGAACGTATATGACCAATAATCATCACGCTTGCTGAAGACAGGTTGCCTCGTAAAGGGAAAGAAAAACAAAAAAATATAAAAATAAATAAGTAGGTATATATATTTCATTCAAAACAGTACATAGCATACATAAACTACGATATTATTATTTTTTTGTATTTTTTCATTATTTGCTTCATAAAGTTAAATACATATAATAGACTGGATACATGAAATAATAAATAGATACATACATATATACATATGAATATTAATAACTGATACATAACTAGAATATAATGTATAGATATTATATAAATATACTATAAGCACATAATATCGACCTTTCAGAGTAAAAATGGACAAGCTCATTGCAATTTTATCGACGCAACTAAATAACGACACCGTAGCGACGTATCTATTAGCGACATTAAGAACTAAATCGAGAACTGAAGTTTGCAGTAGTTTGTTTAAGCTGTTATCTTTTTTCGCGGGAATGAACGAATTATTTACCGGTAAAGAAGTCACCACTTTGGGGTTTAACTTTCGTTCTGTTGTTGTTAAAAAGAAGTAGGTACGTGAATAGATTTAATTTTTTACAATAAGCTTGCCTTTAAACTCTGTAAAGTCATTATTATATTGAGTTATACTACAAGTCAGTCAACGTAAGGATACCTAGACAAATACTTTCCATTACTCATTATCTTTCAGTGTTTCGTATCGCTTAACAAAACGGCTTGTAGTAGCGTGACTCTACGCCCAGCCTACATTACCATGGTTGGTCTAGGCCGATTGGAACGCTGGAAGTTTTTGTTCATTTTATCTTGCCCGTTGAATGTTGTATTGATGAAAGAGCCATCTACTGGTGGTTAACCGAAATTACCTTTTTTATGCGATCGTCATAACTTACATTACGAAGTATGATAAGAAGTTAACGATCCACAAGGAAGAATTTAAGTAGTCGGATGACGTGACGAAGGTCGCAGGAAGGTCCTAGATGGTTGTTTCTAACTGGTAGATCTTGAAGACACTGGTGTAGGACTGTGTGAGGCCCGGGATGTCTTGAGGCAAATATGATAGTCAACGTGTCCTGAGTTTTGTTGTTCTACGTTGATCAGCAAATGATTTTCTTCCTTTTAGTCGGCAGCCTTTTAGTTAAAGGTAGAATGACCTTTTTGTCCGCCTCTTGAATGAAAAAATGATCGATGCGCTCATTTCGTTTCGTCGCTGGCTTAAGGAATATAATCATTTTGAATGAGTACTTGTCTGGCTATCCAGGGAAAATTGCTTAAGTCTGCAAAACATCGTATGGCGATCTGGAAATTATATCGTCTTTAAAAAATATACTTTCGAACAGATTTAGGTACATATTTGAGTCGTCGCCAACAGAAGCAAATCTTTCCTTTGCATCTCCAAGGCAAGACGATAGTATGTTTCCTATGATGATGGTGGTGATGATGATGATGGCCAACCCTACCATCAGCTGAATCATCGATTCCTTCACTCGATACTCCATCGTTATCATACTCAGCTGAGTCTTTATGTCTGTGATGGTGTCTATGCCGTTTCTTATGTCCTGGTTTTGTTCCAGTTCCTTTATTTTCGTCAGTCGTATTACTATCTCCAGAACTGTTATCTCCATCACTGGTGTCGCCATTAGAGCCGTTATTGTCACCACTACTGGGACTATCTCCTGAACTGTCATTTCCATCACCGGTGTCACCACTAGAGCCTTCATTGTCACCGCTGCTGGTACCGTCTCCAGTACTGTTATCACCGCCATTAGAGTCGTTGTTATCACCCATACTAGTGCCGTCTCCGGAACTGTTATTTCCATCGCTGGTGTCGCCATTAGAGCCTCCATTGTCACCGCTGCTGGTACCATCTCCAGTACCGTTATCTCCGCTAGTAGTGTCGCCATTAGAGTCGTTGTTATCACCCATACTAGTGCCATCTCCAGAACTATCATTTCCATCGCTGGTGTCCCCATTAGAGCCGTTATTGTCACCGCTGCTGGGACCATCTCCAGTACCGTTATCTCCATCACTGGTGTCGCCATTAGAGCCTTCATTATCACCGCTGCTGGTACCATCTCCAGAACTATCATTTCCATCACTGGTGTCACCATTAGAGCCTTCATTGTCACCGCTGCTGGTATCATCTCCAATACCGTTATCTCCATTACTGGTGTCGCCATTAGAGCCGTTATTGTCACCACTGCTGGTACCATCGCCAGAACTGTCATTTCCATCACCGGTGTCGCCATTAGAGCCTTCATTGTCACCGCTGCTGGTACCATCGCCAGTACCGTTATCTCCACTAGTAGTGTCGCCATTAGAGTCGTTGTTATCACCCATACTAGTGCCATCTCCAGAACTGTCATTTCCATCGCCGGTGTCACCATTAGAGCCGTTATTGTCACCACTACTGGTGCCATCTCCAGTACCGTTATCTTCATCACCGGTGTCGCAATTAGAGACGTTATTGTCACCGCTACTGGTACCATCTCTAGAACTGTCATTTCCATCACCGGTGTCGCCATTAGAGCCATTATTGTCACCACTACTGGTGCCATCTCCAGTACCGTTATCTTCATCACCGGTGTCACTATTAGAGCCGATATTGTCACCGCTGCTGGTACCATCTCCAGAACTGTCATTTCCATCACCGGTGTCGCCACTAGAGCCTTCATTATCACCGCTGCTGGTACCATCTCCATCACCGCTGTCGCCATTGGAGCCTTCATTGCCACCGCTGCTGGTACCATCTCCAGTACTGTTATCTCCACTACTGGTCTCGCCATTGGAACCGTTGTTATCACCTATACTGGTGCCATCTCCAGAACTGTCATTTCCATCACCGGTGTCGCCATTAGAGCCTTCATTGTCACCGCTGCTGGTACCATCTCCATCACTGGTATCACCATTAGAGCCTTCATTGTCACCGCTGCTGTTACCATCTCCAGTAGTGTTACCTCCACTACTGGTGTCGCCATTAGAGCCGTTGTTATCACCCATACTGGTGCCATCTCCAGAACTGTCATTTCCATCACCGGTGTCGCCGCTAGAGCCTTCATTGTCACCGCTGCTGGTATTATCTCCAGTACCGTTATCTCCACTAGAAGTGTCGCCATTAGAGTCGTTGTTATCACCCATACTAGTGCCATCACCAGAACTGTCATTTCCATCGCCGGTATCACCATTAGAGCCGTTATTGCCACCACTACTGGTGCCATCTCCAGTACCGTTATCTTCATCACCGGTGTCGCCATTAGAGCCGTTATTGTCACCGCTACTGGTGCCATCTCCAGTACCGTTATTTCCACTACTGGTGTCGCCACTAGACCCTTCATTGTCACCGCTGCTGGAACCATCGCCAGTACCGTTATCTCCACTACTGGTGTCGCCATTAGAGCCGTTATTGTCACCACTACTGGTGCCATCTCCAGTACCGTTATCTCCATCACCGGTGTCGCCATTAGAGCCGTTATTGTCACCACTACTGGTGCCATCTCCAGTACCGTTATTTCCACTACTGGTGTCGCCACTAGACCCTTCATTGTCACCGCTGCTGGAACCATCGCCAGTACCGTTATCTCCACTACTGGTGTCACCATTAGAGCCGTTATTGTCACCGCTGCTGGTACCATCTCCAGTACCGTTATCTCCACTACTGGTGTCGCCATTAGAGCCTTCATTGTCACCGCTGCTGGTACCATCGCCAGTACCGTTATCTACACTACTGGTGTCATCATTAGAGACGTTATTGTCACAGCTGCTGGTACCATCTCCAGTACCGTTATCTCCACTACTGGTGTCGCCATTAGACCCTTCATTGTCACCGCTGCTGGAACCATCGCCAGTACCGTTATCTCCACTACTGGTGTCACCATTAGAGCCGTTATTGTCACCGCTGCTGGTACCATCTCCAGAACCGTTATCTCCATCACTGGTGTCGCCATTAGAGCCTTCATTATCACCGCTGCTGGTACCATCGCCAGTACCGTTATCTACACTACTGGTGTCATCATTAGAGACGTTATTATCACCACTGCTGGTACCATCACCAGAAGTGTCATTTCCATCACCGGTGTCACCACTAGAGCTTTCATTGTCACCGCTGCTGGTACCATATCCATTACTGTTATCTCCACTACTGGTGTCGCCATTAGAGCCGTTGTTATCACCCATACTGGTGCCATCTCCAGTACCGTTATCTCCATCACCGGTGTCACCATTAGAGCAGTTATTGTCACCGCTGCTGGTACCATCTCCAGAACTGTCATTTCCGTCGTTGGTGTCGCCACTAGAGCCTTCATTGTCACCACTACTGGTGCCATCTCCAGTACCGTTATCTCCATCACCAGTGTCACCATTAGAACCGTTATTGTCACCGCTGCTGGTACCATCTCCAGAACTGTCATTTCCGTCGTTGGTGTCGCCACTAGAGCCTTCATTGTCACCACTACTGGTGTCATCTCCAGTACCGTTATCTCCATCACCAGTGTCACCATTAGAACCGTTATTGTCACCGCTGCTGGTACCATCTCCAGAACTGTCATTTCCATCACCGGTGTCGCCACTAGAGCCAACATTATCACCGCTGCTGGTACCATCTCCAGAACTGTCATTACCATCACCGGTGTCGCCACTAGAGCCAGCATTATCACCGCTGCTGGTACCATCTCCATCACAGCTGTCGCCATTGGAGCCTTCATTGCCACCGCTGCTGGTACCATCTCCAGTACTGTTATCTCCACTACTGGTCTCGCCATTAGAACTGTTGTTATCACCTAAACTGGTGCCACCTCCAGAACTGTCATTTCCATCACCGGCGTCGCCATTAGATCCTTCATTGTCGCCGCTGCTGGTACCATCTCCATCACTGGTATCGCCATTAGAGCCGTTGTTATCACCAATACTGGTGCCATCTCCAGAACTGCCATTTCCATCACCGGTGTCGCCATTTGGGCCTTCATTTTCACCGCTGCTAGTACCATCTCCATCACTGATATCGCCATTAGAGCCGTTGTTATCACCAATACTGGTGCCATCTCCAGAACTGCCATTTCCATCACCGGTGTCGCCATTTGAGCCTTCATTTTCACCGCTGCTAGTACCATCTCCATCACTGGTATCGCCATTAGAGCCGTTGTTATCACCAATACTGGTGCCATCTCCAGAACTGCCATTTCCATCACCGGTGTCGCCATTTGAGCCTTCATTTTCACTGTTGCTAGTACCATCTCCATCACTGGTATCGCCATTAGAGCCGTTGTTATCACCAATACTGGTGCCATCTCCAGAACTGTCATTTCCATCACCGGTGTTGCCATTAGAGCCTTCTTCGTCACCGCTGCTGGTACCATCTCCATCACTGGTATCACCAAGAGAGCCTTCATTGTCACCGCTGCTGGTACCATCTCCAGTACTGATATTTCCATCATTGGTGTTACCATGTGAATCATTGCATTCGTGAGTGGTTTTATTATCTCCAGAACTGTTATTGCTATGATTGGCGTTGTCACCTGAGCTATTGCTATCATCATAGTCGTTAATGTCTTGGTCTAAGCTTTCATGTGAACAACTTTCGCCGCTACGTTTTCTTGGGTGTTTTTGCTTGCTATGTTTTCCTTTGACTATGATTACTGCCGGTCTGGTTGATGTGCCAACAACGACATTGCCGGTAGACGCAGCCCCAGAGCCATTTGGCACAGTGTGAACTGCAGAACTGGTACTCGCTGCACCGACACTGCTTGAGCTCCCTCTATCCACGTAGATTACTTTACGCTTTCCTTTTTTGCCTTTGACTATGGTTACATCTGGGCTGGTAGATGCACTGCCTACAACAACACTGCCTCCTGACGCAGCACCTGATCCTCCAGGGCCAGAATGGGCAGCACTAACGGCGCTTGCGGCACCAACCACGCTTGAAATTCGTCTATGGTGTCTGTTGTTATGTATTTTGCCTTTTGTTGGTCCGGTTGATGTACTACCCACTACAACACTGCCTCCTGAAGCAGCACCCGTACCTTTAGGACCGGAATGGGCTGCACTGCCTGTACTGGCCGCACCAACAGTGTTTGAGCTTTCTCCATCTCCTGTGTTAGCATTGCCTACAACAACATTGCCTCCTGAAGCAGCACCCGTACCTTTAGGACCGGAATGGGCTGCACTGCCTGTACTGGCTGCACCAACAGTGTTTGAGCTTTCTCCATCTCCTGTGTTAGCATTGCCTACAACAACACTGCCTCCTGAAGCAGCACCCGTACCTTTAGGACCGGAATGGGCGGCACTGCCTGTACTGGCCGCACCAACCGTACTAGAGCCACCTCCGTTTCCTGTGTTAGCACTGCCTACAACAACACTACCTCCTGAAGCAGCACCCGATCCTTCGGGACCAGAATGGGCAGCACTGCCTGTGCTCGCTGAACCAACATTACTTGAACCGGCTTCATCATATTTAACTTTTCGCTTGCCTCTTTTGCCCTCTTCTGCAGAGTCCGTAGAAGTACTACTAACAACTGCTGTATCAGATTTAGAATCAGATCCACCTGAACCATCTGAGCCGTTAGAACTTCTTTCTTTCCTTTCTATAGCAGGTTGATTAGAATCTGATTGATTCGGTTCCTCTATAGTGATGACGTGACCTGAAGAAGTGCCTCCGTTGTTGTAGTTGCTAGCTGTGACATAGCTGTTTCTATTAGGGCTATTACTAACTGAAGTTACTGAACTTCCAGAACCAAAGTTCGTTGAGTCTCTGTGTGCTATTATTACTTGTGATGTCCCTGAAAAAAAGTATAAGTAGTAAAGGTCAGCTTAGAATTAAACAACTTTTCTAAAGAAAGTTAAATTTTAAATTCATTTGTTTTCGGGGTTGCGGCTGTTGATATTGTACCGTTTCCCCGGCTTGAAGCAGGAAAAGGAACTGGGTGGTTTTCAATTCAGTAAGTATTTAATACTACCTCTCGTCTCACCCAGGGCTAGAGAAGTCATTTAAACTTTTTCCTTCGTCAACATAATCCCCATGTCTTTCATTTTTATCATAAAAAACAACTTATTTTTTGCAAATGTTATCTATACTAATATTATAAAGAGGTAAAATTTGTAAGTTTGTATGTTTGTAAGTTTGTATGTAGGGGGTAATCTTTGGAACCGCTGATCGGATTGTTAAAATTGTTTCACTGAGCTACAATGTTCCTGAGTGCTATAAACATCACGCTACGATCAGATGGAGCCGACCAGCGAGTGAAACCGCGCTAGTAATTATTATTTACAGCAGTGTGATTCTGTAAGACTTCATTAGTACACTAGCGCTACACTTGCGAGTTGAACTAAATTGAGCGCAACATTTTGATAGATAAAGTATGAGAGGGCGTTTAAAGTGGCATTCTAAAATGTACTTTCCCCGTCACTTTGACGCTCACTTTACACTCGAACAAGATTCAAAATCAAACAAATTTTACAGAATCGACGTGCAGGATATTTTGCTTCCGTTATCAAAAACTTCATGGGAGACCCATGCTGTATCACGAATGGGCCAGCTCTGTGACTAGACTTCCAAATTTTCGATCCCCCCAAATGCCAGTTTCGCACTTCATCTCCGCTGGCCATGGGCAACGGCAATGACTTACCATCAGATTTGCATGCACATTTCTTTATTTCTCCTACTATACCATAAAACAGCAAGAATTACCTGATTTAGCAATCGGAATGAATATAGGTGGTGCACTGCTAACGTCTCCGGGCTGATCCGTCGGATTGTTCCCAGTTTCTGCAACACCAAGACAGTCTACTTGAAATGCTATCACTTTAGCTTTACAAGGAGTTCTTTATGAGGAGTTGAAATGGTATGGTAATATAGAAAACATCAAATGAAATAAAATAAAATTCATTTTGACGTAGTCTCAACTTCGTCCAAGTATGCTGTAACTTTGGCAAAATATTTTAAGAAAAAAGAACATTTTATGCAGTCTTGTTTTAGGTACTCATCTGACTTTTACCGACTTATATCTTTACTTTCTAAGAGTATTTAGTCATCAATGGCGTAATTATGAAGGAAAATATCGCGGGTAAATTAATTTCTGGACTTATAATTTCGAATTAACTATAATCACTAATTCGTCTTGAGCTAACATCGTGATGAACACTCATACCATTTCCGTGTGAGAAGAGTTTCAGCAAGGAGCGCTTTACCTATAGGCTAATGATGATGGTGATTATGATGTTGTCAGTAATTAACCATCATTTTTATCTAATTATGTTAGAGCGAAATAATAAATACTTACTGTATTTGGAAATACTGTTAGAAGAATGACGAGAATTGTAATTGTAATTGGTAGATGTCATTGATGTTGTCTTTGTAATTTCATCGTCAGGTTCATCTATAAAACAAAATTCAATATTAAAGAGATTGTCCTGTCATCTGATGGTAGCGGTGACTGTCCAGGCGACACACGTACTTAGGTATCGTCATGAGCTAATGTTCACATGTAAACAGCAGCTCATGTAAAGAGATTGTCCAGTCAACTGATGGTAGCGGTGACTGTCCAGGCGACACACGTACTTAGGTATCGTCATGAGCTAATGTTCACATGTAAACAGCAGCTCATGTAAAGAGATTGTCCAGTCAACTGATGGTAGCGGTGACTGTCCAGGCGACACACGTACTTAGGCATCGTCATGAGCTAATGTTCACATGTAAACAGCAGCTCATGTAAAGAGATTGTCCAGTCAACTGATGGTAGCGGTGACTGTCCAGGCGACACACGTACTTAGGTATCGTCATGAGCTAATGTTCACATGTAAACAGCAGCTCATGTAAAGAGATTGTCCAGTCCACTGATGGTAGCGGTGACTGTAAAGGCGACACACGTACTTAGGTATCGTCATGAGCTAATGTTCACATATAAACAGCAGCTCATGTAAAGAGATTGTCCAGTCAACTGATGGTAGCGGTGACTGTCCAGGCGACACACGTACTTAGGTATCGTCATGAGCTAATGTTCACATGTAAGCAGCAGCTCATGTAAAGAGATTGTCCAGTCAACTGATGGTAGCGGTGACTGTCCAGGCGACACACGTACTTAGGTATCGTCATGAGCTAATGTTCACATGTAAGCAGCAGCTCATGTAAAAGATTGTCTAGTCAACTGAAAAACTTAATTTTACTTACCAATTGCCATCATCTTCATTATAATGCACGGTTGACCATTTTCTATAAATTTCTCTGAAACGATCTTCCATCTCGATTTTTCAGTACCATCTGTTGGTATTAAATATAAATTAAATAATGATATTAAAGAAAGAGACAACGATTCGACGGGAGAGAAAGAATGAAAGATGTATTAAACTGATTACAAGTAGTCTATGGCATTAGGACAAAAATATGATGATAAAAACGATAGTATTGAAACGTGTTTGCTTTAAGAAAATCTACTCACCCGGTACTTGAATTTGCATCGGCATGAAATGGGTGTGTGTTGCTGAAAAAAAAAACAAAAATTTTCGATGTACACATACATTCAAATCATTTTGCAAACGTGGAGTTTCTCGCTCGTTCTTCTCCATCGGAATGTACAATTTGGAACGAGCAAATGCTTCACTAAGGGCTGATTTTTCAATAGTCAGATTTAAATGTTATCTGAAGAATAAAATTGTTGCTGTCACTGTCTTATACAAACATTCTGGCGCGACAGCATCATAATTATTCCCCAGGTAACTTTTATCTGACCATTGAATAATCAACCTTAAGAGGACTGACCGACAGACTGACACTTTACGTACAAATTTTTTTTTCGACTTTCGAAATTGCCTTTATGTGTCTAATTGAAATAAATGATTTTGACTTTTTGTGTAGCTAGTACATAGGTGTAGTTGATATAATAAAGTTCGCCCTAATTAACCGTCACAATGGCATGCAAATTATTGTTACTTTTACTTCTCTTTAAGACCTGATCTGTACATAGCTTGGGTGTTAATCTGGTCCCCTTCGTTCGGCAGAAATTTCGAACAAAAATTTCAACAAGTTCATCGTTTTTGTTTTTATAATAACTATCGTGAGACATACTAAATTAACTAAAATTCCAAATGTTAAAACTACTTCATCGTTTTTGCTGCTACACATCGACTGTTAAATAAGAGTCTTCCTAAATGACTTGCCTATCGATCTCAAAGTAAATCAAAATACTCACGATCGATAACAGGATGTGGCTTCTTAACAGCAACCGTATCAGTCTGAGTCATCGTTTTAGTCTCGGACTCGGATTCGTCTTCATTGACTTCTTCATTTTCTATCTCAGTTCCATCAGCTCCAATATATTTATATTTATTCTCCCCTTTACTTTTACTTTTACCTCTGTAGATATCTGCAGATTTACTGTGTTTCCCATCTGGACTGATTATGTATTCTCCTATATTTTCGTTGTCGTTCGTTGAAGCGTATTTGTTCGATCGCTTTTCGATGTATTTTGGATCGATTGTGATTTCTTTGTTGTTATATTCGTAGTCTCCATGGTCGCGTTGGTATCTTTGCCCTTTAGTGCCTTTTTCGTCAGTGACAACTGATTCTAATGCCACGCCACTTTGTGCGTACGCGTTGTTGTCAGCTTGGATGCGAATACGCTTGTTGTCGTGTTTCTTAGCTGCGGGTATTAGGATTTAATTATCATTTTGGATTTTAAAGGTTTTGGAGAAAAGCCAGATGAGAATTATCTTAAGGACATCAAATTAATTTGTAAGGACGCGAGCTAAATCTAGTAAATTTGCTTTTTATAGATGGAAAAACTTAAAGGATAATAAATAATAAAATGTGCAGACGAGATGCACAGATATCGTGAGTTTATTGTAATCTAGATTTTACAAATATTTTATAACTTACGTATTCCGGCGTTAACGCTCAGGATCTGAAAAACACATTAAAGTTAATTAATTACACGCTTATAAGTATAACCAAACATACCTTCCTTATTTCTCAAACGGTTAAATGTAACACGATATTTCACCAGTTGTCCAGGGTGGTCCAATCCCATCACTCCATGAGATAAGGAGAGAGTATAAAAAATCTGCGTTCTTTTACCCAATTAACTTGGTCTCGTCTCGAAGTAAAATTTGAATCAAAGCCTGTATAACAAAGTAACTTTTTCGAAACACAAAGAAAGTGCTTTTTAGGCAGAGTAAAGACAGTGTCCACTATCCCTATTCTCTTTTCTTTTTTTTGTCAGGGCAAAATCATCTAATGACTTCTCCCGCCCAGGATAAGGCGAGAGAGAGTGTCAGACTGCTCTGGGCCGAGGTCGCGGTACATCATTGCGCTTACCCCGCAACCCCAGCTGAACATCAGCTCTATAGGGCCCCGTCTGGCTGTTTGAGGCGCGCGCGGATCTCTACGCGCCGTTCTAGTCGGGCGGCGAGCTACCCTTACTCGCCGTCCGCAGACCCGCGCTTACGGTGGCCGGAGATCATCTCTCGATGCGAATGTCGCCTACTGCAGCGGTTGGGGCGCGAGGAGGATAGTCCCCTTATCCCTATTCTTTTAAGGACTACATATTTGGCAGGGACAAGAGTTTGACATTTTTGAGCAATAAAAATTTATATACCTGAAATGAAACTGACTTCTTCGTCAGACTTTTATTGACTAAACCAACCCCGTAATTGTAACTGTCCAGGGCCTAGATGTGCCTGAACCTCAACCTTTTAAAATCGTTTCCTCTCTATAGGTCCATTATAGACCTTCTCTACATACGAGAATTTGAAGAAACGTTGATAAAGTTGAAGCAAGTTAATTTAAACTTTTAAAAACTTAAAGAAGAAACTTACACTGAGCAAGCCGATAAACAGAAGAACCTTGATGCCTCCCATCTTGGTAGAAGACGAAAGTCCTACGATGGAATGATGATCAGCCCAGAACACCGTAGTATATATACTCCGAGAGAACAAAAAATTGCATTGAAATTAAAAACAGCTGTTTCAACTATGGTAAAACAATAGTATAGGATTTATTGGTTGTGTGAGTAAATAAAATTATTGTAATGCATTTGGTGTAGATGGATTGCATTGTTGTGTTGATAGGGTAGAATTTATTTGCCTCTGTAAGCGAGGCGAGCAAGGGTAGCTAGGTAGACCCGAGCGTACGGCGTGCAGCGTACCGCGCGCGCCTCAAAGAGCCAATAGACCACCACAGACGGAGGCTACAGGGCCGATGTTCAACCAGGGTTGCAGGAGCAGGAGCAGGAACGGGGGTATTTTAAGTCAGTAAGAGTCTCACACTCCCTCTTTCGATTCACCCTGGGCAAGAGAATTCATTTGATGATTTTCCCCTTACAAAAAAGGAGAGAATATATTTATTTTGTCGCTATTCCTACTCTTTCCTCTGGAGCTGTTACTGTTGATTAAGAACTACATATTTAATGGAGAACAGGGAGCAACGTTTTCTCATTTATTTAGACGAAATGGCTGGCTCGATCGGAGTGATACCACCGCCTCAGAGATGACAACAGCGATGTATTTTACCGTTGCGTCCATGGGCGGCGATGATTACTTTCCATCAGGTAATCCGTCTGCTCGTTTACCGACCTTTTATAGATCACATAAATAATGATCAATGTAAGAATCGAAGCTGTAATAAGTTGCGCAGCAGCTTCGATACTAGGGAAAGTCAAGGGCAGTATGTTCTGATGGAACCCTCTTTCGAAAAATACCCTTGGTTTCTCGTCAGGTATGAAAACTGAAGGTGCTGGATATAATATAGATATTGGTTAATTAGTAGCTACCTAAATTTTAAATTTTAATGAGATTTAATACTAAAAATATTCAAATTTTTTGTACTGACATATTATTTTGTATTTTTTGCTGATTTGGTAATCAATTATTTAATTATTCTGCACATGTAATTGATATTTCATTGGTATACATACAATGAACCCTCAAAATGATAAATTTTGCATGCCATCTGTATTATGGCGAAGTGTGAAGCTTCATTGTTTTTAGCTCTAAGATCTTTCTGTACCATGCTTCCTGCAAATAAATGAATTCTATTCTATTCTATTCAGCACTTTGTTATGATTTCAATGCAACAGTAATCTCATTATATAACAATCTGCAAAGGCCTCGGCCTGCTTGCTCAAGGGAAATTGACGATTACAAGCTTATAATTCAAAATTATAAGTCCAGGGTATCAAGGCTTTCCTCACTATATTTTTACCGCTTTTCATACATCGTCATATCATCAGCCTATAAGTGCTCACTGCTGAGCAAAGACATCTTCTCACATGGAGAAGGTTTGAGCATTAATCACCACGCTTGCTCGAGGCTGATTGGCTATTTCAAACTTATAATTAGAAATTATAAGTCAAGGTTTCCTGGTGTGTTTTCTTTCACCATATGTCAATAGTGTCTAAATAACCTTAGAGAGTACATATTGGTACTCGCCAGGTTTCGATCCTACACCGTCATGCTTGAAAAACGGGCGCCTAACCTCCAAGCCACAACGTCATACATCAAACATAAAAACCTTTATTTATTTAAAAAAACAAAAGATATTTTATTTGTCAATGCTTAAGCGTAAGTAAATTGTATTATTAATCGTTACTCTTTATATTATTAATAATAATGGTTTAATACATTAATAATACAAATATATATAATTTATATTATGCACACAGGTGTTTTGTGTTTAAATAAAATGCATTTTATGGGTGCAACCTTTTACTTTCTTTTTATTTTTTTATTATAAGTACCTAAGTATAATACATATTTGAAGAGAATATGTTTTTATGGTACAAAGGAGTCAATAAGCAATCAGTGTTGTTTATGGACACCCGCAACAATAAAGGAGTTACGAGTGCATTGCCGATGTTTTTGAGGGATTTGGAGATTTCGGGATTGAGTGAGGTGGTGGATTGGGCTTTCGGTAACCTCACTAACACGGCAAAACACAACGCTGTGGTTGTTTCACGCCGGTTTTCTGTGAGGCCGTGGTATCACTCCGGTCGAGCCGATCCATTCGTGTCTTCATTCGATACTTGACTCTCAGACACTTAGTCTGAGAGTCAAGTATCGACACGAACTAACTTGTATTTTTCTATATATAATTTATGGTTATCCACCATATTAATACACACGGCGTACCCGCGAAGCGTTCCACGCGCGCCTCAAAGAGCCAATAGACCACCACAGACGGGGCCCTATAGGGCTGACGTTCAGCCGGGGTTGCGGGGTAAGCGCAATGAGGCACCGCGACCTCGGCCCAGAGCAGAAGAACGAGGGGTTTTTAGTCAGTAAGAGTCTGACACTTGACAAGTCATTTGATGATTTTCCCCTTACAAAAAAAGAAAACCCTATTAATACTCAAATGCGTATGTCTTCTCGGGTCACGTAACAATGACAATAAAAGCGAGATTAACATTCTTAATTAAAGTATTTTTTGTTGTTAGGTACCTACCTATCTACAACTAATGAATTAATGTCTTTTTTTGCAAAAGTATTTGTTTTAATTAGAACACTAATTGATATAAATTGATATCGTACTGAATGCGAGACGAAATCAATGGAATGTTTTTTTGTTGTAGGTAGGTTTTTTTCTCTCCTAATAATATATGAGGTCGTAGTGGCATCTCACGCAAGAGGATGCGGATTCGAACTTGGCATGTACTAATGTGACGTTTTTCAAGTTATAATATGTACTTTCTTTGATTATTTAGACACCACTGACATACGGCGAAGGTAAACATCGTGAGGAAACCTGGACTTGTCTAAGTATATATCTAACTAGCTACTCTCGCGCGGTATCACCCGCTTCTCGGCTCCTACAGATGGTAGCGTAATGTTTTATAGCCTATAGCACTCAGGAACATTGTAGCTATCTATCAGCGAAAGAATTTTGGCAATCCGACCAGCGGTTCCAAAGATTACCCCCTACATACAAACTAACAAATTAAACCTCTTTATAATATTAGCATAGATTCTTATAAATCGCCAATCCTCGTGGAGTTAGCGTAAACTTTCTTTGTGTGAGAAGAGGCCTTTGCTCAGCAGTGGGCACTTATAGGCTGATGATTTAATGATGTGATGTGAATAATATACATATGGCCAGGGCTTTTTGAGCTGGATAGTCATCCAGTAGCTTCTATCGCCTTGAATGGGGCGAGTGGGAGGGTCATATCTTTTAAAAATAATCTTTAGAACTTCTTTTAAACGTGGTAAAGCCATGCTTCGATACGAATCGGTCGGCTCGACAGGAGTGATACCACGGCCTCACAGAATACCTGAGTGAAACAACCACAGCGTTGTGTTTCGCCGTGTGAGTGAGGTTACTGGAGGCCCAATCCTTCCCCTCCCCCAATCCCTAATCCCTAAAAGGTCGGCAACGCACTCGTAATTTCTCCGCTGCGGGTGTCCATGGGCGGCGCAGATAGCTGACATACTTACTTGCTTACATAAAAAAAATATTATTGTACCCTCACGTGAAAACGACACAGAGAAGAAGTTGTTAAGAAAAAGAAAGAACAAACGACGGGATCAATTCCTCATCATTAAATTTTAAATCCTTTATCGTCTCAGACATGGCGCTCACATACATATGTATCTACACAAACTGGCAATCCAAAAGTATGTAGTAAGTGTAAATAAACTCATTATTCACAATGCGAGAAAAAGTGTAGGAGAGCCAAGCTTCGGCACGAATGGGTCGGCTCGATCGGAGTGATACCACGGCCTCACAGAATACCGGCGTGAAACAACCCACAGCGTTGTGTTTCGCCGTGTGAGTAAGGTTACCGGAGTCCCAATCCCTCCCCTTCCCCTATCCCTTCCCAATCCTAATATCCGCAACCCCTATCCCCAAAAGGCCGGCAACGCACTCCTTGCGGGTGTCCATGGGCGGCGCCGATTACTTACCATCAGGTAATGAGTCTGCTCGTTTGTCGACTTATCCCATAAAAAAAAATGCTACAATTAAGTATTCATTCGCCGGCAAAGTATCAATATCCTTATGGCAAACATTTTCTTCAATCCAAACTAATATTATAAATTCGAAAGTAACTCTGTCTGCCTTTCTTTTCTTCACGCCTAAACTACTGAACCTATTTGTGTGAAATTTGGTACAGACATAGTTTGGAACTCGAGAAAGGACATAGGATACTTTTTATACTAAAAATCTGCAGAAAGTCACTATTCCACGCGAACATAGTCGCGGGCAAAAACCATTCAGAACAAATTCCGACAAATTTGATTGCCTAGGGTCCCTTGACTGGGTAATCCGGTGCTAACCGAAGGTCCAAAGCTTTCCCTATCTGAAATCCCTATAAAATTACAACGACCTTATTAGCTTCGGTGTTTTGTCACCGATTGATTGCCATTCAGCCATACATATGGTCGCTTGTCGATTAATAACAATAGAATCACTAGACAGCTCTTTTTTAAGCATAATATATCATTAACTTTCCTTTTATTTATTTAATTTTATGTCGTGGTCGACAAACGAGCGTACGATGACCTGATGGAAAGCAATCAGCGCCGCCCATGGACACCCGCAACAACGAGAAGTTACAAGTGCGTTGCCGTCCTTTTTGGGGGTAAGGAGATTTTGGGATTGGGGGAGGAGAAGGATTGGGCCCTCACTAACACGGCGAAACACAACGCTGGTTTTATTTCACACCGGTTTTCTGTGAGGCCGTTGTATTACTTCGGTCGAGCCGACCCATTTGCGCCGAAGCATGGCTCTCCCACACTTAAAAAATAAATTACAAAAGCCTATACAGAATTGATTGGTTGGATCATGCCTATGTTGTGATTGAAAGAAAGAAAAGAAAAGAAAACTGTTTTTATTCCGACGGAGACATGAAGGCCAAGAACAAATAAAAAAAAAATACAACATTAGAAAAAAAACAAAACAATAAAAGTTTGAAGTAACAGGCAAAATAAAATAAAAACGTGAAAACAGCCTAACAAAGTACAATAATACAACCCTGATTAGCCATTTTTTGCAAAAATCCTTCACCATTACTTGAACCATGTGTTTAACGTTCGTTTCCATTCACAAGACCATAGGGTCTCAGACTCTTAGAAGGCGTACGAGGAGCCGAAGCCAGCTCGCAGAGGTCCTTTGAACAACTTTAATATTACTAATATTGGCAATTATCCCTGTATGCACTATGAAAGTGCACCAAAGGACAATCCCCGGTTGATGGAGGACTAATGTGAAATGTGGTAAAAAATTATAGGGATATTGGTATGGACTGGTGGATATGACAATTATGAAAATAGTATGGCCCCTGCCCTGGTCAGGACCAATATTGATACATACGGACAAACAGGCAGGGGGTGACTGGGAAACTCAATTAATCTCATGAATTGATTATTTTACTATCGTACTAAAATAACATGTGAAAGTTTGTGTTAATATATGGATGTATGATTGTTATTATTTCACGAAAAAATAAGAGAATCGATTTAGTAGAAATTTGGTATGTAAATAGCTTTTTCAATTTTTTTACATATTTACCACGCGGGTAAAGCCGCAGGCGGTAGCTAGATTTTGAATTAAAAAAAAAAATCTTGTTATATTTAATAGGTCCTGACCTATGAAATTGCCGTTTTGCATGAAAAAATTTAAACGATTTTTTTTATTTGAAATGCGATGAAAATGTAACACTAATCAATAAACAAATGACTACTTTTGGAAAAAGAATCCCATGTTTTTAAAACAAAATTAATTAGCCTTAGCCTAACAAAAACTATTTTGATTTGAAATGGTTAGTACTGCAGAACGGCAATTTCATAGGTAAAGACCTATTATTAGAACCACTAGTTGTTGTTAATCATCATCATCAACGTATAAGAAACGGGCTCCTTAACATCCATCACAAAATTTTCTTTAACGAAATGCTCAATTGAGCAATTTTCAAAAATGTGTCCGTTCTTTTTCCTATACAGCTTACTGTTCAGTAACATTACGCCGCGCCAGTACCTGCGGGGGTGTCCGGATTGACAGCTCGCATTCGATTCTAATCGAGTTCACGAAAAAAGATTTATATCAATTTGCTGCTAACACTATAATGCGGAGGGTAGAATGGGGATGTTTGGAAGCATTTTTTAACCTTTTTTTTTAAGAAAAGTATTGTTTTGTCAATTGAAAACGACTCGTATAGTATATATGCCCACTGCTAAGCAAAGGCCATATGGATAAGGTTTAAGCATTAATCACACTTTGACTGCAACGGTTGGTGCGGTGGCTGGGCAACTGGCTGCCGTGCAACGTGTCGCGGGTTCGATTCCCGCACGGAACAACTCTTTGTGTGACCCACAAATTGTTGTTCCGGGTCTGGGTGTCATGTGCATGTTAAATTGTATGTTCGTAACCGCACCCACGACACAGGAGAAAATCCTAATGTTTAGCAACGTTTTTATGAAAAAAAAAGAAAAAAAAAACATAATTAGCAATTATAAGTCCAGGTTTCGTCAAGATATTTTCCTTCGCCGTTCGTCAATTCTGCCTAAATATAGATAGAAAATAAATATGACTTATAAAAAATCACATCGGTACTTGCCAGGTTTCGAACCCGCACTCTAATGAGAAGCTGGTGCATTAATCTCCGGGCTAACACGTCATAAATCTATACTTCTATACTAATATTATAAAGAGGGAAAATTTGTAAGTTTGTATGTAGGGGGGTAATCGGGCACGCTACTATAGCAGCGGTAAGACCCCTCTTTGAGGAGTGGCTTGAGAGACGCCACGGCGTCCTCACCTTCCGCCTGACGCAGGTGCTTACCGGGCACGGCAGCTTCGGTAGGTTCCTGTTTCGGATCCAGCGGGAGGAAACGCCCGAGTGTCGTCATTGTGAGGATCACCTGGAGGACACGGTGGAGCATACGGTGGCGGAGTGCCCTGCTTGGGCTGAGCACCGCCGTGTTCTCAGGGAAGTGATCGGCGGCAGCGACCTCTCGCGCCCGGCCTTAATCGAGGCCATGGTGCAGCGTGAGAGGAACTGGGAAGCTATCTCCTCCTACTGCGAAGCAGTTATGCTGGCAAAGGAGGAGGCGGAGCGCGTGAGGGAACTATCCTCCTCGCGCCCCAGCCGCCGCAGAAGGCGACATTCCGGACGTCGGGGATCGAGAGATGATCTCCGGCCACCGTAAGCGCGGGTCTCCGGACGGCGAGTAAGGGTAGCTCGCCGCCCGACCAGAACTGGACCCGAGCGTACGGCGCGTAGCGTTCCGCGCGCGCCTCAAAGAGCCAATAGACCACCACAGTCGGGGTCCTAAAGGGCTGATGTTTGGCCGGGGCTGCGGGGTAAGCGCAATGAGGCACCGCGACCTCGGCCCAGAGCAGGAGAAGGAACGGGGGGGTTTTTAGTCAGTAAGAGTCTGACACTCTCTCTCGCCTTACCCTGGGCGGGAGAAGTCAATGGATGATTTTCCCCTGACAAAAAAAAAAAAAAAGGGGGGTAATATTTGGAACCGCTGGTCGGATTGCCAACTTTCACTGATAGATAGCTACAATGTTCCTGAGTGCTATAGGCTATAAAACATCACGCTACGATTAAATGGAGCCGAGCAGCGGGTGAAACCGCGCGAGAGTAGCTAGTTATACATAATGGATGCAACAACGACTTGAAACACGTGGCCAAACTAACTTATATAGACGTAGATGTTACGGTAAACCTATTTTAAATTATACTGAAATCCATTGGGTAATATTGATAATGGTTTTAGCTAGTTCAGTTTAAAATATTAGCAATCAATGTTAATTTTAGATAGGGTTACATACACATGTTTATTTATACGAAGCCAATGTTTTTTTTTTATGTAATAGGTCTGCAAACGAGCAAACGGATTACCTGATGGTAAGCAATCAGCGCCGCCCATGGACACCCGCAACGGAGGAGTTACGAGTGCGTTACCGACCTTTTAGGGATTAGGAATTTGGAGATTTAGGGATTGGGGGAGGGGAAGGATTGGGCCTCCGGTAACCTCACTCACACGGCGAAACACAACGCTGTGGTTGTATCACGCCGGTTTTCTGTGAAGCCGTGGTATCACTGCGGTCGAGCCGACCCATTCCTGCCTAAGCATGGCTCTCCCACACTTGAGGCGTTGAAGGGGAAGACAGAGATGCACGTAATTTATATTAAAGTAGAGAAAAATTTCTCCACTATTTAATGTATGTTATACCTTGGCTTATAATTTCTAATTATAAGTCCGATCGATCTCTCATTCGATCAATAATGAAAAATGAAAAATGATAAACACAAACAAAAAGCTAATTTTTTTAAGATATAAATAAGTTATTTGACGCAAAAAATACTATGACGTCATAATTCACAGTTTCATACAAATTCCATAAAAAAATAACGTAACATAGAAATTGTCATTTGTTTAAAATCACTAACTTTTGCCCGCGAATAGTGACTTCCTGCAGATTTTTTAACCGACTTCAAAAAAGGAGGAGGTTCTCATTTTTTTTTTATGTATGTACACCGATTACTCGAAGACGCCTGGACCGATTTGCAAAATTCTTTTTTTATTCGATAGGGTATACTTACCATTTGGTCCCATTGTCATGAGGTCAGGATCTGATGATGGAATCCTGGAGAAACCGAGGGGAACTTTCGAAAATTGTAGGGGCGAGAAGTGTTTTTGTATGATGTTTAAGTAGGCCTTTATCAACACTACAACTTGACGAAGGTCGAAGTCGACCAGATGTTGGAGCTGGAAGACAGTCGAGGGATCTCCTTGACTATTTGAAGTAGTTGCCTTGTGTTTGGGCTTGAATGATTCGTATTGACGAGCACTTTGCAGCAGGCTTGGTTGTAACTGTCATTAAGGGTCTGATGATGAGAACGAAGGACAGCTCAAGGAACTCCTGAACGGCTTTCAGTAACTACTTCGTGTTTGAACTTAATTCATTTATATTGATGAAAACTTTGTACCTGTATGTATTATAACAACTGAAGGTCTGCAGTTTACCTGATGATGAAGACCATTGACCGTCGAGGGAATTCCGGATGGAACCGAGAGAGAGTCGAGAGAACTCCTCAACAATTCATAGCAGCTTCCTTGTGTTTGAGCTTAATTAATTCGTTTTGATAAGAACTTTACATCTAGATGGATTGTGACTGTCATCAGGGATCTGATGATGAAGACGAAGGACAGTCTAGGGAACTCCTCAACGGTTTACAGTAGCTACCTCGTGTTTGGACTTAATTTATATTGTTAAGAACTTTCCTGGAGAGATGGCCTGTGTTCCAGTAGTGGGAACATTAAAATGGCTGATAATGATGATGATGATGATGAGAACTTTCCCATTTCTTGAGATCTATTTTTTTTTAACGAGCGGCTCCTTTCGTTGGCCTAGGTACACAAAGCTACTTAAAAAGTATATACTATTCAATATGTTAATTTATATTTAAAATGTTACTGTAGTTTACAGAAGAACTTGTAACAGATACTAAAAAGTAAAAAATAAAAAAAAACTACGTTTAAAAAAACCGACTTCAAAAACATAAAGTGTCAAATAAGTAATTAAAATTGATATTCTAATAGCATTCTTACGTACGCGAAGCTAATACTTTTAATATTAATAATAAAACACTATAAATTCTGTGTGCTACCTATTCATAGATTTGAAGTCGGTCAAAACAATTTATCACAGTTAATCCGAAGACTAAAAGACGCATTGAATTTTTCAAAGCTAAACTCAGCAACAAATTGCCTTTGTTGTTGAATTATAAGAATTCTAACACTTTATATGATAAGTTTTTTAAAATGTACCTAACAGAGTTTAAGTCTACTTTTACAGATAAAACTATTCCAGCTAATAGCAATGTGTCTTTTGGTGATTGGGCAACCACTGGTATCTATAAGAGTAGAAATCGCCTCTATGAGCTCTATAATGAGCGGACATATATTAATACTGTTGAATTCAGTGAATATGTAAAAAACTATTCTAAATTATTTAAAAAAGTTTGCTCTGTTGCAAAATCTCTATTCTTAAGCTCTAAGATAAAGAACAGTACCAATGTTATCAAAGACACTTGGAACATTATCAACAGTGAGGCAGGAAGGTCTAAAAAAAGAATTAGTCAACATAGTCTAGTAATTGATAATAAGTTAATAAAAGCGGATGTAGAAATTGCAACTGCTTTTGAACATTTCTTTTCCGACATTCCTGTATCCACTACAAAGTCACTGAATTCATCTCCCACTGTTGCAGAGTCTTTACTCAAAGAACATGTTGTAGCTTGCGATTCAGGGTTTTCCTTCAAACACATAGATAACAAAGACATTGTTAAAATCTTTAATACTTTGAATAACAAAAAGACTGCAGATCTATGGGGTAATTCTGTGTACATTACAAGCTCTGTAATAACTATTGTAGCACCTGTATTGGCTCAAATCTTTAATAACTGTATTGACTGTGGTGTGTTTCCTGATCTTATGAAATGTAGTAAAATAATTCCATTATTTAAATCAGGTAGTACTTCTGACCCCACTAACTTTAGACCTATTTCAGTACTACCTACGTTCAGTAAAATTTTTGAAAAAATCATTTTAGATCAAATGCAAAGATTTTTTAATAGAAATAAATTATTACATGCGAAGCAGTTCGGATTTACAAGGGGTCGTTCAACAACTGATGTTGTTTGCCGGTGTTGAACTTCTTAATCATATTTACGACGCATGGGAGGACTCAAGCGACGCTTTGGGAATATTTTGTGATTTATCCAAGGCGTTCGATTGCGTGCTTCATGATACACTGATCAGGAAGCTTTCCCATTACGGAATTAGAGGTGCATCTCTGGACCTTCTTACCTCATACCTGAGTAATAGGGTTCAGAGAGTCGAAGTAAACGGAATGGTTTCTGCCGGGTCTGTTGTGAAGATGGGTGTTCCGCAGGGTTCTATTCTCGGCCCGTTTTTATTTCTTATCTATATTAATGACTTGCCTTACCTTGTAAGGGATAAACACGAGATAGTGCTGTTTGCTGATGATACCTCACTATTATTCAAACTCAGACGACGACAATCATTAATTGACAATGTAAACAGTGCTCTCTCAGAAATAGTTCACTGGTTTGGTGTGAATAACTTATTACTAAACGAAACTAAAACTAAATGTATTAAATTCACAACACCAAATGTTAAACAGATAAAAACCAGTGTGCTTGTCAAGGGCGAGGAGTTGAGTCCTGTAGATACAACTGTCTTTTTAGGTATAACCCTGGACGCTAAGCTCCAGTGGGGCCCACATATAGATGGCTTGTCGAAGAAGCTCAGTTCTGCAGCATATGCCGTTAAAAAAATTAGAAATTTAACAGATATAGATACAGCGCGGTTAGTTTATTTTGGTTATTTCCACAGCATCATGTCATACGGTATTTTGTTGTGGGGGAATTGCTGCTGACATCCAGTCTATTTTTGTTCTGCAGAAAAGGGCTATTCGATCAATCTATAATCTTAGTCCGAGGCATTCGCTCAGAGAATTATTTAAGGAATCTAAAATAATGACAGTTGCCTCTCAATATATTTATGAAAATGTAATTCACGCTCATAAAAACAAAAGCTTATTTAAGAAATATAGTGATATACATAATATCAACACGAGGGGGAAAAACAAATATGTTGTGCCTGCCTCCAGGCTTCAGAAAATAAGTAGTTCGTTTAGGTGTCAATGTATACGCTTTTACAATAAAATTCCTAGCGATATTCAAAATTTGAGCCTCAATAAATTTAAAAGTGTAATAAAGGCTAAACTTTGCTGTAAAGCATTTTATAAAATAAAAGACTACTTAGAGGATAGTCAGGCTTGGGAATGAGCCGCTGTAATGTCTGCACAGGTCATGTTGACATGTTTGTAACATAAGTTACACTTTTATATACAATTTGACATTACGTTTTTTTTTTTTATACAATGACATGATCACATAGTGTGACATTTTTATTTTTTATTTGACATTTTTTTTTATTTATTTGTTGACATTTTTATTATTTTATATTATTGTTAGTGTAAGGACCGTGTGAGACTTGTCGTGCTTTTTTATCACCAGTCATCTGCGTTCTGACAGTTTGAGTACTTGCGCGACCCACCCAAATGTTCTTTTGATCGGTATTGTTCGTCGGACAACTCAACAGCACTAGCTATATGGTTGCAAACTGACACTTGCGTGCCTGTCTTCAGAACCGGTCCACTTAAACTGGTGTGGTTCTTTCCTCAAAAGACCACTACAGAATGAACTTGCACGGTTCTCTCACATTATGTTATTTTATATTGTCTGGACTTGAAAAGAGACTGACCTCTGAGTTTGTTTCGGCATTTCTTCTCAGAGTAGTCAGATAGGAAATGCCGGCTTCATCTAGTTTTTCACATATAATTTGACGTGTAAAAGTGCCGTTTTAAGGCCTATTTGCAAAAATAAATTCATTGTTTCATTGTTTGTTTCATTGGTGCCAAGCCCTAAACAGAATAAAACTAAATGAGAATTAAGACTGTTTAATTGCTGAAAGACGAAATTTCCACAACTAACAACGTAGCTATCTACTACTACTTTTAACAACCAAGTACGAAAAAACTTTCATAATTCATCCAAATATCTTTCTAAGCTATATACAGTTTCATCATCATCATCATCAGCCTATAAGTGCCCACTGCTGAGCAAAGGCCTCTTCTCACACGGAGAAGGTTAGAGCCTTAATCACCACGCTTGCTCAATGCGGGTTGGTGATTTCAAACTTATAATTAGAAATTATAAGTCCAGGTTTCCTCACGATGTTTACCTTCACCGTATGTCAGTGGTGTCTAAATAATCATAGAAAGTACATATAACTAGGAAAAAGTCACATTGGTACTTGCCAGGTTTCGAACCCGCACCCTCATGCATGAGAAGCGGGCGCCTTAACCTCCAGGCCACCACGACTTATAGACACGACTATACAGTTTCGCCGGTAACGAAACCATATAGACTTCTGATTCTACGCTTACGCCATCAAGTTAGAAAATCGGTACTACATTTCTTAAATCCTAACAAATAAATTCACACGCGCCCGGCGAGTGTAGGTACTCATGTAATCATGCTTATTATATTGTGTATTAGGCTTGGCACCGACTTCAAACCTATGAATAGGTAGCACATAGAATTGATAGTGTTTTATTATTAATATTATGTTATAAAAACTATCCTATTTCCTTTCTCGAGTTCCAAACTATGGTTGTACCGAATTTCACAGAAATCGGTACAGTAGTTTAGGCGTGAAGAAAAGACAGACAGACAGACAGAGTTACTTTCGAATTTATAATATTAAATTACTTCGTATTGAATTTGACTGGCTAGAAACTACCGTAGGTATAATGCAACTACATATACATCGTTCATTCAACCAATCATAGAACGTCAACTACTCACAAAATAGTCGTTAACTCTCAAACCGGTTCTAACTGGCTTTACCCATGGGACAAAACGCACGCCAACGTAAAATCCGAATTAATAAAATAGAATCCAATCCAATAATAAAGATACCTACAAATTAAAAGTTGTAGCGAAAATAGATCTATCGGTGTGCCGTATTTCCCAAGCTTACCCTTATTTACATAAAGATTTTACTTCGGTCCAGTATATAAACGGATCCTGGCATTCCCAGAGCATAGTTCTCATTCCGACTTCAACATGTTCAGTTCTACTATTTTCTTTGCTATCTCTGTTACCTGTGTTCTAGCTAATAACAATGAGATTAAGGTAAGTTTATGGATTCATTTGTTTTCCCCACCCCGTCTTTGCTCGGGTGCATTACTTATAAAATATATCTCCACTATTTAATAGATGTTATTATATTACATATAAAATTTCGTTTACAATCTCTTTTTTTATTACAAAAATCGGCATCAAAATCCAGTGTGTAGTTTTAAAGATTTCATATGTACATAGGGATATAAGGACAGAGAAAGCGACTTTGTTTTATACTATGTAGTGGTTATTTTTCTGTAAAAAAGATGAATACTAAAGGCTTGTTGAATAGCCAACTTAGAAGTGATAGATAAATACTATAATTTAAATATATGAACTATGTACCAAATAAGTTTATCGGAAACTTTCAAATAAGAGTTTTTATAAAGAGCCTACGCGCCTTTTAAGCCGTAAAAACGATTCATTCTAAAGCCTATTGCTCATTAACGGTTGGGTGTGAAGATTGAAAAAAAATTACTATAGATTCATGTACTACAATATGAGTAAAGTTTAATCTTAGGTATGTACATTCAGGGGTCAAAAATACAATTACACTCTACCAATTTTAAAATGACTAAAATTTCTTTGTTATAAAAGTTCAATGGTTCATAGCCAGTTAATTCAATAATTTAGATTCTATGCTATAAATTAAAGCAGTCCTCAACCATTGGCTCTATTCTACAAAGATATTTTGGTCATTTTAAAATTGGTAAAGTGCAATTGTATTTTCGACCCCTGACTGTACTTAAGTAGGTACCTAATGAAAGTTTTACTACTTATCCCTTTTATTATTAAATAGGTACTAGTTTTTAAGAAGGCTTAAGATATTAAAGCTGCGTGAAAAAATAACAAACATACATCCATACTTATAAACTGTCACGTTTATAATATTAGTAGTTTATAACATTCATCAATCAGCATTTAGCTTGCCAAAGGGATTTTGGCGTCTTGTCCTATGTTCAGTAATTTTCCTATACCGTTCCCGGAATGAAAAAAAGACTGTAGTATTTTTTACAAAGTTACAATAATACTACGCTTTTAAAAGCTGTTTTATGAAGCCTGGATGACGAGTAAAAACTGTTAATAATTGCAAATTCTAGCTACAAATTTAAAAGAAGTGTAATATGATAATAAACGATTGTTTTTATTAACTTCGGACGGAAAAAGAGGCATCATGAACGGATGAAGCGATTTAAATTTAGTTATTTGAATTTAAGGTGACTTACGTGCGAGTGTTCTTAGACATGTTTGACGAAAATCGGTTGAGCCGTTTAGAAATTATGGGTATAAGTAGGGAAGGGTAACCGAAGGTCTACAAATATACTCGAGTGGGGTCTCAAATGAAAGCGCACTGAAAGGGAATGTTGACGACTTTATCTAGGGCGCTATTAGCAATAAAAATTGTAGATAATAAAAAATTTGGAGCGGTCCCCCAACGCGACGTATTTTTGTCTTACTTTTTAAAGAGAACCTAGTTTTTTTTGCCGGGGCTTTTTAAATTTTTTAAATAATTTTGTTATTTTATACTTTTTATACCAAAATACTGGGATGTGATTCTGTAAGACTTCATTCTAAACTTCGAATCTGAATCCGCCGTGAGTAGTAGTACACTAGCGCTACACTTGCGAGTTGAACTAAATTGACCGCAAAATATTGAAAGATAAAGTATGAGATGTCATAAAAAGTAGCATTCAAAAATGTAATTTACCCGTCACTTCGACGCTCACTTCGCACTCGAACAAGATTCAAAATCAAACAAATTTTATAGAATCGACGTGCTGATTGCATCCGTGGTCTCTTGAGATCTGGGACATCTAATCACCATCTCAAGAGTTTGGTTCGACAGTAAGATTAAATCTCAATGCAGCAGTAGGCAAATAGAAACTGAACATTTTTTTATTTCATAATGGGCAAACATTTGTCGTGGTGGGCCGGAGGTTAAGGAGCCCGCTTCTCATGCATGAGGGTGTGGGTTCGAAACCTGGCAAGTACCAATGTGACTTTTTCCGAGTTATATGTACTTTCTATGATTATTTAGACACCACTGACAAACGGTGAAGGTAAACATCGTGAGGAAACCTGGACTTATAATTTCTAATTATAAGTTTGAAATCGCCAACCCGCATTGAGCAAGCGTGGTGATTAACGCTCTAACCTTCTCCGTATGAGAAGAGGCCTTTGCTCAGCAGTGGGCACTTATAGGCAGAATCAGAATCAGAATCAGAATAATTTATTTGTTAAACATAGGTAGTTTACATAATAAGGTCTTACATATAGATAGTCCACTATGTTTTGCCGTAATAGACATACAAATATATTAGGTAGGTACATTCGAAATATTATTAGAAGATTAAAATTGAGATAAATTCAGTACAACCATAATAATAAAATAACAAAAATTAAGTAGGTATGTCAAAAATTAAATCAATTATAATAATAAAATAACAAAAAATTTAGTAGGTATGTCACAAATTAAATCAATTACAATAATAAAATAACAAAAATTAAGTAGGTATGTCAAAAATTAAATCAATTATAATGATAAAATAAAAAAATTAAGTATGTCAAAAAAAAAAAACAAATAGGTATAATAATAAAATAACAAAAATTGAGTATGTCAAAAATTAAATCAATTAAAATTGTCAAGAGATATTGTCATTAAGGAATTCTTCAACTGAGTAATAACATTTGTTTAATAATAGTTTGGTGAGAATACTCTTAAAATTAATTAATGTTGTAGTTTTTATTTCATTGGGAATTTTATTATAAATTCTAGGGGCATTACCAAACAAACTTTTGGACATAAGTGCTGTTTTACATTTTACTTGGCTTAGCTTATTAATATATTGGGTGCGTTTGGGAACATTCCTGACAGAGCTCAATTTTGGAAATAAGTGGGGATTTTGTTTTACAAACATAGCTGTTTCCAGTATATACATGGAGGGAAATGTTAATATTTTAAGTGATTTGAAGTGTGTAGTACAGCTGTCTATGGTCTTTAAACCACACATTGACCTTAAACATCTTTTTTGCATTCTAAACACAAGCTCTCTATCTGTAGACTGCCCCCAGAATATAATGCCATAGCGTAATACCGAGGCAACGAGTCCATGGTACGCTGCAAGAAGAGCCTGAATGTTTACTTTTTTTGAAAGTTGAAAAAGCGCGTATGCGGATTTACTGAGTCTTTTGCATAACTCTTCAACATGAGGCTTCCAGCTCAGGACGTCGTCAATGGTTATACCCAAGAAGCTAGCTTTATTTGCTTGCTCAATACAGTGGTTTTCATACGCGATTGTAATATTTTTTTGATGACGACGTTGATGAAAGTGCATAACCTTTGTTTTGTTCAAGTTTATTACCAAATTATTTTTGTTAAGCCAATTTATGATATCATATAAACATTTATTTATCTCATTTTCATATTCGAGTTCATTTTTACATTTTATGATTACTGTGCTGTCGTCTGCATATAGGCTGATGATGAAGCATTTGGCCGCTATCACGCCTGGTGGTAAACGACGATGCGACCTACGATGGAGGACGCCTACGCATAAGCAACCTATTCACTCGAGCATTGACATCCGTTTGTTCAATCTTCCTAATATTTTAAAAGCGAAAGTTACGATGTTTAGATGTTTGTAACTGAATCACGCCAAAACAGCTGGACGGATCGGGATGATATTTGGCAAAGGCATAGGATCGGAATAGGGCATGGGCTACTTTTTATCAACATACCACGGTGGCGAAAGCCGCGGGAGGAAGCTAATTAATTTATATAATATATCTATAATAATAAATGTTTTTAGGATGGCGGTTCAGATAGAGGAGCTCACAGCGACAGGGCTGGCCTGTGGTTCGGTCCCAGACTCGGGAAACGATCCTTAAGGATATCCACTGAAGACAACAGGTTTGTATTATTAAATAACTAGAGAAACTGCTCAATTTTATATAGAGGTTTTAAATTAATCCCAAGCTGAAGTGCCAACCCTGAAAACTTGGTCGAAGGCGCGTTCCAGAGACGTTAAAAAGTCAAAAACGTTTATTTTAACTAAAACACATACAGATACATTTTAAGCGTCAACAAAACGACGAAAGCGAAACAAGAACAATAGTTATTCTGTATGTCAGTTCAGTGTGGGAGAGCCAAGCTTCGGCACGAATATGTCGGCTCGACCGGAGATACCACGGCCTCACAGAAAACCGGCGTGAAACAACCATTGCGTTGTGTTTCGCCGTTTAAGTGAGGTTACCGGAGACCCAATCCCCTCCTTAACCCTATCCCTACCCAATCCCTAAATTTCTGAAAGCCGATTGCTTACAATCAGGTAATCCGTCTGCTAGTCTCCCGACCTATCAAATAAAAAAAAACCAGTGAAGCTATGTGCTCGTTCCAAAATTTAAATTTGAATTAAGAAGGACTGGGAAAATAATACTCCATCTTTAAAATCGACGATTGTCATGAATCCCGCCAAAAAATATATAAATAAAAAATATCATTGAATGAGAGAATTATTAACATTTCCTTGCATTTTTTTCATTATTAATGTGCCGAACATATACATACTTACTTACTTGCTATATACAATATAACAAACTCCATCTGTTTCCTTTCATAAAATTAACAAAATAACCGACGTACTCAGAGTCATAAAATAATTACTTAAATCACTTCGTAACAATTGTATTTACAACAAAACTTTTACTTTGTCAAATGCTTAAGTAATCATTAGCATGTGTCTCTGTGTATGGATAACTATCAACGGTTCCACAATTTTCATACTTACCTACATTTGCGAACTATTAATCCATCGAACAGCTGTTTAAATCATCTTTTGTTTTTAGACAAGCATTCTTTAAATTACTGGAAGCAGCAGACGCATTAAAATACTACTACGACCGATTACCTTACGAGATGCAAGCGGACGAGCCAGAAACCAGAGGTCAGTACGTCCTTAGGTATCGTCATGAGCTAATGTTCACATGTAAACAGCAGCTCATGTAAAGAGATTGTCCAGTCAACTGATGGTAGCGGTGACTGTCCAGGCGACACACGTACTTAGGTATCGTCATGAGCTAATGTTCTCATGTAAACAGCAGCTCATGTAAAGAGATTGTCCAGTCAACTGATTGTAGCGGTGACTGTCCAGGCGACACACGTACTTAGGTATCGTCATGAGCTAATGTTCACATGTAAACAGCAGCTCATGTAAAGAGATTGTCCAGGCAACTGATTGTAGCGGTGACTGTCCAGGCGACACACGTACTTAGGTATCGTCATGAGCTTATGTTCACATGTAAACAGCAGCTCATGTAAAGAGATTGTCCAGTCAACGGATGGTAGCGGTGACTGTATAGGCGACACACGTACTTAGGTATCGTCATGAGCTAATGTTCACATGTAAACAGCAGCTCATGTAAAGAGATTGTCCAGTCAACTGATGGTAGCGGTGACTGACCAGGCAACACACGTACTTAGGTATCGTCATGAGCTTGTCTAGAGATTGTCCAGTAACTGATGGTATATTTTTGTCAACAGTTACAAAAAAAGTGATATTTACTCCTAAATTGGGAAGAAGTTTGGCTTATGATGACAAAGTTTTTGAGAATGTTGAGTTCACACCGCGATTGGGAAGGCGGTTGTCCGACGATATGCCAGCTACTCCGGCTGATCAAGAACTGTAAGTATCATTAACATCATTTTCAATGTCATAACCTTTTTTCTTACCGTTCTAGAGCCATTTTCATATCATACCTATTCATTCTTCTGTGGCCTGGAGTCAGAGGCAGATTAAACTTAGTGAGAGCCCAAAAAAGAACCTCCTAGACACTCCTAATTTTTCCAGAGATTGTTATTAGCTTTCTACGTTGCTCTCTTCACGGAACCCTGTGACCTAGGTACATGACTAACGTAATTTGCAGCTCTTTGCTACAGCCATAACCACGCATATTAAAAAACTGCATCTATAGTATTGATTGCCTCCCTAAAGCGCCCAAGTTCAAAATCAAGATCATGATCTTCTCCAATTAACATCTTCTGATTTATTTCTTTGCGGGATCCAATGCAGTTGTTAGTGTATCTACAGAACGTATCGGCTTATTGTTTTGGTGTATTCGTGCTTAGTATAGCCACTGTAGATCCTGACGCATCTCTCCCAGGGATTGATAAGCCATTCCATCTAATTTCTACCTTGAAAAAAGATTCCTGGCTTATAGAAGTTGCAGTTGCTAGGTAAAAAATGTCTGGCATCAATAATTTTAAAGATCGATTTTCGAAATTTGCCCTACACGTATACTAAATAAATTCGAAAATGTACAAGATGTCTAGATATAACTAGCGCATTTTAAAAGGGGATTTTAAAGAATTGTTGGTATTACCCATTTTATACAGTACTAGTGGCCCTTCCCTGCTTCGCACGGGCCTCCAACTATCTAGCTAATGACGAAAGGGTGTTTCTCAGATCTCCCCTCCTACTTTTCAAAATCTTTGTCTTCTATCAATTAGTTATAGTTCGGCAAATAAACAGATCGGTCACCTAAAGGTAAGCTGCCAGCACTCCCAACGGACATCTTCAACACCAAAGACGTTAACAAGTGTATGGCTGGCCTTTTGAGGAGATAGGGAATTTGGATTGGCTTTTGGAACACGAACCCAAATCGTGGTGGTCTGTTAGATGATCGTGGCACCATATGGAGACGCTAGCAAGCATGTATATCCCAAATAACTATTTCCGCAGTTAACAACACAGGGCATTTGCAGTACTCCAATGTCGAACTGTCGCACGTGCTAAAGTCACCAATTCCTCGCTAGTGTGATTCTGTAAGACTTCATTCTAAACTTCGAATCTGAATCCGCTGTGAGTAGTAGTACACTAGCGCTACACTTGCGAGTTGAGCTAAATTGACAGTAACACATTGATAGATAAAGTATGAGGTGACGTTAAAAGTGGCATTCTAAAATTGAATTTCCCCGTCACTTCAACGCTCACTTCGCACTCGAACACGATTCAAAGTTAAACAAATTTTATAGAATCGACGTGCTGGAGTCTAATCCAACTATAGATCTGTTTGCAGATGGATGGAAAGAATTTTTTATTGTAATGTATGAGGTACTGCGAGAGAGAACTTGTGAATGTTGTTAATGTTTCTTGTTTTTTGTTGTTAAATATAATTGGATCTAATCCGTATAAACAGATGGGAGAATGGAAGGTCGGCAAAAGAGCAAACGGATTACCTGATGGTAAGCAATCAGCGTCGCCCATGGACACCGGCAACGGCGTGCGTTGCTGACCTTTAGGGGTTTAGGAATTTGGAGATTTTAGGAATGGGGAGGGATTGGGGTAGGGGAAGGATTGGGTGTCCGGTAACCCCACTCACACGGCGAAACACAAGGCTGTGGTTATTTGACGCAGGTTTTCTGTGAGGCCGTGGTATCACTCCGGTCGAGCCGACCCATTCGTGCCGAAGCATGGCTCTTCCACACTTAAATCTTTGCTATCTTTAATGTTTTATTTCTAACTGTACCTTTTCCTTTTGATTTTATAGGTACCGGCCGGATCCCGATCAAATTGATAGCAGGACAAAATACTTCTCGCCCAGACTTGGTAGAACAATGAACTTTTCACCACGACTCGGCAGAGAACTGTCCTATGGTACGTATCATGTTTAAATCACCACACCAGCATACAATTTCCCACTTCAGTGTGATTCTGTAAGACTTCATTCTAAATTTGGAATCTGAATCCGCCGTGAGTAGTAGTACACTAGCGCTACACTTGCGAGTTGAACTAAATTGACAGCAACATTTTGATAGATAAAATGAGATGACGTTAAAAGTGACATTCTAAAATTTAATTTCCCCGTCACTTCTACGCTAACTTCGCACTCGAACACGATTCAAAATCAAACAAATTTTATAGAATCGACGTGCTGCTGAGCAAAGGTCAGCATTGAGATTGTCTCACAAAAAGGCCAAACACAATATTGTAAAGTACTGTTTAAACATGTATTCTGTGAAGCCGTGGTATCGTTTCGGTTGAGCCGATTCATTCGAGCCAAAGCATGGCTCTCCCTTTGGGGAATAGGGAGAAAATGACGTCAGAGTGGAAATAATTTATTCCAACTAAACCATAAATATGTACTTTTGAAACGTCGAAATAGTATAGTAGTCTGTCAGTAAAGCTAGGTGCTCGTTCCAAAGCGTAGATTCGAATGGAGAAGGACGACCAAGAAACTACATTGCCAGTCTTTAAGTAAAAAAAAAAAAATGATTTTCAAGCTAACCCATACATTAAATACACAGTATTATACTCATATGTGAAAACAAAGCAGGGAACAAGTTGTTAGAAAAAAATAACAAATTAACAAATGATTGAATCAATTCATCATTACATTTTAAATCCTTTAGTGTCATGAACGTGGCGCTTACATTTATGCATTTTGAAAATCCAAAAGAACGCTTCTGTACCTATAAACTTATGTTTGACTAGCTTTTGCCCGCGACTTTGTTTGCGTAGAATAGTTAAGGACTTCCTGCAGATTTTTGGTATAAAAACTAGCCTATGTCCTTTCTCAAGTTCCAAACTATGTCTGTACCAAATTTCACAGAAATCGGTTCAGTTGTTTAGGCGTGAAGAAAAGACAGACAGACAGACAGACAGACAGAGTTACTTTCGCATTTATGATATTAGTTTGGATTGGATTTGGATTTGACGTGACATCATGTGCATTATGTAAGTTAATCTGTATTTTTGTTCACAGAAATGTTACCAAGCAAGTTAAGAATGGTGAGAAGCACGAATCGCACTCAATCGACGTAAACTCGACCCAAGACTCCGCGCCAAACTAACATAACCTCAAAATATATGAAAATGTAAAATAAAACGCTATTTTGGACGAAATAATGTACTGTTTTTGTATTTAATTACGTAATTAGCTATTAATATTTTAGTATTATGAGAGAGTAAATGAGTTAATGTAATTTTATGTTGCTTTTTTTCGATTAAGACGTTTATTTTAGAAGCGGGCAGGTGTCAAACTCCTATATCTACTGCCTGAAAACCACCCAGTGATGTTTTATAGCCTATAGCACCCAGGAACATTGTAGCTAATTATCAGTGAAAAAATTTTCGCAATCCGACCAGCGGTTCCAAAGATTACCCCCTACATACAAACTTACAAACACACAAACTTACAAATTGTACCTCTTTATAATATTAGTATAGAAGTATAGATGTGCGCGACGGTGGCGACGCGTAGCGTTTACAACATTTGCGGAAGCTGTCAAATAATAACAATGTTAACATTATAATTTTCTTTGCAAATAGGTATGAAGAAAACCAAAGATTAAAATAGTTTTGTTGACATTATTTAAGTGCAATTCATTCAATAGTTTTACTGTAAAATGAATATAATAATAAAAACCGACAGCTGATCATCCGCATTTGTTTCCGTGTTGTGCGCTGCGGTCGTTATCTGACCGCCACTACTCGCACATATCCAATAATCGATAATCGAATAACTCTTTATATTTTTCTCAATGAGTTAGCGTTTGGCCACTAAATCGCTCGGTGGAAAATGATGAGGTGCTCGACGATGGAGCACGCCTATTCTTCATAATTTCTAATCTTCTAATAACTTCTCCCGCACTGGGTGAGGCGAGAAAGACTGTCAGACACTTACTGGCTAAAAACACGCCTGTTGCAAATCCCGCTGTGAGTTTGGCCGCGGTACGAAATCTTTATATTCTCAACTAGCTTTCTCCTGCGGCTTTGCCCGCGTGTTGTGTCAATAAAGAGCAGCCTATAGCAATAGAACAAAATCGAGGTATACATAAAATTTGTCTCAGTTTTAAAGTTACACCTCGTTTTATTATATTTTCTCCTGTTGCCCTTGTCCCTCCGAGCGCGGCGACCGTTACACAAAAATAATCCTTACTTATAGAATGATTCAGTGTTCACATGCGACGGCGTGATGGCTTATTATCTGAACTCCTAAGCTATCAGGAGTTACACGTGCTATTGTGAGTTAAATAGTCTAAAAGATAGACATGCTATAATACAATATTTTTTAGATAATGTTATGTGGAATATTTTCGTGATACTTGATTTCTCTATGTAATTTTAACTATAAAGGATACACAAGCGATGGAAACTTAAAAAAGGGAGTAACTTCTCGCGTTTTCCTTACGTTTCCCTTCATTGCTCTGCTCCTTGTAATTCTAGCGTGATGAAAAGTATCATATAACTTGCCCAGGAGTGTAAAGAATAATTTTACCAAGTTTCGTTAAAATCCGTCCAGTAGTTTTGGTTTCTATAAGGAACATACAGACAGACAGACAGACAGACAGACCGACAAAAATTTTACTGATTGCAATATTGGCATCAGTATCGATCACTTATTACCGCCTGGTAGTTATTTTGAAAATATATTTAATGTTCAGAATTGACCTCTCTACAGATTTATTATACTAAGTATGTTACCTAGGTAGTGAAAAGCAATGATGAGTTCGACGATGGAGCGCGCCATCACTATTCATTCAAGGTTTCATAGAGGTTGTTTTCGTTTTCTGAAAGAAGTTCCTATAAAAGAAGTACCTACAAGAAAATTTTAAGCGAAACGCTTAGTTTTTTCTTATGATATGATTGTATGTCAAACGATGTTACCAATCGGTGCTGCCCATGCAAAATGTACGGTAATTTTTTTTATTAATTTAAAAAAAAAAAACGTTGCCCTATTCTAGGATTTTCTACTGTGTCGTGGGTGCGGTTACAAACATACAATTTCACATACACATCCCACACAGACCCGGAACAACAATTTGTGGATCACACAAATAGTTGTTCCGTGCGGGACGGCAGCCAGTTGCCCAGCCACCGCACCAATTGTGCAGTCAAATATGTAGCTAAATAAAAAGTGTAACGCCGATTACTTAACTACCGTCAGGTGGTGGCGCCTGCTTCTTTACCGCACTTTATCACAAAAAATAGTTTTTTTTTATGTTATAGGTCGGCAAACGAGCAGACGGATAACCTGAGGGTAAGCAATCAGCGCCGCCCATGGACACCCACAACAACAGAGGAGTTCCGAGTGCGTTGCGGACCTTTTAGGGATTAGGGTTTTGGAGATTCAGGGATTGGGGGAGGGGAAGGATTGGGCATCCGGTAACCTCGCTCATAGGGCGAAATACAACGCTGTGGTTGGAGGCCCTGGTATCACTCCGGTCGAGGCGACCCATTCGTGCCGAAGCTTAGCTCTTTCACACTTAAATACATAAAAACTTACTATCGCGCGCGGATTGTGGCGCGAAACGGTAGACCGTTAAGCAGTAGGTACCGCGTCGGCCACGTAAGGACCGCGCACCGCCCGCGCACCGCCCGCGCATGCGCCCTGTGCCCGCGCCGCGTTACCGCGCTCCCGCGCCTCCCGCCACTCAAGAGTCAGTCGAGTCGCGCGCCCGCTTCTAACGCCCGGAACAGTTATCTTCCGCGGATCTCGCTCGTTCCCGCCAAAATCTTGTAAAATAGTATCTATATTTGCTTTGTTGTGTTTGATACGTCCAATGTGTATGTGTATGACAGTCTTCTAATAAACGTTACATAATATTATACGTAATTCGTGTGCATTATTGTGTTTCACCTTAGCTAAGAACTAACACACAAACTCCATTTCCCGCCAATGTTAGACTTACTTTTATTTATTACTCGTAGGATTTTCCGAATAGCTGAAACGTCCCATTGAAATAGTTTGGGCTTGAAATTGCTTATTTCGTATAGTAAAGACCCTATGTCTTTATTGGTTGAACCCGTCACATGGAAACTCAGTAGTTTTGATAGTCTGAAAATGAAAAAAAAACCCGCTCCTAAATTGACATGACTAAAAATGGCGCCGCTTCTCATGGACGAGAGTTCATTTTCAAACTTTGCAACTACCGAAGTAACTTTTTCCGAGTTCAATTTATTTATTTATTTGGACTTCCAACAGAGAAAACACTTTAAATGCCAGAAAATATACATAACAAAATATTTTCTCGTGTGATTCTCCACTAATAAGAAGCCACAGCATGATGTTAGTATTTAATTTAATTTTAACACTACGTTATATTAAGTCTAATAACAAGAAATGAGATCAAAATTATATAAAACAAAGTTTTTTTTTAAAGTAGCTAATCAAAGCATAATCCTTTCAACCATAAGCCAATCATATAGTCAAATTTGACAACATAAAAACAAAATATAACAATAACAAACATTTTCTGATATATAAAAAATAATGATAATGAGATGAATATGAAATGAAGTCAACATTAAACAAATTGAGAATAGTCTAAAAAGATTCTATTAATTTTCGAAAGCTAGCTACTCTCGCACGGTTTCACTCGCGGCTCGGCTCCTACAGAATACTACAGATCTATAGACTAAAGCATACTCAATAAATGGTCTATTAAACACAAAAAGAAATTTTCAATTCGAATAAGTAGATTCTGAGATTAGTTCGTTCATATAAACAAACAAACTCTTCAGTTTTATAATATTTTTATTGACAATAACGACAATATTATGTTTCACGAAATTTATTATTCAAAAATGTACATTATAAGTGTATTTACCCAAATAGTACTTTTAATTAGGTATATGTTTAAAATCAAACGTCCTATTCCTTCTCCGTTTGAGAAGAGGTCTTTTCTCAGCAGATCCTCTTGACTGAACAAATAATGCTTACTTGTAGAACTTTCCGGAACTTTGATCATCCTTATCGCTACATGGCGCTGTATATCTCGATGCCCACGTTCACGCTTTCCGTGTACACGCAAATGTTTTAATTTACTTTTTGGTATTTCTTCTTCCATTTCAGATTCACTAGCAACGAATTTCTCCGTCGTCGTACTTTTCAATTCTGGCAATTTGAATCTGTCTTTTAATTTTCTTTTGTCGAATGTGTTAATAGGTGTAATTGGTTGATTAGATAAATCAACATATTCATATACATCGTCGTCGTCATTTCGTTCCATCACGGGTTTATTCTGTTCCTCTTCAATTTCTTTAATAAGTTCCTGTTTTAGAATGTCTATACGAGTTTCTATAGGTTCTGTGACTTCTGTTACCTTTGCTTTCGTTAGGTGCGTTTGGATTGCTGCAATAAATTCAATGTTATTGTCATCGTCATCATAAATCGGGTACAAAATAACCAATGCCTTATTAAATCCTTTCTCAAAGTCTTCCAGAGCTGTTTGGTAGCTACCTACAACCAGCGGCTCCTAACGACCTTTAGCATACGCTGGTTTCTTGAAGATCCACGACCGCTTTTTAAATATATGTATAAAGTGACTACTAACCGATGAATGATGAGTTTTTAAATACTTATCGGCAAATATGAATTTATATAAATGTAAAGTTTTTTTGTGTTTTCATTTTAGTTAATACGGACGTTATAATATACTTACATAATATTGATAAAAATAGACCAATTTTCTTCATGTTTTTTATTTATTTTAACTACTTAAACTTACATATAGAGTAAATAGACTTTTTATAAATAAAAACTTTCACGTCAAAAACGTATCATATTGTAAAAATAAAGATTATGTTTCTAGTGTAATTATTTTTTTTTCATTGTCGATAACAATTTGATTCATAACAGTTAAATTGATTCTTTTGAAGCGTAGAAAAACATTCAACAATTTTGTTTTATATCTTAATTCCGCCAGGCCCTTTTTTCGCAAGAATGCTCAACTTCATCAGTACCTACTACCTATCAGTCATTTGTTTCGTCAGCGAACTGCCCCGGTATCAAAGGCATTGCTTTTTCCCTGATTTCTCCCTTTACTTTTTTAATTTATTTTTTACTAGCTTCATCTTCATCATCATCATCAGCCTAAAAGTGCCCACTGCTGAGCAAAGGCCTCTTCTCACACGGAGAAAGTTAGAGCTTTAATCACCACGCTCGCTCAATGCGGCTTGGCGATTTCAAACTTATAATTAGAAATTATAAGTCCAGGTTTCCTTACGATGTTTACCTTCACCGTACTAGCTTCTTCCCGCGGTTTCGACCGCGTGGTATGTTGATAAAAAGCAGCCTATGTATAATCCAGGGTATCACTTATCTCGAGAGATGATCTCCAGCCACCGTAAGCGCGGGTCTGCGGTCGGCGAGTAAGGGTAGCCAGACCAGAACCAGACCCGAGCGTACGGCGCGTAGCGTTCCGCGCGCGGCTCAAAGAACCTATAGACCACTACAGATGGGGCCCTATAGGGCTGATGTTTAGCCGGGGTTCCGGGGTAAGCGCAACGAGGCACCGCGACCTCGACTCAGAGCAGGAGAAGGAACGGGGGTGTTTTAGTCAGTAAGACTCTGACACTCTCTCTCGCCTTACCCTAGGCGGTAGAAGTCATTGGATGATTTTCCCCTGACAAAAAAGGGTATCCACCTATCTACATACCAAATTTCAAGTTAATCGGTCCAGCCGTTTTGCTTGAAAGAATAACAAACATATATCTTAACATTGCGCTTACATCTGCAACCTCGGCTGAACATCGATCAGAGTTGGGTCCCATATATAACCTAGCGATAGAGCTAACTATGTATAATATATATAAAATAAAAAATATGTTTAATAGATATATTTATTACTATTAACTAAGGATATACTATTGTTTACACAGTATTTTTGATTAAAACAACAATTCTTGTAGATTTTTAGTTACCAAATACTACGATCAAGACGGCTAACTGTTATAGAACGCCTTAGAAAAATCAAGGAAACCAAATAATTATTTGGAGTAAAAATGATTGTGTAATAAAACTTATAATCCTGGCATTCTCTATTCAATTTATAAACTTCCAGTTCGAATAAAAACTTAAGTAAAGTATAACTAGGTACCATATTTCTCGAAAATAAGCCATAAAATTACGAATAGAATATTTAAGTACTAGGTTTTTTCTGTTCTTTGATATTTTATCCTATCCCGATAAAATATCAAAGTTCAAAAACGAGCTACATGTTTACTAGAATGATGGTAAGCAATCAGCACCGATCTAGGACATCGACAACACCAAAACGATAATAAATGTATTATCCGTGCTTTTAGGCGTTTTTGCCATACCTATTACTGGAAACAACTATAGCAGCTCACACAAAGGTCCCATTACAATTAACAATACAAAATTTTCCATGGTGTTTGGTGACTGGGCTTCTCCCAGTTGTACAGTCTCTTCTGTGCCTTTAAGGCCTAAGTCATTCTGTCTCCTGCTTTAAATTGCAATGCATTCGTTTTTAAGTTTTTTATGTAACATATGTATTAGTTATGATTTAATGTTATAATATATTTATGTATTGTATTCTCTATGGGCCTCAGATGCCTGATTTTAATAAATAAAATAAATTTACCGAGGGAAGTGGAAACTATTTCGTTGTTTCTTCTTCTCAAATAATAGCTTTTGATTTATTTCGTTGCGGGATCCAAGACTGTCATTCATGTCCCTGGGACGCGCCGGACTCCAGTGTTCCGGTATTTTCATAGTTGTATCTACTGAAGATCCTGGCTTACAGGAGTTGTGAGTTGCAGCGGTTTTGGGAGGTTGCGGCGGTCTTGTCCCATTAAAAACAAGTGTATTGTCGGCTTTTAATTTAGGATATGGAGGAGAGAGGATTGGGTCTCCAGGACTCATATAACAAAACAGAACGCTCACGCCAATTTTTGTGTGGCCGTGGTATTACTCTGGGCCATTTATGTCATATCATAGCTCTCTCATACTTAAAATGATATATTATTTGAATACTAGCTGCTCGGCTCCATTTAATCGTAGCGTGAACATTTATAGCTTATAGCACTCAGGAACATTGTAGCTATCTATCAAGTTGTTAAAATCAAGATATATTTAACTAGCTTCTGCCCGCGACTTCGCCCGCGTGAAATTTGTTTTTTAATTTAAAAATCCTATGTCCTAACTATATGTCTGCATGAAATCGGTTCAGTAGTTTAGGCGTGATGTAAAGACAGACAGAGAGACAGACAGAGTTACTTTCGCAAAATCGTTCATTACTAAATTTTCGTTTATCATTCATCGCTGTAATGGCGGTTTTTTTAATAAAGGTTTAAAAAGTTTGTTGTAATACGATTGAATGATTTTAATCACTGCTTTTCATTTCATTCTTGATCAACTTTTACTATGTTTTCGTTTTTATTAATTATTAAAATGCGTTATAGAGCACGTCAAGCTCAACGGTTTCCCATTTTTTAATACGAGAAATATGTAACGTTTTTTTTTTTTTATTTACATTTACAATATTATTTTGTTTATATACTTTAACTTAGTTTTTAAATAGACAGATACAATGTTGAATAAAATAATAATTAATTGCGTGGGATTAATAATAATTTTAGGTGAGAATATTCTTTACATTTTTTATATGATAGGACCACAATCTGGCAGGCGGATTACCTGATGGTAAGCAATCAGCGCCGCTCATAGACACACGCAACAACGGAAGAGATTAGGTTTTTGGAGATTTAGGGATTGGGCGAGAGGAAAGATTGAACCTCCTTTAACCTTATTCACACGGCGAAACATAACGCTGTGGTTGTTTCACGCCATTTTTCTGTGATGAATGGTAACACTCTGGTCGAGCCGACCCTTTCGTGCCGAAGCATGACAAGAAGTTTCAGCTTCATAATCTACTATGATCAATCTCATTCTTTCAGCATTCCACCGGCAAATAACACAGGTTACATCATCGGATATAGAAAAAAGAATAGCTGGTCTCAAAGAGCAACTAAGGCAAGAAATCAGAGAAGCCCAGAATACACCTGAATCCACAGAGCCAGCAGCAAAAACAACGTCTTTCAAACTACCTGAATATGACGATTTTGCAGTCACTGAATCGGATAAGATTCTCATAAAACCAATTATGGAATATCACCACAAAACCAAAACACATTACTATAATACGGTAAAAGGAAATTCGAGTACGAAAGCGATTGATTTGAAAAAAATAACGCCAAAAAAACTTAAAAGGTTTCCTTTAAACAAGAATAATAATATGAATCGCGTGACACCAGTCAATGTGTCACTGCACAATCGCCGTTTCCATTTAGATGAAGACGAACGAAACAAACCTCAGATGTGGACCCATTGTTTGGACCTAATCACGCCAAGATTAAAGGGCTATAAAGACGACTGGTCACCTAAAGAAGTGTCCCATACTGATGCAGATATTCGCAGGTAAACAGCAGCTCATTGTACAGTCAACTGATGGTAGCGGTGACTGTCCAGGCGACACACGTACTTAGGTATCGTCATGAGCTAATGTTCACATGTAAACAGCAGCTCATGTAAAGAGATTGTCCAGTCAACTGATGGTAGCGGTGACTGTCCAGGCGACACACGTACTTAGGTATCGTCATGAGCTAATGTTCACATGTAAACAGCAGCTCATGTAAAGAGATGGTCCAGTCAACTGATGGTAGCGGTGACTGTCCAGGCGACACACGTACTTTGGTATCGTCATGAGCTAATGTTCACATGTAAACAGCAGCTCATGTAAAGCGATTGTCCAGTCAACTGATGGTAGCGGTGACTGTCCAGGCGACACACGTACTTAGGTATCGTCATGAGCTAATGTTCACATGTAAACAGCAGCTCATGTAAAGAGATTGTCCAGTCAACTGATGGTAGCGGTGACTGTCCAGGCGACACACGTACTTAGGTATCGTCATGAGCTAATGTTCACATGTAAACAGCAGCTCATGTAAAGAGATGGTCCAGTCAACTGATGGTAGCGGTGACTGTCCAGGCGACACACGTACTTTGGTATCGTCATGAGCTAATGTTCACATGTAAACAGCAGCTCATGTAAAGCGATTGTCCAGTCAACTGATGGTAGCGGTGACTGTCCAGGCGACACACGTACTTTGGTATCGTCATGAGCTAATGTTCACATGTAAAGAAACACTGAATGCCCTAAATATTGGTTGCAGGTTGGCACATTTGCTAAGTCTGAACACGTCTGAATACACAAAGGAAGAGATTATATCAACGTTATACCAAATAAGTAATTTAAAACTCAGAATATTTCAATGGGACTATACGGCTCTAACAACTATTTTTAATATCATTATAACAGGTTAGTGTGATGTATGGTTTGATATAATAGGCTCAAGTAAGTAGTAGTAAGTTATTTTGTTAGTTTTAAGATTGTCACCAGGGGCGGCGCTAGAGCCACTGATACGCTGCGAAAATATTGTGGCGCCAACTTTAGGGAAGTAATATTAAGTGTCAGATTTTTGCTGATCCTAAGTAAAATTAAAAAAGACACTCTATAATATGCACACAACGTAGAGCACAGTTCTGAGGGTTTGCAAGAGGAGAGGCAAGAGACTCCAACTTCAGACCTTGGCGTCCTCCAGAATTTGTCGCCCTGGGCCATCGCCCCCCTAATGCCGGCTCTGATTATCACCACCGGCTTTTTCAATAACTTTCTTCCGTCCCATTGGGTGAGAGGGATTGTCAGACTCTTTCTGACTAAAAACCACGTCGTTCTTTCTTTTGCCTCGGACCGGGGCCACGGGACATACTGGTATATCCCGGCTGAACATCGACCCTAATAGACCACTACAGATGTGGTCAAACTTTGTCAAGGTTAAATACGGCGTCAGTTTTTCTATGAGATCAAACAAGCATTGGTACCACCTGATTTGAAGCAATCAACGTCGCCGATGAACACAGGCAACGCTAGCGTGAAAAACGCTAGGTACCTTTGGAGAGAAAATTGAGAGTTTGGGGATGTAAGGATGAAGGATGCAGGACACATTGAGTCTGCGATAAACTAAATCGCGTCTACGACGAAAAATAAAATGGTCACAAACAAAAACATGGTAAAACAATATAACAAAAGAATAAGGTAAGAAAAAAAATATGCGTCACAAGCATGCGAAATGACCCTCGCTCAGCATATTCATCAACTCTATGCGAGGCAGTGAAGAAAATTGGTTCAGAAGCTTCGTTTTTTTATGGTACAAACGGAGCAGACGGATTACCTGATGGCAAGCAGTTGGCGCCACCAATACACACTAAGGAAGTCAGGAATGCGTTGCCGGACTTTTGGGGTTAATGGTTGCGAATACTTAAGAATAGGGAAGGGATAGGGTAGGAGCAGGGATTTGGCCTCCAGTACCTAAACTCACTCACGCGGTGAAACACAACGCTGTGGTTGTTTCACGCCGGTTTCTAGCAATCAGTCCTTTAAAAAACAAATAAGAATAAATAAACTTCACTTACTCTACTAACGAAATAAAACACAAACTAGTCCTGTGGGCCTCGTGGTATCATTCCGTTGGCTCAAATGGATCGAGCGGGCTACCTGATGGTAAGCAATCAGCGCCGCTCATGGACACTCCTAGTACTACAGGAGTTACTACAATTGCGATGCCGGCCTCTTGTGGGTAATTAGAGATTAAAGTAAAGGGCATTTGAGGATTGATGATGGGGACGGATAAGGATCGGGCACGTTGCTGGATTCACAGCGGATTTCTGTGAGGCCGTGGTATCACTCCGGTCGAGCCGACCCATTCGTGCCGAAGCATGGCTCCCATACTCTCACATGTATCTAATTTTTCAGAACCAATGCATAACTTTCGTAGTTTGAAAAATGGTTTGAAACGACTATTTAAATCATGGCACCTAGATACATCAATGATTACAACATTTTTGAAGCAAACTAGAATATTCAGACCTCCTTGTATTGAGGTTTCGCACTATGGAGGTAAGGTTTACAAAGTTTATATTTGAGAATCATCAAATGTATCCTCCCAACCTCACATCACATCATCATCCTATAAGTGCCGACTGCTGAGCAAAGGCCTCTTCTCACACGGAAAAGGTTTGAGCATTAACCACCACGCTCGCTCAGGGGGTATTGGCTTTTCAAACTTATACTTAGAGATTATAAGTCCAGGTTTCTTCGCGATTTCTACCTTCCGTGGTGTCTAAATAATCATAGAAGGTACAGTCTTGTATAACTCAGAAGATTTGGCCGATCACCGCACGGAACAACTCTTTGTGTGATCCACAAATTGTTGTTCCGGGTCTGGGTGTGATGTGTATGTGAAATTGTATGTTTGTAAACGACCCACGACACTGGAGCAAATTCCTAGTAATGGAACAACGTTTTTTTTTTTTTTTAAAGGGAAAGATTTGAAATTAATATTTTCCTTAATTTCCCCGCTGCAGGTTCAACGAAAACCACGGGCGGTGTACGAGTTTCGAAACCAACTAGGAACCAAAATAAAAAAAAGAACGATGACGATGACTGTGAAGATTAAAATAATTAAAAAAAAAAGAAATAACAGCATATTTCATTAACTTTTTTCACCTCCTCAAATAATATCTTCTGTTTTATTTCGTTGTGGGATCCAAGACAGTCATTCATGTCCCTGGGACGCGCCGGACTTCAGTGTTCCGGTGTTTTCATGGTTGTGTCTACTGTAGATCCTGGTGCACAGGAGTTGCAGCTGTTCTGGGGGATAATGTCAGGCGCGTCCTATTAAAAAAGATCTTTTAAACCCCCCACGCAAAAAGAGGGGTGTTATAAGTTTGACGTATCTGTCTGTCTGTGGCATCCTGGCGCCTGAACGGTTAAAGCGATTTCAATTTAGTTTTTTTTGTATTAAAGAAGATTTACGTGCGAGTGTTCTTAGACATGTTTGACGAAAATCGGTTGAGCTGTTTTGAAAGTTATGGGGAAGGGTAACCGAAGGTCTGCAAATATACCCGAGTGGGGTGTCAAATGAAAGCGCACTGAAAGGGAATGTTGATGACTTAATCGAGAGAAAATGATATAAAATACCTATAAAAAGTTTAAAATAAAAAATAAATTATACCCCCGACAAAATAGAAACATGTAGTTGATAATAAAATGTTTAGATCGGTCCCCAACGCCACGTTTTCTTTTAATTATTATTTTTTAAAGGAATATTAGACTTTTTGTCGGGGGTTTTTTAAATTTTAAATTTGTAATTTATTTAAATCGTCAATTGACTTCTCCCGGCCTTCTCCTGCTCCAGTTTGAGGCTGCGGTACATTTTTGCGCTAAACCTGGTAGCCAAGCTGAACACCAGCCCTATTGGGTCCTCGTAACTCGCTACCCGACCCGGGGTTGCGGAGTAAGTGCAATGAGGCACCGCGGCCTCGGCCCAGGGCAGGAGAAGGAACAGGGGGTTGCAGTCAGTAGCAGTTGGACACTAAGGGCGGAAGAAGTCATTCGATGATTTTCCCCTCACAAAAAAACCATAGATTATGCCAAAAGATTAACAACCGGTTTCCGAAAGGCCGATCAATGTTAAAATCAATTTAATCTCTTGTCAAGTCATCTGATTGGTTGACTGAATTATCAACAACCAATCAGATGACTTGACAAGAGATTTAACAGGAGATTAGTTAATTTTGGCGTTGACAAGCCTTTCAGAAACCGGGTGAAAGCACTCTAAACCATAAATGGGTCCTTTTGAAACGTCAAAATAGAATGGTAGTCTGTTCGTCTTTCCAAGGCTATTTATGGAATGGAGTGTAATTTTATCTTTGTTAGAACAAAGAAAGGTCAATGTAGCTAGTTAATTTTAGCATTTCGGTAACTGAATATTTATAAAATATTTCGATAATGGACTACAAAAAAAGCCCTATTGGGGCCCATCGGTCAGCAAAAGCATCGCCGTCAATCAAAGCCGTCAGCAAAAGCAAGTACCTAATGAAATAACATAGAATTTAAAACCGCTTGGAAACATATTATAAAACATCATTTTACTGTAAGTACCTAATAGCTATGTAAGTAAATACTAACTTTTTAGCAATAAAATCGATCGGTAGAAGACGCCGTTTTATTGTTACGTTTGAGTATTAGGTACCTATTTATTTAAAAGGCCGTAAATAGGTTTTTCTTTTCAAACATTCACAAGAGTGGAGTGATAGCATTTAATGTTTTTAAAGAAAAGAAAATAATAACTAGTATAACTAGTTAATAGCACGTTCCTTCTTGTACCTGTAGACATCTATCGCACACAAGCAGAATCACATAAATGGTGAACTACAATCAACAGATGGCGTAACAGGTTCTACATCGCGCAAGTGAAGTTTACGCGCTAATAAGCACAACAGAAAAAATCCCGACAACAACTGCCGGGCAGTAGCCCACCAGGCACGAACACCTCGCTTGGTCGGAGGATCCTCCCTTTTCAATGGAGGATGAGGAATTTTCCACCCTGTTCCCTCATACCTCTAAACTGGTGAAAGCGACGTGATCATCAACGCAGCCTTCGTGCAGATACGTAATAGCCATGACGTCATCCCAACAGGGTTGATGTAACATCATTCACACGGCCAAACACAACGCAAATTTCACGCCAGTTTTGTTTTGTCGAGAAGTAGCCTTTATTACTTAAACATTTTTTTCAGGCTTCGTTTACCTACCGAAAAAATCGTTAAATTTACAGGACTGTGAACTAATAAATTACATATTTGATGTACCTACTAAACGTATTTTTTACGCAATATAATGATTGAACATACTTAATCGTTTTTTTTTAAATAATAATCCTTTGGTAATAAATAATAATCGCTTAATGGCTGCGCGACGTCGCCGCGTCCGCGCACGCTGCTCATGAGGAAGAACCCCTCTGTGGTTCGAAACTAGTAGCGCTTTTCTCAATATACACACGTGAGTAACCCGCTATTTTTAGTTAATTTAATAATCCTTTGGTCTTAAGTTCTTTTGAACAAAAACGAATAGCGGAAGCTTGCTACCTGAATAGAATCAGTACCGGAGAAAAGGTAGCGTTCAGACCATAACAGATAAGGTCTACTGAGACCGATCAACGGTTAGGTTGCTTCTTCGAAACACAACGCTGTGGTTGTTTGACGTCGGTTTTCTGTGAGGCCGTGGTATCATTCCGGTCAAGCCGACCCTTTTGTGCCGAACCATTTTCTCGCCTATGGTGAGGCGTGAGGGAGTGTCAGACTCTTACTGGCTAAAAACCCCCTGTTCCTTCTCCTGCTCTAGGCCGAAGCCCCGGTGTTTTATTGCGCTAACCCTGCAACCCCGGCTGAACATCAGCCCTATAGGGCCCTGTCTGTGGAGGTCTATTGGCTCTCAGCTAGGGGAGCTGTATCGTACTATCATGTCTTCTAAATACTAGTAGAAATGAGTGTGTGACAAATGAAAAGGCAGATTTAATTAAGGAATATATTTATTTATCTCTATCATACTTTTAGGAAGAGTTTTAACCAAAAATATTTTTACACAAAGACTTGTAAAATATTTCTTACTGGATCGTTTTAGAATTCAAATTTGAAAATTAGGTTAAGATCTTTAACCGAATCTAAGTCGACCATTTGACTTCGATCCATGACGGTTACAGAAATCCATGAAAACTTCGTCGTATTCTGAAAAAAAGTGATTAAGAAAAATCGCTTCAATTAATTTTCTAAGTAACATGTCATTTTAAATTTAGAATTTAAAACAAAGCTGCCAATTATAAGATAGGTAAGTACATCTATATATATAAAAATGAATCGCAAAATATGTTGGTAAGCGCATTACTGAATAACGCCTGGACCAATTCTACTGATTTTTTTTTATATGTGTGTTATTGTAAGGAGAAGGTTCATATGAGAGAAAATTTTAGAAAAGTAGATAGGAGAATTGGGTAATAAAGACCATTTCATCGTAAGCGAGATGATGTGACCCATGCGAAGCAGGGGCGAGCTGCTAGTCTTATATATAAAAATGGATCGCAAAATGTGTTGGTAAGCGCATAACTCAACAACGAATGGACCAATTTTGCTAATTCTTTTTTTGTTATGTTTGTTATTATCAGGAGAAGGTTTTTATCAAAGAAAATATTAGAAAAGTAGAGGGGAAAATTGGGAAAAAGTGACCCTTTGATAGCGAGATAGTTGGACCCGTGCGAAGCGGGGGCGGGCCGCTAGTATAATATAAAAATGTGTTGGTAAGCGCATAACTCAAAAACGGCTGGACCAATTTTGTCAAATCCTTTTGTTTTGTATTTATTTATTGCCAGGAGGGGGTTCTTATGAAAATTGAGGATAAAGGATTGGCTCACTCACACGGCGAAACACAATGCTGTGGTTGTTTCACGCCGGTTTTCTGTGAGGTATTACTCCGGTCGAGCAGACCCATTCGTGCCGAAGCATGGCTCTCCCACTCTTTCTTTAAAAGTGCAAAAGAGGCGGGAAATTCACATAAATACTGGATTTACCTTGTAAAGTCGAATTACGGCAGTTGGCCGCATCCATGAAGCATTGATTTTTAAATAGCACAATGTGGCTGTCTTTTAAACTCATAGCACATACTGGATCCAATTCGTCCGGACAATCCTGGGTAAGGGGACATCCAGCTCGTAAAAACATCACGTAAGCTCGACAGTATTTCGTTTCTACCGGGTCATATTCTGTTGAAAAAGTTTTTTTAAAAGAATCTGTTTAAAATATGTAGAAAGTGTGCAGGATGTGTTAGACCTGCCGCTGAAAATGCTGCAAGATAATGTGATATCAATTTTTTTTCTAAAACAAATATGTTGCGACATATTAGGATTTTTTCCTGTGTCGTGGGTGCGTTTAGAAACATTCAAATTCACATACACATCACACACAGACCCGGAACAACAATTTGTGGATCACACAAATAGTTGTTCTGTGCGAGAATCGAGCCCGCGACACCTTGCGCCGCAGCCAGTTGCCCAGCCAATATCTGCACAGAATTCGTATTGAACGGTCGTCATAATTCGCACACATCATCAGCCAAGTGCCCACTGCTGAGCAAAGACCTTTACTCACACGGTGAAAGACGGGACCCTACAGGGCCGATGTTCAGCCGAGGTTGCGGGACAAGCGCAATGAGGCACTGCGACCTCGGCCCAGAACAGGAGAAGGAACGGGGGGTTTTTAGTCAGTAAGAGTCTGAGACTCTCTCTCTCTACTCACGTTAGGCGAGAGAAGACGTATTGAGAGCACTTTTTCTTTCTTCTCTTTGAGCATCTACTTATTGTATTCTCGCGTGAATAGTGTTCCGATTCCCGATTCCCGGACCACGCTATAGAAAGAAGATTTTACTATAGTAAACATGGTTATTTTAATACCAATGTCACTTTTCAAGTCATTTGTACTTTGTTAGATTATTTAGACACCATCACTCACAAATGGCGTAGGAAAACATCTTAAGGAAACCTTTTTTTGTCAGGGGAAAATCATCAAATGACTTCTTCCGAACAGGGTAAGGGGAGAGAGAGTGTCAGACTCTTACTGACTAAAACCCCCCCGTTCCTTCACCTGTTTTATAGGTCCTGCGGTGCCTCAATGCGCTTGCCCCGGAACATCGTAATGAAACCTGGACTTAAAATTTCTTAATAAAAGTTTGGAATCGCCGATTCGCCGTGAGCAAGCGTGGTGATTAATGCTCCTACCTTCTCCATGTCAGAAGAGGCCTTTTCTCAGCACTTACTGATGATAATGATCTTTTGTGTTTTTATTTCCTGTTTTTTTTTTATTATGGTTTACAATAAATAATGTTCATTTACTCATTCGCCTATTCATCCACTCACTTATTTGTTTGTTCATTCATTCATTCTCTGTTATACTTTTTATAACAGAGTCTATATTGAATGCTATTAGCATAGCAAGTGTTTTTCTATATGTGTTTGAGAGGGATATGCCTCTCTCTGTCAAAATAAAATCACTAATAAATTTATTAGTATCAAAAAAAAAAAAATTTGTCACTATGACAACATGTCAATTGGTGTAGTGTACTGTTAAGTACACCTAAATGTCTATTTTTGGAGTCTGTTAAGGTATTTGAATAGGGAAATGCACAAAGTATTATTTTTCCCAATTTTAATTTTAATAAAGTGTCCACACCATTCACAATGTCCCTTTTTTTCACATCTAAACCTACTATTAAAACTAATATTGATTTTTCATTATATTCAGTCTGAGTTATTTTTTCAATAATCTTATTGTTACTCAGACTATGATAACTGTTGTTAATGTAATTATGGTCATTCATTCATTCATTCATCTATTCATGATGACCACATCAGATGTATGATATAAAACTTTAAAATAAAAAAAATAGACTTACTCAAAAACCCACGATAAGTCGAGCACTGGTTATTTAAAATCAAATGGCACATGCTTTGGAACCATTTGAAGTTCATTTTTTTTCTATTCAAACCACACGCGGGTTTATGGTAATCGTTGCAATGGTAGACGTCGCAATAATCCATCCAAGCTGGATGGAACAGCTGGCGATAACGACTACCCCACGATGGTGGCATTTCAGGCTTTGAAAAATCTGTAACAAAGTCATTTATAGCCATTTTTTTAATGTAATAGTTCGGCAAACGAGCAGACGGATTACCTGATGGTAAGCAATCCGCCCATGGACACCCGCAACGGAGCAGTTACGAGTGCGTTGCCGACCTTTTAGGGATTAGGGATTTGGAGATTTAGGGATTGAGGAAGTATTGCCATGTGGGAAAGCCATGCTACGGCGCAAATGGGTCGCCCCGACCGGAGTGATACCACGGCCTCACAGAAAACCGGCGTGAAACAACCACAGCGTTGTGTTTCGTCGTGTGGGTGAGGTTATGATCCAATTCCTCCTAATAGTCCCAATCCCTCCTCAATCTCTAAGTCTCTAATCCCCAAAAGTTCTGCAACGCACTCTTAACTCCTCCATAGTTGCGGATTTCCATGGGCAGCGCTGATTGCTTACCATCAGGTCTGCTCGTTTGCCGTCCAATCAGAGAGAAATTACATACGAAAAATACGAACGAATAGCTACTTTCGCGCGGTTTCATCCGCTGCTAGGCTCCCACAGATCATAGCGGAATGTTTTACATCCTATAGCCTTCCTCGATAAATGGACTAAGAAACACAAAAACAATTTCAAACAAGTTCAATTCGACCCAGTAGTTCCGAAGATAAGTTCGTTCAAACAAACAAACATACTAGACAGCTTTATAATAGGTATTATATTATTAATAGTATGGATGAGTTGGCTCTATTGGAGAGATACTATATACTGCCTCATAGAAAATCGATGGTAAAAGAATCCCCTATCTCCAAATTCCTAAGCTGTCAAAAGGCTACCAGCACACTTGTAATCTCCGGAGTCTACAGGCAATTCGGTAGTTTTCAACTATTCAAATTCAATACTTTTATCCAAACGTCAAAAACGATACTTTTCTATGAAAATTGTATGAAAAACTGAGCTATGACGTCATAACATTTTTGCGTCAAATAGCTTACTTATTTCACAATAATTAGCTAAAAAATCTAATACTTGGTGTATCGATCGATCGATGAATAAAAGTATAGTTATTTTTCAATATTTTATTGTATTGAAACATCGAATTAATTTATTTTTGACCTAGAAAACTACCCAATTGCTCGCTCGACTATACAAACTAATATTATAAATAAATGCGAAAGAAATTTTGTCTGTCTGTCTTTTCTTCACTCCTAAACTACTGAACCTATTTATAAGAAATTTGGTACAGACATAGTTTGGAACTCGAGAAAGGACATAGGACAGCTTTTATACCAAAAATCTGCAGGAAGACACTATTCCACGCGAACAAAGTCGCTTGCAAAAGCTAGTGTAGGTAGAATAAAAATGTCTGATTCTTACTTCTTCTTTTTCTTTCTCTGACGATGTTCAGACCATCACCTAGAGGAATGGCCCTGTAAAAAAACATTAATTAATAGAAAAGACCTCAATTAAGATAAATTGTGTTATTCTGTGGTCTTTCACTGAACATTTTTAAATACCTAAAATAAAAATAAATACGGTATTTGACAACTATTAGTCAAATTAAATACTTTTTTTGATATGTCGAATAAAAAAAAACGGAACTGTTTTATGAATTCGGTATGTAAAACAGAAATGTGACGTCATCATATTTTTGGGTCACTCTTACAACTCTCTCTCTTATATTCTCTTACTTTATTCTTAAAATGTAACCAATAAAAACGTTAAATTTAAATCAAATCAGTCAATCAATTTAATTTGTCAAATCCATCATGGAAGTACGATTGTTTTCGAATATTAAATTCGATTGAAATCTTGAATAAATTTAACGAAAAGAATAAAATTTTAAAATGAAGTAGGTATGAGGTTCACATTTTTTTTCTGAGGGGAAAATCATCAAATGTCTTCTCCCGCTCAGGGACGAAAGGTGAGTGTCAGACTCTTACTGACTAAAAACCCCCTGTTCCTTCTCCTGCTCTAGGCCGAGGTCGCGGTCGCGGTGCCTCATTGCGCTTACCCCGCAACCCCGGCTGAACATGAGCCCTATAGGGCCCCGTCTGTGGTGGTCTATTGGCTCTTTGAGGCGCGCGCGGAACGCTATGCACCGTACGCTCGGGATTCACAGTAAGATCAGTATTCGGTTAAAGCCAGGTTCTTTTTGGGAAGTAGCGAAAGGGAGTGTCAGACTCTTACTAAATAAAAACCACCCGTAGAAAAAAAACCCGGTTAATTTCTCTATGGTATAAAGCCAGCAACGCTCTGACAACTGGTGTTACGATAGTTGTAGAGGATGTGTTGACAGCTTACTATCAGGTAATCCGTCTGCTCATTAACATCGACCTATCGTATAAAAAATGACTATTGCCCGGTTCCTATATTTAACGAATCGTCGTTGTATACGCATTACGACCAAATGACATTACGAATAGTTATCTTGACCGTCTACTGACGGTTAAAATATTTATAGGAAAACCACTGACACCATAGATCTCCATACAATTCGCTTACCGACATCCGTTAGTTGCAAACCGTCAGTAAGTTGCACGACGAGACGTTTGTTATAGGAACGGTTTTAGCTTACGAGTCGTATATAAAACTACTATTCGTAACTTAAACGGATCGTTTCTCAATTATAGGAACCGGGCATAAGTCATCAAGGAGTAGTTACTGGCAATTATACATATATTTTAATAATACTTACTGGATATCATCATCATCAGATTTTGGATTATTTTTGTCTTCCATATCTAAAAAAAATGTTAGGTTAGGTTAGATAAAATTAAATGTTAGGAAAAATATTTAGTTTTAATTCCGCGACAAAAATCCAGGCTTGTTGCAGGATGCAATCCCACTCTTATGCAATCATGCATATGCACATGTAGCAAGGGTATCATGAATATGCACACATACACAAAACGGAAAAACATGCCACGCAATCAAACCTATACTCGACACGTGTTTCGCCCCTGCACAGGGCATCCTCAGATGTTGACTCGACGAGCGCTCGTCGAGTCAACATCGTCTAACATTTAATGTCATGGATTTCCGCAAAGTAACGCCTGATTCCATATTATTTAAAAATTAAAAAAGAAAAAAATAAGTACTCGTCAATATTAGTTACGTCTCTGGCACAGACTGGGAATGGATTTCCAGTGAAAAAAAAAAGATGATTGAAACATCATCAAAATTCATCAGTACATATACTATCACTAACACTTGTAGTAACTCCTTTAGTGCTGCGAGTGTCCATGGGCGGCGCTAATTGCTTACCATCAGGTAATCCGTCTGCTCGTTTGACGAGCTATTTACATAAATGAAACTACAGAACGGATTCGACTTAAATTGGGCACGGAGATAGATTATAGTCTGAAATAACATATAGGCTTTTTATCCTGGTACCTACAGCTGGCTACGCGGATGTAAGAAAGTAATTAATAATAAATTTAAATTCAATTTCTTTATTTGCATGTTAAGGTGGGTACAAGGATCTTAAATTAAAATGACAGGCACAGCTTAACGGCCTTTTTCAGGCGTTGCAAAGAGGGCTATTACTAACTAATAAAATAATATTAAATTACTTAATTTACATACTTAACATTGTATAAAAGAGAAAAAAAACAAAAAAGTTAAGAATTAGATAAATAAAAAAAAGTTGTTAGTCGAGTTAGTAGGTAGGTGTTTGTGTGTATATGAGGTGGGTTTTAACATTAATGTTGGCGTTCTATTTTCCTTCGAAGAATTCTTTGGTTGAGTGGAAACATTTTTGTATTAAGACCTTTTTCTAATTTCCTCTCAAATATTGTTTCTTTACTTTCGTTTTATAGGTCTTACGGTAATCTATTTTTTTTATGTAATAGTTCGGCTAACGAGCAGACGGATAACCTGATGGTAAGCAATCAGCGCCGCCCATGGACGCCCGTAACGGAGGAGTTACGAGTGCGTTGCCGACCTTTTAGGGATTTGGAGATTTAGGAACTGGGGAGGGGTTGGGAAGGGGAAGGATTGGGCCTCCGGTAACCTCACTCACACGGCGAAACACAACGCTGTGGTTGTTTCACGCCGGTTTTCTGTGAGTACGTGGTATCACTCCGGTCGAGCCGACACATTCGTGCCGAAGCATGGCTCTCCCACACTTTTATATTGAATAATTTTACTACAAAAAAAGAATATAGATACTCACAAACAATAAGGACAAATTGAAAAACATATAGCAAACACAAAACTAACTTATTCCTCATTATTACTCAAGGTATCACAAAGACTGATTTGTTTTAGAATCAAAGTTAAAAGCCACTTTTAAAACGAAACAAAATTTAAAATCGATTCTTCAGTGAAATTGAGTTATTAGGATTTAATTACCCAGACACGTTGTAATTAACGATTTTAATTTCAAATTTTTACGTTCACTCTTAATGGTAGGATTATAAACTTCTTTTTACATTATAGTTTCTTTTCTTTTTGCCGATATGGTTGTAAGAACAGACTAAATAATATATAGGTCTTTACCTATGAAATTGCCGTTCTGCAGTACCTACTGGCCATTTCAAATCAAAATAGTTTTTCTTAGGCTAAGGCTAATTAATTTTGTTTTAAAAACATGGGATTCTTTTTCCAAAAGTAGTCATTTGTTTATTGATTAGTGTTGCATTTACATCGCATTTCACGGCAATTTCATAAGTAAAGACCTATTATCTACTCATGGGTCGGCTCGACCGGAGTTATACCACGGCCTCACAGAAAAAAAGATAAGAAAGAAAAAGAAGAAAACCGGCGAGAAACAACTACATCGTTGTGTTTCGCCGTGTGAGTGAGGTTACCGGAGGCCCAATCCTTCCCATCCCCAATCCCAAAATCTCCAAATCCCTAAACCAAATAAGGTCGGCAAAGCACTCGTATCGAACTTCTCCGTTGTTGCGGATGTCTATAAGAGGCGCTGATTGCTTACCATCAGGTAGGTAATCCGCCATGCCGACATTTTTAAAACTAATCCATAAAAATGAAATATAAAAGGTTGCCATCATAGCTAATGCAAAAAACTGTTTCATAAAAAAATACTTTATTACTAATTGTGCAATATTTATTAGGTATAAAAACATAACAATTATACGTATTACTATATTATGTATATACGGAATTTAAAACTATACAAAATATAAATAGACTTACCATTAACCCTTAGACCGCCGGCTATAGACGACAAACGCAAAATATGACGATCATAGCCGAGCAGAATCAGATATAGTCATATTTTTTTAAACTTTGCCCCACACTAGGATTTAAATAATCTGTGTATGTATTTTATACGAGCTCTTTAATATAAAAATACCTACTAAGATTGTGTACCTTTGTTAAACCACCTAAAATGACAGATAGACTATAGTTAGGAAGAAATAAAAGACAGTTAACTTATTCTGTAAAATATTGTATTTGTAATTTCAATACATTTATTGTCGAATAAAACTAATATCCATTATTATAATACATAAAAATAGTTACTAAGTATTATTTCATTTTTAAAAATACAATTACTATTCAATTACAAAAAATTGTCGTGGTGGGCCGGAGATTAAGGCGCCCGCTTCTCATGCATGTGGGTTCAAAACCTAGCAAGTACCAATGTGACTTTTTCCGAGTTATATGTACTCTCTATAATTAATTAGACACCACTGACATACGGTGAAGGTAAACATCGTGAAGAAAGCTGAACTTATAATTTCTAATTCATCATCATCATCATCAGCCTATAAGTGCCCACTGCTGAGCAAAGGCTTCTTATCTCACAGAGAAGGTTTGAGCATTAATCACCACGCTTGCTCAAAGATGGTTGGCGATTTCACACTTACAATTAGAAACTAAAAGTCCAGCTTTCTTCACGGTGTTTACCTTCACCGTATGTCAGTGGTGTCTAAATAATCATAGACCGCGGAAAAGTCACATTGGTACTTGCCAGGTTTCGAACCCACACCCTTATGCTTGAAAAGAGGGCGCTGTTACCTCGGGGCCACCACGACCACGAATTTCTAATTATAAGTTTGATATCGCCAATCCGCCTTGAGCAAACGTGGTGATTAATGCTCAAACCTTCTCCGTGTGAGAAGAGGCCTTTGCTCAGCAGTGGGCACTTATAGGCTGATGATGATAAGAAATACAAAATACAATCACAGTCAATGCCGAATTTAAATCCTAAAAATATTTTCAGTCCAAAAATTTTGAGTCTCATGTACTTACCTACTTAGGTAGGTATAACTTTACAATAAAAAACAGCTAGGTATATAAATATATATATGTAAATACCTACATTACATAAAAAAAACTTAGTTTCAAAAATGTTTTGTGACAAAAATCTATTTTGTTCATACTAGCCACTCTCGCGCAGTTTCACTGCTCGACTCCATTTAATCGTAGCGTGTTGTTTCATAGCCTATATAGCACTCAGGAACATTGTAGCTATCTATCAGTGAAAGAATTTTGCAATCCGACCAGCGGTTCTAATGATTACCCTCTACATACAAACTTACAAATTTTACCTCTTTATAATATTAGTATAGATGATTTTTTTATGCGGATATAGCCTTAATGAGATGTGACATTGCATCATTATATTATCAGGTAACATTTGTAAGTTTGTATGTAGGGAGTTATCTTTGGAACCGCTGGTCGAATTACCAAAATTCCTTCACTGATAGATAGCTACAATGTTCCTGAGTGCTATAGGCTATAAATTATAATTGTATTACGTATTTTAGTCGAGCTATCGCTTTAAACGCTGCTGTTTTTAAAGTTTTACGTAAGTAACTCGTTATTCAAACTAATATTATAAATACGAAAGTTACTCTGTCTGTCAGTCTTTTCTTCACGCCAAACTACTGAACCGATTTCTGTGAAATTTGGTACAGACGTACTTTGGAACTTGAGAAAGGACATAGGAGAGTTTTTATTCAGAAAATGCCGGGGGAAAAATGATATCGGGAGCTATGTGGGTAAAACCAAAAACATCCAGAAAGTCACTATGACAGGCGAACAACGTCGCGGGCATCAGCTAGTCTTACTAATACTACAAATGCGTTAAATAATGCGTACTAATACTACAAATTTACGATGTTAGGATGTTTGTTACTCAATCACGCCAAAACGGCTGGACGGATCTGGATGTAATTTGGCACAGGCATAGGATACACTCCGGAATAGGACATAGGCTACTTTTTATCAACATATCAGGCGGAACGTGGAAGCTACATTTCAATAAATACAGTAAGTCTCACAATAGTTATAAGCACATTTAAAAAGAGTAACCATGGAGTTTCTTGCTCGTTCTTCTCCATCGGAATCTACACTTTGGAACGAGCAAATAGCTTCACTAAGAGGACTGACCGACAGACTGACGCTATATCTTCAAAATTTTGTCGAATAAATTATTTTTGACTTTTGACTCTAAACTTTACCAATCAAGAACATCCGACAATTTCTTTCTAACGACAACGCTTTTTTGACGTTCCCCCAAATCATATTTCCTAACAATTTTCCTCTTTTTGGGCGATATTTCTAAATTTTCGTTCGAATCGCAATCCTTATTGGTGACGAAGGAACGAAATTCTAATTTGCAATTATTGTTTTTAAACGCTTTTGGAAAACCTTGAATCTTTTTCGGTTTTAAATAGTTTATGAAATGCATCAGTTCGTCGCGTCCACAATGTGTCGAATAACATACTTTTAACTTCAGATTATTCTGTGTCAAGAAATTCTCCTCGAGATTCCTTGGTAGCCAACTGAAAGCCGAAAATTCTATATTAAGCGTATGAGGAGAATCCAGCTGGTATTGACTTGGTGACTCTTCCATTCTTCTTTGCCTTTGTCTTAAATAAATCCTTGTTTCTTCATTCGTGACTCCATATATTTGTTTAGCGAATTGCCTGTAAAACAAATATATATATATATATTTATATATATAATAAGGAGATCAAGGAAAAGCGTGGGAGAGCCATGTTTTGCATCACGAATACGTGAGTGATACCGTGGTATCACTCACGTATTCGTCACAGAAAACAGAAAACCGGCGAGAAACAGCTAAAGTTGTGTTTCGCCGTGTGAGTTATTTTATCGGAGGCCCAATCCTTCCCCTCCCTAATCCCAAAATCTTCAAATCCCTGATCCCAGAAGGTCGGCAAGGCACTCGCAACTCGTTTTATTTTTATTACTATAAAAAAATATGTGCAAAGTTCTTTGAGATATTGTAATTTTAAACAAACGCGCCGGTATCGCGCGGACCACCCACGAAGTGCTTACACAGATCCGAAGAATCGGGAAAAATGGCCGCCACAGCTGAGGGGATATTGGTAAATTAAGTTGATACTTAGTAGATACAGTTCCGACTATATTACGCCTTGAGGCATGCAAATTATAAAATTCCAAAAATGGCGCCTACACAACATTAATTGAAGAAGATTTAATACATTCAAAATTCAACTATCAAACACAATTATTGTAAAGTAAGGGGAACCAAATTATAATGCCATCAATTCAATTAAAAAATTTAATGTCAATATTCGAATTTGTCAATTAAAATGACACATAAAGGACATGTCCTGAAATAAAAGAAAGATTACAAAAACAAAACTATTAAAAACTAGCGGCGCGACCCAGCTTTGCACGGGTCCTATTATCTCGCTATCAAAGGGTCCTTTTTTACTAATCTTCCCCTCTACTTTTCTAATATTGTCTTTGATAAGAACCTTCTCCTGACATTAACAAACACAACAAAAAAAGAATTAGCAAAATTGGTCCAGGCGTTGTTGAGTTATGCGCTTACCAACACATTTTGCGATCCATTTTTATATATAAGATAAAAAAACTTAAAACGAATGAGTATAGAAAAATAGTTTATTTAGCAAAGTTGTGTGTTATCATGAGTACAATCGCATGTGTAAATATAGATCACTAATTACCAGTCGCTCTATTGGCTATGTGCAAAGCGAGTAGTGGCGGACAGATAACAAACGCAGCGCACAACAAGGAAACAAATGCGGATGATCAGCTGTCGGTTTTTATTATTACATACATATTAATTTTACAGTAAAACTATTGAATGAATTGCACTTAAATAATGTCAACAATAATACTTTAATCTTTGGTTTTATTTACGGTTTGCAAAGAAAATTATAATTATTTATTATGTTTTCGGCTTACTCACGTAATAATTTGACGAGATACTCGACTAGTTTCAAGCCATGCTAGAGGCCCATATTCATGAGCAGCATTCCGCGACACGCGACTCGGCGACCGTCGCGCTGCTACTGGCTGAGTAAGCCGAAAACATAACAAATAATTTAGAATGTCTCACGAAAGTTATAATGAAAATTATAATGTTTACATTGTTATTATTTGACAGCTTCCGGAAATTTTGTAAACGCTACGCGTCGCCACTGTCGCGCACATCTTATATATATATACATATATATAAAAGAAAGTCGTGTTAGTTACTCCACTTATAACTCAAGAACGGCTGAACTGATTTAGCTGAAAATTGGCAGGGAGGGAGCCAGGAGAAGGACATAGGATAGGATAGAGTAGGTTAGGTAGAGTAGGGTAGGTAGGGTAGGTAAAGTAGGGTAGGTAGAGTAGGTAGGGTTGGTAAAGTAGGGTAGATAGGGTAGGTAGAGTAGGGTAGCTATTCAAATGACGGGAGCGACGCCGCGGGTAAGATCTAGTAGCCAATAAGAGTTAAATAATCTTACCTATAAATTTGCCAGTCGTTTTCAATCACATTCGATTTGATTTTTATTTCATCGTAAATTTGATTACAAACTCCTTCATAACCAAACATAGCCGAAACAGAAAGAACAACATTATTTTCTTTGTCTCCCGCCAGCCACGCGCTGATTCGGGGTATCAAATTACTGACAACTTCCGATCTCCTCGGAAAACTGGGCATATCCTAAAAATAAAAAATAAAACCGATTTAACAAAATTACATTAACACACGGTTTCCGAAAGGCCGATCAATGTTAAAATCAATTTAATCTCTTGTCAAGTCATCTGATTGGTTGACTGAATTATCAACAACCAATCAGATGACTTGACAAGAGATTTGACACATAGTTAGTTGATTTTAACATTGATCGGGCTTTCGCAAACCGGGCATAAGTGTAGGACAGCCATGCTTCGGCACGAATGGGTCGGCTCGACCGGAGTGATACCACGGCCTCACAGAAAACCGGCGTGAAACAACTACAGCGTTGTATTTCGACGTGACCGGACCAGATACCCAACCCTTATCCTTAAAAGGCCGGCAACGAACTCGTAACTCCTTTGGTGTTGCGGGTTTCTATAGGCGGCTTACCGTCAGGCAAGCCGCATGCGGGATTGGCCGTCCAGAGTCGCGGGAGTAGTGATCCTGCTGTGATGGTGAAAGCTGTTCTTACGGTTAAGAACAGCGAGTGTGCATATTGGCTTTTTGTGGTGCCACACGTTAAGCGCCTTACTCCCATTTACCGAGGTACTGTCGGCACCGCTGGTCGGATTTCCAAAACTCTTTCACTGATAGATAGTTACAATGTTCCTAAGTGCTATAGGCTATAAAACATCACGCTAAGATTAAACGGAGCCGAGCAGTGAGGGAAACCGCGTGAGAGTAGCTAGAATCGAGTAAAAAACCTAAAACCCAACTACGACAAAAAACGACGCTGAAAATGTATAAAACAAGATTTTCAGAATACTGAAAGGCGTAGTCACACGTTAGATATACATACCTACCTAGCGTAGCACTTTGACAAAAATACTTTAGTATTTGTGGCGCATAATTATTAACATAACAAAAGTTAAATTGATGAACTAATAATAAGTAGTAAAGAAGCTATGAATAAAAAGATGTGAATTATAGGCAATCAGTCATCATCATCATCATCAGCCTATAAGTGCCCGCTGCTAAGCAAAGGCCTCTTTTTATACGGAGAAGGTCAGAGCATTAATCACCACCCTTGCTCAATGCGGGTTGGCGATTTCAAACTTATAATTAGAAATTATAAGTCCAGGTTTCCTCACGATGTTTACCTTCACCGAATGTCAGTGGTGTCTAAATAATCATAGAAAGTACATATAACCCGGAAAAGTCACTTTGGTACTTGCACGAGCAAATGCTTGTAATATATTATAATATTCAAAATGTACAAGTAAAGCTCTTTCAAACGATACCAAACATGGCGTATTTGTCTTTATTTTTTTACTCTGTATGTTTAGTCCGCTAGAGGACGCCACATTAAATTTTGTGATACCCCATATAGCCAATAACCAGCGGACAATTAAGACGTTTCTAATGATATGTCATTTGTTGAATTCTGATAAGTAGTTTAGAAGTTACGAGGGAACAGATGAACATACACACATAACCTTCAAAGTCATAACCCGCCTTTTGCTTTGCCGTAGTCGGGTAAAAATTTAATTTGCGAAATCACTTCTGAATCCGCTGTGAAATCATGTTTATTTAAAGTTTCGTATTCTCAAATGGAATGATATAAACGTGGATGGATGGAGAGGGAGAGGGAGACCAAAGAAAATATGGATGGATTGTGTACGAAGTGATATGGAAGACAGAGGAGTTAGTGATAGCGTAACGGGTGACAGGACAGAGTGGAAGAAAAAAACATATTGCGCCGACCCCAAATAAAACGGGACAAGGGCAGGATGATGATGATTCTCAAATGGAGTGATATCTACATTGGCGCCACCATGTGAATAACGAAGTGAAAGGAACTAAAACAAGTGAGTATTTTGACGTTTGTGTATAGGCGAGATGAGATGCGAAGTGGTGTGTGACTTTCGAGATGAGTTTCGAGGCGATTTACCATTTACAGAATAGTGCTGCTTTTTTTGTGAGGGGAAAATCATCAAATGACTTCTCCCGCCTGGGCCGGGCGGGAGGGAGTGTCAGACTCTTACTGACTAAAAACCCCCCTGTTCCTTCTCCGTCCGGGCCCCGTCTGTGGTGGTCTGTTGGCTCTTTGAAGCACGCGCGCGGAACGCTACGCGCCGTACGCTCGGGCCTGGTTCTGGTCGGGCGGCGAGCTGCCCTTACTCGCCGACGATCATCTCTCGATCCCCGACGCTCGGAATGTCGCCTATTGCGGCGGCTGGGGCGTCCGGATTGCTCCCTCACGCGGGACGCCTCCCTCTTTGCGAGCATAACTGCTTCACAGAAGGAGGAGACAGCGTCTCTCCTTTCACTCCACACCATGGCCTCGACTAAGGCCGGGAGAATAGCAGTACTGGATTTTATACTTACTTGAAAAGTAGTATCGACGTACAGTGCATCAATTTGAATTGGTTTCCCATTATTTTGTAAATGCTTATACTTGGAGACATCGTTCTTCGATATTCTAAAGTCGCCAGTAAACAAAATCCTTTGGTTTTTGTATTCAAATAGGAACATTACAGAGCCTAATGAATGGCCGGCTGGCAAAACTGTCACTTCTAAAAACTCTTCTCTGTTCTCGACCTGAATTGATAACGCGTTGCGACCTGTAAAAAGACAAAAAAACAATTTTTTTTTAGGTTATAATAACTTTTGTGCATGTATGTAGGTACTTTTAAAACGTACCGGGCCACCAACCCAGAGTTTAAGGAGGAGGAGGGCTCGAAACCTCAAAAACAATGTGACTTTTTCCGAGTTATATTTACTTCCTATGATTATTGAGACACCACCTCAACATACTCGTAACTCTTCTGTTGTAACAGGTGTCCATGGGCGGCGCTGATTGCTTACCATCAGGTAATCTGACAGTTCGTATGTCTACCTATCACATAAAAAAAACATTAACTAACAATGGTCAAGTCAAAACTGTAGTCAGTTTGTTTTTTCTTATGTGTCCCAAACTAGGATATTTTGTCCTGTCATGTCCCTGTCCAGGTGCTTTTTATTAACATACTAGCTACTCTCGCGCGGTTTCAGCCGCTGCTCGGCTTCTACAGATCGTAGCGTGATGTTTTGCATTGTAGCTGTCTATCAGTGAAAGAATTTTGGCAATCCGACCATCGGTTCCAAAGATTACCACATACAAACTTAATAATTACAAATTTTACAATTTTTAAATAGATTAAACAGAAGTTAAATATAATAATAAAATATATTTATATTTTTTGATCAGTATTGTTCATCGGACAAATCAGAAGCGCCCATTAGTGATATTGGTTGTGCCTGTCTTTACAACGGGTCCACTTAAACCATGTGGTTCTTTCCTCAATAGACCCAGACACTAGAAGACACTACAGAATGAACTTGCACAGTTCTCCCACAATATAAAATTAAACTCTACTCTATTCATAAAATAACCCTATGGCAGTGGCATTCCAACCAATATGACCTTCAAACTTCAAGAAATGGCTGTTCAAGGTTGGCACCGTGACAGTGACTAATCTGGTGTCACAAATACAGATCCTATGGTGTTGCAGGTGTCTCTTGGCGGCGCTTGACACTTACCATCAGGTAATAAATAGACCTAATTGTTAGCCTCATTTTCCATAAAAAGTTGTATTAATTTTAATATTATTTGTTTAAAATATATACATACCAAGTTTCAAACTTTTCAAGTATGGCACCAAGTGTGGATATCTGGCTGAAATAATTGCAACAGTGATTTCGGAAGTGTAAAGAAATGTATTTTTTTCTTTTAACTTGTTCTTCAATCTGTGGTCGTCTATGTTGACAATATGGTCTCCGTGGAAATGGCTCAGGAAATAAGCATATACAGGGAACCTATTTCCGAAATTATCTATGCTAATGAAAGGTATTTCATCAACAAAACCATTAAATGAAGGAATCATTTTGTTAATGTAGCTTATCAACTAATTTACGTATGTGTAAAGTACTTTAGCACTAAAAATAAAGCTCGGTAAACACTTGAATTACGGATCTATTGTTTTTACAGACTACTGCAAAATAAAGCGTTCAGCGCTCATGAAAATGCGCGTAATAAATAAGTTATGTTTACAATCTGTACTGAAGTAACATGTTACCAATTTGACACTTTATTTGACATTGACAGATTTGAGTGTCTTTTCTTAATCATAATGTTACGAACTATTGATCCTAGGCTTTTAGTCGGAGTTAATTCAGATACCAGTGATACCATCGTCAAAAATGTGATTTTCCTATATCAACGGACACCAAGCATGGACTACATACGTGTACCTACATACATTCGCAAATAACTAATCGAAATACAATTTTTTTGTAAATGCTTTATGTTCCAGCTAAAAAAGATATATACGAGAATACCACTTTTGAAATCTTCAACGATAGAGCATATTCCTTCCGGAATTGCCAGGAAATACTCTAATTTTGCTCATGGCCATTAACTTTCGCTTACAGCTTACTAGCAGATGGACTGTAAGCTAGTTTCCTTATGATTTCATAAAAAAAGATTGGTTGATGTATGATATGGCTGAATGTAATTTAAAATGTAAATTAAGATTATCATCATCATCATCATCAGCCTGATTCCGTCCACTGCTGGACAAAATGATAAGTTCGATGTTCAGCTCTTTTCCTCCAAACAATGCCACCCTGCGAGCATCGCGAGTCCATCTAGCTGGAGGGCGCCCTACGCTACGTTTGGATAAACGTGGTTTCCACTCTAGAACACGTCAACGGTCATCGGTTCGACAAATGTGACCTGCCGACTGCCATTTTAGTTTGCTAAGCCTTTGGGCTATGTCAACCACTTTAGTTCTCTGTCGGATCACCTCGTTTTTAACACGATCCGAAGTAAAGATATAAATTCTATTCTATATTCTCATAGATATTATGTGTATGTAGGTATGTTTGTTATTTTTTCATGAAAATGGATTTGATTGGTATGCTGATTGGTAAAACCCTGGATTAACCCATAGGCTTTCCATCAACATTCCACGCGGGCAAAGAAGCACGCGTAATACATACTTTGGCAACACAGATATTTTGATTATTGAATATTGAACAGACTTGTCACGTACTCAGGACCACACATATTGGTATAATTAAGTTTATTCACACACCCAACAGTTACCCACGTCATTTAAACGTACTTAATCTATACTTATAATAAATCTGTAGAAAGGTCAATTCTGTACATTAAATATATTTTCAAAATAACTACCGAGGGGTGATAAGTGATCGATACTGATGCCAAAAATGCAATCAGTAAAATTTTTGTCTGTCTGTCTGTATGTTCGTTTTAGAAACAAAAACTACTTGACGGATTTTAACAAAACTAGGTATAATTATTTGCTATACTCCTGGGCAGGTTATAGGATACTTTACATCACGCTACACGTAAAAGGAGCAGAGCAGTGAAGGGAAATGTTGGGAAACAGGAGAAGTTACTGTCTTTTTTAAATTTCCGTCGCGTGTTTAGCCTTAATGGTTAAAGTTACATAGAAATTATGTATGACAGTAATATTTTACATAAAATTATCAAAAAAAAATGTTTTACAGAATATATCTATCTTTTATGCCTGATAACTTAGCAGTTCGGATAATAAGCCATCGCGCCGTCGCATGTAAACACTGAATCATGCTATAAGGATTATTTTTGTGTAACGGTTGAAGCGCTCGATGCGATGCGGTATAAAATTAAATAGGTTTTATGACATATTTGTTATACTTACCTATTACTTAGATCCGTACCATTATATCTATGGACGGACGGATAGCGGAGACTTAGTAAGTAATAGGGTATTTACCCATTGGAGATGTACCCATAAAAATGAGACGATTAATAACAAATTTTATAAATACTTCGATTTTGTTCTATTGCTATAGTCTTTATCAACACAGCACGCGGGCGAAGCCGCTGGCGGAAGCTAGTCCACTATAAAAAAGACAATGAGTTTTAACTAACGAACGCGTTTGTTTTTTATGCAATATGTACATAGGCGATCGGTGCCGCCAGGTAATCCGTCTGCTCGACGAATTACCTGATGGTAAGCAATCAGCGCCGCCCATGGACACTCGTAGTACCAAAGAAGTCATTACAAATTCAATTGCCGGCCTCTTGTAGGTTATTAGGTATTTATGGATAGGAGATTTGATTGTGGATGGGGGAGAGGAGGAAAGAGTAGGGCCTGAGGTAACCTCACTCACACGGCGGAACACAACCAATTCTTATTTTACACCGGTTTTCTGTGAGGCCGTGGCATCACTCAGGTCGAGCCGACCCATTCGTGCTGAAGCATAGCTCTCCCACACTTAAATGCCTGACTGCCCGAATGCATTTTTTGTAGTATACCGTCAAAGTCAGCAGTAAAGCAGTTTTTTGTCTGCACGATAGGCGCTGTGCAAAATGTCATGGGCTCGATTTCTTTGTGTTAACCACAGGTTATTGTTCCGATTCTGGGTGTGATGTACATGTGATTTGCTGTGCCTGTAAACGCAAGCACGATACAGGAGAAACGATTTTATCAAAAATAGGTACTCTCGCGCGGTTTCACCCGCTGCTCAGCTCCATTTGATCGTAGCGTGATGTTTTATAGCCTATAGCACTCAGGAACATTGTAGATATCTATCAGTGAAAGAATTTTTGAAATCCGACCAGCTGTTCCAAAGATTATCCCCTAAATACAAAATTACAATCTTACTAATTTTACCTCTTTATGATATTAGTAGTATAGATTCAAAAATAGCATGTGAAACTAGGTACTCATTTCAAAATACAGTTTCGTATGGAGAAGAATGAAAAAAAACATTCATTGTTACTTCTTAAAAATATGTTTATTTACAATGTCACTGATACATTACTTACTTCAATCCATATGTAGTGGTAGGAAAGATGCAACTTCCATGCACATTTTTTCGTATAGTTTTCCAACAAAGTACTTTTATCATTAAGAGGTAAAATTTGTAAGTTTGTAGAGGGTAATTTTTGGAACAGCCTGGTCAGATTTCCAATATAATTCATTCTCTGATACATAGCTTGTTCCTGAGTGCTAAAGGCTATAAATTATACTTGATTTTCGTATTTTAGTCGAGCTATCGCTTTAAACGCTGCCGTTTTTAAAATCCAGGGAAATATTACCTTTAAATGCGTGCGAAGCCGTAGGTGGAAGCTAGTTTTTTACTATACTAATATTATAGAGGTAAAATTTGTAAGTTTGTATGTAGGGGGTAATCTTTGGAACAGCTGCTCGAATTGCCAAAATTTTTTCACTGATAGAAAGCTACAAGGTTCCTGAATGCGCTACGATCAAATGGAGCGGGTTAAACCGCGTGAGGGTAGCTAGTTTTATATAAATCTGATATAATTAACCTGCTTTCGCTAACCTACGTCTTAGATGTCCAGCCTGACAATGGCAAACTCGTATTATAGAGGTCGACAAATAAAACATCCGTCATAATCATAACTAATCTGTAATTTGCATTCATAACACGCTGTAAACTGCAAACGTCACAGCCTGTACGTCTGACTGCACGGTTGGCGCGGTGGCTGGGCAACTGGCTGCCGTGCAACGTGTCGCGGGTTCGATTCCCGCACGGAACAACTCTTTGTGTGATCCACAAATTGTTGTTCCGGGTCTGGGTGTCATGTGTGTATGTGAATTTGTATGTTTGTAAACGCACCCACGACATAGGAGAAAATCCTAGAGTGGGGCAACGTTTTACTTAAAAAAAAAAAAATATCAGTCAGAAAGGTCAACTAACTAGTCTGTAGTCTAACAACTTAGTAGTATTGAGGTAGGGGAAGCTAAACCTTCCCCCTCCCCTTTATCCCATCCCAATCCATAAATAGCCGCTCATAGACACGAGCAACAGCGGATGAATTACGAGTTAGTTGCCGACCTTTTTTGGATTAGGGTTTCGCATATTTACGGTCTGGGAATGAAGAATTAGGCCTCAACTAACCTTACTCCTGAACGTACGGCGCGTAGCGTTCCGCGCGCGCCTCAAAGAGCCATTGGACCACCACAGACGGGGCCCTAAAGGGCTGATGTTAAGCCGGGGTTGCGGGGTAAGCGCAATGAGGCACCGCGACCTCGGCACAGAGCAGGAAAAGGAACAGGGGGTTTTTAGTCAGTAAGAGTCTGACACTCCCTCCTGCCCGGCCCTGGGCGGGAGAAGTCATTTGATGATTTTCCCCTCACAAAAAAAAGCTAACCTTACTCACACGGCTAAACACAACGCTTTGGTTGTATCACGCCGGTTTTCTGTGAGGCCGTGGTATCACTCCGGTTGAGCCGACACATTCGCGCCGTGGCCTGGCTCTCCAGCACTTAATAGTGATTCGTTTAATAACTAGTTTGAGTAAAAAAACAACTTATGTACTTACCAAGTTTTAAAATTTTACAGTGTTCCGCTAATTTTTCGTATTTCGCTGTTATAATTGCAACTGTTATTTCGGAACCATATATGTATGCGTTTCGTTTTTGTAATTGATTCCTTAAAAAATGACTCATGCCTTGTGTGTGATCAGTATGAAAATGACTCAAAAAGTAAGCATAGTATGAGGTTTTCGTAAAATTATCAACGAATATAAATGGAATTTCTTCAATAACACCACTAAAGGCAGCTTCAAATTTCATTTTTTTAAATTACACTTAAGTACAGTAAGTTTTCTAAGCACTGTTCCTGTTTTGAACTAAAAATATTTCACTACGTTGATTGAACTAAAGGAAAAAATATATTTCGTGAGCTCGTACAATAAAACGCGTCATGTATATCTGAATGCAACGGATACGTATGCAATTTCAGCCTTGCTGCCTCACTTTCGATCCTTATTTAATTTTTATCAAACTAATCTTATCGTGTTAGTGATGCCAACATATTGAACGTGGTTTTCTTAGTTTAAGTAATTTTACTGCTGAATTTAATTCCAAATTAACATTTTTTAATTGATTTAATTTTGTTAATCATTATTGAAATTTAACAGTTATAAATAATAGCAAGTACAAAATAGTTCTTACTCCGTAAAAAATACCAAAAACGAGTAATAAAAACGAAATAACATCGGTTTATTAATTTCTCATAACTTATTTTCGTTCAGTTTTTTTTTAGTTTATGCAATAAAACGGCAAACTAGCAGACGGATGACCTGATGGCAAGCAATCAGCGCCGCCCATGAACACCCGCCAACGGAGGAGTTATGAGTGCGTTGCCGACCTTTTAGAAATTACGGTTTTGGAGATTAAGGGATTGGGGAGGGATCGAGGGAGGGGAAAGATTGGGCCTCCGGTAACCTCACTCACACAGCGAAACACAACGCTGTAGTTGTTTCACGCCGGTTTTCTGTGAGGCCGTGGTATTACTCCGGTCGAGCTGACCCATTCGTGCCGACGCTTGGCTCTCCCACACTTAACTTTTAATCTTTGTTTTCTGTAACGTCTTGTTTAAAACATTCTTTGAATACTATGGTTTAAACCTTAGTTGTTTTTGGTTGCTTTATAAGTGATATTCCCGTGTTAACTGTTAATATGATAAAAAATAAGTATATTTCTGTTAACAGTTAATATGAGAAATAAAAATAAATTATTGAAATAACGACTTACTTACCGGAATTAACGACTCTTAGCGTCGTGCCTGTCTCAGCGACGTCTTGCAACCAACTTCATTTGGTTGCGCATTGTAACTTAAAACTAGTTAAGCTTTTCTCAATTAATTTACGTAAGTCGTAATATTCAATAAATATAGTGTATCTCACTAAAGTTAATATTTATTACCTAAAATCTTTTTCTTATCCATTAAAATTTTCCAATTATTGTGGGAACAATATTAAATTGGCAACATTGTTGTTGAATTGTTTTTTTTATTGAAGCCTAGTCTTTTAAGACTATCATTTTTTATTTTGTATCACCTGCTTTGTTTATTTATTATCACTTTTAAGGGTCCCCAAAATTATGAGTAGCACTTTTTAAAGGCCCCGCGTAGGCTTAGTTATTAAACTCGTAGTTATAAAACATAAAGTACCTACATTTTATTGAGAATTAAAAGGAGTTTGATTTGAGGTATTTGCAGGCGCTGAACATAAGTACGGTTTCCTTTTTTTTATTTTGGTTTCGGGTTGGAAAATCCTCATGTAGAGTAGACCCATCGCCCTCGGGGAAGGGCGAAGGGTACTGTTAGACTCTTACTGACTAAAAACCAACCCGGTGTTCCTCCAATAACCCATGTGTCGGAGGGGCGGGTATCGCCGAAGCATTCGTCGCAACCCCCCGACGGGTATTGGCTCGCCAGATGGTAAGGCGGGCCCCGTCACCCACTGCGGCCGTCACCCCGACCGCAGGACTCCACTATGAGTCGTGCGGAACACGGCGCCGCCGCCTCGAGGCCTGCTGCTGGTCGGACGACAAGAGAGCCCCGAGTCTGTCGTCTGCAGGCCGCGGTGGTCGCAGGTCGGCCACCCTACGACGTCTAGTGCGTCTGCTGCGGGAGGGAAGAGAGGAGGCAGCCTCTCTCTCCCTTTCCGCCGCCTCCTTTGCGAGCATCACGGCCTCGCAGAAGGTGGCGACGGCAATCCACCCTGACTCGCTCCCGACCATAGTAGATACTACAGCCGGAAGCGAGAAATTGTTATGTTTAGATAATGGCATTGCTTCAGATCCCGCCTTTTATTAATCAAGCACACTTGAGTACAATCACGAATTTGCGATTTTATGATAATAATGAAATTAAATAAAAATAAGTTGACTAGATAGATATATTGCTCAACGGAAGTTTTGAGACACCCCACACAACCCAGATATAGTTAAACGAGTAAAAAAAAAACAAATTGAAGTAGGTATGCATTTATTTTTAAAATATTTATTTACACAATAAAAGTTTTCAATATTTGCGCTCACTAGATGGCGCTAGTGGGATTTAAGAGTTTTTAGGTCAGCGGATCAAATAAAAATGTAAGATTCTATTAAAAAAAATCTTGTTGTTTGGTTGGGACGCACCGGACTTCATTGTTCCGTTGTTTTCCTGGTTGTATCTACTGTAAAACCTAGCTTTAGGGTTGGAGCGGTTTTGGTAGAAAATAAAGACTCTCCTAGCGCTTCTAGTAACGTATTTTTTAATTATTATTATTGCCTATTACTTATTTTATTGGCTTGTGGCTTATCCAATTCTGTTTTCACAGAGCGATAGACGACTGCGGCCTCTTTAGAGATCTGATCCATAAATTTAAGCGTTGTTTTTGATTGTAAAAGGTCCTTTAAAGCATTAATTATGGATTTGGAATTGATTTCGAAAACAACCGACGGTTTGTCTTTTCGGAAATGTATTATCTCTGGGTCTGTAAGAGAACAGATTGTATATCACTACATAGTATAAAATAAAGTCGCTTTCTCTGTCCCTTTATCCCTACGTACCTATGCTTCAATCTTTAAAACTACGCAACGGAGTTTGATGCGGTTTTTTTTATAAATAGAGTGATTGAAGAGGAAGGTTAATAAGCCGAAAAAGTGTAATAATGATTCTGACTTAGGGATCTTTTTTTTGTGAGGGGAAAATCTATAAATGAAATTAAAAAAGAAAAAAAATAAGTACTCATCAATATTATTTAGTTACGTCTCTGGCACAGAATGGGAATGGATTTCCAGTGGAAAATGAATGTATTGAAAAAAATATCAGTATACTATCACTTTTTTTTGTGAGGGGAACTGACTTCTCCCGCCCAGGGCCGGGCAGGAGGGAGTGTCTCTTACTGACTAAAAACCCCCCTGTTCCTTCTCCTGCTCTAAGCCGAGGTCGCGGTGCCTCATTGCGCTTACCCCCGCAACTCCGGCTGAACATCAGCCCCGTCTGTGGTGGTCTATTGGCTCTTAAGCGCGCGCGGAACGATACGCGCCGTACGCTCGGGTCTGGTTCTGGTCGGGCGCCGAGTTGCTCTTAGTCAGTTGCTGCGTGTTGTACAATAGATGTCGCTACCGACTTTCTCACAAACTGCCTTTACTGGCTTAAAATATTATTAAGTTGTTGTACTTACTAATATTATAATCCTGTCCTCCGGCCTTAAACACCGGTTTACCGTTATTATTAACAAACTCCATTACTGTCTTGGCAATATTATCAACAATGTCAGGCTTCCTTTTTCCCGCCATATAGTTTTTGACACCTGTGTCTATGGCTAGAACGATGTTGTCCAAGGAGTTTTGTTTAGGCGACTCCCTGTTGTCCCGTGAATTTCTAGAATATCGTTCTCTCATGTTTGGGTATATGGGAGCGTTGGGTCTTGCTGTAGCTAATTCTAATAGTATGAGACCTGGAATAATACACTGTCAAGTTGCAAATGTCTTTGATAAGGTACGTTTGCGTGTTTTATGTGAAAACTATCACAACATAAATAAAATTAGTAAATATAATAGGCACCAGTCGCTGCGTAGTTTAAATTACTTACCTACTTATAATGTACCTAAATGTAATAATGTTTACGGAACACGGACATGGGAATGCATGCTGCCGTGTTTTATGAATGAATTACCTATGGAAATCTGTAAGACAATAAATATAAAAACTGTTCAGAAGTGTTGAAGAGATACTTCTTGTCATAATGCGATCGAGAAAGTATATTTTGTTCTTACTGTGTATGTATTGTATACTGCTACTTTATATTGTGTTTTGGCACCGAGTTGTCGCTTCTGACATACCGCTGTTAAACCCGCGATGGTTTTTGCTGGTATGTATATACAAGTTAACATGATTGTTGTTGTATAATAAACGAGAAAAAAAATTCAGCATTCATGTTAATATGGCAAATCCACCCAAATATAATTGTTTGATTCAAAGATTGGCGCATACAAACAAACTAACAAATTCTTCTGCCTTACTGTTATTTCAGGCAACCTTCTATCGTCGTTCAGTCAGGTCAGTAAGGTGTCTTTTTTGTTGAGGAAAAATCATCAAATGACTTTTCCCGCCCAAGGTATGGCGAGAGAGTGTCAGACTCTTATTGACTAAAAACCCCCCATTTCGTCCTGCTCCAGGCCGAGGTTGCAGTGCCTTATCGCGCTTGACCCTGGCTAAGCATTGGTCATGTCGGGCCCCGTCTGTAGTGGTCTATTGGCTCTTTGAGGCGCGCGCGGAACGCTACGGGACGCATACTCGGGTCTCGTTCTAGTCGGGCAGCGAGCTTCCCTTACTCGCCGACAACAGACTTGCACAGAGTCAGAAACGTGCCTGCTCACCAATTTTCAGTCAAATCAGTTCGTGAATTATAAATATTTTAAGCAACACCAAGAACAGAATGGGTCGGCTCGACCGGAGTGATACCACGGCCTCATAGAAAACCGGCGTGAAAATAACCACAGCGTTGTGTTTCGCCGTGTAAGTGAGGTTACCGGAGGCCCAATCCTTTCCAGCTCACATCGAAACGCCTCTCTTTAAGTCCCTAATAACCTATAAAAGGCTGGCGATTCACTTGTAGGACATAACTCCTTCAGTGTTACGAGCTGAATTGCGTCAAGAACTGCAGCGTCACTGCAGAAGGGTGCCAACTGAAAATCAGTGTTGGGTGCTCTGTGCCTAGCTTTTGCTGAGTTGGCGACCCATTCGGATTGGGCATGTCCGCCAACCCAGAGTATCTACTATTATTCAGTATTATTCTAACTTTGTTAGTCTGTTTTAAGTTTATTGTTTTGATTAATTTTATTTTTTATTTTATTTTGTTGTCCTGTTATTCAAACTTTTTATTGTATTTTTTTTTGTTCTTGTCTTCATGTCTCATTCCGAATAAAAACTGTTTTCTTTCATTCTTTTCTTCTTCTTTACCATCAGGTAATCCAATATAACTTTGTTTAAGATAAATATATATATAGATAAATAGTTTAAAAAAAAAAACGTATATTTACCAAAAAACGTGCAGACAAGTCGTTTCATTTTCAATCCAACATCTATTGTAGGTAATTTTGTTAGAAAAAGAATCTATAATAGGCAGTTACATAGCCATTACGTTTATCGATACCCATTAAATAATAATTAATTAATTTAAAAATCGAAACGCATGTATTTTTAATTAAAGTGTAAAGAAGGTTATTACCAAATTTAAAAACTATAATCGATAACTTAATTGAGTGCATCAGAAACGAATCTGAGAGAAACAGAATTATTAGAGAACTAAATATAAATAGGTTAGACGTAGGCGTATTTTATTATTTTTTGGCTCGCCCACTATCCCGTGAGGCAAAAATGATATACTCATTAGTTAATATTTAAAGCACTGTTTTTGTTTAGTTTGTTTATTTTGTTAGTTAACTTAAGATTAGTTTATGATGGGACTGACGTGAACTGTGTTCAAAAGTCCCATAAAATAAAGAATAAAAAAAAAAAAAAAAAAAAAATAACTTAATTGGCAAATCTCTTAACTGCTTGTGAGCAAACTTTTTAGAAGTCACTTAAAACTATAATATTTTTTGTAGACTACCCACTTATCCATATCTAGACTTATAATAAATCTGTAGAGAGGTCAATCCTGTACTTAAAATATATTTCAAAATGACTATCAGCAGGTGATAAGTGGTCGATACTACCTAATGCCAAAAATGTAATCTGTAAAATTTTTGTCTGTTTGTCTGTCTGTATGTTCCTTATAGAAAGAAAAACTAATCGACAGATTTTGACGAAACTTGGTACAATTATTCTTTATACTCCTGGGCAGGTTGTAGGATACTCTTCATCACGCTACAATTAATAGGAGCAGAGCAGTGAAGGGAAATGTTGGGAAAACGGGAGAAGTTACTCTACTTTTTTAGGTTCCGTCACGTGTGTAGCGTTAATAATTAAGGATACATAGAAATTATGTATAACGGGAATGTTCTACATAAAATTATCTACAAAATATTTCACGACAGCATATGTCTATCTTTTATGGTTGACTCACAATAACACGTGAAACTCCTGATAGCTCAGCAGTTCGGAGCATTCTGATTATATTTGTGTACTCTTTCGTTTTAAATACATTCCTCATTCCTCGGACATTCCTCAAGGAAGAGTTTTGGCCGAAGGGTGTCGTATATCGGAGGTTCCGAGGATGGCTACGCGACACCACGCAGCGTAACACGACGCCGACACTACGTGTGCATTAGTTTTTAAGTTATCTATGTAACATAATAATATGTATTAGTTTATGATTTAATGTTATAATATATTTATGTATTGTATTCTCTATGGGCCTCAGATGCCTGACTTAAATAAATAAATAAATAAAAAAAAAATACTCTCCCTCATCCCTTATTAAAAAAGAATTAAAGAAATCAGTATATAGGTATAGGTATGCATGCAACTTTGAAACGTCATGCAGCAAGACCAAGTAAGACCCTCTTCTTTTAGAGGTGGCCCACGCTACGAACGAACTTAAAAGTATAATAGCATCCATAAAATAGTGGAGAAATTTAGTATTACCATTGCACCCGTGCCAAGCCGGAACAGGTCGCTTGTCATAAAATACTTACCGTAGAATTGAAGGATGAACCTCAATTCATATTTCGAATATACAAAATTTTCTTTTATTTTTACGTTTTAGGTCGACAAACTAGCAGACGTATTACCTGATAGTAAGCAATCAGCGCCACCCATGAACACAACTCACAACAACGGAGAAGTTACGCGCACGTCTTCTATCAAACGCCTCTTCATTCACTCTACTTATAAATAAAAAACCGCATCAACATCCGTTGCGTAGTTTTGAAGATTTAAGCATACATAGGGATATAGGGACAGAGAAATCGACTTTGTTTTATACTAGTAGTAAAGAGGAAACATTTTTTTGTTCGTATTGACAAAGTTACTTAACCTATTTGAAAAATTCCTTAACTGTTAGAAGGTGGTGGAAGCTACACTATCCCCGGTGAACATAGATACGACTATGCGAGTGAAACCGCGCGGCCCAGCTAGTTGTTTTGGAGAGACTATCTCCTGCCACCGTAAGCGCGGGTCTGCGGACGGCGAGTAAGGGTAGCTCGCCGGCCGACCAGAACCTGACCCGAGCGTACAGCGCGTAGCGTTCCGCGCGTGTCTCAAAGACCCAATACACCACCACAGACGAGGGCTTATAGGGCTGATGTATAACCGGGGTTGCGGGGCAAGCGCAATGAGTTACCGCCGCCTCGGTCCAGAGCAGGAGAAAGAACGGTGGGGCTTTTAGTCAGTAAGAGTCTGACACTCTCTTTCGCCTTACCCTGGGCGGGAAAGGTCATTTGATGATTTTCCCCTGACATAAAAAACAGCTTTTAAAGTTTGAAACATTTCTTTTTGACTACAGAAACCACTGAATTGCATTGTTTCGGCAGTTAATTTTCCTTACAGGATGTTTTCAAACTAAAAACGGTAAATAGATACCTACTTTATTTATTTGTATTAATTAAATAGAATTACGCAATTTAATTATTAAATTACCGGGAAATGGTAACATACGGGAAAATCGTCCACAATAATAAATTAGATCATCAAACGGGAAAACCTTTTAACGACCTTGCAATTTTATTAGGGCTGTCAAAATTCTAAAATGGTGTACTTAACCACCGTTTCTCATCGCATGCATATAAATTCCCGATTGAATTATGTGGCACACCATCCTCATCATTATCAACAGCCTGATGTCGTCCACTGCTGTACATAGGCCTCCCCAATTGCACGCCACTGAGCTCGATGTTCAGCTCTTCTCATCCAACCACTGCCAGCCACCCTGCGGATATCGTCAGTCCACCTAGATGGAGGGCGCCCTACACTACGTTTGCCTAGACGTGGTCTCCACTCTAGAACTTTATGTGGCACATAATCTTCTTCTTCTAATATTATAAAGAGAGTAAGTTTGTAAGTTTCTATGTAGGAGGTAATCTTTGGAACCACTGGTTCCCATAATTATTTCACTGACAGATAGTTACAATGTTCCCGAGTACTATAGGCTATAAAACATCACGCTACAACTAAATGGAGCCGAGCAGCGGGTGAAACCCGCGGGAGTAGCTAGTTAGTGAACTACATTCATATTTCCCTATATTATGGTTGAGTTGGGCGATGCTGGTGTACGTGTCATGCTCGTGAACGGGCGCCGTCAATTGGGACTGGTCAGCTCTGGACTGTCTATTGTCCTTAAGGTTATTTTCTTTTTATGTTTCTCTGTATACACGCGTTACACTGTTCTCACATATTCAAACTAACTAAATAATGTATCAAAGAATGTTTATGTGACACTGATTTTAAAAGAGTAACCATGGAGTTTCTTGCTCGTTCTTCTCCATCGGAATCTACACTTTGGAACGAGCGAATAGCTTCACTAAAAGGACTGACCGACAGACTGACACTTTGTATCTTTAAAGTTGTGTTGACGTTCAAAAGTGCCTGTATGGGTCTAATTGAAATAAATAATTTTGACTTTGACTTTGAATTTACCTAAACGGGAAATCAGGACAAATTTAAGTTTGGGAGATTCATGCTTCGGCACAAATGGGTCGGTTCGACCGGAATGATTCCACGGGCTCATAGAAAAACACTATCTCCCTATCCCTTACAAATCCTTAAAAAACCGAATCCCTTATCCCCAAAACAACGCACTCGTAACCCTTTTGATGTTGCGGTTGCTCATGGGCGGCGATTGCTTACCATCATCTCATGAAGAAAATCATTTTTTTTATGTCGGCAAACGAGCAGACGGATTACCTGATGGTAAGCCTGATCAGGTAATCCGTCTGCTCGTTTGCCGATTTTCCTCCTCGTATGCCGTTTTTCGACGTTTTAGGGATTAAGGATTTGGAGATTTAGCGATTGAGGAGGGTTTGGGGGAGAGGAAGAATTGGGCTTCCGGTAACCTCACTCACACGGCGAAACACACCGCTGTGGTTGTTTCACGCCAGTTTTCTGTGAGGCCGTGGTATCACTCCGGTCGAGCCAACCCATTCGTACCAAAGCGTGGCTCACCCACACTTATGATGATTTCCCTCACCCTGGGTCGGGCGAAAAAGTGTCAGACTCTTACTGACTAAGAACCACCCCGTCCCTTCTAATTAACGCCAAATTATAGCGCTTCACCTTCAACCCCAGAATAATCTTCAATTTAAATTAATATAAATAATGTCTGTTCGTTTGACAACCCTATCTTTCTTACTTGGTATGACTAAGTTAATGAGGTAAGGAGAATAAAGAAGTAAAATTTTGTATAAAAGTAGAAAACTTACGTGGAATTGATTCAGTACAATTTAAAACTTCACTTTGACACTTCGTTGACAGTCGCTGTCATTAGAAACTCGAAAAAGAAAATGGCGAAAATTTTATTTCTAATCTTCGTTTATTGGGCATCCGTCGCTTTTGCTTTGGAAGCGGAGAAATTTTCTTGCGATTATCAATTTGGTTTGTATTTTATTTTTATTTGACGTAGGATTTCATAAAATTCTTTTCCCATCCCTCCCCTACACTCGTACAGCGCTACATGTCACACAGCTTGCTACACGCAGTACAGCTCGCGGCAAACTTTGTTTGGCGCATGGTACAGTCGAGTGGGCAATTACTTACATTTTAATACTCGTTGATTACGTGTATACTAATATTGGTTGATTACGTATTGCCCCTTCGAGTGTACAATGCGCAAGTTCGGACTCGCGACTATATTCAGGGCGGCCACAAAGTTTGGCGAGAGCTGTAGTTACAGCTGCGTGCTGTCTGTCACTCACTCAGAAATCGGGAGAATTTTTATGTATTTGCTTTTTAATAATACATCAATTATACATTTACATACTTAATCCAACAGTTTCCAACATTCAAATTCAATACTTTTATTTGAATGTCAAAAACTACTTATACCATCTTTTCTATTAACTATATGAAATCGCAACATATGTCGTCATAATGTTTGTTATTTTAATAATTTTATCTATCTGGCATTTTAAAGCATTACATAGGTAAAGTACTATACTGGTTCATTTTCCTTATATACAAGTTACTCGTACGTCTTCCATCTTATCTAAGTACTTACTTCATTCATTCACCTTCACTCTTCATCGTTCATACATTCATTCTTTCCTGCTCATTCTTACGTTCCTTTTTACTCAGCATTCGCTCCAAATTTAGTTTATTGAAAAGTAAATATAATATTTTTGTTATGGAAACCTGTCGATTTCATTGCAGGTGACCCAACATGGAACTTCACGAAAGTTTATTACGACAAAGGCCACACATTGCTGAAGGGTTCCAAGCACGCACAGACTTTATTACCAGTAAGTAAGCTTACTTTTAGCGTTTCTTTGTACGTCATCAAGCGTATGGCGCCATTAAACTGTAGCGACAGCTAGCGCACTACATAAACAACAGCACCAATCACGAGCAAGAATCTACATCGCGCTATAAGAGTTTTCAACACAACTAGCACCCATACAGATATCCCGACAACAACCATCAGTAGTGTTGGTGGGCAGTAGCCCACCAGGCACGAACACCTCGCCTGGTCGTAGGATCCACCCTTTTCAATGGAGGATGAGGAACTTTCCACCCTGTTCCTCATACCTCCAAAAAACCATTTAGACGGGGCCCTCTAAGGCTGATGCCCGGCCAAGGTTGTGGGTAAAACAGCCATGACATACTGCGGCTTGGAGCAGGAGAAGAAACCGGGTGGTTTTCAATCAGTAAGAGTCTGATATACACCCTCTCGCTTCACTTAGGGCTGGAGGAGATATACGATGGTTTTCCCAAAGAAAAAAAAAAGAAACATAGCATTTTTTATGTGATTGGGCGGCAAACAAGCTTTCGTGTTACCTGATGGTAAGCAATAGGTGTCGCATACGGACATCTATAACACCAACGAGTGCGTTGCCAGCATTTTGAGGATTAGGGTTCGGACGTTAGGCCGATATTAGGCCTCTTGTAACCTCACTCATGCGGCGAAATACAACACTGTGGGGTTTTCTATTCCATATGCCTCCGCAGGATTCTGGAGGTTTTTTGGACACACTGCCAGAAGGGACAATGATAACTTGGAAAAGTTACTGATCACTGGTAAGGTGGAAGGAAAGAGACCTAGAGGCAGAAGTCCAATACGCTGGACGGATCAGATTCGCACCACTCTCAACACTACAATCCGCGATGCTTTCCACTCGGCGGCAGATAGAAATAGACGGCGGAGGTTAATACGCAGTACACTGCTTCCACGAGGTGGTCACGACACGACCCTCAGCACTGAGGAAATCGACGCGAGGAGGATGAGGAGGTTGTTTCATGTCAGTTTTCTGTGAGGCAGTGGTATCACTCCTGTCGAGTCGACTCATTCGTGCCGAAGCATGGCTCTCCCACACTTAAAATGTATCCTAAATCTTGACCAACTTAAAGCCAATCACAACATTACCTTTTTTCTAAAAATATATTTCTTTTTTTATTTCCAGGTGGAAGAAGGCTACATGATAAGCTTTGTATGTGTGAATATACCAAGTGTTAACAAGACTACTACTCAGGTTGCTTTCTCATCATTACACCACAAAGTTTCCATAGAATTAGCTGAGAGAGCTAATACTGATGTTCCTTACCATATATTAGCCAAAAGACATGGATATTAGATATTTATAATCCAAACTAATATTATAAATGCGAAAGTAACTCTGTCTGTCAGTCTTTTTTACGCCTGAACTACTGAACCGATTTCTTTGAAATTTGGTCCGGTATGGGATAGTTTTTAAATAAAAAATCTGCAGGAAGTCACTATTCCACGCGAATGGAGACGCGGGCAAAAGCTGCCCTAGCTTCGCAATTTCTCTATTTAATGGATGTTGTTATACATATAAACCTTCCTCTTCAATCACCCACCTATTAAAAAAACGGTATAAAAATCCGTTGCGTAGTTTTAAAGATTTAAGCATACATAGGGATATAGGGACAGAGAAACCGACTTTGTTTTATAAGTACTATGTGGTGATTAATAAAATCCTGCGATTTATATTTGTGTACATTCTTAAGAGAATCTCCTATGAAATAAGTCATCATCATCATCATCATCATCATCAGCCTATAAGTGCCCACTGCTGATCAAAGGCCTCTTCTCACACGGAGAAGGTTAGAGCATTAATCACCACGCTTGCTCAATGCGGGTTGGCGATTTCAAACTTATAACTAGAAATTATAAGTCCAGGTTTCGAACCCGCACTCTCATGCATGAGAAGCGGGCGCCCTAACCTCCGGGCCACCACCACAATATGTGTGTTATAAAATAAGTGCCGTGTAGATTTGTTGCCGTATTATAAACATTATCATACGGGTTAGGTAGTTTTCGTAAACGCTCGACCAATTTCTAGCCATGACTGGGTCATCATCATCATCAGCCTATAAGTGCCCACTGCTAAGTAAACGCCTCTTCTCATACGAAGAAGGTTAGAGCATTGATCACCACGCTTGCTCAATGCGGGTTGGCGATTTCAAAGTTATATTTAATTAGAAATTATAAGTCCAGGTTTCCTCACGATGTTTACTTACACCGTATGTCAGAGGTGTCTAAAAAATCATTGAAAGTACACATAACTCGGAAAAAGTCACATTGGTACTTGCCAGGTTTCGAACAAACACCCTCATGCACGAGAAGCGGGCTCCTTAACTTCCGGGCCACCACGACATTTTCATATGCCCATTTTGATAGATCCTGCCAAATTAGCAGCCCTCATAGTGATTTTCAATGAAAATATTGGGTTCCTGAGACAAAAATACTAACTAATTAATAAATAAAACCAGCATAATCGTTTAAAAATATCCTTTTAATTTTATTACAAATTTTCTCCTTTTTTAATTTATAATACGTTCACATTTTTCACTTTTCACAATATTTTTTTTGCATTATTTTTTACATAATTTCATGTACATACATAATATTATTATACACGGTAAGATTACTTTGCATGGTATCATAATAAAATAGCTGAACAGTTTTTTCATGGAGTTTAAACACAAAAAACGGCATCTTTTACTGTCACTAGCTATAATAACGACTTTTTTAAAATATTTGAAAAAAAAATGTCTGTATCAGTCATCCAAAATATTTTTCAGTTTTTTTTTTCGTCTAAAAAACTGTACCAACTCCTTGTACTAAACTCCATGAAAAATGATCGAAAAAACATACAATACAAAGAAAAAAAAACAAAAAAAAATCCACTTTGAAAAAACAATATTTATAAGTTAAATACGTAGTACATATTTAAGACTTAGGAATTAGGAATTGAACTAATAATAAAAAAGTTTAAAGCACCAAATTTTCTTATTAACTATATTTACAGTAAGCAGATCACTTGGACTTTACAGGACAAATTATATTTTTTTAATAAAAAAAAACAATTATAAACTTAAGCGTTTGATTGCCCACAAAAAATCTTGGAAAGCTTATCCTCCGTCGAAAAACGTCCGACAAGGCGTTTAATTTCTTAAAAAATACTAATGTAACTGTTTCGAGCATGCTCGACGAGTTTCAAGCTAAACCGGGACTCTTGGAAATCAGCAACTTCACTCACACGGCGAAACACAACGCTGTGGTTGTTTCACGCCGGTTTTCTGTGAGGCCGTGGTATCATTTCGGTCGAACCGAAGCATGGCTCACCCACAATTTAATACCAGATAAAAAAATATAGAAATGTATTTGTATGAACTATGTTTCACATAAGTTTATAGGAAACTTATTGAAGGTGGCGAAAGCTTAGTACTTGGATAATTGTCCTGCATTAAGTCCAATTTATTAAAAAAATAACGTAATTACACATTCATGACTTATACAATAAAGCTTAGAATTAAATAAAAGCTGGTTCAGTCATAAATATATTCTTGCAAGCGAACTTTGGGCTAACTTTGTTGATTTCAATAGACTTTTATGTGATGACGGATTATCTGATGGTAAGCAATTTGTACCAGACATGGACACTCGCAATATTAAAGAGTTGTAAGTGCATTGTTAGCCTCTTAGGTGTAAGGGATTGACAATTGTGGATGTGGGATGAAGAATCGTGGCTGTAGGATGGTGGATCGGGTATGTGAGATGAGGGATTGGGGGGTGGGATGGGGGATTGTGGAAGTTGGCTGAGGGATTGGGGCTAATCCCCAGGGGGTGATCGGACAGATGAAGGGGATTGGGGATAGGGGAGTGGGATTGTGTCTCTGCTGTAGTATTATATTAATGACTTAACCAGCATACCATTAGATATAAATTTGACTCATTTAAAAATTAAGTAAGTAATCCTTAAGTATAGTACGAATCAGTTTCATTTTTAAACAAAAAATAATTTAAAATATGGCATTTACAGATCGAATTTAAGATAATTTTAAGTAGATAAGTAGTTTTTTTTAGATTATAACCTTAAAAAATAGCTTATATACAAGATCCTTGGTCCGGTAACATTTTATTATACCAATTGAACGCCAGAATCAGATTCCTATATATTCGTAGATTCGCTTATAGATAATACAAATCTAATTTTCTTTTACTGACAAAAATACCTCATCATCATCATCATCAGCCTATAAGTGCCCACTGCTGAGCAAAGGCCTCTTCTCACACGGAGAAGGTTTGAGCATTAATCACCACGCTTGCTCAAAGCGGTTTAGCTATTTCAAACTTATAATTAGAAATTATAAGTCCAGGTTTCCTCACGATGTTTTCCTTCACCGTATGTCAGTTGTGTCTATACGATGTTAGAAAGTACATATGACTCGGAAAAAGTCACATTGGTACTTGCCAGGTTTCGATCTCGCGCCCTCATGCATGAGAAGCGGGCGCCTTAACCGGGCCACCACGATAGAAATACCTATTTATGGTGTATTTGGAATAAATGACTTCGAACTTTGAATTTCGACACATTTTATATACATAAAAAGATTATGTCAAAATTCTATCTTTAGGTAGCAAATCTACAGGCATATAAGATAAATGATACTGGCCAATAAATAAAGATAGTTGTAAAGAAATTAAAGGTTTTCGAACGAATAAAACCTTTGGCCCGTATTACATTGGGCTCGATTGATTTTAAAACCTCTGAAAGATTATTCACAGGTTCAAATTAGCATGTAAAATTGTTTACCATCTTATGAGTTTACGTACATAATATGGGGTGAGTTGAAAACCAGAAATCGGGGTTATTATAGAGGTATTTTGAAAATCTCTATTTCAAACTTAACTCGACTGGAGAGTTGACACAATCAGAGTCAGAAGTCTTTAAAAGTCAAAATTGAGGGATTGACATAGCTTGACAAATGTCAGTGTCAAATGTCAAATAGAATGACATTTAAGTCACTCATGAAATAGTTTTTTTTTAAATAAAACTTTTAATTTTTTTGTAGGTTATGTACAGAATTGTTTAAGTAATATTTTTTTACTGACAATTGGACCAGTAACGTAATGAGTCCTTTATTTAATGTAATAAAGGACAAATATCATCTCCCAAACTCGTTTAAAATAAACATAAAATAACGTTAATATTGCAGCAAAATATAACTTAAATCCTAACATACACTTAGAATACATTAACTAAAATCACATGAAAGATAGCTAACGACCGTTTTAAAACTATAAGATTTTCTAACTAGAGAAATAATTTTGACATTAATGTTGACATAACCTCAGTTACCTGTGTCAACATTTTAAGTCTAGCAAAAGAAATCTAGTAGTAAAAAGATTACAAAGATAGGCTGCATTAAAAAAATACAGACTTCCTAAAGTGTTTTCTGAAACAAAATCTCTAAATGTGATGTTGCCTTTGTTTTTAAGAGATTTAATTATATCATCATATTTATTGATTTTAGTGCTGATTTTTCAATAGTCAGATAAAAGTTACCTGACAAATAATTATGATGCTGTCACGTTTTTCAATAGACAGATAAATGTTGTCTGAGGAATAAAATGGTTGCTGTCACTGTCTTACACAAACATTCTGACGCAACAGCATCATAATTATTCCGCAGATAACTTTTATCTAACCATTGAAAAATCAGCCCTAAAAGAAATAAGTTTTATATGTTTTACGAGTAGGTATGTCATTAAAATTAATTGAAACGTATCATTGACATTTCAAAAAACAATTTAAATTGATTGTCATAATTAAATTCCTTTTGTTATAAACTTTTCATTATCACGTTATACCACTTAGGTACAAATTAAAATTATATAGAATAAATTTTAAAAAATTGGACGATTGTTTCTTAAAAAAGTCGACATTTTCGTAAAAGTAAACATTGGATTAAGTAACGTTCAAGAAAGTATTATACTTATTGTATTTTTTAGTAATATTCGTATAACAGTACAATTTTTTATCCATATAGGAAAATTCAGACCGATTTTTTGTAGAACAAAATTTAATAATTTTATAGTAGGTAGGTAGCTCAAATATTTAGCGGGATATTACATGACATTCATAACTAAGGGCTGATTAATCAGTAGTCAGATAAATGCTATCTGAGGAATAAAATTGTTGCTGTTACTGTCTTATTCTGACGCGACAGCATCATAATTATTCCCCAGGCAACTTTAATCTAACCATTGGAAAATCAGCTCATAATTTTCTCTTTTTGAATTGACTTAATTTATTTCCCAATTAATAATGATATCTACTAAGGTATTTTGAGCTCAAAGTTTTTTAAAACACCGCATTTTATCAGACAAGAAATCGATCCAAAAGTAAGAAAAGAAAATTACAAAAATACGTCTTGGACGAGCAGTCGGTACTTAAATACGAGTCTACAAAATAAATAAATACGAATACAAAAAAATATACCTATTTTAAACTGAATATTAAAATCAAAATGGCGCTGAGTAAAAAGGCGGGAGATGTCAAGTTGACGGCTGAACATGTTAAAACGTCATTGTGGTATAAATTTGGCGGCAAAGGTTCTTCCCCACCTTTGCAATATTCGTTTCGGGACTGAAAAAAATATACAAATAAATAAATTATTACAATCTTTTGAAAGTACTAGACTCTACATACTGCTTTACATAAGCTGCCCCTATTTACTTTTAAACTTGCCTAGCACCATCTAGCGGCTGCGATAATGAGTATTACTGTCTATTTTGGTCAACAGATGTCGCTAAATCTAATCACGGCTTGTGGCAAAAATTTAACGTATTTTTTTGTGTACAACGTTGCCCCACTGTAGGATTTTCTGGTGTGTCACATCACTCCTAGACCCAGAACAACAATTTGTGGATCACACAAAGAGTTGTTCCCTGCGGGACTCGAACCCGCAACGGCATCCAATTACCCAGCCACCGCATCGCGCCAACAGTGTCAAGTTAGCATGGGAGGACACAAGAGCTTTAACCCTTCGATCCCCAAGCGGTGACCGGTTGCTGGACCTTACGCACTGCGCCGTTCAGTCAAACCCCAAACGACAACCGGTTACCGCTCTCTTGCACACTCTTGCGTTCGAATGAATCATTCGAATGAAAAATGCAAAACGAAAATGTGACTTAAGTACAACAACACCCTTATTTATATTTCTTTTAACTATTAAAGAAGGACTTACCGCAAACTCTTCCTTGCAAACTTCTCGGCACGGCGGACAGACCACGCCTCCTTTGTGTAACCACCCTTTTTTGATTATCCTTATTTGGAGTACTTGGCTCGCGTGGAAGCACGTGTATGAATAGTTACCGACCTGGGAAAGAATTTAACATATTTTAGAAGTCATTTTTTCTACCTATTCGTGATCAGGTTTTATTTTTGTTCTTTTTATGCTATAGTTCGGCAAACGAGCAGACGGATTACCTGAAGGTAAGAACGGGTAACCAGTACCGCCCATGGACAGTAATAAAAAAGGAGTTAAGTACTACAAGTGCTTTGCCGGCCTTTTGTGGATTATTAGGGATGTTACGATTGTGAATTTGAGGATTGAGAATGGGTAGATGGGGATGGATTGGATCTCTGGTAACCTCACTCACACGGCGAAACACAACGCTGTGGTTGTTTCACGCCGGTTTTCTGTGAGGCCGTGGTATCACTCCGGTCGAGCCGACCCATTCGTGCCGAAGTATGGCTCTCCCGCACTTACCTAGAAGTAACCCGGGCTTACGGTACTTTTAACCTGTGGTGTTGCAGATGTCCATGAACCAAGCGGATTGCTTACCAAGTGATTAGTCACTTCGATTACCACAACTGTATAAAAAAAAACCGCACAGGCGTCATCGAGTAATCGGTGAACATACATAAAAAAATAGAAGAAAAATATCCCGACGAATTGAGAACCTCCTCCTTTTTTTTGAAGTCAGTTAAAAAGAATATACTTACACACATATACTTACCACAATATGCAGCCGACCGCTTTCACATTTATATTTGTAGCAACCCGAACCCCAGTGTTGCCATTCTCTAATCTGAAAAATAATCAAACAAAACAAATATGAATTTAACCAAAATGTTAATTATTAGCAGGTAAAACAAAATATGACTGGAATCGTTGGATTTCAAACATCTCAGTTATTATAATTTAGAAATTATAAGTCCAGGTTTCCTCACGATGTTTTCCATCACCGTATGTCAGTGGTGTCTAAATAATCATAGAAAGTACATATAACTCGGAAAAAGTCACATTGCTACTTGCCAGGTTTTCAGCCCACTCCCTCAGAGAAGGGCAAAGTTTATATAGTTTAGTTGGAATCAATAGTTTTCATTTTAACTTTTTTTTTTTTGATAGCAAAAATTCATCAAATGGCTAGTGTCAGGCTCTTACTGTCTAAAACCCCCCTGTTCCTTCTCCTGCTCTGTGCCGAGGTCGCGGTGACTCATTGCGCTTACCCCGCAACCCCGGCTGAACATGAGCACTTTAGGGCCCCGTCTGTGGTGGTCTATTGGCTCTTTGAGGCGCGCGCGGAACGCTACGCGCCGAACGCTCGGGTCTGGTTTTGGTCGGGCGGCGAGCTACCCTTACTCGCCGACCGCAGATCCGCCCTTACGGCGGCCTGAGATCGTTTCTGGACTTTTATATTTACCTGTCTACACGATTTTTGCTCCCAAACCCGGTCACTATGGTCAAAACACTTGGAGTGCGCTCCATAATTTTCTAAAGCGAAATTCACGTCACTTTCTGTAAGAAAAAGAATAACAATAAAAATTACTTATTTAATATTGGCTTTTTTGTATAAAAGTATCCTGTGTGTTATTCCAGACTATAATCTATCTCTGTGCTAAATTTCATTTGTATCTGTTTATTAGTTTTCGAGTAAAAGAGTTGCATACATCCTAATAAACTTACACACATATACATATTTAACTACCAACTACCACCGTCTTCGCCTGCGATTCCGGGAAGAATTAAGCTATATTATTATGATAATCCTGTTAATGTTGATAAAATATCGGAAACTACTAATATGATGAACGCGAAATTTTATAAGTATATTTTTTTCATTAAATAAGTACTTATGAGATTCATACCGGATTTGTACACACACACACACACACACACACACACACACACACACACACACACACACACACACCCACACACACACACACACACACACACACACACACACACACACACACACACACACACACGCGATAGAGAGAGAGACAGAGTGAAAGAGAGAGGGAGATAGAGAAAGAGGTATTATGGCCTGGAATTAACACATAGGCTACGTATTACCCTGGAAAGTACTAAGTGCAAAGCCTATAACAGATACAAGTTTATAATTAAATAGGTACTTCATATTTCCAACACTTACTCGGCGTATTTTCTTCGTAAGAACACCGGCTGCCTCTGACGAGGACACTCTTGTGTCTCCAAGTAAACTCCTGGAGGTAGGGACAGTAGTCTGCCAGGGATACGGAGCCGCCATAGTGGGCCTCCTCGCCAGGAGCCACGTTCGGCAGCGTATCAAAATGCTGTAACAAGAGTATACAGTTGAAGTTCAGAAGGGATAAAAAAAACTATAAAATACCAGTATAACCTCATCCCTAATCCTTCCCCTTCCCAAAACCCATAATCTCCAAATCCCTAATCCCTAAAAGGTCGGCAACGCACTCGTAACTCCTCCGTTGCGGGTGTCCATGGGCGGCTCCATTTAGGGATTGAGGAGGGATTGGGGGAGGGGAAGGATTGGGCCTCCGGTAACCTCACTCACACGGCAAAACACAACGCTGTGGTTGTTTCACGCCGGTTTTCTGTGAGGCCGTGGTATCACTCCGGTCGAGCTGACCCATTCGTGCCGAAGCATGGCTCTCCCCCACTTAATGCCTCAAGTTTCAGTGACGAAAAAATTCAATCTTATGAAAAATAAGTATATAAAAGTCATCGCCCGAATGCAGGGAGCTGTGACATCGCATCTTCAGTCTGCTTGTGACCACGACCTGTACAACCAGGTCGAAACGTCAAGCCTACCAAGGTATTCAAATAATTTTTATACCCCCGCAACTATATGTTGTATGCCCTGTGGAGGGGCGAAACACGTGTCGAGTATAGGTTTGATTGCGTGGCATGTTTTTCCGTGTTTTGCACGTGTTATGCACATGTGCATGTTTCCTTTGCTGCATTTGCATGTGCAGAAGCATCATTGCATGGGATTGCATCCTGCAACAAGCCTGGACTTTTGTCGCGGAATTAAAACTAAATATTTTTCTCAACATTAATGTCATGGATTTCCACAAAGCAACGTTTGATTCTATAAATTATTTCAGTGAAGATCTTACCTGATAAGCTCTGGGGAGTATGGTATCATGTAGGACGAGGTTGCAGAGGACCACGGCGTTACGACGCGGCGAGCACTCTGTTCTTAAAGGATTCCCTTTGATCCTCTCACAGAAGGGAGCCGGATTCTTTCGCCTGTAGATAAGTTAAGAAAATATTAATTAAAGTTAAAACAAATTACTCCTTTTTAGAGCAGATTTTTCAATAGTCAGATAAATGTTATGCGAGGAATAAAATTGTCGCTGTCACTGTCTTATACAAACATTCTGACGCGACAGCATCATAATTATTCTCCAGGTAACTTTTATTTAACCATTAAAAAATCAGCCCTAAATCAATTTATTATAGTAAATTCTGATTACTTTGGCTTTACAGGATAACTTTGTTCCAAACTTTCAAATCAATGAAAAACTAATATACCTAACTACGTTTGGTTCAGAATTATTGTTAATAATAATAAAGTTTTTATTTCAATAACTTATACAATATACATTTAAAAAAACACAATTTCTTGTGGTAGTGCATTCCGCTCTTCCAAGCAATAAAAAAATCATAATCATTGATAGTTTAGATGTGACATGAAAACAAAATTACTGGTAAAGGATTTGAGCCAAAGTTACCCCATAGAGTCGAAGTAACCCGAACATAACCTGTGTGTACATATTAAAGCTAACTCATGCAACTGTTCATGTGAAAGTCAAAAATCATTGTATTCCAACTAAACCATATACGTGTACTTTTGAAACATTTCAGGGCTGATTCTTCAATGGTTGGATAAAAATTACCTGGGGAATAATACGGTAGTTTCCAACTAGTCAAATTAAATACTTTTATCCAAATGTCAAAAACGATACTTTTCTATGAAATTTGTATGTACATTGAATTATGTCGTCATAGCATTTTTGCGTCAAATAGCTCACTTATTTTTAAAAAAATAGCTAAAAAATATCTAAAACTTAGTGTATCGATCGATCGATGACTAAAAGTATAGTTATTTATCAATATTTTATTATATTAAAACGTCGAATTTATTTATTTTTGACCTAGGAAACTACCCAACTATGATGCTGTCGCGTCAGAATGTTAGTATAAGAAAGTGACAGCAACAATTTTATTCCTCAGAAAACATTTATCTGACTATTGAAAAATCAGCCCTTAATACAATAGAATATTGCTTTTTTGCGATAACTCGACAGGACTCTACAAGTTTCAAATCAGGCTCAGAAATAATATAAGTCCCTAGCGTGGCTTGGAACTAATCGTGTTATATTACAAACAGTTCCGTGAGAAAGTGGATAATAAAGTAGAATAATATAGTTTTGAACCACAAACTTTTACTGAACATTATTCTAAAAAAGAAACATGCTTTTAACATTTTTCTTATAAGTAGTTATAAAACAGCAAAAACCAAAAACAAAATCACACACGTTTAAAACAATCACACAAACACACAGAAACCAAATAAAAACGTGCATAAAAAACACAATTTTTTCGCAATAACTAATCTGAAATAAGATAGTTTCCAACCAGTCAAATTCAATACTTTTATCCAAATGTCAAAAACGATACTTTACTATGAAATTTGTATGAAACGCTGAGTTATGACGTCATAGTATTTAACGTCAAATAGCTTACTTATTTCTTAAAAATTAGTATTAATAAATATCTAAAATTTAGTGTATCGACCGATCGATGAATAAAATTATAGTTAAGATTCAATATTTTATTGTATTGAAACTTCGAATTAATTTATTTTTGACCTAGAAAACTACGCAATTCCACCCTCCTGCCTAGCCACTAAGTATCAAATCGTGATGCTTGATATCTTAAACCATTCCTAAAGAACACTACTACAACATGCAAAAAGAATTATTAAAATCCATCTACTAGTTTCGGAGAAAAACGCCTACAAACAAGAAAGCAAGCGAACAAACAAGAAAGCATAAAACTATTTCTTTAATGAAATTTACTCACTCTCTCTCCAAAGTCCCGTTAGTATTACTTCGGAATGAAATATTAGTTTTAGTAACAAAACAATGAACTAAAGTTCAATTAGTAAGGTTTATTTATTTTAAGTGTGGGAGAGCCATGCTTTGTCACGAATATGTCGGCTCCGGCTCGACCGGAGTGTTACCACGACCTCATAGAAAACCGGCGTAAAACAGCGTTATGTTTCGCAGTGTGAGTGAGGTCACCGGAGGTCTAATTCCAAAGCCATGCTTTCGTGCCGATGCATGGCTCTCCCACGCTTACCTACCAAATTGGAAATAACAATCAATCTTGCTCTGAGGACATAGACAGACATAAACAGCCAATCTTCGGGGCGAGAAAGAGTGATGGAGCTATACACTGTTTATAGCTCCATCCCTCTTTCTCGCCCGGAAGATTCAAGCAATAACAAGTCATGGTAGGCCTACAGATCTCTTAAACATATCATACATCTCTCTCTCATCACTACCCTACACTCGTACAGCGATACATGCCACACAACTTTTTTTTGTGAGAGGAAAAATCATCAAATAACTTCTCCCGCCCAAGGTCGGGCGAGTGGGAGTGTCAGACTCTTACTGACTAAAAACCCCTCGTTCCTTCTGGTCTAGGCCGAGACCCGTTGCCTCATTGCGCTTACCCCGCAACCCCGGCTGAACATCAGCCCTATAGGGCCCCGTCTGTGATAGTATATTGGCTCTTTGAGGCGCGCGCGGAACGCTACGCGCCGTACCAAGCGCGGATCCAGCCTTCAAAAAAGGTTGTGGTCACAGCTACTAGAAAATCGGCTAAGTACGAGTCGGAGCATGGACATGCTCATTAACAATCATGCAAATCGTTTATGAACTTATGAATTAGATTTCCTTTTTTCCGAGCATCAGAACTTTGGCCTTAGGAATGTAAATAAACTTAGGAAGAAGTCGGACACGATTTCTTCTAATTTCTAATAGTCAGTTTCGATCCAAACCTATTTCAATCACAAGTGTAATAAGGTTGTGGGCATGCCCATCGTGCCCACAACGGTGGATCCGCCCTTGCGCCGTACGCTCGGGTCTGGTTCTGGTCGGGCGGCGAGCTACTCGCCGTCCGCAGACCCGCGCTTACGGTGGCCGGAGATCATCTCTCCTTACGGTGTCATACTTCTAGCTAGACGTAGTACTTACAGCTGTGTGCTTGTCTGTCACTCAGTCAGTGAGAAACAAAAGGAATCTACTTAAAAATGGCACACTTACTTTATTGTAGAATTATCCATTGGATCGCTTGTAACATATTATTATTATTATTAGTTAAACATCATCATCATCATCATCATCATCATCATCATCATCATCAGCCTATAAGTTCCCACTGCTGAGCTTAAAGCCGCTTCTCACACGGAGAAGGTTTGTGCATTTTTCAAAACGTTTGCTCAAGGGGCAATTTCAGACCTATAATTAAAAATTGCCAAACTTAGCAAGAACAAAAAGACTTTTTCTTAGACATATGTACTTTTTACGATTATTTAGACACCACTGACATACGGTGAAGGAAAACATCGTGAGGAAACCTGGACTTATAATTACTAATTATAAGTTTGAAATCGCCAATCCGCATTGAGCAAGCGTCGTGATTAATGCTCAAACCTTCTCCGTGTGAGAAGAAGCCTTTGCTCAGCAGTGGGCACTTGTCTTATAGGCTGATGGTGGACTGTTTACAGTTTTAAAAGAATATGATACCTACTACCTAAATAATTCATCTAGGATTAGTACATTAACATATTTATCTTAAAATATACAGCATGTTAAGAATCGAATTTTCGATAATTGATAAACAATTTAAATACATAATTATTAAATATTTTATATTCAAATCCAAACTAATATTATAAATGCGAAAGTAACCCTGTCTGTATTTTCTTCACGTCTAAACTACTGAACCGATTTCTGTGATATTTGGTACAGACATAGTTTGGAACTCGAGAACGGACATATCGTAGTTTTTATACCAATACAAAAATCTGCAGGAAGTCACATAAGTAAACCTTCATCTTCAATCAATGTATCTATTATTTAATAAATTATCTTTATCTAAAAAAACTGCATCAAAAACCACTGCGCAGTTTCATAGAATTAAGCATACATAACGATATAGGGACAGAGAAAGAGACTTTGCTTTATACAATGTAGTGATATTTGATTTAGGGCAAATTTTTCAATGATTTGATAAAAGTTACCAGGAGTACAATGTCTTTATGCAAATTATGATGATTTCGCGTCAGAATGTTTGTATAAGACAGAGACAGCAACAATTTTATTCCTCGGATAACATTTATCTGACTATTGAAAAATCAGCCCTAAGTATTTAGGATTCGTAATATTGTAGGATTGTTTTGTCGCTGTGGTATCGAAAATTCGATAATAAACAAACTGTATATTTTTCTAAAGCTATTTACAGATAAATACAACACAGAAACCCATTTGGAAGTGGTCAGGGCAATATATATAATAGAAAAATCCTATAGTAATGTCAATGTAGTAAATTTTTATGATTTTAAACTTTACTGCTAGGAAGCAAGGTTCAAAATCATATAAAAAAACTTTTATTTTACGAAGTATGAAGAAAATTACGTTCGACTTAAAGTGGATCAAAGATTTTTCAAAAAAAAAAAATAATATTTACAGAAATATATCACCAATATTTTTGTTATAGGTATATAAGTAATGTATCCCGGGATTTTTAAAATAGAAACATTTAAAACGTAAAAAGTATAATTTAGCCTATAGGACTCAGGAACATTGTAGCTATCTATCAGTGAAAGAATTTTGGCAATCCGACCATCGGTTCCAAAGAACCCCCTACATACAAACTTACAAATTTTACCTCTTTATAATATTTTGTCTTTCTAATATTATAGATGCGAAAGTTACGATGTTCGGATGTTTGTTACTCAATCACGCCAAAACGGCTGCACAGGCAAAAGATGTACTCCGGAATAGGAAATAGGCTACTTTTTATCAACATACCACGCGGACGATGCCGTGGGCTGAAGCTAGTAATGTATATTTGTTAAAACTAACCTAAACCGTCAAATATCCTTTACAAAAGTCCCCCAAGACAAAAAAACATAAGCTACCTTTAAAAAGTACATAATACAAAAAAAACTTGTTTGAAATCGTTTCATTCGTTCAGGAGCTAAACAAGCAAACTTATTAAAGTTTTTGTTTTTTGTGACGTCCAAGTCATAACCTTTCATTTGATACCCCACTTGAGCATATTTACAGACATTCAGTTTTTCTTCCCCACTTTAACCCCCATAACTTTTAAAAGGCTCAATCGATTTTCATTAAACATGTCTAAGAACACTCTCCCATAAAACAACTGTTATACAAAAAAAAAACTAAATTGAAATCGGTTCATTCGTTCAGGAGCTATGATGCCACAGACAGACAGACAGACACCTTAAACTTATAACACCCCTCTTTTTGCGTCGGGGGTTAAAAAAGGATATCCGACACACCTAACCACTTCCAAAAAGCCCAAAAGTACTGAAATTACCTGAACCTTTGCGAATTGAGCCATTGTTTGCAGGACACCATTGAAAACTTGCACCCTAGGCCTTTGCCCCAGTCCAGGGGGGTGGCGAGTTCGTAATTGGCGCGGTACCATCCAGTATCTTCCATGAGGGCGAAGGTTATCCGGCTGAAGACCGAGTTCTGGGTATGAGTACCGGTCATAGCTTCATTCTGTGGAAGAATAGTGAAAAAAAATAAGCTTGTGGTAGTAAAAAAATCATACAAATAAAAACAAACACGTTGAAATAGAAAAAGAAGACCTTTGTGCGCTGATTCTTTTTGGGGGGTTAAAATCATCAAATGATGAGTCCAGGGTCAGCGAGAGAGAGTGTCTGACTCTTACTGACTAAAAACCCCTTCGCTCTGGGCCGAGGCCGCGGTGACTTTTTGCTCTTACCCCGCAACCCCGGCTTTTATTTATAGCTGTATATTTTATTCCTCTATAAATTATACAATTATTTAGTTAGACATTCAAAATCTTAAATTATAAATCAATTAAAATAATACTTGAAATAAATTATTTAAAGGTGAGGCGAATTTGAAATGAGCTGTACAACACAAAAATAATAAAAAGTCAAAAGTCAAAAAGTCAAAATCATTTATTTCAATTAGACCCATACAGGCAGGCGCTTTTGAACGTCAAACAAAATTTTAAAGATATAAAGTGTCAGTCTGTCGGTCAGTCCTCTTAGTGAAGCTATTCGCTCAATTATTAGTAATAGTTCAACTGAACCAGTAATTTCTGAGATGAGAATGTTTAAACCAACTCTCTCGATAAATTTACGTGACTCTGTAAATTTTTATTGCCATTTACCCTAAAATTGCTTACCATCAGGTAACAATACTAATACGTCAGCTCATTTAAACTTTCAGACTTTACCTCAAAAATCCTCTTCTCCCAATGAGTAAGTGCTGTACCATCTCCGCCCTGGTCTTCCAATTCAGCACCTTCCAATTCTGAACAGTTAAAGTGATCTCGCACCTGGAAATAAAAGAAATGTAATAAAAATAAGTGCGGGAGAGCCAAGCTTCGGCACGAATGGGTCGGCTCGACCGGAGTGATACCACGGCCTCACATAAAACCGGCGTGAAACAACCACAGTATTGTTTTTCACCGTGTGAGTGAGGTTATCGGAAGCCCAATTCTTCCCCTCCCTGAACCTCAATCCTCTATCCTTAAGTCCCTAATAACCCTCAAGAGGTCAGTAGAGCACGAGTGTCCATGGGCGGTGCTGATTGCTTACCATCAGGTAATCCGCCTCGTTTGCCGACCTATATCATAAAAAAAAATGTTAGGGAATGTTAATAAGACATTTTACTTGTTTCAAAAGATATTTCATAAATGATTTTATTAGCTAATTTCTGTCTGTCTGTATAACTTCAGTGAGACCACGGTCTCGTAGAAAACCGGCGTGAAACAACCACAACACTTTGTTTCACAGTGTGAGTGAGGTTACCGGAGGCCTTATTCTATCTAAAACCCCCACCAGATCCATGCATTTGTAACTTCTTTCTTATTTCAGGTGGCGCCGGCGTAGCCAACTGCTTACCATCAGGTGTTCTGATCCAAGTCCGAACCAAGGAAAAAAGACTGACCTCTCTAACTACTCTGGGAGTGACCACCATATGAAAAGTCCGCTCCATGTATCCTCCTCGGATCATCCAGTTTTTCCTCGTTATATTCTTCACGACGCGATCTGACCATTTGTGGATTTGTAATCTGAAAATAATATTTAATAGAATTAGCATTAAGGTGGAAATGCCTGTCTTAAGATCTTCAAGCACAACGAAAGCCTGGGAAGAACACAAAATGTGAATATGTATGAAAGTTCGCTCTTGTCTCATGAACAGTTGAACCGATGGTGATGCAGTTTTTAAAAACTTATAAGTATAATGTATTGTTCAGGTAAATTTACCGACTTTACAAAAAAGTTAAGTTTTTAGTTTCCGATGTATTTTTATGTACCTATTAAATTTACAGTAAAATAAAAAAAATAATAAAACAAAACCATATTTGGTCAAAATAGCCAGGAGAAATAATTATATTACAATTTGCATACAAGTATATGACATAAAATAATACATTCAAATGTAACTTAGGTTATAAAGCGATAATGATTATCGATTCTAAACGATAATCATTATCGCGAAGCTTATCCGATTATTGACTAGGGCGACAGAATCTGATCATGGAATCCTGCAGCGACTTCCAACTTATCAGTAGATAAGTCGAAGACCGTATTTCTGCTTTTATTTCTTTTTGGTCAAGTTGACATAAAGTTTTTGGCCTGTGGGCTACCAAAACAATAATTAATGATACTTAATCTGAATGATAAACAAAACTCACTCTTCGTCCATCGGTGGATTCCCAGTGTCTGGTCTTCTTTCCGTTAACGGCTCTCCATTTTCATCTCTGAAAAGAAAAATAACAATATATGTTAAAACATATACCTAAAAACAAGTGTGGGAGAGCCAAGCTGCGGCACGAATGGGTCGGCTCGATCGGAGTGATACCCCGGCCTCATAGAAAATCAGCGTGAAACAACCATAGCGTTGTGTTTTGCCGTGTGAGTCATATTTTCAAAAATCTAATCCCCAAAAGGTCAACAACGCACTCGTAACTCCTCCGTTGTTATGGGTGTCCAAGAGCGGCACTGATTGCTTACCATCAGGTAATCCGTTGGCACGATAGCCGTCCTATCACATAAAAAAGTTATACCAAGGCCTCACAGAAAAGTGTGAAAGATTTTTGGAGACACACATCCCCCCCCCCCCCCTCGGATCCCCAATGTTCTTCAAATGCCTAACAACCCTAAAGAAGCTGGCAACGTATTTATAAGTCCTTTCGTGTTAGGAGTGATGGATTTACACATGGACACACACACCAGCGTGAAACAACGACGAGGTTACCGGAGGCCCAATCCTGCTTCTCATTGAGAGTGCCTAGCCGGCCTTTTGGAGGCCATACCGGCCTCCAAAAGGCCGGCTAGGCACTTGTAACTAGTGCATACTTGTGTTGCATGTGTCCGTGAACGACGCTAATTGCTTACCATCAGGAGATGTGGATGCTAATAAAGAATCAAGGAGAGCCATATCACGGCACAAATGGGCCGGCACGACCGGAGTGATACCACAGCCTAACAGGGAACCGGCGTGAAACAATCACAACGTTGTGTTTTGCCGTGTGAATAAGGTTACCGAGAGCCAGAGAATATAAACACTAGAGAGCTTATAGGCCTATTTCTTCTAGACACACGACTATAATGCGACTGCAATTTGTCAGTTGCGTAGGTATGGCTGTCGTTATTTATTTTTTTATTTTTTTATTTATTTATTTCATGCACAAAACTCATTACAATCAAATATTATTAGCTTAAAAACTAAAGGTTTTGATCTAGATAGTAACGTAACACTATGTGCATACTGCAAAATTACAAGTTTTAAATATTAAAAAAGCTCAAAAAGGGACAAAAAGAAATAAGAAGTAGAAACTAGAAAACATAAAGTGACGTGTGTCAACACTGTTGCCTCTCAACAAAAATATGGGTTGATATGTTAAGATCCCTCAGGCACAGTTTCCCGGGCCTGAAGAATCCACACCAGATCGACAATGGAGAATGCCTTTTATTGCCGTTAGGGATGACCTACTTTATTTAAGGGAAAAAAGCCAATATCGATAAAATGGTTTACCGTTAAATGGTAATTCCTTTGGTGTTGCGAGTATTGTGAGTGATTGAAACAACACTTGAGTTGTGTTTCGTCGTGTCAGTGCGGTTAGCGGACGCCCAAACCTCCACCCCCCTCCAATTCTCTATCGTTAAATCCCTTGTACATAAATCCCGAGCAATCCACAAGAGGTCGACAACGCACTTTTTTTTTTAATGGTATAAGTCGGCAAACAAGCAGACGGATTACCTGATGGTAAGCAATCGGCGCCGCCCATGGACACCCGCAACACCAAAGGAGTTACGAGTGCGTTGCCGGCCTTTTGGGGATGGGGTTGCGGATATAAGGATTGGGAAAGGATAGGGGAAGGGGAGGGATTGGACCTCCGGTAACCTCACTCACACGGCGAAACACAACGCTGTGGGTTGTTTCACGCCGGTATTCTGTGAGGCCGTGGTATCTTGTAGTAACTCCTTTGGTATAACGAGTGTCCATGGGCGGCGCCGACTGCTTACCATCAGGTAAACCGTCTGCTAGTTTGAAACTCTGAATCAAACAAATTACCTGTAAAACGCGAACAATGATACACTGAAGCCCAGAGCGTGTAACATTTCATGTTTGACTGTGGACAACACTGATGGAAGGTCCCTGTTGTTGGTGGACAGCTCCCCAGGACAAAAGTTGGCATGTCCAGCTACTGGCCTGTGAAGAAAATAAACAATATTTTAATGTTCCTCACGTCCAATCATCATCATCATCATCAGCAGCCTGATTTTATCAACTTCAAGTCCAGTTAAAATCATTTATATATGGAGCCCCATAAAAAGAGTAACCATGGAGTTTCTTGCTCGTTCTTCTCCATCGGAATCTACACTTTGGAACGAACAAATAGCTTCACTAAGTGGATTGACCGACAGACTGACACTTTATATCTTTAAAAATTTGTTTTAATTTCAAAAGTGCTTGTAAAGGTCTAATTAAATTAGACCCATACAGGCACTTTCAAATTTATAATTAGAAATTACAAGTCCAGTTTTCCGTCACCGTATGCCAGTGGTGTCTAAATAGTCTTGGAAAGTACATATAACTGGGAAACAGTCTATCATCTTAAAAGCGTCAACTCATCATAAGCGTAACACGCCAAGGTATAGAAAAGGATGGGTGACCTGTCCAACGCTGCTTCCTGCTGGCAATGAGAAGCGTAAGCCACCGTCTGCCCACGGCGACACCTCTCAGTCTCCACAGCACTGACGTATAGCACGAAATCCGTATCTTCTACTCCTTGATAATCTTCATCTTCTGTCGCTGGAAAGAAGAGAAGAATGGAATATTACTGCTAGAAGAACAGGTGAGATTAACTGCTTAGGAGTTTTAACCATAATCCCTAGAATTGGCTATGCAATGCTATTCTTATCATTGGATTTTAAGCTTTAAACTAAATAAAAATTAAGTTGTCATTGAATTGATTCTTTATGGACCCTACATTTTCATATATCCAGAATATTTAATAACCTTTTTTTCTGACGAAAATCATCCAATGACTTCTCTCGCCCAGGGAGAGGCGAGAGGGAGTGTCATATTCCTGCTCAAGCTTTAGACCAAGGCCGTGGTACCTCATTGCGCCAACCTTGCAACCTTGGCTAATAGGCCTCGTAGGGTGGTCTATTGGCCGTTTGAGGCGCACGTGGAACGCTATGCGCCATACGCTCAGGTCTGGTTTTGGTCACTTATGGTGGCCGGAGATCGTTTGACGGCTGGGGCGTGGAGGGGATAGTTCCCTAACGCAAACTGCGCCCTTCTTTGCAAGCATTACTGCTTCGCAGAACGAGGAGACGGCTTCCCAGTTTCTCTCGCTCCTCACTATATCAGGCGCGATTCCTGAGCCACTGTATGTATGTTCTACCGTGTTCTTTGAGTGGTCCTTACAAAATGTTAAAAACCTTAATGTGTTCTACAGCTATATTTATCTTACCTGGTAAATCAGTTCCGTCATTGATGGAATTGCCATCGATATCTGTTGGTACTTCTTCGTCTAATCGATAACTTCGTGGCAACGCTCTGCAGTTATGCCCTGTGCTATTGCACACGTAGCAAAGCTGAAAAAGAGAAAAATCAACATTAAACAAATGACGGTAAGGTATAAAGTAGATAGCAGCCGCTCCCGTAAAGAGATTGTCCAGTCAACTGATGGTAGCGGTGACTGTCCAGGTGACACACGTACTTAGGTATCGTCATGAGCTAATGTTCACCTGTAAACAGCAGCTCATGTAAAGAGATTGTCCAGTCAACTGATGGTAGCGGTGACTGTCCAGGCGACACACGTACTTAGGTATCGTCATGAGCTAATGTTCACATGTAAACAGCAGCTCATGTAAAGAGATTGTCCAGTCAACTGATGGTAGCGGTGACTGTCCAGGCGACACACGTACTTAGGTATCGTCATGAGCTAATGTTCACATGTAAACAGCAGCTCATGTAAAGAGATTGTCCAGTCAACTGATGGTAGCGGTGACTGTCCAGGCGACACACGTTCTTAAATAAACAAAAACAGATGAACAAACAATAATATTACCAAAACATAAAGAAAACCTCGGAGTAGAAATAAATATAGAAAACAATAAAAACGTAAATAAATTCAGTCGCAAATAACAAAAGCCGTTTCAATCTGAGAAACATAATAACAAAATAATGTATTGTATTCCAATTTAGTATTAAAATTATTTGTTTAGGCGAAAATGTTGATTTCATTTAAATTCTCTCTTGTTGGTGAGTTATAACGTGATGTTTCATTACATAAAATAAGATTTACTCTTTAATTAGACAAAAGAGTTCCATTAATATCATTAAATGTAGGTAACGATTCCTTCACCTTCTTCGTCTTGGACTTAGAATCCATTTGTGAATAGGTCGCGTATTTACTTTGATACTTTACAATACCGAAACTCCATATCCACATAAAATCCACATCAGCCCATTTTCGTCCATAACTCTCCGTTAGAACGTCGATGGGTTTGATCTTCATATCTTTGCATCCAACTGTATCCCCCAACTTTGGCACAAATGGGTCGGCTCAACCGGAGCCTGTAATACCCTTCCTGTCCGCCAATACCAAAATCTCCAAATTCCTAATCCCCAAAAGGTCGGCAACGCCCTAGTAACTCCTCCGTTGTTGCCTTGCCATGGGCGGCGCAGATTGCTTACCATCAGGTAATCTGTCTGCTCATTTGCCGACCTATCACATAAATAACACTACCAAACATACAGCTGATATTGTCCCTCCACCTCAATAAATTCACCTTAGACTATCGATTGCCCGTACCAGAATGGAAACTTACAAGAAAATACGGCAGCTTATCAATCACATCTTATTTGTTTCAGGTATAAACCTTCTATTACTGACGCACATAACCAATGCATTCGTTTTACTAACAGCCAATATGGACGATGTGAAAAATCTAGCAAGAAAATTCGTCTCCGATTCATTAGCAGATAAAATATCAGATTTCATAGCGAAAGCGACGCAAAATATGATGAATGCTGCAGAACAGAAGGAGAAAAACAGTGTAGTGGCGCCTGATTCACAAGATTCTCGTGAAGTTTCCGAAGAAAATAATAAATACAATATACAAAGATATGGCTTGGAGAGCGCTGCACAAGATGCTTCGAAGTCAACGGAAGTAAAAGTCGAAAAGCATAAAACAGGATCAGGTTCTTTCGAGTTATCTAAAGAGAGAAAACCAGTAAAACAAAGTCGTCATAATCAAAAGGGTGTTATAATAAATCATTTTGGTGGTCGGAGTAGGTATATTAACGGCAAAAAAGTTGAAGCTAGACCAATCGAAAGAGGGACAAAAAACAATGGAAGCGATCCAAAAGCAAAGACCAAAAACAAATCTATAAAAAAATTGAATGCAATTGACGGTACTGCGAAAGCAAAAAAGAAATCTAAACATCAGTCATTTAGATTTTTATCGCAGTTGACTTCTGTCGAAGATAATGAAATTGGAAATTTTACTGCCAATAACAGTACAATCCCTGAAGAAGAAAGTGTTCAAAAAGGAGATCTGAAAACTGAAAAGACAACGAGCAAGGCCAAAGTTAAAGAATTTGATCAGTATGATTTTAAAAGGGCAGGTCTACTGGCGACCAGCGGTCCTATGTCTTTGCTTATACCCCGAAGGAGTTCAAATCAGAAAAATTGGTGGGAAAAAGAATTGCCCCAGACAGGCAAAGCACAAACAGAACGATAAATTGCATTTGTTTCGGAATAAATTTTTGGTTTTAGTGCGTCCTTTTCATTTTGTTTTGAAGATGTTTTTCGTTCGGTTTTGTTTCGTAAACTTGTTGAATGTATAATTCCGTTTTAGTGTGAAAAAACCACGCTTCGACACGAAAGGGCAACTTCCATCGGAGAGGAGCATTCCGCAACATAGTATAAAGCAACGTTTGCATTGTGTATATCAGTGTGAGTGAGGTTTTAGATGACCCCCCCATTCCCATCATCAAATCTTTAACCCCAAAAAGACCGGCAATGCACTTTCATATCTTTAACTAGGTACTCTCGCGCGGTTTCACCCGCTGTTGCTGCTCCAAGCGTGATGTTTTATAGCCTATAGCACTCAGGAACTTTGTAGCTACCTATCAGTGAAAGAATTTTGGCAATCGGCACATCGACAAGCGGTTCCAAAGATTACCCCCTTTTTTTTTTTTTTTTTTTTTTTTTTTTTTTTTTTTTTTTTTTAAAAACGTTGCCCCACTTTAGGATTTTCTCCTGTGTTGTGGGTGCGTTTACAAACATACAATGTCACATACACATGACACCCAGACCCGAAACAACAATTTGTGGATCACACAAAGTGTTGTTCCGTGCGGGAATCGAACCCGCGACACGTTGCACGGCAGCCAGTTGCCCAGCCACCGCACCAACCGTGCAACCCCCTACATACAAACTTACTAATTTAACCCCTTTATAATATTAGTATAGATAGATGTAGTCTTTTCCAATCGCTTACCATCAGGTGATCAGATCATTCGTTATCCGTCCAATAGCATAAATGTGGTCTTTTTCCAACCTATTTTGGATCTGTCCTGAGCATTATCATTGTTGTTTCAGATTTCTTTATGTAATAGTACGGCAAACGAACATTCGGATTACCTGATGGTAAACAATCAACGCAGCTTAGAGGAGTTACGAGTACGTTGCCAGCCATTAAGGGCTCTAGACCCTAATGGGTCTTCAAGATTTAGGGATTGGAACTCCGGTAACCTCACTCACACGGCGAAACACAACGCTGTGGTTGTTTTACGTCGATTTTCTGTGAGGTCGTTGTAACACTCCGGTCGAGCCGACCCATTCGTGCCGAAGCAAGTCTCTTCCATACTTAAACGTTTCCCCTCATCATCAAAAATGTGGTACTTACATTTAAATGTTCCTCGGGAACCTTAACTTCCCCGCACATGGTCTCAGCATTGCACTGGTCTATGCAATGGGTCCTTCCATCCCGAACGAACACTTGACGCGTTGGACATTTCCTGAAACCAAAGACAAATTAATAAATTTCGTTTGTATACTAATATTATATTTAGGGGGTTTATATGTAGGGGGTAATCTTTGGAACCGCTCGCTGGTCGAATTGCCAAAATTCTTTCACTGATACATAGCTATAATGTTCCTGAGTGCTATAGGCTATAAATTATTCTCGATTTGCGAATTTTGGTCGTGAATAAGTCATTATTTTCATTGATACACTGGTTACTGGAGATCCAATCCCTCGCTTCTTAACGGCCGGTAACCCTGTTGTAACTTCCTCGTGTTGCGAGTGTCCATGGGCGGCACAGATTGCTTACCATCAGGTAATCCGTCGGTGTCTTTTTTGAGTATATAAAATCATCAAATGTCTTGACGCTGGTGAGGCGAGAGGGAGTGTCAGACTCTTACTGACTAAAAACCTCCCTGTTCCTTCTCCTGCTCTGGGCCGAGGTCGCGGTGCCTCATTGCGCTTACCCCGCAACCCCGGCTGATCATCATCCCTATAGGCCCCGTCTGTAGTTGTCTATTGGCTCTTTGAATCGCACGCGGAACGCTATACGCCATACGCACTTCGCGTCCTCCTTTGCGAGCATCACTGATTTGCAGAAAGAGGAGACGGCTTCCTAGCTCCTCTTGCTGAACACCATGGCCTGGCGATCCGTCTGCGTTGTTTTTGAGGGTACGAAATCGTCAAATTGGTTCCCACGCCTATCGTATGGCGAGAGGGAGTGTCAGACTCTTATTGACTAAAAACCAGCCTGTTTGTTGTCCTGCTCTAGGCCGCAGCAGTGCCTTCCTACCTTCCTACCTACAAACATGAATCTAGTTCAGAAAACCTAATTAAATTAAATATTTATCAGTTAGTACAATACTTAATTTATATCTAGACAGATAAGGCACACAATAACTTTTTTATCATTCAAAAATGTTGATAGGTATCGTTTTTAAACTGCCCGGTCATCGTGCGTTTGTTAATTTGTTTATTAAAAAAGTGTCCTGGTAGGTTTTGTTTAGTCTACCTTTGACATGAATTCACTAAAATGTATGAGAGGAGTTGATTGAAAAAGGGTCACCATGGAGTTTCTTATTCGTTCTTCTCCATTGGAATCTACACTTTAGAACGAGCAAATAACTTCACTAGATAACCGACAGACTGACACACAATCTTTTTGATTATTACTATTTAAAATTTTTATGTTATTTTTTCTTTATGTATTTTTTTTCTCTGTTTATTATAAGATAGTAGCGACCCGTCCCGGCTACGCACGCACAAATTTCTACACTATTTAATGGATAATATATATATTAAAAAAAACTGCATCAAATTCTGTTGCGTAGTTTTGAAGATTTAAGCATAGGCATAGGGACAGAGAAAGCTAAAGAAAAACCAGGATGAGACAGCCATGCTTTTATGGGAATGGGCCAGCTCGATCGGAGTGATACCGCAGCCTCACTGAAAAAACTTTTACCTTGTGTTTCGCCGTGTGAATGATGTTACCGGAGGCCCAATCCTTCCTATCAATTTCCAAATCCTCAAATACTTCATAGCCTAAAAAAGGCCGACAACGCACTTCTAGTAACTTCTTTGGTATCACGAGTGTCCATGGGCGGCGCTGATTGCTTACCATCAGGTAATCCTACTCATTTACTGACTAATCGCATAAAAAATGCTTATGAGGAAACGAAGCGACGCAAAACAGAGGCAGGTACTAGTCCAAACTAATATTATAAATGCGAAAGTAACTCTGTCTGTCTGCCTTTTCTTCACGCCTAAACTACTGAACAGATTTCTGTGAAATTTGGTACAGACATAGTTTGGAATTCCAGAAAGGACATAGGATAGTTTTTACACCAAAAATCTGAGGAAGTCACTATTCCTCGCGAACGAAGTCGCCGGCAAAAGGTAGTTCGACATAAATTCAGTTATTTTTATCAAACAAACACTTAAGAGGTACTTGTGTAAGTAAATTTATAGATTTAATGTAGGTAAGATGTTCGTATATTTATTTATAAAGGGATGTTGTTAGCTTTATTGAGTTTTGTCTGTTTTTTTATGTAATAAGGTGAAGGAGGCGTATCTTCTATATATATATAAATCAATACCACTTTTCTTTGTAATGTTATAACTCAACAATGCCTTTACCAATTTGGGTAATTTTGGTCTTAAATTATTGGCGGAAGTCCAGAAAAGGTTTGTACGTTGAGAAATTGAAAAACAAATCTTAGCGACCTAACCTAGTAGACTATACAGTTATTTAGCAAAGTTACAAGTAAGAAAATAAAGAATCGATTCTTTTCAGATACATAAGCTATTATTACACTCAACTGACTAAAAACACCCCCGTCCCTTCTCCTGCTCTGGGTCAAGGCCGTGGTGACGCATTGCTTTTACCCAGCAACCCCGGCTGAACATCAGCCCTATAGGGCCCCGTCTGTGGTGGTCTATTGGCTCTTTAAGGCGCGCGCGGAACGCTACGTGCCGTACGCTCGGGTCTGGTTCTGGTCGGGCGCCACCCTTACTCCCCGTCCGCAAACCCGCACTTACGATGGCCGAAGATCGTCTCCGGAACCGGTGGACTACCAGTCATCTACGAGCGGACTTCGTGCAGTTTTAAGGGTGGTTCTAATGAGCTAAGGACCTTCGTCTTTTACGACACAACAAAGGAGGCGGGTGCAAATATATTCACACAGTTCTATAGGAAATCTAGATTAAAAATCTAGGTACACAACGAATATTACATATCACGGATAAGCACTGAATATTTTGAATACAGATAAAGGAAGCGATAAGATTACCTATCCTTATCAGGTCCATAATGGACGTCACGAGTACAAATTTTTTCGTGTCGTTTTTTCTAGACTAGCTACAATAAAATTCTACTTCCGAATTAAAGGTAATTAGAGTTTCTTTATTTGATAAATCTGCAAATGAGCTTATTGATTGGATGGTAAGCATCTGCGACGACCATGGAAACCCGCTACAGAATAATTACGAGTGCGTTGCCAGACTTTTGGAGATATGTAGGTTGGGGTTGGGGTGTCGGATATTTAGGGATTGGGAAGGAATGGGGTAGGGGAAGGATGGGGCCTTCGCCAACACTTACACGGCGAAACACAATATTAGTGTTGTTTTACGACGCTATTATATGAGCCGTGGTATCTGTCCGGTCGGCTGAACCGAAGTGATACTAAAGTCTAGCTAGCATAAGACTGGCGTGAAAAACAGCGTTGTATTTCGCGGGGTATGAGTACAGTTACCTGACTCAAATTCTTCCTCAATCCCATCCCTTTTCAATCCCTAAACTTACAAAACACGAACCCAATTCAAAAAAATCGACAACGCACTTATAACTTCCCTGGTGTTGCATGGACGACGCCGATTGCTTACCATCAGGCGATTGGTCGACTCGTTTCACCCAACGCCATAAGCCATTCACACATAAAATATATTAGATTGTCTTACTGGACCAAGAAGGATAAAGAAAGAAAGAAAGAAAGAAAGAAAAATAATTTATTTGGCATGAATAATTAGGGAAAAAAAAACAAAGATATGTACAATAATTACAATAAAAAAAAGGTAAATAACAAACTAATACAACAATGTTAGCTTAGGAACTAAAATAATAAAAAAGGATGTAGGACCTATCTATACTAATATTATAAAGAGGTAAAATTTGTAAGTTTGTATGATGTTGTTGAATTGATATGATTACTCCCTAGGTAATCTTTGGAACCGCTGATCGGATTGCCAAAATTCTTTCACTGATAGACAGCTACAATTTTCCTGAGTGCTATAGGCTATAAAACATCACGCTACGATTAAATGGAGCCGAGCAGCCGGTGAAACCGCCCGAGAGTAGCTAGTGTAGTATATAATGGTCAGCAATCTTTCTCCGAATCGGTTATCAGATAATAAAAATGTAACACCAACTGTTCGCTAAATCACATTTGAGCTTTTTGCTATGCCACGGAATACATTTTGCTGCTCAGAATCTTCGCAAAATAGTATATCACTACATAGTATAAAACAAAGTAGCTTTCCCTGTCCCTATTTATGTTTAAATCTTTTACGCAACAGAACGGATTTTCGGGCACTATGTTATAGCAGCGGTAAGACCCCATACTCTTAATCTGGGTCTGGAAAGGACCAGCGAGTAAGGGTAGCCCACTGCCCGACCAAAACCAGACCCGAGCGTACGGCGCGTAGCGTTCCGCGCGCGCTTCAAAGAGCCAATAGACCACCACAAACGGGGCTCTATAGGGCTGATGCTCAGCCGGGGCTGCGGGGTACCTAGAGCAGGAGAAGGAACGGAGGGGTTTTTAGTCAGTAAGAGTCTGACACTTTCTCTCGCTTCATCTTGGGTGGGAAAAGTCAGGTAATGATTTTTCCCTATAAGAAAAACCGGAACCGAAACGGATATTACTGGTGTCGATTCCGAGGTAAATCTGCTCGTTGTCGACCTATCCCGTAAAAAAATTTAAAGTTATTCTTTAGGGACCCGGAACAGGCTATTTCAGGATGGGCATGGTCCCATCTTGTCATGTTAGATTCAATCTTATTTAACACTTTTTCTTAGCTCTAAGTACTTCTTTTTACAATTTTTGTTACTTATGTTTACCTACAATATTATATGTACCTACATATTGGACGTATTTCGGTGCGGCATGTCCAGTATTAAATAAATGAATTTTCTTTCTTCCTTTTTCCTCAAAAAAGCTAAGCGTCTTCCAAATGTTTCCCCATTACGTTATAAAAAAAATAGTTCAGTTTCAAATGCAAATTCGTATGGAGAAGAACGAGCAAAAAACTCCGTGCGTGCGTAGAGATATGTTTCATCACGATTCACGATTCTCCCTCACAACGTCAAAAGACAGAAACAAAAGAATACAAGCCAAAGAGACAAACAAAATATATAGACATATAGATACTACGTAACAATACTTGAAGATAATATTTGCGAAGTAAAATCGTATTATTTATCTTATCTTTCAGTTGATAACAATTCATTTGTATTACGGACCAGAAACAAAATGGCCGCGGCGAGAAAAAAATATACGTTTACATGAAAAAAACTGTTATTTAAAAGTGAAAAAACTTGTTAGTGAATTCAAAATACTGTTTGAAAGTGTACCCTAGTAATTTATTAAGACTGTAGTGCTAAAATAGTTTAGTTTTAAAAGTGATTTCGTTGGCAAAACCCGAATAACGTAAGTATTTTTTTGTCTTTACATAAATGAACGTCAATGCTGTCAAAATGAACTTGACAGATTTGCACAAAGTTGTGTAAGTAAATTTTTCTTAAGAACTATTAGACATACTAGGGAACTGCCCTAGGATTCGTTGATTAATTGATATTTTTGAAAGAATTATTCCTATTTAGTGCCATTAATTAAGAGTTACGACGTTGTAATTTTAATTCTTAATATTTGGATTTACATGTCTTATGTCACCTGTAAACAGCAGCTCGTGTAAAGAGATTGTCCAGTCAACTGATGGTAGCGGTGACTGTTCAGGCGACACACGTACTTAGGTATCGTCATGAGCTAATGTTCACATGTAAACAGCAGCTCATGTAAAGAGATTGTCCAGTCAACTGATGGTAGCGGTGACTGTCCAGGCGACACACGTACTTAGGTATCGTCATGAGCTAATGTTCACATGTAAACAGCAGCTCATGTAAAGAGATTGTCCAGTCAACTGATGGTAGCGGTGACTGTCCAGGCGACATACGTACTTAGGTATCGTCATGACCTAATGTTCACATGTAAACAGCAGCTCATGTAAAGAGATTGTCCAGTCAACTGATGGTGGCGGTGACTGTCCAGGCGACACACGTACTTAGGTATCGTCATGACCTAATGTTCACATGTAAACAGCAGCTCATGTAAAGAGATTGTCCAATCAACTGATGGTAGCGGTGACTGTCCAGGCGACACACGTACTTAGGTATCGTCATGAGCTAATGTTCACATGTAAACAGCAGCTCAAGTAAAGAGATTGTCCAATCAACTGATGGTAGCGGTGACTGTCCAGGCGACACACGTACTTAGGTATCGTCATGACCTAATGTTCACATGTAAACAGCAGCTCATGTAAAGAGATTGTCCAATCAACTGGTGGTAGCGGTGACTGTCCAGGCGACACACGTACTTAGGTATCGTCATGAGCTAATGTTCACATGTAAACAGTAGCTCATGTAAAGAGATTGTCCAGTCAACTGATGGTAGCGGTGACTGTCCAGGCGACACACGTACTTAGGTATCGTCATGAGCTAATGTTCACATGTAAACAGCAGCTCATGTAAAGAGATTGTCCAGTCAACTGATGGTAGCGGTGACTATCCAGGCGACACACGTACTTAGGTATCGTCATGAGCTAATGTTCACATGTAAACAGCAGCTCATGTAAAGAGATTGTCCAGTCAACTGATGGTAGCGGTGACTGTCCAGGCGACACACGTACTTAGGTATCGTCACGCACGTTTGTGGGTTTAAGATCATATCTTCACCTTCAACTAATCAGTCATTGAGAGTGCGTTCACCGATTACAAAAGGTTTATTTATTTAATACATAATATATTCTATGTTATGCTAGCATTTCCATTAACATAGTTAAATTTTTTAGGAACAACTCTTTGTGTGATTTACAAATTGTTGTTCCGGGTCTGGGTGTGATGTGTATGTGACATTGTATGTTTGTAAACACACCCACGACATAAGAGAAAATCCTGCACGTCGATTCTATAAAATTTGTTTGATTTTGAATCGTGTTCGAGTGCGAAGTGAGCGTCGAAGTGACGGGGAAATTAAATTTTAGAATGCCACTTTTAACGTCATCTCATACTTTATCTATCAAAATGTTGCGGTCAATTTAGTTCAACTCGCAAGTGTAACGCTAGTGTACTAGGTACTCACGGCGGATTCAGATTCGATGTTTAGAATGAAGTCTTACAGAATCACACTGGTGGTGTGGGGCAATGTTATTTAAAAAAGAAGAATAAGTATGTGTTACACTTCTTATCCGTCAAAGACGAATGTTGAGAGATAGGATTTTTGGGACCAGCCCGCTATAACCTCCCAAAATCAGTGTCAATCCTGTTAATCAGGATCTACAGCAGTAGATATGACCTTGAAAACACCGAAACATAGAAGTTTTGGTGAGTCCAATCCAAGGAGGATTAAAGGAGAAGATATTATTTAAGGGAGAAAACGAGCAGACGGATGACCTGGTGGTAAGCAATTAACGTCGCCCTTGGACGCGCATAATACGAAAGGATTTACTACAAGTGCTTTGCTAGCCTCTTGTGGGTTATTAGGGATTAAAGGATAGGGGATTTGAGGATTGTGGGTGGGAGGGGGAAGGATTGGGGTTCCGGTAACCTCACTCATACGGCGAAATACAACGTAAGTGTTGCTTCACGCTGATTTTCTGTGAAGCCGTGGTATCACCCCGGTCGAGCCGGCCCATTCGTGCCGAAGCTCAGCTCTCCACACTTAAGTTTAAGAAATTAAACAACGCAATGAAACAGTTAATGCAGGAGACAGAATAGGTACAAAACTGGAAAAAGTCCAGTCATCAACATACACTATGGAAAATTTCCGCGACTTATTGACCTATTTGATAAAAAGTAAACATGCAGAAAGAGCCTGATACTCTCTTCTTTGAAAGAAAGAAAGAAAAAATGATAATTTATTTGTAAAACAAGCGTATACATGAAATAAGTCGGACATGCAAGGGATTACTAATTTAATAGTTGACAACCAGGGCAAGAAATGTCGGCCGACGACCGCCCCTTCCCCTCTCCACCAAAAATCATAAAAAAATCTAAAGAACCAGGACCTAGTCTGCTTGTGACTAAGGCAGGTGTAACCCTGCCTTAAATCCCGTAATACAGTAAAGTATTGATAATATGAATCAGGGCTTCATAAAGTAATCTTTCAAATTTCTTACGGGTAGAATTGTAATTTTAAAATACCTATTATATTATTTCTCAACGGAGAATAATTGGGTTTTTCTAAGTTAAACGTCAACGTATTTTTCAAGTTTATTTACAAAGACTTCGATGTGTGAAATGTCACAAGTAAATCTAGACGAGTTTTAACCTTTTTCGTACGGGGAAAATCATCAAATGTGCAATGTGTGGTTTCCTAGGTCAAAAATAAATTAATTCAACATTTTAATACAATAAAATATTGAAAAACAACTATACTATGTTTTCTATACTAAATAAGTAAGCTATTTAGTTAGTTACGCAAAAATGTTATGACGTCATAACTCAGTTTTTCATACGAACTTCATGGAAAAGTATCGTTTTTGACGTTTGGATAAAAGTATTGAATTTGACTAGTTGGAAACTACCGTATTCTTTTACTTTAAGAAGAGGCCCATACGCCATCAGTTGTCATGCTGCAGGTTTTTCTTCAGAAACTTAGATGACAGCCGGGCCAAGCGCAATAAGTCACCGAGGCCTCGGTCTAAAAAAGCAGGAGAAGGAACGGGGGGTTTTTTAGTCAGTAAGGATCTTACACTCCCTTTCGCCCATCAAGTCAAGTCAAGTCATTTTATGATTTTCCCCTAACAAAAAGGGTGCTTCAATGGTCAAATGGCTTCTTCTGCCCTGAGTACCATATAAGTACGTATATACGCCAATAGCTTTACTAGAAGACAGATGTAAAGACGCTGTAGATTTTTTCGATATTATTTTCTTTTGTTTGACGTTCAAAAGTGCCTATAGTGCTATATTTGAAATAAATGATAAATCCATCAATGAAATGTCAATCCCGTCCCCTATCATCTCAAATCCCCTATCCTTAAATCCCTAATAACCACAAGCCTACGCACTTTTGGTAACTTCTTTGGTATTACAAGTGTCCATGGGCGGCGCCGATTGCTTACCATCAGGTAATCCGTTTGCTTGTTTGCAGATCTATTTAATTGATGTATTTTTAGATTTTCGTTGCCAAATAATCATATCACTTTTTTCGTGTTAACGCGAAAACTTTCGTGAGACATATTGTTTGAAGCCCTGCCGTGACTTGAAACTATTCGAGTTAAGTGAGCCGGTAAATTATTATTATTATATTATCACACTTATTATCAACGTAGGTATGTCTGTCTATATTTAGATTTCTCACAAACAGAGGTTCATCAAAGTATCAGTCGTCAATGAATCATAAAATATTCTATTTATATAGACAACAATTATCTTGATAAATACAACGATTTGCATGAAAATTTAAAGTTTTTTCCTTATTTGTGTTTTTAAGATTAATAGTTCTTGTATTTATCGTCTTTAACACGAATTCGATATCTGGGTCAGGTATCTTTTGATGGGTTTTCTACTAGTTTTCCTCCCATCATCATCATCATCAGCTTATAAGTGCCCACTGCTGAGCAAAGGCCTTTCTCACACGGATAAGGTTAGAGCATTATTAACGACGGATAGGCGACTTTATAACTTATGTGTACTAATATTATAAAGAGGTAAAATTTGTAAGTTAGTAAGTTTGTATGTGGGGGGTAAGCTTTGGTACCGCTGGTCGGATTGCCAAAATTCTTTCACTGATAGATAGCTACAATGTTCCTGAGTGCTATAGGCTAAAACATCGCGCTACGATCAAATGGAACCGAGCAGCGGGTAAAACCGTGTGAGAGTAGCTAGTACTAATACAAAAATGAAAAGCAAAAAGTGTTTGTAGGCGCATAACTCAAAAACGCCTGGACTAATTTTGCTCCCTTTTTTTTGTCAGGAGTAAGGATTTTTGCGCGGTTTCACCTGCTGCTCGACTCCATTTGATCGTAGTGTGATGTTTTATAGCCTATAGGACTCAGGAACATTGTAGCTGTAGTATCAGTGAAAGAATTTTGGCAATCCGACCAGCGGTTCCAAAGATTACCCCCCTACATACAAACTCACAAATATTACCTCTTTACAATATTAGTATAGAATATATAAATGAAAAAAGAGAGGGTTAAATTGGGAAAAGCGTTGGGTAACCGAACAAAACAAGGACGGTCCGTTAGTACCATAAAAACTATACAAGTCCTAGCACTGAATATGTACCGTATTTTCATTTAAACGTATTTTTATTGTCATTAATCATATAATCATAGCCTATTAAAGTTTTGATAGACTTATATGTATACAGATAATGGACGTGATAACAAAAACAGAATGTTCTGTTTTCTGTGATAAACATCACGAAACTAATTAATGGGTGTTTTGTATTAAATACTGTTGGCGTTATACGCAATTTTCCGGTTCATCATTATCAGCGTATAAGTGCCCACTGCTGAGCAAAGGCCTCTTCTCGGGAAAAGATTTAAGCATTAATCACCACGGTTGCTTCGGGACACTTTTAAGTGCACGAATGGGTCGGCTCGACCGGAGTGATACCACGGCCTCACAGAATACCGGCGTGAAACAACCCACAGCGTTGTGTTTCGCCGCGTGAGTGAGGTTACCGGAGGCCCAATCCCTCCCCTTCCCCGTTTTCTCCCCAATCCTTATATCCGCAACCTATCCCCAGAAGGCCGGCAAGGCACTCGTAACTCCTTTGTTGTTGCGGGTGTCCATGGGCGGCGCTGATTGCTTACCATCAGGTAATCCGTCAGCTCGTTTGCCGACTTATACCATAAAAAAAACATAGTTAGGAAATTATAAGTTTGAAATCGCCAAGCCGCCTTGAGCAAGTGTGGGAATAAAGCTTAAATATTCTCCGTGTGAGAAGAGGCCTTTGCTCAGCAGTAGACACTTTTAGGCTGATAATTTTTGTTCCTATAAACTTTACTCCATTTTAACATTTCCCTGTGTCGGGGGTTAAACATGTCCAGGATTGTCTCGGAACTTATTAAATTTCCGAGTCAGAGACATGCGCGTCAGCGCTGAAAACCAGCGCTGTCGTCTCGTGCCTTGCGTGCGCGAGGCACAGCATATATGCTGATCGCTGTCCCCTTTTCGCAGAGTGACGCAACTGCAGCCTATTTAAATGTTTAAATTGTTGTGTCGTCTTTAGTTTTACTTGTTTGTTTTGTTGCTTTTGCGTCTTTCGCGTTAATAAATGTTTTTTTTTTATTTCTTTCTTTCTTTCTGGGTGCGTTTACAAACATACAATGTCACATACACATTACACCCAGACCCGGAACAACAATTTGTGGGTCACACAAAGGGTTGTTACGCAAGGGAACCGAATCCGCAAGGTTGCCCAGTCATCGCGCCAACTTAAATATATGGTAATTGTATTTTCCAGGACATGCAGTCGTCAAGCGTAGGTGGTACCTATCAAGGGTATCAGGGCTACCCATACGTGAGACCAATCGTCACCGAAATACCGACTGTCGATGCACAAACAGTCACGGTAAGTGCAACACTTTATCTATACTAATATTATAAAGAGGTAACATTTTAAAGTTTCTATGTAGGGGGTAATCTTTGGAACCGCTGGTTGGATTGCCAAAATTCTTTCACTGATAAGTAGCTACAATGTTCCTGAGTGCTATAGGCTATAAAACATCACGCTAGGATTAAATGGAGCCGAGCAGCGGGAGAAACCGCAAGAGAGTAGCTAGTAACGAATAAACAGAGAATCACTTAAAAACAAAAATGGCTACAACCGGAGACCTGATTCTCCCTGATCCTCATAACCCTCAGAAGACCGGTAACGTACTTGCAATTCCTATGGCGAATTGTGCAAGTCCATGACCTGCACTGATTTCTTACAGCAAGAGCTCGATTGGCACCCTATCACTTAGAGAGAGATATAGAGAGGGGTGGAGAGAGAAAGAGAGAACCGCTTTTCACCAGTTACGTTAAGATTGTAAAAGTCAGTTCCATCTAAAAGGGATTTAACGAATTGGTGTCTTAAGTTTTAAAAAAACAGAATAAAACTCCTTGCTCGCCAGCTGGTCTTCCAGCCAATCGAGCGACGAGGCATCCAACATCTTGTCGTATACATTAAAACCTATAGTCAGAATTATAATTCGATTCCTGATTTGACATGACCTACTGTCATTTTGTGAAATAATGATACCACATATAACAGTGTAGTAATTAACACAAAAATCGATAAACAATCAGTGAATCAGTTTCAGGAAGACATTAAAAAAATTACGGCTACCGAATGGTCTAAATGCGTATCCCATGTTGTCAAAGAAGAGGAAAAAATGAATAAGCTAGATATGTTAATTGACAATAAAATTAACATATTTCGCGTGAAAAACTTGCTTCCGTCCGTCACCAAGTCGATGCTTGTGCAGGCCTTGTTGTTCCCTATAATAGATTATGCTGATGTTTGTTACTATGACCTGAATGCAGATCTCCTCAATAAACTTGACCGACTTCTGAATAACTGAAACACTGAAATTGTCAAATCTGGAATGGAATTAAAATTCCGAGTATAGAATTCGCCATTCAATCTATAGAAACACTCGAAATTTTGGCAGACTTCCTAATACAAATACATGTTTGTTCCATCTATTTCTAAATAACGATAACAACAAAAGCATATTTAAGTAAATTGTGGCCATATGGTTTGCACTATCAAATAATGCAGGAATCAAATGGGACGAGATGGATGTGCGATTGTTTAAAACCTAATAATCGATATTGACCAGTATCCGAACTAATATTATAAATGCGAAAGTAACTCTGTCTGCATGTCTGTCTGTCTTTTCTTCACGCCTAAAGTACTGAACCGATTTTTGTGAAATTTGGTACAGACATAGATTGGAACTCGAGAAAGGACATAGGATAGTTTTTATACCTTAAATCTGCAACAAGTCACTTTTCCACGCGAACGAAGTCGCGGGCAAAAGCTAGTAGCCTATGAGTGTTGAAGCGCATGCTTTGACAGAAATAAACTAACTCAACCGGAGCGATACCTAGTCAGTTTCTGGAATCCCTATCCTCGCCTCCATTCCTGATCCCCAAAACTGTCCACCCAACCCAAAGACCTATGTACTTGTAACTTGCAAGATTGCTTTTCTTATATGGTAAGCAAACGAGCAGACGGATTACCTGATAGTAAGCAATCAGCGGAAATGGACACTAGCAACAAACAAGGGCGTTATCGGCCTTTTTAGAACTAGTGTCTCGAAGGAGGTGAAGGAAGGCCTCCGGTAACTTCACTTAAACGGCGAAACATACAGCTGCTGTTGTTACACGTCGGTTTTCTGTGAGGCCGTGTTCACACACAGTATCACTATCTGTTCAAGTCAGCCAATTTGCGCCGAAGCAGAGCTCTTCCGGACCTGAACGTGACCCGTTAGCTCCTCAGCCACCCTATCTCATAATAAAAAAACTCTGTGCCGAACCTTTGTCTTTGTGTGTCCATAATTAATTTGGCGTAAAAACAAACAATCTTTATGGTATTTGCTATACTATAGTACTATTTTTTTCCGATTACAGATAGTCCAGCCCCCAAGCCAAGCGAGCAACCCCTACCCTCGATACCAAGGATACCCATACGTGAACCCCATAGTAACAGATGTTCCTACAGTTGACCCTCAAACAGCAGCGAGATGGGCCAACCTACCACGAAGACCATTACAGACTGATGGACCCAGAGCCGGCACGAGCTATGGATCTACTAGTCCTCAGGTATGTACTTAAGAGCCTCCAGACTATCACAGACAGGCCCACTCCACCAGAGCCGATGTTGAGCCGGGGCTGCGAGGTAAGCGCAATAAGGTACCGCGGCCTCGGCCTAGAGCAGGCGAAGGAATGAGGCGGTTATAAGTCAGTAAGAGTTTTGCACACCTTCTCGCATTACCCTGGACAAGAGAAGTCATTTGAGGATTTTCCTCTTACAAAAGAAGGTGCGAGTGCAATTATATACTGTGCCCTCAGCCTGGAGCAAGAGAACTGTGAGTCTGACACTCCCTCTCACCTAAATTTGATAATAATACCCCCTCAAAACACAAAAAAAAACTTTTTAAACTGATGTACAGCTCGAGTAGAAAGTGAGCATGTAATATCAAATCTCTCTTGCATAGAGGAATCCATGATGCTGTTCATATTGTTGATCAAATAGCAGTTAGAAGCAGAAAACTAGATACAAATTCTAATTAATCTAAGCACCAACTTTTGTCACATTTCAGACGCCCACAAGACCCAACACATCAGGGAATGCAGAGGCCACCAAACGGGACATCGATGAGACCCCAGTGGTCTACATCGATATGCCTGAAGCTGGCAGCGAAGTATCACAGAGCATCGTCACCCCTACTGATAATGAGCCGGAATTCGTACAGGTAAATGTTGTTTTAGATAAAAAATTAGAAGAGAATTCAATGAAGGAAGAAGGCTTTGGTAGGATGTCTTATAGTTTGAATTTGATGAAGATATGAGGAGCTGTCGACAAGTAACTTGGTTTAAATTTCGATCAGTCTACACGAATCAACCAAACCAGGCTAGGAAAGAAGATAATATTCCTTCTTAGTCCTCTTTACGGAAGACCACCACAGGTGGGGTCCTATAGGGCTGACGTTCAGTCGGGGCTGCTGGTCAAGCGCAATAATGTAACGGGGTGGTTTTTAGTCAGTAAGAGTCTGACACTCCACCCAGGGCAGTAGAAGTTGCTTGATGATTATCCCCCAGAAAATGGGCATTTTCGTGTTTCTGATCAGAATATACTGCATAAACTTTGCATGTACTCAATGTTCTTCAAAGATTAATAGGTTTTCTACATGTTGATTTCAGGACACAATCATGTACGATCCGTTTGAAAACCGAAGAATTGACGTTGTGAAAGATGAAACAAGATCTGGAGCGTCTTCCGAGTCAGGATCTTCAAGTTCATTACATCATCAGGCTGTTAGGCCGAACACCTTGAATCTAGCTGGAGCTAGCTCAAGTAAGTAAACAGCTGCTCGTGTAAAGAGATTGTCCAGTCAATTGATGGTAGCGGTGACGGTCCAGGCGACACACGTACTTAGGTATCGTCATGAGCTATTGTTCACATGTAAACAGCAGCTCATGTAAAGAGATTGTCCAGTCAACTGATGGTAGCGGTGACGGTCCAGGCGACACATGTACTTAGGTATCGTCATGAGCTAATGTTCACAATACATATAAACAGCAGCTCATGTAAAGAGATTGTCCAGTCAACTTATGGTAGCGGTGACTGCCCAGGCGACACACGTACTTGTGTAACCTCATGATATTAAAAGCTAATATTTCCTATTTCAGGTGCAGAGACGCCAGGCTCTTCATCATCAAGGCAAACTCCACTAATGCCAAGTTTTTTGGCTAAGGAGAGTCAAGTATATGGGGGGAATACTTCAGATGGCTTTCCTTTATCACCCATTCCCATTTCGGAGTTTCCAGAGCCGCCTCCAGCTTATACGGAGACTGCTGTTGCTCAATCTCCGTCTCCAACGAGAGAGCCTGCTAGAGAGACGCCCAGAGAACCCATTCTGGAACCTTTACGAGTGGAGTCTGTAAGGAGAGAACCGGTGTATTCTCCTGCACCTATGACGCAGGTTATCACTTCAAGTAAGTTTTTGAAGTTTTTGAGCAATTCTTGTAATTTTCAGACTCGTGATATCTATATGGAATTGTGTGTTTATATATGCATCGGCCACACAGGAGGAGAGTTCTAGTGTGTAAGTTTTGTGCTAACTGTGGGAGAGTTATGGTTCGGCTCGATCTGAGCAATACCACGGCCTCACAGAAAACTGGCGTGAAACAACCACAGCGTTGTTTCGTCGTGTGAAGTATGTGTACGTGTGCGGAAGACCCAATCCTTCCACCAATGGACGGTGCCGATTTTTGCCAACGCATTTTTAGCCAATTTTTTAACGTGTACCCTAATTTTCATTTCAGATTACTCCAGTCCAGTGACAAATCTTCCTCTATCAGCGATGAACTATGAACGGAAGAACCTGATCTGCCACCATTGTGGTTCTAGAGTGCATACGCTGGTCGTCAAGGAAAATGGGCCCTTGACACATGTTATAGCCTGCGTTCTCTTCTTTATGTTGTAAGTATTTCTTTTATGTTTTTTTAAACACAACTAGACTTCTTGGATATTTAACTGCACAGTTGAGCGGTGCCATGTGCCTTGACTGGAAGCTTGACCGCCTTGCAACGTGTCCATCCACAAATTGTTGTCCAGGGTCTGAGAGTGTTGTGTATTAATTAATTATCTTTTTTGATGTAACTCAAGACAAGGCTTCCAGGTGGGATTGAAACTGGGAGCTTTTCTTTTTATGAAAGTATGTCAATTAAAGACAACGACATTCGGTGTAGGAAAACAATGTTAGGAAAGCTAGACTTACTTATGAAACAATGAAACAATGAATTTATTTTTGCAAATAGGCCTTAAAACGGCACTTTTACACGTCAAATTATATGTGAAAAACTAGATGAAGCCGGCATTTCCTATCTGACTACTCTGAGAAGAAATGCCGAAACAAACTCAGAGGTCAGTCTCTTTTCAAGTCCAGACAATATAAAATAACATAATGTGAGAGAACCGTGCAAGTTCATTCTGTAGTGGTCTTTTGAGGAAAGAACCACACCAGTTTAAGTGGACCCGTTCTGAAGACAGGCACGCAAGTGTCAGTTTGCAACCATATAGCTAGTGCTGTTGAGTTGTCCGACGAACAATACCGATCAAAAGAACATTTGGGTGGGTCGCGCAAGTACTCAAACTGTCAGAACGCAGATGACTGGTGATAAAAAAGCACGACAAGTCTCACACGGTCCTTACACTAACAAAACAGACAGACAAAAAACTTGAAGTCACCAGAGATTGGTGATCATGTTCATTCGAGTTTGGTTTGAGACTAAGACTGAATATTAAGCCTGATTACATGTCTTTCGAAAATTTTGACATCCTTTATATCTCCGGATAAGTTATTAATTATTCTTTCGTTTCATAAAATGCACTCGGATTTTGTCCTGTATCGTGGGTGCGTTTACAAATACACAATTTCAAATACACATCACACCCAGACCCGGAACAACAATTTATGGATCACACAAAGAGTTGTTCCGTACGGAAATCAGCTACCACGCCAAGCGTACAGTCAATGTTACTTTCATTAAAGGCTGATTTTTCAATAGCCAGATAAATGTTATTTGAGGATTAAAATTGTTGCTGTCACTGTCTTATACAAACATTCTGACGCGACAGCATCATAATTATTCCGAAGGTAACTTTTATCTGACCATTGAAAAATCGGCCTTAAGACAAAATAATATACATTCATTTGTTTCTCTTTTTCCGTTTCAGTCCCCTCTCAATTTTCTGCGTTTACTGCACTGACTACTTTAAATACAACAACCACTACTGTCCGAGTTGCAACAATCAAATCGGTTACGTGTCTCCTGTAGTGGGTAAAAAGGTTAATTATATCACATAAGCTAGTCTGTTCATCTTTAGTTGAAGTAATATTAAGATATAAGTATGTATGTATGTAGGTAGGTACATTAGACATCGTAGTATTAAAAGCTGAGAAGTGTAAAATGAATATGTTGTATTTTTTTTTTGTATAGTTACTATTGATAGACATACCAAAATTAATTGAAAATAACGAATCCACAAACACTGAGAGAGCCATGCTTCGGCACGACTGGAGTTTTACCACGGCCTCACAGAAAACCGGCGTGAAACAACCACAGCGTTGTGTTTCGCCGTGTGAGTGAGGTTACCGGAGGCCCAATACTTCTCCCCTCCCTCTCTTATCCCTAAATCTCCACATCACTAATCACTGAAAAGTCAGCGACACAGTCGTAACTCCTCTGTTGTTGCGGTTGTCCATGGGCGGCGCTAATTGCTTACCATCAGGTAATCAACTTATTCGTTTGCCGAACTATAACAAAAAAAAAAAAGACGACAACGAGACGCGCACGCCGCCCACGAGTAAGAGCCCCGTTCTGAATTGAAACTAGTAGAGCTTTCCTCGTTTAATTTCACGTTAGTAAGTAATTATTTTTCATAAATTAGAAAAGTTAATATTGACTCTGTTATTTATCCCGATCATACCACTGAGAACGAATTAATTAAATAGTCTATCTGTAAAATAGTTTTAAGCTGAAAAATTTTTAATTTTCATATTATAATGAAGTAATGAAATACCTTATAATACTTTTTCCACCAGAGATTAATTAGTTTTATAAACTATTTAGAATAAAAATATTCTATAATAATATGTATGTATAAAAATGAACAGTAAAATGTTGGTTTGTAAGCGCATATCTCGAGAACGGCTGAATTGATTTCGATGATTCTCCTATTCGCTTGTTATTGTCAGGAGAAGGTTCTTGTTGAAAGATAATTATATTAAAATAAGAGAAGAAATCTTGGAAAACATGAAACTCTTGTCGTGCGTCATTGGCGAGAGGTAGTTTAATTTTTATCTTATGACTTTCCCGCTCTGCGAGAGGGAGTGTCAGACTCTTACTGACTAAAAACCTCCCCGTTCCTTCTCCTGCTTTAGGCCGAGGCCGCGGTACATTTGCGCTTACCCCGCAACCTTGGCGAGGTATTTTAGATCCACCAACCCCTATGATGCAGTGCACCCTTCCTTAAGGTTATTTTCTTTTTATATTTCACTGAATAAATATTAGTGTGACACTGTTCTCACATAATTGAACCAACTGTTTGTAAAAGAAATCTGTCTGTGAAAGTGATTTAAAAAGAGTAACCATGGAGTTTCTTGCTCGTTCTTCTCCATCAGAATCTACATTTGGAACGAGCAAATAGCTTTACTAAGAGGACTGACCGACAGACTGATACTATATCTTCAAAATTTTGTTTGACGTTCAAAAGTGCCTGTAAGGGTCTACTTCTACTTACTTACGACTTTTTTTGACTATTGCATCCTTGTGAAGCAGGGTTGAGCTACTAGAAAATTATAAATACATACCTAATTAATTTTAGTATAAGCGTTAGATTTAATTTACTTGGAAGTTACTTGTAAAATATTAGTTAATATAATTATTATTATCTATAATTGTAATAAGAACTATTTTCGATTATTAAAAACATTGTGTAATTTGTGAGTACCTATTAAATATAGATTCATATTAATGTACATTTATTATTATGTATAAGTAAATAGAAATACAGAAACATAAACCAAATTCTTGTATTTTAATTCATCAAACCCCAAGCGAACGCCGGCATTTACCTACCGCGTACCTTTTTTTGTTGGTGAGGGAAAAATCATCGATTGACCCAGGGCCGGGCGGGAGGGAGTGCCAGACTCTTACTGACTAAAAACCCCCCGTTCCTTCTCCTGCTCTGGGCCGAGGTCGCGGTGCCTCATTGCGCGTACCCCGCAACCCCGGCTGAACATCAGCCCTATTGGGCCCCGTCTGTGGTGGTCTATTGGCTCTTTGAGGCGCGCGCGGAACGCTACGCGCCGTACGCTCGGGTCTGGTTCTGGTCGGGCGGCGAGCTGCCCTTACTCGCCGACCGCAGACCCGTGCTTACGGTGGCCGGAGATCATCTCTCGGGCGTCCGCGTACCTAATATTCTTCTATTGTGGCTCTAAAGTATGATTCTTTGCTATTATTTTACCAGCTGTGCCTCGTGGTTTCAATCTCCTTTATAGCTACTCTCGCGCAGTTTCACCGGCTGCTCAGCACCATTTGATCGAAACGTGATGTTTTATAGCAAAACATTGAACATTGTAGCTATCTATCAGTGAAAGAATTTTGGCAAACCGACCAGCGGTTCTAAAGAATACCCCTACATACAAACTTACAAATTTTACCAGTTTATTATATTAATATAGATTGTTCACCAGGAATAGTGTAGTTTCTAACAGAAAATTATTTTCGAATATCGGTCAAGCAGTTTCAGAGCCCATTCAATAAAAACAAATAATCAAAAATTTCTTGTTTATACTTATAGAGAAAAAACTCACCTATTTAATTTGATGGGTCCACCAGTTTTTCTTACTCTTAATGCTTTCTCCCAAAACTTCACAGCTTCAGGAAGTATTGTGTTCTGAAATTAATTACATAATAATTGTAATTAGAAAAAAAAATATTTCATAAAACCTCATTCTTTAATAATATATAACTATCGTGAGACATACTAAATTTATTTACTTAGTTACGTCATACGTGAATTAAGTGAGAAAAGCTCGACTAGTTTCAAGTCACAGCGGGACTCTTATTCATGAGCAAGTACTCAAGCTTGCACACAGGCCTAACTTTTCACAGTTAATTCACGTGAGAAAGTTGTTATCTAAACTATCTATAGCAGTCTATACTAATATTATAAATGCGAAAGTAACTTTGTCTGTCTGTCTGTATTTTCTTCACGCCTATATTACTGAACTTATTTGTATAAAATTCGGCACAGACACAGTTTAAATTCGAGAAAGGACATAGGATAGCTTTTAAACCAAAAATCTGCAGGAAGTCACTATTCCACGCGAACAAAGTCGAGGGCAAAAGCTAGTTTTTAATAAATTGTAAGTGTGTGAGAGCCATGCTTCGGCACGAATGGGTCGGCTCGACCGGAGTGATACCACGGCCTTACAGAAAACCGGCGTGAAGTAACCACAGCGTTGCATTTCGCCGTGTGAGTGAGGTTATCGGAGGCCCAATCCTTCCCCTCCCCCAATCCTTCCCCAATCCCTAAATCTCCAAATCCCTAATCCCTAAAAGGTCGGCAACGCACTAGTAATTCTTCGTTGCGGGTTTCTATGGGCGGCGGTGATTGCTTACCATCAGGTAATCCGTCTGCTCGTTTGCCGAAAAAAAATTAAAACTCTAGTTAAAGTACTATTTTTTATTTATCTTGTTATTTAAGTAAGTATGTTTGAGAAGTGGAAACTTGCAACAATTTTTTGTAGCAGATCTCTTCAACCCCGTGAGATGAAATTTTGTATACACGTTCAGTTTGCATGACAATAAATTCATTTTAAACTGTATACCGTCACTCTAAATCTATAACAACACTCCCTTTCAGTGCGCTTTCATTTGAGACCCCACTCGATTATATTTGCAGACCTTCGGTTACCCCTCCCCACTTACCTCCCCACCCCCATAACTTCTAAACGGCTCAACCGATTTTCGTCAAACATGTCTAAGAACACTCTCACGTAAGTCACCTTTAATACAATAAAAACTAAATTGAAATCGCTTCATCCGTTCAGGCTCCATAATGCCACAGACAGACAGACAGACAGACAGACGGACAGACAGACAGACACAAAAAATCTCTAAAGTATTTAGTTAAGGGACTTATAGATACACCTGATAAAATCTTATTTAAGGGCTAATTTTTCAATCTATACATATAAAAGAAAGTCGTGTTAGTTACTCCACTTATAACTCAAGAACGGCTGAACCGATTTAGCTGAAAATTGGCAGGGAGGTAGTTTAGAGCCAGGAGAAGGACATAGGATAGGAGAGATTAGGTAGTGTAGGTTAGGTAGAGTAGGGTAGGTAGAGTAGGGTAGGTAGAGTAGGGTAGGTAGAGTAGGGTAGGTACTCAAATGACGGGAGCGACGCCGCGGGTAAGGGCTAGTGGTTAGATAAACGTAATGATTCTGTCTCGTCAGAATGTTTGTATAGACAGTGACAGCAACAATTTTATTCCTAAGATAACATTCATCTGACTATTGAAAATCAGCCCTTAAAGAAATATTGAAAATACTTATTTAATTATAAAAAAATATATATTTACTCACATTTATCATATCAAACTTCTCCGGCTCTAACCTGCAAAGGAAAAAGAAAATAGAATTAGTAATTAATTATCTTCTTAAATATAAAATCAATTTGTGTTTGTAAGTCTCGCTAAAACTCGAGAACGACTGGTCCGTTTTGGATAATTTGGTCTTAATAATAAATAATAATAAATACACTTTATTGTACACCAAAAGAGTTGACATGCATAGTACAAAATGAGTGAATCCAAAGTACTGGGTACAAAGGCGGCCTTATCGCTAAAAGCGATCTCTACCAGGCAACCTTTAGGTGGACGGAGTATTGTAGTAGTGGGTGGCAGTCTAGGTGTAACAATAGAATTAAAAACATTAACAAGCTATATACAATATTCATGCATACATACATACATACATACACACATACTTACACATACATACATACATATATACATACATACATATATACATACATACATACATACATACATACATCAAAGATATACCTAACTATAATTATAGCGTGGCCAGATAATGTTCTTTCACGAGCGATTTGAAAGTGACAAGGGACTGTGCTTGTCTAATGGAGACTGGTAGAGCATTCCACAGTCGAACAGCTTGAACCGAAAAGGATTTGTCAAAGCACCTGCTCTCGTGCTGGGGCATCTCAAGCCTCAACCTCTCCGACGACCTTATTGGTCGAGATTGTGTGTCATGGTGGAACTTGAAACGTTCTTTAAGGTAAAAAGGGGTTGCAGGATTAAACAGTATATTGTATAAAAGGGATAATATATGAGTATTCCGGCGAAGGCGGATCGGCAGCCACTTGAGTTTTGCACGATATTCAGAAATATGGTCATATTTGCGTAATCCAAATATGAACCTGATGCAGAAATTTTGGAGTCGCTCAAGTTTATTTAACTGCATTTCGGTAAGATCTGGATAGCTGGCATCTGCATAATCAAGGATGGGAAGGAGAAGTCTTAAAATATGCGTTGAAATCTAGAGAAGCTTTAAAAGGTCGGAACAGTTAAATATTTAATCCTGTACGGAGTTTGCTGGGCCAGCTAGAAGTTAAAAGGAGTTTTTTCTAGGTTGTTCGTTCGTTGGCAACAAAGCTTAGGGATTAGCCTGATGGATTAGCAAGGAGTATCCATTCCTATCCATATTCATATTGTATCGTATTTGAGAGCCATATAGATATAGGAGAGCCAAGCTTCGAAACGATCGAACCGGTCGAGCCGACCTATTCGGCTCGACCGGAGGACCGGATTGACCAATTTTCGCTTTTTTGGTGTAAAAAACGAAACTAGGTCAATTCATAGGAAAGGTCGAGCTTCAAAATCATTATATAGGTCATAAACTCGAGATAGCCTATACAATATTTATCATTTTACGGTGTCTAGTTTGTCTAAGCCCGGGGTAATGACTCTCGCTTTTCATGTATGCAGGTGCTAAGCATGATAAGTACCTACCAAAGTGACTTTTCTAAGTTACATGAACTTTCTTAGTGTATTTTAACCACTGACAAACGGTGAAGGAAAACGAAGTGAGTAAACCTGCACGTCGATTCTATAAAATTTGTTTGATTTTGAATCTTGTTCGAGTGTGAAATGACGGGGAAATTACATTATAGAATGCCACTTTTAACGTCATCTCATACTTTATCTTTCAAAATGTTGCGGTCAATTTAGTTCAACTCGCAAGTGTAGCGCTAGTGTACTACTATTCACGGCGGATTCAGATTCGAAGTTTAGAATGAAGTCTTACAGAATCACACTGCTGGACTTATAATTTCTAATCATAAGATGTAGTTTGGAACTTGAGAAAGGACATAAAATAGTTTTTATTACCAAAAATCTGCGAACGAAGTCACGGGTAAAAGTTAGTAGATTATATTTTATTCGTGCACGGGAAGATGTTCCCTCGGTACGCGAGCGAAGCAACGCTAAACAGTTAGTTGACAAATAAAAAGTTAATTAAAAGTCAAATACTGGTAAAATTCCAGGCTCTAAGTAAACACAGAATATTCCGTACTTAATTGAAATAACAAATACGAGAACAGAATTATTTACAGAGTTACAGAACAGAGTTAATTGGAAACCAAGTCACATTAAGATTTAAGTGATTAAATAAATCATTCAAATTAAGTTTTGTAAATAGATCTAGGTATGTATATAAAAAACCCGACTTCAAAAATAAACTAAAAAGCAAAAAATTAATTTACTTTGTTCAAAGTAATACCTATTTTCATTAAGTTAAATAGACAACCAATGATGTATAAAACTATAGATACGTTGTCCGCGCTCTAAAATGACAACATGAAATGAAGGCAATTGACAACATCGCGCTTAGTTACGCACCAACCTGCCGCGCGACGCTACGTTTGTTTTTAATTTATATCGTGTGTGTAAACCTGTGCGAAACATAAAGAAAGCATGTCGTCGTGTGTGTTCAGACGATGTACAAATTATACTCCAAAAGTTAAAGACAAAAATGTGTCATTTCATGCGTAAGTTCACCAAACAACCTATTTTTATTTTATTTTTTTCGACGCCGGCGCCCGCCATCTTATGGCGGCCGGCGCATGAAGGTATAGTCACGTGCCGTCGGCATAAATGAAAATGTATATTTATCTCCCTCTAGCAAAGGCATTCCACAATTTTCTTTCCCTTTCTTTACTCGTAGAAGTAGTTATCTAGTATTTTCGCCGTTTTTAAGCGCCGCGATGTTGGTTCATGACGTGTCTATATATAATACGTCATTGTAGACAACAATATTAATAACTATTTTATAATATTCAAGCCGATGCCATCAATGCCACTTTTCGTTGTCATGTTATAATTCAACAACGGGTTTTGGCTGCCGTGCGACGTGCCACGGGTTCGATTCCCGCACGGAACAACACTTTGTATGATCCACAAATCGTTGTTCCGGGTCTGGGTGCGATGTAAATGTGAAATTGTATGTTTGTAAAAACGCACCCACGACACAGGAGAAAATCCTAGGGTGGGGCAACGTTTTAAAAAAATGGCTTAATCGATTTGGCTAATTTTGGTCTTGAATTATTCGTGGAAGTCCAGAGAAGGTTTGTGGCAGAGTAAATTTAAAAATCTTGAAATAGTGGGCGACCGCTAGTTAAATATAAAGTTCTTTAGTCACAATGTTAGTAACCTTAGTTCTCCGAAACGGCTGTACTGATTTTTAAAAAAAATTATATGCATATTCAGTAGGTCTAAGGATAGGTTACTGGCTATTTTTCATAGTCCTAAGTGATAAGTGTTTTAATTTCTCATATTCATCATCAGCCTATAAGTGCCTACTGCTGAGCAAAGACCTCTTCTCACACGGAGAAGGTTTGAGCATTAATCACCACGCTTGCTCAAGGCGGATTAGTGATTTTCAACTTCCAATTAGAAATTATTTGGTTTCCTCGCGATGTTTTCCTTCACCGTATGTCAGTGGTGTCTTAATCTTATGTATAAAAATGGATCGCAAAATGTGTTGGTAAGCGCATAACTCAACAACGCCTGGACCAATTTTGCTAATTCTTCTTTTGTTGTGTTTGTCATTGTCAGGAGAAGGTTCTTATCGAAGAAAACATTAGAAAAGTAGAGGGGAAGCTTAGGAAAAAGTGACCCTTTGATAGCGAAATAGTTGGACCCGTGCGAAGCAGGGGCGGGCCGCTTGTAATAATATAGAAATTACATATAACTCGGGAAAAGTCACATTGGTAATTGCCAGGCTTGGAACCCGTATCGCTCAGACCACCACGAAACATTCCCATATACCTAATAATTTCGTGCAATTCTTAGCAATTCGATGATGATGATGATGATATAAAAAAAAAGAATGACTCACCTATATACAGAGTGATCGTAAAATATACTTATTCTTAATGGTTGATCGATGCTGCGTTTCTTCACAATGTGAGCAGGCTCTATATGAACGCCCCTAATTACCTGTGGACGAGAAGAATAGATTTTTAAAACACATCATCAAAATATGTTTATAAACAAGTAATCAATAAACTAAATATACTTGAACTATTATTACTAAGTAACTTAATAGTTGACAACCAAAAATTATAAAAACTAAAACCCAACTACGACAAAAACTGACACTGAAAAAGTATAAAACAAGATTTTCAGAATACCGAAAGGCGTAGTCACACGTTACATAATATACGTACCTACCACATTAGATTTTGTTATACCCTATAATAGCCTATAACCAGCGGACAATTAAGACCTCTCTGATGATATGCCATATGTCGAATGTGATAAGTAAGTAGTTTAGAAGTTACGAGAGAACAGGTGAACCATACATACATGCCTACAGACATACATACATTCATACATACAAACATACATACATACATACATATATACATACACAATCAAACCCTCCTTTTGCTTCGCCGTAGTCGGGTAAAACAGCACATTTTTTTTTATAGTATAAGTCGGCAAACGAGTAGACGGATTACCTGATGGTAAGCAATCGGCGCCGTCCATGGACATGCCGCATTAAGGGTGCAACACCAAAGGAGGAGTTACGAGTGCATTGCCGGCCTTTTGAGGATAGGGGTTAAAGGTATAAGGATCGGGAAGGGATAGGGGAAGGGGAGGTATTGGACCAAAAAGACAAAAAGTTGTAACCGCACTTTTTGCTATCTCTCTCTCTCTCTCTCTCTCTCTCTCTCTCTCTCTCTCTCTCTCTCTCTCTCTCTCTCTCTCTCTCTCTCTCTCTCTCTCTCTACTTCCTCTCCCCCCCTTTATCTGTCTGCCCTCCCCTCTCTTTCTCTCTCACACACACACACCCACATTATTTTTTTTAAACAGGTTACTTCTCTCCTTTCTTTGACATGGCATAATCTACTCGTATGTATGGGAAATAAAAACCATGTTACACATAATGTTCGTTGAAGAACTCTTTATATAACTTTATGTAACATAAACAGCAATGGTTTGGTTACATAATCGAAAGGATTATTTAGCAATTACTGGCTTCGTATTTCTACATGTAATGACCGCAAATTACAACGACATTTCCTCCCTTCAAGAGATCTTGGAAAAAACCTTACGAGTGTAACTTGAATCAAATATGTTATCCTTAATAAAAAATTGACATAATATATTAAAGACTAATATCTTTACTATTTATACTAATAATAGGTCTTTACCTATGAAATTGCCGTTTTGCATGAATAAAATTTAAACGAATTTTTTGATTTGAAATGCGAAGAAAATGTAACACTAATCAATAAACAAATGTCTACTTTTGGAAAAAGAAACCCATGTTTTTAAAACAAAATTAATTACCCTTAGCCAAACAAAAACTATTTTGATTTGAAATGGCCAGTACTGCAGAACGGCAATTTCATAGGTAAAGACCTATTATTATAAATGCAAAAGTAACTCTGTCAGTCTCTCTGTCCTTTCTTCACGCCTAAACTACTGAACCGATTTCTGTTAATTTTGGTACAGACATAGTTTGGAACTCGAGAAAAAAACATAGGATAGTTACACCGAAAATCTGCAGGAACTCACTATTCCACGCGAACGGAGTCGCGGGCAAAAGCTAGTATAAAACTCAATGCCACGCTAATTCTTTATAATAAAGCTGTCCATTTTACTTTTGTTTGTCAGGGGAAAATCATCAAATGACTTCTCCCGCCCAGGGTTAGGCGAGAGAGTGTGTCAGACTCTTACTGACTAAAAACCCCCCCGTTCCTTCTCCTGCTCTGGGCCGATGCCGCGGTGACTCATTGCGCTTAACCCGCAACCCCGGCTGTCCATTTAACTTGGCACATTAGTTACAAAGCTGCATAACTAGTCAACAAAATGAAAACCCTAACCAAAATAATTAGTTTAATTTGTTAAGCTATTAATACTATTCAACACGTCACTTCATTTCAGTATCTTATACATATATATAAAAATGGATCGCAAAATGTGTAGGTAAGCGCATAACTCAAAAATACCTGGACCAATTTTACTAATTCTTTTTTTGTTGAGATTGTTATTGTCGGGGGAAGGTTCTTATGAAAGATAATTTTAGAAAAGTAGAGGGAGAAATTAGAAAAAAGCAACTTTTTGGATACCCATGCGAAGCAAGGGCGAGCAGCTAGTATGTATATAAAAATAGATTGCAAAACGTGTTGGTAAGCGCATAACTCAACAATGCCTGGACCAATTTTGCTGATTATTTTTTTGTTGTGTTTGTTATGGTCAGGAGAAGGTTCTTCGCCACAAAGAAAATATTAGAAAAGTAGAGGGGAAGATTAGGAAAAAGTGACTCTTTGATAGCGAGATAGTTGGACCCGTGCGAAGCGGGGGCGGACCGCTAGATTATAATAAAATTTAATTGCCTTTGACAAGATAAACAATACATTTATTTGAGACCCTATTTGGCATTCATTGCGCGAAACAATAAGACTAACTTTGTTATTTGCAAAGGCTAGCTAATATTAACTGAGATCCAATCCAAGATCCATCCATCCATGTCAACCATGATGTCCACGGTTTCACTTAGTTCCCCCTCCAAATAGCTTCCAGATCGATCGGATCGAGAGATGATCTCCGGCCACCGTAAGCTCGGGTCTGCGGACGGCGAGTAAGGGTAGCTCGCCGCCCGACCAGAACCAACCCGAGCGTACGGCGCGTAGCGTTCCGCGCGCGCCTCAAGGAGCCAATAGACCACCACAGACGGGGCCCTAAAGGGCTGATGTTCAGCCGGGGTTGCGGTGTAAGCGCAATGAGGCACCGCGACCTCGGCCCAGAGCAAGATAAGGAACAGGGGGGTTTTTAGTCAGTAAGAGTCTGACACTCCCTCTCGCCCGGCCCTGGGCGGGAGAAGTAATTTGATGATTTTCCCCTCACAAAAAAAAAACCGTATGCTCGGATCTAGTTCAAGATAGGTCTGGAATAACATGTAACGACATCTATCCCACAACACGCAGCAACAGCACCAATCACGTTCAAGATTTGCATCGTGGTACAACAGTTCTAGACACAATTAGAACCTATACAAAATCCCGACAACAACCGTCGAGCAGTTGACCATCAGACATAACACCGGTCTGGTCGGAGGATCCTCCCTTTTAAATGGAGGACGAGGAACACACCACACTTTACACCGTTCTCTCATACCCCCAAAAACACATAGGCTACTTTTTACCCTATTAAAAGAGGCGACAAGTGAGAGAATCTTTAATTAAAACTAACGCCTAAATAAAAAACACATTTCGTGTATTTTAGACGTGAATCCACTGAGACACAATGTACATATTTTCTTTTACATCATTAAGTCTTTTAAACCAACAATCCACCGGTAATATTGTAATATTTACCTACCAGAAGCAAAATACCGGGAAAAGCAATTTATTTTCTCAAAATAGAACGCAATAAACAAACAAATTAATAAAAGATTTGTATGGAATCTTTGTATTTTATTACAATCATATACATATATAATGTAAGTACCTACATACTAGCTTCCGCCCGCGACTTCGCACGGATATAAAAGTAATGTATCCCGGGATTTTGAAAACAGTAGCTTTTAAAGCGATAGCTCGACTAAAATACGCAAATCTATACTTCTATACTAATATTATAATTATAAAGAGATAAATTTTGTACCTAAGTTTGTATTTAGAGGGTAATCTTCGGAACCGCTGGTCGGATTGCCAAAATTCTTTCACTGTTAGATATCTACAATGTTCCTGAGTGCTATAGGCTACAAATTATACTTGACTAGCTAATCTCGCGCTGTTTCACCCGTTGCTTGGCTCCATTTGACTGTAGCGTGATGTTTTATAGCCTATAAGCACTCGGGAACATCAGTGAAAGGAATTTTGGAAATCCGACCAGCGGTTCCAAAGATTACCCTCTACATACAAACTTACAAATTTTACCTCTTTATAATATTAGGTACTACAGGTTAAGGAATCCTTTCAATACATTGGGCAAATACATAACATTTCCTTTAATAAGGAAGTATAGCAACCCTTTTATATTGTTTGGATACAGGTAGAGGAAATAATTGGATTGACAACAGTGAATCAAATTCTATTATGTTTTGCGGACGATCAATAACTCTTTATTCTTTTGTTACTGATGCGTACGTTATAATGTTTTTTTCTGCTTCAAAAAGCATACCATCTGTATATATGTATTTTTTTTTGTGAGTGTAAAATCATCAAATGACTTCTCCCGCCCAGAGCCGGGTGGGAGGGAGTGTCAGATTCTTACTGACTAAAAATCCCCCTGTTCCTTCTCCTGCTCTGGGCCGAGGTCGCGGTGCCTCATTGCGCAACCCCGGCTGGTATATTGTATCACACATATTTCTTCCTATAAGTGCCCACTGCTGAGCAAAGGCCTCTTCTCACACGGAGAAAATTTGAGCATTAATCACCACGCTTGCTCAAGGCAGATTGTTGATTTCAAATTCATAATTAGAAATATTTTTTGTAATAGACAAGGTAAATAGTTAATTTTTTTATTAAATGGAGTAATTTCAGAGAACCGGCGTGAAACAACCACAGCGTTGTGTTTCGCCGTGTGAGTGTCAATCCCTCCCCTTCCCCTATCCCTTCGCGATCCTTACATCCGCAAACCCTATCCACACGTCGTATCTATAAAATTTGTTTGATTTTGAATCTTGTTCGAGTGTGAAGTGACGGGAAAATTACATTATAGAATACCACTTTTAACGTCATCTCATACTTTATCTATCAAAATGTTGCGGTCAATTTAGTTCAACTCGCAAGTGTAGCGCTAGTGTACTACTACTCACATCGGATTCAGATTTGAAGTTTAGAATGAAGTCTTACAGAATCACAATGCAGTTTATGGCACCCTGGACACGACCACCCTGTGTGTGTGCAATAATGTAAGGAATGGGTTGGTTTTTATTACATAAGAGTCTAAGTTCTAACACTCTCACTCGCCCAACCCACGACGGTAGAAGTCAAAGAATGATTGTCTTCCTCAAAAAAAAATACCTCACCCGACCCATTTTTAATCCAGACTATCGGGGACTCCTTGTTCAACCATCACACTTGAAACTAAAGACACCTAGTCTGCCTTTCACTTAAACAGTAGCTATGACTTTATGATGGCCGACTGGCTATCAGGAAAGACATTGGTTGCATACAAGATACGTCAATACGGAAGCCTTTAAATCCAGGTCAGGGTTAGAACGAGGTAATCTTAAACCTATTTTTAGTGACAAAAGGTTTAAAATCGGAATACATCATTGTTTTATCATGATGCAGTGTCTGTTTCTAATTGCATGCATATTAGTTTTTTTTTGTGATAGGTCGGCAAACGAGCAGACGGATTACCTGATGGTAAGCAATCAGCGCCGCCCATGGACACCTACAATACCAGAAGACTTACGAATGCGTTTTATCGGCTTTTTGAGGATAACGATTTTGGAGATGTAGGAAGGGGAGGAGAAAAAGGACTGGGCCTCCGATAGCCTCACTCACATCGCGTAACACAACGCTGTGGTTGTTTCACGACGGTTCTCTGTGAGGCTGTGGTATCACTCCGGTCGAGCCGACCCATTCGTGCCGAAGCATACCCCACCAACTTTTTTATTATCCCAATTTCTCATTATCAATTTCTCATTAACGTAAAACATTTTGAAAATTATAATAACGCCTTACATTTTCCGCCATCTTTTTAAATAACTGTCAAGGTGTAATAAATTATTATTCGTAGACAGAGAACTGTCATAAATCACTATATAGAAGTATTGATAATAAGCTTTTAAACAAATGAAGGAGTTATTTCCTTAGTAAAACAATAAATGTAAGTATACATACTAATATATAAAATTGTTCTTGGAATATTGTTCTAAAAACATACTAAGTATGTAAATAAAACAATAAACATATTTTTTTTTATTGTTTTTTATAATTATTCTGTACGGTTGATCCACGTAACTGTTCGAGTACGTTACTCGACTGGTTTCAAGTCGCACACGGGGCCCATAATCGTGCCATTTAAGCTCATGATTACGGCCTGTGTTGAAATCTTAAAATATGGAACAGATGTAGGTAAGGTACACCGAAGACCGAACCTGAGATCTTTCCTGATTATTCGAATAACAATGTTTGTAGAAATGTATGTTTGTTTATAAGTTTCTCACACGAAAACAGCTGACCAGTGTTTCCTGATAGTTACAATCTGGGTATCTTTAAAGATACCCAATTTAAAGATACTCACTCTTGACTTAAGTCAAGAGTGAATAGGTTACTTCTAGGTAAGCGCGCTCCATCGTCGACCGCATCGTCGCTTTCCATCAGGTGAGATAGCGGTCAAGCGCGAACCAATAATAAATAAAAAAAAAAAAGATCGGATTTAGATGAATAATCACAACACAGATTTCGATTACAAAAAAAAATTGAGCGACTCAGAAAAGAGATTATTGTAAGATTAGACACTTTATTTGTACTACAGGGTCAAATTCTTGCTCAGAAGTTCTTTTAATAATTCTTTAGTTACATATGATATCATAGCTACATTAATTTGCATATACCTATAAAAATAATTAAAATCAATTAGACAAGACATTGATACTCTTTGTTTGTTTGATGGGAAATATGTATCAATGTATGTATGTATGGAATGAAATAATGTTACAAGTTTGCAAAGGTGGCAAAAATCTTGGTGAAAAGTTGGCTATCACTGCTTGTATAAAACAAAGTCGCTTACTCTGTCTCTACATCCCTATGTAAGCTTAAATCTTTAAAACTACGCAATGGATTTTAGATAGAGTTATTGAAGAGGAAGGTTTATATGTACAATAACATCCATTAAATAGTGGAGAAATTTAGTATCAGCACAGCACCCGTGTGAAGCCGGGGCCGGTCGCTATTAGTAGAATAATACTAACTACAAATAACAAAAACACTGTTTCAAACATATTATGTTCTTTATCACATTCAAATTCCACCATCAGACCAGTTCGATGGTACCATAATATTGTACTGTCATTGAATCTACACACAATTGCTAAGTTTCATAATGATACAACAATTACAAGTGTATGTAATACAGAGTCTTAGATTATTTAAGTTGAGATCGAGTAAGGGCAGCTCGCCGCCCGACCAGAACCAGACCCGAGCGTAAGCGCGTAGCGTTCCGCGCGCGCCTTAAAGAGCCAATAGACCATCACAGACGGGGCCCTATAGGGCTGATGTTCAGTCGGGGTTGCGGGGTAAGCGCAATGAGGCACCGCGGCCTCGGCCCAGAGCAGGAGAAGGAACGGGGTGGTTTTTAGTCAGTAAGAGTCTGACACTCTCTCTTGGCCCATCCAGGACGATAGAAGTCATGTGATGATTTTCCCCCCATCATAAGAGCAACGAGGCAGTTTCTTAAGCGTTTGTAATTAACGCCTTTATTAATTACCTACATAACTCTTCATTGAATATTACGTGGTAAGATCAAATGTCAATTGTTAATATAGCGGATAAAATATAGGTAATACTATATGCTAAGAAGTTAGATCTATCCATTAATATTTAGTCTACACTAATATTATAAAGAGGTAAAGTATGTTTGTAAGTTTGTATGTAGGGGGTAATCTTTGGAACCTCTGGTCGGATTGCGAAAATTCTTTCACTGATAGGTAGTTACAATGTTCCTGAGTGCTATAGGCTATAAAACATCACGCTACGATCAAATGGGGCCGAGCAGCGGGTGAAACCGCGCGAGAATAGCTGGTATCATATAACTTCCGTACTGAGAGGCTAAGTGAATGACAGACAGACTACAGCTGTAACTACACAGAGCACAGACGGAGGATAGCCAGCCTCTCTGTTTTTTAAAGGACACATTATCGAGAGTGGGCGTGGTGCAAAAAGAAGGCCTGAAATAACCGCACAGTCGCGTTTTGCCGTGTGAATGTGGGTACCTGAGGCCTAATCCTTCCCAAATAATGTCAAGAGACGATCTCCGGCCACCGTAAGCGCGGGTCTGCGGACGGCGAGTAAGGGTAGCTCGCCGCCCGACCAGAACCAGACCCGAGCGTACGGCGCGTAGCATTCCGCGCGCGCCTCAAAGACCCAATATGGTCAGCAATGAGGCACCGCGACCTCGGCCCAGAGCAGGGGAAGGAACAGGGGGTTTTTAGTCAGTAAGAGTCTGACACTCCCTCCCGCTCGACCCTGGGCGGGAGAAGTCATTTGATGATATTCCCCTCACAAAAAAAAACCCAAATAATGTATCTGATCTTTCTGGGACATTGGTTAAGAGTAATTTAACTTAACTCATGTACCTAAACCAACTACATACAATAAATATATATTTCTATTTTTACAACACCTGAAATAAAATATAATTTGAAATATCAATCGTGTGATTTATTTCCTAGTATTTTTTTTTCTTTTATAGATCGTTATGTTTTCAAGTCGATGTAGCATTGTTATAATTTCTTTTTTAACATGTAAGTATGCATACATTGATATATTTATTTCACTAATGCGTCTTGAGCGAGCGTGGTCAATGCTCAAACCTTCTCCGTGTCAGAAGAGACCTTTGCTCAGCAGTGGGCACTTATAGGCTGATGATGTGATGGATGTGGTCGGCAATAAAGCAAACGAATCCCCTGATGGTAAGCAATCAAAGCCCAATGATAAAGTATAAGTAATTGAAAAAATCTTATTCCAATATGACCTATGTAAGTTCAAACAAACATTTGACATTTTAACTCTAGACGATACCTAAGTGCGTGTGTCGCCTGGACAGTCACCGCTACCATCAGTTGACTGGACAATCTCTTTACATGAGCTGCTGTTTACATGTCAACATTAACTCATTGCAAAACCTAAGTACGTGTGTTGCCTGGACAATTTTTACACTACGTGCTAAAAGAATAAAGAAAGTAATTCACATTAAATAATATTAATTTACAGACATCAGTATATGCCATTCCTCATCTAATGATACGAGTAGAAACCTTACACAAATGCCAGTCACACATTCAGAAAATAGACAAATTGAAAAGAATAGTACAGATAAAGTTATAGTTTCTAAAAACAATACAAATCAAACTAATTATACTGAAAAACAGGTAAATGGATTAAAAAATAATACAAATGAAACTTATCATGAAAATGAAAAACAGTTGAATGTTTCTAAGAACAGTACAAGTGAAACTAAGGATGTTGAAGAACAGATTAACGTATACATAGGCATAGTCAAAGAAATGAGAAAAGAAAACATGAAATTGACAAAAAATATACATAGCGTAGACAATATAAAAACCAATCTTATTGAATATGAAAATAAAACGCTTAATTCTGACACATATAAAACGCAACAAGATAATAATAGACAACAAAATTTGGAATATTATTTACGGCCATGTTATCAGAATTGGCCAAACCACGTTAGACAGTACACCACAGCATACGTAACTCCAGTACAAAATTTAAAAAATACAAACGTTACATCTAAAAATGTGTCTAGTACATTACACCCAGAAGTTGTAGAAACAAAACCAAATATGACCAATGATAAGCATTACAGACCAGACAATGAAAATGTTGATAAACAAACTGAGCTTCCAAATAAAACAATTGAAAAAGCAAATAACAAAACAACCAAACAAGACCAAAATCATTATGTACTTACTAATTTATCAACGCATTTCATAACTGAAACTGCAACACCACATATTAATATCTACATTATAAACAACATCATGGAAAATGACCGACGTATGGCAAGGAAAAGTTTACCCTTTGTTCATAGAAAATCATTAGATTATGATACACTAGTAAAACCGCAATTAAATTCCGCTGAAGATAAAGAAATCAACGAGCAACCGGATAATACCGTTCTACCGAAACCAGATCTAAATGTAGATAAAATAATTAAAATTGATGACTATAAACCACGTGTCTATACTGAAAACGACGCAGCTATATTTAGAAATCGCGAAACGAGTATAAACAATAACAGGATAACAAAAAAAGCAAGCTTTAATGTTGAAAAAAATAACAACATTAGTACAATAGCTGGACATTATTTTAATAAAGAATACAAAAATAATAAACGTCGAAACAGAATACATATGAATAAAAATGTATTTAAATATGATTATAGAAAAGAACTGAACTATAACCCGAAAGGTTTAGACAGAAGACCAGAGAACACAAATACAGATTATCGTCATTATCATCACCGTCATTATATGAACCACAAGATCGCTACTAACACTAACACTAGACCTCCCTCAATAACTAACAGACGGGGTAACAAAGGAAATATAGACAATTTTGTAGTTCCAAACATTCCAAACAAAAATTCAGTCAAAGAAAGATTAGGTAAATTCGCTATGGTTAGGCGAAAAACTCACTTCACTATACCAGAATACAATTTTAACAATGCCATTACGAAACACGATATCGATAATGATAATATTTTGAATAACCCAAATTTATTTAATGATCGAAAAAGAATTATCGAAGCACTCTTTCTTGAACTATACAAAAGTAAATTCGATGACAAACAAGGTAATATACTAACCCGTAATAGATATGATTCAGATTATAATACAGATGGCACTCCATCAATTCTATATCCAACGAATGAACAAAAAATGCGAATACTTAACATACTAAGGAAACAGACGGATATATTACGACAACTAGCTGCATCGTATAGACGGGCTGCACACGATCGTGATTTCAGTGAAATCCTATCTCAAGTATCTAAGAAACAAAGGGTTTATAAAAACAGTAAGAATTATACAAAATTCACTTTCGTACCGATAACGAAACCTAGAACCACAGTTATAACTACAACTAAACGTCCATCGACGATTTTAACGCTTTTCGACGAGACTGCGGTCAGAATGGCGTTGAAAAATGACCCTTATGTAAGAAGGCTACTGAAGCTAGGTAATTTGAAACGAAAGAAGTATTTAAGAGATGTCCAGAGGAATTTGCATGATAATAGTGAATTGATATTGAATTTGAGCAGTGTGGCGCCACCGTAGGGTAGAAATTACAATTATAATACATCTTTTACAATATCTTTTTTGAGGGAACGTGTTTTTTTTTAAACGTGGGAGAGCCATGCTTCGTTTCGACCAGAGTGACACCACGGTCTCACAGAAAACCAGCGTGAAACAACAACAGTGTTGTGTTTTGCCGTGAACATTGAGGTTATCGAAGGCCCAATCCTTCCCCTGCCCTAATCCCTAAATCTCCAAAACCCTAATCCCTAAGAGGTCGGCAACACACAAATAACTCTTCTGTTGTCCATGGGCGGCGCTGATTGCTTACCAACAGGTAATCCGACCCAAAACATAAAAAAAAATCTACACCTTGGCGCCTGTTTAAGACCTGGAGCTTGTGGATGTTTTCCAACTCTTGGCAGGCGTGTAAACGTATAACAAAACAATGTTCATTAGGGGTGTATCTGCTCGGGCGATAAAGGTTTCTGCTACAATAAAAAACAAATGCACTAAGCTATCGCCGCGCCGTCGCATAGCAACTATGAATCTATACAAATATTATAAAGAGGTAAAATTTGTAAGTTAGTATGTAGGGGGTAATCTTTGGAACCGCTGGTCGGATTGCCAAAATTCTTTCACTCATAGGTAGCTACAATGTTCCTGAGTGCTATGGGCTATTTTAAAACATCACGCTACGATCAAATGTGGCAGAGGAGCGGGTGAAACCGCGCGAGAATACCTAGTAAAGAATAAGAAGAAATCGTCGTGTGAGTGAGGTTAACGGAGGCCCAATCCTTCCCCTCCCCTAATCCCTCCTCAATCCCTAATCCCTAAAAGGCTGGCAACGCACTCGTAACTCCTCCGTTGCGGGTGTTCATGGGCGGCGCTGATTGCTTACCATCAGGTAATCCGTCTGCTCGTTTGCCGACCTATTACATAAAAAAAAGAACAAAAATAAGAAGAAAAAAAAAGAAAGTATCAAAATTCTATACTTTTAAATGTATATACAATAAAACAGTTATATTATTTACATATTATATGTTACATAACATACGAATAATGTCGAATAACAAGATAAAAATATATTATATATACCTAATACTAGAAAAAGAATCACTTTTACTTTTCTTCGAATATCAATATTCAATCAGGATTCGCGGAATAAAAATTTGAATAAGTAAATTAAGTACCTATATGTTACATGTTAACAACGATATTGAGTAATCTTATAAATATTTATATTGGAAGTGATATAGCTACATATATGTATAGTAAACCAATAATTTTAATAATATATCTGCACTAGCTTTTGCCCGCGACTTCGTTTGCGCAGAATAGTGACTTCCTGCAGATTTTTGGTATAAAAACTATCCTATGTCCTTTCTCGAGTTCCAAACTATGTCTATACTAAATCTCACAGAAATCGGTTAAAGAAAAGACAGACAGACAGCGTTACTTTCGCATTTATGATATTAGTTTGGAAGTTTGGATAGCACTTAGGAACAGTATAGCTATCTATCAGCGAAAGAATTTTGTGCCAAATTTCACAGAAATTGGTTAAGTAGTTTAGGCGTGAAGAAAAGACAGACAGACAGACAATGCAATGCTGTGGTTGTTGGTTGTTGTTGTAGGGTTTTTGAGATAAGGAGAGGGGGAAGGATTGGGCCTCCGATAAATATCATCTAGAAAATGGTATTCTTCTTCAAGGAAGACGGTAATACAATGGCCACGCCAAAAATGTCACACTCCCTAATATTTTCCCCGAAAAGGCTGGTGTTTTGAAGATGACCGTCATTTTGTTATATCAATCCGGTAGTTTCTAACTAGTCAAATACAACATTTTAAACCAAAAATCAATGAGTATGAAACTTCAAATTATGAAGTCCAAAGTGTTTTTGCGTCAAATAGCTTAATTATTTCTTAAAAATTAGTTGATAGTCTATACTAATATTATGAAGAGGTAAAATTTGTAAGTTTGTATTTAGGGGGTAATCTTTGGTACCGCTGGTCGGATTGCCAAAATTCTTTCACTGATAGAGAGCTACAATGTTCCTGAGTGCTACAGGCTATAAAACATCACGCTACGATTACATGAGGCCGGGCATCGGGTGAAACCGCGCGTGAATAGCTAGTAATGAATAAAAGTATAGTTATTTTTCAATATTTTATTGTATTAAAACTACGAATTAATTTATTTATTAAACTATCAATTAGTCTTAAGACTATAAGGAACTACCCAATTAGTCTAAAGACAAGAAAAAACACAACATAAACTCGAGAAAAAAAGTAAATTTAAAATAAACCATAAACAGACATAAAATCGATTACAAGCTTACATAATCGATCGACTCCATTATAAATTCACATCACTATTAAATCTTGTTAGCGGTGATATTTTTGGCGCGTCGAGGCAAAGGTCAAACGTTTATTCTGCCAACGTAAAAACTTTCACGATGCACGGAATCTAATAAGATGCATTTTGAAAGTATATTTATTTATCTTTGGATTATGTAAAGTTTTAAAATTGCTATGTCATCTATTATAACTCATACTCGTAATCATTCCCCGAGGGGGTACCCATAAGTCACTTAAGTATAGGTACTTAAAGTTTCTTAGATACTAGCTAAACCCGCGGCTTCGCATGCGTATAAAGGTAATGACAATTTTATTAGCAGCAACGTTTAAAGGGATAGCTCGATTGATATATACAAACCAAGTATAACATAGTATTTAGGCTATCTAAATACTATAGCACACAGAAACATATTAGCTATCTATTAGTGAAAGATTTTTGGAAATCCGACCTGCGCGGGCGTTTCCAAAGATTACCTCAAACTTACATTACATACTACTTACAAATTACACATTTTACCTCTTAATAATATTAGTATCGATATAGATATACTTAAATACTTATTATTAGAAGGTAGATATCAGGATATCTATACCTACTAGTATTATAAAGAGGTAAAATTTGTAATTTTGTATGTTTGTAATTTTGTATGTATGGGGTAATCTTTGGAACCGCTGGTCGGATTGCCAAAATTCTGTCACTGATAGATAGCTACAATGTTCCTGAGTGCTATAAGCAATAAAACATCACGCTACGATCAAATGGAGCCGCGGGTGAAACCGCGCAAGAGGAGCTAGAGTATAACAAAATACATTCAATCGCCATATTTAATAAATATTTGACATCTGTCAAAAAAAATGGCGGCAAATCTTACATCTAACCTAAAAAAGTGACAGCGATCATGATAACTCAAGATGATTCTTAGAAATGAATCAAATACATCGCACGCTAGAGAAAAGAAAGAAATAGTTGCAAATATGTTTGTCCGTCGCTTCGTTTAGTTTCCTGGTCATGAATATAGGTAAATCTCTTTCGTTATATCTGTGTCTGAGTGAGTGACAGACAGCACACAGCTGTAACTGCTGGGTGTAGGTAGTCGTAAGACTGTTGGGGAGGTCTGGTAGAGGATACTTGGCCTAAAATTCTAAAAATTTTACAAGAATTAATGCCAAGAATATTTGGCCTTTGAATCCCTCGTTGATATGGACAGGGGCTGAGCTCAGGCTCCCCACCGAGAGAAGTAAAACGATCGTACGATCCATAGCTAGGGTTGCCAACTTCAAATATACTTTATTTCTGCAAAAAAAATTTTAGCAGAAATAAAGTATATTTGATTTTAAAGGAGGTAAATATTAGTCCGGTCAATTTAGGCCTAAAATAAGGAGGAAGGTTACATAAATTCATAAGAAGCTGAAAATTGGCACAATTGTTCAAAACATGATTATAAATGAAACCTCAAAAGTCCCCATCGTTCCGAGGTGTGCTAAAAATTTTACACGAGGTCAAAGGTCAAAAAAATGAGTTTTTTGCGATTTTAAGCGAAACGGTGAGTTTTTTCGCAAAATCACCCTAGTACAAAATTATAGATCAGAAAATTCTCTACAAAAAAAAAAAATCAATAATTTTTTTCGAAGATATAACGCGTTGAAAAGTTCGATCATTGGTAATCATCAAGAAGGTATTTTTTAGTATTTCTTGCAGCACATTTTCATTATTTTCAAAGGTATTGAACTACTCTCAACATTCTAACTCTCAATTTATAAGGTTACCTATATCAAGAGCTCATTTTTGATTAAATTCAATGAAACTCTGCTTCTTTCTTCTTTCTCACTCCTTTGTAAAAAAAGAGTATTTTAGCGTACTTTATTATTGTTATAGATTATAGAGTACGACCACGTGATATAAAGGTCAATACTCTATTTTAGATTACGGTTGGCAACCCTATCCATAGCCCATTACGGGACCATTTGAAAGTGCGTGAGTCACTGATTAATTATAATTGAGAAATTTACGTCTGGAACTACATTTCGGACCTAAAACTCTGACAAATCTTTTCTATATAGACCCTACGCGGTCTCTTTAAGTATATATTTTTTTTACGGAATAGGTCGGCAAACGAGCTGACGGATTACCTGATGGTAAGTAATCAGCGCCGCCTATGGACACCCGCAACGGAGGAGTTACGAGTGCGTTGCCGACCTTTTAGGGATTAGGGTTTTGGAGATTTAGGGATTGGGAGGGATCGGGGGAGAGGAAGGATTGGGCCTCCGGTAACCCCACTCTCACAGCGAAACACAACGCTGTGGTTGTTTCACATCGGTATTTTGTGAGGCCGTGGTATCACTCCGGTCGAGCCGACCCATTCGTGCCGAAGCTTGGCTCTCCCACACTTATATTGTGTAAGAAAACCAGCAATGCCGACAAAAACTATCGTTTTAAAGATATGAGGAAGGAAACAGTTAAACACGATACTAATGATAGGTATTTTCTTAGAAAAAACCGTGTTACCTAAGAAGAAATGATGGTAAACGGCAGCTCATCAACCAATACCCACAAAACCAGTATAACATGGCCTCGCTTTGTATGATTTTTTTGTACAATAGAAGACGAATTACAGAAAGAACTCATTTATTGTTAGATCTTGCCGTACGTACAATACCGTCATCAAATAGTGATCATCAGCTGGATGTTTTTGACACACCTTTTAACAAATTCAAAAAAAGCATTCGCTGTTGTTTGGTTCCTGCTCCAACTGTTTGATATTCCATTTTGTCTAATACAAATGTTTTTTTTTAATTGATGTTTATTCTACTAAACCGTTTTAATAATGTTCTGAGTCGGCTTATATGTTTTAATAAGGTTTTGGAAACTGTTTTGGATGATGTTTGGTTAAAATTGTGTTTGTTTTGTTAATGCAATGTATCTGTTTGTTTCCCAAATAAAATAAAAATAAAATAAAAATAAAAAATAAAAATCTAAAGGTCAAGCTAAACTGGATTGCTCATGCTTATACAAAACCAGTATAACATGGCCTCGCTTTGTGTGATCTTTTTGTACATCCAACGGTCTAGTTAAACTGGTTGTACAGCGCTTATCAATCTATACCTACAAATCCAGTATAACATGGCCTCGCTTTGTATGATCATTTTGTTCATCCAACGGTCAAGTTATACTGGTTGTTCAGCTTAATATGTCTATATATATACGTAATAGTACATAATAATGTTTTATGTAACCGATGGAGACGAAAATACATAAGTATCATCATCAGCTACGTGCAGCCGGCAGCTTCCCGCGACACATAATCGGACAAAATTTTATTCTGAATTCTTAGATGGCAACAGGCTTTTTCCCCTAGATGGCTACCCTTTTTTCAGGGTTAGAATCATCAAATGCCTTCTGGGCGAGAGAAGTCAAACGCAGTACTTTTTTGAGGGCTAAACGCAGTACTTGCCAGGTTTCCGAAAAGAAAATGACGGTAGCGCTTTCTAATTCACTTTTTAAGATCATCTTATTTCTTCTCCCGCCCTGATTGGGGCCAGAGGGAGTGTCAGACTCTTATTGACTAAAAACCACCTCATTCTTTCTCCTGCTCCGACGCCGTGGTACACTCAGCTGCAGAGAAAAGAATCCCCTTATGCACATAGCTGCATACATAAATATCATGATGAAGTCTTCGTAAAAAAAATTTGAAAGTGTGGGAGAGCCATGCTTCGGCACGAATAGGTCGGTTCCACCGGAGTAATACCACGACCTCACAGAAAATCGGCGTGAAACAAGCGCACTGCGTTATGTTTCGCCGTGGTTTTTTTTGTGAGCGGAAAATCATCAAATGACTTCTACCGCCCAGGGCCGGGCGAGAGGGAGTGGTAGACTCTTACTGACTAAAAACCCCCCTGTTCCTTCTCCTGCTCTGGGCCGAGGTCGCGGTGCCTCATTGCACTTACCCCACAACCCCGGTGTTAAAACGATGTTTCGCCGTGTGAGAGAGTGTATTTGTACTTCAGGGGGGTCCATTTCTCTGCAGCTGACCGTACATTACAGCGCTTGATCCAACACCCTGGCTTAGAAAAAAAGGTGTTCTGTTACGTTTTGTCAAATATGGCATCCTCAAAACACGTTCTGATACTGAGAGAGTGACTCATGAATCACTTAATGTCATTACCAAAACCACATGGCACATAGTACAGTTAGCTACAAAAAAAATTACTTACATCACTTATTATTATAATTAAATTTCCTGCAAAAACGGAGGACTACGTGTGGCAGTGCCAAGCTTCGGCACGAATGAGTCGGCTCGACTCGATCCTTAAATATCTGAAACCCTTATCCCCTAAAGGCCGGCAACGTAATCTTAACTCCTGATTTGTAGCTTACTTTGATTGTAATTTCTGGTATCTAACAAACTTAAGGAAAAAGTTAAATTGCGATATTTAAAGACAGGAATATCAGACGTTAGTCAAATGTCCTATTTCTTATAAAAAAAAACAATCGAAGAATCAAAGTAACATTTCCGACCTGGTTGTGATAACGCTTGCGTTGTGTTACAGCGTTGTTTCACGCGAGATTTCTGTAAGGCCGTGATTGATTGGAAAAAACTTACAACAAAATTTTATCGCCGACTGTACTTCTAAGGAACATTATTATTATAAATACAATACGGTAAATTGCTCAGTCGTGTTCAATCGTGATTTCTACTCACGTTGCTAACTTTTCGAGTTTTAATTGAACCTATGACCCTAACCCGGGACCGCGGGAATTTATATAACAGCTACTAATATAGCGAGGTTAACTGTCCAGGCGACACACGTACTTAGGTATCGCCATGAGCTAATGTTCATATGTAAACAGCAGCTCATGTAAAGAGATTGTCCAGTCAACTGATGGTAGCGGTGACTGTCCAGGCGACACACGTACTTAGGTATCGTCATGAGCTAATGTTCACATGTAAACAGCAGCTCATGTAAAGAGATTGTCCAGTCAACTGATGGTAGCGGTGACTGTCCAGGCGACACACGTACTTAGGTATCGTCATGAGCTATTCACATGTAAACAGCAGCTCATGTAAAGAGATTCTCCAGTCAACTGATGGTAGCGGTGACTCTCCAGGCGACACACGTACTTAGGTATCGTCATGAGCTAATGTTTACATGTAAACAGTAGCTACTGATGGTAGCGGTTATTAAGGGAACGAGTTGTCCTACTCTATCAATAAATTAAGAATTATTGATGTCCGCACGCTATTTGTAGGAAATAAATGGAGTGCAATTGCATCGGTTAACTAGCGTTGCGGCCAATCATGATTACACAAGACATTTCAGACCAAATACATACCACCAACTAGGTCTATGCTAGATTGATAATTTGTTTAAGGCTCATTGTATTGAAACAAAAGAAAATCTTTACATATTAATCAATGTAGGTACCTATTCGTTTCCTTTCACGGGATCACAAGATCCCGGACCTTTGGAAGGCGTACGAGGGGCCGAAGCCAACTCGCAGAGGCCTGTTAAACAACCTTCATAAAAGTACCTATTATTGTTATACTTTTTCATTTTTCATGACTCATTTCCAAGGCCGATTTGAGGGTGAGAACGGGCCGAAGCCAAGTGCTAAACCACGTGATTTTTGTTTATGGAATTGATTGTCAAACGAGCTTACGTATTACCTGATGGTAAGCAATCAATGCCAATGGACGAGTTGCAAGCTTTTGAGGATTTAGAAATTGGGATTGAGCCTCCGGTAACCTCGGAACACTGTGTTTGTTTCACGCCGGTTTTCTGTGAGGCGGAGGTATCACTCCGGTCGAACCGATTCTATAAATTTCGTGCGTTTTCGCGTCAAATAGACATATTATCTTTATACACAAAGTGTGGGAGAGCCATGCTTCGGCACGAATGGGTCGGCTCGACCGGAGTGATACCACGGCCTCACAGAAGACCGGCGTGAAACAACCACAGCGTTGTGTTTCGCCGTGTGAGTGAGGTTACCGGAGGCCCAATCCTTCCCCGCCCCCAATCCCTCCTCAATCCTTAAATCCAAGTCCCTAATCCCTAAAAGGTCGGCAACGCACTCGTAACTCCTCCGTTGCGGGTGTCCATGGGCGGCGCTGATTGCTTACCAATTTACCATCAGGTAATCCGTCTGCTCGTTTGCCGACCAATTACATAAAAAAAAATACATATATATAATAAAAATTTTGTGTCACGTGTTTGTCCGCGATGGACTCCTAAACTACTAAACCGATTTTAAATTAGATTTGCATTCCGTGTGCATTTTGATCCAACTTGAAAGATAGGATAGCTTACATCTCAATTTATAGTCACAATATTATTTACCTTAGCCACAGCAACGCGTGGTTGGGTCTGGTAGTTACGAACATACACATTTCTTAAGAAATACGAAAAAGGTATATCGTAAAATCGATGAATGAAAGTGACAAATTTCATTTTCATTCGCTTGACCTTATTGACCTTTTATCAGTCGACTGTACAATTCCAAAGAACCTTTTAACATTCAAAAGAAAATGGTATCAAATCGATTTCTTCTGAATGCCAAGTCCGAGGCGTGAAGATCATTGTTATTATACTTTGTTACAGAGAAATTCATTGCCAATGGCATGAAATCAGTTTTTCTCCGGTTGCTTAGAAACGCTGTTACTACGCAAGTGTGGGAGGGCCAAGCTTCGGCGCGAATGGATTGGCTTGTAAGGAGTTATACCGGCGTGAAACCAACACCTACGTTAGGTCTGGCCGTGTTTACGACCTAAGTATAAACAACAACAGAGTATAAACCTCCAAATAAAGTGTCAGTCATAAAACCTCTTAGTATTATCTGTATCTATACAAATATTATAAAGAGGTAAAATTTGTTTATTCATAAGTTTAAACGTACCTGAAAAGGAACGTCAATCTTCCGAGCGAGAAAGGGGGATGGAGCTATACACCTTTTATAGTTCCATCCCTCTTTCTCGCTCCGAAGACTGACGCTTTAACACGTCATGGTAGGCCCTCTGTTTAGGGAGCTAAGTCTGCTAACGAACTGCATTACAGTTGGCAGAAGCTCATTTTTTTTAAACCCGTATTTAACTCGACACTCTTAAAAGTTTTAAAACTAAGGTCAACGACCAGTAACAACATAATTGCTTCTTGAAATAATAATAATGATCCATTAAGTATTTAACGTAAGCAGTTATAATAGTTCAACGTTAAAATGTAGTTATTAAAATGTATAATGTTCACTGCCAACTCAACAATTTAACTTTACCAAGACATTAACAAGGTACAATCTTCAAACCTCCAAACGGAATTTTATTTTTTTGTACAAGCCAACCAAAATCTCCCTAATCCGCTGCAACTCCTGCAACCCGGGATCTACAGTAGATACCACCATGAAAACACCGGAACACTGAAGTCCGGAGCGTCCCAGGGACATGAATGACTGTCTTGGATCCCGCAACGAAATAAATCAGAAGATATTATTTGAGGAGAAGATAAAACGAAATAGTTGCCTCGGTAAACTTAATGCAGGAGACAGAATAACTTAGGCCTTAAAAGCACAAACCTTTAAGACCTAAGTCATTCCTAGAGACTGTACAACTAAGAGAAACACCACGGGAAATTAAGTATTGTAATGGAACCTACGTGTGAGCTGGTTGGCAACACCTTACACGAGCTGCCGGTGTCTATAGTTGCCGCCGGGTATTTCTTATTTTCTATAAAAGACAGAGGGAAAGAGAGAGAAAGCCTTTCCAAATTTTCTTTTCATTCTATAAGAAAAATGCATTACAATGAGCTGCAGGCGTCTTTATATGCCGCCAGCAAATTCTTACTTTCGAAATAAATAAAGAGGTAGAGATAGAGAGCAAGAGAGAGAGAGAGAGAGCTACCAAAAGTGTAGTTCCAACTTTTCGTTTTTATTTTTTTCGTCTGAAACATTGGACAGGGGGAGGGTAGGGTTGGTCCTAAACCTCAAAACCTCTCCAAATATCACCATGTGGGAGAGGGGCACAGGCCACAATATGAGAACAACCTCCTCACGTCATTAATCGACGGCCATTTAAATCTCGTAAAATAAAACACTAAAATTACAAACAATACTATCTATAAACAACACTAAGCTGCTATACTTGTTGATCCGAGGACCCTTAGCTCAGCAAAGCCACTCAACCAGCAAATCAACATTGGAGTACCGCTGCATATAGTGTTAATGACCTCACGACGAAATTACGAAATAGCCTGAACCTGTACACATCTGTACTCTTGACAACAGCGGAGATTATGCAATGGATAAATTAATGCGTCGAAAACTGTAGATGGTGGGTAAATAATTATTGTGTGTTTTCGATGCTTTTAATTATACTATTGTTCTTTAAAAATAATTTAAGTAGTCTTTATAACAACAATTAATTGGTAAAATGTAGGATTAATCATACTTTCATTTAATATGGTAGATAATCAAGTACTTACTACTTGATTACAGACTCATAGGAACTATTTTTTCAGAAATATGTACCTACTAGCTTTTGCCCGCGGATTTGTTGGCGTGGAATAGTGATTGCCTGCAGATTTTTAGTTTCAAAACTATCCTGTGTCTTTTCTCGAGTTCCAAACTATGTATGTATCAAATTTCGCAGAAATCAGTGGGGTTTTTAGTCAGTAAGAGTCTGACACTCCCTCTCAAACAGGGCGGGAGAAGAAATGAGATGATTGTTTGCCCCCAAAAAAAGTACTGGATTTGCTTAGTTCGAAACTATCGTATTAATTGATGCAGTAAAATTACTACCACCCATCCAAGGCAGATCATCAAAATCCTCTTCGAAGAAACCACTCGCCGAACGAGGAAACTTGAAAAGTTTATATTTTGTTCCCGTCAGTACAGAAATAAGGTTAAACATGACATCAACCGGTTTTAGTTAAAAAGAAAAATAAAATTGACAAGTTCAATGACCTACCTTTGCAAAGCGCATTAGGTTTGCAATGAAACATATATCTATACTTCTATACTAATATAATAAAGAGGTAAAATTTGTAAGTTTGTATGTAGGGGTAATCTTTGGAACCGCTGGTCGGATTGCCAAAATTCTTTCACTGATATATGTATAGCTACAATGTTCCTGAGTGCTATAGGCTATAAAATATACTTGTTTTTTTTACTTGCAATAAACTAGAGCTTGACTGCGATCCTACACCTGATGGTAAGCAGTGATGCAATCGTTGATGGTAAGGCGCACTAATTTATTAAGAGCCTATTCACTCTAGCCTTGAAGACACCTAAATTGTATTCGGACGGAAAGCCTGCAGCCGGCAAACTGTTCCAATCCCTCGATGTACGCGGTATAAATGATGAGGCAAAACGCTTAGTCCGGGCCGCAGGTGTCTCAACAATGTAAGGGTGGATATTTGCCGTACGCGGGATGTCTGAAGGTAATCGAGCTATCGTTTTAAACGTTGCTGTTTTTAAAATCCCAGGATATATAATTTTTGTACGTGTGCGAAGTCGCGGGCGGAAGCTATTAGCTAATAAATAAAAAAGATTTGAATATAAATCCTCCTTGCTTCTTGCATACACCATCAGTATTCATCTCTGCATCATCCAAAAGTCAGACTGGCAAAGAATGCTTAAAGATGGACTTAATCCATCTTGTGAATATTTTCTTGTATAGGAAGTCATAAACAAATGAATAAAAGCAATTATTAGTCATAGAAATCACTGTTTAGGTATATATCCAAACAAATATTATAAATGCGAAAGTAACTCTCTTTGTCTGTCTTTTCTTCGCGCCTAAACTACTAAACCGATTTCTGTAAAATTTGGTACAGGCATAGTTTGGAACTCGAGAAAGGACATAGGGTAGTTTTTATACCAAAAATCAGCAGGAAGTCACTATTTCACGCGAACAAAGTCGCGAGCAAAAGGTAGTAAATAAATAAAAGCAATTTACTATTTCAATATTATTACTTAACGAAATCACTGTTAATATATATGTTGATATATACATACTAACACACACACAATTTACTTTCAAGTGTTACTGAATATTAAGTTCAAACTCATGTAAACAAATACATATTGTTATTTCAATGTAACCACGGCAAACAAACTCTTAAAACAAATTTAGTGTAACTTCACGGTTGTTACGTATAGAAAAGGTAGGCAGACTAGTAAATATGTTTGATTGACGTTTATTTTAATGATGTATTTTGACCGAATGACCTTGAAAAACCTTCATCATCGTCATCATGTTGAAAAGACTGAAAAACCACTGGTTTCCTATGGGTCTCTTTACTGAAAAAGGGGGATATATAAATCTGAGGGGGATATTAACAAATTAAGTGTGGGAGAGCCATGCTTCGGCACGAATGGAGTAGCTTAATAGAAGTGATACGCGTCGCTGAAAACTGGCGTGAAACAACTATTCTCGCGCAGTTTCACCCGCTGCTCGGCTCTATTTAATCGTAGCGTGATGTTTTATAGCCTATAGCACTCAGGAATATTGTAGCTATGATCAGTGAAAGAAAGAAAAGAATTTTGGCAATCCGACCCGCTTGAGGACGCCGTGGCGTCTCTCAAGCTACTCCTCAAAGAGGAGTCTTACCGCTGCTATAGTAGCGTGCCCGGCCACTGACATACGGTGAAGGAAAACATTGTGAGGCAACCTGGACTTATAATTTCGATTTATAAGTTTGAACTCGGCAATCCGCCGTGTGTAAGCGTGGTGATTAATGCTCAAACCTTATCCATGTGAGAAGAGGCCTTTGCTCAGCAGTAAGCACTTATAGGCTGATGATGTGTTCAAAACTCCTAAAATTGCGAAGCCTATTTTGAACTGAATATAGCGAGACTAATTTGTATGAAAGGACCTTGAATGAGACATGAATATATTATTTATTTTGCAAACGGCATAACTAATGTGTGTTACAGTTTTTAAAATAAAACAAAAAGTAGGTTAATACAAAAACAGACACGACAATTGCATGGTATTCACGTCAAGAACAAGATGTAACTAATATTATAAGTATGGATGGATGTTTGTTACTCTTTCAAGTAATTATAAATTTAAAATTTAAAAGACCCTCGACATACGACGACAAAAATCTAATATTCCTTTAAAAAGTAATAATTAAAAGAAAACTGTCTAATATTCCTTTAAAAGTAATAATTTAAGTGTGGGAGAGCCATGCTTCGGCACGAATGGGTCGGATCGACCGGAGCGATACCACGGCCTCACGGAAAACCGGCATGAAACAACTACAGCGTTGTGTTTCGCCGTGTGAGTGTGGTTACCGGAGGCCCAATCCTTCCCCACCCCAATCCCTAAATCTTCAAATCTCTATAAATCTCTCGATTTTCGTCAAACATGTGTAAGAACACTCGCACGTAAGTCACCTTTAATACAAAAAAAAACTAAATTGAAATCGCTTCACCCGTTCAGGCTCCAGGATGCCACAGACAGACAGACACGTCAAACTTATTAAACACTCTATCACTTTCCCGCACTGTTTCTGCAGCACTCACGACCGTCACAAGGATGAGGATATCACAATGAAACTACTACGTCACAAGTTATATCTGTATATTCAGTACTAAACAAAACTTACATCTTAGCGGACCTAGTCAACTCACGGAGAATCTTAACACCGCGATTCAGAAAAAATGGCTTTTTGAACAACGCCATCTAGTTATAAAAAACTAACTATTTTCAACATTCCGCCCACCAAGGAACTATTTTTCATAGTCCTTAAATTAAGATAATCACATTTATATAGGCACCGCCCACCATGAGAAAATCATCTAAATTAAAACAGAACCTTACAATATAAACAAAAAAATATACAACATACATTTCTATAATCATATCACAAAACAAAACATTTATCTCTGTATCAGAAAACAGCTGTATTATAACTACTGAGTGACAGGTAAAATAAATATTTTTGAAGTGGGTCTTTTTATTACAGCTCTTTGAGTACGTAAGGTAACTACTCTCGTAATTTTGTCCAGTCCAGGGTGTTTCTCTACAACTCTCGCCAAAAGCCATTTACAAGGCGGCAAGTCATCCTCCTTTACAACTACTACATCGCCAACATTTGGTTCCGGAATTTGACAGGTCCACTTGTAACGATGTAAAAATTTTGTCAAATATTCCTTTGACCAACGACGCCAAAACTCCTGCGTCATTCGTTGTGTTAATTGCCAACGACGTAAATTGGATACGTTAGACATCTCAAAATTGTGATCAGGTACAGCAACCAAGGGTTCCCCAATCAGGAAATGACCAGGCGTTAAGACATCAAAAGCATCAGACTCTGTGTTCAAAGTGGACAAAGGCCTAGAATTAAGGCAACTCTCAATTTGCACCAATACAGTGGATAGTTCCTCATAAGTTAGAGTCGAATCGCCTATAACACGTTTTAAATGGAACTTTACTGACTTAACGCCCGCCTCCCACAATCCTCCGAAGTTAGGCGCATGAGGTGGGATAAAATGCCATCTTGTCCCAGTTGAAGCTAATGTTTCACGTATTTCCTTTAAGTAAGTTGACCTTTCTGATGCAAATAAATCGTGGAGTTCTCTTGAAGCCCCGACGAAATTTGTCCCGTTATCGCTCCAAATATCCGTACACAGACCCCTACGAGCTACGAAACGTTTGAACGCAGCTAAAAATCCTTGTGTAGTTAAATCACTGACCGCCTCAATGTGCACCGCTCGTGTTGCCATACAAATAAATAAGCAAATATATCCCTTATGAGCGTGATGACCTCGTCCTTTTGTCGTCCTAATAAATATCGGACCTGCGTAATCAACGCCACTATACTTAAATGGTCTTGAAGGACTAGCTCTAGCCTCGGGAAGTTGGCCCATCAACTGCTGTGAAGTTCTTGCAGCTGCTTTTACACATGGAATGCACCTTTGGACATAGCTTTTAATTAAAGCTTTACCTCCAATTATATAATACTCGGTGCTTAAGTATGTAAGCGTTAATTGGATTCCACCGTGAAGGGTTTTGGCATGCGCGTGTGCTATTAGTAAATCAGTTAATTTAGACCTTTTAGGTATCAGTATTGGGTGTTTTGTATTCAAAGAAAGCTGTGATTTTTCTAATCTTCCTCCTACCCGTAAAATGTTTTCTTCGTCTAAATAAGGACTCAAAGACTTGAGAGGTCCTTTTAATTTGATCAAATGACCTTGTTTCCTGATAACAGCAATCTCTGCCTTGAAACCTTCAGTTTGACAAATTCTAATAACGCATTTGCGAGCTTCATTCAACTCTTCTGATAGAAGATAGCTATTAAACTGGTTATTATTTCTTATTAACTTCAAAAAACGTCTACAGTAGGCCACCACCCGTATTAATTTTGTAAACGTCGAAAATCTAACCCATAGGGACTCATCAGTGACAGTGACATTAACCTTCGCAATTTCTAAATCGGTCTCTAATTGTTTTGGTTTACTGTAAGGTATTTTTGATTCCGACAGAAATGCTGGACCGTTAAACCAGGAAGAACATTTATACAATTCCGAGGGGTAGATTCCTCGAGATCCGAAGTCAGCAGGATTTTGACCCGAAGAAACATGCGACCATTGGGTTGAATCTAACGTTGTCAATATCTCTGAGACCCGGTTAGCGACGAACGTCTTCCAGCGGTTAGGATGGCTATTGAGCCATGCTAGAACTACTGTGGAATCAGTCCACGCATGAACTTTACCTATATCTATCCCCATGACCTTAGCTACTTCAACTAGGAGTTTAGTGACCATTACTGCTCCGCACAATTCAAGCCTTGGAATAGATACCTGCTTGAGGGGTGCTACCTTTGTCTTGGCCGTCACTAAAGTAACACGTATGTTACCATCAGCATCAATAATACGAATATAAACCACTGCTGCATAAGCTGCCTTGGACGCATCGGAGAATCCATGCAGTTCAACGAGAGTAACATCCGAAGTCGTCCCGTACCAACGCGGTATCATGATATGTGAAAGCATTGATAGCCCATCCAGGTAAGTATTCCATTCATTTAAAATGTTAGTTGTTACTTCCTCATCCCAGTCTAATCCTGCTATCCATAGCTTTTGTATAAGTATTTTTGCTAAAATAACACTAGGTGCCACCCAACCAAGTGGATCATATAATTTAGCAATGTGTGAAATTATTTTTCTTTTATTTACAGGTCCAGGTTCCGGTTCAAACTTTACCGAATACTGGAAATGATCGGAACCACGATTCCAGGTAAGTCCTAACAATTTAACTATTTCATCCTCTTTAAAGTGTAAACTTTCTCCGATTAATTCCTCATTCATTTCCTTTAATTTATTAAGTAAATCTTCATTATTGCACATCCATTTTTGTAGTTTAAATCCTGCTTTACTCAATAATGAATTCATTTCTCTATAAATTGTTAAACCTTCTTTAACACTACTGCAACCGGTTAACAGATCATCCATGTAGAAATCGGTTATTACCCTTTCAGCAGCTGTCGGATATTCTCTGCCATGATCGTGCGAAACTTGCTGGAGGGCCTTCACCGCCAGGTAAGGAGCTGATGCAGTGCCGAAAGTGACTCTCAACATACGATAGTGTGTTACTACGTCTTCCGGCTCTTCCTTCCACAGGATTTTCTGATAATCGATGTCAGCATTAGCTACTTTTACTTGCCGATACATCTTAACGATGTCCGCCGCTAAACATATCGGATGTTTCCTCCAACGCATCAATAAATGTCGAAGTTCCGGTTGTAAGCGGGGTCCAATCATCAATTTGTCGTTTAATGCATAACCCATTTTGCCTTTACAGGACGCGTCGAACACTACACGCACCTTGGTTGTATCCTTATCATCCCTTACAACTGCGTGGTGTGGTAAGTATATTGAGTTTGCCTTTTCCCTTTCTTTTTCAGGTACCTTTTCCATATGGTCTAACTGTAAATATTCCTGGATTACTTGATTATATTTTTCTTTCAAATCTGTATTTTTCTTCAATCTGATATGTAATGAATTTAATCGTTTTTCAGCTATCTCTTCAAAACCACCTACCCGGTGAGTTAAAATCTGTTCGCGGAATGGAAGTCTAACCACATACCTTCCATCTCCATCTCTGGTGGTGGTTGCCGAAAATAACTCTTCACATTGTTTTTCTTCCTCCGACAACACTCTTACTTGATTGTTGGGTTCGGCTTCCAACTCCCAAAATTTCTTTAATTCCTCATTTGCATCTATATGAGCATGCATCACGACTATATTCGAAGACACCCCAGCAGATGACTCTACAACACCAGTCATTATCCATCCAAATTTCGAACACTGGGCTATGACTGACCCATTCACATTCTTTTTCAAACCTTCTTCTATGATCTGGCTATAAACATCAGCTCCTAATAACACATTTATTTTATTAGGAGTATGATATTGTGGATCTGCCAGATTTTTTTCCTGAAGATCTACCCATTCTACGGCCGTTACTTTCGTAACAGGGAGAAGCGTGGTTATGGATTTTAAGACATACGCCTGGACTTGAATATTAAACTGAGAATACATCCGAGGCCGTAAATTTAATGTGACCATTGACTTTGATGTTATTTCTTTATCCCCGCCAACTCCTTTAATTATATGAGTTGAAGGAATTTTCTTCAATCCCAAAAATTGCACTGTCGCTTCAGTAACCAAAGAAATTTGTGACCCTTGATCTATTAATGCCCTTACCACCTCATAAGTGCCTACTTTCGACTCAGCTCTTACGAGAGCTGTGGCTAGTAAAACTGTATTACGCAATTTTCCTGTCGAAAAGCAACTAACGGACTGGTTACCTTTCATGTCGTCTGTGGAAATAGGGCTATCTACATTTTCCTTCGTTAATTTGGTTTCTTTATGTTCTAACGTTCCCACGTTTGCCTGTATGGTGTTCGAACTCGTGGCAGAAGACTCGTTCGAAGGATGCAGTAGAGAATGATGACGACGTTTGCAAATTCGACATCTGACAGTATTATTACATACTTTAGCAGAGTGATTGTTACCCAAGCAATTGAAGCAAATACCCTTTTCTAGAACAAAATCACGACGAGCATTACAATCTAGTTTGTTTACAAACTGTTTGCAAAAACTAAGCCTATGTGGTTCTGAACAAAAGGAACATTGAATATTCGCAACATGTAAACTACTTATCTTATTTGTTATTGTACCTCGATTATTATTACCATGACTTCTAGATCCAGAATTACCTTTACTATCCAAGAATTCCAAGGCTCTATACCGATTGGTTAAAAATTCGGTAAACTGAATTAGTGTTGGCAGTTCCTCTGATGCATTATGTTCAGTTACATTAAATTCCCACTGCTTTCGTGATTCGGGATCTAGTTTCAAAGTAATTATATGGATTACTATAATGTCCCACGAATCTACATTAACGCCGAGATTGGAAAGAGCCTTTAAACAATCATTAGTATTGTCCAGTAATTCTTTTAGCCCAACAGCTGACTCCTTGTCCAAATTTCTCTGACTGAGTAATCTTTTTATAATAAAATGAGACAAATATCTTTTATTGTTATAACGCGCATTCAAAAGTTCCCAACATCGGCCATAGTTGGCATCTGAAATAGGTATTTGTCGAAGAAGTTGTTCTGCCTCCCCAGACAAATATCCTTTCAGATACTGCATACGCTGCACATTATCTAAACTTGTATTTTTATGAATAAGTGATACAAACAAATCTCTAAAGGTTACCCAATCGTTATAATTTCCTGAAAATACCGGAATAATGATTTTTGGCAATTTTACTTGACACTGCTTGGAACTACCACCCTTACTATTTTCTTTGAAGTCTTGTTCCTTAATATCAAATGAATCTAATACAGTTTCAAGATCAGTTTTATATTGGACATATACTTCTTCTGCTAAGTTATAAACGTCATTCTTCACATATCGACACTGTTTCAATTTATCAGGCTCATATTCCTCGTACAATTTACTATGGCCGTTGCCTAACTGCTCCCATAATTTTTCTAAATTCTCTAATCTTACTCTGCAATAAGGGAGTGTTATACGTTCCTTAGGTGATTTTTTGAAGTTGACATAAGCTTTTTCTATTCTACTGTATATTTCTTCTTGTTTGTTAGTTAAAGACTCCATTTTCTATATTATACGAAGTCGAACAGATGTTTAAAAATTTTACAAGTCTTAATGAAACAATAATGATCTGGGAAGAATCGGGTATAGGTTACCCATCTCACCCGAAATCTCTTAAAATTAGGCTAAATCTAAATATAGTTTAAATATTCTACGTTAATGTTCATATTATTCAATATTTTTCAAGTTAAATTCTTCACGTAAATATGGTTCAAATTTGAATAGTCAAGAATTCTTCCACAACTTAGTTACATAAATGATTTCACTAATAAAATTAAAGTTCCACTCACGGTTTTAATCCTGTACTGACCCGACCTGATGACGTAATTAATTCACTGATCACTGTCTTCGTAATGACGTCACGTTCTGCACGTCAACACCTTCTCCAGTCATCCTTGCTGCTGATCCCTGACGGTAATGTCATCCGACACACCGTCTGCAATAGCGCGCTGCACGACGCACTGCTACTGCTGCTTGCTGCTTCTTCCAGTGCCTTGGCCAGTTTGCGCAAGCAATCCGCTTGCCCAGCCAATGAAGTATCACAAAAACACCTCCAGACTTCAGACTATCCGGCTCGAAGGACCAAATGAACACTCTATCACTTTCCCGCACTGTTTCTGCAGCACTCACGACCGTCACAAGGATGAGGATATCACAATGAAACTACTACGTCACAAGTTATATCTGTATATTCAGTACTAAACAAAACTTACATCTTAGCGGACCTAGTCAACTCACGGAGAATCTTAACACCGCGATTCAGAAAAAATGGCTTTTTGAACAACGCCATCTAGTTATAAAAAACTAACTATTTTCAACACTTATAACACATCTTTTTTTTGCGTCGGGGGTTAAAAACTACTGAATAGATCCGAATGAAATTTGGCACAGAGATAGATTATAGTTTGAAATAACACAGAGGTTAGTTTCTACGGTTTCACCAGCTAAGGTACGAAAACTTGATACTATTATCAAGTTTTCGTACCTTACCTTATGACAGTAGAGAAAATTACATTTGCAACAGGCTCTGGGATTTCCGCGAATATTGCACCTGCTAAAGAGCTATCTACAATTCGCATGTCAGGAGTCGCAAATCCTCTTCAACAGAAGAGAACTGGTACACATTGATGATAACGGTGATGATGAAGAAGAAAAAGAAAGTCGTGTTGGTTACACTATTTATAACTCGAGAACGGCTGAACCGATTTGGCTGAAAATTGTTAGGGAACTAGCTAAGAACTGGGAGAAGGACATAGGATATGGTAGAGGAGCTACGTAGGGAAGGAAAGGTAGGGTAATTAATGTAGTGTAGGATAGGCAAGGTAAGGCACAGACACGGAACAACAATTTGTGGATCACACAAAGAATCCTGTGCCAGAATCAACAATGAAAAGCAAAAGTTCATTCTTCTTCAGATTTGTTTTCCTCGGAATGGCACCTAGACAGACATTATTTTAACAAAAACCACGGCCTAAATAAAGGCTTAGACTATCTAACTAAAACTTTTATTTTCAACACAGAAAAAACTGCAAACTAATAAAAGAATTAAAACCAAACCAAAGAAGGTAGGAATAGTTTTCTTTTCATCAGCGACAACAGTTAGAATAACTTTTTTATTTATTTACTAGCGACCCGCCCCAGTTTCGCACGGGTGCTATGCTAATACTAAATTTCTCCACTATTTATTGGGTGTTATTATATGTACATATAAACCTTCCTCTTCAATCACTCTCTCTATTAAAAAATCCGCAAGAACATCCGTTGCGTAGTTTAAAAGATTTAAGCGTACATAGGGATATAGGGACAGAGCAAGCGACTTTGTTTTATACTATGTAGTGATATCTTTCCATATCATATGCATCAACATCATCATCATCATCATCATCATCAGCCTATAAGTACACATGGAGAAGGTTTGAGCATTAATCACCACGCTCACTCAAGGCGGATTGGCGACTTCAAACTTAAAATTAGAAACGACAAGTCCAGGTTTCCTAACGATGTTTGCCTTCACCGTATGTCACTGGTGTCTAAATAATCATAGAAAGTACATATAACTCGGAAAAAGTCACACTGGTACTTGTCAGGTTTCGATCAACTATTGACTTACCCCAAATTATAATAATTGGACTTAAAACGTAAAACAAATGAAAATAAGTTTTTATTTTCCCTCAAATAATATCTTCTGATTTCGTTGCGGGATCCAAGACAGTAATTCATGCTCCTGGGTTCAGCCGGACTTCGTGCATGAGAAGCGGGCGCCTTAATCTCTGGATTACCAGAAGATAATGACGACAGAAACAAATATCTGATCAATGCAAATTACTCAAACTTACATGTACTTTATTCCAATGTCATTTCATTGATCCACGTCTTCAATACGGCCTTGAGATCTATCCGCCATTTTGAATATAAATTTGTTTCGAGAAATACATTTGAATGAGGATAAATTGCTTCATTTATACTTAATTAAATATAAATATATACACATATGTACATAAAAAATATAACAACATAGAATACAGTCTTTACACGGGTCACATTTATCGCGTCGGCGCCCGATCTAAGCCGAGAACCGAGACCATGCGCCGATGGTGCGAAGCAAGCTGATCTGAGAAACCGTCGCCTACCTCCGAGGAATGCTCCTCTTTCAAAGCAATCTCGCTCTCTAAGGGGGCAGAGCTATCTCTATTCTCTAGCTAGCTCTATCCTGCTTCCACATTAGCCACGCAAGAGATATTCTGGTCATCGGTGGTCGAGCGTAAGAGAAATTCGCCTCACAACCAGAACCAGACCTGAGCTAACGGTGGGTCGCGGAACAGTGAGGAAAGGGAGAGAGAGGCTACCTCCTCTCTCCCCTCCCGCAGCAGACGCACTAGACGTCGTAGGGTGGCCGATCTGCGGCCACCGTAGGGCGCGGCCTGTGGACGACAGCCTCGGTCCGACCAGCAGCAGGCCTCGAGGCGGCGGCGCCGTGTTCCGCGCGCGCCTCATTCGGGAGTCCTGCGGTCGGAGTGACGGCCGCAGTGGGTGACTATCTGGCGGGCCAATACCCGTCGGGGGGTTGCGAGGAATGCTTTGACGATACCCGCCCCTCCGACACATGGGTAAGTGGAGGAACACCGGGTTGGTTTTTAGTCAGTAAGAGTCTGACAGTACCCTTCGCCCTTCCCCGAGGGCGATGGAATTCTATGAGGTTTTTCCAAGCCGATACAAAAAACAAAAAAAAAACAGTGTGCCATTCAGTCAGATACAGTCTAAAACTCCCTTTTGCCCTTTCTGTTTTATAAAATCGCTCTGTTTATATCTTTGTAGAATTGAAACTATTGTAAAACTTTTCCAAAACTGATCAGATTTCACGCTAACTTTCAGATTGAAATCTAGACTAGACCAATTACAATAGAAAACTTACAATTACCGATACATTAATTAGGTACCTAAACGACTTTTTTCTATTATTGGTGCAATTTCTAGGCAGTCCCTAGAACACCTCGTTACCAGTTTGGAGCAGGAAACGGAACAGGGTAGTTTTTAGTCAGTAAGAGGCCTTTTTTGAGAGAGGAAAATCATCAAATGACTTTCATCGATTGCCCAAGTGGGAGTGTCAAACTCTTACTGACTAAAAATCCCCTTGTTCCTTCTCCTGCTTTAGGCCGAGGCCGCGGTGACCTATTTCGCCTGCCCCACAAACCCAGCAGTCAGTAAGAGTCTGACACTCTTTCTTGTCTCACCGTCCAAAAAATATTTAGACAATTCATATTCAAATAACCTACAAAACGCTGACAGCTCGCTTGTATCTCTTTTGGTGTCATGGGCGGAGCCTATTAGTTACCATCAGGTAATACATCTATTCTTTTACCAATCCCATAAAAAGACACAATCATCATGTCAATTAATATGCAAAAAATTTCATCGAAATCTGACGCGCTATTTTCGAGTTGTAGATTAACAAATGTATGTACATACATTAACTTTCGCGTTTACAATAGAAGCTAGATTATTTCGCTGGTCACACAAAGGAAACATAATAATTGCCATGCCAAATAAATAATAAATCGTAACTTTCAAAAATCGTTAAATAAATTAAGGATGATCGATAACGAAATCGATTTATTAATCGAGAAATTTATCGATAAATCATGTTTATTTATTATCTACACCTATACACTAATAGGGTGATTCTCCAAAAAACCTTAACTTTTATTTAACAAGTCATTATCCTCCCAGGTTTTTAAGCATCTTAGTAATTTATTTTATATAATATTTTTAATCGGTTGCTTGTAAGCAGTGGTGAGATTTAATTTAATTAAATAATTATCTGTGTTTTAATCAGCAGACTCGTTAATTTTCGGTTGAGGATAATGACATTATTAAATTTTTTTTTAATTGATGTGAAGAATCACCCAATAACAAAAGCAAAAAAGATTTAATTATGCGATTGTCTGTTTGTTTAGAATACACTCCGAAACTACTGGGCCAATTTTAATAATTCTTTCGTTATTGAAAAAATTACTTTTTAGATATTTCGAAAGGATCAAGACCTTCCCTCTCTTAATTTCACATAGGTGAACTCGCTAGCCAAAATATCACAAACATGACATGCTTTTCAATCTGAGAATCATTTATCGACTTCTTTTGCTCAGGGTGAGGCGAGAGGGAGTGTAAATCCAAATATCCTACTAATATTTATAAATTTTATTTTCAAAATTTGAAACATTGTAAGGATGTAAGTTTGTTATTCTATTTATAATTATTTTAAGTGTGGGAGAGCCATGCTTCGGCACGAATCGGTCGGCTCGACCGGAGTGGTACTACGGCCTCACAGAACACCGACGTAAAACAATCACAGCGTTGATTCGCCGCTAGAGTGTGGTTACCGGAAGCCCAATCCTTCCCCAATCCCAAAATCTCCAAGTCCCTAATCACCGAAAGGTCGGCAACGAAGGTTGCTTTTTATCAACATACCAGGCGGGCGAAACCGCGGGCGTAAACTAGTATTATATCTATTTTTTTATATTAACACCCGCATCACCAGGGAAGTCGCAGGCGCGTTGCTAGCCTTTTGGGTTTAATTTACTGTAACCGCACGGTAACAGCGATGATGTATGGTAATTGTAATAATGTTTCGCCGCTATCTAGAGCAAATAGACTCTGTAACACGAATACTTGCGAACTACTGGACCGTAGGCCTGAGATCACGCCATTAAAACTGGGGTTCCTTTGAAATCTTTTTTATACAAATAAAACGGTTTGTTTATGACATACTAACTTTTGGCCGTCGCGTGGAATAGTGACTTCCTGCTGATTTTTGGTATAAAAAAACTATCCTATGTCCGTTCTCGAGTTTCGAACTGGGTCTGATCTGAACCAAATTTCACAGAAATCGGTCAGTAGTTTAGTCGTGTAGAAAAGACAGACAGACAGAGTTACTTTAGAATTTATAATATTAGTTTGGATGTAAGTTGGCAAACGAGCAGACGGATTACCTGCTGGTGAGCAATCAGCGCCGCCTATAACCTGGACATCCGCAACAACGGAGAAGTTCTAAGTGCGTTGCCAACCTTTTGGGGTTTAGGGATTAAGGCTTTATTACGGGCAGCGATTTTTTTATTAATTGTGCAGTAGTCATAATGAGTTTAAATCATTCCCAAAAAGACAATAAAGCCACTTACATAGGAATACCGAGAAAAGTAAGTAAAAAACTGTTTACGTAACACAATCTTAACTTCATTAGAGACTATAAGTAATTCCTTTAGCTGGTAGGGTAGTTTAAAACAATAATACCGAGAAAATGCAAAGTGTTAACCAGGTAGGTAGGCACCCGCTCAACATTTTTTTTATTCGTTTATGTTACTCGACTGGATCAATGCAACTTTGGACAAGAAAAGTGTTCTATAATATATTTAGACCGTTGAGACTAGAAAGAAAGAAAGAAAGACATAATTTTCTCTTTTTCTCAGTGACGCAAGTCATGCCACTGTGTGTAAGTGTCAATTAAACGTCAAATGTCAATTTAACATAATTGCTTTGACATTTCGCTTTGAAAAGTTCGTTAGCCATTAAAAAGTTAATTGAATAACACATTGACAATTGACTATGAACCATGAATGATTATTATTATGATGCATTTGTTATGTCCAATGTTTTACAATACAATGGTTAGTTAAAAATAAATTATTTACGAAGTTAAATTGGTTAGTTTATTCGGTTCTAGTGAAGAGAAAATGCTAAACGCCGACGCCAAACGAGCAGACGGATTACGATTGAGGATTGAGGAGGGGAAGAATTGGGCCTCCAGTAACCTCACTCACATGGCGAAACACAACATAAATGTTTTTTCACACCGGTTTTCTGTAAGGCCGTGGTATCACTCCGGTCGAGCCGACCCATTTGTACCGAAGCATGGCTCTCCCACACTTAGCATATTAACATCAACGTTTTACCAGTTATTATGCGGTGGAAGTGAGGGAACTACCCTCCTTATTAGGAGACAATCCAGGCGTTGAAGATCGCGTGACGATCTCCAGTCACCTTAAGCATGTGATTCCAGACGGAACTAGAACCGAGCGTACGGCGTGTAGCGTTCTCCGAACACCTTGAAGAGCCAACAGACCACCACAGACGGGGCCCAATAGGGCTGGTGTTCAGCCGGGGTTGCGAAATAAGCGCAATAAGGTACCGCGACCTCAGCCAACAGCAGGAGAAGGAACTGGATGGTTTTCAGCCAGTTACACCCTGACACTCCTCCTCATCTCATCTCGGGCGAGAAAGATCGTTTTTTGACTATCTTTTGCCCATAGTGGCTTCCTGCAGATTTTTGGTATAAAAACTATCCTATGTCATTTCTCAAGTTCCAAACTATGTCTAACTACCAAACACAGAAATCGGCACAGTAGTTTAGGCGTGAAGAGAAGACAGACGGACAGAGTAACTTTCGCATTTATAATATTAAGTTTCGATTATCCCCCTTCAAAAAAAAAACAATCAATTATTTTATGAGTTTCATCTAACACGAGGATAAAACACGTACAGAACCATGCAGACGCAACAAAAGACAATAATCTCTAACACTTTTATTCATTTTTTAATCCCTAGTTGGTATTCGAGCGAAAATTCTCGCTTCATTCAGCCTATTCGTTGTACATATTTTAATCTGTGCCACTCGCATACCGTTGTAAAAGTCTTCCTTTTTCAAATTCATTCATGGATATATGAATCCTTTGTGCTAATCGAGTAATGAAAAATTTGGGACACGGAATGCGGCAATAGGAATCTATATTTTTGTTTCTGCCAATTTATTGTGATGGACAGTCAGAAAGGCAGAGCTGAAGTGGCTAAAGTCACAAATAGTACATAAAAGTACTATTCCCTTAAGTATCGTAAAAGCTGACTAAAGGTCTACGCGATTTAAAGAGACCTCTCATATGAACCTCCGCAAAACTTCAATCCCTACCAGGACATCCTGGGTCCTCGATCTGGAGAGTCCTCGACCTGGAGCAGGAAAACTCACGGGGGAGATTAGTTAGTAAGTCACTCATTCTCCTCTCTCTCGCCCAAGGCGAGAGAAGTAATTTGATGATTTTTATGAAAGGGTCTACACGTTTGAAACGGTCCTCTCAGAAGTCTCAGATGAACCTCCTACTCACAATTCCAAAATCCCCGTTACTCAAATACAAAAACTTAGGATAGATTTCGCCACCATATTTTATGTTGGTGCAGGTTAAGTCAATGGAATTTGGCCGCTTATTTCCTTAGCAACTGCAGAGAAATATCAAGAAAGGGTTTTACGAGAGTTTACGAGTATGAAGGAAAATGCTCTGTATGTATATCATAGATGTAGTTACATATATAATTGTAACAACTATAATTTGAATTAATTCGCTAAAGATTTCGATCTTAACATTAGTTAAACACAAGATGAAAACTAATGATAGGTACAACAACACAGTTATTAAAAACGTGAAATCTGACAATTAAGGCGTGCCATGTTGGCGGGAAAGTTGACGTTTACCGTTTGTCAATTCAATGGGTGATTCTGCAACTTTTTTCGCAGCGTTCGTTCATAGACAAACAAAACGGGTTGCGTAATTTAGGCATGCGGATTTTTTTTTACTAAGGCCTTGTTTAGAAAAACAAGGTTGAATGTAACGTTATATTATCTAGGGGTTTTGTTATTTGAACACACACACATATTAAATACTAGCTACTCTTGCGTGGTTTGACCGGCTGCTCGGCTCCATTTGATCTTAGCGTGTGTTTTTAAAGCCTATATATAGCCTTGCTCGATAAATGTAGGTACCAACGACAAGAACAATTGTTCAATTCAAACCAGCTGTTCCGGATATTAACGTGTTCAAACAAAAAGCAAAGAAACTCAACAGCTTTATAATATGAGTATAGATAATTCTGTTTTCACTGGTTATTAAATGAGTCGCGTGCGATAGTTGCATAGTGGTATTTATTGCATGTACAATAAGGTGTAATTCAATGATATTTTGTTATAACTGAGAAATTTTGAAAATTAAAATGCCTAGTATATTTTTGTACAATCATCATCATCATCATCAGTATCAGCCTGATTCATTTCACTACCAGCCACCCTACGGATATCGTCAGTCCACTTAGCTGGAGGGCCCCTGCCCCCCCTTTTGTACAAGCTTGCATTGAATCAATAGGGCCATCAAATTGTATTGTGGTTTTAATAAAACTTAAACGTTTTTTTTTATACTATTTTGGCGAACGTCTCTTGGTGAACATTGCCGAAACGTCGATAGAAAACTGAAATAAATTTTTAGTCAAGAAAGAAAATATATTAAAAAGCAATAAAATATATAAAAGAACTTAGAAAAACAGAGACATAAATCCCTATTTAAATAGAGATGAACGAAATGGATTTTTTCCTTGGCAACACCGCTTCGTAGTGCTGCCAGCTAAAATAATATTTAAGTTAACGAGTACGACTCAAGTTTCAACCGACTTAAATTGAAATTCCATTAAAATAACATACAGCTCTTTGAGTATGAATATTAAGACTAAGTTAGACAAAGGAAAACATTTATTTTTAGTCAGATTTTCATTATATTTCAATTTGAGTTGTTACATTTATAAATTAGATACTTAATTTATCCTTTTGAATTCAAAAAATGAGATTTTGGGGTTGATAAAAAAGACTGAAATTATGGTGGTCCGGAGGTTAACCTGGCAAATACCAATGTGACTTTTTCCAAGTTACTTGGTACTTCCTATGATTATTTAGACACCACTGAAAGAAAATATTGTGAGGAAACCTGGACTTACAATTTCTAATTATAAGTTTGCAATCACCAATCCGCCTTGAACAAGCATGGTGATTAATGCTCAAACCTACGCCGTGTGAGAAGAGGCCTTTGCTCAGAAGTGAGCACTTATAGGTATCGTGGGTGCGTTCCCAAACCTACAATTTGACATACACATCACGCCCAGAACCGGAAAAACAATTTGTAGATCACACAAAGAGTTGTTCCGTGCAGGAATCGAAATCGCGACACGTTGTGCCGCAACCAATTGCCTTGGCACCGCGTCAATCGTGTAGACGTAGATGTGAATTGGCGAATACCCTCTTCAAATATAATTGGTTATTTTCAATAATAAATCAGAAATCAGATAATTGAGGAACGAGCTAATTCAAATTAATATTATAAATGCGAAAGTAACTCTATCTGTCTGTCTGTCTTTTCTTTACGCCTAAGCCTAAACTACTGAACCTATTTGTGTGAAATTTGGTACAGACATAGTTTGGAACTCGAGAAACTTCCTCCAGTTTTATTACCAAAAATCTGCAGGAAGTCACTATTCCACGCGATCGGAGTCGCGGGCAAAAGCTAGTCTGTACTAATATTATAAAAATGTAAAGTAAGTTTAAGTAAGTTTGTATGTAAGGGGTAATCTTTGGAACCGCTGGTCGAATTGCCAAAATTCTTTCACTGTTAGATAGCTACAATGTTCCTGAGTACTGAACGCTATAAAACATCACGCTACGATCAAATAGAGCTGAGCAGCGGGTGTAACAACGCGAGAGTAGCTAGTTACTTATATGTTTTAACCAACTCATATGTAGATGATAATGAAAATGAAAAAGCGATTTTTTCGCTTCCGATGCGCGTTATTAGCGTTGTACTGTCAAGGTCGTTCAGTAGGTCGAACACAATGGACCATTTATTTGCGGTAAATTAAATTAGGACTTTACTTTGCTACTTATATTATTTGTTAAATACATATACATGTGATTTACTTGTACAAGAAACATATTGTCATACATTTGGTAGGTTAAAATTGAAGTATATGGATTTTATTAACCATAACGAGATGTTGGAGATGTGACGATGTCACCGAAAGCATGGAAAGGAAGACATACTGTGTCGACCTGTGAGATTGATTGGAACCCGATATATTTCCAAATATATTTTCTTTATCTCATGGAATCTTCTTCCCGGTTGTAGGTTTATGAAAAAACTGAGATCTGGAACTGCAGTATGGCAATCGATGGTGCAAGACTTCGTTCTCAACACCCATACTTTTGTTTTTAGGATGGTGTTGTTTTATGTGATAGGTCGGTTAGCGAGCTGACGGATCGCCGATGGACACCCGCAACACTTAACGAGTTATGAGTGCGTTGCCGGCCTTATGGGGTTTAGGATTCCAGAGATTTAGTTATTGTGGAGGGATAGGGTAAGAGAAAGATTTGGGCCTCCGGTAACCTCACTGACATGACGAAACACAACGCTGTGGTTGGTTCAAGCCGGTTTTCTGTAAGGCTGTGGCATCATTCCGGTCGAGCCGGCCGATTGCTGCTGAAGCTTAGCTCTTCCACACTTCAAATAAATCATCTTCTCCCCTCCTGGGTGCGGCGAGAGAGAGCGTCAGACGTTTGTTTTACTGTCCAAAACCACCCCATTCCTTCTCCTGCTCCAGGCCAAGGCCAGGATAAATTATTGCACTTACACTCACAACTCCAGCTGGACCGTGTAATCACCAACTGTAGTATCAACATCCACGCAACTTAAGTGTGGGAGAGCCAAGCCAAGAGGAGTCGGCCACGGCCTCACAGAAAACCGGCGTGAAACAACCACAGCGTTGTGTTTCACCCTGTGAGTGATGTTACCAGAGGCCCAATCACCTCCCCAAGCCCTTCCCAATCCTTAAATAACTGAGACCCCTATCTTTAAAAGGCCGACGACGCACTCGTGACTCCTTTGGTGTTGCGGATATCCATGGGTGGCGCTGATTGCTTACCATCAGGTAGTAAGCCAGCTCGTATGCCGATCTACCTAATCCAAAAAAAAAAACTTACGAAGCATTTCTCTTAATTACGTAATCAAGCATTTTATCAATCACTATAAAGTTTACGTGACTGATAGAAATTTTCGCAGACACTTAAGTGGGAACAGTAAAATCTGCTTCGAAAGTGCGTGTTTGCAATTAATGCGCTATCTTATCTACTTTGCAGATGTATCCGGCTAATTAACTGCACGCTTGATGAGTCTGGAGTGAAATTAAACTTTAATATGTTGTGCAGAATCTTTTTTTTTAATGTAATAGATCAGCAAACGAGCAGACGGATTACCTGATGGTAAGTAATCAGCGCCGCCCATGGACACCGGCAACGTAGGAGTTACGAGTGCGTTGTCGACCTTTTAGGGATTAGGGATTTGGAGATTTAGGGATTGAGGAGGGATTGGGGATGGAGAAGGATTGGGCCCCCGGTAACCTCACTCACACGGCGAAACACAACGCTGAGGTTGTTTCACGCCGGTTTTCTGTGAGGCTGTGGTATCACTCCGGTCGAGCCGACCCATTCGTGCCGAAGCATGGCTCTCCCACACTTAAAACACATCTTTAAATCTCACCATCGCTATCCAAACTTAATATTATAAATGCCAAAGTAACTATCTTTCTGTCTTTAATAGAAAAAAAAAACAATCAATGTCCCCAACTCCATATTGCATCAAATCATTTACAAATATGCGTACACAAAAATCGTGGAATATTTCTCACGTTAAATAATAATATATGTAGGTACCTACCTACCGATGTGTAATACAGTGTGAATTGATCGGTATCAGTCAACTAAAAATGCCTATGTGTCAACTGTAGTTAAAAACAATACCTATTCTGTGGAATTCTTAATCACTACATAGTATAAAACAAAGTCGCTTTCTATGTCCCTATATCCCTATGTATGCTCAAATCTTTAAAACTACGCAACGGGTTTTGATGCGCCACGGCTTCGAAAGGGTAGCTAATTCCCGACACTCCAATATTATTTAAAAAAAAAATCATACGAATTTTTTTTGTGAGAGGAAAATCCCGCCTAGTGTCTTGGAGATCCGAGATTGCCACTCTTGCTGACTAAAATACCCCCCGTTCCTTCTCCTGCTCTGGGCCGTGGCCGCGATGCCTCATTGCGCTCGCCTCACAACCTCGGCTGAACATCAGCCCTATAGGGCCCCGTCTGTGGTGGTCTATTGGCTCTTTGAGGCGCGCGCGGAACGCTAAGCGCCGTGAGAAACTTCTACTCACCTTTGACGATTTCAGTGAAATTTGGTACAGACATAGTTTGGAATTCGAGAAAGGACATAGGACAGTTTTTACACCCAAAATCTGCAGGAAGTCACTATTCCACGCGAACGGAGTCGCGGGTAAAAGCTAGTATACTGATATTTGCCAACTTGAAAACACACTTAAAGATTGTATTTTAGACAAAAACACATCAAATATAAGTCTACGTCTTGTCATTTCAAATTACGAAACGATTTGGCGGGATAAATGTCAAAAGAAAGAGATGGCTGTAAAGAATTGTTCGAGCGAGAAAGAGATAGGTACATAGCTATTACCATAGACAGACTTTTAGTAGATTTAGAAATAGGTATAACGTTTTATATTTGATTGCCTTGTTGGTTTTGCAGATGTAAATGTTAAGTTTGATTCCTGAGTTAGTTAATTTATTATTCGGTGTTTTTATCGATTATCGGCAAAAAATATTATCAATCGCTATGTAAGTAGAGTTTGCAGATAAGTACCTAATAGGTTTTTTTTCAGTTTTAGTTTAAATAATTCAGTTTAAAATAAGAGTTTTTAAGAATAAATGTCTCACTTTCCCTTTCTCAGTGAAGACATACGTTTGTTCCAAAAGTCAAAAATCATTTATTTCAATTAGACCCTTACAGGCACTTTTGAACGTCAAACAAAATTTTGAAGATATAGGGTCAGTCTGTCGGTCAGTCCTCTTAGTGAAGCTATTTGCTCGTTCCAAAGTGTAAATTCCAACGAGCAAGAAACTCCATGGTTAATCTTTTTCAATCAGTTTCATAAACAAACAGGTCCAAAAAACTGTTGAAATGTCAAAAAACCCTCTAAAAAAGAGGTCACATTCCACTTAATTAGCACCCAATTAAAATTGTTTTCACACGATTTTCGTCCGTAACCTTGCAATGGTCTGTCGGTTCGGTTTTATTACGGAACTCCGATATTTCACTCCATTGTTCCTCAATACGGTACAGTTATTTTCTATTAGGCAATTTTACCTTGAATAGGCAAGTACTTACTTGGTTCTTGTGAACTCTCGACTTTGCCACGAGGGCCCTTTCATTATGATTGATTTTGTGCATTTAAGTCAATTTTTTGAAACAATGATAAAATGATTTTTTTTTATGTACCTAATATCTCGGCAAACGAGCAGACGGATTACCTGATGGTAAGCAATCAGCGCCGCCCATGGACACTCGCAACGGAGGAGTTACGAGTGCGTTGCCGACCTTTAAGGGATTAGGGATTTGGAGATTTAGGGATTGAGGAGGGATTGGGAAAGGGGAAGGATTGGGCCTCCGGTAACCTCACTCACACGGCGAAACACAACGCAGTGGTTATTTCACGCCGGTTTTCTGTGAGGCCGTGGTATCACTCCGGTCGAGCCGACCCATTCGTGCCGAAGCTTGGCTCTCCCACACTTAAAAAGCACTTATTTTTGCAAATCGGCATTAAAACGGCACTAGTACAAGTCAAATTATATCTGAAAAACTATATGAAGCCGGCATTTCCTATCTGACTACTTTGAGAAGAAATGCCGAAACAAACTCAGAGATCAGTTTCTTTTGGTTAGCTTAATATTATTTTTAGACGTATGCAGTCACGATCCTGATCCCCGATAAGATCGTTCATTCCTCACACTGCAGGGCAAAGGCCTAGGTAGGGCGTCTTCCACTTTTCTCTGCACAAAGCTTTCTGTGGCCAATCTTTGTCGAAGATACCAAATTCGTCCCGCCATCTCCTCTTCTGGGCCTGCCTCGCCTCGGTGTTTCTTTACGTACCTTCTGTTCGTGGTCGGCGTGATTGATATACTATTGGTGACAAATTTTAGCTTTCTAGTGCTAACCGTCACTGAGATTATCGGCAGACATGGCGAAACTATAAGGGTTCCTAGTTTACAACGGAGCCCTAAAAACTGCAAACAATTTTATTAAGTGTTGGAGAGCCATGCTTCGGCACGAATGGGTTGGCTCGACCGGAGTGTTACCACGGCCTCAGAGAAAACCGGCGTGAAACAACCACAACGTTGTGTTTCGCCGTGTGAGTGAGGTTACCAGAGACCTCTCCCCCAATCCCATCTTAATCCCTAAATCTTCAAATCCTTAATCCCTAAAAGGTCGGCAACGCACTCGTAACTCCTCCGTTGCGGCTGTCGATGGGCGCCGCGGATTGCTTACCATCAGGTAATCCGTCTGCTCGTTTGCCGAGATATTACATAGAAAAAAAAACATTAAAAGTTGTGGCAAAATCCAGCTAGAGTTAGTTTTGTTACTGAAGTGGTCTGAAAGGTCTACCAACGCATAATAATATGATTAATAGTTAGTAAAAGGTTTCAGAGCTTATAATATCTATTTATAGCCTTTAAGTACTCAGTTCGAAATAGAATGTTAGAATAAAATTATTGGCTTTTCAAACACTTTGTGATCCACAAATTGTTGTTTCTGGTCTGGGTGTAATGTGTATGTGAATTTTTATGATTGTTAACGCACAGGTGAAAATCCTAGTGTTTTTTTTTTGTGAGGGGAAAATCATCAAATGACTTCTCCCGCCCAGGGCCGGGCAGGAGGGAGAGTCAGACTCTTACTGACTAAAAACCCCCCTGTTCCTTCACCTGCTCTGTGCCGAGGTCGCGGTACCTCATTGCGCTTACCCCGCAACCCCGGCCTTACCCCTTGGCAACGTTTTTTTTATGGGGAATGTCGGCAAACGACCAGACGGATTACCTAAGGAGTTACGAGGGCGTTGCCGGCTTTTTGGGGATAAGGGTTTCGGATATTTAAGGATCGGGAAAGGCTGGAGAGAGGAGTAGAGCTTGGGTCTCCGGTAACCTCACTCACACAGCGAAACACAACGCTGTGGTTGTTTCACGCCGGTTTTCTATGAGGCCATGGTACCACTCTGGTCGATCCGACCGTTCTCCAACACTTAAGACTAAGGCTACGTTTTTTCATTTCTAATTATAAGTTTGAAATCGCCTTGAGCAAGCGTGGTGATTTATTCTCAAAGCAGTGGGCACTTATAGGCTAATGATGATGACTATATCTTCGCCTCTCATCATCATCATCAGCAGCAGCAGCAGCAGCAGCAGCAGCCGGAAAACGACCTCTGCTGGACAAAGACCTCCCTCTTAGCCCTCCACGTCGAACGACAAGTTGCCACCTGCATCCATTGGCTCCCCGCGACTCTGACAATGTCGTCCGTCCACCTAGCGGGGCCTGCCTTCGCCTCTCATTTACACCAAACCCATTTTACTTAGTTACCTAGCATTTTTGTCAAAAACCTGTCCATAATAGTCAAAGAGTACCGAATTATAAAGTTTCACCTGCCCTATTGTTATTTATTTGAAGGTCAAGTTACCTATTACCTAACTTACTTACGTAAATTAAGATGAAATACCGAAATTGGTTTGAGGTCAAGATTTGCGCAGCGGTTGGGCCACGAGCTGTTTAATTAGGCCTGGGGTCTAGCCATGACGTTTAAAGTAAAATTGTTTTAATCTTACTTCAGTGTGGGTAAGAGAAAGAGTTATAGTCAGATAAATGTTATCTGAGGAATAAAATTGTTGCTGTCACTGTCCTATACAAACATTCTGACGCGACAGCATTATAATTATTTCCCAGGAAACTTTTATCTAACCATTGAAAAATCAGCCTTACACCAACTATATGCGGGTTTAAGTATATTTTTATACTAATATTATAAAGAGGTTAAATTTGTAAGTTTATATGTAGGGGGTAATCTTTGGAACCGCTGGTCGGATTGCCAAAATTCTTTCACTGATATATAGCTACAATGTTCCTGAGTGCTATAGGCTATTAAACATCACGCTTCGATTAAATGGAGCTGAGCAGCGGGTGAAACCGCGCCAGAGTAGCTGGTGTTTCATACGTTCTTACAAAACCCTGGAGTTTTCTGATCAATACACCACTACATGGTATAGGGATTGCGGGGTAAGCGCAATGAGGCACCGCGACCTCGGCACAGAGCAGGAGAAGGAACAGGGGGGTTTTTAGTCAGTAAGAGTCTGACGCTGCCTCCCCCCGGCCCTGGGCGGGAGAAGTCATTTGACGATTTTCCCCTCACAAAAAAAAATGTATAGAACACAATCGCTTTCTCTGTCCCTATATCCCTATGTACGCTTAAATCTTTAAAACTACGCAATGGATTTTGATGATTTTTTTACTAGATAGAGTGATTGAAGAGGCCGTTTTATGTGTTTAATGATATTCATTAGTGGAAAAAAATATTATTAGTATTGAACCGTGCGGAGATGGGACGGATCGCTAGTAATATATAAAGTCCACTCATAATTTTATCACGATAAGCCTAATGAAAACCGCATCAAAATCGGTTCCGCCAATCGCGAGAAAATCGCGGACAAACATGCATACAATTATTTAGACTTGGCAACTAATCATTCAACAGCCTCAGTCGGCGACCAACGTTCTCATTCAAACACAAACTTCCTGAAGAGAATAGCCCAAATTCTAATTATTCAGTCACGAAAACTAAATGTAACAATAAAGATTTTTAACAAGAAGATAATAAAGCTAGGTACAATTACTATCAACTCGACAATAGCTAAAACTTTCACTTGTACACAGTTGAATAATATTATATAACGGCAATGTGAGTTACGCGTTGCTAGTAAGCGCCATCTTGATTTTAATTCGCAGCGAAAGTGATTTGCGCGCGCTTGTAAAAAATGTGCTAACCTATCACAAAGTACCTACGAATTGTTGTGGAATAGCGCTTACTATTTGGCAGTTGTCAAATTTTGGCGCGTAGTTTTTTTTTGTTTGACGTTTGACAGTTGTATTTTTTTTTTTGTTTTGTCTATCGGTTAAGGTAAGAAACTAAATGTTAGTTTTTACCTTAAAAATTGTACGTAAAAAATGTTTACAATCAATTCTTTACATAAGGACTGATTTTTCAATGGTTAGATAAAAGTTACCTGAGAAATAATTATGATGTTCTCGCGTCAGAATGTTTGTATAAGACAGTGACAGCAATAATTTTATTCCTCAGAAAACATTATCTGACTATTGAAAAATCAGTCCTTAATCTATGTTAGCTAATAAACTAAATTTAAATAAACTTTGTACGTATTTTATACGACCTCTTTAATATAAAAATACATACTAACATTGTTTACCTTTAATTAACCACGTAAACTTAGTACCATTTGTATACTACTCGGATTTGAGTTCTGAACGCTTTTCTTTTGTTTTGCTCGAAACCAACCAAGAAAACGCTTCACAATAGCGCAAAACAAAAATAAAACACTTAAAAAATTTGCATTACAATTCAATTCTTACAAGAAAGTGTACTCAAAAAATACTTTAATACTTAAGTAGTAGGGTCTTTAATAAAAGCCTTTTAGAATTATTAAAGAGAAATCCATTTACTTGTTCATAAATAAAAATATGTGGGAGAGCCATGCTTCGGCACGAATGGGCTCGACCGGAGTGATAGTACGGCCTCATAGAAAAACCGATGAAACAACTAGAACAGCGTTGAGTTTCGCCGTGTGAGTGAGGTTACCGGAGGCTCTAACCTCCCCCTCCAGTAGTAAGCTTGGTGATTAATACTCAAAATGTTGTGTTCTTTCAAACCATCTCTGGCCTCTGAAAGAGTGGAGTGGTTTTTAGTCAGTAAGAGTCAAACACTCACTCTAGCCAACCATTTAGTCATAAATCATTAAATGAGCTCTCCCGCCCAGGGTAAGGCGAGAGCCATTATCAGACTCATACTGACTAAAAACCTTCCCGTTCCATCTCCTGCTCTGTGCCGAGGCCGCGGTGACTCATTGCGCTTAATCCTAAACATCTCCTGGCTAAACATCAGCCCTATAGGGCCCCGTCTGTGGTGGTCTATTGGCTCTTTTAGGCGCGCGCGGAATGCTACGTGCCGTCTGCTCGGGTCTGGATCTGGTCGGGCGACGAGCTACATTACTCGCCGTCCACAGACCCGCGCTTACGGTGGCTGAAAATCGTCTCTCGAACTCTAGCCAGCCCTGGGCTGGTATTAATTGGATGATTTTATTGATTTTTACCCCTCAATAACATATTTCCTCTGAACAAGAAAGGCATAAAATCAATTAAGTTCACGCCGAATAATTTCAATAATGAACGGGAAATTAATTACCTATATTGCCCGTCGAGCCTATAATATCCTCAACTTCTCACTAATTAATTTGACTATTAAGATAAAATTGATTAACTGTTAAAGCGAACACAATATTGGTTTGAATTCGTCGAAGATTGCCTCGTTGAAGCCAGGCTTGGTTTTGTTTGAATTTCGTGGTGGCCCGGAGGTTATGGCGCTTGCTTCTCATGCATTAGGATGCGAAACCTGACAAGTACCAATGTAATTTTTTACGACGTACATTCTATGATTATGTAGACACCGCTGACATACGGTCAAGGATGAAGGAAAATACCTTTCTTTTCTTCTTTAAAAAAAACGTTCCACAAATTGGTGTTCCGGGCCTGGGTGCCATGTGTATGTGACATTGTATGTTGGTTGGTTAACGTGTCAACGACACAGGAGAAAGTCCTATCACCCGATCAAAGAAAACTATTGCGCTTCTGACCATACGATCAAAAACAAAAAACATTAAGTACCTATTTTATTATTCAAATTCATTATTTTGCATATCTAATGGCGACTCTGCGCACAATCAAATTATAATGGGTCTTCTACAATTTAAATGACTATACAATTGTATTTCAAGCAGATTAACTTGGATTACGAAGTATAGCTAGACGATCCGTCTCTAACGTCCGCTCGGGCCGTTGCTCCTTCCAAAAAGGGCAGAAACAACCTTTTTTTTGTCAGGGGAAAATCATCCAATGACTTCTCCCGCCCAGGGTAAGACGAGAGAGAGTGTCAGACTCTTACTGACTAAACCCCCCCCCCCTCCCCCGTTCCTTCTCCTGCTCTGGGCCGAGGTCGCGCTGCCTCATTGCGCTTACCCCGCAGCCCCGGCTAAACATCAGCCCGGGCAGAAACAACCTGGCCTCCCGTTCCGTCAGAGTCACATCTATTTCTTTTTCACTCTTGCCCATAAAGGTTTTATCCTTCATCGAAGATCGCGCTTAAGGTGCGCCGTCATACCCATCTATAAAAATTAAACTGGTCATAAACAATACATTTTCGATTAAACATCAAGCGAAAACGATACACATAGACAAAAAAATATATAAAAAAAAGTTTGACAGTTTCAACGCGTTATGAAATGGCGCCAATTTTTGACATTACTCTCATAATAACTCTTATTCGAAATAAACCAATTAAAAACAAACTTAGGAATAAACTTAGACAATTAATAGTTAAAAAGTTATTTGTAACGGATCTCACCATTATGTAAGAAAAATATTTATTACTTATAACTTTTTCTTGGCGTCGTCGCGTCAGGCCCAGATTGAGATGTTGGGATGAATTCGATGCCTTACACAAGGATTGGTACAGAGAAGGGAGGACGGAGAGGATCACGGCTAAAAATAAACAAATAAAACTTTTCCTTAAGGATTATTACGTAAGTAATATTTGTAGGAAACACAAAGGAAGAAATCAAATCGATCTGAGCTTACGACGAAACTGAGGCTCAACTGTAGAAGATACAAGCAGAGATGAGTTTGTAAAATGTTATATTCTTACAAATGGAACGAAATCTCGAGACATCGAGATGTTTATCAAATAAACTTTAGATCCATTACAAATTTCCTCTGCCGCCAGTGTCAGGCGAGAGGAAGTGTCAGACTCTTACTGGCTAAAAATCCTCCGTTCCGTCTTCTGCTGCAGGCCGAGACCGCGGCACATTATCAGCTGGATTACGTATGCAGCTGAGTGTGAAATGATTTCCTATCTGTGATTTTAATCTTATCCTACAGTACAAACGCGAGTCGGGGATCGATAGACGATCTCCGGCCACCGTAAGCGCGGGTCTGCGGACGGCGAGTAAGTGTAGCTTGCCGCCCGACCAGAACCAGACCCGAGCGTACGGTGCGTAGCGTTCCGCGCGCGCCTCAAAGAGTCAATAGACCACCACAGACGGGGCCCTATAGGGCTGATGTTCAGCCGGGGTTGCGGGGTAAGCGGATGTATGTTTGTCAAGTAAAAACTACTGAACGGATCTGTATAAAATTTTGTGAGGTGAATTTACCTAACTGTTGCCGAAACGACACGGCCTTTAGTCAATTCGAATTCGAATTATTCTCCGAAACCACAACCCCCAAAAGGCTAGCCATGCACTGTTTAGTAAAACGAGTGTCCACCAACGGCAAAAACAGCTTACCATCAGATAATCCGCCAAAAAAAAGGACTTGTTCAGTAGTGGAAGTACACTTTAGGAACATTACTAACAGTAATAATTATAAGTCTTTTCCTATACTTAACTATACAAATTAATCCAAACTAATATAATAAATGCGAAAGCAACTCTGTCTGTCTGTCTTTTCTTCACGCCTAAACTACTGAACCTATTTGTGTGAACTATGGTATGGAAGCCGCTGGATGCAGGTCGCTTCCAACCGGCCTATCTGTAAGTCAATGGGGGAGGCCTATGTTCAGCATTGGACGTCCTGAGGCTGATATGATGATGATGATGATGATGATGATGATGATGATGATGATGATGACGGTACAGACATAGTTTGGAACCCGAGAAAGGACATAGGATAGTTTTTATATCAAAAATCTGCAGGAAGTCACTATTCCACAACAAAGCCACGCCCACGCGAACAGAGTCGCTAGCAAAAGCTAGTAATAACTAAGCACCTCTTTCTATACTTAACAAATCAATAATATTATGTATCTGTACTAATATTATAAAGAGGCAATCTTTGGACCACTGGTCGGATTGCCAAAATTCTTTCACTCATAGATAGCTACAATGTTCCTGAGAGCTATTATAGGCTATAAAACATCACGCTACGATTAAATGGAGCCGAGCAGCGGGTGAAACCGCGCGAGAGTAGCTAGTTGTCTATATTTACGTAAGAAAGGAACCGATGTTCTATAATTAGCAAATTGAATACACCACACATAATTATACAGCTAAAACCTTCCTTACAGAATCGCGTCGGTCGGAACGCCGCGTTGTAAGTTCGTTATCCATCGCGGTAGCAGACTATACATAGTACTCGCAAACAGAAACATAACAAGCAATGTATAGCGAACTGTTACCAGGGCAACCCCGTGAAAACTATTTATATAGTTTTTTCTTCGCCTGAAGACCGGCTCGTCCCAAGGGCGTGAAGATATTATTTAAGGAGAAGGAAAAACATTTTTCCTTAGTAATAAATCAATAAATCAAACGGATTACCTGATGGTAAGCAATCAACGCCGACCATGATCACCCGCAACAGAAGAATTACGAGTGCGTTGCCGAACTTTTGAGGATTAGGGATTTGACGATTTAGAGACTGGAGAAGGGGATTGGGCCTCCGGTGACTGACACGGCGAAACACCACGCTGTGGTTGTTTCATGGCGGTTTTCTGTGAGGCCGTGGTATCACTCCGATCGAGACGACAAATTCGTGCCGAAGCATGGCTCTCTCACACTTTAGAGTCGAGTTCAGAGTTCGAGTTGGAATGTAGTTATAGGTTTTTGTTTTTATTAATTTGCATTTAGACCATGTGGGTTGCATTCGTGCCAGGAATATGGTTATAAACTCACCCTTCACCCTTATAAGGTGAGTCATAATATTTATAACTGGGGAAAAAATCCTCCGTGTACAGACGACGGCACGTTAACTTACGCCAAATTTGTAATTCATTCATTCGATTCTCGACTTTACAAACTTTTCATTTTACAAAAGCATAGAGTTAAAAATGTGTATAATTGTATATTTTTTCTAAAAGTCTTGGGAAGACAAAGAGGACTGTCAGACTCTTAAACTGAATAAAAGCCATCCTAGAGTACCATGCCCCATCAATGATGGACAGGACGGTACAGGAACTCCGCTCTGACGCAGTGATCTGTAGGCTGTAGGTCTACCATGATTTGTTAAAACGTGAATCTTTCGGGCGAGAAAGAGGGATGGAGCTATGAAAGTTGTATTCTTTAACTTGACTTCATGGTATGCCCTCTGACCTCGCACAATGATAACGAAACGTCAAACTTTAAATCGATAACTGTCAAAATTTGAGCGGGAGAACAGATAAAAAAAAACGTCGCCATTTTAACATCTTAATGGCACTTCGTTATAACTTCCAAAGAAATATTAGGAAGTTAAAAAGGAATCTGATCGAAGACATTAAGATTTTAATTATGATAAAAATATTAGAAATTTTTTTTTAAGTCAGTAAGTGTTTTAATGTAGTAACATAACCATCGGAACGTTTACATTTCCCGTTCCGAATCCATTGGTTGAAAGAAGGAAGAGTCAGCCATTTTGTTTATTATATTTCCGTTTCATTTATTTATTATATATCCTTAAATATTTATTATGTACAACAAAACCGCCTACGATGTCTTGTTCAGTATTAATTAGAAATTTTAATATTAGGTACTGAATGTAATTTTAGAGATTCTCGTCAGAGGAATTAAGCGCCATTTTAACTTGAAACTTGTAGAGTTTTAAAAGCTTTTCAACAACGAACCTGTAACATCTTCCAAGAATGACTTTATTTTTAATCTATATATTATCGTGAGGTATACATATGTATATGTACAAAAGTTATTTAAAATACAGACATATGTACATGAGTTAACTGAGAAAACCTCTAGTTTATTGGCTGTGCGGTGTCGCCGCAACGCGCACATCATCATCATCATCAGCCTATAAGTGTCCACTGCTGAGCAAAAGCATCTTCTCATACGGAGAAGGTTAGATCATTAATCACCACGCTTGCTCAATGCGGTTCGCGATTTCAAACTTATAATATATAAGAAATCATATGTCCAGGTTTCCTCACGATGTTTACCTTCACCGTATGTCAGTGGTGTCTAAATAATCATACAAAGTACCTACATATAACTCGGAACAAGTCACATTGGTACTTGCCAGGTTTCGAACCCACACCCTCATGCATGAGAAGCGGGTGCCTTTTAAGTTATCTATGTAACATATGTATTATTTTATGATTTAATGTTATAATATATTTATGTATTGTATTGTCTATGGGCCTCAGATGCCTGACATAAATAAAAAATAAATAAATTAATTAAAATTAACCTCCGGGCCACCAGGACATTAACGCAACGCGCAAGCTGCTCATGAATAAGAGCCCCGTCGTCGACTTGAAACTAGTGGAGCTTTTCACAATTACTTCATTGGAGTAAGTCGTTATTTTAAATAACTTTAGTTAGTTAATTATTATGTTTTTGGCTTACTCACTTACATCGCTTACATGTCGCGGAACGCTGCTCATGAATATGGGCTTCTAGCATGGCTTGAAACTAGTCGAGTATCTCGTCAAAAACAATTACGTGAGTAAGCCGAAAATATAATAATTAATTTAGCATGTCTCACGAAAGTTATAATAAAAACTTGAGTTTGTATCACGATAATTACTTTTCTATACTCTATACTAATATTATAAAGAGGTAAAATTTGTAAGTTTGTATGTAATCTTTGGAACCGCTGGTCGGATTGCCAAAATTCTTTCACTGATAGATAGCTACAATGTTCCTGAGTGCTATAGGCTATAAACATCACGCTACGATTAAAAGGAGCCGAGCAGCGGGTGCAACCGCGAGAGAGTACCTAGTTAAAAATAAAGTCATCAACGCACTTGTAACTCCTTTAGAGTTGCATTAGTCCATAGGCTGCACCGATTACCCGCCATCAAGTTATCTGAAAGCTTGTTATCCAATCGATACAAATAAAAAACTTACCTAAACACTCAGAATCATGATCATCATAAAAGTCAATATACCTACACATTACTCAACGATCAAAACACCAGTTGAGTAAGTTATCCAAACTAATATTATAAATGCGAAAGTAACTCTGTCTGTGTGTCTTTTCTTGACGCCTAAACTACTGAACCGATTTCTTTTGAAATTTGGTACAGACATAGTTTGGAGCTTGAGAAAGGACATAGGATAGTTTTTATACCAAAAATCTGCAGGAAGTCACTATTGCACACGAACGGAGTCGCACACAAAAGCTAGTATATACTAATATTATAAAGAGGTAAAATTTGTAAGTTTGTATGTAGGGGGTAATCTTTGGAACCATTGGTCGGATTCCCAAAATTCTTTCACTGATAGATAGCTACAATGTTCCTGAGTGCTATTAGGCTATAAAACATCACGCTACGATTAAATGGAGCCGAGCAGCTAGTAAACTATAAACATTTTACGTTTAACCTAGATTCAAAAGTAAATTTCGTAAAATTCGTGCCCGATCGGCACGGCAACCATTAATCCATCGAATTATCGAAAAAAAACGGGCCGTTATTACAAAAAAACAATCATTAAAACCGTATTATAATGTTAAAAACGTGGAATTTTTTTAGTATAAGCTTTCCTTACGGTTTCACCTGTATGGAATTTAAAAGGGATTTAATATTGAAATTGTCATGGTGGCCCGAAGGTTAAGGCGCCCGCTTCTCATACATAATTATGGTTCGAAACCTGGCAAGCACCAGTGTGACTTTTACCAAATTTTAAGTACTTTGTATGATTTCTTAGACACCCACACGACGTGAAACAACCACAGTGTTGTGTTTCGCCGTGTGAGTGAGGTTACCGGAGGCCCAATCCCCGATCCCTCCCAATCCCTAAATCTACAAAACCGTAATCCCTAAAAGGTCGGTAACGCACTCGTAACTCCTCCGTTGCGGGTGTCCATGGGCGGCGCTGATTGCTTACCATCAGGTAATCCGTCTGCTCGTTTGCCGACGTATTATTACATAAAAAAAACCACCACTGACATTGGGCAAAAGAAAACATTGTGAGGAAACCTAGACCTCTAACTTATCCTACTACTATTATAAAGGCGAAAGTTTGTAAGTATGGATGTGTGGATGTTTGTTACTCTTTCACGTAAAAGCAACTGAATGGATTTAAATGAAACTTTACCACAATATAGCTTATACATCAGAATAACACATACGCTAAAATTTTTGAGGTTTCTAATGTGAGGTCGTAAAAAAACACATTTTTGCGCTTACGTTTCCAAAGCGAAGAATCTGCATGTTTATGCTGAAGGAAAAAGATCGTTAAACATGTAGTTTATAAGAGGATACTGCAGTAGCTACCTATAGACCTATGATTAGGACTCTGCAGTGCTTAGTTACCGTATTTCTTACTTATTACTAGACTACACGGGACGAACCTGAAGTCCACGCGATCGAAGTCGCGGGCAAAAGCTAGTAAGTTTATAATAGAACCAAGATTAAGGTATGTATATACTGAGTTATATACATAGAACCGACTAAATGATGTAACAATGTAGCCGTGAAGTTTCTTGCTCGTTGTTCTCCACATGAATCTACACTTTGGAACGAGCTTCACTAGTGGACAGACCGAAAGACTGACACGCACAAAGTTGAACGCTGTTTGACGTTCAAAAGTGCCTGTAGCGATCTATTTGAAATAAGTGATAGTGATTTAACTTTGAATTTGATTGCGCGGTCTCTGGACGGCGAGTAAGGGTATCTCGCCGCCCGACCAGAACCAGACCCGAGCATACAGCGCGTAGCGTTCCGCGCGCACCTCAAAGAGCCAATAGACCACCACAGACAGGGCCCTATAGGGCTGATGTTCAGCCAGGGATGCGGGATAGACGCAATGTGGCATCTCGGCCTCGGCTTAAAGCAGGTAAAGAAACTGGAGAGTTAGCCAGTAAGAGTCTGTGACTGTCTCGCCTTACCCTGGGCGGGAGAAGTCATTTGATGATTTTCCCCTGACAAAAAAGTTTTATCAGGGTGTCTCCCTTCACCGTAGGTCAGTTGTATCTAAATAATCATAGAAAGTACATATAACTCGGAAAAAGTCAAATTGGTACATGCCAGGTTTCTACGCACTTCTCATTGTTGAGGTACGGTCGCCATAACTACAGGGCCACCGGGACGTTAATAAATAAAAAAATAATGAACAAAAAGTAGCTTGAGTTAATCCCTTAGAAATAATCTTTGTAGGTTTTTTTTTTTTTCTCAAAATTGGTCCAGTAAACATAGGAAATTTTCCTCTTTTTAATAATTATCAAAAGCCGGAATAACGATAATCCACTGATAAATGATTATCCGTAGTAATTGCTTTGGAGGATTTTAACAGGTTTATTAGATACTACCGGCCCGCCCCCGCTTCGCACGGGTCCAACTATCTCGCTATCAAAGGCTCACTTTTTCCTAATCATCCCCTCTACTTTTCTAATATTTTCTTTGATAACAACCTTCTCCTGACAATAACAAACACAACATAAAAAGACTTAGCGAAATTGGTCCAGGCGTTGTTGAGTTATGCGCTTACCAACACATTTTGCGATCCACTTTTATATAATATAAGAAGATTTAAAAAGCCCGAACCGTCATTTGTTTTTCGGTCGGCAAACGAGCAGACGGATTACCTGATAGTAAGCAATCAGCCGTAGTGGTGGCCCGGAGTTTAAGGCGTCCGCTTCTCATACATAAGGGTGCGTATTCGAACTGTCAAGTACCAATGTGACATTTTCCGAGTTAAATGTACTTTCTAAGATCATTTAGACACCACTGACATACGGTGAAGGAAAACATCGTGAGGAAGCCTGGACTTATAATTTCTAGTTATATAAGTTTGAAATCGGCAATCCGTCTTGCGCAAGCGTGGTGGTTAATGCTCAAACCTTCTCCGTGTGTGAAGAGGCCTTTGCTTAACATTGAGCATTTATAGGCTGATGATGAGGACGATGAAGCAATCAGCGCCGCCCATGGACACTCGCAATACCAAAGGAGTTCCTAAAAATAGCGTACATAGGGATATAGGGACAGAGAAAGCGACTTTGTTTTATACTATGTAGAGATTCTTATCTTTTCTAAATTTCCTTTCTAACTACGATTCTTTTAGTGCATCGTGTGTAATGTCTTGTAAATTTGTTTTCCTTTTTTATATGTGATAAGTCGGGCAACGAGCAACCGGATTACCTGACGGTAAGCAATCAGCGCCGCCCATGGACACCCGCAACAACGGAGGACTTATGAGTACGTTGCCGACCTTTTGGGGATTAGGGATTTGGAGATTTTGGGAATGAGGAGGGGAAGGATTGGGCCTCCGGTAGCCGCAATTACACGGCGAAACATAACGCTGTGGTTGTTTTTCGCTGGTTTTCTGTGAGGCCGTGGTATCACTGCGGTCGAGCCGACCCATTCGTGCCTTCCTTTTCATTCCTCTTCCTTCATAAATAAATACAGGAAAACGTAATTAATTTATTGTTTTCTTCAATTTATAACATTGAACAAGCAATCGAAATATCGTTTTAAGCTCAAAGGCATTCAAGGAAAATATTTCAATTGCTAAGAATTTTCCTTTCGAATTTGCTCTGTGGAAAATTCCGAGATATTTTCGAATTGTATTCATACTTAATTAATGTAAACGTTCAATATATCTTATCCTACTATCCAAAGTAATATTATAAATGAGAAAGTAACTCTGTCTGTCTTTTCTTCACGCCTAAACTACTGAACCTATTTGTATGAAATTTAGTACAGACATAGTTTGCAACTCGAGAAAGGACATAGGATAGTTTTTAAACAAAAAATCTGCAGAAAGTCACTATTCCACGCGAACTGAGTCGCGGGCAAAAGCTAGTAGTATTATAAATGTGAAAGTTTTTAAGAATGTATGTATGTACTCGTATGTTTGATATTGTTTCACGCAAAAACAGCTGGATTGATTTGGTTGTGATTTCGTGTGTGAAAATATGACGAGTATTATATTATACTAGCTACTCTCGCGCGGTTTCACCCGCTTCTCAACTCCATTTGATCGTAGCGTGATGTTTTATAGCTTATAGCACTCAGGAACATTGTAGCTATCTATCAGTGAAAGAATTTTGGCAATCCGACCAGCGGTTCCAAAGATTACCCCCTACATACAAACTTACAAATTTTACCTCTTTATAATATTTGTATAGAAAAAATCCACTACATACATAGTATTATCACGACCACCCTGAAAAGAGTGTAGGTACGATTAAAACTAGTGACGCTGTCGCCCACGCAACAAATAAGAAATTCCACAGATGTCTAATATCGACGCATTTCTTTTATTTATGACTCATTTATTAACGCCATTCGTGACGACACGATTGTATTATCCAAAATCTGTATAATTCTAAAAGGAAAAGTGTGGGAGAGCCATGCTTCGGCACGAATGGGTCGGCTCGACGGGAGTGATACCACGGCCTCACAGAAAACCGGCGCGAAGCAACCACAGCGTTGTGTTTCGCCGTGTGTTTGAGGCTACCGGAGGCCAAATCCTTCTCCTCTCCCAATCCTCAAACCCTATTCCTCAAAAGGTCGGCAACGCACTCGTAACTCTTCCGTTGTTGCGGGTGTCCAAGGGCGGAGCTGATTGCTTACCATCAGGTAATCCGTCTGTTCGTTTGCCGACCTATCACTTACAATGAAACAGTATTTTCTTATACAATAAAAGTACTCGATAGAAGTTAACGCGCCGTACGCTCGAGTCTGGTTCTGGTCGGGCGACGAGCTTACTCGCTGTCCGCAGACCCGCGCTTACGGTGGCCGGAGATTAGACAGGGTAATAAAGAGACTTTAGTTGAGTTAGTTACAGTGATCTGTGTTTTTTTTGACAGAGTGTTCAGATAAGAAAGAAAGAAAAAGTATTTATTCGCGAAAAGACACAAAACGAACAAGATAATAAAATAAAGTTAAAATAAAAATACATTGAGCATGGTAAAAACAATATCACAAAAGTAGAGGGTAGGAGAAAAATATGCGTCCGAAAGATAAGAAAGAAGAAAGAGTCTACCGCGTAGGTTGAGTGTGGCAACCGATGTTGTGGCGAAAATATCGTTTTTTAGCAAATTCCTCAGCATTAGTAGCACCGGCTGAATCAGAATTTTGGTTGGCTTCAAAAAATTCCGGATACGAACAACCAATAACACTTTGCCTATCAAAGTCAAAGTCAAAGTCAAACGTCAAAGCATGTATTTCAATCAATCCTTAAACAGGCACTCAAGTTGAACTGTCCATCAAAGACGAAGTTCAATAATCCGTCAGTATATTTTTTAGTGTAGCTAAGTCCAATGAAACAATGAATTTATTTTTGCAAATAGGCCATAAAACGGCACGGCATAACGGCACACGTTAATTGGGTAGTTTCTTATGTCAAAAATAAATTATTTCGACGTTTCAATACAATAAAATATTGAAAAATAACTATACTTTTATTAATCAATTAATCGATTCACTAAGTTTTATATTTTTTAGCTAATTATTAAGAAATAAGTAAGCTATTTGACGCAAAAATGTTATGACGTTATACTATACTCGGTGTTTCACACAAATTTCATAGAAAAATATCGTTTTTGACGTTTGGATAAAAGTATTGAATTTGACTAGTTGGAAACTACCGTATTTATATGTGAAAAACTAGATGAAGCCGGCATTTCCTATCTGACTACTCTGAGAAGAAATGCCAAAAAAACTCAGAGGTCAGTCTCTTTTCAAGTCCTTTTTCCAAAACTCCTAAAGAGATCAGTCAGAACCTTAGAACTTCTTGGTCATCCGACGCAATTACGACAACTAACCCAGTCCAAGTTTAAAACAAAGTTCGTATAACTGTCAACGCTCATCTAAGTTTATTAATCAACCTAGTAACGTCATATCAAGATGTGGGATGAACAAAACTTTGTTAGCGAGCCCTTACAATACAACATCCTGGCTTCTGCCAGCAGTATCTTTGCTTCCTTTAGGTTTAAAGTAGCCAAGTTTTATTCCGAACTATAATCTATATCTGTGTTTTTAACCCCCGACGGGAAGAGAGGGGTGTTATAGCTTTGACGTGTCTGTCTGTCTGTCTTGGTAGTAGGGGAGCCCATGAAGGAATTTCGGTAGTTACTCGAGCGCGTCAGATTAACATATGGGGAATATTTAGTAACCTATTGAATATACCCACCATATACTTAATGTAAACAGAGGAGTGGGGGGGAAACAATATAAAAGAATAACAGTCGTTTTCGTCAGATTAGGGGGGAAAAGGTAGACGCCATGTCAAAGAAAAGGCATTTAAAAAATCTGCCGGTTTCATCGTCATTTACAACAGCAATAGAGTTTTGAACGGGTCCCGTTTCTATCCCCTTAGTTAGCCAACCCCACCACGCAATTCGGCAGATTAAAATATTTTTACGGTGAGAAATACATGGAGAATATACATTATTAATATCTGTCATGCTCGTGCACTAAAACAAAAGGAGGAGGAATGAATTGTCATTGAGACATTTTTTTTCTTTCTATCACCAAATCTTCAGAATCCAGTTACTACCTACGACACTTGAGTAACTACAAATTTAGTATCCTGGGCTCCCCTACTATGGCATCCTGCAGCCTGAACGGATGAAGCGATTTCAATTAAGTTTTTTTGTATTAAAGGTGATTTATATGCGAGTGTTCTTAGACATGTTTGACAAAATCGGTTGAGCCGTTTACAAGTTATGGGAGGTAAGTGGGGAAGGGTAACCGAAGGTCTGCAAATATACTTCGCCGTGTGAATGAGGTTACCAGATGCCGAATCCTTCCCTTCCCCATTCCCAAAATCTCTAAATCCCTAATTCCCAAAAAAATCGGCGACGCACTCCCAACTCCTTTGCTGTTGCGGGTGTCCATGGGCGGCGCTGATTGCTTACCATGAGGTAAATCCGTTCGTTCGTTAGCCGTCCAATCACATAAAAGGCTATATTTATTCCCTGCAACCCACGGTTAGAAAGCAAATTTCCAACAATAATTACATAACATTTCTTCGAAGTACAAACCTGTTCAAAAAAGGGCCGAATGAGGTAACATGCAGAGTCAAGTGACATAACAAAACTAACGTCGAAAATCCGGTTTTCCCCGAACAAGTTCAGAGTTCGCAGTTACCGTTAGAGACCAGAAATGATGGCGTCACAACAGTGTAGATGTATAAAGTTTTGATTAAGTGTATTAGTTAATTATTCGTCGTGGTGGCCTGGAGGTTAACACGCTCGCTTTTCATGCGATGAGGGTTCAAAACCTGGCAAGTACCAATGTGACTTATACCTATGTACTTTCTGAGATTATTTTAAACAACACTGACATACGGTGAAGCACGCATTAATCAAGTAGTTAGTCTATACTTCTATACTAATATTATGAAGAAGTAAAAGTTTGTAAGTTTGTATGTAGGGGGTAACATTTGGAACCACTGGTCGGATTCCCAAAATTCTTTCACTTATAGATAGCCACAATGTTCCCGAGTGCTATAGAGAGTGAAACCGCGCGGGAGGAGCTAGTATTATATACATATACATACATAAGATGATCTCCGGCTACCGTAAAACGCGGGTTTGTGGACGGTGAGTAAAGGTAGCTCGTCGCCCGACTACAACCAGACCTGAGCGTACGGCGAAAGAGCCCAAAAGATCACCACAGACGGAGCTCTATAGGGCTGATGTTTAGCCGGGGTTACGGGGGCATTCAGGGCATTGCAGGAGAAAGAACGGGTTAGTTTTTGGTCAGTAAGAGTCTGACACTCCCTCACGCCTCAAATGTGGTCCAATAGGGCTGATTTTCATCCGAGGTTGCGGGGCAAGCACAATATGGCACCGTAGCCTCTGCCTAGAGCAGGAGAAGGAGCGGGGTGGTTTTTACTCAGTAAGAGTCTGACACTCGTTGTCACACAGCTAGCTACAATACGGCCGACGTATCTCGGTGAGTCTGAAGTTAGCCGTTTGTCTGCGCAATGGATCTTTTAGGAACAAAATTGTGTACTGCGCAGCTAATCGGCTAACTTCAGACTCGCCAAAATACGTTGGCGGTATTGTACACGCAGTAGTTACAGCTGTGTGCTGTCCGTCACTCAGTACGGAAGTTTTATGTAATACTCATACATTGATTGATAGAACAACTAGAGAAACCTGTATTACTAGTTATGTAGGTATTAAAATTCAAAGTATTTAGGGCGTCGTTGGGCAAAAAAAACATCGTTTATTATATGCCTACACATACCTTTCTATCCCGATTTGTTTACAGTTTACGAGGCTTCTTAAGTTTTTTTTTTTTATTTGATAGGACGGCAAACGAGCAAACGGATTACCTGATGGTAAGCAATCAGCGCCGCCCATAGACACCCACAACAAAGAAGGAGTGCGTTGCCCACCTTTTAGGGATTGGGATTTTGGGGATTTAGGGATTGGGAAGGGATTGGGCCTCCGGTAACCTCACTCACACGGCGAAACACAACGTTGAGGTTGTTTCACGCCGGTTTTCTGTGAGGCCGTGGTATAACTCCGATCGAGCCGACCCATTCCTGCCGAAGCATGGCTCTCCCACACTTAGCAAAAATTTTATTATATTATAGCAAGCAATTATATTATAGCAAGTTTTATTTTCCAAAAAATCTTTTGGAGTAAGATTGACTTTTGGTTCGGCGGTAAAGGCGCCTGCTTCCCATATAGGAGCCGGGTGTAATGTGGCTTTTTCATAGGTGTATCTAAGATAATTTACACACCACTAGCAAACCACGGAAAACAGCATGAGGTAACCTTTTTTCTGTAAGGGGAAAATCATCACATGACTTCTTCGGCGATCAACTTCACAATGACGACACTCTAGCGTTTTCTTTTCTCCCGCTAAATCCGAAACAGGAACCTACCGAAGCTGCCGTGCCCGCATCTGCGTCAGGCGAAAGCTGAGGACGCCGTGGCGTCTGTCAAGCAGCATGAGGTAACCTGGACTTACTTATACTACTTAATGCTCAAACCTTCTCAGTGTGAGAAGAGGCCTTTGCTCAGCAGTGGGCACTTATAGGCTGATGATGTGGATGAATAATTATCTGCTGTTCATGGTGTCTTTAGTCTAATTCTCGCATAAAACACTTCTTTGTGATATCCACAAGTTGTTGTTCCGGGACTGGGTGTGATGGTGTATGTGACATTGTATGTTTGTACCCACGATACAGGCAAAAAAAGCCTTTAAAGCTTTTTAAACAAACAAATTGTATTTCTGTCTATAACCTACGATGGGTTCATTAGAGATTTTAGCTTGTAAATTGTAATTGATTTGAATTAACCTAAAATGTATGGATTTCCGCAAAGTAACACCTGATTCTATAAATTGAATTAACTCATTACATCGCCTGGGAAGTCACTATTCCACGGGAACGGAGTTGAGGGCTAAAGCTAGTAAAAAATAGGGAAGTTATTAGCTTGTTAAACTTTACTGATACTTTTTATGCGTCTAATGATGTTCTAGTGAGACAGTTACATAACATTCAATCACATACTTTTTCTAACTCATCAATCCAGTTCATCTTCACACGATTCTCGTTCGTTCTCATTCGTTCATTGTGTCTATGCGTAGTATTGTCTATTACGTAACTTACTATTTTTCCTGTGTTATGTAGTTATGTATGACTTTTTTCACGGATTTGTGTGCGCTGGTTTTTATTTTCTAGTCTTTATACTTACTAATATTATAAAGAGGTAAAATTTGACATGTGTGTAGGGGGTAATCTTTGGAACGGCTGGTCGGATTGCCAAAATTCTTTCACTGATAGATAGCTACAATGTTCCTGACTGCTATAGGCTAAATTATACTTGATTTGCGTATTTTAGTCGAGCTATAGCTTTAAACGCTGCTGTTTTTAAATACATTACTTTTATAAGCGTGCAAGGCCGCAGGCAGAAGCTAGTTAACTATGATATTTTATTGACTTTCCTTACTGCAATTGCAGATGTAAATTTTGAGAATAAAGTTTAACTAAGAAACCAGTTGATTGTGAAAATTGAGAATAAAAATCAAGCATCTACCAATGAGTCTATCTGGAAACCAATTAAAATTGGCTAAACATCGTGAGCAAAACAGATCTTATAATTACTTATGTAACTAGTTTTAAAGTCTTAAATTGGCAATTCAACTTGAGCTTTTCATCTTTAATGTTCCTTCGCCTTTTGGGGATAAGGGTTTCGGATATTTGAGGATTGGGACGAGATAGGAGCAGGGAGAGGGATTGGAAATCGGGTAACCTCACTCACACGGCGAAACACAATGCTGTGGTTGTTTCACGTCGGTTTTCTGTAAGGCCGCGGTATCACTCCGGTCGAGCCGACCCATTCGTGTCGAAGCGTCTATTATTATTATTGTTTAAATGTATTAATAAGTAAACCTATCATTAGTTATTACACTCCAGACTTCAAACAAGCTATTATAAATTACTCAGTTAGAAACTATTAAAATTTGAAGACAATAGAACGAAACTTTCAATAACATATTTATTAAATATCGTCTAGAACTTTAACAAAAGGATATCATCGCAAAATTAATAAAATCCAACCTAATATTATAAATGCGAAAGTAACTCTGTCTATCTGTCTGTATTTTTTTAACGCATAAACTACTGAACCTATTAGTGTGAAATTTGGTACAGACATAGTTTGGAACTCGATAAAGGACATAGGATAGTTTTCATACCAAAAATCGGCAGAAAGTCACACACAAAGCTAGTAAAAAATATAATATGTTTGACGTTGACATTACTAACAAAACTGTCAAACGTAATTGTATAGTCTGTGAAGACCGTCGCCGTCGGCGATCGCTTCATAGACAACTAATTCATTTTTCTCATTGTTATGTCAAAAAACGGAGGGAAAATTGAAAAAATGTTTACAAAGACATTTTTGTCGTAGAATTTTTCGTTTCAAATGAAAAAGGACTTTACAAATTGACAATATTCGCTTTCAAAGACAAAGATAAGTTAGTAAATACTTAATATCGTGTTTCCATTTGTTCTTTACAATCTGTCTCAGTGAACTTTAAACCTTTTTCAGAAATATGACGCATGAATGCGATGCTTTTTTTTTGTGAGGGGCATTTTATCAAATGGCTTCTCCCGCCCAGGGTGAGGCGAGAGAGAGTGTCGAACTCTTACTGACTAAAAACCCCCGTTCCTTCTCCTGGACCAGGTCGTGGCCGCAGTGCCTCATCGCGCTTGGCCCACGGCCCCGGCTAAGCATTGGCTATGTTGGACCCTATTTGTGGTCTATTGGCTCTTTGAGGCGCGCTATCGTGAGGAAACCTGGACTTGTAATTTCTAATTAGAAGTTTGAAATCACGCATTTGAGAGCAAGCTTAAACCTTCTCCGAGTGAGAAGAGGCCTTTGCTCAGCTGTGGGCACTTATAACCTGTGTGAACCTGGCACCCGACTTTGGCAAAATTGGTTTTTAGGGTTCCGTAGCCAAAATGGCAAAAACGGAACCCTTATAGTTTCGTCATGTCCGTCTGTCCGTCTGTCCGTCTGTCCGTCTGTCCGTCTGTCACAGCCGATTTACTCGGAAACTATAAGTACTACAGTGATGAAATTTGATGGGAATATGTGTTGTATGAACCGCTACAAAATTATGACACTAAATAGTAAAAAAAAGAATTGGGGGTGGGGCCCCCCATACATGTAACTGAGGGATGAAAATTTTTTTTTCGATGTACATACCCGTGTGGGGTATCAATGGAAAGGTCTTTTAAAATGATATAAAGTTTTCTAAAAAACATTTTTCTTAAAGTGAACGGTTTTTGAGATATCAGCTCTCAAAGTCGTAAAAAGTATGTCCCCCCCCTCTATTTTTATAACTACGGGGTATAAAATTCTAAAAAAAAATAGAGGTGATGCATGCTAATTAACTCTTTCAACGATTTTTGGTTTGATCAAAGTATCTCTTATAGTTTTTGAGATAGGTTGATTTAACTGTAATTTTGGTTAAGTTATTGTGCTTACACTGAAAACGATGGCTGAACCTTATAAGATAGATCAAAAAATATACTACAGTATTGTACACCTTTAAAAATCCGCGATGATATAAAATCTTTATAATGTAGGTACTTTTTACGAGAAATATTAGCTTATTCAAGCAATACGCCATTAATCCTTATCCAGTAATGTACCTTAAATGCATTGTGCATTGACATAATAAGTTTATTATATTTGCTGCTACGGAACCCTTTGTGCGCGAGCCCGACTCGCACTTGGCCGGTTTTTTAATGGTTTTTCGAAAGATTTCGATTAGTAGTGGATAGTAGTGAAGCCATTTTTGTTAGTAGTAAAACAAAAAAAAAAAAAAAAAAATAGTTAAAAAATGTCATCCCCCGAAAATCAAAAAAATTGTTTTTTCCGGCTGTTTCTCATAGATAAACGTTAGTAGTGGATTGTAGTGCAATTTTATTCGTTTGTAGTAAAACAGAAGAACAAAAAATCGTTTCGGAGTATTTTTTGAAAACGATTTTTATGACCTGAATACTGTTTCAAGGCATATACGATTACTACTAACGTTAGATTTGACTAAAAATGGTTCCTAGAGGTTAGTAGTGAAATAATTTTCGATAATAGTAAAGGTACATGTTGACTAGAAGCACTTGAGATGAGCCAAACTTGTTTCGGAGCGATATTTGCTGGATATAATCTGTTTGAAGATAAATACGACTACTACAAACGTTGAAATTGACTAAAAAGGGTTCGTAGAGGTTTGTAGTGAAAGAATTTTCGATAGTTGTAAAGGTACATGTTGACTAGAAGCACTTGAGATGAGCCAAACTTGTTTCGGAGTGATATTTGCTGGATAATTTTTTTTGATGATAAATACGACTACAACAAACGTTGAAATTGACTAAAAAGGGTTCGTAGAGGTTTGTAGTGAAAGAATTTTCGATAGTAGTAAAGGTACATGTTGACTAGAAGCACTTGAGACGAGCCAAACTTGTTTCGGAGCGATGTTTGCTGGATATAATCTGTTTGAAGATAAATGCGACTACTACAAACGTTGAAATTGACTAAAAAGGGTTCGTAGAGGTTTGTAGTGAAAGAATTTTCGATAGTAGTAAAGGTACATGTTGACTATAAGCACTTGAGATGAGCCAAACTTGTTTCGGAGCGATATTTGCTGGAAAATTTTTTTTGATGATAAATACGGCTAAACAAACGTTGAAATTGACTAAAAAGGGTTCGCAGAGGTTTGTAGTGAAAGAATTTTCGATAGTAGTAAAGGTACATGTTGACTAGAAGCACTTGAGATGAGCCAAACTTGTTTCGGAGCGATATTTGCTGGATAATTTTTTTTAATGATAAATACGGCTAAACAAACGTTGAAATTGACTAAAAAGGGTTCGCAGAGGTTTGTAGTGAAAGAATTTTCGATAGTAGTAAAGGTACATGTTGACTAGAAGCACTTGAGATGAGCCAAACTTGTTTCAGAGTGATATTTGCTGGATAATTTTTTTTGATGATAAATACGACTACAACAAACGTTGAAATTGACTAAAAAGGGTTCGTAGAGGTTTGTAGTAAAAGAATTTTCGATAGTAGTAAAGGTACATGTTGACTAGAAGCACTTGAGACGAGCCAAACTTGTTTCGGAGCGATGTTTGCTGGATATAATCTGTTTGAAGATAAATGCGACTACTACAAACGTTGAAATTGACTAAAAAGGGTTCGTAGAGGTTTGTAGTGAAAGAATTTTCGATAGTAGTAAAGGTACATGTTGACTATAAGCACTTGAGATGAGCCAAACTTGTTTCGGAGCGATATTTGCTGGATAATTTTTTTTAATGATAAATACGGCTAAACAAACGTTGAAATTGACTAAAAAGGGTTCGTAGAGGTTTGTAGTGAAAGAATTTTCGATAGTAGTAAAGGTACATGTTGACTATAAGCACTTGAGATGAGCCAAACTTGTTTCGGAGCGATATTTGCTGGATAATTTTTTTTGATGATAAATACGGCTAAACAAACGTTGAAATTGACTAAAAAGGGTTCGCAGAGGTTTGTAGTGAAAGAATTTTCGATAGTAGTAAAGGTACATGTTGACTAGAAGCACTTGAGATGAGCCAAACTTATTTCGGAGCGATATTTGCTGGATAAATTTTTTTTGATGATAAATACGACTACTACAAACGTTGAAATTGACTAAAAAGGGTTCGTAGAGGTTTGTAGTGAAAGAATTTTCGATAGTAGTAAAGGTACATGTTGACTAGAAGCACTTGAGATGAGCCAAACTTATTTCGGAGCGATAGTTGCTGGATAAAATTTTTTTGATGATAAATACGACTACTACAAACGTTGAAATTGACTAAAAAGGGTTCGTAGAGGTTTGTAGTGAAAGAATTTTCGATAGTAGTAAAGGTACATGTTGACTAGAAGCACTTGAGATGAGCCAAACTTGTTTCGGAGCGATATTTGCTGGATAAATTTTTTTGATGATAAATACGTCTACTACAAACGTTGAAATTGACTAAAAAGGGTTCGTAGAGGTTTGTAGTGAAAGAATTTTCGATAGTAGTAAAGGTACATGTTGACTAGAAGCACTTGAGATGAGCCAAACTTGTTTCGGAGTGATATTTGCTGGATAATTTTTTTTGATGATAAATACGACTACAACAAACGTTGAAATTGACTAAAACGGGTTCGTAGAGGTTTGTAGTGAAAGAATTTTCGATAGTAGTAAAGGTACATGTTGACTAGAAGCACTTGAGATGAGCCAAACTTGTTTCGGAGTGATATTTGCTGGATAATTTTTTTTGATGATAAATACGACTACAACAAACGTTGAAATTGACTAAAACGGGTTCGTAGAGGTTTGTAGTGAAAGAATTTTCGATAGTAGTAAAGGTACATGTTGACTAGAAGCACTTGAGACGAGCCAAACTTGTTTCGGAGCGATGTTTGCTGGATATAATCTGTTTGAAGATAAACGCGACTACTACAAACGTTTAAATTGACTAAAAAGGGTTCGTAGAGGTTTGTAGTGAAATAATTTTCGATAGTAGTAAAGGTACATGTTGACTAGAAGCACTTGAGATGAGCCAAACTTCTTTCGGAGCGATATTAGCTGGATAAATTTTTTTTGATGATAAATACGACTACTACAAACGTTGAAATTGACTAAAAAGGGTTCGTAGAGGTTTGTAGTGAAAGAATTTTCGATAGTTGTAAAGGTACATGTTGACTAGAAGCACTTGAGATGAGCCAAACTTATTTCGGAGCGATAGTTGCTGGATAAAATTTGTTTGATGATAAATACGACTTCTACAAACGTTAAGAATAATTAAAAAGAGTTCGTAGAGGTTAGTAGTGAAAGAATTTTCGATAGTAGTAAGTTACATGTTGACTAAAAGCACTTGAGATGAGCCAAACTTGTTTCGGAGCGATGTTTGCTGGATAATATTTTTTTGATGATAAATACGACTACTACAAACGTTGAAATTGACTAAAAAGGGTTCGTAGAGGTTTGTAGTGAAAGAATTTTCGATAGTTGTAAAGGTACATGTTGACTAGAAGCACTTGAGATGAGCCAAACTTATTTCGGAGCGATAGTTGCTGGATAAAATTTTTTTGATGATAAATACGACTACTACAAACGTTGAAATTGACTAAAAAGGGTTCGTAGAGGTTTGTAGTGAAAGAATTTTCGATAGTTGTAAAGGTACATGTTGACTAGAAGCACTTGAGATGAGCCAAACTTATTTCGGAGCGATAGTTGCTGGATAAAATTTTTTTGATGATAAATACGACTACTACAAACGTTGAAATTGACTAAAAAGGGTTCGTAGAGGTTTGTAGTGAAAGAATTTTCGATAGTAGTAAAGGTACATGTTGACTAGAAGCACTTGAGATGAGCCAAACTTGTTCATCCAGCCAACAATCCTTGTTCATTGTTTTATCCAGCAAATATCGCTCTGAAATCAGTTTGGCTCATCTCAAGTGCTTCTAGTCAACATGTACCTTTACTACTATCGAAAATTCTTTTACTACAAACCTCTACGAACCCTTTTTAGTCAATTTCAACGTTTGTAGTAGTCGTATTTATCATCAAAAAAATTTTATCCAGCAACTATCGCTCCGAAATAAGTTTGGCTCATCTCAAGTGCTTCTAGTCAACATGTACCTTTACAACTATCGAAAATTCTTTCACTACAAACCTCTACGAACCCTTTTTAGTCAATTTCAACGTTTGTAGTAGTCGTATTTATCATCAAAAAAATTTTATCCAGCAAATATCGCTCCGAAACAAGTTTGGCTCATCTCAAGTGCTTCTAGTCAACATGTACCTTTACTACTATCGAAAATTATTTCACTACTAACCTCTAGGAACCCTTTTTAGGCAAATCTAACGTTAGTAGTAATCGTATATGCCTTGAAACAGTATTCAGGTCATAAAAATCGTTTTCAAAAAATACTCCGAAACGATTTTTTTTTTCTTCTGTTTTACTACAAACGAATAAAATTGCACTACAATCCACTACTAACGTTTATCTATGAGAAACAGCCGGAAAAAACAAATTTTTTGATTTTCGGGGGGTGACATTTTTTAACTATTTTTTTTTTTTATTTTTGTTTTACTACTAACAAAAATGGCTTCACTACTATCCACTACTAATCGAAATCTTTCGAAAAACCATTAAAAAAACCAATTTTGCCAAAGTCGGGTGCCAGGTTCACACAGGTGCACTTATAGGCTGATGACGATGATAAAGGTCACAATAGATACTGTTTTTGAACAGACAAACCGTAAGACATACTAGATTTATGGAAAATAACGACTTAATTACGAGAATTAACGTGGCTACTCATTAAGAGTCCCGTTGTGACTTGAAACTAGTAGAGCTTTCTCTGTTAATTCACGTGAGTTAGAACGTCGACGCGACGCGACGCGCACGCTGCTCATGAATTAGGGTCCCGTTGTGTAAACGATTCGAGATTTATTTGTTTATTTAATACTTTACGTACAATAATAATACAAAGGCGGCCTTAATGCCCGACGGCATTCTCCATTTACTCACAATTGATTCATAAATAAATGATTATGTTTTTTTATGAGTTGAGTAAGTCATTATTATTAATAAATTTAATAGCTACCGTTTCTTTACTGAATAAAAAGCTTTCTTTTCTTACGCATGTATACTCCCCTACATCACCTTATTACATAACAAACAAAACTCAATAAAGCTAACAACATCCCTTTATAAATAAATACTAACATCTTACCTACATTAAATCTATAAATTTACTTACACAAATAATTCTTAAGTACTTGTTTGGTAACATAACTAAGTTTCTTTACAAGTACGCTCTCTATATACTTAAACATATTTCAAATATCGTGTGGGTGGTCTAAATTCAGCTTGGTGATCTACGAAAGAGGATTACTTACAGCCTTTCTTGGTACTGAGGGATCAGACTAGATTTTTGGTTGCCATGACAACCGATTAGTTTCTTTTTAACCCCCGACGCAAAAAGAGGGGTGTTATAAGTTTGACGTGTCTGTCTGTCTGTGGCATCCTGGAGCCTGAACGGGTGAAGCGATTTCAATTTAGTTTTTTTGTGTTAAAGGTGACTTACGTGCGAGTGTTCTTGTTGAAACATGCCTATGTTTGACGAAAATCGGTTGAGCCGTTTAGAAGTTATGTGGGCTTAAGTGGGGAAGGGTAACCGAAGGTCTGCAAATATACTCGAGTGGGGTGTCAAATGAAAGCGCACTAAAAGAGAATGTTGATGACTCAATCGAGAGAAAATGAAAATAAAGTACTTATAAAAAGTATAAAATAAAAAAAATAAATTAGACCCCCGACAAAATAGAAATATGTAGTAGATAATAAAATGTTCGGATCGGTCCCCCAACGCCATGTTTTTATTTAATTATTACTTTTAAAGGAATATCGTGGTGGCCCGGAGGTCGTGGTGGCCCGGAGGTTAAGGAGCCCGCTTCTCGTGCATGAGGGTGTGGGTTCGAAACCTGACAAGTACCAATGTGACTTTTTCCGAGTTATATGTACTTTCTATGATTATTTAGACACCATTGACATACGGTGAAGGTAAAACATCGTGAGGAAACCTGGACTTATAATTTCTAATTATAAGTTTAAAATCGCCAACCCGCATTGAGCAAGCGTGGTAATTAATGCTCTAACCTTCTCAGTATGAGAAGAGGCCTTTGCTCAGCAGTGGGCATTTATAGGCTGATGATGATAATGAAAGGAATATTAGATTTTTATACTATAGGTCGGCAAACGAGCCAACGGATTACCTGTTGGTAAGCAATCAGCGCCGCCCATGGACACCCCAAACACCAAAGGAGTTACGAGTGCGCTGCCTTTTAGGGATAAGGGTTTCGGATATTGATTGGGAAGGGATGGGGGTTGGGTTTCTGGTCCGGTCACACGTCGAAACACAACGCTGTAGTTGTTTCACGTCGGTTTTCTGTGCCAGCCACCGCGCCAACTGTGCAGTCCAGTCTATCAATCCTCTTCACTGAATAGTACACTAGTCGCTTTCTCGTCAAGGTCAGGTTGACTGGACCAAGAGAGACTTTTGTCGTTTGAACAATACAAAGTTTTACTACTTACCTTTTTGGTACTATTTTTTTATGTAAATTTTAGGTCGGCAATCGAGCAGCCGGATTACCTGTTTGATTGTGAACGATACACAGATTTTTAATCTCGTATACTAAACCACAGAAGCCATTGATGGCTTATACATGGCTAGCGAGTTCAGAAAGTTTATGATAGATCTCACATAAGGTTACAATAATGGGTATACTTAATAATGTATTCGTGGAACTGTAAATCTTAGTCTAGTAATCTTTGTATTAGTGGATCTTCAATTTGGAACGAGCAAATAGCTTCACTAGAGGACATACCGACAGACTGACACAAAAAAATGAACCTTTTCAAATAATAATATTATTTTTTGACGGAAAAATAGCTTCTCTGAATTTATGGTTTTTTTTATGTAATAGGTCGGCAAACGAGCAACGGAATAACTGATAGTAAACAATCAGCGCCGCCCATGGACACCCGCAACGGAGGAGTTACGAGTGCGTTGCCGGCCTTTTAGGGATTAGGGATTTGGAGATTTAGGGATTGGGGAAGGGGAAGGATTGGGCCTCCGGTAACCTCACTCACATGGCGAAACACAAAGCTGTGGTTGTTTCACGCCCGTTTTCTGTGAGGCCATGCTATCACTCCGGTCGAGCCGACCTATTCGTGCCGAAGCATGGCTCTCCCACACTTACCATTGCTATTTGGTACCAGACAACAGAATGGCTGAACCAAGTCGACTCCACCTAGTTGCATTTGTTATAATTATAATTAGTTCATTTAATCATTAAAATGTAGGAAGTACCTCATTGTTACCCCAACATATGTTTTTCTTAATCCAAATGTCAAAAACGATACTTTTCTATGAAATTTGTATGAAAATCTGACTTATCAAGTCATCTAGTATTTTTTCGTAGTAATATCTTATAATAATAGCTTACTTATTTGTTAATATTGTTTAGTAAATAAATATCAAAAAAAATTAGTGTATCAATCAATCGATGATTAAAAGTATAGTTATTTTTTAATATAAAATATTATTGTATTGAAAACTCAAATTTATTTATTTTTGACCCAGGAAACTACCCAATTTTAACGATAAGCCAAAAAAAACTTAAGAAAGTACACCCAGAAGGGACACGTTGATTTCAATTTGCATAGGCATATCTTTTCATTAAAATATAGAACCTCATTGGATCCTGCAAAAATATTTATCTTAGACTTTTTCGATAAGTTACCCAGTACTAGTGCGTACTTCACGTAGCTACAAAAATTACACGTCTTTTAAAAGTATTAAAAATTCCACGCGACCAAGCCCTTTGACTGAACTCACTACAATAAAACTGCATCCATTACTTGCAAGTCTAACAATCGTAAAGCGAACTCAATCAAAATGGCTGGTACCTACTCGTATAGATTCACAAAACCGGTTCCCGAACGAACTGCAATGATACTGACATTACAAAAGACTAAAGTTATTGAACTTAGGTTTTACCCGGCCGCCATTTTTGTTACAACAGTTCTGTAGAGTATGATCTTGTGTTTTTTTTTTTACATTTTAGGCAAAGGTTTATACATTATCAAGTACCTATTACTAAGCGATTAATGAACACTTGGAAAATTAGAGGGCTTAAATATGAGTTTTGTGTAAATATGTCTTAATATAATTATCGTCATCATCAGCCTACAAGTGCCCACTGCTAAGCAAAGGCTTCTTCTCACACGAAGAAGGTTTGAGCATTAATAACCACGAAGGTTTGAGCATTGAGAAGTTGGCAATAGTCAGGTTTGCGGGGCAAGCGCAACAAGGAAACGCAGCCTCGGCTTGGACTAAGGCGAAGAAATGGGGTAAGTTTTTAGTCAGTAAGAGTCTGACACTCTCTCTCGCCATACCTTAGGCGAGAGGTGTCATTTGTTGGTTATCCCATCACAAAAAAGGTTGCCTTACGGTGTTTTCCTTCACCAATCAATTTATAAACGTACTAATGTTCTAAAATAAAATCGATGTTAAAATCGATTCTAGACTAGACTTCTGTTTTACAATTCAAAAACAGAAACGGAAAATAACTACTAAATTATACCTATGTATAATCTCAGTCTAAGTTCAAATACATCTGCGACCGATTACCGTAGGTACTAATCACTTTATAAACATTGATATTTATAAACATATACAACTACATATACATTTGTTTAATTGTATAGCTATGCATACTGTATATGTTTACATATTATAATACAAAGAGTAGCTGTTATTACATTGATAAAACTAAACAAACAATCTTTTGTTGCGGATTATTCATTCAGTTTTACGAGATGACATTTGACAGCGCACTGAGCGGCCATCTTGCTTTTTTTATATTTCTTTTCTTAGGTTAAAGGCTTCGTAAAAAATACAGTTTTTATCTACAAAAGACAACGCCTGCATAGAATTAAATTTCTCTTCTCAATTTAGTTTTGATTCTTTGGGGATATCGCGATAAAAAAGTATTCTAAGTTACTCCCTTTTTTGTCAGGCGAGAAAATCATCAAATCTTCTCCCACCCAGGGTGTAGCGTGATGGAGTATCCAGAGTCAAGCGTAAAGCGCGAAGCGTTCCACGCGCGATGTCATTCATCAGAGTCTTGATATCTCCTGTGTCTAGCAGCGATACGAAGACCAGATGAAGATCGTGATCAATGACGTGGAATTTAAGAGGCCTATGTCTAGAAGCCGACGGAATTCATTTAAGCACGATAATTTGTTTTTCTTGTTGCCAGAGAGCCAACAAGGTAAGTCGTTAAACTAACCTTAGGTATTTAAATTACGATCTAGCACTGATCTCGATGTTTTCCCCAAGAGAACTAATTAATTCTATTAACATGATAGCTAACTGACATTACTTGATTTGGTGAAACCTATTCCGCTAGCTTGTTTCCGACTGACTAAAACATGTAGGTTGCTGTAAAAGTAACGTCTGCTAAAACATTATACCTACAATAAAGTATAATTATTCGTTATTGTTAAGAATGATAAATATACCTTCCGACTTCAAAAGATTAGTTAGGTAGGTAGCGCGCAAAAAGAAAAATTAATAACATATTAACTTCATCCATCTTTATAAATTAAAAATACCTCTATTACAAAAGGCGCCAAAATAAATCATCATTTTAAATTTGACAGCCCGCCATTTGTAATTCTTACTTTTTATTCATTCACGTTATATGGCAAAGGAATTCCGCATTATGCCACCATTCTACCTGTAGCATATTACGCCTTATAAATTGATTGAGTAGTTTTACATAAAAGTTTCTTTAGTTTTTATAGACATGCGATATAAATGTACCGTGAAGGAGCGCGGGCATCGGTAATTTGAATAAAATTGCATAGCAATTGCATTATTTCGCGTGTTACGAACAATTATATTGTCTCTCATAGGTTCATGTACACACAGACGTGAGTTATGTATAAACTATCTATAATACAGAACAAAAATAAATCGCGAAATATGTTGGTAAGCGCGTAACTCAATAACGCCTGGACCCATTTTGCCAATACTTTTTTTATGTAACTAGCAGACCCAGCCACGCCTTGCTGTTTGCTGTGGCTAAGGTTCTTATCAAAATCCTATATTTATATCCTATCTTTCAAGTTGGATCAAAATGCACACGGAATGCAACTCAAATTTAATAAAATAAATCGCTTTAGTAGTTTAGGAGTCCATCGCGGACAAACACGTGACCCGAAATTTTTTTTATATCGAGATAGGTCGGCTAGAGACCAGACGGGTTACCTGATGGTAAGCAATCAGCGCCGGCCATGGACACTCGTCATACCAGAGGAGTCGATGTTGACCTCTTGTGGGTTATACGGAATTAAAGCATCGGGGATTAGAGGATAAGCCGGCAACGCACTTGCAGTTTTAGTAACTCCTTCGGTATTATTAAGATTTACGAGTGCCCATGAGCGGAGTTGATCGCGTACCATCAGATTGTTCCCCTGTTGAAATAAATACAGCCTATTGAGAACTTTCCTCTTTGGACAATCTATGTAAGTTCTAAGAATGTCGAGGCAGTGTCAAGAACGCTCTCAGGCACGCTGTTATAGTAGCGGTAAGACCCCTCTTTAAGAAGTAACTTCCGTCTGAGAACTCCTGGTTCCTATAGGGCTGATGTTCAGCCGGGATTAATGGGCTACGGCAATATGGGACCGCGGCCTTGGCCTAGAGCAGGAGAAGGAACGGGGCGGTTATTAGTCAGTAAGAGTCTGACACTCTCACAAATAGAAAAGTGTTGAGAACTCTTCGGAGAATCAGTTTGGACTGAATATTATTGTGATGTTTTTCTTATCACGGAATGTGGATACACATCATCACTGTAAAGTTTATAACAAAGCAAATAAATAAATGGATGGGAAGTTATGAGAATATGTATTTATATTTTGACGCTAGCTTTTCCATTCAAGGAATAACACACTTGACGTTTTCAATTAAACAAGTTCTTTTCCGCTATGCAAGAAATTCTAATGATACGTACTTAGTTACTATTACATGAGTAATTTATAGTTTTATCTATACTAATAATAAAATTTGTAAGTTTGTATGTAGGGGGTAATCTTTGACTGGTAGATAGCTACAATGTTCCTGTGTGCTGTAGGCAGCGGGTGATACCACGCGAGAAAGCTAGTCAGTAAATAAAGAAAAAAAAAATTTGTATTTTTTATACAATAAAATATGTACCTACATCAAATTTTTTGAACCTATAATCGTAATTTAAGTGTGGGAGAGCCATGCTTCGGCACCAAAGAGGATACACGAAAGGGGTTTATCGTCATTGTTAGCCACGGAACGGCCAGCTCGCGCATTGTCTTAAAAGACTGTCATTCATTGTTTTGACAATATAGTTTTGCTCAACTTCGTGTGCTAGGGATGTTTCAGGTCGGTTTTATGTGAGGCCGTGGCAATGGCATGCATGCAAGCATGGCTCTCCCACACTTGTTAATGTTAATGCAGGGGCCACACTGACGAGTACTACCATTAATTATTGCGATAATGGACGCTAACCGTAGGTGTAGCCACGACTTATTTACGCGATAATTTGACAACGTCATTAACTACGGTATATCAAAGAGATAAGCGCGGGAATTAATGTGGTGTAGCGGCCATACTACGTCTGTTGCAGTATGCTTGTTTTCATGCTGAGCACTTGGCCTTTTTGCGCCGTGCATACTTTCCTTATAAGTTGTACCTAATGTGTCTTTTTTTTTAATTTTTGCGGTGCAAATAAATAATTTTTCTTTCTTTCTTTCTTTTCTATTTAAGTAAAATTGGGTAGTTTCATAGGTGAAAAATAAATTAATTCGACGTTTCAATACAATAAAACTTTGTAAAATAATTAACTATACTTTTAGTCGTCGCGTCGGTCTGTCGATATAATAAATTTTCGATATTTTTCGCTACCTAATTTTTAACAAATAAATAAGCTATTTGACGCAAAAATAATATGACGTCATAAATCAGAGTTTCATACTTTCATAGAAAAGTATAGCTTTTTTACATTTGGATAAAAGTATTGAATTTGACTAATTGGAAACTAGCTTAGTGTACCTACTACATATTTCTATCGCAAAAGATGGCGATTCATTTTGACATTTCGATTAAATTATTCGCCGCGATTATTATCCCAGTAAAGATCACACCCAATTCTCAAGCACGAGGGTTCGAAATGTGGCAAGTACCAATGTGCCTTTTTCCGAGTTATATGTACTTTCTACGATTATTTAGACACAACTGAAGTACGTCGAAGGAAAACGTCATGGAGGTAACCTGGACTTATAATTTCTAATTATAAGTTTGAAATCGCCAATCCGGCTTGGGCAAGCGTGGCGATTAATGCTCAAACTTCTCCGTGTGAGAGTTAAGGCCTTTGCTGAGCAGTGGAGACTTATAGGTTGATGATTTGAAATTTCGCTAGTGGACAATGAATTACGTTAGCCGTTAGTGTCAATACTTTTTTTCCCAATAAGTAAAGGTAACTTACTCAGTCTGCCACTAAAATGCTGTTTGTTACGTGTGAAAATCCAAGTCAACACTTGGCAACTATAAAGTAGACTTGATTTTTTTACATTAATGTCAAGAACTTAAGATGTCGATGAATAATAAATTAAAACATACATACGTTGTATAGTTAATCTTTATATTGTGGCGTAGTTTACCTAATGTATACGATGTTTTTTCCTTAAGAAAGAAGGTACCTTAATACTCAAAGTAGGTTTGTACTTTAATTAATTTGTTTATGGTTTGATAAAACGTATTACCAGCTTAAGTTGCATCGCGTATAGTATTGGTTTTATATCATAACCGTTGAACATTACATTTATTTATTTGATATTATAAAATAAAGCAACTAGATTTATTAACTTATTATTCACTTCTTTGTAAGAAACTGGAAAAGGTAAAATAAAATTAATTTGCAAAAAATAATAAAAAAAAAATGATTTCTTTTCTCATTTAATTTAGCCTGACTAAATTTAGATATTAATTAAAACATAAAAATCTTAAAATAATTGTAAATTGATATAGGCAGAATACCCCGAATACCTTTATCTTTAATTCAATTCAAAATTCGAAATTCGAAATTCAAAAAGACTACAGACCAAAAATTCTCCTTTTCTATTTTATTTTCACGTAAGTACCTACAACTAAACGTACTTAACGTTGTTATCGTCTTAATTAAATTCGAAACCAAACAATTATCCGTGTGATCGATAGAAAACAAAACAAAGCGGACTAATTTACAAACAGTAACGAGTCTTAACAACGTCAAAACTGTCTTATCTTGTTAGAAACGAACAATAAACAAAGCAACTAAAACATTTGGTTTGATACAATTACTGACTAACTGAGTTACGTACGGGAGTGGTTTATGGTTAACATAACCTATAAAAGTTTCTTACAATGAAATTATATCGAAAATAACAGTATTCCTATTTAATTACTCACTTCGTCAGCCTTTGGGTGCTCATGTGTACAATGCACATGATGATGTTCACTAACTGTCACGGAAAATACACTAAATATGCACAGAAACACCAGAAAACACAACACAAGACCAATGTTTTGGTACATTTTCGCTACAAAAACAGATATTTCACTCACTAAAAGTAATAAAAAACTGTTTGTTTACATTTTAAAATTTCGTGAACGTAATTACGCGCGCTCACTCACAGAAATTCGCGAGGAAACTAAAATATAAATGAATGGAATGGTTAGTTGAGTGAAGTCAGCTACATTATCAACAGCTGATGGCAATCGAGGGCGGCCATATTACTTCCCATTCACTATCTCTTTTTAACTCAAATAAACATCATATAAAAGACAGAGATAGATATAACGCGTGTGATGTCAATTGATTTACTAAGAGTAGTTTTCGCAGTACGGAATCGTGATCGTAAAATTGAATTCATTATTATTTTCGTTTTTATAAAAAATTATGAGTGAAACGTTAATTTATTATTAAATATTCTTTGTAGTTTAAGTATGGAGTTGGTTCCCCTTTAGTTCGTATATTATATAGGGTATAAAACGTCAGACAAATTAACAAAACAAGTAACCTTTGGCAGATTGTGTACTTAGGTACTTTATTGTTATTGATTGTATTGCGGCAAGGTAGCAAACTAGAAATGTGGTTTGGTAAACTCATAACTTACGATTTACGTAGGTATACACATTATTATATATATGGCATATAGTAATTTTATTATGTGTAAGTGTATGTTATAACATTTTACTTGCACATTTTATGTGTGTGTGTGAGAGTCATGCTTCGGCACGAATGAGTCTGCTTGACCGGAGTGATACCACGGCCTCACAGAAAACCGGCCTGAAACAACCACAGCGTTGTGTTTCGCCGTGTTATGGAGGTTACCGGAAGCCCAATTGTTCCCCTCCCCCAATCCCAAAATCTCCAAATCCCTAATCCCCAAAAGGTCGGCAACGCACTCGTAACTCCTCTGTTGCGGGTGTCCATAGGCGGCGCAAGTTTTTCACCATCAGGTAATCCGTCTGCTCGTTTGTCGACCATGCCATATTGTATTTCTTATAGCAAATCAATGAATGAATGTATGAATGATTATCTTTGTTTTTATCATCATCAGCCTATAAGTGCCCACTGCTGGGCAAAGGCCTCTTCTCACGTACAAGGTTTGAGCATTAATCCCCACGCTTGCTCAATGCGGCTTGGCGATATCAAACTTTGAATTAGAAATTATAAGTCCAGGTTTCCTCACGATGTTTTCCTTCACCGTATGTCAGTGGTGTCTAAATAATCATAGAAATTATATAGGTATAACTCGGAGTAAGTCACATTGGTACTTGCCAGGTTAAGGCCTGCACTCTCATGCATGAGAAGCGGGCGCCTTAACCTCCAGGGTACCTACCACGACTACAATCTTTGTTTTACAAATTTTATTGTACCTTTTTAGTGAAAAGTTCTTTTTCTCTACAAAACTAGGTAGGTTCTCAATTGAGTAGTTTCCTAGTTCAAAAATAAAACAATGTAATATCGAAAAATAACTATACCTACTTTTATTCATCGATCGATTGAGACACTAAATTTTAGATATTTTTAGAAAATTTTTATTAAGAAATAAGTACGCTATTTGACGCAAAAATACTATGACGCCATAACTCAGTTTTCCATACAAATTTCATTGAAAAGTATAGTTTTTGACATTTGGATAAAAGTATTGAATTTGACTAGTTGGAAACCGTAGGTGCCTATTATTCGCAAAACAAAGTAGGTACCCAAAACCTAAGGCAAAACAGACTTGCCTACCTAGTTTGGTAACTCATCTTCAGCACAGACGTCACATTGTCAACAGGATAGAAAGTCTATAAACTCTTAATCTATGTCATGGTCTATCTGATGCGTAATTGCATCTAAATCCGTTTAGCTGTTCTCGTGTGATATTAGAATCAAAACAAACAAACTCATAACTCCTTTGGTGTTGCGTGTGTCTACGGGCGGCGCCGATTGCTTACCATCAGGAAATTTTGTTTGTTTGCCGACCAATTGCATAGAAAAAATATGCATTTGCTGTAACAACCATGTTTAACTTTATAAGGCAGGTGGAAAATCGCATTTTTAAAGGGTTCGCGCGGGATTGTGACTATAACCAAACCCGAGCAGAGGTACACGATTCACAAGAAAATAAGTAAATATAGTCATAGTCAATCGTATTTTTTTTCTTTGTTATGGATTAGGCGGCAAGCGATCAGACGACCTGAGGTCTCGTTTACGTATACGCGGGGCGTTGCGCGACGCATATTTCGTTTGTCGTACATTACAGCATCAAGTCATGTCAACGGCCGTGCAAACACAAAACATATGAACATCACGAGCAATGTATGACGAACTGCACATCGCTTCGCACAACGCGCTGCTTAAACGTAAATGAGGCCTGATAGTAGGTAAGTGATTTGCACCGCCAATGGATACACGCAACACAAGAGGAGTCACAGGCACGTTGCCGGCATTTTTAGAAGGAGTAAGCGCATTTCTTGAAGGTTTGAAGGTCGTATCGGTTCTCGAACCGATACGACCTTCAAACCTTCACATCTTTCGGCGGCAGTATTCTCGAATACTGCCGCCGAAAGATCATTTCAAAGTTTTGCTGTGTGGGGCAAAAGTTTCGCGAAAATCCCACAGTTGTTGACTACCATCTATGTGATGGGGATGGAAATGTTTTCGCGTAGAAAGATGCGGCGGGGATCAAACCGAACAATTCCTCAGAAGACTCCCATGATATAGGTAGGTACCTATGCGATAGAGAACGCATAGCGAGGCTACACCTGTATGTAGTGCCAAAGAGTCCAACCGGTTCGAGATAACGCAGCAGTCTACGATTCGGACAGCTCGTCGCTGAATGCGGTCCATAAGTAGAAGCCGGTTTTGGGGTGCCCCCGCCCAAAGATGAGCACAGTATTCCAAAAGGGGTCGATTGCTTAGTCAAAGTCAAAATCATTTATTCCAACTACACTATAAATAGGTACTTTTGACACGTCGAAATAGAGAATTAGTCTGTCAGTCTGTTCGTCAGTGAAGCTAGGTGCTCATTCCAAATCAAGAAACTCCATAACATTACTGACCCGTCAGCTCCTTTGCCACACCATCACCAAAAAACCGCTCTTTTTACCCTTCATAGATTAACCAAAGAGTTTTCCTAACACATTATAAGTGTCAAACAATAAAATACCTAACTTTCGCTTTTAAAAAAAATTAAAAGTTTGAACACGTTCCATTGTGTAACATTGGTCAATATGTCAGACGCGCGCTAAATATTAACGGTCTTACTAATAAAGTTCGGTTACACACTTGTTTAACATTTTGATAGCTATTCATTGAATAGGGAGTTGGTACTCCTTTATACAAGTCATTACCAATAAACAATGGTTATACCTTGAATAACTATTTATTCCTTATACTGCTGATTGCTAGCAACATTGATGAAAGCGTTCCGAAACTTCTGAACAGAAACACTTCTGCACAATATTTTTGTATTTTTATAATTATTTGATTAGAATAATCAATAAAATAATTGATTTTTTAAATCAAAAAGAAGGTTTAAGGTATTTAATTTAGTTTTAAAATATTAATTTATTAATTATATGCGAAAAAAATTGATAAAAATTTTGATATTTCGAGTGTACCTAATCAATGTCAAATACATATTTGACACAAATTAGAGTCGTGGCATTAAAATAAATTATACTTCGATAATCCAATTAGGTACTGAAAATATTCATAACAGCTTTTTATAATAGGTGTTATACCTATTACTGAATATCAGGCTTATATTTAGGCAGCTGATCTTAAATTCCTTTAGCTATAATTGATCTAAAATAATGTTATATGTATTATGACACATTATCACCACGTCAAGCAATTTTCAAACTTCACAATCTCCTTCAAAATTACGGTTTATATCGCCATCATACCCCATCTTCTGGTTAGTCAACTGCCAGTCAGCTGGTTCTGACGAGTAGATATTTGAAATTAGTTTATGTATTTATAGTAATATATTAATGAACGTACAAATAACTGTTATAAATATTGTATTTGTAATACGTATCTGTATCTATTACGGATATTTCGTTACACTTCTATACCACGTATTAATTTTTATCCTATGTTTGATGAGGTTTGATGTTGTGAATATAAATGTGTTCTTGTAAAAATAAAAAATATTATGTTTATTTGGAAACAGTAATGCGATAGTTGTTTTGCCTTTTTAGGAATAACACCCTGGTTGTACCTAAGTCAAGCAATTATTGGGTATCGACGAAAATAAAAATACTGACTCCGGATGTTTGATTTTATTAAATATTTATGCCTTATTCAAGCAATCACATTTCTAAAGTAGGTAACAAATTCTTCGAAATGCGACTCGTCTTGCTAATACGATAGATACTCTGCGACACAGGTTTGTGATAGGTTACTGACTCATTCCATGGATATCAGCTGCATCGGCTTGATCTTTTTGTCGTGTTAAGGCATGGCTCCTAGAGCTATACAGACATGGATTCCTGCTGGGAGACCGTCACCCTTAGTCCTATGCTGTACATAGCAAATCCACAACTTCAATAATAAGTTTCTTTGTAAATCTATATTTTCTTATAAACTCTGCACCATCTAATGAAGGATCTCTAAGGAAGAGAATTCATAAGGATCGCTGATAATTCCTTTTCTTTCTCTTTTGTTGATTTTTCGGAATTCATGATCATCAAACACATTTTATCAAAATAATGTAAAAATCTATTTTATGCGTCTGACAGTTAAAACACGAAAATGATCGCTTATTCACACGTTATACAAGGTCCACAGGCTGAATAAGTCTTGTCTAACATTTCATACAATTTTCACAATAGTTATAACAGCTGTATACGCGAGAAATGTCAAAAGTTGATTATTAGTAATGAGTGTGATATACCTCTGTTATAAGATGTGTGTAAATTTTTATTAGTAAGGGGGTTAATCAGGATGGGTGACTACACAGTGTATGAGAACTTTCGTCATTGTCCTTTCGAAAACTAGGTTTTGCTAGCGGCTTCATTCGCTTTTCCGTGGTCAAAAGTAGCCTTTTTGTTATTCCATACTTTTATCTAGCCAGCTCTAGCTTTTTTCTCCAAGGAAGAAAATCTCATGGAACCCTTCGGGACTGTCAGACTTTTCCTCGGACACTTCATACTACAGCCGGTTGCCTAGCTTATAACGCGTTGCATTCCGCTCGCGCCTCAAAGACCCAATAGACCACCATAGCCGAGGCCCTATAGTGTTGTTCCGCGAGGGACTCAAACCTGCGACACGTTTCACAGCAGCCAGTTGTCCAGCTTACGGTACGGTTTAAGTGTGTGAGAGCCATGCTTCAGCACGAATGGGTCGGCTCGACCGGATTGATACCACGGCCTCACAGATAACCGGCGTGAAATAAACAAAAGAGTTGTGTTTCGCCGTATGAGTGAGGTTACCGGAGGCTCTTTGCCCTACCCTAATCCGTTCTCTTCCCATAATCTCCAAATCCCTAATCCCCAAAAGATCAAAGGTGGCCATGGGCGACGCTGCTTGCTTACCAACAGGTAATCCGTTTACCGACCTTTCACATAAAAAAAACAAAGTTTCGCTAGGCAGGGCAAGCGCGATAAGGTACCGCGGCTTCAGCTTACAGCGCGTGCGTTCGTGCAGCGGAATGTTGTTGAATTTAAAGATTTTAATTATGCAGATATTTAGTGTATGACGTCGTATAATTGTGTATGGTAAAAAAAGATTTGTGCACGCAACCATTGTGGAGAAATTCACCAAAAACTGATTCCGCTGGGCGAACGTTGTCCTGGCGGAACTTTTTTTAATCCATAGACTTTAGAAGAAAAGAGATGTATCCAAAAATTAGTGTGTATTTGTGTGTAATTGTGTATGTATGAATAAAACTAGTGCATGCATAAACTTCGGAGAAATTCAAGTTTCCGCTACGCGAACGTTTGGCCATTAGCTAGTTTTCATATAAAGCGCTTACATAGAGAGCTGTAGATTTTTACATACGTTGTTTTGAATTTGTGTATATTTGTTTAAAAAACAGATTTAGAAAAAATCGTAGGGTTTAAAAGATAAAAATATAAACGTAAAATACGCTTATTAGGTCTTAGCTCTTAAAGTATGCACTTTAGGGTCTAGATTTTCACGTTTATACAAACCTTGTAAGTGTCTGCAACATGTTGCCAAGTATCAATGATGTTCCGTTAGTAATTAAATAGTTAGAGGACAAATTTACCATGAATAGATCACTGTTTACAAAGCAGTCAAATATCACGACGTTCTAAATGAATTGCATGGTAAAATGTATGCCAATAATTAGTGTATTCATTCAACTATTCACATGCAAAATTTCATGTCATTAAATTCAGTAATTAAAGAAAAACAATTATAATACTGACGAAGCATCGAAAACCTACATAACCCGACCAAGTTCGGATGGCTACAAAAAAGCGGCCGTGCCATATATCTAAGAAACGTTCTTAACTTTCCAATATAGCATTTATTAATATGGTACATTATCGTACACAAGCGTTAGGAAAAAATAAAACACAGTATCGTACACACGCTCGTACATGCCTCTATTGGTTAAATAGTGTAATAAAAAATATTGAAAAATATTGCTACAATATGATAAATATTAACAGTAGTACTTAAGTACTTACATGTGGTAAATATTTAATTTCCCTAAGGGGTCTATAGTTAGAATCCTGATCCGTGAAATCTTCAATAGAAATTAGCTGTATGAATTTTATTTTATTTCTCAAATCTCAAGCGCATACTTAAATAAAGTACCTACGTAAATAGTACCTACTTTCTGTCATAGTCAAATACATTTAAAAAAGTAGGTGTCCAAAAATAAATGACCTATAAATTATTTCGAAACAACAAGTGTGTTATCACCTGTACCAATTCAATACCGGTATTATACTGTAAATTTTGGGATGTTACCTAAATATATTGAACAGCCGCTTTTTTGTAGCCATCCGAACTTGGTCGGGTTATGTAGGTTTTCGATACTTCGTCAGTATTATAATTGTTTTTCTTTAACTACTGAATTTAATGACATGAAATTTTGCATGTGAATAGTTGAATGAATACACTAATTATTGGCATACATTTTACCATGCAATTCATTTAGAACGTCGTGATATTTGACTGCTTTGTAAACAGTGATCTATTCATGGTAAATTTGTCCTATAACTATTTAATTACTAACGGAACATCATTGATACTTGGCAACATGTTGCAGACACTTACAAGGTTTGTATAAACGTGAAAATCTAGACCCTAAAGTGCATACTTTAAGAGCTAAGACCTAATAAGCGTATTTTACGTTTATATTTTTATCTTTTAAACCCTACGATTTTTTCTAAATCTGTTTTTTAAACAAATATACACAAATTCAAAACAACGTATGTAAAAATCTACAGCTCTCTATGTAAGCGCTTTATATGAAAACTAGCTAATGGCCAAACGTTCGCGTAGCGGAAACTTGAATTTCTCCGAAGTTTATGCATGCACTAGTTTTATTCATACATACACAATTACACACAAATACACACTAATTTTTGGATACATCTCTTTTCTTCTAAAGTCTATGGATTAAAAAAAGTTCCGCCAGGACAACGTTCGCCCAGCGGAATCAGTTTTTGGTGAATTTCTCCACAATGGTTGCGTGCACAAATTTTTTTTTACCATACACAATTATACGACGTCATACACTAAATATCTGCATAATTAAAATCTTTAAATTCAACAACATTCCGCTGCACGAACGCACGCGCTTACAGCAGGAGAGGGGGAGGGGTATTTAGTCAGTAAGAGCCTGACACTCCCTCCCGGTCTACCTTGGGTGAAAAAAGTCATTTGATGACTTTCCCCTCACAAAAAACGCCAGTTTCCCAGCCAATACGCCAGCCTTACAGTCAAAGCAAATACGTTTAGGAGGTCCAGAATTTCACAAGTAAATAAAACGCAAAACAACAATAAAAAAAAACTCTAATTTATTCGTGTACCCATACCATAAACAATATATGTATAATAAACTTAAGTTAAATTAAAAATAACTATCATAATTAGGTCTTTACCTATGAAATTGCCGTTCTGCAGTACTGGCCATTTCAAATCAAAATAGTTTTTGTTAGGCTAAGGCTAATTATTTTTTTAAAAAAAAACATGGGATTCTTTTTCCAAAAGTAGTCATTTGTTTATTGATTAGTGTTACATTTTCATCGCATTTCAAATAAAAAAATTCGTTTAATTTTTTTCATGCAAAACGGCAATTTCATAGGTAAAGACCTATTATTAACAACGACATCTATATAAGAGCGGTTAACATTTCAACTTGTACTTGCAATATCCACTTTTTTGTACCTAGATATAGGAAAATTGACATGATTCATCATTGTTATGATAGCCACCAGACGTCCATTGCTTCCAACAGGCCTCCTCAAAAGACCTAATCAGCCAGTTAGAGGACGTCCATAAATTATGTGAGACGATTAAAGAGGGATGGGGTTTAGTGCAATCTCATCTAATTTTTATAGGCATTATTTTTCTGATTGAAAACGTAACAAAATCTGTTCCTGATTGCTATAGGCAATAAAACATCACGCTACGATCAAATGGCGGTGAGCAGCGGGTGAAACCGCGCGAGAGTAGCTAGTCGTAAATAAAAGCACTAAGCAAATAAAATTGTTTTATAATAACAATCCAAAGATTATATAGAAAACTCAGATTCTGAAAAATCTCACGTGAGATTAGGGTAGTTTAGGTAGTTGAACAAAATATCATGTAATCTCACCAAGGGGGGAGGGACGGGCAGAAAATTTTAAAAAACACCTCACAATAATTATGAACGCCCTTCAAAAGGCACCCTCCCTGAGCAGTGGACGCCTTGCGCTAAACTATGTCACACCAATACTGTTTTTGACGCGAATAGTTTCAACATTTTAAAACTACATGGCACTCAAGTGGATAACTATAACGTCTATTTGAGTTTGAAATGAAAAAAAAATCTGCTCAAAACCACCATTACCTAGTGCCAAAAAAGGCGACAATCAATGAAAAAAATTGACAAAAAATTGTATCGAAAATAACGACTCTCTCACTCACGTGAATTCACAACGGGTTTCTTATACAAAAAAAAGTCGTTTATTTTCAATAAATTTTATGTCTTCCAATAGTTACTTATCTAAGACAGACAGAAAATGTTGCCCAAACAAAAAAAAAACCATAGATAAAAGCTGCAATTTAAAACATAGATAATAACATGAGCACTTCATTTTCAAGAACCAGTTTTAATAATCTGTAAATTTGCTTTCTATACTCGGAATTTTAATTCCATTCCAGATTTGACAATTTCAGTGTTGCAACGTTATGACACGTAATAAATAGTGACGTTGCGAAATTATTCGATATGGAAATCGAATATTTCTGAATCGATTCCTCGCGTTTATAATTTTACTCTCGTAAACTAAGTTTATCAGGAAATAAAATATTTCTGAACCGATAATTTAGTTTTGACAATTAATTAACGATCTGAGACATTTCTTTTGTAATTGTGTGTGAAATTAATTAAAAATGTAATCATGAAGGAACGTGACAAATAAAACAGACATTTTAAAAATTGTCGCCGTCATCGCTATCGCTATCGCCGTTACTCTATGTAACATTTATTATGAATTGTGTCTTTGATATTTATTGTCAATTATCATATCTAGCTTACTAATTTTTTCCAGAGACCATTCGGTAGCCGTAATTTTTTGAATGCCTTTCTGTAACTGATTCACTGATTGTTTATCGATTTTTTGTGTTCATCACTACACTGATATATGTGGTATCGTTATTTCACAAAATGACAGTGGTCAATGTCAAATCAGGAATCGAATTAAAAGTCTGACTATAGATATAGAATTTTGACTTCATCATCATCATCATCAGCCTATAAGTGCCCACTGCTGAGCAAAGGCCTCTTCTCACCCTACATTCTTATTTCTTTACATCTACACTAGTGAGGTTATTTTGGTTTCAGGAGTGCACAATCACATGACATTATGGCTATTATATACCGGGGCGTTTACAAAGTTAAACACCAATTATGACACCCATTTGTATTGGCTCAGGCGCTAAAACGTCTATTCCGTAAAATGTCGCGCCAGGGACTTAAAATTACCCGAGCGTACGGTGCGTAGCGTTCCACGCGCGCCTCAGAAAGTCAATAGACCACCACAGACGGGGCCCTATAGGGCTGATGTTCAGCCGGGGTTGCGGGGTAAGCGCAATGAGGCACCGCGACCTCGGCCCAGAGCAGGAGAAGGAACAGGGGGTTTTTAGTCAGTAAGAGCCTGACACTCCCTCCCGCCCGGCCCTGGGCGGGAAAGTCATTTCATGATTTTCCTCTCAGAAAAAAGGGACAAACAATCATTTAATAAAATTAAAGTGCGATTATGATGTTAAAATTTTGGTACTACATAAAATTTTAATAAAAAAAAATATATATTTTTTGATACACAATCACAATTTTTTAACTGTTTCAAAATATTTAATTATCAATTTTAACATAACATAATTGCACAGTAATTTTAATAAATTAGGTTATGTCAAAAAATTTTCTTCTGACTTACACAATCTGCGAAATAGTCTTTTTACGAAACAGACTTTTAGCGCCCGAACCTTTGTAATAAACTAGCTTTGGCCAGCGGCTTCGTTCGCATTACCCAGAAACAACATAGCCTATGTATAATTCCAGATTATACTTAATATATCTCTGTGCCAAAGAAGGTTGTGCACTACTATGGCACTCGGTTGCACTCCTTTTTGACACATTATTATAGTGAAAATTGGACACTGATTAGAATTACTGACATATTTTTATTATAACTTTCGTGAGACATTCTAAATTTTAATTATTATGTTTTCGGCTTACTCACGTAATAATTTGACGAGATAACTCGACTAGTTTCAGGCCATGCTAGAGGCCCATATTCATGTGCAGCATTACTCGGCGACTGTCGCGCTGCTACAGTCGCTGAGTCGCTTGTAGCATGGCTTAAAACTAGTCGAGTATCTCGTCAAATTATTACGTGACGTGATTACGAAAACATAATAATTATTTACTGACATACATAAAAACAAAGTTAAAAACAAATTGATATTTTGTGGGGTTTTTGGAATTAAATAAACATTTCTCAGAATATTATTTGAAGATAGTTTAGTTATTTATATGTCAGCGACAAAACAATATCTATTGGTCATAATTTAAGTTTATAATGTTTTAATTGTTCTTTATTTAATCGACCGGCTTCATCTAGTTTTTTACATATAAATTGACGTGTAAAAGTGCCGTTTTATGGCCTATTTGCAACAATAAATTCATTGTTTCATTGACCGATTCTGATAACGCAGCCTTTACTATACCAGAAGAAAAATAAAATAGTACTTATATATAAACCCCACAAAGGTTTTAAATGAATTTGTGCTAAAACAATAATATATAATACGGTAGTTTCCAATTAGTCAAATTCAATACTTTGATCCAAATGTCAAAAACGATACTTTTTTATGAAATTTGTATGAAAAACTGAGTTATGACGTCATAGTATTTTTGCGTCAAATAGCTTACTTATTTCTTTAAAAAAATAAGCTAAGAAAAATATCGAAAGTTTAGTGTATCGATTGATCGATGAATAAAAGTATAGTTATTTTTCAATTTACATTGTATTAAAACGTCGAATTAATTTATTTTTGACCTTGGAAACTACCCAATTAACATTAGGTTAAGTGACCATACGATTAAAAAAGAGTAACCACTAATGTCCAATCAAAAAATGCTCCCATTAAAATCCGTTCAGTAGTTTTGGCATAAACGTGTGACAAACATACATACATACTTACAAACTTTCGCGTTTATAACATTAGTAGTATTCATATTAATACAATTTGCCTCTTTATATTATAGTGAAAATAACTCTATTAACGTATGGATAGAATATTAATTCATATATTAACTTCCTTAGAACTTTAATGTGTAGGCAGTGTTGATAACTTTACACCAGTTATTTAAAAGCAATATTATATATATATATATTATATTATATGAGAAAACATATTTTTACACCCGGTTTCTGAAAGGCTTGTCAACGCTAAAATTACCTAATCTCCTGTTAAATCTCTTGTCAAGTCATCTGATTGGTTGTTGATAATTCAGTCAACCAATCAGATGACTTGACAAGAGATTAAATTGATTTTAACATTGATCGGCCTTTCGGAAACCGGGTGTAAATCTATTAAAAATAACTACTTACACACGTGAATTCACTGATAAAAGCTTTAAGTCTCAAGTAGGGTTGCCATATAGTAATTTATGAAATCAGGGACAGTTCTAAGAAAAAAAAATGTGGTATCGTAGGCGTCGTCATTTTAATAATAAAAAAGACATATTTTTGTGTCTTTGGACACCGAAAACTCCAAAGAAGTTACGAGTACGTTGCCGGCCTTTTGAGGATAAGGGTTGCGGATATTCAAGGAATGGGGAAGGGATAAAGGGAGAAGTAGGTATTGGGCCTTCGGTAACCTCACTCACACGGCGAATAACGACGCGGTGGTTGTTTCACGCCGGTTTTATGTGTGGGCGTGGTATCACTCCGGTCGGGCCGAAGCACGGCTCTCCCACACTTATTTCATTCAATATCTCCCTATTTTCTTAAAAATCATGAAATTACTTTATGGATGTCCCCTAACTGAACTCTGGTCAATTTACGCGACGAATAAGAGTCCCGTTTTGACTTGAAACTAGTCGAGCTTTTCTCAGTTAAATCACGCGAGTAAATCGTTATTTAGTTTTAATAAATTTGGTATTTATCACCATAGATTTTCAACACAAAAATGTGTCATAACATATAAACTCTTCAATCACTCTATCTATTAAAAAAACCGCATCAAAATCCGTTGCGTAGTTTTAAAGATTTAAGCGTACATAGGGATATAGGGACAGAGAAAGCGACTTTGTTTTATACTATATGTATAAAAGCAAATTGGCGTATTTGAAGAAATGCATTGAGCATTTTCCTGCAGTTAATCAATGGGTGAAACAGAATAACAAATAATCTAGAAACTGAACAACTATCACCAGGAATTTTTTTCAGGAAACGAGAATAAAAATGCTTTTCCATACAAAATGATCACCTCGACCAGACAATTTGTATGGAAAATCAAATTTTTTTTTCGTTTCCTGAAAAAAGTAACTGGTGATAGTTGTTCAGTTTCGTTGAATGAGCAACCCCTGTCAGTTTGCGGGACGCTGTCCCTTACACCCAGTATATATATACGGAGTCTACATACATATGTGGATTCCGTTATTAAAACAAGAACCTACCTATGTATCACTTAATCTGTTGTTTTCTCTTTAATTGCAATTGTAATATATATATATATAAATAAGTAAATATATAATATATGTACGGAAATTGTGTCAATAGCTATCAAATCTATAGGTACCTAACGGATAGAGGCATTCAAGATAGCCCACGAAATTATCAGCCCACTGCTGAGCAAAGGCCTCTTCTCACACGGAGAAGGTTTGTGCCATCACCACGCTCGCTCAAGGAGGATTGGCGATTAATATTAATTTTCTCTACGTACAAACTTTCTCTGGACTTCCACGAATAATTCAAGACCAAAATTAGCCAAATCGGTAATGGCATTGTTGAGTTATATAACATTACAACGAAAAGTGGCATTGATTTTTATAATTATGCTAGCGGCCCGCCCCCGCTTCGCACGGGTCCAACTATCTCGCAATCAAAGGGTCACTTTTTCCTAATCTTCCCCTCTACTTTTCTAATATTTTATTTGATAAGAACTTTCTCCTGAACATATCAAACTCAACAAAAAAATAATTAGCAAAATTGGTCCAGGGGTTGTTGAGTTATGCGCTTACCAACACATTTTGCGATCCATTTTTATATATTAAGATAGATGAGTCCAGGTTTCCTCACGATGTTTTCCTTCACCGTATATCAGTGGTGTCTAAATATATTAAGAAAAGTATTGAATTTCGTGAGCTATCTTGAAACATCCATTTTAAAGATACTAACCCTTAGAACACTAACGCCATCTATGTTCAAAGTACAGAAGTTTTTAGTACATTTATTTGACATTTAGCTGGGACTCTTGGCTTTTAATATTATTTGTATCTATGGCAACATCTCCTGCACATAGTTCTTTGAAGAATTCCTTTGATTTGTGACACCTTTCGCTTACACAGTGTGGGCATCTGAAAAAAAAAAGAAAAATTAATATGATACTGTCACAATTATTATCTTCAATGGGTATGCAAAAAAGCAACATTACATTTTTTCAAATCCCTAATCCCCAAAAGGTCGGTATCGCACTTGTAACGCCTCCGTCATTGCGGGTGTCCATGGGCGGCGCTGATTGCTTACCATCAGGTAATTAGCCCATTTGCCGACCTATCACATAAAAACACTATTTACGGGTGAACATTGGCTACTAGACTACGCGAGTAAAACCACGGGACATAGCTAAGTAATATGTGTTTCGAGTAGTATACATTACCTTGTTAAAAATTGTTTGGATACTTTTTCTTGGCCGGCTAAATGTTGCACTACAATATCAGCTAACGCCGATATGAAAGTGGGATGAGCATTCGGTGTTGCCGCCCTCTCTATGCGTGTAATACCAGCCTGAAAAAAATAAAGAGATTTTTGAAAGTTAAGTAATACTTAGTGACTAATTTAAAATGTCTGGTTTTTAGAAAAAAAAAATCACAAGACACATAAATTTCCTTTTCTTAAAGAACCTAATCAATTACGAAAATACATTGATTTGGAATATTGTTATTACTAAATTTTATGCTGATACAAAATATGTGTGTATGGCATGTTAATGTGGGAGAGTCATGCTTCGGCACGAATGGGTCGGCTCGACCGGTGTCATACCACGGCCCCACAGAAAATCGGCGTAAAACAAGCACAGCGTTGTATTTTGCCGTGTCAGTGAGGTTACCAGGTGCACAATCCTTGCCCTCCCCCAATCCCTAATTTCCAAAAGGTCAGCAACGCACTCGTAACTCCTCTGTTGTTGCGGGTGTCCATGGGCGGCACTGAATGCTTAACATAGTTACCATCATAAGGTAATCCGCCAGCTCGTTTGCCGACTTATTACATAAAATAAAAGAGACGGCCGTCTTCGACTGAGTGATACTAGGGCCTCAAACAGTCCCCAACACAAATCTAAGCCCTGCAAAACTCTAGCGTAGCGAGTGTCTATGGGCGGCGCAGATTGCTTACCATCAGGTAACCCGTCTGCTAGTACGAAAAAGACAATCAACGAACAATTTAATTGAGAAAATATTGTAAAATGAATTATTACCTCTTTAGCAATATCGTGGCAGTATTCAATATCTAACTCGTGCAACGTTTCTATATGTTCATTAACGAACGCTATGGGCACCAACAGTAGATTCTTGCGTCCTTGTTTCGCATACGCCTGAAAAAAAAGCACACTATTGTACAAATGTCTGCCTCACAGAAAACCGGCGTGAAACAACCACAGCGTTGTGTTTCGCCGTGTGAGTGAGGTTACCGGAGGCCCAATCCTTCCCCTTCCCGGACCCTTCCCCAATCCCTAAATATCCAAATCCCTAATCCCTAAAAGGTCGGCAGCGCACTCGTAACTCCTCCATTGCGGGTGTCCATGGGCGGCGTTGATTGCTTACCATCAGGTAATCCGTCTGCTCGTTAGCCAACTTATTACATAAAAAAAAATATGTTATGTTGGGGAAAGACTTCAGGAGCCGAGTACGGTAATCATCAATTCACACGTTTATCACACGACGTTTTTCAACACACTTCTTAGTAATAAAATACTTTAAGAGACTCGGGGGAAGGATGTATCCCAGTAAGGTGCTGGTAGGGATCTTGACCGTACTTCCGGGATTGCTCTGATAGCCGTGGGATGCCTCTCCTTCCCCAAGCAGCTCAACGTATGTTGCCCCCGTGTCGCTACATGCTAGCGGCCGTTTCCGGGGGCCCATTAATTGAGTTTGCCAGTCACCCCCTGCCTGTTTATCCGTATGTATCAATATTGGTCAGGGACAGGGGCCATAGTACTTCCATAGTTATCATATCCACCAGTCCATAGCAACCCATACCTATAACCCTATCAATTTTTACCACATTTTACAATAGTCCTGCATCAACCGGGGATTGTCCTTGGGTGCACTTATATAGTGCATACAGGGATAATTGCCGGCTGATGTCCCATCACATTTAGATTAAAACTGTTCAACGGGCCTCTGCGAGTTGGCTTCGGCTCCTCGTATGCCTTCCAAAGGTCCGGGACCCTGTGGTCCCGTGAAAGGAAAGAACAAACCATTAAAAAAGAAAACGAGACGACTTGTGAAAAATGTTTCGTAATGGCGGGATTTTTATATATTAATCAGTTTATCTATGCGCGGGCATCGGGCGCGGACACCTAGCATTTTAGCGCAAGTATAAGCCACCAATAACTCCACCAATAATATACAAAAAAAAAACTCGATACCTCCCCCTCCCCACATCCCATGCGTTAAAATAGTGGTGTAAATTAAATAATTATAATATTGTGAATTTAGGAACTGACATTGTTTGTAAAAATAACATTAAATGTCGTTTTATAAGATATTCTTTCTTTTGTGATACAGCTGACACCGTCAATTAAACACTAGTTGCTCTTATATCCGAAACCCTTATCCCCAAATAATATTCCCATTTTTTTATCTGATAGAGCTGATATGAAAAAAATAATCATAAATAGTATTGATTGCTATTATTTACGCTTTCTATCCTACCAGAAAATCATCGAATGACTTCTCCCGCCCAGGGTAAGGCGAGAGTGTCAGACGCTTAGTGACTAACCCCTTCCCCTCCCCGTTCCTTCTCGTGCTCTAGGCCGAGGTCATGGTGCCTCGCTGCGCTTACCCCGCAACCCCGGCTGAACATCAGCCCTATAGGGCCCCGTCTGTGGTGGTCTATTGGCTCTTTGAGGCGCGCGCGGAACGCTACGCACCGTACGCTCGGGTCTGGTTCTGGTCGGGCGGCCAGCTACCCTTACTCGCCGTCCACAGACCCGCGCTTACGGTGGCCGGAGATCGTCTCTCGATGGACATCTATATTTACCTTAATAGCATCATCCGTATACGGTTGTAACCATGGCAACGGACCAACTTTTGACTGCCAGACCAGACGGTATGGATTCTTCACATTTAATTGTAACATCGTGTTGGCTACCGTCGCCGCTACCTCATGGGGGTATGTATCGCCACGAGATACCGCCTGGAAAGGAGAAAAAAAATATTAATATATATACTTCACTTGAAAAAAGCTGTTATGTAGTGGTGACCTTGAGGTTAAGCCACCTTCTCATGCAAAAGGTTTCGAAACCTGGCAAGTACCAATGTGACTATTTCCGAGTTATATGTACTTTCTATGATTATTTAGACACCATTGACATACGGTGAAGGAAAACATCGTGAGGAAACCTGGACTTAATCTCAAATTATAAGTTTGAAATCGCTAACCCGCATTGAGCAAGCGTGGCGATTAATGCTCAAACCTAATCCGTGTGTGAAGAGTTCTTTGCTCAGCAGTGAACACTTATAGGCTGACAATGTGATGATGTTAAAAGTTGAATGACTTTAGTCAGGCGGACAAGCGACATTGCCGCGACTGTTCGCGAATAAGAGGGAATCAGTCTCAAAGGCTTATTATTTATTTAGTATATATTAAACAATCGAACTATAGATCAGGCTCTCAATATCTCCTTATAAATCTCGTTACTTATCAGTGTCACTACATATCAGGCTCTCAATATCTCCTTATAAATCAGTCTCACAAAACATCAGTCTCCCAATGTCGCATTATTCAGTCTCGTTACCTGTCAGTATCACTAAATATCAGGCTTTCAAGGTCAATCAGAAATAAAATCAGAAATATCACAACTCTTTCAATACCGTCCCTGTGCTCAAACATAAAAATTGATATTTATGGGGTCATTTGACACTTAAATTCGGGGGTTAATAGTCACAAACTTTTTGAAGATTAATGATATTATTTTTAAAAGTTTATAACAATAAAGGTTGGGTTAGAATTAAAACTATTTATTAATAGCTGAGTAGAATAAATCACTAATCTTCTCGCAGGTGTTGTAAAGGCTGACTTTTTTATAAATTAGTCTCGTTACTTATCAGTCTTACAAAATATCAGGGTCACAGTGTTTCTTTATCAATCCGTCTCACTACATATCAATGTTATTATGAGACTACATACCAGCATTTCTTATCAGTCTCTCAGTCTCATTATTATATAAAAAAAACATACCTTTAACGGCAGACTATGCGCCGTGAACAATATAACAACATCGTCTCTGACTTCAGGATCGAATACATCTAGTTTCTCCTTGATTCGCTCTGCGAATACTTTGGCTAGTAGCGGGTGCGTGGCCCATCTTTCTATTAGACTGAATTTTATGTTTTTCGGTATACTCCTGTAGGGAGGAAAGAAAGGAAATTATGAATAGACAGATAGACAACCAAAACTAAATTAAAGTAAGTATTATTTGTAGAAATGATAAAACGAAGTGTGCTGTATTTTGCAGGTTGGTTGGCTAGTTTTTTTTTTGTGAAGGGAAAATCATCAAATGACCCCCTGTTCCTTCTCCTGCTCTGTGCCGAGGTCGCGGTACCTCATTGCGCTTACCCCGCAACCCCGGCTGAACATCAGCCCTTTAGGGCCCCGTCTGTGGTGGTCTATTGGCTCTTTGAGGCGCGCGCGGAACGCTACGCGCCGTACGCTCGGGCCTGGTTCTGGTCGGGCGGCGAGCTGCCCTTACTCGCCGACCGCAGGCCCGTGCTTGGTTGGCTAGTTTGATTCCCGTGTTCTATTATTGAAATTGTAAAACAATATTTTTTTAACCGACTTCAAAAAAGGAGGAGGTTCTCAATTCGAAGCGTATTTTTTTATGTATGTATGTACACCGATTACTCGAAGACGCCTGGATCGATTTGCAAAATTTTTTTTTTAAAAGAGTAACGGTGGAGTTTCTTGTTCGTTTTTCTCCATTCGAATCTACAATTTGGAACGAGCACCTAGCTTCACTGACCAACAGACTGACAGCCTACTTCTCTATTTTGACGTTTCAAAAGTACCTATTTATGGTTTAGTTGGAATAAATGATTTTTACTTTGACTTTACCGAACAACTCTTTGTGAGGTTTATAAATTGTTGTTCCGGGTCTGGGTATCATATAAACGCACCCACGACACGGGAAAAACCTTATTGGCAAACATTTTTTTCCAAATAATCATAGCTAGTACAAGCAAGGGTAGCTCGTTGCTTGACGAAAACCAGACCTAAGCGTACTGCGTGTAACGTTCGCGCAGGCCTCAAAGGGCCAACAAACAGACCACGGGATGCGGATTAAGCACAATAATGCACTATGGAACTGCACACTACGGCCCCGTCTCAGAGCAGGAGGTACCGACTGGTTTTAAGTAAATGACACCCGGTTTCCGAAAGGCCGATCAATATTAAAATCAATTTATTCTCTTGTCAAGTCATCTGATTTAACAGAAGATTAGTTAACTTTAGCGTTGACAAGCCTTTCAGAAACCGGGTGTAAAAGTCTGACACTACTACTCGCTCCATTAAGTAGTGAGAGAACTCATTTTATGATCCTTTCCTCTCATAATAACTCCCTTTACATTAGACTTGGTTTTACGTTGCATAGTATATGCACTTAAGCGAAAACTAAGCTGCAAAGATAGCAAGAAAATTTTATAGAAATATAATATTAATATAATAATTGTATAGAAATATAGTATAATAGGAAATTGTAGAGTAACCATGGAGTTTCTTGCTCGTTCTTCTCCATAGGAATCTACACTTTGGAACGAGCAAATAGCTTCACTAGAGGACAGACGGACAGACTGACACGCTTAATTTTAAAGCTCATGTTACATAATTCCTTTTTTGCTTGCTTGACGTTCAAAAGTGCCTACTGTGGTCTAATTGAAATAAATGATTTTTGACTTTGACTTTTTTTGACTTTATTTTGAGGCTGTGGTATCACTTCGGACGTGCGAAAGCATAGCTCTCCCACACTTGTATTGATACTTGGAATATATGCTGTCGATATATTGTGATGATGAAGATCTTACCTGTTCTTGTAAAAGTCTGCGATGGCATTCAAACTAGACCCCGTTGTGGCACAACTGTATTGTGGGTACTGGGAAAATATCACAGCTCTTTCCACGCCGTCCCTGTGGTCAAGAGAAAAACTGATATTTCTGGGGTCATTTGACACTTAATTTTGGGGGTCAATAGTCACAAACCTTTTGAAGCTTGATGATATTGCTTTAAAAGAATTTTATCAACTAAGTTTGGGTTAGAATGACCGAATTCATGACCGAATTTTCTCGCAGATGCTGTAAAAGCGGACTTTTTATGTCGACAAACGAGCAGACGGATTACCTGATGGTAAACAAAAAGCGTCGCTCATTGACATTCGTAATACCAAAGGTGTTACTATAAGTGCATTGCCCGCCTTTTATAGATTATAAGGTATCTAAGGATCGGGAAATTGAAGATTGAGGATGAGGAGAAGGGCCTCCGGTAACCTCACTCACACGGCGAAACACAACGCTGTGGTAATTTCACGCCGTTATTCTGTAAGCCCGCGATATCTATAAGGTCGGGCCGACCCATTCGTGCCGAAGCATGGCTCTCCCAAACTGGACTGAAGGACTTATGATAATTGACAGAGCCTCCTGTTGTCGTACTTAGGGATGTGGCTGCAAACTATCTTACTGGGTAACAAGAGACAGAGAAAGAGCTACATAAGTTGTCTAGCTCTGTCTCTTACCCACACTGAAGTAGGATTAAAACAATCTTACTTTGAACGTCATGGTTACCCTGATCGCCTGATGGTAAGCAATCAGCGATACCTTAAACATCCGAAATATGAGGAGAGTAGCTATTGAGTTACCGGTCTTTTAGGAGTGGTAGACTTGAATATTGAAGATGGAACTGTAATTTGAGTCTCAAGTAACCTCACTCATTAGGCGAAACACAACCCTGTGGTCGTGTCTCGCCGGTTCTCTGTTAGGCCGTGGTATCACTCCGGTTTAAATTATCACGTTTTCGGCTTACTCACGTAATAATTTGACGAGATAATCGACTAATTTCAAGCCATGCTAGAGGTTAAGAGTGCCCATATTCACCATACAGTTGCCGCGTCGCGTGTCGCGGAATGCTGCTCATGAATATGGGCCTCTAGCATGGCTTAAAATATTACGTGAGTAAGCCGAAAACATAATAATTAATTTAGAAAGTCTCACTCCAATTTTACTTATACTTACTTCTCAATAGCAGTGAAAGCGTCGTTGGTGAACGGTGGGACATATCTGAAGCACACGTAATGCTTGTGTGGAGCCGTCTCTGGGTGTAATTTGTCCAAAGCCTCGGCTAAAAGGCTCCCTGAAAAGAAGAAAAATGCTTTCATGTGATAGTTCGGGAAACGAGTAAACGGATTACCTGATGGTAAGCAATCAGCGCCGCCCATGGACACTCGTAACAACGGAGAAGTGACGAGCGCGTTGCCGACCTTTTGGAGATTAGGGATTGGGGGAGGGGAAGGATTGAGCCTCCGGTAACCTCACTCACACGGCTATACAACGCTGTGGTTGTTGCACGCCGGTTTTCTGTGAGGCCGTGGTATCATTTCGACTCAATTTTGCCGAAGCATGGCTATCCCACACTTATGTTGTAAAAAATATTTAGGCGAAAGGGAGTGTCAGACTCTTACTGACTAAACCCCCCTCCCCCCGTTCCTTCTTCTGCTTTAAGCCGAGTCCGCGGTCGCGGTGCCACATTGCTCTTACCCCGCAACCCCGGCTGAACGACAGCCCTATAGGGCCCCGTCTGTGGTGGTCTATTGGCTCTTTGAGGTGGGCGCGGATCGCTACGCGCCGTACGCTCGGGTCTGGTTCTGATCGGGCGGCGAGCTACCCTTACTCGCCGTCCGCAGACCAGCGCTTACGGCGGCCGGAGATCATCTCTCCAGTATATTTAGGTACCTACCCTGGCTATTAGTCCACTTCAGTATAGGGGATCCGCCTCCAATCTCCATATATTTCTTTTGCACATCCTCAGTACGTCTGGACGCTATCCAGGGTCCTAGTTTACTCTGAACAGGCAACTGTATCATGTCACGATCCGTCATGATTCTGAATAGGTAATCTCCTACCTGGAAAATGAAAACACTAATTATTTTACCAATATCATAATACTTTTTTTTTGGTAGGGGTATATCATCAAATGGCTACTCCCGCCCCGGGTAAGGCGAGAGAGAGTATCAGACTCTTATTGACCCCCGTTCCTTCTCCTGCTCTGGGCCGAGGCCGCGGTGACTTATTGCGCTTACCCCGCAACCCCGGCTGAACATCAGCCCTATAGGGTCCCGTCTGTGGTGGTCTATTGGCTCGACGTATGCGAACGTGTTATGTTGATAAAAAGGAGCCAGTCTTTTATATTCCATTTTGTTTTATCTCCTGTGTGGAGGGTGCCTTTCCAAACGCACAAATTCACTAACACGAACCACCCACACCCGAAACAACAGGTTTGAGCATTGATCACCAAGCTTGTTGGCGATTTCAAACTTATAATTAGAAATTATAAGTCCAGGTTAGCTCACGATGTTTACCTTCACCGTATGTCAGTGGTGCTGCAAACTGCACCCTCATGCATGAGAAGCGGGAGCCTTAACCTCCGGGCCACCACGACCTTATTATTCAAAAGAATCAAATCGCTAAACACCTTCAAGAAGCCGACAAACACTTGGAACTCCTCTGGTGTCGCTTATGACCGATTGCTTACCATCAGGTCAATCCGTCTACTCAATTCCCGCCCTATCCCATAAAGATAAACTCATCATTAAAAAACATGTCTCCATAATAGCATTATGAAGCAAAATTCTTATCATTATTTAAACATTTCTGTCCAATCATTGTTTAGCCGCTATATTATGTAATTGTAGGTACAATATCTATAATCTTATTTGTCATACTGAAATAGTATTTATAATTATTTTCAGTTATGTTAATAAAAAATTTTTCCCGACACTAGGATTTTCTCCTGTGTTGTAGGTGCGGTTACAACCATACAATTTCACATGCACATGACACCCAGACCCGGAACAACAATTTGTGGGTCACACAAAGAGTTGTTCCGTGCGGGAATCGACCTGCGATACGTTCTACGGCAGCCAGTTGCCCAGCCACCGTACCAACCGTGCAGTCAAATCTCAGTGTCTCTGTCTGCCTCATTTTTTTATATGATAAACGGCAAATCAGCCGACGGATTACTTTTTATTGCGTTGCCGACGTTTTGGGAATTAAGGATTGGGCCTCCGGTAACCTCACTCATGCGGCGAAACAAAACGCTGTGTTAATTTCACGCTGGTTTTCTATGAGGCCGTGGTATCACTCCGGTCTGGCCGACCCATTCGTGCCGAAGCATGGCTCTCCCACACTTATTATTTTAAGTGTCTCTGTCTGTCAGTCGGCCTCGTTGGCAGCAGAGCTTATTTTTATTTTGAGGGGGGGTCTTCTCCTGCCCTTGTACGGCGAGAAGAAGGTGTCAGACTCTTTCTGTCTAAAACGCCAAGGCCACGGTTCCCTATTGCGGTTGCCGTGGCTAAACATCGGTTTCGTTGGGCCCAATTCCTTTCTTTGTTACATCATTAAAAGCTGATTTTTCAACGCCTAGATAAAAGTTACCTGAAGAACAATTATGATGCTGTCGCGTCAGAATGTTTGTATAAGACAGTCATCATCATTAGACTAAAAGTGTCCACTGCTGAGCAAAGGCCTCTTCTCATACGGAGAAGGTTAGAGCATTAATCACCATGCTTGCTCAATGCTTGTTGGCGATTTCAAACTTATAATTAGAAATTATAAGTCCAGGTTTCCTCACGATGTTTACCTTCACCGTATGTCAGTGGTGTCTAAATAATCATAGAAAGTACATATAACTCGGAAAAAGTCACATTGGTACGTGCCAGGTTTCGAACCCACACCCTCATGCATGAGAAGCCGGCTCCTTAACCTCCGGGCCACCACGACATTTTATATTTGTATAAGACAGCGAGATAACATTTATCTGACTATTGAAAAATCAGCCCTTAGTTGATTCTATTATTGGAGAACAGTGTCAAGTCAAGTCAAGTCAAAATCAATTATTTCAATTAGACCACAGTAGGCACTTTTGAACGTCAAGCAAAAAAAGAAAAAAAAGTATTTCAAGAGCTTTAAAATTAAGCGTGTCAGTCTGTCCGTCTGTCCTCTAGTGAAGCTATTTGCTCGTTCCAAAGTGTACATTCCTATGGAGAAGAACGAGCAAGAAACTCCATGGTTACTCTTTTTTTTAAACTTGTAAAAGAAAAATACATGACAAAGGTATTTAAATTTGAGTAAAGTTACATTTTAAACACAAGATTATTTGTTAGAAAAAGATAACCTCTATCGAAAAATAGGTTATCAACTTTTTGATTTTTTTATAAATTTATTAACAACTATCTGTTTTTTACTTCTTTCAAGTTTACTGATACGTTTTAAATATTCTAGAAAATATGGTGTTTTTATATCTACTACTAGTAAAGCCTTTACGTTTTTTTTATGTGTTAGGTCGGCAAGCGAGCAGACGGATTACCTGATGGTAAGCAACCAACGCCGCCCATAGACATCCGCAACGGACGAGTTACGAGTGCGTTGCCGACCTTTTAGGGATTAAGGATTTGGAGATTTAAGGATTGAGGAGGGATTGCGGGCGGGGAAGGATTGGGCCTCCGGTAACCTCACTCACACTGCGAAACATAACGCTGTGGTTGTTTCACGTCAGTTTTCTGTGCGGCCGTGGTATCACTCCGGTCGAGCCGACCCATTCCTGCCGAAGCAGGGCTCATGGAACAGAAAGTTGAAGTGTGGGAACACTTCAATTTTCTGGTTGTAAACTGACACTCGCGTGCCTTTCTTTAGAACGGGTCCACTTAAACTGGTGTGGTTCTTTCCTCAAAAGACCACTACGGAATGAACTTGCATGGTTCTCACACATTATATTACTTTTAACATTGTCTGGACTTGAAAAGAGACGGACCTCTGAGTTTGTTTCGGTGTTTCTTCAAAGAGTGCCTAGTCAGATAGGAATATTATAAATGCGAAAGTAACTCTGTTTGTCTGTCTTTTCTTCCCGCTTAAACTACTGAACCGATTTCTGTGAAATTTGGTACAGACATAGTTTAGAACTCGAGAAAGGACATAGGATAGTTTTTATGCCAAAAATCTGCAGGAAGTCACTATTCCACGGGAACGGAGTCGCGGCCAAAAGCTAGTAGGCTATAAAACATCACGCTATGTTTTGTAGGAGCTGAGTAGCGGGTGAAACTGCGTGAGAGTAGCTAGTGAGTATTAATGACAATAGTGAACTGCACGGTTGGCGCGGTGGCTGGGCAACTGGCTGCCGCACGCCGTGTTGCGGGTTCGTTTACCGCGCGGAACTTTGTGTGATCCACAAATTGTTGTTCCGGGTCTAGGTGTGATGTGTATGTGAAATTGTACGTTTGTAAACGCACCCACGGCACACGAGAAAATCCTAGTGTGGGGTGATGCTTTTTTAATACGATAGTTTCCAAACCAACTAGTCAAATTCAATACTTTTATCCAAACGTCAAAAACGATACTTTTCTATGAAATTTGTATGAAAAAGTGAGTTATGACGTCATAGCATTTTTGCGTCAAATAGCTTACTTATTTCTTAATAATTAGCTAAAAAAAATCTAAAACTTAGTGTATCAATCGATCGATGAATAAAAGTATAGTTATTTTTAAATATTTTTAACCGACTTCATATTGTATTGAAACGTCGAATTGATTTATTTTTGACCTAGGAAACTACGCAATTGTACAGTAGGTATTCGCTCTTACCTGGTCTATATTGGTAGGACCGCCCATATTCAACATGACTATAGCTGTTTTCGGTTTAACGACCTCTTCCTGACTGGTACGAGTGGCATACGACATCGTCCTCGACACCCGAGAAAAGACATTTCGACCTGTAACAATGGAGAAACAATTTTTTATTTTTGGCTATTAAAAATAAGGGTGTGATCGTAGAATGGTGAAAATTGAGGATTGTATGTATTTTTGTATGTTGTATTATAAAAAAAAATAGAAAAACATTTTGTCTAAAAAATAAAAAAATAAAAGTTTTGGAGATGGACTACCCCTGACATTTAGGGGGATGAAAAATATGTACATGTTGGCCGATTCTCATAGATACCGAAAATCGGTCAAGCCGTTTCGGAGGAGTATGGCATCGAAAACTGTGACACGAGAATTGTATATATTAGAGCTTTCTATCACTGACAACTATTAAGTTCAAGTACAGGCTCGTCCCTGCTTCACACGGGTCTTCAACAATCTCGCTAACAATGAATGAGTCCCTAACTATCCAACTCTCACCTCTACTTTTCAAAATCTTTTTTTATAACAAATCTTATTCTGACATAAACAAACACAACAAAACAATAATTAGAAAAATTGGTAAAGCTGTTATTGAGTTATGCGCTTACCAACACATTTTGCAATTAATTTTTATATATAGGCACAGATTATAATCTGTGTGGTCCACAAATTTTTGTTGAAAAAACCAGGTCTGGGTCGGATTGCCAAAATTCTTTCACTTATAGATAGCTACAATGTTCCTGAGTGCTATAGGTTATAAAACATCACGCTACAATTAAATGGAGCCGAGCAGCGGGTGAAACAGTGCGAGAGTAGCTAGTATGTACATAATAGAATAGTAAGAACTTATAACTGGCCTATTAAGGCCTCAGAGAAAACCGATGTGAAACAATACCTGCATTGTATTTCGTTGTGTGAATGTGTTGAGTATTTTATCAATTGAGGTGCCATATAAGATACAATTTTTATTGAATAAAGAGGTTTTATATGTAGATGTAAGATCTCATACCCAAGTTATATATCATTTTCACATTTACACAATAATCAGGCCCAGACCCGTGGCAACAAGGAATTGTTTCCTTTGAGGATATTATAACACTGCAGTTATCCCCTCAGCCACTCCATAAAATAGTTTTATAGTAAAAATAGGTTTGATATATATAATACCTATACCTATATCCCTATAGGGAATTGGGTTGTTTCCTAGGTCAAAAATAAATTAATTTGATGTTTCAATACAATAAAATATTATATATACAAATACAATACATATAAATTTACAAAATTGTACACTGAAAACTTTCCACTGAATGCAATAAAATTATTATTACAATTTTTTTACATAACACATAATATTATTTTTAGGTCAGCATTGTAGATGCTTATCGGACTATAACCAATATTTATTGACACAACTGTTATTACAAACAACGGAACGATAAATATAACCAACATAATTGAGGACGTGAATCGCAGTTTGCAATTAATTTTAAAGAAAATAAATAGGTAATGGAAATTCTTATTTCGTACTCAATACTTACAAATAGATTGTAGCATTTTGTTGACTGACACCTATATAGGAATGATTAAATCCTTACAAATAACCTCGAATGTTTTAAAATAAATGCAATAAGTTACTTGTTTAATTAAAATAAGAATTTAATCACAAATTTTCCGCACACTCACTCGCCGCACTATTGACAACATTGACAAGTGGTCGAATGGCGAATGATTAAGAAAATCGGTCTCTTATCATAATTATCATTCGTTCAATCAGTGTTGTAAAAAAATACGTTTTGCTTTCATCGACTTTGCCACGATTAAATCTAGTTTTAATAAAATCTTGATTTATACAGTAACTATATGTAAGAAAACTGTAATTTTTTTTATTTTTGGAAATACAAATATATTTATTCTGTTTTTCTTTCAAAAATACAGCAAAATGTTTAAATTGTTAGTATTAATTATATTAGCTGCATCAAGTGTATCAACTTTAAAGCAACACCACGTAAGTTGTAATTTTCGATTATTTATTAAATTAGAAATGGGCTATGGGGCTATGACAACAAAAGAACAATATGAACAAAATAATACCGTAAACTATGAAATATTTACACTAACAATCACTTCGTAAACGCTACGTCTAATAAAAAAAAACGGAGGGCAAGATTGTCTGTGGTGTATTTACATCAACGTCAAAGTATTATTTTTGTGATTGTGAAAGTTATCATTTAATTATTTATTAATATTTTAATAATTATTAAATCTGATTGTTCAGATTAACACGAAGATGTCCTGTCGCAACGCTTCGCACGCTGGTAGCTGGTATACGGAGAATGGTACGTTTTAACACAAAGTTTTCATAAATATTTAAGTGTAATCTCAGAATGATTATGAGATTTTCTAAGAAAAAAAGTGTTAAAGTTTTTGTTGTGTCTGTAAGGTTCAGTTAGCTTTTTATTGGAAAGAAAAGTGCATGAATATTTTAGAAGTCAAAAGGTCAGTGACCTTTTGTTTTTGAATCCTATTTTTAAATTCTTTGTGTTAGAATCCGCGAAGTGAAATGAAAAAAAGGTTTTTAAAGGCTGTATAAATGCTTTCTCAGAACAATGAAGATGTTATGAGAAAATAAGTATTCGTTTATAACCTTTATGCAAAACAAAGACCGTGGGAAAGTATTCTTTTTTCCAACAATAAATTAATAATTCAAATCGCTAATATTTCCCGCCCTATAATCTGAATTGTATTGATTTTATTTGAATAAATAATTTTGACTTGTTGACCTAGGTCTAAAAATAAAAAACTCCATTGATTTTCTTTTTGACAGTGTTGTGGTTTCCGTTCTGAAACGGATTTTTAACCTGTTGAGATTAGTTTTAACAGGCAACGTTTTCTTTCTCAATTATTCCTAGTTAATTTTACTAGTATTGTGATAAATGTTATAAATTAACCATAAAGTTTTGCTTATCTTACTGTTAAAGGTTTTTGTGTGCACTTAAGTGTCACTGAGTCTTTGTCTGTAGAACACTCAAGTCGCGATTCATTGTACCTACCTTTATGTATGTATCTATAAATAGATATGAAGTACGCAAATGATAAAATGAAAGATATTTATGCTCTCAAGTATAACTATAATATTATTATATGCCGATGAAAAAAATAAAGTTTTCTTGAATTATTTCCGAACGAATCCCGCAATTACCGTTGCCATGACAATGACAGCCATTTAAAACAAACGTCAATTTATTCAATTTCAACTGTTGAACGCTATTCGTAAATAAATTGTAACAAAACAATATTAAATTATTGAAAAATGGCCGATAAAACGAAGATATCGGCTGTGACATCGAAAACCACGAATAAAATTAAACGTCCGACATCTGTGAGTGTGCCGACTTCATCGCGTACAAAAATCGTTACAAAAGACACCAAAAATGTACCTCGAACGAAGAAAAATAATGCGAACATGACTACTGTCGATGCTGATGCGACGATTTTGAAAATGGAACAACAAGGTTTACCGGATTTCGACGCGGAACACCGCCAAATCGCTTACGGGAAATTTTTAAGGGCGATGCTGGAGGAATGTTTGGTCGATGAAAAAATTGAACGAGAAGAGACTGTAATCGACTTGCAAATGTCCCAACTAGCTGATAGATTTCAGAAAACAATGGATCAGTTGGATAAAACTAGCAGGAGACTGAAAAATATATCGTTTGTGGCTGAACAAAAGAGGTTAGTTATTCCAATCCTTACGATTAATAGACATTAGAATAATATACATGCAAAAATTTGTTTTTTTGTAGTTAGGAAGATAACGAGGGTTAAACTTTATGAACCGTCGATTTTGGGGTCGAAATGGGGGGAGGGGGGAGGGGGAGGGAGAGGACTACCCCCCAGGCCCATCCCCACCCCGCGGAGCCCTATGGTTATGGAAATATATAAAAAAATGTAAAAAGCATTCTGTTAATGTGTACTATCTACAAAAAAAAATTAACACTCAACTCGACGGTCCATAAAGTAATGTTTATCCTTAACGAGTTATACAGGCTACTTCCTTTGTGGAACTACAGGAAGAGAGCTATTGTCTATGAGTGTAGTTGGTTAACTTAAGGTAGTTTTGGTATGTTTTTTTATGAAAGAGGTTGGATAAAATGAAAAAAAGATACAAAGGTTATTGAAATATAGTTTATTAGCTAACATTGACTAAGGTAAATATTTAATGATTATAAAAAAAATTTATACAATTTTTAGATTAACAGATGTGTCAAGATTGCGTTTACATTTAGTTAATTAGCTTAACCTTTAGACCATAGTACAGTCTGCATGTGTTTATTTTGTATACTGTAACCATTGCTTGCCCAATGAGCAAATTACAAAACATGGCACCAATAAAACCAAAAACTATAGTGTAACATTGGCTACTGTCTTCATGCTGAGTCAAATCTTTATTTTAATACCTACCTTCACAATAAATGGGTAGTTTCCTCACTTAAAAAGAAATTTATTCAACAAAGTACTTCAAAAAAATTACATGTTCATTCAAAACTTTTACAATATTTGTATTGCTTTTGTTAAATCAAGAAATAAGGACCAAACGATGTTGCAGTGTGATATTAAAACTACCTAATTGCAGCCATAACTGACTAGGATGGTCTAAAGAATACATATGGTATCATGCAGATGTGCTTTTTTATTAAAATCAATAATGATCCTTGTATTTATTCATAACCAATCGATAGATATGTAACATTTTAATGTTTAAAACTATATTTTCAGACTACTCGACCTAAAAAGTCAAGTCAACACACAAATCTTTGAAGCAACAGAGAAATCAAACGCAGAGAAACTACTCGAAGATCTACACACAACGGAACAAAGATTTTTAGACAAAATTGAACTCAAAAATGTTGATTTTGGATACAATCAAGTTTCTGGACACAAGCAATTATTGGATGCAGTTAACGATGCCATCCATGGCCTAGAACAGATAAAAAAAGATTCAAATCTGGACCTAGACAAATTTAAAGAATACGAAAAATCTCAAGCCACAATAGAAGAGTTGGAAAAAGACAGATTTGATCTTGAAAAACTGAAGTCTGATTTCGAAACCAAGTTTCCGCGTTTAAGTGAGCAATTGATGAAGGAAGCATCCGAAAGGATTGCAAAGATCATTGATAACGATGATGATGGTGATGTTGATGATTGATAATGTGTGATGTGATCATCATGCTTAATACTGGAAGGGTTACGCAGAAGTGTGTTGTGGAGTTTAGGACCAGTTATGTTACAATACCGCCAACGTATCTTGGCGAGTCTGAAGTTAGACGATTAGCTGCGCAGTACACAATTTTGTTCCTAAAAGATCCATTGCGCAGACAAATGGCTAACTTCAGACTCGCCAAGATACGTCGGCCGTACTGTACATTAGTTAATTTATTTCAATATACATTGAATAGGTTAGTATTTGCCCACTACCTTCTGGGTGGCCTGGCGACAAGGGATTATGTTACAAATGATTAAATATGAATACCTTTAAGTAACCTATTCACAAATGCCTTCTGGAATCTAATATAATAGCTAATATAATACCAATGTTAATATTATAAAATTGAAGAGTTTGTTTGTTTGTTTGATCAAGTTAATCTCTGGAATTACTGGATGTAATTTGAAAATGTGCCCATTTAAGTAGTCTATAGGATTTTTTAAACATCGCCCCACTAAAGTGTTCTCCATGATTGTAGGTGTGTTTACAACTTATTCATAGATATGGGTGATTATACAAAAGTTGGGTAACTCTTGAGGATATTTTGTTTACTATAGTTATTAAATCAAATTTCTACAAATTCGGGTGTATAAGATGGCTAATCTAATGAATATATTGTTCCACATCGGGCCAGTCACTTTTTTAAGTAGATTGTGAGATATTTCAAATTTTCAGAATTTGACTGCCAGGGGACTGACGAGGGTAACATAGTACTGACAAAATACACCATTTTGTAAGAATTATAATCAAATTTAATAAAAATTGGTACAAATCTCTTAAGATTTAATAATGGCACATGTCTTTTAAGTATTAAAATCACTTAGTAACAATTAAAAATAATTATTAATATGCAATACTGAGAGAAAATACTATCTTAGTTTTCAAAACAGCCTTTTGACATTTAACATAACGTTATTCACTTAACTTTTACTACTTTGACTTAGTTTTACTTAACATTTCTAAGTAATCAACAATCAATAGAAACAAAAATCTAACAATATTTATCTTAAAAGTACTATTATCATGAAATTAAGAACAATAACAATATAATACTATGAAAGTCAACTATACCAGTCTTCATAACAGCCTTTTGAGATTTTTATAATGTTATATTACTTAACTTTAATATTATTTTGAGGTAATTTTACTTAAAAGTACGTATTTTCTAATAAATCAAGTAAATATAATAGGCTATGCCTTAAAAGCATCAAAAAAGTTAGTAATAATTAAAATAATATGAGATCTTTTTCTCCACAAAAAAAAAAAGAAAAATAAAGGATCAAAATAGTGCAAAAATAAGAAATTATTTTTCGAAAACATCAATTTTTTCCTGAAATTGGTAATAAACTCTCTTCCCTTTAGTAATGAGGTTTGGTACGGGTAGTTTTTTTATTACTTGATCCATGGGAACATCTGACACATCTCTTTCATCCAATTTAAACAGAGTGCCATTCTGGTCACAAATTTTAAGAAAAGTTACTCTTACTTCACCGTCTTCATCATCAACCGAAGAGCAGACCGCTGCATAATGATATTCTGTTTTCTTTGTGATATATTTGACCAAAACATAATCACCACTACTATAACGACTTTGATGGTGCGAATAACCGCTAGTTCCTGGTGCCGATAGATCTCTATCCAATTTAGAGCGATCATCATTGTCTTTAACATATGTAGATAGTGGTACATCATCTTCAGAGTCTGAGAATACGGTAGAAGTATTTATACGTGTACTATTTATAGCACTTATTTCTGTCTGATAACTAATAGATCCTAACTTGTAATGATTACATCCATCGGTATGACAAAAACAACTTAGTGACTTCATTGTAAGATTGTTGGGAATATAAGCTGTGCCAGTCACCTGATGCACCAATAGTGTTCCCTTAAAAGCGACCATTTCGGACGACTTATCATTAATGATGGTGTTCATCTTCTCAATTTGACACTCTTCGATCACATCAATTTTTATACCTGGGCATCTTTCACGAATGACAGTAGCGAACTCATTCAGGTTAGTTATATCTCCTCCTGTAGCAATCACTTGGTCTGCTGTTCGTTTACAAGTGGCCCCTACACCATCGGGTGCCCCCTTCCCATGTCCAGCTTCATGAAAGTTCCAGGTATAATTTATAATATTAGGGAGAATGTCTTGCAGTTTACAGCCTAATACATAAAACATAGATTTGTTCCTGTATTGCGTTACAGGACCGTCGCTGAGAAAGTGAATGTTTTCAATATTTGATGGTAGTGATGCCAGCACAGGTTTTAGATGAGCCCAAATTGCTCCAGCGTTGTGAGACAAATTAGTCGAGATAGTGCAGTGTGAAATAACGGAGTTTTTTAGATAAACGACAACAGTATGTAATGAAATTTGGGTTCTCGAACCGCCGAAATGGAAGGATTGAATTTCTTGGTTGTATTTAGTACAAAAATTTTCGGAAAAATCCATATGTACAATGACATCGGTTTCAGATAAAGACTCTTTCAATTGCTTAATGGCATTGTACTGATGTAATATGTTAAAAGAATGCCGGAAAAATTTAACCATATCATTTTCTAGTTTTGTAATGGCATTTCTAGGTGACATTTCCTGTGTTTCTATTTTACATTTCATCACAAATCGTTGTTTCTTCGTTTTCAGATCTGTTATTGACTCTTTCTTACTCACCCACTGTTTTATTAATATTGGTTTTGAGTTATCGAATTCAGTATAAGTCAGAGTTTTTGAGCAACAGTTATCACATGTTCTCTTTAGACATCTTTCAGAATATCGATCACAACAAAGCAGTTCCAACATATTTTGATGATTACTCACTGTTGTTATATTTGCCTTCTTTAGAGCAGCAAGTTGAAGGTTCATGTTTTCGTGAATCGTGCAACTACAAGTTTCACGGTTTGACAATGTAGGGGGTACCACCCAAAATGGTCGAAGTCGGGTAAATAAGGAATAGCTGATTACACATGGAGTGGTTTTTAAAAATTTCTTATGAAGGTTTTTCATTGTATCAAGTAAATATCTCTTCTGTTTTTTGACTTGTTTACGAGATACAAATTCTTTCTTTCCTGCAGCTTGACGGCTGTTAGAATCATCTTCGAAAAATTTCTGCACTAATCCTTGTATTATAGTTTTGCTTTTATTTATTTTTTTATTTGTCAGATTATGTCCAGTTTTTTTGTAGGTGACTGCTTTGTTTTTTATTCTCCATAGTTTGTATTTGTCTACTAAATTTCCAGATATAACTTGTTTAAATTTCTTTCTTTCTTCATGAGTCTTTAGTTTAGTGTAGTTTTCTTCCAATTGTGTTTTAATAACTTCCCCAAAAAGGGCCTTCTTCACTAATTCTTTCTTTTTAGTTATATCTTCACTCATGTCTTCAATTCTGGTCTTTGGCGTTTTTTCAACAGATTTTATTACTTTTTTTAGCTGCTTTTTGACTCGTTTATACTTTTGACGCTGAGTATTTAGTTTAGTTTTAAGCTTTGAAACTATAGCCTTCATCTTTTTTATTTCCTTGTTTCTAGATTTTCTCTGTCTTTCACTTCTCTTTTTAGCTTCTTTTGCTCTTTGGTCTTCGTTCATAACAGGTCTGATTTCTTCATTAATTATGGGTTGTATTTCGTCGTCAGTTAGTGGAGGACTATTCTGGCGTATAAAATTATTAGTGGTTTGTTTCAATTGCCGTTTTCTTTGCCTGTAGTTTGATGAATAATTTTTCCATTTTTTTCTAGTTATTCGTTGCTCTCGTGGTGTCATTTCTTCAACATTTTTTCTTTGTCCATTCTCTTTTTTCTTTAAGTACTGAAGCTTTTGTTTTTCTTTGTATTCCGCTAATTTAATGGGGTCGCTTTTAATTCTGGCTAAGCGAGCCTTTTCGGCTTCTCTCTTTTTTTTTAGTATTTCTTCCCTAGTCAATTTGCTTTTAGCGTGCCGCATGTTTATGAACTGAAATATAAAATAGAAATGCTTATACACGGTAGCAATTAAGATAAAAGTGCTCCAAAATTAAAAAAAACATCAGTACCATGGAAACACGTCAGTCCTCTGGCGCGATGACTGACAAAGGACTGACGCCAACGGACTGATGAAAAAGGCATAATTTTGAGGTTATAATCAGAACTAATGTTTTTTTTGGTAATTTCGAGCATCAACAAACTACATTTTAACAAATCATAGTTAACTTTGTATAAATGAAAATAAACCTGAGATTAACTAGAAAATAACGACTCACCACAGGACTGAAATTTTGACTGGCTCAGCACGTGTATAGACGACAAAAGGGTATTTGACAATTTTTGAAAAATATTATTTAACTATTCTTTGTTATGAAATAGGCATATTGTATTAATATTTTCGTAAAATATTATTTATTTTTAAAGAAAATAAATATTTAAGTTTAAATTCCCCAATTCGCGCGAAAAATGCTTTTTAGAAAATGGCGCCGGTCACATGACGTGGATGACGTCACACACAAGTAAACAAAGGTACAATCAAAGGAGACAAGCTGTTTTTCCGTGGTTTTTCTTTAATTAAACCGTGATAATGGTGTATAAATGGTGTACGGTGCCAGAATGTAAAAATACATCTATAAAAACTCCAGAAAAAATATTCGTTTCTGTTCCAACTAATCCCAAAAGACGAAAAATGTGGTTACAATTAGCTCGAAGAGACCCAAAGAACGTTTTATCGCATACAAACATTTTTATGTGTGAAGATCACTTTGATGTAAGTATTAAATTTAATTAGCTAAACATATAAATGATTATTTCATACCAGTTTGTGTATGTACCTATCACTAACCTATAATGTATTATAACAATTTTGTAAGTACTTAGCAGATTGTTGATATTATTGCCTTGTCAAACAACATTGATAGGCAAATGTTTGCTAATTAGATGTTATAAGTACTGAATCCTAAATAGAATAACTATTATAGAGGTAATATATCAATCAAAACAAAAAAAACCTCTAATATTACTGTACCTATAATTACAGATGGAACAAGATACAACTAACTACCTGAAATACAAAATGGGCTTCAGTCAAAAGATATTATTGAGAGATGAGGCTGTGCCAACAAAATTTCACTGTCAAGAAGATCGCAAGAGACGGCTATCCCCCCCCTGAAGCTGGACCTTCTCGAGAAGCGTTCCTTAAAAGGCAAAGAAGAAGTCTTGTCACGGAATGTTTGGAAAGTCAAAGCACTACTGAAACGGAAGTTGAAAGTATTCAACAACTTGACAATATAATACAAGATGCGGTTATGCTGGAAGGTACTTGTCACCTATGTATTTATTATGAATTTATATTAAAACCAAAAAAAATAAGTAATAAATAATCAATATTATGTGTTTGTCTTTTCAGAAACATCAAAAACTCAAGAGAAAGAAACTTCTACTGAAACTATCATAACTCTAGAAAAATCTGTTCAAGTAACAACAAAAGTGACTAAACATTTCAGGAGCAAGGCTGTGCAAGTACGAATACAAAATAAAAGTATTTCTACATCTCCGTTGAAAGTGTGTACAACATCCAGTTTTACTTCGCCTTTTAAAATTGAACCATGTCGTCTTCAACCATCACAGTCAGGAGCTGTAAAAGCAGTGAAGAAAAAGATTGTGCTTGAAGATGATAAATCAGACAGTGAAATATCTTGTTTGGAAAGTGGCCATTCATCTCCTTTTGTACCTACAGCTACATCATCATCATCAAAAATGACTGACTCTGAGAGTAATGCCACCGAGACTGAAGATATGGAAAAATTGCAGTGCCTTAAAAATACTATGCGTTTGATTGAAAACAAACCTACAATGTATATTGGTATTTCCAAAGACTGTTATTTTTTGATTCAGTTAATTCATAAACACACAAATATAAGAATCGAACATATTTTACTTTGTTTAAAAAAAATTAGACTAAATAGCACATTTTCAGAATTAGAAGATAATTTTGGAATATCTCTATCATATGCAAGTAAAATATTTTTGTCTAATATCTCAATATTAAGTAGTGTATTAAACCCATTTATTGTTGCTTTAGATAAAAAAAATATAATTAAGAATCTTCCAATTGCTTTCAGACACAATCATTACAATGTCAGTTGTATCATTGATTGTCTGGAAATTGATATACAGAAACCATCCAAGGCTCTATATCAGGCATTAACATGGTCCGACTACAAAAAAGGGAATACTGTGAAGTATTTAATTTCATGTACACCCAATGGTTTAGTCAATTATGTTTCACAAGGGTTTGGTGGCAGAACTAGTGATGTCACCAAACCCTTGGGTAGAAAATTGTAGTTTTCTAAATGGGTTACAGCCAGGAACAATTATTTTGGCTGACAGAGGCTTTAAGCACCTGGAACCTTTACTTCAGGCAAAAGGAATGAAATTATTAAGACCACCTAGTGTACGTGCTGGTGCAAAATTGACTAAATCCGAAGTTAAACAAACTTGCGAAGTCATATCGAAAGAGTTATAAGAAGATTAAGAGAATTTCATATGTTGAAACAACATTCGGTTATAAACACAAATATATGTCGCGTTCTAGACCATATTATTATAATTGCTTGTGCGCTTATTAATTTGCAAGATTCTCTAATTAAATAATGTGTCTAGCCAGTTAAGGAATAAAAATAAAACAAGATATTTTCACCATTGTAAAATGTTTTTTATTGCTTACTCACTTATATCTGTATTACGTAGTAATATAGGGTATATATTTCCTTTCCAAAAAAAAGTTAATTTATTTATTAAGTTATTAACAAAATCTTCATCATAATTTTCTAACATTATATCAACTTTTTGTGTGTGTTCAAAATTACTATCCGCTATACAAAAATAACATTTATGAAGACCAGTTGCATACATTTGCAGTTGCACCTGCGCTTTACATTTTGCAGTAAGAATGCAATTTTTTATATAATTTGTTTTAGATTTGGCCTTTGTAGGACACTTTATTTCAATAACAGCATCTTTCATTACCCCATCAGGGGATGCAGCAATCACAGGGTTGTCTTTACAGACATAAAGCCCGCAGGAAGTTATTTTTTTTTTCAATTTGTTGCTTACAGCTTTCCGGACAGAAAGCTCTAGAATTCTTCCTCTTTTCATGGCCACTGTATCAGGTATTTTTGCCCCCATTATAGTGGCCACTAATGCTCCATCAGTTGTATGGCAAACACTCACTTCGTGGGCTTTTGAAGCAGTGATACGGCCATACCGCAGTTCATACCAAAAGTTAGTTTTATTCTGCTGCCTAGTCGCTTCTTCTATATTTTTTATTATATCACTAGTGAATGCACTTTTCATAACGCTTAAGAGCAAGCCTACATCATTCTTAGTTTCTTGAGGTAGATTAACCATGAAGCTATGCAACGAGTAACGAGTAATGTCACTATGCACAAAATCGTTTTGATATTTTAGCAATTCACACTTATTAATTTTTCTCTTTTTTGCTTCTAAAATAAAGTCTTCACATAGTGCTGATGTGCTAGGTCTGTGTGGAACAAGGGTCTTGGTCATTTGTTCTATAGTGATGAACTTTAAAGTGGTTCCTACTCTAGACAGAGCAGGCTTCTTCCAGTAACACTCCACCGAAGTACATGCCGGTTCCTCGCTGCGACGATGGACCCACATCAAAAAGGCAACTGCATGTTTACATCCTCCAGCTGAAGCCGCACAGTCATGGCACTCACAGCTTATTATTTCACCGTCATTTTCATTAACGATTAGGGTAACATTGTAAGCTTTGGTGCGCACTTTATGTTCCGGGCACATTTTACATTTCACTGTACAAATTCCATTGTCGCGATATAGCTGGACGTACCCAACGGCATCATCACCGTATGACTCTCTTGCAGACCTGCAAATAAAACTATTACTGAAGGTACTGAAATTTTTATAACCTAAAATACACGAATGATTTTTTGTACAAAATATAAACAAATAATTGTTGCGTGGTACTTACACTGCTGTTTTTACATTTTTTAGTTCTGCAGCATAATAATCGGCATTATTTTTAAAAAATAATGCTACCATGAATGGGTCGATCTTAGGTAGATTGCTGTTATCTGCTCGCTCGTAATTGGATTCCATCTTAGATATTTTGTACTCGAGAGTTTCGTAATAAAAAATTGTGTTAGAAATTAAATGAAAATGTTAAATAATCACTCAAAAATCGAATCGAAACACTTTATAACAAGTAAACGGCGTACTAAACTCTGTCAAATGTGCTTTGTTTACTTGCGTGCGACGTCATCACAATGGCAACCAATGACAGAACGTTTCTATCACCGAAAAAAAAAAGAAAATGATTTTCAACTTTATTCACGAAATACTCTGAAAATACATGATATTTTAATTAAAAAAAATGTAATATGTTTAATTTACCTATAATTAGTTAGGATGACAATAAATTATAGTTTATTTTATATGTCGTCAAATACCCTAATACAACCCAAGCACTGGTACAGTTATGGCGGCCATCAAATTGTGCAATCCGCAACTAACTTCATTACCAACATTAAAATTCAAACAGCGATTTGACTTTGAGTCGGTGATAATTTGGCGCGAATTTCAATTTTAAACAACGCACAGTGGACTGACGAATAAAACAAACACAAAGTTTCTTAATTTTTTTTAAATAATGTGGAGAACATTGCATTATGAAAGTTGTAGTATATATTACTATGTAAATCACAGATTGTAGTAGATTAGGAAGTTTTCTCAAATCAATGATAATGTTTAATAGATAGTCACTTGATTGTTGGTTTTCGGGATTGTGACATGCCAAAGGACTGACGTTTTAAGCATTTAATGTGGTTTTTTATTAACTTTTATTTAAAATGAAGAGCTGTGATTGGGTGACCAAATAAAGGACCTTTCATTGTTTTAAAATAAATTGTAATCTCAATAAAATATAATAAGACTTTGCATATATTGACTGATGACATTGAGTTACCCAATTTTTGTATATTCACCCATATGTTATCTACATCAAGACCCGAAACAACATTTTTGACTGCACGGTTGGCTCAGTGGGCAGCAACTGACTGCTGTGCAACACGTCGCGTGTTTTTTCCCTCACGGAACAACATTTTGTGTGATCCACAAATTGTTTTATCGGCTCGCGAACGCACCCACGACTCAGGAGGAAATACTAGTGTGATGAACTGTATAGGCTAAATCGTCACGCTACGATCAAAAGCAGACGAAGAAAAACATCTTATTCTTCTTTGTCTGACTCTGGCACAGATCCAAGACTGAACAGTCATAAGCCATTATTGTGTTCAGTACAACAATGGAGATGTTTTAAAGCATAATGAAATTTTCTAATATTTATTTATGAAACTAAATAAACTGTAGTGGGTTCTTATTCGGACTTGAGGCATTTTCTACCAGTAGCTGGGGTTGCAGAGTAAAAAAGCTATTATCTATATATGTGGTACAGACATAATTTGGAACTCGAGATAGGACATAGGATAGTTTTTATACCAAAAGTCAGCAGGAAGTCACTATTCCACGTGAGCGGAGTAGGGGGCAAAAGCTAGTATGTATGTAAGCCTCAGGGTGATCCATTTTGTGCAAGAAATATGTTAGATTTTTTGATTTATATGTTTTCATTACAATGTCCTTATTGTCTATTTTATACGACTTTTTACAGTTATAAAATTATTATATAATCTTTGAAACAGCACACTTTGATAAAAAAAAACAAAAAATATTACTCTAATGGGATCAAATGTTCATTTTAGTTTCAAAATTAGTAATTTTATTGATTTTGTGTTGTAACACAGGCCTTAAAAATAGCAAATATTTTTTAATTGTCTATGTTATGTCAATGCTTTCCTATTTATATCTTGTTATAAAATAAATGTCAGAAAAAATATAATATTGTTTTATTTGTAACCAACGATATTATATAAAAAAATGGTATAGGTAGGTTACATAAACAACATTCGATTTTCAAAAACGGCACACTTATGCGCACATGAATAAATCGTATGATTCATGTTAAAGTGGGATGGCATGATTCAATAATCGCGAGTGAAAAAGAGACAAATATGAAAGTGTGGCTAGTTAGCCACATTTTAATGTATCACTTGCTGAGCGCTTGTAACCTATCTACACCTTTTTAATTATAATATCATTGTTTTTACCTATCTACCTTTAACATTTATAAATATTTTAACAATCCTTTAAAATCGACCTGTAACTAGAGGATTCGATCCCGGTCGATTTTTCTAGTCCCGGGATTTCGGGATTATCGACTGTTAATACCGGGATCCCGGGATTTTATTGGTAAAGAAAATGGTAGCAATTAAAAAGAAGTAAACATATCAAAATCAACCTTTTATTTTAAATCTTTACTTAAATCTTCAAAAACAAAACAAAATTATTATTTCTTCTAATAAAATTAATAAACTATGCCCTTATAAAAAATATTGCCTAGTCTGTTTATTTTATATTTTACAATAAACTTAAAAAAATCAACTTCTAATATTTGTCAAAAGAGATCAATGTTAATAGGACTACTAATATTTTAAATAAAATAGACCAGGAACTATAATTTACTTATTTAAGCCACGAAAATAAAATCTAAGAAATAACAACGCATCCAACGTCTCATCCGAAAGCATGCTTCTTAATTTGTTGCACAAATATGAAACAGCGGAAAACGCGCGTTAAGGCTCGATGGAAGTTGGAGGAATCGTCAATAAATTTTTATAAGCCTTCTCCAAATTATGACCTCGTGTGGAACTACTGGCAAATTTTGACGTTTAACGTCAAATGAAAGTAAGCGCGTTTCGTTTCACGCACATTTTTAATGAATTATTAAAAAAATGTTTAAGTCCCGAAAATCCCGGGATTCATTGGATCCCGAGATTTTCGGGACTAAAATATGATCGGGATTCCGGGATCCCGGTTTTCGGGATCCCGGGATCGAATCCTCTACCTGTAACTAATTAAGTAGGTATATATAAAATGGATCGCAAAATGTGTTGGTAAGCGCATAACTCAAGAACGCCTGGACCAATTTTGCTAATTCTTTTTTTGTTGTGTTTGTTATTGTCAGGAGAAGGTTCTTCTATCTTCGAAAGGAAGATTAGGAAAAAATAACCCCTTTGATAGCGAGATAGTTGGACCCATGCGAAGCGGGGGTGGGCCGCTAGTTAAATAATAAAATCTTCGGATCTGTCTTACACTTGTAATCGTTGTATCATCATGAATCTTGGCAAATGTGTATAGATTAGCCTTAGGTGACATGGTGTCAATGCGATATTTTGGTAAGTATCTACCATTGACCTAGTGTTATGAAGGAATCCAAAGCTGACTGGTGGAACCTTAGACTGCCTTCTAGTACACAGGCTCATAAATTGGACTCAATAGAGTCTTCATTAGATTAAGGGCTGATTTTTCAATGATTAGATAAAAGTTACCTGGGGAATAATTATGATGCTGTCGCGTCAGAATGTTTGTATAAGACAGTGACAGCAAGTTTATTCCTCAAATAACACCTGACTATTGAAAAATCAGCCCTTGGATTAGTAACAGTCATTTAGTCTCATTAGAGTCAGTTTCTTCTGACTAAAACGCGTTAATCTAAAGGTCATTTGGAAACTTAGTTTCAAGGTCGGCATGATGTCGGCGGATTACATGATGGTAAGCAATCAGCGCCGCATATGGACACATGTAAGGCTACGAGTGCCTAGATTCGGCACGAATGGGTCGGCTCGACCATGTCGGAGCCATACCACGCCCTCACAGAAAACCGGCGTGTAACAACCACAGCGATGCGTTTCGCCGTGGGAATGAGGTTACCGGAGGTCCAATCCTCCCCCATCCCTTCCCAATCCTTAAATATTCGAAACCATTATCTCCAAAAGGCCGCCAGCGCACTCGTAACTCCTTTGGTGTTAAGGGTGCCCATTGTCGTCGCCGATTACTTACCATCAGGTAATCCATCTGCTCGTTTTCGAACCTATCCCATAACAAACAAATGTTACCTTCAAATAACTTGTTTTAAGATTATTTTGTATCCTTTTTCCTAGGTAACGAGCTGTCGCGTCAGCTGGACCTCTGGCTGTCGAAAGCGGATCTCACCCATGGACCAGCTAGGGCCATCATTGCACCGTAAGTTTGTTTCACAGAACCCCTATCCCCCTCAAATCTTCCCGTCCAGTTGTGATTTAGGTGTCTTCAAGGCTAGACCACTGCCCCTTACCATCAACGATTGCATCACTGCTTACCATCATGTGGGATTGCAATCAAGCTCTAGTTTATATGATAAAAAATATATGAGATATACTTCATTATAAAAGTAAGCTGCAAAAATGCCGCGAAAGCCAACTAAATGGTACATTGTATTCGATAGAGATTTGTAATATACGGACTTTTTGAATTGCTATTTTCTTGCTTTTCTATCTCTTGAGATATGAGAGAACAGATTGTAAATAGTGGTGTGTTCCTTATGTGTCGAAGCATGGCTCTCCCTCACCTTTTAAGAAATATACCTACTTATGTGAAATTTGAATTTAAAGGTAGGTAGTTCTCATTAACTGGCGCTAGTGTCGCTTAAAGTACTTTTAGTCCATGACAGCTGTCAAAACTTGATCGCATTAATGTAGTTTGATATTACGAAAATACAAAAAAAAAAAACGTAATAATTGCTTAATGTTAATACTTATTTCATTGTTTACTCTACCTATTCCTTTTGGGGTTATAAGGCGTAATGGTATTTTTACATTTTTTTTTCAACAGCCACGCTGGGTATTCTTATTGCGGCGCGTGTGCAGCGTTTGCCTACAGACAAGTTAGTCCCGTAGTTGTGTAAGTATAAATTTATATTTTTTTTTGCGTTGATACATAAATTTGTCTTTTGATTGCGTGCGGTGTGTGTGTATGTGTATATTTTTTATGGAATAGGTCGGTAAACGAGCAGACGGATTACCTGATGGTAAGCAATCGGCGCCGGTCATGGACACCCGCAACTCCACTCGCTCGCATAACATACGTCTCACACTATTATAGGAGCCCGTTTAGCTTGAAACTAGTCGTAAAGTTAAGTGATTGAGGGAAAATATCAAATTACTAGGTCTTAGGATAATTACAGAAGACAGTACGTATGGCGCAATCTGCTGTTGTGCAACGTGTCGCGGGGCGAGTCCCGTACGAAAAATACTTTTGTTTGATTTACAAATAATTGTTATTCCGGGTCCAATAATGTGATATGTATGTGAATTTTGATTTTGTAGACACTTCTATACTAATTTTATAAAAAGGTAAAATTTGTAAGTTTGTATGTAAATTTGAAAATTCCGAAAATTATGTGATTTCCAAAATTCTTTCACTGATAGATACCTACAATGTTCCTGAGTGCTATAGGCTATAAAACATCACGCTACGATTAAATGGAGCCGAGCAGCGAGTGTAACCGCACGAGAGTAGCTAGTCCTCAATATAGGAGAAATCTTGGTGTATCTAGTACCTATAAGAATAATATAGGTAAAATGTATTTCGATTACAGCAAGCGTATCTTCATCCTTGGTCCCTCCCACCACGTGAGGCTCGGAGGTTGCGCCCTCTCGTCGCTCGACAAGTACCAAACTCCTCTCTACGATCTCACCATCGATAAGCAAAGTGAGTATTTTTATCGCCTGTTATTTTTTATATCGACTTTACATTAGTAAAAGTAATTTTTTCCAACTAAACCATAAACAGGTACTTTGGGAATGTCACAATATTATAATAAATAGTTCGTCATTCTGTTCTTCTGTGAAGCTAGGTGCTCGTTCCAAAGTGTAGAGTCGAGTAGAGAAGAAAGATCGAGAAAGTCCATCGTTACTCTTTGAAAAAAGCACAGTTTGATCACAATGACTCAATTGGGTAGTCCTAGGTCAACAATAAATTAATTCGACGTTTCAATATCTACAGTAAAATATTGAAAAATAACTACACTTTTATTCATCGATCGATCGATACACAAAATTTTAGATATTTTGTAGCTAATTTTAAAGAAATAAGTAAACTATTTGACGCAAAAAAAACTATGACGTCATAACTCAGTTTTTCATAGAAATTTGTCAGAAAAATATAGTTTTTGACATTTGCATAAAAGTATTGAATTTGACTAGGAAACTACCGTATTTGTACACAAACCCCTATTATATAACTAGCGACCCGCCCCCGCTTCGCATGGGTCCAACTATCTCGCTATCAGTTTCACTTTTTCCTAATCTTCCCCTCTACTTTTCTAACATTTTCTTTGATGAGAACTTTCTCCTGACAATAACAAACACAACAAAAAAAGACTTAGCAAAATTGGTCCAGGCGTTGTTGAGCTATGCGCTTACCAACACATTTTGCGATCCATTTTGATATAGATGAAGATATGACAACTCTGTGTGATCCACAAATTGTTGTTCCGGGTCTGGGTGTGATGTGTATGTAAAATTGTAGATTTATAAACGCATCCACGACACATGAGAAAATCGTAACGGCAATATTTTTATATAAAAATCTTCTCTAAAGAAAGTAACGTCCTAAACTAAATTCATTTACTTTATTTTTATCTAAAGTAAAAATAAACGCTTGTTTGATTCCGTTCTATTCTCGGGGAGAACTCCAAGGGCGTGGGGCAAAAGTGTCGTCATTATGTTCTTTAAAAAGGGAGACAAAACCCTTCTGAAGAACTACCGACCTATTTCTCTTCTGAGCCACGTCTATAAGCTGTTTTCCAGGGTCATAACAAATCGTCTCGCGCGAAGACTCGACGAGTTTCAGCCCCCTGAGCAGGCCGGGTTCCGAGGGGGATATGGTACCGTGGACCACATACATACAGTGAGGCAGATTGTACAGAAAACCGAAGAGTATAATCTGCCCTTATGCCTGGCGTTTGTGGACTACGAGAAAGCCTTTGATACTGTCGAAACCTGGGCTGTTCTGGAGTCCTTGCAACGGTGCCAAGTCGACTGGCGGTATGTTCAAGTGTTGAGAGATCTATATGATGCTGCCACTATGGTCGTTCAAGTACAGAACCAGCAGTCTGAACCTATCCACCTGCATCGGGGCGTAAGACAGGGGGACGTTATTTCCCCCAAACTGTTTACTAATGCTTTGGAGGATATGTTCAAGACGCTGCGCTGGAAAGGCCGGGGCCTAAATATTAACGGCAAGTATCTCTCACACTTGAGATTTGCAGATGACATTGTAATCGTGGCTGAAACCGTGCAGGACTTACAATATATGCTGAACAGCCTGGCTGATTCCTCTGCTCGCATCGGACTCCGGATGAACCTACAAAAAACGAAGGTCATGTTCAATGAACATGTTCTCCCGGAGCCGATCACCATCAATGGATCTCCTCTCGAGGTTGTTCAAGAGTACGTCTACCTCGGGCAAACTATCCAGTTCGGTAGAAATAACTTCGACAGGGAGGCTCGTAGGAGGATACAGCTTGGCTGGGCAGCGTATAGGAAACTCAGTCGGGTATTCTCGTCAAAGATACCGCAAAGCCTGAAGACAAAAGTCTTCAATGAGTGCGTCCTACCAGTGATGACATACGGAGCCGAGACGTGGACACTTACAGTGCGACTGATCCACCAATTTAAAGTCGCTCAGCGAGCTATGGAAAGGGCTATGCTTGGAGTCTCTCTGAAGGATCGTATTCGAAACGAGGTGATCCGACAGAGAACTAAGGTTATCGACATAGCCCAAAGGATTAGCAAACTTAAGTGGCAGTGGGCAGGTCACATCTGTCGAAGAACCGATGACCGATGGAGTAAACGTGTTCTAGAGTGGAGACCACGTCTAGGCAAACGTAGTGTAGGGCGCCCTCCAGCTAGGTGGACTGACGACATCCGCAGGGTGGCTGGCAGTGGTTGGATGAGAAGAGCTGAACATCGAGCTCAGTGGCGTGCAATTGGGGAGGCCTATGTCCAGCAGTGGACGACAACAGGCTGATGATGATGATGAAAAATAACAGTTTTCTAAGTTATCAAAAAATACTGCTGCCAACATTAAAAACTAAGTTGTAGGTATTGTTTTTTTGGAGGTTAGATGATCATATTCGTTCGGGAATATCAACTACATTTTTCGTTGTGCGAACCGCGCGTCAGTTTATGACTTTCGTCGCTCCGATTGGTCTAAGGCAATCAGTAGGCCTACCATGACGTTTTAAATCGTGAATATTCCAGGCGAGAGAGAGGGATGGAGATATAAATTGTGTATAGCTCCATCCCTCTTTCTCGCCGTCGCGTCTTCTCAAAGTTTCGAAAAAAGTATGTATGAAAATGGATCGCAAAATGTGTTGGTAAGCGCATAACTCAACAACGCCTGGACCAATTTTGCTAATTCTTTTTTTGTTGTGTTTGTTATTGTCAGGAGAAGGTTCTTATTAAAGAAAATATTGGAAAAGTAGAGGGGAAGATTAGGAAAAAGTGGCCCTTTGATAGCGAGGTAGTTGGACCCGTCCGAAGCGGGCGTTAGTATTTAATAATATCGTGAGGCATCCATAATAGGAGGGGTTATATGAATTGATGTTGTTCCCAGTTTACGCGGAACTGGAAGCGACTCGCCAATTCGAATGGATGGATGTTCAAACTGATGAAGATGAGCATTCGATCGAGATGCACCTTCCTTACATCGCTAAAGTTATGGAGGAGTAAGTACTTATACATTTTCGCACTTCACAGTTGAATGACAACGGCTTAATGTTTTTTTCAGCGACGCGACCCGCCGCGGTTCCAATGCTGATACTAAATTTCTCCACTATTTAATGGATGTTATTATACATGTAAACCTTCCTCTTCAATCACTCTTTCTATTAAAATCCGTTGCGTAGTTTTAAAGATTGAAGTATACATAGGAATATAGGGACAAAGAAAGCGACTTACACCCGGTTTCCGAAAGGCCGATCAATATTAAAATCTATTTAATTTCTTGTCAAGTCATCTGATTGGTTTACTGAATTATCAACAACCAATACCAACAACCAAGAGATTTAACAGGAGATTAGTTAATTTTAGCGTTGACAAGTCTTTCAGAAACCGGGCTTTAGTTTTATACTATGTAGTAGAGAGAAACGAGCAGACCGATTACCTGATGGTAAGCAATCTGCGTCGCCCATTGACACTCGTAGTACTAAAGGAGTTACTACAAGTGCGTTGCCGACCTCTTGTAGGTTTAAGGGATTTAAGGATAGGGGGATCTGAGGATTGAAGATGGGGAGACAAAGGATTGGGCCTCCGGTAACCTCATTCACACGGCGAAACACAACACTGTAGTTGTTTCACGCCGGTTTTCTGTGAGACCCTGGTATCAGTCCGGTCGAGCCGACCCATTCGTGCCGAAGCATGGCTCTCCTACACTTAGTCGTCAGAAAATCTCACAATTTCTAAATAATCCAACTCTACCAACACCTTCCACGATTTAAAATACATGATGTTGTATTATAATATTCCTATTTCAGATACCAAACAGGTTTCACGATCATCCCGATCCTAGTTGGCTCGCTGACCCCAGAAAAGGAGGCTAAATACGGGGCGATTTTGGCCCCATACTTGGCAGATCCCCAAAACTTGTTGGTGATATCATCAGATTTCTGTCATTGGGGATCTAGGTTCAGATATACATGGAAAGATAATTCTAGGGGTCATATTTACCAGAGCATCGAGTGGTTGGATAAACAGGTACGTTCTTTTAATTTTTCTTCTTCTTCTCTTCTTTATCTTGTCCTTTTTCTATGTCTTAAGTCGGCAAACGGGCAGACGGATTAACTGATGGTAAGCAATCAGCGCCGCCCATTGACACTTGTAGGTATCAAAGGAGTTACTAGCTGGGGTTATATAGGGTTTTAAGGATAAGGGATTTGAGGATTAAGGATGGGGGGAAGAATTGAGGTTCCGGTAACCTCACTCACACGGCGAAACACATCACAATTACATCATCAGCCTATAAGTGCCAACTGCTGAGCAAAGGCCTCTTCTCACACGGAGAAGATATGAACATGAATCAACACGCTTACTCACGGCGAATTGGCGATTTCAAACTTACAATTAGAAATTCGCCGTTTGTCAGTGGTGTCTAAATATTCATAGAAAGTAAATATAAATCAGAAAAGTCACTTGGGTCTTGCCAGGTTTCCAACTTGCATCCTTATGCATGAAAAGCGGTCGCCTTAACCTCCGGGCCAGCCTGACGAAAAAAAAAACCGACTCAAATCACTGCTTCGCGTCCCTTGTGCCTCGAAACTAGTTGAGCAATTCTCGTAATTCGGGTTTTTTCCAATAAATTTATATTACACTAATTTTTTGCCTCATTGGTTCTCTCCCAGGGTATGGACATCATTGAAAAGATGGAGCCACGTGTGTTCACTGACTATCTTAACAAGTATGGAAATACTATATGTGGACGACATCCCATTGGCGTGCTTTTACAGGTAACTTAATTATTTGCTAGCTTTTACCCGCGGCTTCACCTGCATCGTATGTTGATAAATACCGGCCTATATGTTAATCCAAGGTATCATCTATCTACATACAAAATTTCAACCAAATCGGTCCAGCCGTTTTTGTGTTACAGATTAACAAACATTCATCAAAATGTCACATTTATTTTATAATAATGTTAGTAGGATTTAATCTTTGTGCATTTTTTACGGCATAGGTCGGAAAACGAAGGATTACCTGATGGTAAGCAATCAGCGCCGTCCATGAACAGTCGTGATACCCAATGAGTTACTATAAGTGCGTTGCCGACCTCTGGTTGGTTATTAGGTATTGAAGGATAGGAGAGTTGGGGATTGACGATGGGGGTAGGGAAGGATTTGGCCTCCGGTAACCTCACTCACACGGCGAAACACAACGCGGTGTTATTTCATGTCGGCTTTCTGTGAGGCCATGGTAACACTCCGGTCCAGCCCACACATTCGTGCCGAAGCTTGGCTCTCCAATATTCAAAGTAACAAAAAAATGTCCGTGTTTGAATTAAAAATGTTATTAAATACTAGCTGACCCAAAAAAGTTAGTACCACCTCGTTATATAACTTATGTATATATTTTTTTCCTAATTTTTTAAGCCTCTCCTGTCCTAGAACATTACTAGACCTCATAAGCCATGTCGATGTAGCCTTTCTCGAGTTTTAGCTAGACTGACAAAAAGCAATTCAATTCTATTATTAAATTTTTTACAGGCCATAGCGAAGCTCCGCAGTTCGTCGAATTCGCCTCGCATGTCGATGAAATTCTTGAAATACGCTCAATCGTCCCAATGTATGAACTCTCAAGATTCATCAGTCTCCTACGCTAGCGCTTCCCTAGTTATCGAATAGGGTAACACTAACACGAAGGCAAGTAGTTTAAATTGAAATTTTGTGTAAAAAAATTGCTCACTTATACCCACTTATGTCCACTTATGCTTACTTATGTCCACTTATGTCCACTTATGCTTACTTATGCCCACTTACGCTTACTTATACTCACTTATGCAGTGTTTTGATCTGATATAATGAAAGTGACTTAATCGATAGTAATTATAGCTCTGTTTAAATAAGATTTTAATGTCTATAGGTTGAGATTTGGTTAATAAAAGGCAGCTTTAGCATTTTATTAAGGCAAACAACTTTCCTTAAAAAAATCAAAAATAGCATTTGCTGATAAATAATGAAGGTTTTTTAGGTACTTATTTCCAATTAAATTTTTTTTTTCTGTGGCTTTTTAAAAATTGATAAAATGTGCGTTAAATATTACTAAGATTTCAATTTTAACTCTTGCCTCGTAAATTCTATAGCAATTTGAAATAATATTATCAATTTTGACAATCTAAATATGTTGATAACTAGCGACTCGAGGCCGCTTTACACGGGCGCAATACTGATTCTAAATTTCTCCACTATTTAATGGATGTTATTATACATATAAACCTTCCTATTCAATCACTCTGTCTATTAAAAACCGCATCAAAATCCGTTGCGTAGTTTTAAAGATTTAAGCGTACATAGTTATATAGGGACAGAGAAAGCGACTTTGTTTTATACTATGTACTGATAATAACTGACTAACACCCGGTTTCTGAAAGGCTTGTCAACACTAAAATTAACTAATCTCCTGTTAAATCTCTTGTCAAGTCATCTGATTGGTTGTTGATAATTCAGTCAACCAATCAGATGACTTGACAAGAGATTAAATTGATTTTAACATTGATCGGCCTCTCGGAAACCGGTGGTTAATGGAATTACCTGAGAAAGACTCTACTAGTTTCAAGCTATATTGGAAATCATACACAAAAAATTTAATATTGATGCAAACTTACAATTATTTTCAAAAAATACATTACATATATCTGTACCTACTAAAACAATGAAACTAAATAGTTTTTCTGTTTTCAAAGTGTAGATTCCAATTGAGAAGAACGAGCAAGAAACTCCATGGTTACCCTATTTCACAATTCAATTTTGATATTGTTTGTTGAAATTGATAAAATTATTTTTAATGCATTTAAAATATAAAATAACTTAGTTATAATGTCACTTATTATATATAAAAATATAAGTATATAATACAAAACTTATATTGTTTTAAGAACTTTTTATATATAAGTTGCAATTTTTTAATAATATTTTTTAACTATTTTGTAACTTGAACTCCGTGTATGGAAATATTAAAAAGTAACAATAAAAATTAAAATATCGTAGAAATATCTCACTCTGGCACTGTTTTTTTTTTGTTTTTGTCCCATTATAAACTGTAAACTTATATTTAAGTAATGCAATTAATATCGAAATTTTCCATAGTTGAGCTGTTTACTTCATATTTGAATTCTATCAATATTTTTTTTATTAGCATACCATACATAAATTAGGTAGTTTCCTAGGTCAAAAAAAAAAATTAGACTTTTCAATACAATTAAATATTGATAAATAACTATACTTTTATTCATTGATCTGTCAATACACTAAATTTTCGATATTTTTAGCAAATTTTTATAAAATAAGTAAGCTATTTGACTCAAAAATAGTATGACGTCATAATTCAGAGTTTCATACAAACTTCATAGAAAAGTATAGTTTTTGACATTTGGATAAAAGTATTGAATTTGACTTGTTGGAAACTACCGTATTATACTTATTATATTAAGGGCTGATTTTTCAATGGTTAGATAAAAGTTACCTGCGGAATAATAATGATGCTGTCGCGTCAGAATGTTTGTATAAGACAGTGACAGCAACTATTTTATTCCTCAGATAACATTTTTCAGACTATTCAAAAATCAGCCCTAAAAGAAAAAATACTTAATCATATTTATATTAAGTTTCTGTTGGTATGCAATTGCTTTTAACTAAACATGTGGAATCGTTACTTTTTTTCAAATTATATAAGGTGATATAAAAGTGTCTACTCTGGTTGCAATGGGAGATAGTATTGTGTCTATAGATATTAATTTGTCAATTTTAATACCACACAAAACTTATAAAAGTATATTTGACTTGCTTAATTAGTATACTAGCTACTCTCGCGCGGTTTCACCCGCTGCTCAGCTCCATTTGATCGTAGCGTGATGTTTTATAGCCTATAGCACTCAGGAACATTGTAGGTATCTATCAGTAAAAGAATTTTGGCAATCCCACCTGACCTGTTCCAAATATTACCCCCTACATACAAACTTACAAATTTTACCTCTTTATAATATTAGTATAGATAGCTATCCAGGCTTTTGGCACTCTGCACCGTTGTTGTTTATAAACCCTTTTATATAGAATAGAGCCAATAGTAATTTCATCATCATCAGCCTATAAGTGCCCACTGCTGAGCAAAGGCCTCTTCTCACACGGAGAAGGTTTGAGGATTAATCACCAAGCTCTGTCAAAAATGCAATTACACTCAACCAATTTTAAAATAACTAAAATTTCTTTGTAGTAAAAGTTCAATGGTTTATAGCCAGTTTATTCAATAATTTAGATTCTTTGCTATAAATTAAAGCAGTCCTCAACTATTGACTCTATTCTACAAAGATATTTTGGTCATTTTAAAATTGGTAGAGTGCAATTGCATTTTTGACCCCTGACTGTATGTACATATAACTCGGAAGAAGTCCATTAAAACTATGTCAGATATTTTAATACCACCTTATATATATTATATAAATATGTAGATTACATATATAATTAAGACTTGTAAGGTATGTATGTAAAAAAAACTTATAATTCTATTTATATTAAAATATCAATTTTAATATTCTATTTGCCTGGTTGAATTAACATTATAAAAATATTTATTCCATGCAAAGGGTACTTTTGAAACGTCAAATGGAATAATAGTCTGTCAGTCTGTTCGTCAGTCAAGCTTGCTCATTCCAAAGTGACATCACGCTGGCTCGAGGCGGATTGGCGATTTCAAACTTATAATTAGAAATTATATTTCCACACGATGTTTTCTTTCACCGACCGTATGTTAGTGGTGTCTAAATAATCTTAAAAAGTACATATAACTAGGAAAAGTCTCATTGGTACTTGCCAGGTTTAGTCGCCGAGTCACCACGACGATCAGCGTTAGACTTACCCCAAATTATAATTGAACTTAAAAACTTAAAACAAATTAAAACTATTTTATTTTTTACTATCCGTATATAATATCTTCTGATTTATTTCGTTGCGGGATCCAAGACAGTCATTCATGTCCGTTGGACGCGCCGGACTTCAGTGTTCCGGTGTTTTCATGGTTTTATCTACTGTAGATTCTGGCTTACAGTAGTTGCAGCGGTTTTCAGTAGCCGTGGCAAACTTTTCCCATAAAATAAAGTATGAAAAATTGGTATTTTATTAAAAAAAAAAAAAACAAAAAAACACTTGGTTGTTATTTTTATATAAAAAATACTGTGTAGTGTTCACTATATATAATAATAAATAAGTTCTAAGTATATAAACTTTATGTATTGAAATTAAAATTAGAAATATTTAAATAAACTAACAATATAATTATAAGCTCAAAATTATAGAAATAGCGTTCAAAAACTTGATCTTAATGTCTCAAATATTTTATTTTAGGTGTGTTTTTTGAAGGATTCTTTTATAGAGCCACTCTTTACCAGATAAATTAGACTATCATAAAGGGACTTTATGAAACCGGTGAAATATGTCCTTAATTTTTTGTTCGCCACGTCAGGGAAGCTTGTCAAAAGAGCCGATAGACCACCACGAACGGGGCCCTATAGGGCTGATGTTCAGCCGGGGTTGCGGGGTAAGCGCAATGAGGCACCGCGACCTCGGCCCAGAGCAGGAGAATGAACAGGAGGGTTTTTAGTCAGTAAGAGTCTGACACTCCCTCTCGCCTCACCCCGGGCAGGTGAAGTCATTTAACGATTATCCCCTCCACAAAAAAGCCCCAAAAAGCAACGCACATCTTTGATTGCTCACCATCAGGTATGGTTATCCGTTTTTTTTTGTTTGGTGTCTGTGGCAATCAAAATGTTCAATTCAAGTCTACTTCCAGAGTCTACGGCCAACACAAGACAAGATTTTTCTTTAGCCTAGGTCTAAACCATTGAGCCAGTTTTTGGTTTTTCAAAGGTATTGAAGATAGGTAAGGATAAGATTTAAAAACAAAACCTGACTTAGGGCTGATTTTTCAATGGTTAGATCAAAGTTACCTGGGGAATAATTATGATGCTGTCGCGTCAGAATGTTTTTATAAGACAGTGACAGCAACAATTTTATTCCTCAGATAACATTTATGTGACTATTGAAAAATCAGCCCTTTGAGTTTTAAAATTAGATAAAGCTAAGTCTTGTTTTGTTATAAGGAGGTTAATGTTAACTGCATTTTTTTGTATCTCGGTTTCTTTTTAATGTTTTGTATTAATTAATACTTAATATTAATTCTTCAATTACAACTAACGTGCGTGCGACGTAAATCGGTCTCAAAAGGCATTTATTTTTTTTGTAAACTGTCTCAATAAATACTTAATTTGCTATTGTTTTTGTTGTTTTATTTCTGTTTTTTATCTGGTCGATCTATTGAGATTACGCTACATAAAGGAAAGCCAAGCATCTGCACGAATGGGCCGGCTGGACCGGTGTGATACCACGGCCTCACAGTGTAATCGACATGAAGCAATATTATATATTGGGGAAGTCTAGTGTCCGACCGAAACTGGTTTCCCGGCCGAAACCGAAACCGAATGTTCGGCCGTGGCTTCAGTTTCGGCCGAAACCGAAACCAAAACCGAAACTAACTATAAAATTTCCAATTTGGTGCATTTTACCTATTATTTTTAACCGACTTCAAAAAAAGGAGGAGGTACTATGTTCGGTTGATTGTTTCTTTTTTTTGTATGTTCACCGATTACTCCGCCATTTATGAACCGATTTCCAAAATTCTTGTTTTGTTTGAAAGCTTATACTTCTGAGAGGGTCCCATTTTCATAAGGTCAGGATCTGATAATGGAATCTTAGGGGGAACTTTCGAAAATTGTAGGGGCGAATAGTGCTTTTGCATGTTGTTTTAATAGGCTTTTTACAACGCTACAACTTGCCGATGGTCGAATTTGATCTGATGATGGAGCAGGAAGACTGTCGTGGGATCTTTTTGACTAATTGGAGTAATTATGTTACTTGGACTTACCTAATTCATTCACATTAATGAGAACTTTGCACCTATATGGATTATGTAAGTATATTGACAGTCGAGGGAATTCCTCAACGATTTACAGCACTATAAACAACGATAAACAGTGACTAACTCAGGACTATTACTATTACCGTGATTTTCGGTCTCAAGTAGCCGTCGTCTTCTCATTCGAAAACCATTATACTTGCTTGCCTTGCCTATTACTTAAAATGGTGAAATAAATATTTTTCAACAAAAATATTTCGACTTCAAAAAGTAAACTAAAAAGTAAAAAATAAATTTTCTTTGTAAAAATTAATACATTATGTATATCATTTAGTTAAATAGAAAATAATACCTATTAAAAACCATTTTATAGTCTTGAAGTCGGTGCCAAGTGAATCATCAAAGTCGTACCAAAATAACAAGAGTATTAGAAAAATATATTGACCGGTACCTTCTAATCATCAAACCAACAATAGGTATATATGTAGATAATTTTTACACTATATTTATTTTACTTGGCCGAATTCAAGATAATAAAATGGTTATTAATATTATTTTCTATTTGACTAAATGAAAACATGTATTAATTTCTACAAAGAAAATTTATTTTTTGCTTTTTAGTTAATTTTTATAGTCGGAATATTTTGTTAAAAATTATTTTTCAAATTAAGTTCTCAGGCAAATCAGTCATCTAAATACGAAGTATTGGAATTTTGAGATCTTTCCCTTTAATACTTTGGACTGTATTTGTGCTTAGAAGAATAATCGAAGAAAAAAACATATTGCGCCGACCCCAAATAAAACGGGACGAGGGCAGGAAGATGATGATGAAGAATAATCAGTCTCTTTTAGGTACCTACCTCTTATATAAAAATTATAATTACTATCAGACCCAGTTCCAGTCTCAACATAGATAATAAAAAAATCACATATTTAGAATTTTTTTAAACTTATACTTGCACAATCAGTAGCATAGTTATGCTTGCGTGAACTTGCCAAATAAGTTTCGGTTTCGGCAAAAGTTTCGGCCGATTTTGGCCGAAACCGAAACTGCGGCCGAACCTTGATTTTTTGCCGAAACTCGGCCGAAACCGAACCCGAAACCGAACTTTCGGTCGGACACTATGGGGAACCTATACTTCCCTCATCCTTAAATCCCTTATAACTCACAGGAGGCTTGCAACTCACTTGTACTAACTCCTTTTGTATTGCGAGTGTCCATGGGCGGCGCTGATTACTAACCGTCAGGTAAACCGTCACATGCCATTTCAGATAAGAAAGGCGCTAGTGTTGCTAAGTCTCGAGTCCAGTAGAATATTGGCTAATATCAAGTCATTAATTAATAGAGTCTCCTAGCCTAGCCCCCGGTGCCATCTGGTAAGTTCTAAGTAATAGGTAAATCTATTTTATACTTAAGGTCAGTAGTCAGTTGGTTCAGTGAGACAGCTATTAATCTTTACGCAGACTAGATTAGCAACATATGGTTCGACCGAAGTGGTGACACGGCCTCGCAGTAAACTAGTGTGAAACAGCGCTTTTGCTGTGTTTCGCCGTGTGACTGAGGTTACCAGAAGCACAATTCTTCCCCTTGACCCATCCCAAATTTCTTTCTGTTCTCCAAAAAGACCGGCAACGCACTCCATCCATGTGCGTCCTTGAATGACTCTGATTGCTTATCATTAGGTTACCCGTACTTTTGCCGCTTGACCCGCAATCCTGGCTGTACATCAGCCATATTGGGCGCCATCTGTGGTGGTCCGTGAGAGCTCTTTAAGGCGCATGCGGGACGCTATGCGTCTTACGCTCGGGTCTGGCTCTGCTCGGGCGGTGAGCTACCCTTGGTTGCCGTCTGCAGACCCGCGCTTACTTTTGGGCGCACCCAAGGTGCACCACGGAAAGGTCTTCTGGAATTCTGTCGTTCTTCTAGTCTTCATAAATATAAATCTTGATAGGCGGATGCTAATATGAGGAAAAAGAAGTTGTTTACATCCAAAATATTCTCTCAAAAGAGTTTCAATTCTTCTTAACCCAAAATCTATGATCCAATATCAGAAAAAAACTCATCTGTCAATTGGTAACCTCAAAATCTCTGTGTCTGTATTGATTTCACGGAAAAATTCTTAATCTATAATCCTCCTGAAGGTAAAAAAAAAATTCAGTGTTTTTTACAAACAAAAAATGGACATTTATAGAAACGAAAGCGGAATTATGATTTTCGACAAGCATAAATCTTGGTACAAGCTTGATATAGATGGCGATTTTATAACAAAACCTATCAGCACTACTTGTGTGAAGAAAAAGCCTAGAAAACGAGAGAAATACAAAATTATGTGTGAACATATTTGTGTACCGGATACCGTTTTTCAGGCAGACGAAGTCAAGAATATTGATATGAAATCAAAACCGGATTTTTTGAATGAAACTCACCAACTGTTATACAAAATGGGCTACCATTTAAGTTGTTTTCTGGCGATGTTGCTAACAGCGTTCTGTGGTTTTCCCTATATGGTGCCAGCGAAAATTTTAATGTCAAGTTTATTACCTGCGCAGATGACTGGCGTGTATTGATCTACTTAATAACGATTGGAAAATCACCTGTTTATATGAACGATTTTATTTAAAAAAATGTACTTAGAGGACAAAGGATGGATTTTTTACGAAACTTAGGTAATTATTTCAAGTAAATGGCAACTCGACATTTTTTGTTTTCTTTTTCGTTTTTCTTTAAAAGTATGGGTTAGCCACGCTTCGGCACGAATGGATCAGTTTGATCGGAGACATAACACAGTCTCATCGCATTATGAATATAAAACTGAAAAGGCATTGTATATAGACATGTGTGAGGTTGCCGAAGGCTCAGTCGGACTGTTAATATAAGCCAAAGGGTCTGGGATGGCAGTCTTTTGAATATCTGCCTCAAAACCTGAATCTAATTGTAGGCTTGCATCTAATGAATCGTGAAAAAGTTTGGGAGAGCCATGCTTCGGCACGAATGGGTCGGCTCGACCGGAGTGATAACAAGGCCTCACAGAAAACCGCCTAGACAACAACAGCGTAGTGTTTCGCCGCGTGAGGTTGCCGGAGGCCTAAATCCTTCCTAAACCAATCCGGTAAGGGATGGGGAGATATCATATATACCTATGAGGAGATTTAAATATCCAAGGGTGTCGCCGATTGCTTTGCTGACCTATGACATAAAAAATATGAACTCGGGAAACGCTACTCAGTTCGTAGCCGTAGATCTTGAAGCTACAGGGGTATGGTCTGGCAGTTGCTTACATACAATTTGAAATGTTGCTGGATTTGAGGCCAAAAGACGAATGTAGCTAGACAGATATATATTTTGATGGGCTTGTAGTTATTGATGGAGAACTTTTTTATTCGACTGGTACTTAGTATTTTATATTTAGTTTTTAGTATTTTTCCATTCTCAGCCAGGGTTGCGGGGCAAGCGAAATAAGCCACCGCGACCTTGGCCTAGAACAGGATAAGGAACGGGGGGTTTTTCAGTCTGCAGTCTGCCTGCAGCGAGCTCACAAACGCATGAAGAGGCTCGCAAAGAGACCTGGAAGATCAAAAGTATTCTGACTATGGAGTTATTTAAAGAGTCTGAAACTCCTTCCCGCCCCATCCTGGACGGGAAGTCATATAATGATTTTCCCCTCATAGAAAAAAAGCCGGGGTAGAGGGGCAAACGGCACTAGGATAAGGAAGGGGGTTTTTAGTCAGTAAGAGTCTGATATTCCCTCTCGCCTCGTATCCCTATCTTCTCCTCAAGTTATAACTTTTGATTTATACCGTTGCGGGATCCAAGACGGTCATTCATGTCCCTGGAACGCGGCGGAGTTCAGTGTTCCGGTGTTTTCATGGTTGTATCTACTGTAGATCCTGGTGCACAGGAGTTGCAGCGGTTTTGATAGGGTGCAGCGGGCTTGTCCCACCTAAAAAAAATCCCTCTCGCACCACCCTGAGCGGGAGAAATCATTTGATTATTTTCTCCCATAAAAGCCTTTTTCCATTATGATGCAAATGATCCTTTAGATAGGAACACATTGTAGATTATACATAAAGGGTTCACCAGAGATAACGCACATAATATGATATCTATTACTAATATTATAAAGAGATAAAATTTGTAATTGTGTTTGGGTATATGTATGTTTGTCTGTAGGGGTAGTAATCTTTGGACCCGCCGGTCGGATTGCCAAAATTCTTTCACTGATAGATAGCTACAATGTTCCTGAGTGCTAAAAAACATCACGCTACGAACAAATGGAGTTGAGCAGAGTAGCTAGTGCACAGTACATTGATATCAAATCTTTAGATATTTGATTTACTAGCTACTCTCGCGCGGTTTCACCCGCTGCTCAGCGCCTACAGATCGTAGCGTGATGTTTTATAGCCTAAAGCAAGCAAGCTTCCTCAATAAATGGTCTATTAAACACAAAGAATTTTTCAATTCTAACCAGTAGTTCCTGAGATTAGTGTGTTCAAACAAACGAACTCTTCGGCTTTATAATAATAGGCCTTTACCTATGAAATTGCCGTTCTGCGTACTGACCATTTCAAATCAAAATAGTTTTTGTTAGGCTAAGGCTAATTAATTTTGTTTTAAAAACATGGGATTCTTTTTCCAAAAGTATTCATTTGTTTATTGATTAGTGTTACATTTTCATCGCATTTCAAATCAAAAAAATTTTTCATGCAAAACGGCAATTTCATAGTTAAAGACCTATTATTATAATATTAGTATAGATATACCTATAAGATCAAGTTTCCCTACGACGTTTTCCTTAGCCACAACTAGATATTACGTAAACGAAAAAAATATCAAAATGGTTCTTTCCAGATATCGAACGAGGGTTTTGTAAGAAATAAAACTCAAAACTAGTAAAATATAAACTTTATTAAGTTAACAATTTAGTTCACATGATTGTTGTTTATATAGTAATGAAAGTAACCTAAAAACAAAATGATATAACAATTGTGTCGTTTTAAATAAATAGAGCTTGGAATCCAAGTAGCTTTGACTAAAACTATAATAATAAGAATGTATGACAGAATGAATGTAACATAACCTCAAAATCGAAAGTTTTCTACTTCGACATTGACGTTAAAAATGGCGCCAAGATCTCTGTCACGTTGTAATTATTCAACAAGAATATAAATTTATGTTTTGCTATGAAGGGTAGCGTATCTCGATTATGTGTATAGATGTCCCGTTTGTCAAATAGTGAATTATTAGCTAATCTCAAACTATTGAATAATATTAAATTCTGCATAGCTACTGTAAATGGACAATTAGACCTGCCTCTACATTAGCGCCATCTTTTTAAGCAAAAGTTCTTATCGTAGTGCAAATTGAAATTTGTTCAATGTCAAAAAAAAAATTACTTAGATACGCTTCAATTTTAATTTTGAATGCGACTGAATAAGTTTCATACCATAGTTAGGGAAACATTCGTTAAAAAATATTTTGCTAGGTACCTACTGAAAGTTTTTTTTCAGTAGGTACGCCGTTTTTTTTTAACTCTCCCGTAAACTTACTTATACTTTTTGACATAGAACTAATTGAAATATGGACGACGTTTTTAATAAAGAAATTTCATTATAAAATAGTTTTTATTATTGATCAAACTAATTTATATTGACAAGTAAAGAATGATTCAGGCTATTCTGTGCCGTGTCTGGGCCATAGATGAGCCAGGAGACAATACTTGCCAGCACTTCATTGACCGTTAAGAGTAACCATGGCCCGGACAAGGCATTGTAAAGTGCGAATTAGACTTTAATAAGCTAGTTGGAGTTAAAAAACAATTTCATATTTATATATTAAAATACGTATAATTTTGAAACGGAATTTACTGGCACTCAAAATATCCCAATCATTTCATGTCGACTGTGGTTATTCAAAAAATACAAACATAAGAATTTGGCGCCGCAAAAAACAAGAAAAAATCGAAAAAAAAAGAATCTGTTTAAAAACATTAATGATAAATTGGCTTTTTCTATGAGGATAAGGCGGGAAACAAGCAGACGGATCGCCTGAAGGTAGACTCCCATAAAATCAGTGAAGATACGTGTACTTTGAAAGTCATTTGTGGGAGAAAATATTATAAACATAATAGATAATCTATATCTAGATATTGGGTTTAGGGAAAATTATAGGAAGTAACCAATGATATTATAAGTAAAAAGGTGTAGATAGGTTATAATCGCTCAAAAAGTGACACATTAAAATGTGGCTAACTAGCCACACTTTTTTTATATTTGTTTCATTTTCACTCGCGATTATTGAATCATGCCATCTCACTTTGTCGTTTAACCGTATTAGTTTTTCACATGTGCGTTAGTGTGCCGCTGTTTTATTTTGTAGGTTGGCAAACGAGCTGCACGTGACCTTATGGTAAGCAAACAGCGCCGCCCATGAACTGAGATATGATAACTGCGCAACAAAGAAAGAGTTAAGAGTGCGTTGCCAAATTTTTCTGAAGTAGGGAATGGAGAGACTAGTTGGAAACTACCGTAATATAGTAGAAAACCAGTATTTTCAAGATACAGAATGTAGAACCCAATTTTTATGAACTCCTAGCCACATAACTTTATCGGGAAATTCTTTGAGGGCAGAAAGCACATTACCCAAAATAATATCTGATTTAAATCCAAAGAGTAATTAATTTTAATGAAGTTAAGACTAAAGAACTGGAGTCACCGACATAGCTTTTAGAAATTGCAAGCTGAAGTGGCAATGGGCAGGCCACATCTCTCGAAGGTCTAACGGTTGATGGATTAGAAAAGTACTTGAGTGGCGACCACGGACCGGAAGACGCTGCGTGGGCAGACCTTGCGAGGCCCTTGTCCAGTGGACGTCTTCCAGCTGATAATTATGAAGGTAGGTGAGAAAGTTTGAGAATTAATCACCACGCTTGTTCAAGGCTTATTGGCGATTTCGAACTTATAATTTGAAATTATAAAGTTTAGGTTTCCTGACGATGTTTTTCTCCACCGATGACCGTATGATCGCCAGCTCGATGGTACCATAACATTGTATTGTCATCTAATGTACACACAATGCCAAGTTTTGTAATGATACAACAATTACCAGTGTTTGAAATACAGATTCTTAGATTTTATTACTTACACCCGGTATCCGAAAGGCCGATCAATGTTAAAATCAATTTAATCTCTTGTCAAGTCAACTGATTGTTGACTGAATTATCAACAACCAATCAGATGACTTGACAAGAGATTTAACAAAAGATTAGTTAATTTTAGCGTTGACAAGCCTTTCAGAAACCGGGTGTTAGGGTTGATTTTTCAATGGTTAGATAAAAGTTACCTGTGGAATAATTATGATGCTGTCGCAACAATTTTATTCCTCAGATAAAATTTCTGGCTATTGAAAAATCTGGTCTAAACAAAGTACAATGAAATAAAGTATAGACAGTGTTTTAAAATGTATTGTTTTATATAATAATGTCATTATAATAAATAACATTATTTCTATTTTTCTTTCTCAACACAGTGCGTCATAACAGATTTTTCTAGATAAAAAAAAATAACAAGAAAAATATTTCGTTTTCTTACTGAAATAATTTACTTACAATTTGTAGATTGTAATTTTTTTTTCATAAATATTTTTTTCTTTGCAATTTTTTTCTGGTATAGAAAAAAACTTGTTTTCTTATTTTTGTTGACATGAAATACTGCATTTTTTACGTTTTTTTTTTTGTTTCTTTATTTATATTTCACATTTTCTGCTTATTTCCACATATTTTTTTAAATAAAATTGCTTCTAAAAAATGAGAAACAAGCAGAAAATTACAAAAAAAATGATATTAAAAATAAAACTTTTTTACTAACCCAAAACTCGTAGTATCGTCAATATATTTTTAATACTAAACACTATTTACTGAAAAAAATACTATTTTTTTTAGTTTCTTACATTTTTTTCCAATAATTTCCAGTTAAATCAATCCTTATATTCTACATAACGATTTTTTACAATAATTCGAAAAAAAAAATCACTTATTTTTCGAACGATAACCAAAAAAATTTAGGTAGGTACGTAGAGAAAAAAAATGCATTATTTTTTCACGAAATACATATTATAATGTATATATACCTATATAGTGTTAGTATGTATAATATGTATGTAAATAATTATTAAATATATACAATAATTTAAGAAAACCAATATACGAACTTTAAAAAAATATAAAAACGCTACAGTTATCGGAGATAGCCCTATAAGTGTTGGATGAGAATTTCACAAAAATTGGTATAATCAGAAAAACGTATTTTTTATGGTATTGGTCAGCAAACGAGCAGGCGGACTACCTGATGGTAAGCAATCCGAGCGAAGCGTTAAAGAGCCAATAGACCACCACAGACGGGGCCCTATAGGGCTGGTGTTCAGCCGGGGTTGCGGGGTAAGCGCAATGAGGCACCGCGACCTCGGCCCAGAGCAGGAGAAGGAACAGGGGGGTTTTTAGTCAGTAAGACTCTGACACTCCATCCCGCCCGGCCCTGGGCGGGAGAAAATGATTTTCCCCTGACATAAAAAAAATGGTATGCAATCGGCGCCGCCGGCTTCTTGTGGATTGAAGGATGGACGATTTGAGGTTTGAGGACGCGGGGAAGACTTGGGCCTCCGGTAAACACAGCGAAAACATCGTAAGAGTTACTTCACGTTGGTACTGAGGCCGCGGTATCACTCCGGTCGAGCCTAACCAATCGTGCCTTAGCATCGCTCTCTAACATATTTAAAAAAAAAAAACGATAAAATTTTAATGAAGGAAGCAATCTGTGTACAGACGCAGTACCACAAGTTACAAACGCGGAACCAGCCTTTCTTTTCTTTTTCTTTAATGCCATAGGTCTGCAAGCGAGCTGACGGATTACCTGATGGTAAGCAATCAGCGCCGCCCATTGACAATCGTAGTACAAAAGGAGTTACTACAACTGCGTTGCCGGCCTCTTGTGGGCTATTAGGGATTTGGGGATAGGGGATTTGAGGATTGATAATGGGAGTGGGGAAATATTGGGCCTCCGGTAACCTCACTCACACGGCGAAACACAACCTAAGCCTTTATAGGTAGCCGGGGCTGCGGGGTAAGCGCAATGAGGCACCGCGACGTCGGCCCAGAGCAGGAGAAGGAACGGGGGGGGTTTTTAGTCAGTAAGAGTCTGACACTCCCTTCCGCCCGACCCTGGGCACCAGAAGTCATTTGATGATTTTCCCCTCACAAAAAAAAAGCAAGGTAGGTAACCTTACTTTTCGCTGTAGTTGTTTCACGCCGGTTTCTGCGCGTGGTATCACTGCGGTCAAGCCGTATTATAACAATAATAATTCATATTCGTTCGGATAGAGGTTTTCTTAAATACAATATACATTTATATATATATATAAAAATTAAACTATTTTTTTCTAGAAAGTGTTATACTTTCATATCGCGTCCCGGCTCGTTGATGGATAATCTGTAAAAAGAAACAAAAAAAACATATGTAAAGGTCTGTGATTGATACTAGCTTTTTGCTAGAAGATAGGGCTGATTTTTCAATGGTTAGATAAAAGTTACCTGGGGAATAATTATGATGCTGTCGCGTCACAATGTTTGTATAAGACAGTGACAGCAACAATTTTATTCCTCAGATAACATTTATCTGACTATTGAAAAATCAGCACTAAGTCGAAAAAGAATGGAACGTCTTAGAAACAATATTTTTGACTATTAAAGTAAGGTAACTTTTTTTTTCAGCTAAAACATAACACACATCTTGCTAAATATTGAAAAAACTATTTTCGTTGGCCTTACAAGAGAATTATTTAAACAATTATTATGTTAAATAAATTATTTCTATGAATTCTAATTAACAAATAGGTCAAAATAAAAAAATCTAATTAAAAAAAAGAGTCATATTCACCTGAAGGCGATGAATTTACAATTATCGTTTCATCCTGAAAAGAATAAAAAAAATATAAATTAAAAATTACATCATCAATCAATTATATCTTACGGTATTCCGCAAATTCTATATATGAATATAGTAGGTAATGTGGGAGAGCCATGCTTCGGCACGAATGGGTCGGCTCGAGTGATACCACGGCCTCACAGAATACCGGCGTGAAACAACCACAGTGTTGTGTTTCGCCGTGTGAGTGAGGTTACCGGTGGCCCAATCCCTTCCCTTCCCCTATCCCTTCCCGATCCTAATAACCGCAACCCCTATCCCCAAAAGGCCGGTAACGCACTCGTAACTCCTTTGGTGTTGCGAGTGTCCATGGGCGGCGCTGATTGCTTACCATCAGGTAATCCGTCTGCTCGTTTGCCGACTTATTCCATAATAAGCTATTTATAACTCAAGAACGGCTGAACCGATTTGGCTGAAAATTGGTAGGGAAGTAGCTAAGAGCTGGGAGAAAGACATAGGCCACCTTATTACAAAACAAGGTTTATCTTTAGTCCAGGTTTAAACCATTGAGTCGGGTTTTGAATTTTGAATCTTATTGTCATCTACCTTCAATTCGAAATACGACAACTGGCTCAATGGTTTAGTCCTGGACTAAAGTAAAACCTTGTTTTGTAATAAGGCCGAGGATGTCGAGGGTAGGATAGTCAAGGGAGGTAGGTAACTAAGTAAGGTAGTCAAATGACGGGCGCGAAGCTAGTTTGTAATAGGTACAAGAGAGTGAATTAAAGTCTAGGTGGCCTTGAGGTTAAGCCCGCTTCTCATGCATGAGGTTGCGGTCATAAACATGGCAAGTACCAATGTGACATTTTCCGAGTTGTACTTTCTATGATTATTTAGACACGAATTAATCTTTAAATTTTAGTAGTGATGGTTAAATTGATTGTAACTGAGTCATAGAAAGCAAATAACTATAAATGCGTGGCTTTCATTGAGTATGGGAGAGCCATGATTCGGCACTAATGGGAGTGATACCACGGCCTCACTGAAAACCGGCGTGAAACAACCACAGCGTTGTATTTCTATGGTGTTACGAGTTTGTTTTACCGTCGTCGATTGCTTACCATCAGGTAATCCGTCTGCTCGTTTGACTATGACATAAAAATAAAGTTTAAAGTAAGTTACAAACCTGTTTGACAGGCCTAGTCCTCTGTACAGTCATATTTTGCTGGGGCACCGTGGAGTCAGGCTGGACACCCAGCGCGGAGTAAATCTCTCGGAGTATTAGGAGCATCGTGTCTTCAGATTCCCTGATTATTAAAGAAAGGTAGGGTTATTTTTGGTTAGCTCGCCGCCCGACCGGAACCAGACCCGAGCGTACGGCGCATAGCCCTCAAAGAGCCAATAGACCACCACCGAAGGGGCCCTATAGGGCTGATGTTCAGCCGGGGTTGCGGGGTAAGCGCAATGAGGCACCGCGACCTCGGTCCAGAGCAGGAGAAGGAACAGGGGGGGGGGGGTTTAGTCAGTAAGTAAGAGTCTGACACTCCCGCCTACCCGACCCTGGGCGGGAGAAGTCATTTGATGATTTTCCCCCGACTAAAAAACTTATTCTTGGTTGAAGGACAGTCAGGATTTTTTTTTTGTCAGAGGAAAATCATCAAATAATTTCTCCATATTTTTCCTTCTTCAAATAAGGCGAGAGAGTGACAGACTCTTACTGACTAAAAACACTCCCGTTCCTTCTCCATGGGCGACGATGATTGCTTACCATCAGGTAATCCGTTTGCTAGTTAGCCAACCATTAAAATTATAATGGGAGAAGCACATGGTCATATTCTGTTTATTATGTTATCTAGCATTTTAAGTGTTTTCTTTGTTAGAAGTCCAAATAAATAATTCTATATATAAAAAACTCAATGCCACTTTTCGTTGTAACGTTATAACTCAACAATGCCTTTACCGATTTGGCTAATTTCGTTCTTGAATTATTTGTGGAAGTCCAGAGAAGGTTTGTACGTAGAGAAAATTTTAAAAAGTGTAAATTCGACATCCACGCGGACATCTGACCGCGGATTTTTATAATATTGCATATACATTGCTTATTAATGGGAAAAGCACAAGATCATATTCTGTTAGCTATTTTATATAGGGGTCTCTTTGTTACAAGTCTAAATAAATAATAAAAATATAACATTATTTAAGTGTAGGAGAAACATGCTTCGGCACGAATGGGTCGGCTCGACCGGAGTGATACCACGGCCTCATAGAAAACCGGCGTGAAACAACCACAGCGTTGTGTTTCGCCGTATGATTGAGATTACCGGAGGCCCGATTCTTCCCCTTCCCCAATCCCTAAATCGGCAACGCACTCGTAACTCCTCCGTTGCGGATGTGTCCATGGGCGGCGCTGATTGCTTACCATCAGGTAATCCGTCCGCTCGTTTGCCGGTCTATTTATTATTCACTCACCAATAACCGACGTGACTGCTCATAGCGAATAGGTATTCGTTGATCATTTCTAAAGGTGCTTCCTGTAGTACATAATCCACGCGACGACCGCCATTTAAGCGACCCAGCTTCTCTGGAGTTGCCTGTAAGAAAAATACATTTATTATATTTATTTGTTATATTTCCGCAGTTTTGCCCCCTGCATGTTAATCCATGGCATCGCCTATCTACAAACCGAATTTCATCCAAATAGGTCCAGTCGTTTTTGCGTTAAAGTGTGACAAACATACATACATACACACATACATTTTCGCAAACGTTCACATCCAAACTATATACATTATAAAAGCGAAAGTAACTCTGTCTGTCTGTCTTTCCTACACGCCTAAACTACTGAACCGATGCCTGTGAAATTGGGTACAGACATAGTTTGGAACTCGAGAAAGTTTTTAAATAAAATCTGCAGAAAGTCACTATTCCACGCGAACAAAGTCGCGGCCAAAAGCTAGTTTATAATATAAGTAGGATGGCTTTTTTTGTTTGGAAGAAGGCCAGATATAATTCCCATTGTTATTTAAAATAAAACGTTGCTCCAAACTAGGATTTTCTCCTGTGTCGTGGGTGCGTTTACAAACATACAATTTCACATACACATCACACCCAGACCCGGAACAATTTGTGGATCACACAAAGAGCTATTCCGTGCGGTAATCGAACCCACGACACGTTGCAAATATTTGAACTTATAGTATTATTTATTGTCCATAGTTTTTTTTATGGGATAGGTCGGCAAACGAGCACACGGATTACCTGATGGTAAGCAATCAGCGCCGCCCATGGACACCCGCAACACCAAAGGAATTACTAGTGCGTTGCCGACCTCTTAGGGATAAGGGTTTGGGGGGCCAAACGCCTCCTGCCGGAGGTTGTATATGGGGATTGTGCGATCCATGGCCCTCTACGGTGCCCCTGTGTGGGCGCCGGACTTGAAGCGGCGGCCGGCTCGTACGCTGGTCGCGTCCCAGAGGGTCATGGCTATACGAGTAATCCGCGGGTATCGCACGATCTCCGGGGAGGCGGCGAACCTCCTTGCCGGATCACCGCCGTGGGATCTAGAAGCGAAGGCGCTCGCGCGCGTCTACAGTTTGCGCGCAGACGCGCGTCGCCGGGGCGAAGATCCTCTGCCGCGCCAAATTAGTGCGTGGCGGAATGAGCTCCGGCGAGATCTCATGGCAGAGTGGAGACAACGACTGTCGCAACCGAGGGCCGGGCACGCTACCATAGCAGCGGTAAGACCCCTCTTTGAGGAGTGGCTTGAGAGACGCCACGGCGTCCTCACCTTCCGTCTGACGCAGGTGCTTACCGGGCACGGCAGCTTCGGTAGGTTCCTGTTTCGGATTCAGCGGGAGGAAACGCCCGAGTGTCGTCATTGTGAGGACCACCTAGAGGATACGGTGGAGCATACGGTAGCGGTATGCCCTGCCTGGGCTGAGCACCGCCGTATCCTCAGGGAAGTGATCGGCGGCGGCGACCTCTCGCGCCCGGCCTTAGTCGAGGCCATGGTGCGGAGTGAGAGGAACTGGGACGCCGTCTTCTCCTTTTGTGAAGCAGTCATGCTCGCAAAGAGAGAGGCGGCCCGCGTGAGGGAGCAATCCTCCTCCTCACGCCCCAGCAGCCGCAACTGGCGACACTACGGGCGTCGGGGATCGAGGGACGATATCCGGCCACCGTAAGCACGGGCCTGCGGTCGGCGAGTAAGGGCAGCTCGCCGCCCGACCAGAACCAGGCCCGAGCGTACGGCGCGTAGCGTTCCGCGCGCGCCTCAAAGAGCCATTCGACCACTACAGACGGGGCCCTAAAGGGCTGACGTTCAGCCGGGGTTGCGGGGTAAGCGCAATGAGGTACCGCGACCTCGGCACAGAGCAGGAGAAGGAACAGGGGGGTTTTTAGTCAGTAAGAGTCTGACACTCCCTCCTGCCCGGCCCTGGGCGGGAGAAGTCATTTGATGATTTTCCCCTCACAAAAAAAAAAAAGGGATAAGGGTTTTGGATATTTAAGGATCTGGTCTCCGGTAACCTCACTCACACGGCGAAACACAACGTTGTGGTTGTTTCACGACAGTTTTCTGTGAGGCTGTCGTATCACTCCAGTCGAGCCATTCGTGCCGAAGCATAGCTCTCCTACAAGTACTAGTGGCGGACAATTGCGTAGACCTATGTCCAGCAGTGGACGGAATTAGGCTGATGATGATGATGATGATAACATGATCTTACCAATTCAGTTTCTCTCGCCAAGTCTTCTTTGCTATCATCCGTCAGCTGTTCCTTTTCCAACTCTTCTTCAACGACCTGAAAAAGAAATTACGATATTATTAACTATAGGCAGAATTTTAATTCGATTCCACATTTGACATTAAATACTGTCATTTTGTGAAATAATGATACCACATTATAATGGTGTAGTGATGAACACAAAAATCGATAATCGAAGACATTCAAAAAATTACGGCTTTCAAATGGTCTAAATGCGTATCACATGTTGTCAAAGAAGAGGAAAAAATGAGTAGGTAAGCTAGATATGTTAATTGACAATAAATATCAAAGACACAATTCATAATAAATGTTATAGAAAGTTACAGCGACAGCAATAGCGATGACGGCGACATTTTATAAAATTTCTGTTTTATTTGTCATGTTCCTTCACGATCACATTTTTTATTAATTTCACACACAATTACAAAAGAAAAGTCTCAGATCGTTAATTAATTGTCAAAACTTAATTATCGGTTCAGAAATATTTAATTTCCTGATTAACTTAGTTTACGAGAGTTAATTTATAAACGAGAGGAATCGATTCAGAAATATTCGATTTCCATATCGAATAATTTCGCAACGTCACTATTTAGTGCTTGTCATAACGTTGCAACACTGAAATTGTCAAATCTGGAACGGAATTAAAATTCCGAGTATAGTTTTTGCTACCGGCTTCGGTCGATGTACTTGGGTAAAAAGTAGCCTACTTTGTACCCAAGATTGTATCAATCTATCTCTAAGCTCATGTAATTTTTTACGTGAAAGAGTAACAAATATTTTTAGGAGGAAAACATCGTGAGGAAACCTGGCCTCAATACTGATCATAAGTTTGAAATCGCCAATCCGCGTTTTTTTTATGGTATAAGTCGGCAAACGACCAGACGGATTACCTGATCGTAAGCAATCGGCGCCGCCCATGGACACCCGCAGCACCAAAGGAATTACGAGTGCGTTGCCGGCCTTTTGGGGATAGGGGTTGGGGATATAAGGATCGGGAAGGGATAGGGGAGTGGGAGGGATTGGGCCTCCGGTTGAGCAAGGGTGGTGATTAAACCTTCTCCGTGTAAGAAGAGGCCTTTGCTCAGCAGTGGGCTCTTATAGGCTGATGATGATGATGATGATGAGTAGTGTACCCACCTTTTCCAGTTGACCTTCAGTTGGCTGCGTTTTCCATTTGTTCCACGTACTCCTTAGTGACTCCAGCAGTTTCTGTTTTAGATCAGCACCCACTCGAGCCATCGTGTCTTTCAATTCTGGAAACAAAATATATAAATTTCAATTAACCACTACATAGTATAAAACAACATATTATGAACCAATTTCGATGAAAATAGACAGGGAAAGTCAAAGTCAAAATCATTTATGCCAACTAAATCATAAATAGGTAAAAAAAACGTCAAAATAGTATAAGTGTGGCATGCTTCGGCATCGACTTATGGGTCGGCTCGACCGGAGTGATACCACGACCTCACACAAAACTGGCGTGAAACAACCACAACGTTGTGTTTCGCCGAGGCCCAATCCCTCCCCCTCCCCCATCCCTTCCCAATCCTTAATTATCCTAAATCTTTATCCCTAAAAGGCCGGCAACGCACTCGACAACAACTCCTTTGATGTTGCAGGTGTCCATGGGCGGCGCTGATTGCTTACCATCAGGTAATCCGTCTGCTCGTTTGCCGACCCACACCACAAAATAGAATAGTAGTCTGTCAGTCTGTTCGTCAGTGAAGCTAGGTGCTTGTTCCGAATTGTAGATTTGAATGGAGAAGAACGAGCAAGAAGCTCCATCGTTGCAATCCAACTGCATAGCTATAGGAAGGACAAATGACGAGAGCGGAATTTATAATCCAAATCCAAACTAATATCATAAATTGAAAAATAACTCTGTCTGTCTGTCTGTCTTTTCTTCACGCCTAAACTACTGAACTGGATTTTTGTGAAATTTGGTACAGACATAGTTTGGAACTCGAGAAAGGGCATAGGATAGCTTTTATACCAATAATCTGCAGGAAGTCACTATTCCACGCGAACGAAGTCACGGGCAAAAGCTAGTTAAGAATAATTTGATGATATTTTTTACATCAAATTTACATAAAAACTCGTTATGGCCTAGAGGTTAAGGCGCCCGCTTCTCATACATAAGGGTCTGAAACCTGGCAAGTACCAATGTGACTTTTTCCGAGTTATATGTACTTTCTATGATTATTTAGACACCACTGACATACGGTAAAGGTAAACATCGTGAGGAAATCTGGACTTATAATTTCTAACAAGTTTAAAATCACCAATCCGCATTGAGCAAGCGTGATGATTAATGCTCAAACCTTCTTCGTGTGAGAAGGCCTTTGCTCAGCAGTGGGCACTTATAGGCTGATGATGATGATGATGACTCAGAAACTTACCTAAATGCATTCTCTTCCTGCCCTTATGATGTGGGATGAGAAACGGCTTCAAATCTCGCAGCACCGGGTTAATAAGGGGTTCGATTCTGGGAACAAAATTAAATATTTATTTACAGAAGAAAATCAGACTATATCTATACTAATAATAAAGGACCCTTCCTGAAAACCCTACATATCAAATTTCAGCAAAATTTATCGTTGGTTCCTTTGTGTTGTATGTATCGTTAGGTGCCATGAAAGTGATTTGTGAATCTAAACCATCCACGGCGTTTCGACGACGTATAGTGCGTTTGTTTGTAATGCGTAGTATATTACGCGTAGTGTGTAACGCGTAGTTCATAGCGCGTTTTTTGTAACGCGTTGTCCGTAACGCTTAGTTTATAGTGCGTAGTTCATATCGCGTAGTTCATAACGCATAGTTTATAGCGCGTAGTTCATATCGTGTAGTTAATTACACGTAGTTAATATGGCGTAGTTCGTTACGCGTAGTTTATAGTGCGTAGTTCATTACGCTTAGTATGCAAAACGTAGTTTATAGAGTGTAGTTCGTAACGCGTAATTTGTAGTGAGTAGTTCATAGTGCATATTTTGTTACGCGTAGTATGCGTATCGCGTAGTTCATGTGGCGTAGTTCATGTGGCGTAGTTCATATTACGCGTAGTTCTTAGCGCGTAGTTTAAATCGCGTAGTTTAAATCGCGGTGTTTAAAGTGCGTAGTTCATATCGCGTAGTTTATAGTGCGTAGTACATTACGCGTAGTGTGTAACGCGTAGTTCATAGCGCGTTTTTTGTAACGCGTTGTCCGTAACGCTTAGTTTGTAGTGCGTAGTTCATAACGCATAGTTTATAGCGCGTAGTTCATATCGTGTAGTTCATTACACGTAGTTAATATGGCGTAGTTCGTTACGCGTAGTTTATAGTGCGTAGTTCATTACGCGTAGTATGCAAAACGTAGTTTATAGAGTGTAGTTCGTAACGCGTAGTTTGTAGTGTGTAGTTCATATCGCGTAGTTCGTTACGCGTAGTTCATGTGGCGTAGTTCATGTGGCGTAGTTCATGTGGCGTAGTTCATGTTACGCGTAGTTCTTAGCTCGTAGTTTAAATCGCGGTGTTAAAAGTGCGTAGTTCATATCGCGTAGTTTGTCACGCGTAATAAAATTAAGAAACTTACCTATAAGCGATAGGGTCGTAGGGATGGAAAATGTTGAAGAAATTCTTGCATGTTGGTAGTGAAAAACTGACTCCCAGCGACTCGACGCCTCGTATACACTCGAATATTGCTGGAAATAATAATTATAAATACCATTATAAAGAGGTTGATTTTTAATTATTACAAGTAAGTTAAAATTACTAACGATAAATTTTCTAAATAAAATAGAAAACTAGCTTCCGTACGCGGCTTCGCTCGCTTATGTTGATAAAAAGTAGCCTATGTATTAATTCATGTTATCACCTATTTACAAATCGAATTTCAACAAAACCGATCCAGCATTTTAGTCATGAGTGCGTTAACAAACATACAATTTCACTTACACATCTCAACTAGACACGGAACAACAATTTGTGGATCACACAAAGAGTTGTGGAGGTGATTTTTAGCTTTAGTGGCAAAAAACCACATGGTTTTTATCCTTACTGACTAACAAGCGGAAGAATATAACGCTACCACAGCCTAGAAGAGAAGGAGGACCTTTTAGTCAGTAAGAGTAAGAACACTACCTCCCACTTCACCCTGGCCGAGAGAAGAGAGAAGTCCTTTTCGTTTTCACCCGGTTTCACCCGCTGCTCGGCTCCATTTGATCGTAGCGTGATGTTTTATAGCCTATAGCACTCAGAAACATTGTACCTAACTGTCAGTGAAAGAATTTTGGCAATCCGACCAGCGGTTCCAAAAATTACCCCCTACATACAAACTTACAAATTTTACCTCTTTATAATATTAGTATAGATATAGTAATACTCATTTCATGGTTGTATCTACTGTAGATCCTGGTTTACACACATTGCAGGGGTTTTGGAAAGTAGTGGCAGGCTAGTCCAATATAAAAAAGTATATATGTATTACCCGTGCCGATAAAGAATGGGATTTGAAATGGCGGCGCATCTATTCACCTCTCGCTCGCACGTTATTTCCGTCTATACTCACACTCGTTGGTACCGACTGACAAAAAAAGAGCATAACAGACAGAGAGAGACAGAGTTACTTACACATTTACAATATTAATATGGATATTTGTGTATTTAAAGTTATGAAGCGAAAATAGTTTATATCCAACCTTACCCTCTTCACGATTTAGGTAATGGTTTTGTTGACAATTTGTGTACCTACGTACGTAGTAGTCTCAAAACGATCACAAAATGTAACTAACATAAGCTTTATTTTAATTCATGAAATAACGAAACCCTTTCAATTATAATATTATTTTTAACGTTATACAGTTATTATACTCGGAATTTTAATTAGATTCCAGATTTGACAATTTCAGTGTTGCAACGTTATGACACGTATTAAATAGTGACGTTGCGAAATTATTCGATATGGTAATCGAATATTACGAATCGATTACTCTCGTTTATAAATTTACTCTCATGAACTAAATTTATCAGGAAATTAAATATTTCTGAACCGATAATTTAGTTTTGATGATTTTCTTTTATAATTGTGTGTAAAATTAATAAAAAAAATATTTATTATGGTAACAATTTATTTTATAAATTGTCGCCGTCATCGCTATCGCTGTTACTTTCTATAACATTTATTATGAATTGTGTCTGTGATATTTATTGTCAAATAACATATCTAGCTTACTCATTTTTTCCTTCTTTTTTATTCTTTGACAACATGGGATACGCATTTAGACCATTCGGTAGCCGTAATTTTTTGAATGAATTTCTGTAACTGGTTCACTGATTGTTTATCGATTTTTGTGTTCATCACTACACTGTTATTATGTGGTACCATTATTTCACAAAATGACAGTGGTTAGTATCAAATCTGGAATCAAATTAAAATTCTGACTATAGTTGAATGTATTGTTATTGCACTTTTATGCTGACGCTCCCAGCTCAATGAGCCGCCATTTCTAATCCCATTCTTTATTGGCACGGGTAGTACCACTTTATACATACCTATGGGGCTTCCCAATGCGTATAACGCGGCGGGCGCAAACACCAGCTGTGGGTACCGTACGGTCGGCTGACCCGTACCAGCCGGGCCGTTCACATAATTCTTGTCCGAAACCTTCTGACAAGAATCTTCTTTTGATACCTAGAATACATTTAAATACTATATAAATATGGTGCGGGAGAGCCATGCTTCGGCACGAATGGGTCGGCTCGACCGGAGTGATACCACGGCCTCATAGAAAACCGGCCTGAAATAGCCAGAGCGTTGTGTTTCGCCGTGTGAGTGAGGTTACCCAAGGCCAACCACCTCTCACCATTCCTTAAATATTCGAAACTCTTATCCGTAAACGGCCGGCAACGCACTCATTGCGCTTACCCCGCAACCCCGGCTGAACATCAGCCCTATAGGGCCCCGTCTGTGGTGGTCTATTGGCTCTTTGAGGCGCGCGCGGAACGCTACGCGCCGTACTCTCGGGTCTGGTTCTGGGGTACCTTTACTCGCCGTCCGACCAGAACCAGACACATCAACACTCGATCCCAGATTAATATTGTACATAAAATGTTAAAGGCTGATTTTTCAATGGTTAGATAAAAGTTACCTGTGGAATAATTATGATGCTGTCGCGTCAGAATGTTTGTATATATGTATATATAATGTATATAATGTTTGTGTAAATAAGACAGGGACAGCAACAATTTTATTCCTCAGATAACATTTTTAAGGCTATTGAAAAATCAACCTTAAAATGAATATTATACTCACTTCATTTTGATGGCACAGAAGGTCGTATAAAATGACGCTGCCCAAAGAGTGACCCCCTAGAGAGACCCCGCCTTTGAAATTGGGATTACGTTGAAGAAACAGCTCGTAGATGCGATTGAGTTCCTTGCAAACTGTGTCTAGAATTGTCTGCGAAAAAAATTTTTATAATAGAGAATGTTATATGGCTTTAAGTGTATTTTTGGTACCAATTTTCTTCATCATTTAGTGCAAATCTAAACCTTAATAAACAATGTTCATCATCATCAGCCTATTAGTGACCCCTGCTGAGCAAAGGCCTCTTCTCATACGGAGAAGGTTAGAGCATCAATCACCACGCTTGCTCAATAATTAGAAATTATAAGTCGAGGTTTCCTCACGATGTTTACCTTCATCGTATGTCAGTGGTGTCTAAATAATCATAGAAAGAACATATAACTTGGAAAAGTCACATTGGTACTTGCCAGGTTTCGAAACCACACCCTCGTGCATGAGAAGCGGGCTCCTTAACCTCCGGGCCACCACGACATAACAACAAAAACAATGTTCTTTCATGTTAAGTATTGTTTCAAAAAAGTTATTTTTAAAACTGTACAGTTATTATTATTATACACACTGAAAACCGGCGTGAAACAACCATAGCGCTGTGTTTGACATTACCAGAGCTCCAATCCTTTCCCTCCCCCAATCACTAAGCCCCCAAGGTCAGTAACGCACTCGTAACTCCTCTGTTGTTGCGTATGTCTAAGCGCGGCGCTGATTGCTTACCATCAGGTAATTCGTAGGCTTGCTTGCCGACCAATCACATAAAAAAAAACGAAAAATTTCTGCTGTAATCAACATGGGGTCATTAGACACGAACATGGGGTCACTAGACACGAACATGGGGGTCATAAAACACATACCTGGCAGAAAACAGGGCTGGTATAGAATAGTACATCGAGAACTGTTTCGTTCGTAAAGCTGCGAAGTCGTGGTATACTGTCTAGGGTGATCTGTGAGAGACGGCGGTCGACGCCTGTCTCGCCCGAATGAAGGGTCGCGTGCCATGATATCGGAAGTACCTAGGGGTCAAAAGTCACGAATTAATATTATAAAGAGGTAAAATTTGTAAGTTTGTATGTAGGGGGTAATCTTTGGAACCGCTGGTCGGATTGCCAAAATTCTTTCACTGATAGATAGCTACAATGTTCTTGAGTGCTATAGGCTATAAAACATCACGCTACGATCAAATTGAGTCGAGCAGCAGGTGAAACCGCGCGAGAGAAGCTAGTATTGTATATTATGAAATGGGAAGTACATGGACGTTCTCGAACGCCGGCGTTCTCTAGGGGTTTAATGTATTAATAATAAAATAATATAGTTCTTACCTCAACTCTACTGACGATGCCCTGGTCGTATGAGTTCCTGTAGTGAGACTGTATCAGCTGAAGACTGGTCGTCCTGAAGTCTTCCACTGAAAACCAAACAAAAGTTGTTTTCGATTAAGGACTGCGAGACTATGAGTAAGAGTGCGGATGAGATTTGAAACTAGTAGAGACTTTTCTCAGTTAGTTGTTATTTTCAGTAAATTTAATATGTGACACGAAATTATTACTTTTAGAGCAGTTTTTTCAATAGTCAGATAAATGTTATCCGAGGACTAAAATAGGGATGACGACTAAAAAATAATAATTAATCCATCTTTTAGAACGCCAGAAAATAATAGGTCAATACCTATGAAATTGCCGTTTTGCATGAAAAAATTTAAACTAATTTTTTGATTTTAAATGCGATGTAAATGTAACACTAATCAATAAATAAATGACTACTTTTGGAAAAAGAATCCCATGTTTTTAAAACAAAATTAATTAGCCTTAGCCTAAGAAAAACTATTTTGATTTGAATTAATGGCCAGTACTGCAGAACGGCAATTTCATAGGTAAAGACCTATTAGTAGATACGTATTTTTTATTTTGCTTCTAAAACATAAAATAACAAAGTTACAGAGCGGCGAAAGTTTGCGCTACGTCATTATTTCGTAAAACTGTTACGAAAGAGTGATGTCACGAGCCCCGACTCCTGAATTTGAATGTGCTGTATCTTTGTCAACATTATTGGTATGGACAAATAAAAAAATACGTATCGAGTATTTTTCTATAATCTAACTGACGGACTCATTAGAATCTTGTTGTTTTAACCCAGGAGACATCCCAATTGTTGCTGTCACTGTCTTATAGAAACATTCTGACGCGACAACATCATAAATTAATCCCCAGGTAACTTTTATCTAACCATTGAAAAATCAACCCTTTAAAAACTAATAAAAAAAAACTCACCAACTTCCTCAACGGACCGGAAGCGCATATCACAAGCGGAACCGACGCCATGACAGAGTAGTAACAGGTGATCGATACTAGATGGCTCTGTATCCTCAATTTCAGACTCGTCATGACCCCTTCTCACAACACGGGGTCGAGAAATGGACTGCTGTGGATTTTTATCATTATTATTAAAAATACAAATAATTAATCATTAATTAATTATTAATCTACGAATAATTCAAATCCAAAATTAGCCAAATCGATAAAGGCATTTTTTGAAACTTTTTAGGCATTTTTTAGGATTTTCTCCTGTATCGTGGGTGTGTTTACAAACATACACATCACACCCAGGCTCGGAACAACAATTTGTAGATCACACAAAGAGATGTTCCGTGCGGGAATCGAACATGCGACACGTTGCGCGGCAGCCAGTTGCCCAGGTATTGCACCAACCATGCAGTCAAATGACATAGTTTCAAGTAATTATGCTTATATAGGTATGTTCCTTGATAGATTTTTAGGGACATCATCATAAATAGCCTTTGATTTTTCAATGGTGAACTATGCAGTTACATTATAAAAGAAATGCTTAAAGAAAAACAAATAAAGGCAAGTTTAGGAGCAAAAAAGAACAATAATATAATTGGTCTTGGACATGCTATGTACAAAAATAGGTGGAAAAGCTACTATTTAATACAAAGAGTTTTCGAATAATTTTATCTATTAAATTTGTACTATATAAGCCAACGTCACTTTCCGTTGCTATATGCAGAACGGGCTCTCCAAGCCACAGGGCCATTAGGGATTTGGATATTTCGGGATAAGGGGACGGGAAGCATTGGACTTTGGCTTTCTGTGAGGCCGTGGTATCACTCCCGTCGAGCTGACCCAATAGTGCCGAAGTATGGCTGGGAGAGCCGATTACAAAACTTTGTATCTTCTTTAGCGTTGCGCCGATCGCTTACCATCAGGTAACCCATCTGTTCGTTATCCGACTTATCCCATAAAAAAGGAAGTTAGTATAAAGAGGAAGAACAAGAAAAAATCTACGTAACGAAAATCAAACTAACATTTTTTTCCTTCTGGCATTTATACTCTCCGGCGCCGTGGACTAAGAATATTAAATGATCGATCCGTTTAGGCTGATCTCTTGACACACGTATCTTGGGAGGATTCCTATACACACGCTTACCGAAGGAGAACAGCTGTGGAGGGTATTGGGAAAGGATTAGGGATAGGGAAACTCATTAAATTACTTCTCCTTCTCAGTGAGGCGGGAGGGACTGTCAGACTCTTACTGACTAAAAACACCCCCGTTGCTTCTCCTGCTATAGGCCGGGGCTCGGTGCCTCATTGCGCTTGACCCGCAACCCCGGCTGAACATCAGCCCTATAGGGGCCCGTCTGTGGTGGTCTATTGGCTCTTTGAGGTTCAGAGGCTGGAGTTAGGGTTAGGATTGATTTAGTATGAGGAGTAGATCAGGCCCTATCAGAATACCAGCGCTGCGGTATTTTTACCTACTGGTGAATTATCGCAGCATATGCTAAGATAGTGGCCTTTTTGACCTCGCACAGGTCTTTTATTTTATTTTTTTATATTTTTTATTGTTGTTTTGTTTATTTTTGTTTGTTTCTTTTCTTTTTTTTTGTATATATAAAATGTAATTGTATTTATTTTCTGTGCGAGTCTCAAATAAATGTTTTTTCTTTCTTTCTTTCTTATTAAAGGTAGTTGTAGAATTGATTCGAGTTAATATTTTAACTGCGATTTTTGGCAAGTAGCAGTACTGTAGTTTCGAAATACTTAAACTTTCCTGGCCTATTTTTAATATAGGTTAATTGATAAAAATTCTTTGACGATTACTTTTAGAAGATTTGGTTATACGATGATAAATCACAGTTAAAATAAAAAACACTGCATTTTCTGCAAAAAATATCCATTGAAAAGGGACAAAAAAATAATAACGACTACAATACTATGGAGGTGGAGGGAATTTAACGGCTATGGGCGGATCGTGAATTTATGAGGCCATGGGCTAAAACTATTGGAGCCGTTCTAAATTAGTTATGGTGTAACATCCTTACGAAATATGGATACATACTCAATACTTAATACTTTATTGCATTCCATAACGTATATGTCACCGGAAAATAACAAGATCCGTAGGTTTATAAATTTACTAGAAAGTTTATAAACTTTCGTAAGATTCTAAACGGGAGATAAATTGTAATATTTTACGTCCACATTTTCGTAAATTTATCAACTTCCGACGTCATACGGTAAATTTATAAACTAACGAATATCTATTCGTAAGATTTTATATGGTTCGACCAATCACAGAAAGTCTTTTAAATATACAATCTTTGAAATACGTAAAATAACACACTGCTCTCTGATTGGTCAATGTTCGTAGTGGCAATGCTTGTGTCGCAGCTTGTAGGTCACTCATTATGGGTACTGCTAGATAATCTTAACAAAATAAAGCTATTTTTCACAGTTGCAACACAGTTCAACATTCAAATCTAATAAAAATGCACGAGCAAATCGGCTTGTTTATGTTCCGTGGCCAGCAATGGCGGCCGCGAGAAAGGAGAAGTGACACGTGACAGCCAACCAATCAGATCGCGCGTAGCGTTTGGTTACTGCTTACTTATTATTTTACGAGTGAGTTCAGTAAGTTTATCAATTTACGAATATGTAGACGTAAAATTTTACAATTTATCTCCCATTTAGAATCTTACGAAAGCTTATAAACTTCCTAGTAAATTGATAAACTTACGGATCTTGTTATTTTCCTGTGACATATACGAGGCTGGTAGGTAAATTACAGAGAAACAATTATGGACACTGTCGGGCACAGCAAGTTAGTTTTTTGAGGAGAGGATGAAGCGCTTTTTGTTTTAAAAACATAATAATATTGAAATTAAGGAGTGAATCTTATATTTAGATATTGAAATCTATCTATATATATAAAAGAAAGTCGTGTTAGTTACACCACTTATAACTCAAGAACGGCTGAACCGATTTAGCTGAAAATTGGCATGGAGGTAGTTTATAGCCAGGAGAAGGACATAGGATAGGATAGGATAGGATAGAGTAGGTAGAGTAGGTTAGGTAGAGTAGGGTAGGTAGAGTAGAGTAGGTAGAGTAGGGTAGATAGAGTAAGTTAGGTAGAGTAGGGTAGGTAGAGTAGGGTATGTAGAGTAGGGTAGGTAGAGTTGGGTAGGTAGACTAGGGTCGGTAGAGTAGGGTAGTTATAGTAGGTTAGGTAAAGTAGGGTAGGTAGAGTAGGGTAGGTAGAGTAGTGTAGGTAATGTAGGATATGTAAAGTAGGGTAGGTAGGGTAAGTAGAGTAGGGTAGGTAGTCAAATGACGGGAGCGACGCCGCGGGTAAGAGCTAGTAGATATTATTTACTAAAATTAACACACCTGCAATTTTCGCAAGCATACTACAAGTGAGATATCATTGTAGCACAGATAAATTATAACAACTTTGAAAAACCATATGTAGTGAATAAATTCTGCAAGAATCTGATTAAATTTTTTTATTTATTTTTATATTTGAATAAATATTAGTGCTACACTGTTCTCACATAATTGAACCAACTGTTTGTAAAAGGAATCTGTATGTGAAACTGATTTAAAAAGAGTAACCATGGAGTTTCTTGCTCGTTCTTCTCCATCGGAATCTACACTTTGGAACGAGCAAATAGCTTCACTAAGAGGACTGACCGACAGACTGACACTATATCATCAAAATTTTGTTTGACGTTCCTGTTCCTGGAAAAGTGCCTGTAAAGGTCTAATTGGAATAAAGATTTTTAACTTTTGACTTTTAATGTTAATTTATAAATTTAATTTGTAATCCGGATTCTAAGGGCTGCTTGCACCAAACGTCTTAACTTGATTTAAGGAATATTTAAATAGAATTTCTTGTTTATCTTTGTGAATCCTCTTGCACCATGTCATTTTAGTCGCTCATTGTGTTTAGCGTATCTGTCAAAGTTAAATAGCATCTTTTGGCTATTTAACGCGCCTAAACGCAATTAGCGCCATTTTTGTTGAACATATGTTTTGAGTTGAGAGTTGGATAGGTTAGGTTGTTTCCTTTCGTATTGTGTTGTTTCACTGCGAGTTTGATACGTTTTTGGAAAATGGATAGCTTTTTTGATTTATATTCCGATGACGATGAAGAAATAATTGAATTCATCAGTAGTCCTATGATCCGGGAAGTGAATGAAAGGACAAATTTGTTCAATAGTCTCAGTGATAGTAAATTTGTACGTAGATTTCGGCTGATAAAAGAAACAACGTTACTGCTGTTGCATCAAATTGAAGATAAATTGAAGCTTACTTCACAGAGGAATAATGCTGTCCACCCATTAAACCAAATATTGTGCACATTAAGATTTTTTGCCACTGGCAGTCAACTTAACTTTGCATTACTACTTGCTTAACCTCATCTGTTTTCTTACTTTCTATAATGTGTTTGTAGGGCTCCATAACTCTTATGAGCAGAAGTTGCTCCACCTTATTAAAATTAGGCGCTCTTGATCTTGATTTCGTAATTAATGCACTCATTTTCTTAAATTTTAGTAAATAAATTCACACAGCAAAATAATCGCAGACTTGACAGTTGTGCTAAGTCAAAACAATAAACTGATACAAAATTAAAAAGCTCTCTGAATGCTAGAGCGTAGCATACTTGCCGAACGTATTTTAAACTTGGTCGGTTGTCATAACACGTCTCATTTCATGCATAGAATTCAATTTTTCACGTTTCTACTTCAATTTTATGTGAAAAGAAACGTAACGTACTATTTTACCGACGCGCTAAAGATATTTAACTAAATATCTCTTCAAACCGCATGGTGCAAGACGTAGCTAAATGCGTTTATGTTAATTATGTTTAGTATTTTAATCACATTTAGTTAATTACATTTTAGCCTAAATACTATCGAGGTTTGGTGCAAGCCGCCCTAAATTGTAGTTTTTCTAATTGTTTATTTCTTGTGCATATTGATTTTATGATATTTTATAATTTTGATTCTCAACTCACCGGTGGGGTACTAAACGCGTTATCGCTGTGTAGAAAGTGTACCATTACACTAGGTCCATGCATCACAACCACTTCCCCGTTCGGCAGCACCAAACGCCTGTGCCATTCAGCCGTAGTCATACCGTGGCGGTATTCCTCCTGGAAATAATGGAAAAGAAACATGATTATCATATTTTATTATAAAAATGTACCACAGAGCCATGCTTCGGCACGACTGGGTCGGCTCGACCACGGTCCACAGAAAACCGGCGTGAAATAACCACAGCGTTGTGTTTCGCCGTGTGAGGTTACCGGAGGCCCAATCCTTCCCCTCTTCAATCCCAGAGTCTCCAAATCCCTAATCTCTAAAAGGTCGGCAACGCACTCGTAACTCCTCCGTTGCGGGTGTCCATGTGCGGCGCTGATTGCTTACCATCAGGTAATCCGTCTGCTCGTTTGCGGAACTATTACATATAAAAAAAAAATCAATATCGGACTTTATTTTTGACGCCATAAAACCATTTTATTAAGTACTTTTTCTCCCCGTCAGACTTTTATTGACAACATACACATCCGTTCCTTCTCCCGCTTTTTAAGCCCACTCTAGAATTTCCTCCTGTGTCGTTAGTGCGTTTACAAAACATACAATTACAGATACACATCTAGACCCGGAACAACAACTTGTGGATCACACAAAGAGTTGTTCCGTGCGAGAATCAAACTCGCGACCCGTTGCGTTGCAGCCAATTGCCCAGCTATTCTGCCAAACGTGCAGTCGATGATGATGTTTAAGAAATTATTCATTCAATTTCGCGTTGATTTTTTCCTACACCATAGAAGTCCTATACAAATAAAGGGCCAGCAGGACCCGAAAGCAGAATAAAAAAGTTTAACTATTTTTATACATACCTCAAGTTTTTCGGCTACAGCTTCAGTATAAGGCACGTATCTGGCGTCAGTTGTACCTTTGTAAAACCAACTGCATCTATAAAATAATTTAAAAAACCTCAGTAAACAGCAGCTCATGTAAAGAGATTGTCCAGTCAACTGATGGTAGCGGTGACTGTCCAGGCGGCACACGTACTTAGGTATCGTCATGAACTAATGTTCACATGTAAACAGCAGCTCATGTAAAGAGATTGTCCAGTCAACTGATGGTAGCGGTGACTGTCCAGGCGGCACACGTACTTAGGTATCGTCATGAGCTAATGTTCACATGTAAACAGCAGCTCATGTAAAGAGATTGTCCAGTCAACTGATGGTAGCGGTGACTGTCCAGGCGACACACGTACTTAGGTATCGTCATGAGCTAATGTTCACATGTAAACAGCAGCTCATGTAAAGAGATTGTCCAGTCAACTGATGGTAGCGGTGACTGTCCAGGCGACTCACGCACTTAGGTATCGTCATGAGCTAATGTTCACATGTAAACAGCAGCTCATGTAAAGAGATTGTCCAGTCAACTGATGGTAGCGGTGACTGTCCAGGCGACACACGTACTTAGGTATCGTCATGAGCTAGTGTTCACATGTAAACAGCGGCCCATGTAAAGAGATTGTCCAATCAACTGACGGTAACTTACCTTCGGACATTCGTAGGTTTATCCGTCCAGTACACTGGAATTCTTAGTCTGCCAACGATATTCACATCATATCTACCGCCGTCAGTAGGCACCATTGTATTTTCGTTGAGGTCCGCTGAGAAAATATAAGTTTCCAATTAGTTATATTTCATTATTGCAGTGTTTTTTTTCTTTTTGTTTTTCTTTTTCTTTATTTCTTTCTTTTTTTTTATATACTTTGCCCCACATTAGGATTTTCTCCTGTGCCGTGGGTGCGTTTACAAACATCCAATTTCACATACACATGACACCCAGACCCGGAAAAACAATTTGTGGATCACACAAAGAGTTGTTCCGTGCGGGAATCGAACCCGCGACACGTAGCTGTAACTATGCGTGTCTGTGTAGCTGTGAGACATGAAGCGCTGTACGAGTGTAGGGGAGTGATTAAAGGTTGCACGTTGCACGGCAGCCAGTTGCCCAGCCACCGCACCAACCGTGCAGTCAAAGTGTAAGTGTATTATGAATTACCAAATACAATATTAAATACAGCCGTGATGGCCCAGAGTTTTAGGCACCCGCTTTTAATGCATAAGGATTATCAAAGCTTAACCCGGATTTTTCCAAGTGATATGTACTTTCTAAAACTATTTAGACACCACAGCCAAACGGTGAAGGAAAACATCATAAGGAAACTTGGACTTTGAAAAGTTTGAAATCGCCAATCCCTCTTCTTGAGTAATGCTCAAACCTTCTCCTTGTGGGAAAAGATCTTCTTCTCAATGATCTTGTGCGCTGATGATATGATGGTGTGATTCGGCGACTTTACACAGTGCTACAAGAAACCAGCGTGTAATATTTTTTGCGTTTTCCGTGTGAGTAAGGTCACTGGAGGCAAAACATCGTCAAGATCTTGTTATTGAACTTTTAAATGCAGTCTGTAGCATTGAAGGTGTCCCTGGATGGCGATGATTATTAACTTACCTATAGGTGATCCGTCTGCTCGTTTGACCTCACCGAAAAAGAGTTATTTTACGTGAACGGCAGCAAACATTCTGACGGATTACCTGATGGTAAGCTATCGGATGCCCATGGACACCCGCAGCACTAGAGGATTTCCAAATGCCTTTTCGGGCTTTATCATCCATGCCATTAATTCCTATTTATGGATTTGGCATGATGGGGGAAAGGGAAGGGATTGGGCATCTAGCAACCTCAATTACACGGCGAAACACAACGCTATAGTTGTTTCACGCCGGTTTTTAGAAGGCGGTGGTACTGCTCCGGTCAAGCCGAAGCCCTACTTAAGAAAATAATAATAATTAAAATACTTACGGTTCAAATAAGCTTCTTCGAGTGCCATCGAATCTAGTACAGAGAAACCTCTCCATATCGATTTATCTTCGACGTCGACTCTATAAAACCAATGATGCTTTACTGGAGTGTATTCAGTCGCTGAACGGTTCTGGAAAAGTCATTATTTTGCAATAAGTATTAACATTCACAAAACAATAATAATTTTCTTTACTATGTCGTGGTGGCCCGGAGGTTAAGGAGCCCGCTTCTCATGCATGAGGGTGTGAGTTCAAAACCTGGCAAGTACCAATGTGACTTTTTCCGAGTTATATGTACTTTCTATGATTAATTAGACACCACTGACATACGGTGAAGGTAAACATCGTGAGGAAACCCGGACTTATAATTTCTAATTAAAAGTTTGAAATCGCCAACCCGCATTGAGCAAGCGTTGTGATTAATGCTCTAACCTTCTCCGTATGAGAAGAGGCCTTTGCTCAGCACTTATAGGCTGATGATGATGAATAATTTTCTTTTGCATGCCGTAAGGTAGAATGTGTTGGAACTCCTATGTATAATTTTAACATCGTATTTTATATCCATATTAGATTTGAAATAAATCCAAAATTATAATATTGTCTAGATGACCTATTAAAAGTTCCCGTCCGATGACCCCATGCTATTTATTGTGGGGTCAATAATCACAATTTCTTTTTAAATTGATAAATACACCATTTTTATTAATATTGTTTCGAACTTCTCAGTAAACCGGCGTGAAACAACCACAGCGTTATGTTACCCTCCCATCCTTAAATCTCCAAAACCGTAATCCCCAAAATGCTGGCAAAGCACTCGTAATTTGTCTGGTGTTACAAGTGTCCATGGGGGACGCCGATTGCTTACCATCAGATAATCTGTCTGCTCGTTTGCCATCCTATCACACAAAAAAACTAAACCTAAAATTATTAAAGTTAATTACAATGCAAATGATGGGGTCATTAGGCATATTTTGATTGTAATTTGAAATAATATCATATTTTGTACCTGGTTCGTATACAAAGCTTTTAAATATAAATTGGGATTTATTTAAAAACATAATTACCTCAACTTCGCCCAAGACACTTTCATTATTATCCTCTTGGACAGCTACACCATCGAAATTCACTGTGACGGAACCACGACCAGCTTTTTTCTGGGGTTCCATATCTGGACTATTATTACTTCCTTGATCGGAAGGTTCATTAACCGCTTTCCTAACAGTGAAACTAGTATTCACAATATCCGAACAATACCTACAATTTGTAAAAACCCTATCTAAATTCACATCTTCTTTCAAATCCGCCGATTCATGACCAATAACGTCGGCATGTTTTAAGTCAGATAACACAGTGTCATATTCAATTGTAAAATAATTAACGTGTTTAACAGTTTGATCTTTAGTTGCAGTTAAATTTTGAACCGAAGTTAAATCTTTAATTAGATCGTTGATTTTCGCTTTTTGCTCAGTAGTGGCATGTCTGTAATGATTTTGACTCTGGCTTAATTCAAAAAAAGATTTAGCGTGATCTGTTTTTGGTGGGGAACTGAAATAGCTAGCAAGACGGCTGAATGTTTCTGGGGGATCGTTTGTATTAGCGTCTGAAAAGAAGTTGATTGGATCTGGCAATTTCTCTTCACGTTTTTCTTCAGCTTTTGGCTCGCTAGCAGCAAACGCTTGGAATGTTGGCAGTACTTTAGTTGTATCTTCAGACGTTTTTATCGAATCAGCTGATGTTTCTTTTTTGTCTTCCAAATCCTCAAGCGGTTTCAAGCCAAAAACGTTTACAAATTCAGGTAGTTTAGTTTCATTATCGTTTGTTCGTTCCGGTGGCTTATCACCATCAGCTGTCAAAAGGCTTTGGGAATTGGGTGGTGTTAATTTGTCTGGTGTAGTTTCACCTTCGTCTTTTACCAGATTGGATAGATCGGTTTCAATATTAAATCCTACAGGTGGAGGAGGACAGTTGTAGCTAGGAACAATTCTAGATGAACAGTAAGTAGCTACCGACGTAGTTTTAGTCTGAGTCGAAGTATCAGGTACAACTACTATTTCCTGCCTCAATTTCTCTTCTCTCTGCTTTGCTAAAGCAAGTCGTCTCTTATACTCTTCTTCGAAACCTGGCGGTATACTCAAAGTGGGAGCTGGTCTAGTATTCGTGTTTCTATAATGAGTTTCAACAGCGTAATTTCCTGTGTCAAAGTAGGACGACATGCCTATAGGATGCTGTGTCTGGAAGAAGGATAAACTCATTGCATCGCCGCATTCAGACGGCTCCAGGCTTTTGTATTTTTCTACTCTATCTGTGAAAGAGTCTAGTACGGCTTCGGATGTTTCTTGTTCTTTAAAATTATCTTCATCGTTTTCCGAAGGTTCTATAACGAATTCTTCGAAAAGTGGAAAGTCCTTTTTAGCGTCTTGCTCTATAGAATTCACATCTAGAACTCCAGTTTCGTCAGATTTCGAATCATCCTCTTCTTCAGCCGGTGGCGCGGAAGGTACGCTCATTTGTCGAACTAACATGTTCTTTTCATTTTCAATTTCTTCCGTAGCAGCACCTTTATCGAAGAAGAGAGAGTTCTTTCCAAAGAAACCTATTTGTTTGCTATCAATATTGAAATTGTAGTCTTCTTTTAAAGCGCTTTCGTTCACCCAACCATAGTTCATAGGTTTCATTTCAGCCACGTCGTCAAGCAGTTCAATGGCAGATTGTACTTGGATGGTTTCTATTGTTTCTTCCGTAATATGAGATATTTCTTCAAACTGTCCAGGGTTAAAGGTCTCTTGATCCGTATTTACTGGTTCTAAAATAGGTGTCTCAGTTAAAGTTGCCTCAACAGGGTTCGACAATTGTATTGGAGCTGTAATATTTTCTATAAGCTGTGTTGTCACATCTTGCTCTTCTTCTTTATCTTCTGGCTTATTGACTTCTCTGCAAGTCTCGCAAATGCTTAATTCAGAAACATTTTCATCGTCATCCTGAGTTATTGTACTTGGAATATCGGTATTAGTATCTTTTTCTAAATTGTCACTATCTTCAACAACGTCATGTTTTGGTATTTGACCAATAGCATTTGCATTATCGAAGAAATTTGTCATTTTAATGTCTGAATCTGTTTCATGTTTCTCGTCTTTTGTAGGCGCTGGAATATTTTCAAAGAAACTTAAGCTAGCATTGCGGTTTAACGTGTTATCGTGCTTGGCACTAAAATCTTCTAATTTCTGCGAATGGTCAAAGAAACTCATGCTTGCATTTCTTTCAGGTAAGTTTGCAATCATATCTGACCCAACCGTTTCTTTTGATTGTTCAACAACCAATGGGCTAAGACCAAATAATGGAACAGACGATACGCCTAAAATCGTCCCATCATCTTTCGTTAAAGAATCAAGTAAATTATCTCTTGAAGAAGTAATTTCTTTCTTTTCAACAGGAAATAAGTTATGTGGTTTCGCATCATCATTGAAACTCTGCACATTGGCTTTACTATCCATACTAGGAAAGAATTTTGATTGTTTCTCTTCAGATTTTTCACTCTCAGTTTTAATATTAGCAAATAAATCTAGACTTTGTGCTTCATTACTTGATATGTTTTGTTTTTCTTCACTTTTAAAGCTTTGGTTTGTGAAGATGTTAGTCGTTTTTTCGTTATTATCGTCCTTGCTATCAATTTTCATGTTAGCAAATAGATCTATAGTGTTCGGATTAAACATAGCTACCGGTTCCGTAGCAAATTGAGTGTCTTGTTTGATGGGTTCAAAAGATTCTTTTATAAAAGTTCTGTCTTGTCCTATTGGTGGAATATCACGAGGGGTATCATCAGCTACTTGTTTCATAGGTTCTGATGTACTCCCATACTGATTGTCAAAGAAGTTAGCAGCAAATCGTTCTTCTATATTAGTCGTGCTTTGTAGAAGTCTAGAAACTTCAGGTCCAGCTCTTGCTACGTTTTCATCCATTTGTCTTTCAGCATTAAAATCTTGTGTTTCTTTGAATGTCATTACATTGTTAGGTTTATTAGGTCCTACAGTCATATTGGTGTTATTTTCTTGCATTTGTAAGTTGGAAGAGTGGAACATAGAATTCATAGGCTGATTCCCATATCCATGTTGGGCGTTGTCAAATGATTTGGGATGTTGTTGCAAATGACTTGGATAATGATGCTCATTAGAGCAATGACCGGCTTCTGGTTGTCCTTGATTTTGGAAATTTGGGTACTTGTAATATTCATTGTTTGAATACAAGGAATGCTGTTGGTAATCGTAACCATACTGTTGGGTATTTTGTTGAGCGCTTGGCACAAATATTTCTAGATTCGTCTGAGCCGTTTGTGCCTGATATGGATTATGTGCGTAAGGTGCATTTTGCTGTGCAGTCATCTCTTGCTTTGACGTATCGTTGTAAGCTGGATCGAAGAAGGTTGTCACGCTATGTTGAATCTTATTGATATCTATGCTGCTTAGTTTAGATTTTAGCGATCCAATTATACCGAAGCCCTTAGATTCTTTTTGTTCAACAGGTTCATAGGTTTCTGTTGTCGGTCTGCTTAAATCGAATGCCGTATTGTATTGTGCTGTGTTCTGAACAGGATTAGAAATATCGAAATGTTGGTATGGAGCTGTCTGACTTATATCAAAGACTGGGGTTGGTGCCTTTATAAGATTTGCAGTGTTATACGGAGGGGCTAGAGGCGTTGTTTCAGCTGGCTTACTTAAATCGAATGGGACTGAAGATGGCACATTTAGGTCTGCTGGCTGTTCTGGTGTGAACATAGCTCCATGGAATGTTCCAGGATCAACTGGAGCTATAACAGGCTTTATACTATTACTGATAGAACCAACGCCTTCAATAGGCCCTGAGTAATACTGAGGCCGTTTCTTATTGAGCCTGTAATTCACAGCTCCTGTAGCTTTTGGCGGTTCTACTAAAGGTTTAGGAGGCTCTGATACAAACTGTTGACTTGGTTGCACCTGAACATTATCTGTACTGTAAAAAGTTGTACCAGTTTCGACTGGAGGTGGACTGAAGAACGTTGGTGGTGCTATATTCGGTGTGGATCCTGCAGTTGGGGGTTTTATTGGCCCTGGTGGTACTTGAGTAGGTGGTGTTGGCGCAAATACATTTGGTGGTTTTGTTTCTGTAGAAGATTTTGATTTGTCTTCTGATTTTGGAGGCGTAAATATTGAAGTACTTGATGGTTGTGTTGAGGCAAACATTGGCGGTGCTGGTACATTCGCTGGTATGTTGGAAGGCGGTGGTGGCAATGTTTGTGGTGCTGTGAATGCAGGAGTTGGTTGCGTGAATTGAGCTGGCGGTGGTATACTTGTCATATTATTTAATGCAGCATCTTGGCTGTGAGACGTAGGCTGTTGCATGACAATTTGGCTATCAAACGATTGGGAATGTGTTTCTCCAAAAGAAGACCCAATAGCTTGAGCCGGATCATTCGGAAAGGCTGTTGGATCAAATGTTGGTACAAATATATTTTCAGTGTTAAACGTTTGGACAGTTTGAGGCTTTATTACTGGGTGATTAGATCCAATTCGCCTTGCAACTGACGGGGGAAGTACAGACTTGGCTGACTGTGAACTAGTTCTCTGAGAAGAGAACATCGGAGGTGGAGGTATTGTGGCATTGCCTTGCATAGCATACGACGTGGGTGGAGGCAAGCGTTCTTCAAACGATTTTGAATCATTATCCATAGTAATATTAAAGGCATTAGATTGAAAATCGCTTGCATTCGCCTCAGGTTTTGGACTGAAAATATCGTAAGTGTCATGTTTTGGCGCTTCCGTCGTTTGGGCTGGTGTTACTGTAGGCTCTTCGGCTTTTTCCTCGTAAGACGGTACAAAGTAATTTGTAACGTTTTTCGTTAAGGGATTAAGTTCAATTTTCTGTAACGTCTCGAAATTGGTGCCTGAACTTAGGCCTGGTATTTGAGCGTATCTCTTTTTCGATGTTATCCTGAAGTTGGGTGCACCTGTAACAAGAGAGAAAATGGTTCAATATTATTTATGATTGGTCATCTATTACGTAACACAGATATTGTGTCCTCCAAGTAGGATAAAATAATTTGAGTATGGATGGTACATGGATTCCACGCCTCGTTCCTCTTTAATGTTTGTATGTACGCTGACTTTACTTCAAGAAATCATCGAACAAACGTGATCATCTGGTCTGGACGGGACCAGACGGAGTGTCAAACGCTTACTGACTAAGACCCACGCTGTTCAAGCTCCTGCTTCGAGCCAGGCCGTGGCATGTTATTGCACTTCATTCACAACTCTCTCCCCTTGCTTTAAAAATATGTTATTTTCAGTGTTATGTAATTTCAAAGTTTATTTAACCGCCACTAACATATGAGGCTGCGAAGAAAAACACTGTGACGAAACGTATACTTTTTTTTTTGTAATTGGTCGGCAAACGAGCAGACGGATTACCCGATGGTAAGCAATCAGCGCCACCCATGGACACCCGCAACGGAAGAGTTACGAGTGCGTTGCCGAACTTTTAGAAATTAGGGATTTGGATATTTAGAGATTGAGGAGGGATTGGGGGAGGGGAAGGATTGGGTCTCCGGTATTATTATTAAAACTTTAAAATATCCACTTTGAGTAAGCGTGGTTATTAAAGCTAAAGTTATACCGACAAAAATGTCGTGGTGTCCCGGAGGTTAAGGCGCCTGCTTCTCACGTATAAGTGTCCAGATTCGAAAGCTGGCAAATAGATACCAATGTGATTTTTTCAGAAAAACATGTACTGTCTATGATTATTTGGACACCACTGACATACGCGACTGAAGAAAAACATCGTAACAAAACCTGGACTTATAAATTTTATTTATTTATTTATGCTTTATTGTACACAATGAAATGAAGTTGGTACAAAAGGCGGACTTAATGCCATATGGCATTCTCCACCAGTCAGCCCTTTGGTTCAAGTGGAAAATCTGCGAAAAATAGGTACGGGAAATATGTTTATACGAAGTGACTATGATTAAAATAAAATAAAATATTAAAAAACAATACTATATAGATACATATCTACATATATAAATTCCTAATTAAAAGTTTAAAATCACCCCAAATCGCCTTAAACAAGCGTGGTGATTAAAGTTAAATAACAAGATAAGTCTGCCACATAACAGAACGAGAATCAAGAAAATTTTCCTACATTTTCCGACAGAACAGAACCAGTTTTCATTATGTATTGATTTATTCAAGTAACAGTTCATAATTAGTTCCTTGATATACTTGTTTAAACCAGTGTACAAGTGGTCTAAGTACTGAAGCAGTCAGGTCAGGATAATTGGCCGATAAACGCTGTATAGCTTTCTCTTAAACTGACATGTTTGATCTAGTTATAGACTGTTTGTTTTCTATTTTCCTAGCGTATTTTTCTGTTAATTTTATAAATGTAACCATAGATATACATATCTATTCTAATATTATTAAGAGGTAAAATTTGTAAGTTTGTATGAAGGGATCTTTGGAACCGCTGGTCGGATTGCCAAAATTCTTTCACTGATAAATAGCTACAATGTTCCTGAGTGCTAGAGGCTATAAATTATACTTGATTAGCGTATTTTAGTCGAGCTACAGCTTGAAACGCTGCCGTTTTTATAAACCCAGTATGCATCACTTTTGGACGCGTGCGGAAGCTAGTTATGAAATAAAAAATGGTATTAGTAACCCTATTTATAACTCAAGAACGGCTGAACCTATTTTGCTGAGAATTTTAAAGTACATAGGGATGTGTCATACTTAAAAAATATCTGTAATGTTTGATGTGAGAATCGAACCCGATCATGAGCCATACGAAGTACCGTGCCAACCAACTTGGCCACCGTATCGCTTAAGAAAGTCATTGAAATATGTAATAAAATTCATAAGCGGGCAACAAGTTGCTAATGTGTAATTGTTGTCAAACGTTCTTATAGAAGAAGGTCATAAGTACAACTAATATTGCTTTGCCATAGTTTTGCGAGACTGACAGTCCACTTCTGTCTGTTATAGTACTTTAGAACCAGAAGAAGATAGGGTAGATAGTAGAGTGGGTAGGGTAGGTAGACAACTAGTAGGTTACTAAAAAGTATTTTATGACATAGGTCGGCTAGCGAACTGACCCTTGACGTGACAAGCAATCAGGCCGTTGTGTTTCGCCGTGTGAGAATACCGAGCGAGAGAAATCATTCGGTGTTTTTTTTTTATATCATACCAGATGTGATGGAGAGCAATTAGCGCCGCCGATGGACCCTCGTAATACCAAAGGAGATACTACAAGTTCACAAATCGACCTAGTTGAGTGAGAAGACATTGGATAATTTTGGCAACGCAAAAAACAGTTCTGGTATTATATCTTAGCATCTTAATTTAAATGACAACCTATCCACGTTTTAACTTACAGCCTGAATATATGTAAGAGACTGACCTCTGAGTTTGTATCTTTCTCAGAGTAATCAGATAGGTAATGCCAGCTTCTTCTAGTTTTTCACATATACATTGACGTGTAAAAGGGCCGTTTTATGGCCTATTTGCAAAAATAAATTCATTGTTTCATTGAATAAGAAACTTAGGCATTCAATCAAATAGCTAGTCTCTCAGACAGTTACCTGAAACTAAACTTGGTTGCGAAAGATATTCAGTGTATTAGGTTGAACCAGGGACATCGACCTAGTTGAGTGAGATGATATTGGATAATTTTGGCTTGGCAAAAAAAACTATTCTGCTATATATATCCTAGCATCTTAATTTAATTGACAACCTATCCACGTTTTAACTTACAGCCTGAATATATGTAAGAGACTGACCTCTGAGTTTGTATCTTTCTCAGAGTAATCAGATAGGTAATGCCAGCTTCTTCTAGTTTTTCACATATACATTGACGTGTAAAAGGGCCGTTTTATGGCCTATTTGCAAAAATAAATTCATTGTTTCATTGAATAAGAAACTTAGGCATTCAATCAAATAGCTAGTCTCTCAGACAGTTACCTGAAACTAAACTTGGTTGCGAAAGATATTCAGTGTATTAGGTTGAACCAGGGACATCGACCTAGTTGAGTGAGATGATATTGGATAATTTTGGCTTGGCAAAAAAAACTATTCTGCTATATATATCCTAGCATCTTAATTTAATTGACAACCTATCCACGTTTTAACTTACAGCCTGAATATATGTAAGAGACTGACCTCTGAGTTTGTATCTTTCTCAGAGTAATCAGATAGGTAATGCCAGCTTCTTCTAGTTTTTCACATATACATTGACGTGTAAAAGGGCCGTTTTATGGCCTATTTGCAAAAATAAATTCATTGTTTCATTGAATAAGAAACTTAGGCATTCAATCAAATAGCTAGTCTCTCAGACAGTTACCTGAAACTAAACTTGGTTGCGAAAGATATTCAGTGTATTAGGTTGAACCAGGGACATCGACCTAGTTGAGTGAGATGATATTGGATAATTTTGGCTTGGCAAAAAAAACTATTCTGCTATATATATCCTAGCATCTTAATTTAATTGACAACCTATCCACGTTTTAACTTACAGCCTGAATATATGTAAGAGACTGACCTCTGAGTTTGTATCTTTCTCAGAGTAATCAGATAGGTAATGCCAGCTTCTTCTAGTTTTTCACATATACATTGACGTGTAAAAGGGCCGTTTTATGGCCTATTTGCAAAAATAAATTCATTGTTTCATTGAATAAGAAACTTAGGCATTCAATCAAATGGCTAGTCTCTCAGACAGTTACCTGGAACTAAACTTGGTTGCGAAAGATATTCAGTGTATTAGGTTGAACCAGGGACATATCCAAGGACCCCACCCACTACTGGTGCTCAAAAAAAAAACAACTTTATTCATAACACCAATATGGATATCACTAAAAAATTGTTGGATATTGGGCACAGAAAAATTTAAGAAAAAAACAATCATTTATTTTTGCGCAAGCGCACACACATAGAAAACAAAGATACAAAAAAAAAGAAGAAAATAACTAAACTAATAATCGAAACTAACTATAACAAAAAATAAAAAAAAATTGAAAACTTTTGTTTATGGTTCACAGAGTATGACATTATGCACGAGGTCGCGTGTATCTTATTCATTATCTGTGGACCATAAGTACAAGGAAGTAACATAATTTGTAACAAATAAACATAGTGCTTGTAATAATTATTCTCTATGGTGACAAACAATAACAAAAAACATATCTTAATTGTACTAAGTTTAGAATTTTTTTTTTGTCGGCAAACGAGCAGACGGATTACCTGATGGTAAGCAATCAACGCCGCCCATGGACACCCGCAACGGAGGAGTTACGAGTGCGTTGCCGACCTTAAAGGGATTTGGAGATTTAGGGATTGGGGAAGGGTCCGGGAAGGGGAAGGATTGGGCCTCCGGTAACCTCATTCACACGGCGAAACACAACCAAATTCCCTCCCTTCGTCGTTATTTAATGAGGTACGTGCGCAAAAAAAGGATATGCTCAGCATTTGCTGAGACCCCAACTACAAGGAATTGGCTCTATATACATACATAGTCTTACACTACCAAAGTCTTTCGAAGAAAAACCGGCAATGTTAAGACGGTAGTCTGTTATTCCGGTTTTCTAAACACCGCCGAGCAGTCTAGCAATTATGTAGGCAATTGAGTGCTGGACTGGACTGGCGTGCGTTTGCAATGTCGGGCACGTCACGATACAACCGGTGTCACAAAATATTATTTCTCATAACAATCAGATATTAGGTCACTTTCTCTGACCCTATATCCCTATGTGTGCTTAAATACTGGCTTCTGTACGAATGGGCAGGCTCGACTGGAGTGATACCACGGCTTCACAGTAAGCCAGCGTCAAACAATCACAGCGTTGAGGTTCGCAGGACGGTGGTGAGGTTTTCATTTCTCTATTTATTAAAAAACGTTGGCCCAGACTAGATGTTTTCCTGTATTGTGGCTGCGGTTACAAATAGACAATTTCGCATACACATGACACCCAGAGCCATAACCCCATCAGGCTTACTTATATTATCTTCTTATTTTTGAGAAAGCAAAATCATTTAAACACTACTCCTGACCTTTTTTTTTTTGTGAGGGTAAAATCATCAAATGACTTCTCCCGCCGAGGGCCGGGCAGGAGGGAGTGTCAGACTCTTACTGAATAAAAACCCCCCTGTTCCTTCCCCTGCTCTGGGCCGAGGTCGCGGTGCCTCATTGCGCTTACCCCGCAACCCCGGCTGAACATCAGCCCTTTAGTGCCCCGTCTGTGGTGGTCGAATGGCTCTTTGAGGCGCGCGCGGAACGCTACGCGCCGTACGCTCGGGCCTGGTTCTGGTCGGGCGGCGAGCTGCCCTTACTCGCCGACCGCAGGCCCGTGCTTACGGTGGCCGGAGATCGTCCCTCGATCCCCGACGTTCGTAGTGTCGCCAGTTGCGGCTTCTGGGGCGTGAGGAGGAGGATTGCTCCCTCACGCGGGCCGCCTCTCTCTTTGCGAGCATGACTGCTTCACAAAAGGAGGAGACGGCGTCCCAGTTCCATGCATGAGGGCGTGGGTTCGAAACCTGGCCAATGTGACTTTTTCCGAGTTATATGTACTTTCTATGATTATTTAGACACCTCTAACATACGGTGAAGGTAAACATCGTGAGGAAACCTGGACTTTAATTTCTAATTATAAGTTTGAAATCGCCAACCCGCCTTGAGCAAGCGTGGTGATTAATGCTCAAACCTTCTCTGTGTGAGAAGAGGCCTTTGCTCAGCAGTGGGCACTTATGGGCTAAATAATGTGAAGGTCTCGTTTACGTACACGCGTATATCGTTTGTCGTACATTACAGCATCAAGTCGTGTCAACGGCCGTGCAAACACAAACATATGAACATCACGAGCAATGTATGACGAACCGCACATCGCACCGCACAACGCGCCGCTTAAACGAGGCCTTAGTAGGGGGTGAAGGAGCGCCAGATTCATACTGACCAAAACCAACCCCGTCCCATCTCTCGGCGTAACAAAACTATCTTTGTGCACTTAAAGTTAAAAAAAAACAAAATAACGTTTGTAAATGAAAACGCACACGATACTTTAATCCTAGAACTATAATTTAACGTGTCAAGTCGCTATTCAAACATTTAATAAGGCGTTAGTAACACGCAGCAGTATTGGAAAATGTCTTTAACTACTTATATTTTTTTTTTACGGTAAAAGAGTCGAAGGATCACCTGATAGTATGATTGTCTGCAAGACCAGAAAAGTTCCTGATCCTTTTATTTCTCTCGTCCAAGGTCAGGCGAGAGAGAGTGTCAGACTCCTAATGACTAAAACCGCCCTGTTCCTTTTCTTGTTTGCTCTTGACTGAGGCCGCTGTACTTGATCGAGCTTGAGCGTTGCCTGAATTTTGTGGGGATGAGGTAAATTGCTTTGAGGAAGATTTGCGCCGGTAATCTCATTCACAGAGCAAGTTTAAGTGTGGGAGAGCCATGCTTCGGCACGAATGGGTCAGCTCGACCGGAGCGATACCACGGCCTCACAGAAAATCGGCGTGAAACAGCCACAGTATTGTGTTTCGCCGTGTGAGTGAGTTTACCAGAGACCCGATCCTCTCTAATCCCTAAAACTCCAAATCCCTAATTAAAGGTCGGCAACGCACTCGTAACTCCTCCGTTGCGGGTGTCCAAGGGCCGCGATGATTACTTACCATCAGGTACTACATAAAACAAAGCGTTTTTAAGATTCGTAGTAAACTAGGAACCCTTATAGTTTCACCATGTCTGTCTGTCTGTCCGTCCGCGGATAATGTCAGTGACCATTAGCAGTAGAAAGATGAAATTTGGCAATAACTTGTATGTATATCGCAGTCGACACGTCGACAGAGTGTAATTTTTCCTGTACTTAATTAAAAAATTTCGTTATCAATACACAAAATATTATAGCAGTAATAAAACTAACAATATGTAAAAGTAAAGGTATTGGTAGCCATGGTGTTCTCACGGTAAGACACCATGACCCCTAACGTGACCCCTTCGTAAGGTCAATGGAAAACCATCACTGGATGTACCGACAAATATTCTGCTACATGTAAGTACAAAAGATTATTTGTATGTTTTTAAAACTATGACTAGCTACTCTCGCGCGGTTTGACCCGCTTCTCAGCTCCATTTGATCGTAGCGTGATGTTTTAGCCTATAGCACTCAGGAACATTGTAGCTATCTATCAGTGAAAGAATTTTGGCAATCCGACCAGCGGTTCCAAAGATTACCCCCTAAATACAAACTTACAAATTTTACTACGGGTATCTTACTTCTTACTAATATTATAAATGCGAAAGTTACGATGTTTGGATGTTTGGATGTTTGTTACTCATGACGCCTAAACGGCTGGACGGATCTAGTTGAAATTTGGCACAGGCATACATAAGATACACTCCGAAATAGGACAAAGGCGGAAGCTAGAGTTGAGTTTAGATATTGTATGTTGGTGATAAATAAATAAATAAATAAATATTCTAAAAGATCTATTAACGATTTCTTAATCAAATAAGTAATTTGAAAATAAAACTCACCAGCATTAGCCATTTCTTTAGGCGGCGGCGCCACATCTTTAGCCACTTCTTCAGCCATCGGCGGCGTATCAACGGTAAGATTCTGCCCAACAAAACCTGAACCAACAGGACCAGGACCAGGTTGGAACGTCTCATGTTGCCCCCTATCGTCAGGAGTTTGTTCCCTACTCTTGTAACTTAACATATTGGAAAAAGAACTGAATACAGCGCTAGCTACATGAGGCAAAACCGTTGGTAACTGAGAGAAGTTCTGCGCAATATCTGCTGTCAAACTTTGTTGAGGTTCTGCAGCCTTATCATCGTTCAAATTAATCTCTTCCAAGTTATCCTCAGCTGCTAGGTTCGCGTTTTCGTCAGGATTGCTGTTTATAGGAGCGCTCACGTAACGAGTTCCATGTAATCGGGCAAAATACTCATTAACGTCAAAGTCGTCTTCCGTATTAAGTGAGGCCTTTGATACGCTAGAAGGCATTTTTTCTGATTTTTTTTCATTGTGCAAGGGTTGTTGATTGTCTAAGGGGAGAGGACAAGCCGATACGGTGGTTTGGGGTGCAAATACGTTGGTATTAGAATCGCCGGACGGGAAGTTCGTGAAATCATGTTCGGAGTGCCCCAGGGTATGATTGTTGGACCCGATTTGGTGTTCTGAAACAATAGAAAAGAATAAATTAGTTATCAAATATGGATCGTTTTTATACACGAGTCACTTATGAGTAATCCCTACGTGTTTTCCTTGTGTATTTCTATAATCAGTGCTGTATGACAAATACATATCTTTATAGTATTTTATAGTCCATTTATACTTTCAAATACTCTTAGTAGACCATTTATCTACCAGTTAGTTTTTGTCACCAATCATGCGACAAGGATGAATGGTAAAAAAAAAATAAAAACATTGCGTTGCACGTGAAACCGTGAGTGCTAAACATATTAAAAGGTATGCCAACAAGTATCTTGTAATAAAAATTAAATATCTATCTAACAGTACGCCTTTATGAGATAGGTAGGCAAAAGAGAGGATGGATCACGTTAGGGTAAGGTAATCAACGCCGCCCATGATCACTCGCAGCATCCAAGGAGTAACAAGCGCATTGACGCCTTTTATGGGCTGTTAAGGATTTGGGTAGGGTAAGAGTAAAAATTGGACTTTCGGTAACCTCAGACACACGGCGAAACACAATGCAACCGTTGTTTCACTCGCGTAATCTGTGAGGTCGTGGTATAACTCCGGCCAAGCCCGCCCATTCGTGTCTAAACACTACTGTCCTACACTATTTTGTTCATATAGTCACTAGAAAGCTATCTTGTATTAATAAGTCAGAAATGAATTATTTCAACTTTTCCTATGTAATAACTCTGTCTGTCTGTTTTTTCTTCACGTCTAAACTACTGAACCGATTTCTGTTAACTTTGGTACAGACATAGTTGGAAACTGGAGAAAGGACATAGGATAGTTTTTATGCCTAGAATCTGCAGGAAGTCACTATTCCACGCGTAAGGAGTCGCAGACAAAAGCTAGTTGCTTTAGTAAACAAATGACCGAATGGTACGGAACCACTTACAATTGGTCATGTGTAACTCCAGCTGTCGATGATATCAATTCTTAAGTAACTGCATTCAGTAGTTGCCATACGTGCAATAACTTTATTATGAATAAGGCATTTATTATGAAGTCATAACTAGTTTTAATTAACATCGAGCACTTAACACATTACTTAACTTTAACCAACTGGTTTGTGTTTTTTTTATGTAAGAGGTCGGTAAGCGAGCAGACGGATTACCTGATGGTAAGCAATCAGCGCCGCCCATGGGCACTCGCAATGATAAAGGAGTTACAAGTGATATGCCGACATTTTGGGGATTAGGGATTTGGAGATTTAGAAATTGGGGAGGGATTGGGGGAGGAGAAGGATTGGGCGTCCGGTAACCTCACTCACATAGCAAAACAAACGCTGTGGTTGTTTCACGCCGGTTTCCTGTGAGGCCGTGGTATCACTCCGATCGATCCAGCATGGCTCTTCAACACTTGTGATATGTGCAAATCATAAATATTTTTGCATTTTTTTACGATATCTGTACATTTTTAGGGAGAGGGAGAACAAAGAAAATATGGATGGATTGTGTAAGAAGTGATATGGAAGACAGAGGAGTTAGCGATAGCGTGACGGGTGACAGGACAGAATGGAAGAAAAAAACATATTGCGCCGACCCCAAATAAAACGGGACAAAAGGGCAGGAAGATGATGATGATCTGTACATTTTTAAATAACGTTTTAGTACCCGCGGATAAAAAATGTTGTTGTAATGTGTTTTATTCTAAGACTATAATCTACATCCTGCCATACTGACTTCAAAACTTTCGCGTTTATATTATTAGTAAGGTATCAAAAATGCCTCTAATGTCATGATGGTCTAGAACTCCAGATGTTAAGATCCCGCTTTCCACGCAAGAGTGTGTAGGTTCGGTGGCTGATGCCAATATGACTTTTGCCGAGTTATGTAAACTTTCAAAGATTATTTCTTTTGAATCCACTGTCAAACGGTGAAGGAAAACATCGTGAGGAAACCTGGACTTATGATTTCTGCTTACAACTTTTAAATCGCCAATTCGCTTAAAGCAAGCGTGGTGATTAATGTCCAAGACTTCTCAGTTGGAGATCCAACCTCTCTTCCCATGCCTGATTGGGACTTCTAGCTCCTCTGGTGTCCTTTGCTTACCATCAGGCGAAGCATCTGCTCCACCCTATCTTACAAATGTGGTAAAGGTAGAATTGCATATAGCTGTCATTACTTCTACTCTTCCAGTTTGTACCATAAGCACAGGCTAAGGGACTTTACATTGTCGGATACTAGTAAGGGTGGCTCGCTGCCTGACTGGAACAAGAGCTGAGCGTTCGGCGCGTAGCGCTTCGCGTGCACCTAAAAGAGCCAATAGACCACCGCAGACGGGGACCAAAAGGACTGGTGTTCAGTCGGGGTTGCGGGGCAAGCGCAAAAAGGCACCGCGGCCTCAACCCAGAGCAGGAGAAGGGACAGGGTGGTTTTTAGTCAGTAAGAGTCTGACACTCCCTCTCGCCTCACCCTAGGAGTGAGAAGTCACTTGTCGATTTTCCCCTCACAAAACAGTGATTAAACATTAGACATAGACCGAGCAGCAGCTGCCATCCGAATGTCCATAGATGGCGCTGATTCATATCAGGTGATCTGAGTACTCGTTTATACTCAACCAATAAAAAAAATAAAGAGTCACCATCATAATCGTAAGTACCTTGTTTATCAAGATTCAAGTGTGTACTTACACAAACTTTTGCAATAAAAAATGTTCATATGACACAGATTTTTTTGAGAATTTATTATAACCTTACGTGACCTTTGCGGTAGACTTTTATTAAGTACTTACGAAAGAACCTTATGTTTGTAATGTATAGGCAACTTCAAAACCAGATGCAATACCAAAAACACGAGTACCTAACTACGTGTTGACTGGACAATATCTTTACTTGAGCTGCTGTTTACATGTGAACATTAGCTCATGACGATACCTAAGTACGTGTGTCGCCTGGACAGTCACCGCTACCATCAGTTGACTGGACAATCTCTTTACTTGAGCTGCTGTTTACATGTGAACATTAGCTCATGACGATACCTAAGTACGTGTGTCGCCTGGACAGTCACCGCTACCATCAGTTGACTGGACAATCTCTTTACTTGAGCTGCTGTTTACATGTGAACATTAGCTCATGACGATACCTAAGTACGTGTGTCGCCTGGACAGTCACCGCTACCATCAGTTGACTGGACAATCTCTTTACTTGAGCTGCTGTTTACATGTGAACATTAGCTCATGACGATACCTAAGTACGTGTGTCGCCTGGACAGTCACCGCTACCATCAGTTGACTGGACAATCTCTTTACTTGAGCTGCTGTTTACATGTGAACATTGGCTCATGACGATACCTAAGTACGTGTGTCGCCTGGACAGTCACCGCTACCATCAGTTGACTGGACAATCTCTTTACTTGAGCTGCTGTTTACATGTGAACATTAGCTCATGACGATACCTAAGTACGTGTGTCGCCTGGACAGTCACCGCTACCATCAGTTGACTGGACAATCTCTTTACTTGAGCTGCTGTTTACATGTGAACATTAGCTCATGACGATACCTAAGTACGTGTGTCGCCTGGACAGTCACCGCTACCATCAGTTGACTGGACAATCTCTTTACTTGAGCTGCTGTTTACATGTGAACATTAGCTCATGACGATACCTAAGTACGTGTGTCGCCTGGACAGTCACCGCTACCATCAGTTGACTGGACAATCTCTTTACTTGAGCTGCTGTTTACATGTGAATATTAGCTCATGACGATACCTAAGTACGTGTGTCGCCTGGACAGTCACCGCTACCATCAGTTGACTGGACAATATCTTTACATGAGCTGCTGTTTACATGTGAACATTAGCTTATGACGATACCTAAGTACGTGTGTCGCCTGGACAGTCACCGCTACCATCAGTTGACTGGACAATATCTTTACATGAGCTGCTGTTTACATGTAAACATTAGCTCATGACGATACCTAAGTACGTGTGTCGCCTGGACAGTCACCGCTACCATCAGTTGACTGGACAATATCTTTACATGAGCTGCTGTTTACATGTGAACATTAGCTCATGACGATACCTAAGTACGTGTGTCGCCTGGACAGTCACCGCTACCATCAGTTGACTGGACAATCTCTTTACATGAGCTGCTGTTTACATGTGAACATTAGCTCATGACGATACCTAAGTACGTGTGTCGCCTGGACAGTCACCGCTACCATCAGTTGACTCGACAATCTCTTTACATGAGCTGCTGTTTATATGTGAACATTAGCTTATGACGATACCTAAGTACGTGTGTCGCCTGGACAGTCACCGCTACCATCAGTTGACTGGACAATCTCTTTACATGAGCTGCTGTTTACATGTGAACATTAGCTCATGACGATACCTAAGTACGTGTGTCGCCTGGACAGTCACCGCTACCATCAGTTGACTGGACAATATCTTTACATGAGCTGCTGTTTACATGTGAATATTAGCTCATGACGATACCTAAGTACGTGTGTCGCCTGGACAGTCACCGCTACCATCAGTTGACTGGACAATCTCTTTACATGAGCTGCTGTTTACATGTGAACATTAGCTCATGACGATACCTAAGTACGTGTGTCGCCTGGACAGTCACCGCTACCATCAGTTGACTGGACAATCTCTTTACATGAGCTGCTGTTTACATGTGAACATTAGCTCATGACGATACCTAAGTACGTGTGTCGCCTGGACAGTCACCGCTACCATCAGTTGACTCGACAATCTCTTTACATGAGCTGCTGTTTATATGTGAACATTAGCTTATGACGATACCTAAGTACGTGTGTCGCCTGGACAGTCACCGCTACCATCAGTTGACTGGACAATCTCTTTACATGAGCTGCTGTTTACATGTGAACATTAGCTCATGACGATACCTAATTACGTGTGTCGCCTGGACAGTCACCGCTACCATCAGTTGACTGGACAATCTCTTTACATGAGCTGCTGTTTACATGTGAACATTAGCTCATGACGATACCTAAGTACAGTCAGCTCCAAAAGTCGATGAACAGAATCAACTTTCCAAAACACCTGTTCACAATAAAATGCCGTAAGTTATAGTCACAACTAGGAAACAAAATAGCCTGTACATCAGAAATTTACAAAAGTCATTAAACACGACTAATTCAAAAGTATCTGTGCACTATAGTATTCCTAAAGTCGCTGTACACCATCAATCCAAATGTCGCTGAACATCATTGTATCAAAAGTCAGTAAACAGCAGAAAAGTCAAAATTAGGTTAACAAAGTATATTTTTAATGTTGACGCTTATGTTGTTCAGCTACTTTTGGGACAGTGCTCGCTAGATCTTAATAATGTATTTTAACACGTAAGTATCCATTTCAATACTTATTTACACATCAATTATATTTTTAACCGACTTCAAAAAAGGAGTAAGTGCTCAATTCGATGCGTATTTTTTTTATGCATGTTCACCGATTACTCGAAGACGACTGGACCGATTTGCAAAATTCTTTTTTTATTTGATAGGGTTTACCTGCCATTTGGTCCCATTGTCATGAGGTCAGAATCTGATGATGGAATTCTGGAGAAATCGAGGGGAACTTTCAATAATTGCAGGGGCGAGTAGTTCTTTTGTATGATGTTTAAGTAGGTCTTTTACAACACTATAACTTGACGAAGGTCGAAGTCGACCTGATGTTGGAGCTGGAAGACGGTCGAGGGATCTCCTTGACTATTTGGAGTAGTTGCCTTGTGTTTGAGCTTGAATGATTCGTATTGGCACTTTGCACCAGGCTTAGTCGTAACTGTCATTAAGGGTCTGATGATGAGAACGAAGGACAGGGAACTCCTGAACGGATTATAGTAACTACTTCGCGTTTGAACTTAATTCATATTGTCAGTAATCATACTAATATATAATATGAAATAACATAAACATCACTCTAACAATCTACGAAGTAGACAACTTTATACACAGAAAATAATTTTTTTAAATTTTTTTGTTTACTTTTTGAAGTCGTTTGTTTTTTTTTCATTTAGGTAAATAGAAAATAATAATAATAATAAGCCCGCAGGGCACCTTGAGGCGAGGTGACGGGAATTAGCGATCCCGCGGGCTACCATCATCCCGATTGCTCCAGGGAGAAGTCACCGTTCCTCATCTCCGGCTTGCCTTCATTGGCTGGCCGGAGTGGACGATGACGAGGAACAGGTCTCCCACCTCTGGCTTGCCTTCATTGGCCGTCCAGAGTGGAGTCGCGAGAGTAGTGATCCTGCTCGGAGGGTGGAAGCTGTTCGTAAGCGGCGAGTGGGCCAGTGATGCAGGATGCTTAGGCAGATGCAGATGATCTGAGTAGAAAGCTCGTGGCAGTTTCTTCACCCTTCAGCCACTCACATTTCCTTTGTCCCTCTGTTGCTATTACTAGCAACCATTCCCGGGGGCCCGGTCGGTGAGTTGGCGAGTCTCCACCTGCCATTTTTACGTGTATTTATTAAATTGTTTCGGCAGGTGCCATAGTCCTTCCATAGTTCCCATCATACCAGCCCATAGCAACCCACACCCATAGTGTTATCCCTTGTTTCCATTATCCGCAATAGTCCTACACTAACCGGGGACTGTCCTTGGGTGCATTTCCATAGTGCTTACAGGGATAGTCGCCGGTTAGTGTCCCATTTCATTTAGATTAAAGTTGTCTAAAGGGCCTCTGCGCAGTTGGCTCCGGCCCCTCGTACGCCTTCCAAATGACCGGGACCCTGTGGTCCCGTGATTGGTAAAGACATACAAATAATAATAATAACTATTTTTATAATATCGCAGTAGGTGCCAAGTAAATGCTACATACCAAACAACAACAGTATTAGAAACGTGTATTGATCGGTACCTAGTAATAATCATTGTTTTACTTGGTACCTGGCACTTAATTGGCACCGACTTCGAGATTATAAAAATAGTAATTAATATTATTTTCTATTTACCTAAATGAAAACATGTATTACTTTGTACACAGAAAATTAATTTTTTTGTTAAAAATTATTTTATTTCACCATTTTAAGTGATATGCAGAGCAAGCAAGGATATTATGCGTTTCGAATGAGAAGATGACGGCTACTTGAGACCGAAAATCACGGTAATAGTAGTAGTCCTTAGTGTTCAGTTCAGTAAATTGTTGAGGAATGCCCTCGACTGTCAATGGTCTCCATCATTATGTATACTGTAGACCTTCAACATAGTTACATAATGTATATAGGTGCAAAGTGCTCACCAATACGAATCATTCCAGCCCAAACACAAAATAATTACTCCAAATAGTCAAAGAGATCCCTCTACGGTCTTCCGGCTCCATCATCAGATTTACTGCATAACTTCATTGTAACTCATGTAGGTGCGAAGATTTTATTGATATAAATGAATTAATTCCAAACACGAGGTAGTTACTGGAAACCGTTCAGGCGTTCCCTGAGCTGTACATCGTTGTCATCATCAGACCCCTAGTGACAGTCACTACCAGTCTTGGTGCAAAGTGCTCACCAAGAAGAATTATTCAAGCTCAAACACAAGGCAATTACTCCAAATAGTCAAGGAAATCCCTCGACTGTCTTTCGGTTTCATCATCATCAGGTCGAGTTCAACCATCGACAAGTTGACGTAAATACCTGAATAACTTCAGAAAATATACGAATCATGCCGACTGTCCCTATAAAATTTTAAATTTCCACTCGATTTTTCTGGGTTTCTATCATCAGATCTTGACCTGGTGAACATGGGACAACCTGGAAATCATACCATACTGAACAAAAAAAAAAAATCCAAATCGGTCCAGGAGCCTTAATTAATCGGTTAACATAAAAAAAAATCCCGACGAATTGAGAACTTCCACCTTTTTTTAAAGTCGGTTAAAAATATTATTAATTTTTAAATAAGTATTGAAAAAGATACTAACGTGTTAATAAACATTATTAAGTTACACTGTCCCAAAAGTAGCTGAACAACATAAGCGTCAAAATTATATTAACACAGTGCAACATTAAAAATATACTTTGTTAACCTAATTTTGACTTTTCTGCTGTTTACTGACTTTTGATACAATGATGTTCAGCGACATTTGGATTGATGGTGTACAGCGACTTTAGGAATACTATAGTGCACAGATACTTTTGAATTAGTCGTGTTTAACGACTTTTGTAAATTTCTGATGTACAGGCTATTTTGTTTCCTAGTTGTGACTATAACTTATGGCATTTTATTGTGAACAGGTGTTTTGGAAAGTTGATTCTGTTCATCGACTTTTGGAGCTGACTGTACGTGTGTCGCCTGGACAGTCACCGCTACCATCAGTTGACTGGACAATCTCTTTACATGAGCTGCTGTTTACATGTGAACATTAGCTCATGACGATACCTCAGGCCTGTCCCATCTATTTATAAATTAAGTGTTTGCGTGAATCTGCAGCTATTATAATTTCGACATCAAATCAAACCTGTTCAAGGTCAAATTGAATAATGTAAATAAATCAATCAGTTCGCTCATTATATTAATAATGTATTTCGTAAGCGTTGATTTGATATAAACATTGAATTAATTTTTGCTAATGCCATTTGCAAACTTGATATATTTTAAATTTTAAGACTAATATCAAGTTAACTACCGAAGATGGGGCTTAATAGGGTGATTTAGGGAAAATGTACCGCTTTTTTTGTTTGTGGGGAAAATCTGAACATCAGCCCTATAGGGCCCCGTCTGTGGTGGTCTATTGGCTCTTTGAGGCGCGCGCGGAACGCTACGCGCCGTACGCTCGCGCCTGGTTCTGGTCGGGCGGCGAGCTGCCCTTACTCGCCGACCGCAGACCCCGCTTACGGTGGCCGGAGATCGTCCCTTGATCCCCGACGGGAAAATGTACCGCTGCCGCTGGTGGTGGAATGGTTTTTAGTCAGTAAGGTTTCTCCACACTCCATCTCTCCTGATTCACCTTTAGATACGAGAGAAATTTATACAGATTCTCGTGGTAGAGCCATGCTATAACACGAATGGGTCTACTTGAGCGAAGTGTTTTTTTTTGTCATAGGTCAACAAACGAGCAGACAACAGTAACGCCAGAGGAGTTAGGAGTTGCCAGCTTTTTGGGATCAGGTCTGTTAGGTAAGCTTAAGAGATTTCCAGATATACCACCCTCTGAAAAGACTCACAACTTCTCCGGTAACATCAATGTCCATGGGCGGCGCCAATTGCATACCTTCAGGTAGCCTAACCTATAAAAGCTACACGTGTAAATTTTTTCAAAGTTTTCGTCATATAGACGTGAAGATAGGATATCATATGATTGCACCACATATTGTAAAATGAGGTGGACAGGAAATAGGCGCAGTCTGTAAACTAAAGATAGTCAATGTATTAGTTTAGTTTTAACTATTGAATCGTAAACTGAACCTAGTTTACTTAAGTGATATAGTTATATGAATCATGTTACTTATAAACTATAAAAGTTTGTTTTTATGATTACCTCATCATCATTATCATCAGCCTATAAATGCCCACTGCAGAGCATTATTCACCACGCTTGCTCAATGCGGGTTGGCGATTTCAAACTTATAATTAGAAATTATAAGTCCAGGTTTCCTCGCGATGTTTACCTTCACCGTATGTCAGTGGTGTCTAAATAATCATAGAAAGTTTATATATATAACTCGGAAAAAGTCACATTGGTACTTGCCAGGTTTCGAGCCCACACCCTCATGCATGAGAAGCGGGCGCTTTAAGCTCCGGGCCAACACGACATATGATTACCTGATGGTAAGCAATCGGTGTCGCACATGGGCACTCGTAATACCAAAGGAGTAAGGTACTGCTTTGCCGGCCTCTTGGGAGTTGGAACATAAAGAAAGAGAATTTGGGGAGTGGGGAAGAATTGGGTCTCCATTAACTGCACTCACACGGCATAACACAACGCTTTTTTGTGAGGAGAAAATCATCAATTGACTGCTACCGCCCTGGTTGAGGCGAGAGGGAGTGTCAGACTCTTACTGACTTAAGACCCCTGTTCCTTCTGCTGTAAGCCCAGTCTGCGGTCCCTACTTGCGTTTGCCCTGCAACCCCGGCTGTCTGTGAAAAGAAACTGACCTCTAAGTTTGTATCTGCATTTCTTCTCAGAGTAGTCAGATATGAAATGCCGGCTTCATCTAGTTTTTCACATATAAATTGACGTGTAAAAGTGCCGTTTTATTGCCTATTTGCAAAAATAAATTCGTTGTTTCACTGTCGAAAAACAAAGCTGTGGTTTTAACACGCCGTTATTCCGTGAGGCCGTGGTATCAACCCGGTCAATTTGCGCCGAATCATAGTCCTTAAAACACACGGATAGAAAAGGGCACAGTAAACTTAAAAACACGCGTACGATCAAAAACCTAGTAATTTTACTAAAGAACCATTTCTAAAATGTACAAGTAACACAAACAAAAAGTATCTAAGTACGTTTCGCCATAACTGAACTTATCTAATCCGCACCCATTCCATGTACAGCTTGAAGATACACACAACGCGCCTTAGTAGACAACGGCAAATCAAAGTATACCAGGTAAAGTCTCCTACTAATACTAGTGTATACTAAGCTTGATTTAGAAGGAAAACACCTTGAGAAAACCTTTTTTTTGTGATAGGATCTTCAAGTGACTTCTCCCGCCCAGGGTAGACTCTTACTGATTAAAACCCCCCCGTTCCTTCTCCTGCTCTGGGCCGAGGTCGCGGTGTCTCATTGCGCTTACCCCGCAACCCCGGCTGAACATCAGCTCAATAGGTCCCCGTCTGTGGTGTTCTATTGGCTGTTTGAGGCGCGCGCGGAACGCTACGCGCCGTACGCTCGGGTGGCGAACTACCCTTACTCGCCGTCCGCAGACCCGCGCTTACGGTGGCCGGAGATCATCTCTCGTGAGAAAACCTGGACATATAACTTCTAATTATAAGTTTGAAATCGCCAATATGTCTTGAGCAAGCGTCAGGATTAATGCTCAAACCTTCTCCGTGTGAGAAGAGGCCTTTGCTCAGCAGTGGGCACTTATAGGCTCAAGATGATGATGAAGAAGCTTGACTTGATTTGATGCAACATACTACAATAGTAGTATGTATTGAAATAAATATCATTTCTTCAATATAATAATAAATCTCGGCTTCGCACGGGCGAAATGCTGATAATTTTTTTCTCCACTATCCAATGGATGTTATCCAAACTAATCCAAACTAATATTATATGCATCTCTCTGTCTTTTCTTCATGCCTAAACTATGAACCTCATCACCTTCCTGCCCTGGTCCCGTTTTATTTGGGGTCGGCGCAATATGTTTTTTCTTCCATTCTGTCCTGTCACCCGTCACGCTATCACTAACTCCTCTGTCTTCCATATCACTTCTCACACAATCCATCCATATTTTCTTTGGTCTCCCTCTCCCTCTCCATCCATCCACATTTGAACTAAACTACTGACCGATTTCTGTCAAATTTGGTACAGACATAGTTCGGAACTCGAGAAAGGACATAGGATAGTTTTTAATCAAAAAATGTGCAGGAATTTAATATTACCTACACGCGAACAAAGACAAGAGCAAAAGCTGGTTATACCTACATAAAAACTTTCCTCTTCAATGACTCTCTATCTATCAACGAAATCGTATAAAAATCCATTGCGTAGTTTTAAAGATTTAAGCATACGTAGGGATAGTCATCAGCCTATATGATGATGATGATGCTGAGCACAGGCCTCTTCTCACACGGAGAAGGTTTGAGCACTAATCACCACGCTTGTCAAGGTCAAAATCATTTATTCCAACTAAACCATAAATAGGGACTTTTCAATACAATAAAATATTGAAAAATAACTATACTTTTATTCATCGATGGACCGATAATCGAGTTTTAGATTTTTTTTTACCTAATTTTAAAGAAATAAGTAAGCTATTTGACGCAAAAATGTTATGACGTCATAACTCAGTTTTTCATACAAAGTTCATAGAAAATTATCGTTTTTGACGTTTGGAAAAAAATTGAATTTGAATAGTTGGAAACTACCGTATTGCTCTCGATATTTTGTACCCAGAGCCTCAGTAAAAGTTTTGTAGTACTGTAGTAGTACTGATATATTATAAACATAATAGCTAACTTCCGCCCGTGACTTCGCACGCGTATAAAACTAATGTTTTTTTTTTTATTTTATGTAATAGGTCGGCAAACGAGCAGACGGATTACCTGATGGTAGGGATTGAGGAGGGATTGGGGGAGGGGAAGAATGGCCTCCGGTAACCTCACTTACACGGCGAAACACAACGCTGTGGTCGTTTCACGCCGGTTTTCTGTGAAGCCGTGGCATCACTCCGGACGAGCCGACCCATTCGTGCCGAAGCATAGCTCTACCAAAAATGTCTACCGACTTTTTTTAAAAAATAGCGTCGTTCAAAACTGTATCTCGACTCAAATAGCTCTCAGGAAAATTGTAGCTATCTATCAGTGACAGATTTATGAAATCCGACCAGCGGTTCCAAAGATTACCCCTACATACAAACTTACAATTTTGTGGATTATACTGCTGTAGTTCATTGAATCCGTGACTTTTTGACCAACCTGTATATTTAGAGATGTAACACACAAAATATTATAAGGAATAGAATTTTCCTTAAATGATTGGCAGCAGTTATGGCTGATGGATCTGGTGTCATCAGTTTGTCCTTAAGTATCAACGAACAAAGACCCTTCTCGCGTCTGTGTGTGGCTGCGTACGCGTTAAACTCAAAAACTGCTAGGCGGATTTTTGCAAGATTTTCACCAATACGTCACAAATTAGACGGGTGTATAACTTAGAATGGATTTGAATACATGGTCAAAGCCCTATTTTTAAAAAGCATCTTTTCACCATATGCGTTTGAAAACTCTCGTATGTCGTGGTGGCCCGGAGGTTAATGCGCCCGCTTGTCATGCATGAGGTTCGAAACCTGGCAAGTACCAATGTGACTTTTTCCGAGTTATATGTACTTTCTATGATTATTTATACACCACTGACATACGGTGAAGGTAATCATCGTGAGGAAACCTGGACTTATAATTCCTAATTATATGTTTGAAATCGCCAATCCACCTTGAGCAAGCGTGGTGATTAATGCTCAAACCTTCTCCGTGTGAGAAGAAGCCTTTGCTCAGCAGTGGGCACTTACAATGTTTTTGTGAAAAAATCATTGTAAGTTTGTATGCTGTTACAAACTGCTAGACGGCTTTTTGCAAGGTTTTCACCATGACGTCACAAATTAGACGGCTGTGTAAAGGGATCTGGTGTATAATTTAGAATGGAGTTAAATACATGATTAAAGCCCTAGTTTTACCACGCATCTATTCACTATAGATGCGTTTTAAAACTGTTGTACCTACGTAAGTCGGTTCCTAGACACGTTTAAACAGCTGGGCGAACCAGTGGCAAAGGAATTCCTTTTTTATATGTATGTAATACCGCCTTAGGTACTTATAACACCCAGGGAAAGCCTAGGGGTGGTGACAACTATGGTTACGAAATGTAGTATAATTTCTAAACCATTGAAAAATCAACCCTATATCAAATCTTTTATGAGCTAACGCGGTTTCACCCGCTGCTCGGCGCCATTTACTTGTAGCGTGATGCTTTATAGCCTATAGCACTTAGGAACATTGTAGCTATCTATCAGTGAAAGAATTTTGGCAATCCGACCAGCGGTTCCAAAGTTTACCCCCTACATAGAAACTTACAACTTTTACCTCTTTATAATATTAGTAGACAAGTATAGATTTAACCTACACACTTACCTATCGGTAAATTCAAATGATCTTCGTATACGTATGCAAGTGCAGTTATGGCCGCGGCTCCAGCCCAGAGCAGGAGAAGGAAATTTGTAGTGTTTTGTTCTTGTTTAAAAGAAAAGTTTCCCCATACTAGGATTCTCTCCTGTGTCGTAGGCTTTGACAAACATATAAATTCACATAAGTACACATCACACCCGTGGCCGTCCACGGCAAACCTGGCGTCGCACCGTACGAAGCGACGAGCATCGGTATGACGTGGAGTGAGGTGAAGCGTGAAGCTCAAGACAGATCGCGATTGAGAACTTCAGTGGACGCCCTCTGCCCCATTGGGGACACAGGATATTAAGTCAAGTAGGTCAAGTCACACATCACACCCAGACCCAGTCGACAGTATACAGTCAATTAACTTCAAAGTTTACTCAGTAGGTAAGAGTCCGACACTGGCTCTAGCCCCACCTGGGGGAGGGATCCTCAAAAGAGGAGGATGGTGACAAAAATCTTCTTTCTTATTAACCACCAATTAACTTAAAAAAAGCTCTTGGACATACACGAGCAGACTTCACATATATAAAACTCGACCTCGTTCATTCACACGGTCAAGTACACTGGCGCCTAGTAACTCGCTCAACTTGACTCGTATTATGCTAGTAAGCTCGACTTGTGATGGTCACTATGATTGATAGTTGGTTGTAAACAATACGAGCATAATTTAAAAGCTAGTCACTATTTCTATCCTTACTTAATATAAAAAGGAGTCTCATTTTTCGCATCTGTATCTTTGCTTGTATATATGAACGTGAAAAACTCAAAAACTACTGAACGGATATCTGTACGGCTTTCACCAATTCATAAGTAAAATTTTGAAGGAAAATTTAAGTTTGTAAATTAATTCCAGCTTTATCCTCACGGTCGAAGCTACGGGATAAAGCTCATCAAAAATAAACGCGCCAGTTCAAGTCGATGTATGCATGTTTATTGCGCTTTTGCGCGTAAATTGCTGAACGTCGTAAGATAAGATTTAACATTCGGATAGACCGAGACCTTAAGGTTATGTTTCAGGTAAATACCAGGATAAAGACCAAGATTGTCTAGACATCAACAGTCATAAGGAAAAACATGCGTTGAGTCAGTAAATGAGTCTGTCCTTGTTAAGAACTTGCTCAAAGTCGGTTCAAAAATCTGCCAATGCGGTAGCAAAAAAGCTTCCGACTGAACTGGGCGTAAGCAGCTGCCTAGGCACTCCTACAACGACAGGTGGACGAGTATCACGATGGTTTACCATAAAAACTTCAACAGATGAAATTCACTAAGGTCGAAGGTCGAGGTTTAAATGTAGAGGTGTAGTTGGTAGGGAGATATCCTCTTCACACCCGACCAGGACCGGACTCGAGCGTACCTCAAAGAGCCAATAGACCACCACAGTCGGAACTCAAAACGGTCAAGCACAACAAGGAAGAGTAGCAGGAGAAGGAAAGGTTCAGTTTTAAGTCGATGAGAATCTGATTGGCCCTTTCTGCCTTACCCAAGACGGGAAAGCAAATTGGAAGATAATGGCTATCAAGTTTATTAGCAACTTGTCGAAAACATCAAATTCGTCCCGCCATCTCCTTCTGGGCCTGCCTCGGTGTCTGTTAGCGTTGTGTGTTTTTTGCCCACCGCTTTTTTTTTACTTGCAATAAACTAGTGCTTGACTGCGATCCCACCTGATGGTAAGCAGTGATGCAATCGTTGATGGTAAGGCGCACTAGTTTATTAAGAGCCTATTCACTCTAGCCTTGAAGACACCTAAATTGAATTCGGACGGAAAGACTGCAGCCGGCAAACTGTTCCAATCCCTCGATGTACGCGGTATAAATGACGAGGCAAAACGCTTAGTCCGGGCCGCAGGTGTCTCAACAACGTAGGTAGGGGTGGATATTCGCCGTACGCCGGGATGTCCGAAGGTGAAATGGGGATGGCGGAATCAGATCGTGCAATTTCTGGGCACACTTTCCAAAATGCATCCTGTAGAAAACCGCAAGGCTGGCTACTCTGCGCTCTACTACTACTACTACTCTCTACTCAGCTTGTCTGACATGCGGCAAACATGTCCAGCCCAGTTCCACTTGAGGCGTGCGGGTTTCTGACCAACGTCGCAGAAAGCTTTGTGTAGAGAGGAGTGGAATAAGGGTAAGGAGGCCTTTGCCCTGCAGTGGGACGATAACGGCGGATAATAATAATAATGACAGTAGCAACTACAAGCAAAACCCGTCTTCAATTTTTTGCAAAGTAATAAAAAAATAGCATCTCTTATGCATAAGAGACCCAAGCTTCGGCTCTACTAGTTCGATCGAAGTGACACCACGGCCTCACAGTACACCATCGTTACACTTGATTTAAGTGTGGGAGAGCCATGCTTCGGCACGAATAGGTCGGCTCGACCGGAGTGATACCACGGCCTCACAGAAAAACGGCGTGAAACAACCACAGCGTTGTGTTTCGCCGTGTGAGTGAAGTTACCGGAGGCCCAATCCTTTCCCTCCTCCGATCCCTCCCCAATCCCTTAATCTCCAAATTCCTAATCCCTGAACGGACAGCAACGCACTCGTAACTCCCCTCCCCCAATCCCTAAATCGCCAAAACCCTAATCCCTAAGAGGTCGGCAACGCACTCGTAACTCCTCCGTTGCGGGTGTGCATGGGCGGCGCTGATTGCTTACCATCAGGTAATCCGCCTGCTCGTTTGCTGACCTGTTACATAAAAAAAAATCTAACAAAACGTCCAGTATAACCATGTGAATGAGGTTACCGAAGGTCCATTCCCCTTTCCCTAAAAAGCCGTCAACAAACTTATAACTCTAATAGTATTCTATGATCAACGCTGATTGCTTACCATCAGGTAATGTCAGTCTGTCTGGGCCTACATATCGCCCCTACTAATTTCACTTCACAGTTTCTTTTCTCTGTCCTACATCTATATGTATGCTTAAATCTTTAAAACTATGTCACCGATTTTGATACGGTTTTTTTAATCACTACAAAGTTTCTTTTCTCTTTCCCTATAATCTTTTTTTTTCTTGGTAAGCAGTGATGCAATAGTTGATGGTAAGGCGCACTAGTTTATTAAGAGCCTATTCACTCTAGCCTTGTTTACCTATATGGACGCTTAAATCTTTAAAACAATATCACCGATTTTGATGCGCTATTTTAATAGATAGAGTGATCGAAGAGGAAAGTTTATATGTATAATAACATCCATTAAATAGTGGAGGAATTTAGTATCAGCATTGTATCAGTGCGAAGCTGGGTTGCTAGTAAGTTAAAATTAAGAGATTTGTTTGTATGCTTGAACAAACCCTCGGAAATACTGATCCGAATTGAACAATATTTTTGTGTTGGATAAGGTATAAGGCTAAAGAAATTACGCTACGACAGAAGACAGCCGAGCAGCGGGTGACGCGAGACTAGCTAGTCTATACTAATATTATAAAGAGGTAAAATTTGTTAGTTTGTAAGTAGGGTGTAATCTAAGGACCGCTGGTAGGATTGCCAAAATCCTTTCACTGATGATAGCTACAATGTTCCTGAGTGCTATAGGCTATAAAACATTACGCTACGATTAAATAGAGCCGAAAAATAGGCGACGAGAGTCTAGCAAGTAAGTTATACAAGCGTGAACATAATATTATTATGACATTAAAAATATAAACGCGTATTGCTTTACTACTAAGACATTTATTATAAAGAGCGAGCGAGACAGCGGCTGTAGTACGGGAGGACGTCGTCATGCAAGAGTGAGACAAGAATTATATTTACCCACACTGTTTAATATTAAAATTAAAATACTTTATTTCAAGCAAACTCTTATTAAAGTTAAAATAATTAAATATAAGAAGATAGAGTGTTAGTATGTCAAATATGAGTAGTTTCCTAGGCCAAAAATTTTTATTTTGTCTTTTCAGTTCAATGAAGTATTAAAATATTAATATAAATCATAAGTACTTTCATTTATATGCGCATATTTAAATTTTTTCTAGCTTATTTTTAAGAAATAAGTTTGCTATTTGACGTAAAACATTATGTACGTCAATTTTGGGTCTTCATAACAAAATTATAATTTTTTTTTTACATTTTAATAAAATAAATGAATTTTACAAGTTGAAAACAAATGGATTGAAGACACTATTCTTTTTAGTTGTGGTGACGACCAAATAAACGGTAATTAACTCCTAAAAGGAAAAATAAAAACCGTAAAGCATTTTATTTCTCAGCTAAACGCAATAATAGTCGTGGTGGCCCGGAGGTTAAGCAGCCCGCTTCTCATGCATGAGGGGTTCAAAACCTGGCAAGTACCAATGTGACTTTTTCCGAGTTATATGTACTTTCTATGATTATTTAGACACCACTTTTATACGGTGAAGGTAAACATCGTGGGGAAAGCTGAACCTATAATTTCTAATTAAAAGTTTTAAATCGCCAAACCGCATTGAGCAAGCGTGGTGATTAATGTTCAAATCTTCTCCGTGTGAGAAGAGGCCTTTGCTCAGCAGTGGGCACTTATAGGCTGATGATGATGAAACGCAATAATACACCGTGGCCTGACTCCGTGGAGGAGAAGGAACGGAGTTGTTTTCAGTAAAAGTCTGACACTCCTTTTAGCCCCAAGCCTCAACCAAGGCTAGAGAAGACCCTCACAGAAAACCGGCGTGAAACAACCACAGCGTTGTATTTCGCCGTGTGAGTGAGGTTACCGGAGGCGCAATCCTTCCCCTTTCCCGATCCCTGCCCAATCCCTAAATCTCCAAAATCCTAATCTCTAAAAGGTCAGCAACGCACTCGCTTACCATCAGGTAATCCTTCTGTTCGTTTGCCGAACTTTTGCACAACTGTGACTGACAATAATATACACAATGATTACATAAAAATTAAGTAACGGCTGTATTACTTAACTTACTATGTCAAAACTAATTATATTATTTGTAAATACATCGATTATAGCTGATTATCATTCTAACAGATAAAAAAATAAAGAAATTAACACGTCTCAATCACAGAGGTTAACAACATAATTCAAACCAACTAAATAATGTACTAAAGAATCTGTATGTGAAACTGATTGAAAAAGAGTAACCAAACCATGGAGTTTCTTGCTCGTTCTTCTCCATCGGAATCTACACTTTGGAACGAGCTAATAACTTCAGTAAGAGGACTGACTGACAGACTGACAACATATCTTCAAAATTTTGTTTGACGTTCAAAAGTGCCTTTTTGGGACTAATTGAAATAAATGATTTTTCACCTCACCTAAGCCCTATCAATCCTCAAACCACTGGAAAAGCACTCGTAATACCGTTGATTTTTCGAGGGCCATGCACTATCTAGGCTCTGAGTGAAAATCTACATATTATGTTCTTTATAATATTAAATTACATCACCAATGACAAAAACAAAGTTTCCCTTTTAGACACCTTCAACAGCAAGGAAATTTCAAACAAAAAGAACCTATATTTCCAAAAAAGGTTTTACGAAATATAGATACCTATTTATACATACCTGCTTAGCCTCTTTTGACTAAGTGTGTCACATGTATTACACAAACGAATGAGTAAATGATAAGAAGCACTCCTTTAAGGGCACTCCCTATATCCGGCCGGCTTTGTGGAAAAATTACATACTTTCACTACTTAAGACATATAAGGATGTGTGAAGATAATGGTCAACTGATTGCGAGATTGGTGAAATGATTGTTAAAGCAAAAACAGGCCCAACAAATTGATCAATTGGTCAACAAGACAAATTCATTATTTTTTAATACTAATAATTTGACTGCGCGTTTGGTGCGATGGCTTGGCTGCCGTGCGACGTGTCGCGGGTTCGATTCCCGCACGGAACAACACTTTGTGTGATCCACAAATTATTGTTTCGAGTCTGGGTGCCATTTGTATGTTTGTAAACGCACCGAGACAGAAGAAAATCCTAGTGTGGGGCATGGTTAAAAAAACTCCCTGTGAATTTGCATACGTTGTATTTGAATAGTGAAAATCGTTAGTTTCTCGTTTTCTAGCCGGGTTTATGTTGTGGTACCTTCACAACTTTGTGTTTCGCCAATCCAATCTCTCCCCAATCGAAAAAAAAAAAAACGATTAAAGATATTTGAAAGTCGAAAAAAAAAGAAACAATCACCTGGCACCACAGAATTAGCACAAAATGACATCACTTAAGAATTAAACGAAAAAATATCAACAGGAAACCCAGCCAAAAAAATACAACACATATCTAAATGACTCACTCACAAATTATCAAAAGAAAAAATTACAAGTCAAATAGAGCAAAACAAAAAAAAACAGTCCGGAAAACCATTACCAAAAATGGTAATGACAAATATGTTGATATTGCATGACACCGTCCACCATTGAGGTTCGACCAGACACCTGCGCGTGCGCGACTATCACGTTCAGTTAGCCGGCGACACTTGAGCGGGACGGTCGTCAAGCTCGCAATAAAAATAACTATAAAAAATATAACGTAAACGAAATTCGATTAAAATAAAAGTGCTGGTGTATTTCTTATGAATACAGTGTTTTTGTAGTGATTTTTTTTTTGAAGGTGTGAAGTGAGTGATTTTTGTTAGGATTTTGAGCTTTAAACAGCTTTTAATCTCGATCGAACGTAAGTCTCGTGTTTTACCACTGTGTATGTTTTGTTGTAATTTAATCTTATTAAATTAAATTTCTTATTGAATGTCGTGCATAAGGGTGTGTGTTCGAAACCTGGCAAGTACCAATGTGACTTATTCCGAGTTATATGTACTTTCTATGATTATTTAGACACCACTGACAAACGGTGAAGGTAAACATCGTGAGGAAACCTGGACTTATAATTTCTAATTATAAGTTTGAAATCGCACATGACAACATGGTGATTAATATTCTAACCTTCTCCGTATGAGAAGAGGCCTTTGCTCAGCAGTGGGCACTTATAGGCTGATGATGAATCTTATTAAATTTTATTTATCTAGCAACGGTATAGACGCTGATCTTAATAACTTATCAACTTTAAACATTACATGGTATAAAACAAAATTCGCTTTTTCTGTGCCTAAATCTTTAAAACTATGCGACGGATTTTGATGCGGTTTTTCTAATAGATAGAGTAATTGAAAAGGAATATTTATATGTATAATAACATCCATTAAATAGTGGAGAAATTTAGTATCAGCAATGGAAACGTGCGAAGCCGGTGCGAAACGCTAGTTATCATTTTATATCAGTCTTTAAAACCGACTATGACCTCTGATATTATTTCGGCTGTTCTTTTAAGAGTATTCAGTCAAGTTCAACTTTTTGATAATTTTGACGTCTAAAAACACTATTTCATACACATTTACAAAAACAAAAATTAGGTCGATGAGGACACCGATCGAGTTGCAAAAATTCTCATTCTAAATCAGTGTGCATTAGACATGGTAACTTTATAATTTTCTAGTGGTATTCAATTAACTTAAAGTTAATGCCTCTATCAAAAATCAAATTAAATAAGTATCTATAATAGTCAATTCCATAAAATTATTCAGCTAAGTTTATGTGACATAATAACATACATAAATTGTAGACAAATTCAATGTATTTTTCGGTTCTTCGAAAACGAAAATTTCTATTTAATTTGTATGAACGAAATAAACAGTTGTATAGATAGGAACGTAACAAAAGTCAAAATCATTAATTCCAACAACTAAACGTTGTGTTTCGCCGTGTGAGTGATGTTACCGGATGCCTAATCCTTCCCCTCGCCCGATCCCTCCCAATCCCTAAATCTCCAAAACCCTAATCCCTAGAAGGTCGGCAACGCACTCGTTACTCCTCCGTTGCGGGTGTCCATGGGCGGCGCTGATTACTTACCATCAGGTAATCCGTCTGTTCGTTTGCCGACTTATTCCATAAAAAAAAATACCTTCTCAATACATCCTATGCCATAGATCCGTTCATCCAGATCAATGTTTATAAACACTATGATCGTACTTACATATGTTTAAAATTAATTAGGGTTAGAACAATAGACGCGAATTAATAAACAAATTCCAATGACTATGTTAAAATGTAGACACTATATACATTTTTATATACACTAGCGCGGTTTCATTCTCTGCTCGGCTCCATTTGATTGTAGCGTGATGTTTTGTAGCTTATTGTGAGCACTCAGGAACATTGTAGCTATCAGTGAAAGATTTTTGGCAATCTGACCAGCGGTTCCAAAGATTACCCCCCTTTTTTTGTCAGGGGACAATCATCAAATGACTTCTCCCGCCCTGGGTTAGGCGAGAGAGTGTCAGACTCTTACTAACTAAAAACCCCCCCGTATCTTTTCCTGCTCAGGGCCGAGGCCGTGGTGACTCATTGCGCTTAACCCGCAACCCCTGTTGCCTACATACAAGCTTACAAATTTACAAATATACTCAAGCCATCCACACCCGAAACAACACGAGCGATTTTTGATGTAAAACTAATAATGTAAAGTTTTTGTCAATAAATATGTTAAAAAAACAAATTTGTGGATCCCACACAGTGTTGTTCCGTGCAGAAGTCGAACCATTGTCGATACACAGCAGCTCTCCAGCCACTGCGCCAACCGTGCATCACTCTATCAAAAATCGCACCAAAATCCGTTGCGTAGTTTTAAAGATTTAAGCGTACATAGGGATATAGGGACAGGAGTAGAGACATTGTTTTATACTATATATTGATCAGTTAATAATCTTCGTTAATACTAGAATTTATCAGACAACCAACCCTTTAAAAGGACAACAGCTGGTAGAATGTAATTAAGGATTCCAACAAACAAAAGTCGAAATGAGAGGAATTTCCTCAGAATACAGAACAAACCAGAATCCGCGTTCACTCATAATTACATGTCGTCAAATGTGTCCAAAAACAATACGTCAATCCCCCCGCCAGCCGCACTTCCCACCCGCGTAGTGTTGCCGACAGTGGAACAATTCCCTTGGTTTGGGGTAATTTTACAACAGGAGGATAAGATACGAGTAAACCCAACAAAATAGGTAAACTTACGAGAAATTCAACAGCCTAGTTGTTCACACATTTCATAGAGGTATCATAAAAGTTACTACTATACACAACAAATAAAATAAAGCTTCAATAAGTACAAAGGTTTTATTGCGTTCCCTTTTGCTGGTTTAGTTTTTTATAATATGTATTGTCTTTAGACTCGGAACTAAAGATTAGAAGTCTACTTACTTTACTTAGTTCCTGAGATTAGCGCATTCTAGCAAACAAACAAACAAACTCTATATCTTAGTAGGATATGCTGTTTTCAAAGCACCTTTGTCATAAATATATCTCTTATTCTCTTCAAAGTGAATTGAGCAAGCTATGCTCTGGCTAGATGGTTTCCAAAATTAATCTAACTGTGGCCTTTGTATGATTTGTATTTATTTTTTTGTCAGGGAAACTAATATGACATGGGCTCCATAATGGACAAAAATATAACCCACAACAAATAAATAAGTGGGTAAAATTTTCACCAAAAATGACAACACTCACAAAATGGCCACATCATTTTCATAGAAAAATAAATCGATAAAAAAAATTCAATAAACAATTAAATATACTATTGCAGTCGATGCTTGCAGATGAAATGTAATCTTATCCACTTTTTTCGTAATTCCAGTCGCATTTTTACTCGTAGTAATAACACAAGACGGCATAATGAAATTAAAATTGATACTCGTAAATACGTCACGACATGCCACATGCCAAAATTGACTAATCGTAGAAATTTCATACTATTCTAGTTGAGAATGGTTTTAGTTACTTCAGTTTGAAGCGCGATGACGCCTTCTGGTTTGTTCTGTATTCTGAGGGAATTTCTTTACCTGTGCTTTTTATAAGACTTTTTTTATACACCACCCGATTGATAAACAGTAAGTTTCCGTGGTATCGATTCAATTCAATTTTGAATTCTATTGACGTTTTGAAGACACTATATATGTAGCTTTGCGAGTGCGGCTTTGCCCGTGAATACAAAAGGATTTCTTTAGAATAAGTGGCGATAATAAAGGAAAATACAGCATAAAACTAGACAGTCAAAAGTATGTGTTTTTTATTTATTATTTTCTGTTACTAAGCAAAACAGTTGACAGAAGTCAAATTCAAAATCAGAATCATTTATTACCACTAAACCATAAATTTTTTATTGACTTTTAAAACGTCAAAATGGAATAGTAGTCTGTCAGTGAAGCTAGGTGCTCGTTCCGTTGTAGATTCGAATTTTAGGGGTCAGACTTATTGATTAGAGTTATAAGTTTTTTAAGGAGAATAATCGTCTAATGAGTGGGGCAAGAAGGAGTGTCAGACTCTTACTGACTAAAAACCATCTCGTTCTTGAGTTCGTTTGGTCCAGAAGGATTTACAGGATAGCGCCTTTAGTAACACTAACATGACGAATCAACGCAAACTTAAGTGCTGTTTCACACTGGTAACTGTGAAGCACTCCGGTCGAGCCGCCCCATTCCTGCCGAAGCATGATTAACATGAGTCAATAGACTTTTACAGACCCTCCACGAGAGATGATCTCTGACCACCGTAAGCACGGGTCTGCGGACGGCGAGTATGGGTAGCTCGCCGCCCGACCAGAACCAGACCCGAGCGTACGGCCCGTAGCGTTCCGCGCGCGCCTCAAAGAACCAATAGACCACCACAGACGGGGCCCTATAGGGCTGATGTTCAGCTGGGGTTGCGGGGTAAGCGCAATAAGGTACAGCGACCTCGGCCTAAAGCAGGAGAAGGAACGGGGGTTTTTAGTCAGTAAGAGTCTGCCACTCCCTCTCGCTTTAAAGTAAAGAATTTACTCTTTTAAATTTATCTGTTTATATCAACTTCTATACAATATTGTGAGGCAACACAAAGGTTTGCCAAGAGACAACTAGAAAAGATATAAATTAAAGAAGAAAAAAAAACTAGCCAAACAAGTTATTATTAGGTACCTATACATAATACACTATTTATATTATAATGTAATCGATTATTCTGCTAATATTATAAACGCGAAAGTGAGTAAGTACGGATAGATGTTTGTTACTCTTTGTGTGAAAACTACTGAACGGATATGAATGTAATTTGGCACAGGGATAGATTATAAGTACGGCAAACGAGCAGACGGATTATCTGATGGTAAGCAATCAGCGCCGCCCATGGACACCCGCAACGGGGGAGTTACGAGTGCGTTGCCGACCTTTTAGGGATTAGGGATTTGGAGATTTAGGGATTGGGGAAGGGTCGGGGGAGGGGAAGGATTGGGCTTCCGGTAACCTCATTCACACGGCGAAACACAACGCTTTGGTTGTTTCACGCCGGTTTACTGTGAGGCCGTGGTATAACTCCGGTCGAGCCGGCCCATTCGTACCGAAGCATGGCTCTACCACACTTAAATTATAGTCTGGAATAATGAGTGTAGGAGAACCAAGGTTGATTGGTTAACATAGGTTATAATACATCACGCTACGATCAAATGTAGCCGAACAGCGGGTGAAACCGCGCGAGAGCTAGTGTTTAATATAAATAAATAACTAAAAATGTTGCAAGGAAAATTATGCCAAGGCTTATGAAAATACGTGTTCAATTATATTTTTTTGATATATAAAAGCATAATTTCATCGTTACTAAAGTTAATACCTAGCAATGTTAGAAGTAAAAATATTGAAAGATAAAAAACCAACAACCAACATACAATTATTTGTATGAATAACTAGCTCTTACCCGCGGCGTCGCTCCCGTCATTTGACAACCTACCCTAATCTACCTACCCTACCTACCCTACTCTACCTACCCTACTTCACCTGCCCTACTCTATCTACCCTACTCTACCTAACCTACACTACCTAATCTCTCCTACCCTGTGTCCTCCTCCTGGCTCTAAACTACCTCCCTGCCAATTTTCAGCTTAATCGGTTCAGCCGTTCTTGAGTTATAAGTGAGGTATAAAAACATCTCAGCGTAAAAAATAGATAGACCATACAAAAAAATCATAAAATGTCGTGGTGGGCCGGAGGTACCAACCTGGCAAGTACCAATGTGACTTCTTCCGAGTTATATGTACTTTCTATGATTATTTAGACACCACTGACTTACGGTAAAGGTAAACATCGTGAGGAAACCTGGACTTATAATTTCCAAAATTCAAAGTTTGAAATCGCCAACCGGCATTGAGGAAGCGCGGTGATTAATGCTCTAACCTTCTGCGTACGAGAAGAGGCCTTTGCTCAGCAGTAGCCTTTTATTCGCTGATGATGTGTTTTTTTATGGAATAGGAGGCAAATGAGCATACGGATCACCTGATGGTAAGCGATCGGCGCCGCCCATGGACACCTGCAACACCAGAGGAGTCACAGGTGCGTTGCCGGCCTTTTAAGAAGGAATACGCTCGTTTCTTGAAGGTTTGAAGGTCGTATCGGTTCGGGAATACCGCCGCCGCATTCTAAAGCTTTGCTGTGCGGGGCAGAAAGTTACGCGAGATTCGCAGTGTGTGACCACATCACGTTTCATATATAAAAAAAAAACCCGACTTTATAAAAACCAAATGTAATGAACGGAACGAGATATCCATAAACAATTATAATTCCTATGAAAATTGATGGATATGGATATCAAATGATATCAATATATCCATAAAGCGCCATTTTTTAGAGGCAGCCATCTTGGATTTGAAATTTTTCATACCTAATAGTATTTCACTAGTCAAGCCCTTTCATTTGATACCCATATTGATCAAGTTTAAAAAAAATATCTAATCTGTCATTTTGTGGCGGCGGCCATCTTGGAACAATTTTCATCAAACTTACGTAAAAACACTCTCGACATTTTCTACTATCAAACAAAAAAAACTAAATCAAAATCGGTCCATCCGTTCGGCGGCTAGAGTGGTACAGACAGACACACACACACACACACACACACAGACACGTCAAACTTATAACACCCCGTCGTTTTTGCGTCGAGGGTTAAAAACAATAAGGATATGGCACTCGTATTTTCCCATACGCTGTCTACAATCCGTTCTGTATAAGATTTACAATAGCATTCACATAATTTGGTCTGATGCGATACAGCATTTGAATACTAATGCCTCCAACCAAGGCCTTCTTTATATACCTACCATTCTTAAACATTTTCCGGGAACGCAATGGTGGGCGTTCGTATGTACTTACCTAGACTATTTTTTGTATCATCATCATTATCAGCCTATAAGTGCCCACTGCTGAGCAAAGGCATCTTCTCGTACGCAGAAGGTTAGAGCATTGATCACCACGCTTGCTAAAGACGGATTGGCGATTTCTATTTTATAAACGTGACCCTAAGTTAGTAGTTTGTGTCAAGGGTGCGTTCACAAATAATAAGTGGACTCGACCCACGGCCTCACATAAAGCCGGCGTGAAACTAAGACAGCGTTTTGTTTCGCCGTGTGCGTGTGCTTACCGGATGCCCAATCCTTCTTCTCTTCACGAATAGCCAAATCTCCGAAACCATTATCCCCAAAAGGCCGCCAACGCCAACACACGTAACTGCTATGCAGATGCAGGTGTGCATGTCGATTGCTTTTCTATGTAATAGGTCGGCAAACGAGCAGACGGTTTACCTGATGGTAAACAATCAGCGCCGCCCATGGAAACCCGCAACAATAGAGGAGTTACAAGTGCGTTGCCGACTTTTTGGGAGATTTAGGAATTGCGGAGGGGAAGGATTGCGCCTCCGGCAACCTCATTTACACGGCGAAACCACGGTTAAATCTCTTGTCAAGTCATCTGATTGGTTGTTGATTATTCATTGAACCAATCAGATGATTTGACAAGAGATAAAATTGATTTTAACATGGATCGGCCTTTCGGAAACCAGGGGTAAGCCTCCGGTGACCTCATTCACACGGCGAAACACAACGCTGTGGTTGTTTCACGCCGCGGCGCCGGTTTTCTGTGAGGCCTTGGTATTACTTCGGGTTACCTATACGATATTATATTAATATTTATTATCTGTTACATAATGAAGATCGAATGAAAAGCGTGTTTATGTTTATTTTTGGCTACTTTTATTTTTTTTACTTTGCCATTAAAGAGGTTTTAATACATAAAATCTTTGTTTTGTTAATTCAAGTTTTTGTTACTTACGTAATATTTGCCTACTTTTCATATGTCGTTCAGTTGTTGATTTTATTATTAAGTTTTTTTATGCGATTGTGAGATATGTTAATTAATTGTTTTTTTTTTAATCAGTAACATGCACTGCGAGGTTTGATTATGCAATACTTGTTTCGTAGATGTCGGTCAGTTGGTTTTCTTTTGTTTTTAGTTTTTGTTTTTTTTTTTTATCGATAACTTTTTTTGCTTTTCTTGCACTGTTTACTCTTCAGTGCATCACCTAAAGGTCAGATTGATAGATGATGACTAAGGCATTTACTTCGCCTATGTAAAACAATTCGTGGATGAAGAGACACTGCATAGTATAAAAAAAGTCGCTTTCTCTGTCCCTATATCCCTATGTATTTTTAAAAGTATGAAACGGTTTTGGATGGGTTTTTTTAAATCACTCTATGATTGAAGAGAAATATTTAATTTTATTATAACATCCATTCAACTTTATAAAATAACGTTAACTGCTAATGATCCAGCCATTTTCGAGTTTTGCGCGTAAAAACACAGTTGGAAAATAATTCAATATAAATACTCCACAGACAGTCAATCAATTGAACAAACACATTGGACATACATTGTTTTACTACATGATCTGTTTAAAATTTATTACTTTAACTACGTCATTATGGTTAAAAAACTTATAAAGAATACCAATGAGTTCTTATGTGTAGTGACAGCTTGCCTGTGGATTGCCTGAAGCAAAAAAAGGTTTAAATGTGGAAGAGCTAAGGCACGAATGGGTCGGCTCGACCGGAGTTATACCACGGCCTCACAGAATACAGGCGTGAAACAACCCACAGTGTTGTGTTTCGCCGTGTGAGTGAGGTTACCGGAGGCCCAATCCCGTCCCTTCCCCTATCCCCTCCCGATCCTTACATCGGCAACCCTTATCCCCAAAAGGCCGGCAACGCACTCGTTACTCCTTTGGTGTTGCGAGTGTCCATGGGCGGCGCTGATTGCTTACCATCAGGTAATCCGTATGACCGTTTGCCGACTTATACCATTAAAAAAAAAAAGTATGTAACAATCGACCATACGCATCGCCTTTGAAACGACACTAAACTTTCAACGCGACTTGTACATCGGTAATGTACTCAATTGACTGGACACAGAAATGATAAAAAAAACGAGTCATTTAAGCGAGAGAAAGTGCGAAACGCCATAATGGTATACCGCCCTATAGTTACAAAACTTATGGCTTTACGTAAGGCCTTATAATCGTTAATAACTTTAACTGTTTGGCTGTCTTCATTTATCTAAAAGACAACTGTCAAGGTAGGGAACTTAAAAACTTGCAAGGCCCAAGAATAAAGCAAGAACGGATAAGATTCTGACACTCCCTCTCGGGTCCAGGTTCGGAGTCCACTGATGATTTTCCATCGACACAGAAAATGGGGCTAAGTTCAATATCCTGACACTCCTTCTTCAAGCTAGGATAAATCACTTAAAGATTTTCCTTCGACAAACACAAAGTTTAACTTATGATTATCAACAGCTGGTGAGAATCTAGTCCTGGATTAATCAGCATTCTCTACCACACAAAGGGGTTTGTTACAATCCCTACGATTTGAAATTGAAGGATTAAAGATTGCAATTTAAAAACCGAAAAGGGTATCGCGACCTCGATTTGGAGTAGGAGAAAGAACGGGGAGGTTTTTAGTCAGTAACAGTCTGACACTACACCACCATGGTCGAAAGAAATCATTTGATCATTTTCTTATCACAAAAAAAAAAGAATTAATTAGAGGGCGATACCACTGGAACTTGTTAATTTGTATACCCTTCATCTTTATTAATAATCTGTAATGAAGAATCAAGCACTAATTATTGTGCATAGGCGGACTAAATGCCTTAAGCCTTATCTACCAACTGACCTGATGATGCACAGAAGAAAAAACAGTGTAAGGTTATTCCTTACACGGTTTACAAGCAAGTAAATGTTATCGATCAAAAAACACTGGACCAAGTTAATATGTGGTCCCTAAATCGGCCCTTGAGGTATCCTCAAGAAAATCAGTGACTAATGACAAACGCAGTTTTCCTCTGCCGTCATAAAGTTAAATCAATCATCAAACTAGCTAATGACGTAACGCAACGTAACACCAAATCATTAGGGCATACTGCAGTAACTTCTGAATGACGAAACCAGTTAAGCAACGACCAACTAAAAGGTTAACAGTGACCAGTCAGTTAAACTAACCCACTTCTCAAACCAAATTTGATAGTAAACATTGCATAAAGTTTACTGATGCGGTCAATACATGTTTGTAATTTAGGAGCTTGAGGCTACGTCATGAGCTAATCACATGTAAACAGCAGCTCATGTAAAGAGATTGGCCAGTCAACTGATGGTAGCGGTGACTGTCCAGGCGACACACGTACTTAGGTATTGTCATGAGCTAATGTTCACATGTAAACAGCAGCTCATGTAAAGAGATTGTCCAGTCAACTGATGGTAGCGGTGACTGTCCAGGCGACACACGTACTTAGGTATCGTCATGAGCTAATGTTCACATGTAAACAGCAGCTCATGTAAAGAGATTGTCCAGTCAACTGATGGTAGCGGTGACTGTCCAGGCGACACACGTACTTAGGTATCGTCATGAGCTAATGTTCACATGTAAACAGCAGCTGATGTAAAGAGATTGTCCGGTCAACTGATGGTAGCGGTGACTGTCCAGGCGACACACGTACTTAGGTATCGTCATGAGCTAATATTTACAAGTAAACTCGTGTAGTGTAAATATTGTCTAGTCAACTGGTGTGGTTAGATCATTTACCGATAGTTTATCTTCAAGTCTGTAAATGTTAATTTAAATGCGTATCTTTATAATTGCCTGCATCGCTTCAAATCAGCATAACCTGTTCGCAATGTGTCCTACTAACATTAAATATAGTATTTCTGTCACTAATTCAATTAGACGTCTTCTTACGAACACGATCCTCGCAACCTTTACAATCGTTTGAACGTGGAAAACCATCCTTGATTACTACCGAGTGCCAGACTGTTATGTTTTAAAAAAATATTTCTCAGAGAAAGAATACAATTCACTTCGGAGAATGAGAAAACATATCTTAGTATCAGACAAACAGAATATAGGCATGCAAGTGGTACATTCGATTAATATTTAACTAGTATCATATTGTAGGTATAATGTGAAAATCACGCTCACTTTCTAAAACCACCCTGTTCCTTTTTCTACTTTGAGCCGGGCCATCGAATATTTTTGCGATTTGCCCACTACCTGAGCCGAGCATTGACACTAATTCTATCGATCATCACCATCATCATCAGCCTTTAAATGTCCACTGATGAGCAAAGGCCTCTTCTCACACGGAGAAGGTATGAACATCAATCACCACGCTTACTCAAGACGGATTAGCGATTTCAAACTTATAATTAGAAATTAAATACAAGTCCAGGTTTCCTCACGATGTTTTCCTTCACCGTATGTGTGAAGGAGGCGGTACATATAATTCGGAAAATGTCACATTGGTACTTGCCAGGTTTTGTCATCTTAACCTCTGGGCAACCACGATTACTTCCATCCACCATTTGTGCCATTTTTGTTGTTCTCATAGGTTTTTAAAAGCGTATGTAGAACGCCAAAAGCTCTGATTTTGGTCAGGTCTCAAGCTACCTATTCTCGCCGTCTGCAGATCCGTGCTTACCAAAGCTGCTGGTTTTTTTTTGTGAGGGGAAAATCATCAAATGACTTCTCCCGCCCAGGGCCGGGCGGGAGGGAGTGTCCGACTCTTACTGACTAAAAACCCCCATGTTCCTTCTCCTGCTCTGGGCCGAGGTCGCGGTGCCTCATTGCGCTTACCCCGCAACCCCGGCTGAACATCAGCCCTTTAGGGCCCCGTCTGTGGTGGTCTATTGGCTCTTTGAGGCGCGCGCGGAAAGCTACGCGCCATACGCTCGGGCCTGGTTCTGGTCGGGCGGCGAGCTGCCCTTACTCGCCGACCGCAGACTCCAAAGCCACTGGTTGGAGATGGTTGCGAGATCCTCAATGAAGCGCGAAAGAGATAGTTTTCTCTTCCCTGAAACGTCTGCTTTGCAGAAGCAAAATCTTCGGATCTTCGCATTGATTGAAATGGCACTGCCATTTTATTACACAGAACTATAATTTCACATAGGTAATCATTAGCTAGATGATCAGTCAATTAAATTACAGAGCAACTATTAACGAGACGCAATTACTGTTATTGTTCCTTTGTTATATTTTTCTGTTCTACGACTCACAAAGCCACAACATATAACATCATCAGCATGTAAGAGCCGACCATTTTGTTTATTGAATCGAGCACTAATCTATACTAATATTATAAAGAGGTAAAATTTGTAGTTTGTATGTAGGGGGTAATCTTTGGAACCGGTGGTCGGATTGCCAAAATTCTTGCACTGCTAGCTACAATGTTCCTGAGTGTTATAGGCTATAAAACATCACGCTACGATCAAATGGAGCCGATAGGATTTTGCACTGCTGAGCAAAATCCTCTTCTCACACGGAAAAGTTTTGAGCATTAATCACCACGCTTGCTTAAAGCGGATAGGTTATTTCAAACTTATAATTATTGATTACTAGCTACTCGTCGGGCAATTAAAGGCTGATTTTTTTTTGTGAGGGGTAAATCATCAAATGACTTCTCTCCCGCCCAGGGCCAGGCGGAGGGAGTGTCAGACTCTTACTGACTAAAAACCCCGCCGTTCCTTCTCCTGCTCTGGGCCGAGGTCACTGTGCCTCATTTCGCTCACCCCGCAACCCTGGCTAATTTAAGGCTGATGATGAGTAGGTTTTGACCTCCAAATCTTGCAAGTCGATAAACGTTATATTTAGTAATACTTGTTCTTTGCTCACTATAACATAGCTATTTACTTTTTCAATTTGTGTGTAAACTACACATAAAGATTAAGTACTACGCCACTTGTAGTAGTTGTAGTCATGGTTTGTGGAAACTTTCCGAGCAATTTTTTATGTTATAGGTCAGCAAACGAGCAAACGGATTACCTGATGGTAAGCAATGGACATCCGCAACAACAGAGGGGTTACTAGTGCGTTGCCAACCTTTTGGGTATTAGGAATTAGGAGATTTAGGGATTGGGGAGGGGAAGGATTGGGCCTCCGGTAACTTCACTCATACGGCGAAACACAACGCCATGGTTGTCTCACGCCGATTTTCTATGAGGCCATGGTATTACTGCGGTCGAGCGGACACATTCGTGCCGAAGCATTGCTCTCCTACACACACAAGAGTGTTTAAGCTACATAACCGATTTTAATGAAACTTCTTTTATTTCGTATTGAGAATGCATTTGGCTGCCCTCGCGCCTGGTGGTAAGCTATGATGCGACCTGGGTGATTCTCCAAAAAACCTTAACTTTTATTTAACAAGTCATTATCCTCCCAGGTTATTAAGCATCTTAGTAATTTATTTTATACAATATTTTTAATCGGTTGCTTGTAAGCAGTGGTGAGATTTAATTTAATAAAATAATTATCTGTGTTTTAATCAGCAGACTCGTTAATTTTCGGTTGAGGATAATGACATTATTAAATTTTTTTTAATTGATGTGAAGAATCACCCACCTACGATAGAACACGGCTATCCATAAGCAACCTATTCACTCGGGCCTTGAAGACACCCTTCGGGGAATACAGACTCCGTCAAAGAATTCCACTCCTTAGCGGTTCGGATTATAAAACTGGAGGCGATTATAAACTTAGTAATGAAATAATATTGTATATCAAGATTAAAAAAAAACAGATTGAGAGCTCTGGTACGCAAAACAGTAAAATAATTTTAGTTACAAACTAGCTCTTACCAGAAACTTTGCGCGCATTGTCAACAACGGAAAAGAGTTCATTTGATGATTTTCACGCCTCAAAAAAAGGAATCTAGGTGGAAACATACTTATGTGTCGTGACAGTACCTAACACGACACCATACAAGTACTGGTGCGTGATCAAAGCACACGACACGACTAGGGTTGCCAGGCCGCTAGGCCGCATAGCCGGACAGACCAGACCGTTTAGCCGGACATTTGGATAAAAAAGCCGGACGCGCTACATTCTTAAGGATTTTGTATCTCAGTATTAATAGGTACGACAAGATCTAATGTAAATCAAGCATTTTTGATTATTGTCATAAATCTTGTTGAATTCTTATGAAATAATTAATAGACAAGTCTAAGTCTTTGCTTCACTCCAGCCATGTTCGGTGTTTCGTTTCACTCGTTTGCGATTGTGAAAAGTTTAGGTAAAAAGCCTAACAAAAGCCGGACAGGCCGGACACCGATTATTTTGGACGGACTAGCAATCAAAAAGCCTACCTATGTCCGGCTTTATCCGGACGCCTGGCAACGCTAGACACGACCCGTTTGTTTGTAAGAAAGATTCCATCATTAACATATTTTTTACATTACCATAATTAGAAATTTCTGATTACAACGGAACTTTTGACCGATTTGCGACAAACAACACTAACTCTTAATATCATTGATTCACCAAACCCCAAACGAACGCCGGCTTTCGCGCACCTATTTTCCTATTTTCCTACTATTCTATCTCGAATTACAACGATAGATAGATTAAATCGAAAGACTGTTTTGTTTCTTTAAAAAAAACGTTGCCTTACCTATAATATGTATTAGGTTTTATTCCTGTGTTGTGAGTGCGTTTACAAACATACAATTTCACATACACATCACAACCAGACAAGGAACAACAATTTGTGGATCACACAGAGTCGTTCCATGAGGAACCCCGCGACACGCGCGGCAGCCAGTTGCCCAGCCACCGCGCCAACCGTACAGTCAATTGGGTAGTTTCCTAGGTCAAAAATAAATTAATTCGACGTTTCAATACAATAAAGTATTGAAAAATAACTATACTTTTATTCATCATGCTTTAAGTGTGGGAGAGCCATGCTTCGGCACGAATGGGTCGGCTCGACCGGAGTGATACCACGGCCTCACAGAAAACCGGCGTGAAACAACCACAGTGTTGTGTTTCGCCGTGTGAGCGAGGTTACCGGAGGCCCAATCGGCCCAATCGACCGGATTGGGGGCGGGGAACGCCCCCAATCTCTCCTCAATCCCTAAATCTCCAAATCCCTAAGGTCGGCAACACACTCGTAACTCTTCCGTTGCGGGTGTCCATGGGCGGCGTTACTTACCATGAGGTAATCCGTCAGCTCGTTTGCCGATCTATTACATAAAAAAATAGATCGATCGATACACTAAATTTAAGATATTTACTTAATTTTTTTTTTAAGAAATAAGTAACCTATTTGACTCTAACGTTCTATGACGTCATAACTCATCGTTTCATACACATTTCATAGAAAAGTATAGTATTTGACATTTGGATAAAAGTATTGAATTTGAATAGTTGGAAACTACCTTATTATTATAATTTATTCGCAAATTATTTTGACACATCAATGGCAAACTGTGATTGAAGTCACGCGACTTGATTATGTCTCGTTCGGTTTCGAACCTTGAACTTTTTACTGACACACATGAACATATACTAAACGTAAACATTGAGCACTAGCTACTCCCGCTCGGCTCCATTTGATTATAGCGTGATGTTTTATAGCCTATATAATATAGCATTCCGGAATATTGTAGCTATCTATCAGTGAAAGAATTTTGGCAATCCGACCAGCAGTTCCATATATTAATCCCTACATGCAAACTTACAAAATGAACGATGATCACAGAAGGTCATAGGCCTTATATTTCTCTCTTAAATATCTCGGAAATTTATGGATTGGGGAATAAACGGGAAAGTTTATAAGTTTGGAAAGACGTCTGCAACAACATTTGACTGCACGGTTTGTGCTGTGGCTGGGTAACAGGCTGCTGTGCAACATGTCGAGGGTTCGATTCCGAAAACAACCCTTGGTACTGCGGGCAGAGCTTGCTGGAACTAGTAACAAAATATTTACATTACAATTTATAAGGAAAGCAAGGTACATAAAAAGGCCAAAACCGGCCTCGTCACTCGGCACACGTGCTAATAAAAAGATAGCAGATAGAAGCAAAAAACCTGACAGATTCGAGACGATCTCGCGCACGATATGTTCCGTACCGGAACTTTATTAGTTTGGATGTAATAGGTCGTCAAACTGGCAAACGAAATACCTAATGGCACGCAATCGGCACCGCCTATGGACACCTACAGGAGTAAGTTCGATGTCAGACTGTTAGGGATTAGGTTTTCGGAGATTTAGGTATTGAGTAGGGATGGGGGAAAATTGGGCCTCTGGTAACATTTCACGCGCGGTTTCTGTAAGGCCGTGATTTGTTTAAAATATTAATTTAGAGGTATTCATTATTTAGCTTATAGAATTAAAATAGTACAGGCCTTTTAGAGTTTTGCTTGACACTGAACCGATTTCTGTGAAATTTGGTACAGACATAGTTTGAAACTCGAGAAAGGACATAGGATAGTTTTTATACCAAAAATCTGCAGTAAGTCACTATTCCAGGCGAACTGAGTCGCAGGCTAAAACTAGTAATTTATAAATCATTTTATGTATAAAAATAATTAGTATACAGTTTATTAATTTGTTTAATGACCTGGCCTAATTTACACACTGAATTAAATAAAAAAACTCACAGTATGCCGCGTCATCAAAACAAAAGACGCATGGTTTTATTATCACTATTGGGGACCTCTAAATATTTGGGTCCTCTAAAAAACAAGAAACGAACGACTAACATAATAGCTTGTTGAGTCATACTCGAATCTGACGGACAGACAGGATGACTTTCATCTATGTATTTACATATATAAAAATCAATCGCAAAATGTGTTTATAAGCGCATAACTCAACAACGCCTGGATCAATTTGGCCAATTCATTTTTTGTTATGTGAGTAAGGAGGTTTTTATGACATTTTTAGGGTTTTTTTCGTGAGGGGAAAATCATCAAATGACTTCTTCCTCCTTCGCCCGACCCTGAGCGGGAGGGAGTGTCAGACTGTTACTGACCAAACCCCCCCCCCCCGTTCCTTCTCCTGCTCTGGGCCAAGGTCGCGGTGCGTCGTTGCGCTTACCCCACAACCCCGGCTAAAATGGAGGGGTGAGATGGGAATTAGGAAATCTTCAGTAGTTAGCGACATAGAGACCCGTGCGAAGCAAGGGCGGGTCGACCGGCTACTATCACGCCTGGTGGTTGTTACACTGCAATCCTCAACCAATCAACAGTCATTAATAATAATTATAAGTGCCCGAAAGTAAGGTGGTATTTTGAAAAAAATAATTTCGTTTTTAATGGCATCTAATGACAAAGAAGTGCATGCAACAATTTTGAATTAGCGAGGTTGTCGACTTCTGAAGTGAAGATATATAATTTGTAACGAATTCCAATCTTGTTTGTGTAAATTGACTTCGTTTTAGTACTTTTGAGATTCAGTTTTTAATCAGTTCTTCGATGCCCACAATAGGAGTAAATTTTTTTTAAGAAGTTATGGGGTTGTAAGTGGGGTAGGGTCACCAAAGGTCTGCAAATATACTCGAACGGGGTCTCAAATGAAAGCAGTGCGCTTTCAAACTTATAACACCCCTCTTTTTGCGTCGGGGGTTAATTATATAGAGGTAAAATTTGTAAGTTCTTATGTTTGTAAGTTTGTATGTAGGGGGTAATCTTTGGAACCGCTTGGAACTGGATTGCCAAGATTCTTTCACTGATAGATAGCTACAATGTTCCGGAGTGCTATAGGCTATAAAACATCACGCTGCGTTCAAATGGAGCTGAGCAGCGGGTGAAACCGCGTCAAAGTAGCTAGTATAGTATAAAACAAAGAAGCTTTCTCTGTCTCTATATCCATATGTATGCTTAAATCTTTAAAACTACGCAACGGATTTTGATGTGGGTTTTTTATTACATAGAGTGATTGAAGAGGAAGGTCTGTATGTATAATAACATCCATTAAATAGCGTGTCGCTAGTTACATTATGAAAACATTGTTATATTGAAGCGCTCATCTCCAAAACCGCTGGCTAGACCATTGATTGAGGAAGACTATAGTCTATAAAACATCACGCTACAATCTGAAGGAACCGAATAGCGAGTCAAACCGTGCTGCGAAAGAAGCTATTTTTTTATAAAGTTTAAAAGGGTATATTTCAAGAACTACTGTTTAGAATTAGATAATTATTTTTCTGTTTTTTTTTGGCAGGGGAAAATCATCAAATGACTTCTCCCACCCAGGGCCGGGCGGGAGGGAGTGTTAGACTCTTACTGACTAAAAACCCCGCTGTTCCTTCTCGAGGTCGCGGTGCCTCATTGCGCTTACCCCTAAAATTCTTTTTGTGATGGATAGTCCATTCATTGAGGAAAGCATATAGGCTATAAAACATGACGCTAAGCCTAATAGGATCCGAGGAGCGGCTAAAACTGCGCATTAAATTATAAAAACTTTTCGAAATCAAACTTTATGATATGATTGCTTGACTGTTATGATTAGTATTAATTAGTTTATGTTATTCAACATAATTATATGACTTCAGGCTATGATATATAACATAATTGTTGTACATATAACTTCTTAAGACATAAATCAAAGGTAATTTATTACCTATGATTAAACATATGAATCATCCGATGAAAGATCTAGTGTCGTATTCAGAGAAGCGTTTAGAACATTTAGGAAAGTTTACGCGGTACGAGTTTTCTGTTCTCATCTATGCTTATAATATTATAAAGTTAAAGAGTTTGTTTATTTAAACGCGTTAATATCCGAAAAAACTGGTCCGAATTGAACGATTCTTTTCGTGTTGAATAGTCCATTTATAGAAGAAGGCTTACACGATATACCGAAACAAGGGACGGGCTAGTAGAAGTACTAATCATGATTAGATGTTTTGTTTGCAAACTTACACCTATCATTTTTCGGTGACTAAATAAAAATTGGCTGTCATCTATACTATTATTATAAAGAGGTAAAATTTGTAAGTTTGTATGTAGGGGGTAATCTTTGGAACCGCTGGTCGGATTGCCAAAATTCTTTCACTGATAGATAGCTACAATTATCCTGAGTGCTATAGGCTATAAAACCTCACGCTACGATTTGTAGAAACCGAGCAGCGGGTGAAACCGCGCGAAAGTTTGTAGTAGCTGGTATGCAATAAATCTCATAGTATGTATTGCTGAACAAAGTTCATCAAACATCTTCTCGGAACGAGAAGGTTTTGAGCATTAATCACTTAAATTTGCTTGCTCAATGGAGATCGGCGATTTTAATCTTACAGTTAGAAATACTCTATGTTTTACACACATCACGTTAACAGCTTATAAGAGCCCACTACTGAGCAAAGGCCTCTTCTCATAGGGAAAAGGTTTGAGCATTAATCGCCACGCTTGCTTAAGGCACATTACCAATATCAAACTAATAATTGTAAATTATAAGTCCAGGTTTCCTCGCGATGTTTTCCTTCACCGTTATTCAGTGGTGTCTAAGTAATCATAAAAAGTACATATAACTCGGATAAAGTCACATTGGTACTAACTCATACATGAGAAGCGTAATCCTTAACCTTTGTGCCACCACGACAACAAACAAACCAACCAATTACAATTGATAAATAAACAAAGTAATTTCTTGTCCACAGATCCTGACCAAAGAATGCCATAAGAACCAAAGATGGCTGCAAAATCAAAAACACTCTTACTACTAATAGTAACAAACTTCATAATCGCACAAGCGCAACTGACATCAGAAGAAATAAAAACAGCCAAAGGCAGCGAAGAACTCACAGAAGAAGCTACAGCAGTAATCGAAGAAGAAGATGTGAAAACAACAACAGAATTTAGCGTGACTCAAGAGGATGTGAAGGATAAAGAAGATGAACAACAGAGCGCTGAGATGGTGACTGAAGAAGTCAGCGTGGACGTCACTGCAGCAAGTTCTTCAAATGTAGTTGATGACGTCGGCAATATTGCTTCGAATTTGAGTAATAATATCGAGACGGTTGCAAAGGTAAATGATTCGGAAAGAGATGATGGTAATGTTTATTTTCAAAGTTATTTTGGAAAAAATCAATCGTCTTATCAATCCACAATTACTATATCCTTAAGACCACAATTTTCCTATTCATACAAGGCCGGCAAAGCACGGAATAAAGAGATATTTAATAAAACAATTGCAGTTGGAATGTAGATGGTTCTTTTTGATATTTTGAATAACTAATTGAAGGTTTCCTTATGAAACATTACTTACTATGTAGTAGTATGAGTTATCAAAATACGAGACGGTAAAAGATCTACCTGATGGTAGGCAATACTCGCCACTCATGGACACTCTCAAAGCCGGAAAGATGGGAAACGAAGGCGGTTGCAAGCTTTTCAGAAGTTATTAATTGATTGAGGGGTGAAAATAGGTGGATTGTGACTTCTAAAGTAGAAAAGTTAAAGCAAATTAATTTTTTGCGTTGTGAACAAAAAATAAAACTAAATTCTTAAAAAGAGATTTGAATACGAGACTAGACATACACATAACAAAATAAATCAAAGTCACTATAACATTTACGTAATTCAATAAAATTTTGCATAAAGATGACAATAACACTAAAAGCCTTATCTAAATTATTAAATTGTTTAATCAAAGTAATGAATAAATAACGAAGTATAATTGTTCGAAGATATGTCTGATTAAAACAATGGAAAGACGTTTAGGTTTAAGTAATCAAAACAAGTGTGGGAGAGCCATGCTATGGCACGAATGGGCCGGCTCGACCGGAGTGATACCATGGCCTCACAGAATACTGGCGTGAAACAACCACAGCGTTGTGTTTCGCCGTGTGAGTGAGGTTACCGGAGGCCCAATCCTTCCCCTTCCCGGACCCTTCCCCAATCCCTAAATCTCCAAATCCCTAATCCCTAAAATGTCGGCAACGCACTCGTAACTCCTCCGTTGCGGGTGTCCATGGGCGGCGCTGATTGCTTACCATCAGGTAATCCGTCTGCTCGTTTGCCGACTTATTACATAAAAAAAAAACTCCGGTAACTCCACTCAAAAGACATAATAAGACAGAGATATGATAGAGTCACACCAATTTTCAGTGAGACCGTGGTATTTGCATCTTTGCCAAAACATGGCTCCCCCACCAATTACAGCCAAATCCAAGACCTCACATTTATCAGTGAAACATGGTAATATTTCAGACTGAGACAGTGCCAATAACGGCTACAACGAGGGCTATGGAGGAGGAGCCGTCACCGAAGATGCAGGAGACGGAAGAAGAGGACACGCCTGGCCAGAGAAACCCTAAGGCGGATACTGGTGAGACCAAGTATTATTCTCCAAAATTTTTGAAAGGCACAGTAGAACAATTTTGCTACCAGTGCCACCAGTGTTTAAGGGAAAACCCGTTTGATGGAGACTGCAAAGAAACGGTTTCTAATAAACCTGAAATGTACTTCTTAAGCTGTGATTGCCAACCTTCCGGCCACCGTTAGCGCGGGTCTGCAGATGGCGTGCAAGTGTGTGCTTGCCTCTTGACCAGAACCAGTCCCGAGCGTAAGGGGTAGTTCCGTACGCGTCAAAAAAAACAATAGACCATCACATATGAGACCCAATAGCGCCGTTATTCAGCCAGGGTTGAGTGACCACGGCCTTGGCCTGGAGCAGGAGATGGAGATGGGTGATCTTTTGTCATTAAGAGTCTGACATATCATCTCAGCCAACGCAGGACGAGAGAAGTCATGATGATTTTGGCCATAATAATATTTTGGCACACCCCCATTTGTAAAAGTTCCAAAAAGTTCAGATGCCAATTATGGCTTCAAAATCCCAAACTATCATCCCATACCACAACTCACAACTCAAAAACCCCCAAAAAATATCTGTTCCAGATCCAAAACCACCGCTGGACAAAAGGAACTTCGACACCCAACCTCCATTCAAACCGCAGACCACTCGATCAGTTGTCAGGAGCTGGCTCCAAGACTGCTGCGTGAGACCTCCAGCTGGTATCATGGTGCCTTTACGAGCAGCTGCCTTGGCAAGAGCGTTGGCTGTCTGGAGTGACCTGACAGTACCAGCTTTGAATTTAAGCCACGTACTCGTGATGGGATACGATTCTAACGGTGAGTAAAACTTGACCTTTACCTTTCGGATCCTATGGAATAATCGCGATAAAAAGATGCAATTTTTATTGAAATCTTAAAACATTTCAATTGTCTAAAAATCATAGGTTACTCGCGTGTATAAATTGAGAAAAGCTCTACTAGTTTCGAACCACGCGTTTCGAAGACGCGGCGATGTCGCGTAGCCCACTAGAGTAGGCTGCGCGACATCGCCGCGTCTGCGCACGCTGCTCATGAGGAAGAACCCCTCTGTGGTTCGAAACTATTAGAGCTTTTCTCAATATTCACACGTGAGTAACCCGTGATTTTTAGACAATTTAGTATGTCTCACGATAGTAATTATAAAAACATTTCAATTGTGTCCACCTTCAGTCAGTTCTTTTATGGCATAGAGCGTCAAACGGGCACACAGTTCACCTGGTGTTAAGCAATTAGTGCCGCCCAAAACCAAAACGGAGGAGTTATAAGTACGTTGCCGGTCTTATGTGGATTAGGGTGTGGGAAATTAAGGGATTGGGGGCATAGAGCATAGGAGCTTTGGTAACCTCACTCACACACGGCGAAACACAACGCTGTGGTTGTTCCACACAGGTTTTCTGTGAGGCCGTGGTATCACTCTAGTCGAGATGACCCATTCGAGCCGAAGCATGGCTCTCGCTCATTCCTTCTTCGGGCGAGAAGAATCCTTTTCTTAATCGTGACTACTAACTAAACAATATTAACAGAAACTAATAAAATTCTATAATAAAAACAAAGCTGTAAATAACTATAATTGTGTAATAAACACCTTTGTCAAGTTGACAAAGTAGCTATTCTGACATCAAACCCGGAACTTTGCGTCACACAGGACATTGGAATGTCCTTCAAAGTTTTATTATGACAAACACACGGCAGTACCTACAGTTTTTGTGTAATAAAATTGATTTATAATAAGCTATCAATAATGTAATAATAGTATGATTATAACATTAGAATTACATTATTTCTACTTCTATACTAATATTATAAAGAGGTAAAATTTGTAAGTTTGTATGTAGGGGTAATCTTTGGAACTGCTGGTCGGGTTGCCAAAATTCTTTCACTGATAGATGAGCTACAATGTTTCTGAGTGCTGTTTTATATGGAAGACCCCATTTTTTGGGCATTTCAATCATTTTCAAAAAAAAAAATCGTTGCCCCACCCTAGGATTTTCTCCTGTGACGTAGGTGCGTTTAAAAACATACAATTGGGTAGTTTTCTTCGTCAAAAATAAATTAATTCGACGTTTCAATAAAATAAAATATTGAAAATAACTATACTTTCATTCATCGATCGATCGATACACTAAGTTTTACATATTTTGTAGCTAATTATTACGAAATAAGTAAGCTATTTGACGCAAAGATACTATGACGTCATAACTCAGTTTTTCATACAAATTTCATAAAAAAGTATCGTTTTTGACATTTGGATAAAAGTGTTGAATTTGACTAGTTGGAAACTACCGTATTCACATACACATCACACACAGACCCGGAACTACAATAGATGTGAAGTAACTATGACATATCAGTAATCATTACTTTTTATAAAAAGTTGCGATGCTAATAAATCCTCTTGTGTTTAATTACGGACATTAGGATAGGGGCTTTAAAGATAAAATAAGAGAGGTCTTTTATTGTGATAGGTCGGCAAATAATCTGGCGGATTACCTGATTGTAAGCAATCAGCACCGCTCATGGACACCCGCAACAACAGAGGAATTACGAGTGCGTTGCCTCCTTTTGGGGATTAGGGATTTGGAGCTTTAGGGATTGGGGGAGGGTAAGGATTGGGCCTCCGGTAACCTCACACACACGGTGAAACACAACGCTATGGTTGTTTCACACCAATTTTCTGTGAGTCGACCCATTCTTGCCGAAGCATGGCTCTCCCACACTTAAAAAGGTTAAGGTTGGATTCAAATAAAAATTTAAAAATAAACTTACCTCAACAACGTAGTAGGTAGTATTATCAGCCGAAAAAAAAACACTTTTATAAATAAAAAGGTACATACCTGAAACAAAAGAATACATTACATTTAATAAAAAAAAATAAAACAATTGAAACATTTTAACACAACAGAGAGGAAAACACACGATCGAAACATGCGAAAGCGACATAAGTTTTAACGCAGCTGAACAGTGGGAAAACCTTTACATATTACAAATTATAAATTTAAAATTTATAAAACACCCGACAAGAAATCTTATGTTTCTTTAAAAAGTAATAATTAAAAGAAAACGTGGCGTTGGGGGACCGATCCGAACATTTTATTATTTACTACATATTTCTATTTTGTCGGGGGTCTAATTTATTTTTTTGTTTTATACTTTTTATAGGTATTTTATATCATTTTCTCTCGATTAAGTCATCCTGGAGCCTGAACGGGTGAAGCGATTTCAATTTAGTTTTTTTTTTGTATTAAAGGAGACTTACGTGCGTGTGTTCTCAGACATGTTTGACGAAAATCGGTTGAGCCGTTTAGAAGTTATGGGGGGGTAAGTGGGGAAGGGTAACCGAAGGTCTACAAATACACCCGAGTGTCAAATGAAAGCGAACTGAAAGGGAATGTTGATAACTAAATCGAGAGAAAATAATATAAAATACCTATAAAAAGTATAAAATAAATTAGACCCCCGACAAAATAGAAATATGTAGTTGATAATAAAATGTTTGGATCGGTCCCCCAACGCCACGTTTTCTTTTAATTATTACTTTTCAAAGGAATATCAGATTTTTTGTTTAGACTTATCATTTGTAGTTCTAAGTTTGAAATAGCTGTCTACTCGATACTTGATACATACTTTATTAGCATTCCATAATATGTATGTATATATACAGGTGTTATTTTTATAAAATGTGAATGCTGCTAAGGATGAGGATATTAATAATTAAGGCTTGCTCAAAACAAATGGCGATTTGAAACTGAAATTACCAAGTCCAAGTTTTCTGAAGACGTTTTCCTTCATCGTGTGTCAGTGGTGTCATAACTAAGCTGGGAATTATAATTGTTCTTTTAAATGAAGAGGAGACCCTTTGGCAGAAAAAAAACCATGGCTGTATAAGTCACATACATTGTTAAGACGTATGCAAATCTTCAGTTTACACAAACAAAGACTACGTCACAAAATCTTTATAACAGTGTCGAAGAAAATTTGGATTAGCCACGGTATTTACCAAAACATGCGTGACAGACACGGTTTAATCCCATTGTCATCACAATATATATGTATATTATTGTATATGCATCACATCATCAGCCTTTTTGGTTTAGGGGCAAATCATCAATTGACTTCTCCCGCCCAGGGTGAGGCGGGAGGGAGTGTCAGACTCTTACTGACTAAAAACACCCCCGTTCCTTCTCCTACTCTAGGCCGAGGCCGCGGTGCCTCATTGCGCTTACCCCGCAGCCAAAAATCAGCCCTATAGGACCCCGTCTGTGGTGGTCTATTGGCTCCTTAAGGCGCGCGCGGAACGCAACGCGCCTTACGCTTGTGTCTGGTCGGGCGAGCTACCCTTACTCGCCGTCCGCAGACCCGCGCCTACGGTGGCCGGAGATTGTCTCTCGACATCATCAGCCTTAATCCCCCACTGCCGAGCAAACGCCTCTTCTCACTCGGAAAAGGTTTGAGCATTAACCACTACGCTCAAGGCGGATTAGCGATTTTAAACTTGTAATTAGAAGCTATAAATTCTGTTATAATGTTTATACATACATATAAAATGTATTACTAGCTTCTGGAAGCGTCTGTACCGACAGAAGCAGGGTACAAAGCACATGTGTTATTCCAGACTGTAATATCTATCTCAGTGCCAAATTTCATTCCGATCCGTTAAGTAGTTCTTACGTGTAGGTAAGAGTGACAAACATCCATGTTAAACGTACAATATTCGCGTTTATATTAATTGTAGGATTTATTGGTTGTCATGGCAATCAATATAACAAACGAAAAAGAAACAAAAGTTGTTTATTTGATATTGACTTTGACTCTATTCATTATTCATAATACATATGTTAAAAAGTTGCTTATGTGCATAATCTCAGGGACGAGCTACACATTAAAAACTGACTATAATCGAAATAAAATTTATATCGGTCGGTCTATAAAAAATCATCAAAATCGGCTTAGCAGTTTCCGCGTTTACGCGTGACCAAATCACTCGGAACTCGAGGTGCAGTCAAAAAAGTTGATAAGATTCTAAAACATTACTAGGTACATAAAGCAATAGCATTATCGTCAATAATTATTAAAAATCATTATTAGATTATTACAAACACCTTTTCTTGAGGGGGGGAATAATCAAATGACTTATCCCACCCTGGGTGGGGCGAGAGGGCACGTCACTCGCGACTCTTACTGACTAAAATCCACCCCATTTATTTTGCTTAACCCAAAACCCTGTCCGAATATCAGCCTTATAGACCCCATCTGTGGTGATCTATTTATTTTAGAATAGAGAATGCATGGGGGGGAGGTCGAATGGGCGATTTTCGGGGCGAAATCCTCATGGACTTCCTCCGCCCGGGGAAAGTCGGAGGGTCATGCCGGTGTCTTACCAGCTAAAACCACCCGTGTCTCCTCGAACGTAGGCGTGGAGTCACGGGAATCCACATTCTTCCGCCGGGGAAGGAATGGACATGCAGTAACTTCACTCACACGGCGAAATACAACGCTGCGGTTGTTTCACGCCTGTTTCCGTGCTAACAATGCGGTCGAGCCGACTCATTCGTGTCGAAGCATAGCTCTCCAACACTTAAATCTATAACCGAATTGTATCACGATTCTAATTTGTTTCTGCTTGGCAATCATTGGTTTTTGCTCTGTATAGGTAACTGGGGCGTAACAAATATATATTACATAATTAGAATCAAGGTCTTTACCTTTCTCAATAACTGGAGTGTTTGGTTTTCTTTACGTATTCAAATGATTGATAATAATATAGAATGTGTTACTAAAACGATAGTTATAACAACAAAAACGTCATCATCATCATCGTCAGCCCATAAGTGCCCACTGCTGAGCAAAGGCCTCTTCTCACGCGGAGAAGGTTAGAGCATTAATCAACACGCTTGCTCAATGCGGGTTGGCGATTTCAAACTTATAACTAGAAATTATCAAGTCCAGGTTTCCTCACGATGTTTACCTTCACCGTATGTCAGTGGTGTCTAAATAATCATAGAAAGTACACATAACTCGGAAAAAGTCACATTGGTACTTGCCAGGTTTCGAACCCACACCCTCATGCATAAGAAGCGGGCGCATTAACCTCTGGGCCACCACCACAAAAACGTACTGACGCCATTTTCATTATATTTTTTGGGGGGATAAAATGATCTGTAGGCATCATGCGTTAAGGCGTGAATCTTCCGGGCGAGAAAGAGGGATGGAGCTATACACCTTCTATAGCTCCATCCCTTTTCCTCACCCGAAAACCTATGCTTAGGCCCTCCGATGTCTTTCCCCGACCTATATGGGGCGATAATGAGTGTTAAGACTTTTAATTTTGTTTTTGTTATCTACATCTATACTAATATTATAAAGAGATAAAATTTGTAAGTTTGTATGTAGGGGGTAATCTTTGTAACCGCCGGTCGGATTGCCACAATTCTTTCACTGATAGATAGCTACAATGTTCCTGAGTGCTATAGGCTATAAAACATCACGCTACGATTAAATGGAGCCGAGCAGCGGGTGAAACCGCGAGAGACTAGCTAGTTGTTACGACTTATCCAATGCTCAACTAGTTTCAAGTGACAGCGGGACTCTTACATAAACAGCGTATACGTCGCGACGACTTCAATCTAGTATGGCCTTTCTCTGTAAATTCATATGAGTAAGTCGTTATCTGTACTAATATTATAAATAGGTAACATTTGTAAGTTTGTTGGTTCAATACTTCGTTAGATATAATGGTATGAGGAAACTCGGTGCATCTGTGCAACCTCTGAGTTTGTTTCGGCATTTCTTCTCAGAGTAGTCAGATAGGAAATGCCGGCTTCATCTAGTTTTTCACATATAAATTCACGTGTTAAAGTGCCGTTTTATGGCCTATTTGCAAAAATAAATTCATTGTTTCATCTTGAAAGAGCTTTCATCGCACAAAAGTGATATATGTATATAAGTGCAATATGCAATGTAGACCCACTTACTTCTTGTAAACCACTGTTTAAAAAACTTAGAGTACTGATAATAACCGGTATTTATATTGAAAAACTGGGGGATAATTGTGAATTTAAAACTAGGTATCCTAATAGGCTTATTAATCTTAGAACACCGACTCATTTTATAGCATTCGATTGTCCTTACGCTATAGGCTAGCAGCGGATGAAAACGCGCAAAAATTTGCTAGTTTGACTTTGACTTTATGTGTATGTCCAACGGTAAACGAATACATTGATTATATAAAAAAATAGTTTTTTTTCATCTATTCATGTATGTAGATAAATAAGAAAGTGAATTTGGCGGTGTTCGATAGGATAATGATGACGATAAAAAAAAACAATAATTAATCATTTGTTTGTTGTTAACAGGTGTCAACTGGAGATCTAGACACAATCTCCAACCGTCCAGTTCTTCAAATGAGAAAACCGTTGCAGAGGCATTATCAAAGCTACTACTTAAATATCAGGTAAATTACAGTAATAACGTTGTATTGTAACTGTCGTAAAACTAATTGTTACTCGAGTAGTTTCGGACTACACCAAGGGCCCATAATCGTGATGCACGTTCTTTGAAGCGTCAATTGACAATATACGCCCTACCAATATTATAAAAAAGTAAAAGTTTGTGACAATGTACAGATGTATGTTTGTTATTCTCACGCAAAAACGGCTGACCGCTTTGGGTGAAACTTGGTATATAGATAGGTAGATAGGTCCTGTACTTGACTTAACCTGACTTTTTAGAAACATACCACGCGGGCGACGCCGCCTCCGGAAGCTATTTTTTTTTACGTAATAGTTCGACAAACTAGCAGACGGATTACCTGATGGTAAGCAATCAGCGCCGCACATGGACACCCACAACGAAGGAGTGACGAATGCGTTGCCGACCTTTTAGGGATTATGGTTTTGGATATTAAGGGATTGGGGAGGGTTCACAGGATAAACTCACTCACACGGCGAAGCACAACGCTGTGGTTGTATCACCCTGGTCGAGCCGACCAATTCGTGCCGAAGCATGGCTCTCCCACACTTAAAGCTATTATGAAATATTTTTAATTTTAGTATATGAACAAAACAATTTTATCCTCTACTTCAATATAGAGAGAGAAATTAAAATCGTAAACATCTCTTTTATCAAAATAGTTGTAAGTACCCAAACCACTTGATCAATTTCTATTCTAGAAGTCTTCATTCTAAATAACCAAAACCCATTTCTTTCTCCAGGGTGTAAACACGGAGACGACAAATGACGGTACAATGAGGGCTTTGGCAACAGCTGCCAAGCTGGTCCCATATGACAGTGCTCTCTTCGTCATCACGGACAAGGGTCCGGGAGATCCTCAGAGACTTCCACTAGCCTTGAGGGCTCTTGTCGAAAAACGGTTAAAGGTACTGAGAAGGTCAAAACCTCTCCTTATAATAAACGAAGATTAGGAAAGAATGATTATATGATGGTAAGCAAATCGACGCTCGAAGGACGGACGGCCGATGGGCCCGAAAAGTGCTAGAGTGGCGACCAAGGACCGGAAAACGTGGTGTGGGCAGGCCTCCCGCTAGGTGGACCGACGACATCGTCAGAGTCGCGGGGAGCCAATAGATGGAGGGGGGAGGCCTTTGTCCAGCAACGGACGTTTTCCGGCTGATGATGATGATGAAGCAATCGGAGCCATTTTTGACCAAACCAGAGGATTTACAAGTGCGTTGGCATTCTTTGGAAAAGGTATACCTTCGCATGGCGATAGGAGATTGGGCCGATAAAACGAGGAGACGGATTACTTGATGGTAAGCAATCGGCGCCGCCCATGGACACCCATTACATCAGGAGGAATTACGAGTGCGTTATTATTATTATTATATACTTGAACACACTAGCAGCTTAGAAAGCTGATGCGTGCGTATTAATGGATTTGGAGATTTTGTCGAGTCTGTTTTTAAAAGAATTAACTGTGGGTGCTTTTATCACATTTTCTGGGAGTTTATTCCATTCCGTGACCACCGTATTAGGTAGGCGTTGCCAATCTTTTGGCTATATTAGGATATCGGAAATGTAGGTATTGGGGAGGAAAAGGGGGAAGGCCAGCATAGCTCTGCCGAGTATGGCCACAGGGCATGTCAACATAAGTTCCGTATAAATTGTGAAAGATTCGATCTGCAGCCAAATAACACAAATAGATATCAAAACAGATTAAGGGCTGATTTTTCAATGGTTAGATAAAAGTTACCTGGGGAATAATTATGATGCTGTCGCGTCAGAATATTTGTGTAAGACAGTGACAGCAACAATTTTATTCCTCAGATAACATTTATATGACTATTGAAAAATTAAAGAAATAGACATATTTAAGCATAACTACCTATCATCACCAGGTCTACACCATATGGACAGATCCTGCACATCCATCACCCGAGTCTGAAGAAGCTCTACAGGAGTTGAGGAATGTTTCCAAGCATACTGAAGGAGAGGTCATGCCATACCCACTACAAGTCATGGTAAGTGAAGTTTATTGATAGTTACAATTTAGAGTAATCCAAGCTAATATTATAAATTCGAAATTAACTCTGTCTGTCTGTCTATCTGTCTTTTCTTCACGCTTAACTGAACCTACTGAACCGATTTCTGTGAAATTTGGTACAGACATAGTTTAGGACTCGAGAAAGGACATAGGGTGATTTTTATACTAAAAGTCTGCAGGAAGTCACTATTCCACGCGAAGTCGTGGGCAAAAGCCAGTGATGGATAATCATCACCAGAATAGGAAAAACATTATCTTGCTTATATTATAAATTCAAAAGATACGGGCGGAAGCTAGTAATTAAATACATCGGTGGAGCCGCTGACAAAAACCTTATATTAAATCCATCTATATTTGCCTGAAAGAGCCAATAGACCACCACAGAAGGGGCCTAACAAGGCCGATGTTTAGCCAGGGTTGCAAGTTAAGCGCCATAATGTAACACGGCCTCGGCCTGGACCAGGAAAAGATAAGGGGTGAATTTTAGTCACTGTTCAAGCGACTGGCACTCCCTTTCTCTCTATCACCCCATCCTGAGCGAGAGAAATCATTTGATAATTTTCCACTCTAAGCAGAAAACAAAAATCGCTAATCTCGAGAACAGCGGAACCGATTCCTATGCTTTTCCGAGTTAGTTATTTTTAGGAGAAGATACTTAGAAACGAAAATTTTAGGAAAGTAAAGCGGATAATCAGGATAAATCAACCATTTCAATAGCGTGGCGGTTAACTAAAAAAAACAAATGACTGACACTGAGGCGAGGAGGAAAGGTGGATAGCTAGTGATGAAATAAAACAATATAAATAAAAATTCTCAGACAGCTTTAAATTGGCATTTTATTGAAAAAAGCTGATTTAACGAGCTTTAATAGTGCTCTAGTAATGGTTAACGATCACAGTAAATTACTACCAGTAGAAAGTTTTCGAGAGAAGTTTATGTTATACCATTATATAATATTTGTATCTTTCCGGCCAAGGCTTGGCCTATGTATTCGAAGGCAATCAAGCCTGTGGCAACTCATTCATGAGGCAGCGAACCAATGCAAACCTTGATAAGTCGCTGCGCCAATTGTCTGTTAAGTCGTGGCATCACTCCGGTCAAGGTGTGGTGACCTAAAACCAGGAGTCAAACCTGCCACAACCTCCCAAAACCGTTAACTCCTGTGCACCAGGATCTATAGTAGATACAACCATGAAAACACCGGAACACTGAAGTCCGTCGCGTCCCAATCAGTAAGAACCGAGTATATTTCCCACAAAAAAGTTCAAGAACAGGAGTAAAATTCAAATAGCTATGATAGTTCAAACAGCTAGATCTAGATTTTTATTTTGATCACAATAGAATTTATTTTTGCTACCAGACCAACTTGACTAATCAGGATTTAACTATAAGCCTAAGTTTCATATAACTACATTAAACATGTAGTAGGTCACCACAAAGCTGGCCCATTCGTGCCTGAGCATGGCTCTCCATTAGGCCAAATCCAAAAGCATAATGAAATGAAAAAGAAACCCAAACAGGATCCTTAGGAATAGGGACCTTCTAAAGACCCTGAAATATATCGCCACATACTAGTACATGCCAAAGAAACCGCACCAGACAAATAAACGCTCATTTTGTTTCAGGACATGGAAGGAACAAGTAACTTGGCTGCGGAGACTGAACTGGAACAGTGGAGCCCCCTGGACCCTAAGCAGGGTAGAAGAGGAAGATTACATAACGACTTGGGACTGGAGAAACTTGATGTAAGTATACCATTTTATCATCATAAAACATCATCAAAAGTGCCTGTTGTGGTCAACTTGAAATAAATGATTTGATTTGATGTGATCATCATCACCATCAGCCTATAAGTGCCCACAGCTGAACAAAGACACACAGAAGGAAGACTTTTTCTTCCATCTGCACTTTGCTTAACCGAGCATAAAGAAGTCTTTGTCTTTCTTGCAGCTTCTGTTGGTACGTCGCGGAGCTGAACAAGCCATATCGTTAGGAGTTCCAGTTGAGAACGGAGTGACAGCATTGAGGGTCTTCATCGAGGGAGCCGTAGACCATGCAGTCTTATATCCTCCAAATGATGGTAAGTCCTAAGTCCTTCATATGACAGTCCAGGCCACATAGATATCGTCATGAGCAAACAGCAGCTCATGTAAAAAGATTGTCCAGTCAAGTGATGGTAGCGGTGACTGTCCAGGCGACACACGTACTTAGGTTTCGTCATGAGCTAATGTTCACATGTAAACAGCAGCTCATGTAAAGAGATTGTCGAGTCAACTGATGGTAGCGGTGACTGTCCAGGCGACACACGTACTTAGGTATCGTCATGAGCTAATGATCACATGTAAACAGCAGCTCATGTAAAGAGATTGTCGAGTCAACTGATGGTAGCGGTGACTGTCCAGGCGACACACGTACTTAGGTATCGCCTTAAAACAAATGGAACACAGTATAGGTCTGGCCAGCCAACTGCTGGTAGACCGTCCAGACGAGAATAATAGATGCAATAATAGACTTTAATGCACAGGAAAAAGGTTTTCAATGCCATATTAAGCAGTCATTAAAAGAATGATACAAATTACTTTTGAAATGACTATAGAGGAAAAAATGATGATGATTATGATTATATGAAATCACTATGTTCCGGTGGCAAGCTGTTATGTTTTGACAGGATAATTATATATGTACCTTGTACGCATGTAATTATGTAAAATTTAATTCGCGATATTTTTTCGAGTTCTAATGGGGACAAGTTTTAGGCAAAAATATAGGATTACTTTAGCAAAAGATTTTCAAATGTTTGAGGGTTTTACAAGTCTTAAGACACTAGATAAGTGTTATGATTCAACTGGCACTCATTGAGGATTTTTATCCTCGAAGATCTAAAAGAGATGGGAGGAATTGGATTTAGAAATTAACTATACGTAAAATTATCTTTCTTGCTAATTCCTGGGCAGAAGCAGAACTCTAATCTTTTGAATGTAAATAAGTACTAGCTGGTCTTTCTGTACCTATCTCACAAACAAAAAAATAATAATAACTGAACCGATTTAGATGTAATTCGGTACAGAGAAATGTAGTTCTTTGGAAAGGAACATGCATTATATTTGACAAGCTTTTGCCCACGACATTCGCGAGGAATTTATTGACAAAAAGACGTTGCCCCACTTTAGGATTTTCTCCTATCCCCCACTTTAGGAATATTAACATCCTGTAGTTTTCGGGTTTAAAAATTATCCTATGTCCTTCTTCGAGTTCCAAACCATGTCTGTACCAAATTCCACACAAATAGGTTCAGAAGTTTAAGCGTGAAGAAAAGACAGACCGATAGACAGAGTTACTTTCGCATTTATAATATTAGTTTTGAAGTTTGGATTATACGTAGATAATAAAATTTAATCCGGAAGCGGAGGATTTTAAGCGAGGATGTATGGATAATAAATACTTTTAAAGCTTTACAATGTCTTTTCTGTCCAGCTCCACAAATCGATCTGTACAACACGACATCAGTGGCCGCCTTCTCCTCTACATCCAGGACTGAGGGTGTATCTCCGAGAGACGTGTACCTGGTATTCCCTGGCACCAAGTACGATTTAGACATGTGAGTCTTTTTTTAATAATTGTATGTCAAACACAAAACATATCGACTTAAAAAGAAAAGGGGAAACTACGCCGCTATATATGCTCGTCAAATAATATTTTCTGATTTATTTTGTTGCGGGATCCAAGACAGTTATTTATGTCCCTGGAATTAAGATGTCCGGTACATTAAAGTCCGGAGGTTTTCTTGGTTCTATCTACTACTGTAGATCCTAATGCACTGGAGTTGTATCGGATCCTGCAAGTTGTTTGTTGTCCAATAAAAAGGGCACGAATTAAGGTTCGGGGAGATTTAACAATCAGCAATTTTTTTCTATATAGCAATTCCTACAAAGACCCTATTTTTGGTTCCAGAAGACCAAAATGGGTGGGCTTGAAAAGCTCAAATGTAAAAACGGTCTAATGTAGGTGTAGCTTTTTGACGCCAAAATTAAAATCGCCCATCAGTCAGTACGTGAGATAGACGCCGGTTCCAAAATTTAGATATTTTTGGAGAAGAATGAAAAAAAAGAAAAATACTCGATGTGATATGTTTGTAAACATTTTTATGTTAGGCCGTGGTATCGATCGAGCCGACCCATTCGTGCCGAAGCTTAGCTCTCCAACACCGACGTGATAATTACAGAACTCCTTCTTTTTTCACAGGTTATCAGTCCTCCCTATGAGTCCAGACAGACCAGAAGATCAAGCAGCTTACGTTGGCATGTGGCACCTCAGCATTAGGTGTGAAACTTGCGACTACCGGCTCATGGTGTCTGCGAGAACCCATATACACTTTGATGTGGAAACTGACACCCCTGGTAAGTGACGAATTGCTTTTATCATATTAACCATTTTTGACTGCACGGTTGGGCAACTGGCGACCATCGATTCCCGCATGGAACACAACATGACTCTGTGTAATCCACAAATCTTTGTTCCGGATCTGAGTGTGACGTGTATATGGAATTGTATGTTTGTAAACGCACCCACGACACAGGAGGAAATAAAAATTTTGGTGAAGGTGAAAACGCCAGACTATTTATGTACTCCAGTGTGTTTCGGCAATGTTTCACCCCGTCACCATTAGTCTTATAAATGACTAGTCCCGTAGGATAGCTGTCTTATCGGATTAAAAGATTCTATTTTGGAAAGATTTGCCATCATAAAATTGAGAGTAATGCGAGTTCTGAATAAATTGTATGTTGTTGTGTGCCAAAATCCAAAATCAGCTACAATTTAACCTAACCAATTTCTCCAGAAATGGCTGCTGAAACTTGTGTATTGCTCTAAAACATCTTTACTTTTCATTCTTTTACTCTACATATTATATTGACTCCAAAAATCTTGGGTAGACTTTTGGACCAGGACAAGACAACCTACTTATTACCAATACAAATTTAAGTACTAAAACACAAGCCAACATTTCAAAAACATTCCACGCATCTTCAAGAAAAAAAAAACATTACACGATCAAAATGAGTCAAGCAGTTTCCGAGTTAAGTCCCCAACACACACACATACGATATAATGATCATCATTATTACATAATGACACGACAGAACATCAAACCTGTTCGGTTATTGAACCGAACATGTAGACAGCAAAAAAAAATGTGGTCGAATGCAAATCGAACCTGTATATATTAGGTTCCGTGCCTTCAAAAGTATGATGATGAGAATGATGTTGTATATAAAAACGCGTTCGTCACCTATATTTTGTTGGGCCGCTTTTTCCAAAAGAACCGTTATTGTACCATAAAATTAAAAAAACAATGGACAGTGACCGGACAGCAGCTGCACAATGTGAGAGAGCCATGCTTCGGCACGAATGAACGACCGGAGTGATACCACGGCCTCACTGAATACCGGCGTGAAACTACCCACAGCGTTGTGTTTCACCGTGTGAGTGAGGTTACCCGGAGGCCCAATCCCTCCCCTTCTCAATCCTTATATCCGCAACCCTTATTCCTAAAAGGCCGGCAACGCACTCGTAACTCCTTTGGTGTTGCGGGTGTCCATGGGCGGCGCCGATTGCTTTCCATCAGGTAATCCGAATGGTCGTTTGCGGACTTGTACCATAAAAAAAAACAGTGACTGGACAGCAGTTGGACAATGTGAGAAAGCCATGCTTCGGCACGAATGTGTCGGCTCGACCGGAGTGATACCTACGTCTCACAGAGAACCGGCGTGAAACAACCCACAGCGTTGTGTTTCACCGTGTGAATGAGGTTACCGGATCCTCAAATCTCGTACCCTTAAATCCCTAATAACCCACAAGAGGTCGCCAACGCACTTGTAGTAACTTCCTTGGTATAACGAGTGTTTATGGCCGGCGCTGATTGCTTACCATCAGGTTATCCGTTTGCCGTTTGTGTAACGCAAAACAAAAAAAAAAACAACGCTCTCTGACAAACCTCAACTTTTTAATCTGTGAAGCTTGCGTTATCGACAGCCGTACACGGCTGTCGATGAACGAACACACGACACGAAGTTCAGGCGCCATGTTCGAGACGATAAAGTGTTTAAAATTTAATTATAGTTCCCATCATTGTTTTTTTTTCGGAATGATGTATATATTAGTGTCATTGTTAAACAAATATTATTTTTTTAAAAGAGAAACGGTGGACTTTCTTGCTCGTTCTTCTCCATTCGAATCTACAATTTGGAACGAGCACCTAGCTTCACTGACGAACAGACTGACAGACACCGGCGTGTTTTTCACTATTTGGATGTTTCAAAAGTGGAAATGATTTTGACTTTCACACGCCGGTGAACTGTAAGGCCCTGATATTACTGCGGTCGAAGCGAAGCGTGATATCACGTAAAAACATACAAATTATAATAGGACCATTCTCAAAAAGAACCCTAAAGATAATCTATTAAATTTCTTTAGTCAGACTAAAACAAAAAAAACTCTTAATTAATTTAAGACTACGGTATATTAAATGGAAGAAATTTCGTCAAGTTTTTATCACATTATGTGTCAAAATCTCAACTCTTAATGATGAAGGTATAGATTCAAAGTTTGGTGTAGGTTAAGGGTATTTTTTACGTAAAATTCTTATTGAAATATTGATTTTATATTTGTATGGGAAATCCTTACATGTTAATAAAAATCCCCTTTTCCATCTGTTAGTGTGAATGCTATAAACTTACGTGTTTTTTTTTTGCTAATATCTAGAGAAGCTCTTTACTTCATATAACATCGTAATGCAATCCGCTCATCATCATCAGCCTACAAGTGCCCATTTCTGAGCAAAGGCCTCTTCTCACACGGAGAAGGGTTGAACCTTAATCACCACTCTTGCTCAAGGTGTATTGGCAATTTCAAACTTATAATTAGAAATTTAAAGTCCATGTTTTCTTAACATGTTTTCCTTCGCCGTTTCTGAGTGGTGTAAAATGTGTCTATACTAGCTAAAGTTTGGACCCGTACGCTCACATGATGAGAAACAGGCACCTGAACCTCCAAGACACCATGCCAGTCAAATGCGTATACAACCACCCATCAAGGCAAAAATATATATTGTGATTAGTTTGTTGGCTTGAATACACAATAACACTAATATCCTTTATTCAAGACAGATTAAGCAAAAATTTTGTTGAAGCTGAATATGCAAAGGAAAAATTTAAAACAAATATGTCGTATACCTATTCAAAACACATCAAAACACATAAAGATATCGTTCAATACAGGTACCTTTAAATTTTCAATACCTAACAAAAAATAACATGAAACATGCAAAAAATCCATGCCAATAAAACCAGGGCTTACACAGATTACCAATTAAAACTCACATTAATATCAATAAAATTAACCATTTCAATAAAATTAAAACCTCTTTTAATTGATAGCCTAAATAAACCCTTGTTGTGAACAAAAATAAAAAAGAAAAAAAATAACCTCTAAATGTCACGTTGACAGCTCCAAAATGGCGGCGCATCCTATGTGAGTCAAGGACAGTCTTGCATACAGCCAGAGAGAACGAAATGTCTTACACACAGCCAAAAAATTAAAAACCAGTTTTTTTAACTCCTTACGAAAGCAAAAGAGATTTATTTTGTCAAAATCACCTATGACTAATTTTGGTAGCTTGTTTTTTTTAAACTTTCGGTTTTTGCAACGTTAATTTTTTATGGAAATACCTAACTGTTTTCGATAACCGTTATTTTTTTTGAGATTCGAATCTAATTGAAAATATCTTACGATTGTGTTAATTTTGCAACATTTTACAAACTATACAAATAAGACATTATTTATTTTTGTTTTTATACTAACATTATCAAGACGTACTTTTAAACGTGTATGTAGGGGGTAAACTTTGCAATCACTGGTCGGGTTTCCAAAAACCTGTCACTGATAGATAGCTACAATGTTCCTGAGTACTGCTACGGCTATAAATTATACTTGATTTGCGTTTTATTTTAGTTTTTTTTTTTTCTTTTTTAATACTTTATATGTTATTCTTGTTTTGTTTATTAATTTATTATTGTATTCATAAATACTGTGTTCTTATTATGTATTTTTATATACTTGTATTTGTGTGCCTATTTGTCGATAAATGTGTTTTCTTTCTTTCTTTCTATTTTAGTCGAACTATCAATTTAAACGCTGCTGTTTTTAAAATCCGGGACACATTACTTTATGCGCGTGCAGAAGCTAATTTGAAAAACGAATCGTTGAATCGGCGGTCATAAAGAAGTGTGTTAAATCAATAAATAAATATAAAATCCCTTTTTAACGTTATGAAATAAAACTACGGAACCTCATTTCAAATGAACTCTTTACGTCATAAGCAACGTTGGTTTGTAACAGTAAATCAAAGAAAAAAGTCTTTTAGGATACAAATAAAAGTTAAAATATAATGGTTTAACAAAATTCGTTCTATCTGAATAAATCTACAAATAGTTATTCCGATGATGTTAACATTAACATCACATCATCACACACGGAGAAGGTTTGAGCATTAATGACCACGCATAAGAATCCAGGTTTCCTTACGATTCAGCCGGGGTTACGGGGCAAGCGCAATGAGGCACAGCGACCGTATGAGTCTGACACTATGGTCGGAAGAAGAAACATTTGATGATGTTTTATGTCAGTGGTGTCTATAATCATTGAAAGTACCTACATATAACTCGGAAAAAGTCACATTGGTAGTTGTCAAATTTCGAACCCGCAGCCTAATAATGAGAAGCGGGCGCCTTAACCTCCTGGCCACCACACGATACAAAACTTGTTATTAGCAGTTTAGCTATTATAAACAGCAATGCCACAAATTCAGAGTGAAACAGATTAAAATACAATAAATTATGTATAAGAAACCGGTTACCAAACGCTTTGTTGATCGGTGGATAATCTGGTTGCGATTACAACAACTGATTGTGGGGATATCGCATCGAAAAATTGCGTTAAACAAATAACTGGACTTTGAGGAATTCTTTTTAGGGAGGGGGGGGGATCATATAACACTTTAATCGTGGTAATTCGAGACTAAGACTTTTTTTATGGTATAAGTCGACCAACGAGCAGATGGATTACCTGATGGTAAGCAATCGGCGCCGCCCATGGACATCCGCAACACCAAAGGAGTTACGAGTGCGTTGCAGGCCTTTTGGGGATAGGTGTTGCGGATATAAAGATCAGGAAGGGATAGGGGAAGGGGCGGGACGAATGGGTCGGCTCGACCACCGTCAAACAACCCCTTGAAGGATTGAAAATCCTTAAATATTCGAAACCCTTATCCCCAAAATGCCGGTAACTGATTTGGCGTTCCGGGAGTCTATGGGCGTCTCCCATTACTTACCATTAGGTAATCCGTCTGCCGACCTATCCCATAAAAAAATAGAAAAACAATAGGGCGCGTTTGCTGGGGATTTGATAAATAAATGACTTCTTGAATGGAGCGAGAGTAAGTGTCAGACTCTTACTGACTAAAACTGATCCCGTTCCTTTTCCTGTTGGAGTACGAGGAAGGGTAGCCGACCAGAAACAGACACGAGCATACGGCGCTTAGCTTTCTTCGCGTGAGATAAACGGCTACCACAGACGAGGCCTAATAGGGCCAGTAAGTCTTACACTCCTTTAAAATAGAGCTAGCATAAATACATCGAGAGACCATCTCCGGCCACCTTAAGCGTGGGTCTGCGGACGGTGAGTAAGGGTAGCTCGCCGCCCGACCAGAACCAGACCCGAGCGTACGGCGCGTAGCGTTCCGCGCGCGCCTCAAAGAGCCAATAGACCATCACAGACGGGGCCCTATAGGGCTGATGTTCAACCGGGGTTGCGGGGTAAGCGCAATGAGGTTCCGTGGCCTCGGCTTAGAGCAGGAGAAGGAACGGGGGGGTTTATAGTCAGCAAGAATCTGAGCATAACTACATAAACTAACACTTAATATAAAATATACTATTGTTTGTTTGTTTTGGTCCGAAGCCGACCTTAGGGACCGACCTAACCTTATATCGTTCGAATACCCGTGACCTATGACCGGCGCTTGCGATAAGCCACATTTCCGCGTTTAGCTGTCTATTCGATTCTAGGCGCAAATAAATCGATTAATAACTTGTTATTATATCGAATAACATTTTGTTAAAGAGCTTCTTCTTCGTGTGAGAAGAGGCCTTTGCTCAGCAGTGGACACTTAAAGGCTGATGATGATGATGATGATGATGATGATGATGATGATGATGATGATGATGATGATGATGATGATGATGATGATACATAGGACACAATACCGAACTCCGTAGTATTGACTACTGAGGAATTTTTAAAAGATATCAAAACACCCATCAATAATTAACCCACAAATTGTTGTTCCGGGTCTGGGTGTGATGTGCATGTGAAATTGTATGTTTGTAAACGCACCCACGACACTGGAGAAAATCGTAGTGTGGGGCAAAGTTTTTTTAAAACAATAAAAATAAAAAAGAAACAGCGCCCCTTTATTTGGACGGAAAAGGAAAATCAAAACGGACTTCTTTCATTCCATTGTGGAATAAGAGGAAGTATGAGAATGAGAGAAAGCCGGTTATAGCCTATTAAAAATCACACTATGGCCATTAGGAGTAGAGCAGCCAGCGAAAAATTGAGAAACTAATTACTACATAGTATAAAACAAAGTCGCTTTCTCTGTCCCTATATCCCTATGTACGCTTAAATCTCTAAAAATACGCAACGGATTTTGATGCGGTTTTGTAATAGATAGAGTGGTTGAAGAGGAAGGTTTATATGTATAATAACATCCATTAAATAGTGGAGACATTTAGAATCAGTATTGTATCAGTGCGAAATGGGCGGATCGCTACTAGTATATAATATATAAATCAATGATTTAGTTGACAAATTTCACAATACATATTTTTTTTTAAGTAATTGGTCGGCAAACGAGCAGACGGATTACCTGATGGCGAAACACAACGCTGTGGTTGTTTCACGCCGGTCTTCTGTGAGGCCGTGGTATTACTCCGGTCGAGCCGACCCATTCGTGCCATATATCATCATCATCATCTTTAGCTCGATTCTGATCACTACTGGACATAGGAATCCCTAAAAACATGTGACTGAACTTCATATTCAGCTCTTCACATCTAACCACCGCCAAACATCAATACTTACTAAAGATCCATTAAAAACAAACGAAAATCAACTCAATACCGCCTACATAAAACACAATACCCCTTAACGAACTAAGGTGCCTTCAACACGGTCCTAAACATATGTATAATAACACATAAAGAACACTAAAAAAAATCAATAATTTAACACAATCGACCTTCAAACAACCGGATCGATTGAGGCGAAACTTATTTTTTTTTATAGAGTACTACATTATACTTGTAACACTACGAAATAAGTGTAAGACCTTTTTTAAGTATTACGTCATCATTAGCTAAAAAATATTTACATGTAAACAGCAGCTCATGTAAAGAGATTGTCCAGTCAACTGATGGTAGCGGTGACTGTCCAGGCGACACACGTACTTAGGTATCGTCATGAGCTAATGTTCACATGTAAACAGCAGCTCGTGTACAGAGATTGTCCAGTCAACTGATGGTAGCGGTGACTGTCCAGGCGACACACGTACTTAGGTATCGTCGTGAGCTAATGTTCACATGTAAACAGCAGCTCATGTAAAGAGATTGTCCAGTCAACTGATGGTAGCGGTGACTGTCCAGGCGACACACGTACTTAGGTATCGTCGTGAGCTAATGTTCACATGTAAACAGCAGCTCATGTAAAGAGATTGTCCAGTCAACTGATGGTAGCGGTGACTGTACAGGCGACACGCTTCTAATTATTTAGTCACTATCAATAAAATTCTCCTAACATTGATTTACTGTTGCAAACCGTTATATGACAAAAACAACGCATTCTTTAAATTATTACAAAATGTACCTAATCCATCACACAATACGAGTATACAGAAAAAAAACAAAAAAACACAGAAAAAAAACTTAAAATACCACAGAACGTCACAGTTCTTTAAAAAAAAAACACTGCACTAACACGACACGACGAGTGAATAAATTTTAAAATAATTATCTTACGAAAAAGCGTCCGTAAGCCTTAACAATTAAATATCAACTGAGTTTATGTACATATAAACATGCGTTGTATGTAAGATATCATTTATAGATATAGATGAACATATTTGATTAGGAAATATTAGTATTATAAAACTAGCGATAAACCCCGACTTCGACTACGTAAAGTAATCTTTATTGTGTTGATTTGTGTTGGTTACATGTGTTATACAGTACAACAATCAGCCCGTTTGGGCAAACAATAATCAAGGCCCATTTGGGCTGGTAAATTATTAATTAAAACAAAATTACAAGTAAACAACAAAAAATATATAAAAGTTTTGATATTATTTATGACATCTAAAAATCCTCGTTCACATTATTTATTTTCTAAAAAAATCCGTGATTGCATAATAACACTTTTGTGCCAGCCATTCCTTTATTTTTACTTTAAACAATCTTAATGAAAATCGTATAAACCATTTTGAAAAATTTACTGACCTATAAAAACGAAATACTAATAAAAATAATAAAAACTTTTTGTTGTCAATAAATTTTCTACTTGATCAAGTCAAAAGTTTTTGGAAGAAATGTTTTTTTTTAAATCACGCTTTCTTTCGTTCCATGTAACTTGCACTGTAAACTTTTTATTCCTATTTCTCTACAACTTTTTCTGCAATTTTTTTTAACCTTTTATTATTCTACACAAAAAATAGTTTTTCAAACCCACTATAGTCACTACACTGTTATGTGACGAAAACATCGTGAGGGAACCTGGACTTATAATGTCTAATTAAAAGTTTGAAATCGCCAACCCGCCTTGAGCAAGCGTGGTGATTAATGCTCAAACCTTCTCCGCGTAAGAAGAGGTCTTTGCTCGGCAGTGGCCACTTATAGGCTAATGATGTGGTGTAAAACTATTATGACAGTTTGACTGTGAGAATGTCAGTCAATCTCGTAAAAAAAACAAAGAAAACTGTCTATCAAAAAAAAAAAAAAAAACTCCCTGAAAATTTTATTAAAATATGCTTCTTTTAAAGTTATTTCACAAATGACTTTTTAAATCGAATAAAAAAAACGAATCCTCAAAAATATCCTACCTGGTTGACAAACAAATTCTTTTATTCGACAAAATCAATTACTTTCTTTAAAAACCGCGTCCAAAGATTATCCAATACGATGTAGCCGTTTAGGAGTTAGGCGCTAACATACATACGATGCACACCAAACAAACAAAATGTTTAAAATTTTATTATTATCTAATCTACTATATGGAAGAGTACAGATATACTGAACAATAATAATATTATAACATTATTTAGTAAGTAGGTCATACAAATATTGTTATCGGCGCAAACTTGATTTTTTTATAATCTGCATTATTCATACATTTAGAGATTCATTATAAATTTTATATAAATACTATAGTGAACGGTTCAGTTATGCTTTAGTACATCCATACTAAGTTATATTATAAAGCGGTAAAATTTCAAATTCGTAAGTTTGTATGTAGGGGGTAATCTTTGGAACCGCTGGTCAGATTTGCAAAATTCTTTAACTGCTAGATAGCTACAATGTTCCTGAGTGCTATAGGCTATTAAACATCACGTTACGATTAAATGGAGCCGAGCAGTGGGTGAAACCGCGCGAGAATAGCTAGTTAAAATAAAGCGGGATCGAACTTAGAAAGTATCGTTGTGGCCCGGAGGTAGAAGAGCTTGCCTTTCCCTCATGCACGGCTTGGTAGATTTTTAAACCACACTCCCTTAACCCCAAAAGGTCACTCCTGTTGCCATGTTGGTGTCCATGGACGGCGCTGATTGCTTATCTGTCTGCTCGTTTGCAATAAAAACAAGCATACACAGAGCCGGGAAGCAATCGGGCTGTGGCGACATTTCGCACCCGACTTTTCCGTTTGTCCGTTCGTTCTTTATTCTGCGTTGCCGGGCTCTTGGTGATTATTAGGGACTCAAGGATAGGGGATTTTAGGATTGAGGATGGGAGAGGGAAAGAATTTTAACTCCAGTAACCTCACTCACACGGCGAAACACAACGCTGCGATTGTGATACCATACTCTTTTTTTGGGCAATCAGCTAGACAGATATGAAATTTGAAGTAGTTTAAAGTATAGTCCAGTCAAAATAGACATTCCAGTTTGCATTAATTCCCAACAAGCTGGATTTTTGTGCAGGCCTTGAATACGTCATTACAAATGATATGTCAAAAGTCCCCATCGATCCCGCTTGTGCGTTGTTTTTTATTCGAGGTCATAGGTCACAAATTTGCGTTTTTTGCGCATATCTCTGAAACAACGAGAGCTATCGAAAAATGGTTCAGACAAAGTTTGTAGATCGTAAAATTTTCTACAAAAAATATCTCAACACTTTTCTCCTACAAAGCATCGCTTTCGAGATATTGTGACTTTAGAACGCAGGAAAGTCGTTACTTTCGACTATATGCACACATTTCCGCTCCACCTCTGAGGTAGTGTACACGGCGCTTTTTTTTAACGTGGTTTCCCTAGTAGGAATACTCCACAATATATTTTGATCGAGGGAATGTAATGGGACACTGATTTATTGATGAATTTTTTTTTTTTTTAAATTTAATGAAAATTTTAACAGCAAGAAAATTGCATTATCATTCAACATCAAATTCTTTATAGTCACTTGTTTCTTCTTCATCACTGTCTTCTTCCTCTTCTTGCTCGATTTGTGTAGACTGCTCCAAGAAGAGAGCGGGTGCAGAAAAGTTGGATTGTATTGTTCATCGGTATGTACTAAGGGTGACAAAAATGCATGGAGAGCTTAAGGTCGACTTTTGACTGACAGGTTTTGTATAATGCAACCATTGATAAATAGATGGCGCTGGTTTTAAATGAAAATAACCCTGCAAAGCTTGAATACTTTACACTGCAGAGGCACACAATAAGGTTTTTAATGGTTAAAATAATAATTAAGAAACAATAATATATTTATATTCAAATACACATTAATTATGTTAATTTTCTCATTTCCGAGGACTTAATCGCCAAGCGCCATATAATAAAGCGCCATCTAAGTCAAGTCAAGCAAACTAATTAAAAGATGGCGTCAATAATTTATAATAGACAATAATAAAAGTTATAAACTAACCCGCATTTTTATTATATTAATAAATATATTAATTATTATAAATATATTATTATATTATATATTTATAATAATATTATAAATATATTATAAATTATATTAATAAATATATATAAATAACTTTTATATGTGCTAACTATTAATGTAAAAGTAACATATTTTTCTTACAGATTAAGACTTATACTAAGTTTAATTCTCATAAAGGATAACAAATAAAACTATTTTAGTGACATTATAATTTCAGATATTTATTTCTTAAAACATAATATTTATTTCTTTCTTATATAGTGTATACCCTGACCTAATAAGTTTTCAGCTAACTGACACATTATTTATTACAATTTTTATAAGGTTAATAAGTATTTTAAATCAAAATTGTGTTGTGCTAGTCATTTATTACTTAGTTTTAAACACAATGTTATAATACGATTCTATATAATATGCAACCTTACTTCTGCAACTATTTTACCTCCCCATAAAATTTAATTAAAGTATTGACTAAAGTTATTCATTTTGTGCAATCATGTTATGACAAAGGCTTAAGTATTCGTTATAGCTTAAGTATTCGTTCCAGAACAAGGAAGAAATTGAAGCTAGACCTTAAATCAATAACATTTCTAAGACCAGGATATAGCATTCATTAGATATGGGACGAATTGTGTATAGCAATAATAAATAGATAATTTATTATTTTGCAATTAATAGCATCTGTAGATATTAATATTACTATTATTTTTATTTCTCATATTTAGTAAAACATTAAAATCATTACTGTAAATAACAGTTGCTGGTTATAAAGTAGTTAATAAATTTATCCTACTAAAACTAGGTTTGAACATTTATCCATTAAATAAATAATAGCTACCCCGGTCTTGTAATTGGTTAATCCTATAGTCAACAATATCTTTTCTTCTAAGAACTAGTGTAGCCGCCATTTTTATCGATCCTATTTCTCCTATCTCGCTGGCCAAGGAATAATCCGTATGTCTGATTGCTGACTAAACACTTGCACAATTATGGAACATTACACATGGGACAATTATTGTCCTGCACGAACGCACATCTTCATGACGTCATTCAGCACATCTATGTAGTTATCACTGTTTGCATCACTGAAGACGACAATGCTCCAGTAATTTTCCTCATAACCTTGCCCCATAAGTTGAAGCTGGTCTGAGTCAATATCACGTCTTCTGCCAGATCCACTACGGTGCTCCAATGAACCCTCTTCTTGAAACAGCTTTAGATATCCATAAAGTGGCAGTCTTTACCTGTAACTGTAAGGGACGTGTATTATTTATTATTTTCGTGTATCGATAACCATGGATAATAAAATAAATAACGAACGGTCATTTTAAAAGAATACTTACGTTTAAGCCAGTTTCTTTCGAAATTTTAGTATAATTTAAGCTTTGATTATGCAATGCTATTATTTGGGCCCTCGTAGCCATATCAATATTTGAACGCAAACTCATGATAAAAAATAATATTAAAAACTTGTTAAACAAATCGTAACTGAACTCACTCAAAGATAGTAAAGAATATTATGATTGAACTAAAAGGTTTAATTTTTATACAGTTAATATTAAATTACCCTCAACTGTTTTGAGATTTATGATCGGGTTATAGTTGCTAAACAACTTCAATATAATAAAGAGTAGGATAATTTCAATACATTTCAAGGTTACGCAATGGCCTAATGGCTAGTGGCATCGGTAAATTTTATGCTACCGAGTTCGAATCCTGGTTAATGCGTGCTTTGCTTTAAAAAGGTTTGTAACATCGTAGCATTAATTTGTGTAAAAAATTATTAAGTTAATAACTTTGTATCTGATAAAAACTATAAATGTATATTTTTCAATACCACTAGTATACTAGCGCCATCTATGTCATCCATGGTATATTATTAAGGCGATGAAACGCCGTACAAACGATTTTGATTTGGAATCCTCCATGCACTTATGACACTGATAGTACCAATTGTCAAGGCCAATCTTGCACCAACATTGAAGCAAATACAACAGATGAAGATTGTTTCGAAATTGATGAGGATATAACTGATATATCTCGAAAGCGATGCTTTGTAGGAGAAAAGTGTTGAGATATTTTTTGTAGAAAATTTTACGATCTACAAGCTTTGTCTGAACCATTTTTCGATAGCTCTCGTTGTTTCAGAGATATACGCAACGAACGCAAATTTGTGACCTTTGACCTCAAATAAGAAACAACGCACAAGCGGGATCGATGGGGACTTTTGACATATCATTTGTAATGACGTATTCAAGGCCTGCACAAAAATCCAGCTTGTTGGGAATTAATGCAAACTGGAATCATAACTTAGTCTATTTTGACTGGACTAAGTAAGAGTTTCAGCGCTGCCCATGGACATCCGCAACAGGAGTTACGAGTGCGTTGCCTACTTTTGGGGATTAGGGATTTTGTTGTTTAGGGATTGGGGTAGAGGAAGGATTGGGCCTCCGGTAACCTCACTCACACGGCGAAACACAACAACGCTGCGATTGTTACGCAGGTATTCTGTGAGGCCATGGTATCACTGCGGTCGAGCCGACCCATTCGTGCCGAAGCATGGCTCTCCCACACATTGACATATAATTAAACCACGTCTGTTTACGTACATGAGTATCTCTCATCCATTGACAACTAGACTGGTTGATAACCTATGGCTCTGGCTACGTCACGTTTTCTATTTAAATAAAGATGACGTTTTATATACATGTGTAAGATTAAACACTAACTTATCTAAACCACGAAGTCGTGTGATGGTGATATTGTAGAATCGATAATTAACACCCTTTTTTGTAAGGGGAAAATCATCCTGTAACTTCTCTCTGGGTGGAGAGAGAGTGTCAGACTCTTACTGATTAAAACCCCCGTTCCTTCTCCTGCTCTATGCCGAGGCCGGTGCTCTATTACCCCGCAACCCCGGCTGAACATAAGCCCTATAGGGCCCCGTCTGTGGTGGTCTATTGGCTCTTTGAGGCGCGCGCGGAACGCTACGCGCCGTACGCTCGGGTCTGGTTCTGGTCGGGCGACGAGCAACCCTTACTCGCCATTTTTTGATCGGTCTTTAAAAGAAACTCTTTTAGCTATATTACAATACAATACAAGGTTTTCTTTAGTTTAGATCTAAACCAAACTAGTGTTATTTTGAAGGGGGCATATCATTTAAAAACTTCTCTTCTTGACGAGAGGAAGTGTCAGACTCTTACTGACTAATAAAAGGTTCATTCTCCAAGCACGGTACATCGTGACGCCTGACACGCAACATATGGATCCACGCTTACATGAAAGCTGGAGATCGTCCCGCTATCCCCGACTAGTATCGCCAGAAAGGAAGAAACGGATAGAGGGGAATTGAGTCAGTATACGAGTAGTATTTGAGAAAGCCAAAAAAACATATTTGAATAATAATAATAAATATTATAAAGAGGTAAAATTTGTAAGTTTGTATGTAGGGGGTAATCTTTGGAACCGCTGGTCTTATTGCCGAAATTCTTTCACTGATAGATAGCTACAATGTTCCTATAAAACATCACGCTACGATTGAATGGAGCCGAGCAGCGAGTGAAACCGTGCGAGAGTAGCTAGTATTTGAATAAACGTATAAAATTGTCACAATGTCTTTACGTAGGTAAGAAAAATGTGGAATTTGGACTATTCTCTGACTAAACAACACCGACTTATTGACATATCTCGTCACGTTTATATTAATGATACGTTAAATAAAAACAACTGATTCACGATAATTGATACACGTAATCCGTTAATATTGTTGACGTAATAATGAAATAGACTTTGAAATCAACTATTAACTGAAAGAAAGAAAGATAGGAGGCCTAATCCTTCCCCTCCCCCAATCCCTCCTCAATCCCTAAATTTCCAAATCCCTAATCCCCAAAAAGGTCGGCAACGCACTCGTAACTCCTCCGTTGCGAGTGTCCAGCGCTGATTGCTTACCATCAGGTAGTCCGTACGCTCGTTTGCCGACCTATTACATAAAAAAAAAGATATGAAGGTACTGGCTTAACGCCGCGGTTTCGTCTGCGTGCATTTTATTAATTTACCAGCTACTCTCGCACGGTTTCACCCGCTGCTCGGCTCCATTCAATCGTAGCGTGATGTTTTATAGCCTATGGCACTCAGGACAATACGGTTGTTTCCAACTAGTCAAATTCAATACTTTTATCCAAATGTCAAAAACGATACTTTTCTATGAAAATTGTATGAAACATTGAATTATGACGTCATAGCATTTTTGCGTAAAATAGCTTACTTATTTTTAAAAAATTAGCTAAAAAATCTAAAACTTAGTGAATCGATCGATCGATGAATAAAAGTATAGTTATTTTTCAATAATTTATCGTATTAAAACGTCGAATTAATTTATTTTTGACCTAGGCAACTACCCAATTGTAGCTATGTATCAGTGCAAGAATTTTGGCAATCCGACCAGCGGTTCCAAAGATTACCCCCTACATACAAACTTATAAATACCTCTTTATTATAAAATTAGTATAGACTAGCGACTTACCCCTTTGCAAGAGTACAATGTTGATACTAATTTTCTCAACTATTTAATGGATATTATCTTACTACTTACTAATATTACAAATGCGAAAGTTACGATTTTTCGATGTTTGTTACTCAATCACGCCAAAACTTCTAGACGGATCTGCATGAAATTTGTCACAGACATAGACATATACACTCCGGAATAGGACATAGGCTATTTTTTATCAACATACCACGCGGTCGAAGCCGCGTGCGGAAGCTAGTTTTGCATATAAACCCTTCTCTTAAATTACTCTGTGTATTAAAAACCGCATCATTGAAGCACACATAGTGACATAGGGACAGGATTTCTCTGACCCTATATCCTTAAAACTACGCAACGGATTGATGCAGTTTTGATAATAGATAGTGATTGAAGAGGAAGGTTTATATATATTTTTTCTATAGGTCGGCAAACGAGCGAACCAATTACCTGATGGTAAGCAATGAGCGCCGCCTATGGACACCCACAACAACAGAGGAGTTACGAGTGCGTTGCCGACCTTTTGGGGATTAGGGATTTGGGAGATTGGGGAGGGGAAGAATTGGGCCTCCGGTCACCTCGATCACACGGCGAAACACAAAGCTGTGGTTGTTCCACGCCGGTTTTCTGTGAGGCCGTGGTATCGCTCCGGTCGAGCTGACCCATTCGTGCCGAAGCATGGCTCTCCCACACTATGTTTATAACAACTCATCCATTAAATAGTGCAGAAATTTTGTATTAGTATTACACCCGTGTAAAGCTGGGGCGGGTCGTTAGTAAATAATAATAAAGTCTATGTACAATGACGAGAACCTTGTGAAAGCCGAGAAAGATAAACTGATCAAGTATATCGACTTGGCACGAGGTTGTCGACATTTGGGAAGTGGATTCAGCTATCATTGTACCGATAGTCGTGTCAGCCAATGGCTTAATAGCCAAGAGCCTCGACCAACATCTTAGGAGGCTCTCGTTAGGTGGCTGGATTAAGGGCTTGATTCAGAAAGTGGTACTCCTGGACACGGCTCGCATTGTCAGGAGGTTCCTTTCTCTGGAGCCCTGACCGCCGGTAGCTAGGACCCTGTTCCCGATACCGGTGGGACACTATTTTTTATATTTTTAAATGTTTTTTTTTTATTTTAAATTTTAAAGAAATATTTAAAGATGTAAATTATATGTTTATATGTGGAATAAAGAAAATAATAAGTCTATGTACATATATATAAAGATATACATATATGGTCGTATCTGCTAACATGTGAATATAATCTTGGAGGTCAGAAGTCTTTACTAGAATCAGTAATGATACTAAAATTGAACTATGACCAGAGTAGTTACACACAAGGAAATAGTCTAGATCGACAATGCACACTTAAGAAAATTAATATGAACTGAAATGTAGAAGAATCGTCTTCAAACGAAGACCTGTTGTTCACATCACCCACCGTCAGCCTATAAGTGCCCACTGCTGAGCAAAGACACTTCTCACATGGAGAAAGTTTGAGCATTAGTCACTGTGCTTGCTCAAAGCGGAATGAATTATAAGTCCAGGTTTCCTCACGATGTTTCCCTTCACCGTTTGCCAGTAAGTTTTAAACAGGCATTTTTTTTTTAAACGTTGCCCTACTTTAGGCTTTTCTCCTGTGTTGTGGGTGTGTTTACAAACATACAATGTCACGTATACACATGACACCCAGACCCGAAACAACAATTTGTGGATCACACAAAGTGTTGTTCCGTGCGGGAATCGAACCCGCGACACGTTGCACGGCAGCCAGTTGCCCAGCCACCGCACCAACCGTGCAGTCGAAGATACATTTAAATAACTTGAAAGTCACATTGATATTTGTCAAGTTTCTGATCCGCACTTTTCTATATGAGTCAGCAAGGACTAATGCACCGCAACCCCAGCTCGAAGCAGAAGGAACGCGGTAGTTTTATTCAGTAAGAGTCTGACACTCCCTCTCGCCTCACCTAGGGAGGGAGAAATCATTGGATTACTTTCCCCCTCAAAAATCCCCATCATTACTCCCGCCTTACAGCCCATTCGTGTGGCATTCCCGTGTAGAAAATAAACCAGTCTTCTTTCAGCAATTAATCAACTTGGTCTATTATTCTCTTTGCAGAAACCCTCAAGTTCCGCGTGACAGGACCAGTGGCCAGCGTCAGGGAGTCGCAGATAGTCGACGAGTACAGCACAGAACTGGCTAAACTGCCATTCAGGTAAATTTTGAACTCACCATCATCTTCCTGCCCTTGTCCCGTTTTATTTGGGGTCGGCGCAATATGTTTTTTTCTTCCTTTCTGTCCTGTCACCCGCTATCACTAACTCCTCTGTCTTCCATATCATTTCGCACACAATCCATCCATATTTTCTTTGGTCTCCCTCTCCCTCTCCATCCATCCACATTTTTCACTAATGAACTAATTTCCAATTTTAATAAGTTGCCCGAAGCGAGAGGAACCTCTTCAGTGTGGTATGAAGTGTGACAAAAATCGCTTTCCAAACCATTACTCCCTTTAATCTGTTATCAAGAAATTCTTTATAAAAAGTTGTACCGCTAAAACTTCAAGAGTTTGTCTTATGACATGAAAAAAATCCATAAATCTCCAAAACCCCAAACGCCAAAAAGCTAGCAACGCACTCATAACTCTTCTGGTGTTGATCATCCGTCATGGGCGGCGCCAATTGCTTACCATCAGGTAATCCGAACGTGCATTTACCGCCCTATCTCACAAAAATAATGAACAGTGCACGACGCGATATGCCACGTCTCTGTAAACGAGAACTAAGACAGAATTTGCATAATATTCTTCATGTAAGACGATGATGATGATGATGATTTTCTGTCAACAGTTACCAGCCCATAACTGGTGATGTCCAGAATGAAGAAATTGATCCCGTGGTGGAACTTGTAGCTGATGTTGCACTGCCACCATTGAAGGCATCCAAAGTTTACGCCAAAATCGTCGGGAGGGATTTAAGAGGTAAGTCCTATATTCTTACAAAAATAGACCAAAACACTTTACAATACGGTTCGACCTGATCGAAATTGAACCGGAAGATTTGCTTCTACTGGCACTGAATAGGCTACGAAACGATTGGATCTATTTGATAATTTATTTCACTATCAAGCAACTCTTAAGTGTGTAAGAGCCATGCTTCGATACGAATAGGTCGACTTAACCGCAGTGATACCAAGGCCTCACGAAAACAGCCTTGAGAGAACCTAAGTACTGTGTTACACCGTGAGAATAGAGTGAACGGAGACCAAATCCTTCCTCTACCGTACATCATCCTTAAACTCAAATCGGGACAGAATGAGCAAAAACGTTAGGGGGATGATCAGGTTGCATTCCAACGATGAGATTTGTACAGCATCATGATTATGCTGCTATAAATTCGAATGTTTCTAAGTACGAATGGACGGAAAGTCACCCTTCCAGTGAAAATTACTGGAAGGATTCTGATTAAAATTGGCACAGAGATATTTTATAACCTAGAATAGCTACAAATGTCAGAGTATTACAAATAAAAAAATGTGTGGCTTGATACGTTTCAGGGGAACCATTCATCAGGCTATCAGGACCTTTGAACCAGCCAGAAATACGCATGGGACGCTCAGCATCCATGTTCATGTCTGACTCAACAAATGGTTTAGAAAAACTTGAAGAATTCGATTCCAGGTCTAATAATGCTCAACTGCTGTTTAACCAGAACCAGGATGCTCAGCCCTACAGTAGGGCTATTTCACAGGTAACAATAACTTCTACTTTTGGCTGATATAAACAGCAGCTCATGTAAAGAGATTGTCCAGTCAACTGATGGTAGCGGTGACTGTCCAGGCGACACACGTACTTAGGTATCTTCATGAGCTAATGTTCACATGTAAACAACAGCTCGTGTAAAGAGATTGTCCAGTCAACTGCTGGTAGCGGTGACTGTCCAGGCGACACACGTACTTAGGTATCGTCATGAGCTACTGTTCACATGTAAACAGCAGCTCGTGTAGAGAGATTGTCCAGTCAACTGATGGTAGCGGTGACTGTCCAGGCGACACACGTACTTAGGTATCGTCATGAGCTAATGTTCACATGTAAACAGCAGCTCATGTAAAGAGATTGTCCAGTCAACTGATGGTAGCGGTGACTGTCCAGGCGACACACGTACTTAGGTATCGTCATGAGCTAATGTTCACATGTAAACAGCAGCTCATGTAAAGAGATTGTCCAGTCAACTGATGGTAGCGGTGACTGTCCAGGCGACACACGTACTTAGGTTTCGTCATGAGCTAATGTTTACATGTAAACAGCAGCTCATGTAAAGAGATTGTCCAGTCAACTGATGGTAGCGGTGACTGTCCAGGCGACACACGGACTTAGGTATCGTCATGAGCAAAAATTTTCTAATTTCCTATCCTTTTCATTCCAGGTCGTTAACCAACAAGGAATAGTGCTAACTGCTATTCAAATTGGTTTGGCCAGCAGGTTGTATGGAGCTCCAGGAGAAAGTTTACAGGTAAGATTGCTTTCACATCACCAGTTCGGATGGCCTCCTAAATAAGAGGGATTTACCATAATCGAAATCGCCATTTAAAAAGTTCAGGTTTATCAGAGACCGATGAAAATTACTCTGACTATCATTGTTAATACTAAGTTTCTAGAGGATGTATGTATGTCTGTAACTCTCTAACGCGAAAACTGCTTGGCAGAGATAGATAAAATGTTGCATAGAAACAGATGATAAATTGAGTCGTGTTAAAAGACCTCTACCGACATAAACTCACGACGCTTTTCTCCTTCAGAAGACAAAAACTACAGAGCGTCACCTTATACAATCCTTAACATACAGAAGCTACTTGTGGAGTTATAAATATCAGTAACAAATAGGGATTGTTTTCGCACGAGTGCAATTCTGATACTAAATTTCTGCACTATTTAATGGATGTTATTATACATAAAAACCTTCCTCTTCAATCACTCTATCTATTAAAAGAACAGCATCAAAATCTGTTGCGTGGTTTAAAAGATTTGCGCATACATAAGGATATAGGGATAGAGAAAGCGACTTTGTTTTATACTATGTAGTGATAGCCAAATAAGATGGTCTATTGTAACTTCAACCATATGTTACGCAAATAAATGTCTGTCTTTTCATCTTTATCATTACATACTTCATTTATTTCAGCTACACTTTGAAGTAACAAATTACAGAGAACAATCAATGAGATTCAATTTCGGAGCCACAGGAGAACTGAGGTTCTTGACTGGAATCAACCCTACTAGGTACGTATTTTTTGATTAGTCGGATCGTCATTCAGTTTCAAGCCGTGCTAGAGGCCCATATTCATGAGCAGCATTCCGCGACACGCGACGCAGCGACTGTCGCGCTGCTACTGTATAGCCAGGATAGCCTCATTATCAACAGACTTCGAGTTTACTAATAGCTTATTGGCTGCACGGTTGGCGCGGTGGCAACTGGCTGCCGCGCAGCGTGTCGGAGGTTCGATTCCCGCACGGAACAACTCTTTGTGTTATCCACGAATTGTTGTTCCGGGTCTGGTAGTGATGTGTATGTGAAATTGAATGTTTGTAAACACACCCACGACAGGAGAAAATCCTAGTGTAGGGCAACGTTTTTTTTTAAGAGAATACTAGCTGGGGCCGTGAGTCAAGCTTAATAAGGTACGGCTGGTGCAGGAGAAGCAACGGAGTGGCTATTAGTCAGTAAGAGTCTGACACTCCCTCTTGACATACCCTGGACGAGAGAAGCCATTTGATGATTATCACTCCACAAAACAAAAGCTGAAGACTGGAGGATGTTGAAAAACGTATTTAAACCTGCCATCCCTGGCAAATGGCACACTTTCCACCAAAATATTGAAAAATATTGTCAATTTCTGATAGCATACCACGCTAGCGACACTCTTTATAATAAATAGTCAGGAGTTTCTTTTTCTTATGAGAAGTTTATTTTTCTTCCAGCCAAACCATCACTCCTGGGCAGACAGCCAACGTGATAGTCAGCTTGATAATATCACCGACAGCACAACCAGGGTTGAGGGATACCATCACTTTCACAGCTTATGGTAAGCACATCATAATTTAATTGGAGTCTTCTTAACAAAGAAGAAATAAAAGAGACATTCAAATAAAATGTTACATTGAGAATCATTTTAAATTTCAATAAAGAACGTGAATTTGTATGAACTCATAACTTTATCGGGTGATTAAAGGTGGTTTTATTAGGCCCTTAGTACTTTAGCACAGTAGCGACATCTCTGGACTGGAGGACGAACTTCAATGATATAATTCAATAAATCAGAGCTAGAACGCCCAACCGCTTAAGTTTCGTGTAGCTATGAGAAAGGATTCCCTTCTTTCTTTATTCCTTACTCAGACCTATTCTTCACCAGTTACGAATTAATTCATCAAAACCCAAGCGAAAGCCGGCTTTCGCGCACCTTTTGTCCTTCTATTATGTCTCGAATTACCACGATTGGAAGGTTAAGTCTTATGTTATACAGTGTAAGCTAATTGAGTTGTATCCGACCCCTATAATTAAAACAAGACCTCAAGCTGTGACCACCAAGGAGGCTACTAACCAAAATCTTTTATTTCCACCAGGAACCACGGGAGGAGACCAAATATCCCTATCAGCGTACGTATACGTCGCCAATTCAGCAGAACCCGTTGACACATTTGCTCCGGAGATACGGCATACCTTCCAAGGAACATGTCTTGGTAGGACTGGTGACGACTGCGCTCAACATGCCTGGTCTACTACTGTTATCACCAGGGATGGCCAATCAGGTGGGTTTTGGAGTGCTAGTGGAATTTTTGGCCAGGTTCCAGATTTTCTTCTCCTCAAATAATCTTCTCATTCATTTCGTTGCGGGATCCAAGACAGTCATACATGTCCCTGGGACGCACCGGACTTCAGTGTTCCGGTGTTTTCATGGTTGTATCTACTGTGAATCCTAGCGCACAGGACTTGATGTGGTTTTAGGAACTCGTGGCGGGCTTGTCCCATTTAAAAAAGGTTCAGGATTGGAGATGGTTTAGGTTTTTAGGCTTTAATAAGAGTCTGATAGTAGGAATTCAAATTCTCTAGACACAAGAGAGAGACAAATATTTTGAAGAAAAAATGTGGACTCCGACTTTTCTTGAAATAGCTATAGTATAACTATTGTAACCTAGCTTTTGGGTCTGGCCGAGGTTGGGGGTCAGCGTAATAAGGTTCTGTGGCCTTAGCCTTGAGCAAGATTAGAGACGGGGTGGTTTCTAATCAGTAAGAGTCTTACACTTCCTCTTGCCGGCCCAGGGCGAGAGAAATCTGCTCAAGTAGTCTATTTTTTGGAGTTCAAGAAGGGATCAGGTGTATTACGGATTTAACGTTCAAAAGGGCCTGGGTTTAAATGAAATAAATGACTGAATTTCACGGGGCTTCATTTTGTCACTATGATCTTTGTACATGCGTAGAACTAAGAGAGAATATTCATACGAAACGAAAAAAAACCTAACATAAAGAAACTACAGCAAAATAATCGACTATTCAACCACCAGGTCTACTTCGGCTAACATCATCACCGGTTGGAGTCATGTACACGAGTGATTTCATCTCGGGAACACGACAGGAGGTGACGGCTACTTACAGGGCAACCTGTTGTGCACCACGAGTGTTGCTGAACGCTGTCGACGCTTATGGGAACACAAACAGCTATATCATTGACAGTTCCAGTAAGTATTATAACTAATTTAAGTACTTTAAGTGTGGCAGAGCCATGACACGAATGGGTCGGTTCGACACGGCCTCACAGAAAACCCGCGTGAAACAACCACAGCGTTGTGTTTCGCCATGTGAGTGAGGTTACCGGCTCAATCCTTCCTCTACCCCAATCCCTAAACAACAAAATCCCTTTTTTTATGTAATCGTCGGCAAAACGAGCAGACGGATTATCTAATGGTAAGCAATCAGCGCCGCCCATGGACACTCGCAACGGAGGAGTTACGAGTGCGTTGCCGACCTTTTAGGGATTAGGGATTTGGCGATTTAGGGATTGAGGAGGGATTGGGGGAGGGGAAGGATTGGGCCTCCGGTAACCTCACTCACATGGCGAAACACAACACAACCCTTATCCTCAAAAAGTCGGTAACGCACTCGTAACTCCTCTGTTGCCTGTGTCCATGGGCAGCGCTGAAACTCTTACTTTAAACTACTCAAATTTCATATTTTTCTAGCTGATTGCCCAAAAAAGAGTATAATATTCGATGCGAAAAAACATGGTCGTCACCACACGATCTCATGGCAAAATTCGACAAAAAGGTTGTTCAAGTAGTCAAATAAGATCCTATTGTTATTATTTTTGCAATTCAACTCATACACCTCTCTGTAGGTTCGGCAATGACCTTTAACCTCCCCTTCCCTCCCCCTCCTACTTCAAACACCAACCCGCATGCGTCTAAACTGCACCAGTATTGATTTAGGACAAAGTTTAGATCTAGGTATGCTTAGGTATAGGTCTAGTTCTCATCTACATGCCTAGGACATGACGTGACTCGGTGTTTCTGAGTTTGTCAGTCAGGATTTCTAACAAGGATGAAGGATTTAGTTCCCAAAACAATACGATAGCTTCCAACTAGTCAAATTAAATACTTTTACTGAAATGTCAAAACTGATACTTTTTTTATTTATTTTGTACCAGCATCCTCCTGCAGCTTCAAACGCGTACTTATATAATGTTTCCAAGGATTTTAAATACAGCAGCGTTTAAAGCGATAGCTCAACTAAGATACGCAAATCAGCATTTAGGAACATCGTAGTAAGACTGCACGGTCGGTTGGCGTGGTGGCTGGGCCACTGGCTGCCGAGCAACGAGTCGCGGGTTAGATTACCGCACGGAACTCTTTGTGTGATCCACAAATTTTGTTTCGAGTTTGGGTGTGATGTGTATGTGAAATTGTATGTTTGTTACCGCATCCACGACACAGGAGATAATCCCAATGTGGGGCAACGTTTTATAAAAAAAAAAACAAAAAAATATTGTTGATGAAGCAAATAAAAAACAATTCTTCCTTCTTCCTCTTTCAGATCACCTCACAGGAGCAGCGATAGCGGCTATCGTCCTTGGAGTACTACTGGCTATAGCGCTGATAGTCCTCCTGGTCTTCCTCATAATATGGTGTGTGAGGAAACGGAAAGCATCGAGAGAACTACCCTCTTACAATACATCGAGAAATTAAGAAAACATTGCCATTAAAAACACCCTCATTTGATCCTCTTTCAACCAAACCAACTTTATAATAACTAGCTTTCGCCCTCGGCTTTGCATGCGAATAAAAGTAACTAGCGGTCGCCCGCGGCTCCGCCCGCGTGTATGTCAAATTTTCTCTACGTCCAAACCTTTTCTGGACTTCCACGAATAATTCAAGACCAAAATTAGCCATATCGGTTAAGGCATTGTTGAGTCATATATTATAACATTACAACGAAAAGCGGCATTGATTTTTATTTATACATATAGATGTATCCCGGGTTTTTTTAAAACAGCAGCGTTTTAAGCGATAGCTCTACTAAAATACACTAATCAAGTATAATTTATAGCCTAATAGCACTCAAGAACATTGTAGCTATATATCAGTGAAAGAATTTTGGCAATCCGACCAGCGGTTCCAAAGATTACTCCCTAACCACAAACTTACAAAAACTTTACCTCTTTAAAATATTAGTATTGCCTGTTTCGTCAAAATCACTAGAGATGTATAAAAAACAAAGTCGCTTTCTCTGTCCCTATATCCCTATGTACGCTTAAATCTTTAAAACCACGCAACGGATTTTGGTGCGGTTTTTTAATAGATAGAGTGATCGAAGAGGAAGGTTTCTATGTATAATAACATCCATTAAATAGTGGAGAAATTTAGTTCCAGCATTGTACCCGTGCGAAGGCGGGGTGGATCGCTAGGACTATAAAGAGGTTTTTCGAAGGAGGATTTCGTAAAAGGCTCATGTACTTAAAAGCAAAAATGTTAATACGATGTGATGATATATGTTGAAGTGATTTAATATTTAAGTTACCCTTAGTTTAAGTTAAGTTATACATAACTTATGTTTTAGACGAAAAAAAACTGGTTTATTTAAATTTATTTACAAAAACGAGTTTAAACTCGAAGAACAGCATTTGAGACACCATTTCCAAAATAATGTACCTAACCAATTATATTATAAGTAAAATGGTGTATATGTATAGGTTACCTAAACAAAATTCGATTTCAAAACGACACACTGATACGCACATTAACAATTCGTATGACGTCTAACGTCATAGTAAAATGGCATGATTCAAAAATCGCAAGTGAAAAAGAGACAAATATGAAAAAGTGTGGCTAGTTAGCCACATTTTAATGTGTCACTTGCTGAGCGCTTGTAACCTATCTACACCTTTTTACTTATAATATCGTTGTACCTAACATAATTGAAAAATCTATCTAAATCTGTCAAGCAGTTTTGGAGTTAGCGTACAACACACGCTATCCAGTAGAATGCAGAAGCTACAGAGCGATACCTACTATGTTTTTTTACATAATTACATAGCTCATTGTGTAGCATATAAACCATCATACGGACGGAGATTAGCAAATAATTAAATCAACCAAATTGAAACATGAACCATATTAATACGTAAAACACGTTTGAACGAAAGAAAGAAAAACATTAATTTCTGCGCCAGCGCACACACATAAAACAAAAAAATATTTAAGCTTCTTTACTTCTTCTTCTTTTAAATAAAGATTGAAAAAAAATGTCGTCTATGTTCCACACAGTATGACATTATGCGTTTCAAATCATTCAAATAATAATTGTATTTGACTTTTAGAAGACACGCTTATGGTTGGTCACAATTTCAATTTGTCGATTGTACATTAATGTATGAGGAGGGGCAAAGTATCAATTTTAAAACGGATGGACGCTCTCTATTTGATAGGACCCTTCGTTAACGAACATAAAAATCAATTGAATAAATTGACTGTGAATCTGTACGCGTATAACTACAGAATGTCTGCACAGATTACGATGATTTTTTGATTAGGTTGCTCCGGCTAATAGAATCAATACAACCTCGGAAAACATAAAGTCATGAAAACGATTTAATATTTTATAAACTTTTGCTTGTCGTTTAAAAATACGTACCTAATACAGTAAAAAAAATGTTTATGTAAGTATCAAAGTATAGGCACTGAAAAAGTACTTAAATTAGCTTATAAGCATAAAGAACCAGTTTTTTTATAATTTAATTTAATTCTAAAAAACTATAATAAACGCCATTTTTGTTTTTATTATCATTAAAGATATAATTTAATATTAACTTTTTAGCGGGAAATATTTATGTGAGAAATGTCAATAATCTAAGCATTTTTTTTTTAGAAATGAAAAATTTTAAAACCATTTTATCATTTTAATCAGCCAGTTAGAAAAAAGAAGAACATCTATTTTTGTTCTTTTTTTATCCATAAATAAATAATAAATTTATAATTTTATAAATTAAAAAAATAATATGAAAACTTTTTTATATACTCTTAGGGCTGATTTTTCAATAGTCAGATAAATGTTATCTGAGAAATAAAATTGTTGCTGTCACTGTCTTATACAAACATTCTGACGAGACAGCATCATTATTATGCCCCAGGTAACTTTTATCTAATCATTAAAAAATAAGCGTTTAAATAAATAAAATTTTTCCTTGCTTTGACAAAAACTATTTAATATATATTTTTCTATTTATTATCTATTTAGTTTAAGTTTTTAAATAACTAACATAAAATTGGAGGATAAAAATATTCAAAATGCAAAAAGCCACATTAAAACCTTTTTTTTTATATTTGTATATTTATGTACATTAATACTAGTTTCAGCCAGCTGTTTCGGCAGAGGTATCAACGTACAAAATAACCTATGTGTTATTCCAGACTATAATCTATCTCTGTGCCAAATTATATTCAGATCCGTTCATTCGCTTTTACGTAAAAGAGTAACAAACATCCATCCATACTTACAAACTTACGCGTTTATAATATTCAATAATTTGTAAGTTTGGGCACGCGTATCTACGGAACAACTGGTTCGAATTAAACAACTGTTTCTGTGTTGAGATAGTCCATATATCGAGGCTATAAACACATCACACTACAATCAATAAGGGCAACCATCATCAACATAACCTATTCCTTATGCATTTTAAATATTTTTATTCTACAAAATAAGTAATAAAAAAAAAGTATTCCCTTAATAATAAAACGGGTAGTATATGTTTAAATAATAATAATAATAAGTAAAATAGTTTATTAAAAAGAGAAAAGAGAAAGCCATATTTTGTAATGTAAAAAGAAACAATTTATGTAATAAATGTTTGTAATGAAAAGTTTCGTATTTTTATTGTTTCATGCGACTGTAAAATATTACTTACTATAGCAGATTGGATTTAGGTTTTCTAATAAAATTCGAATATTGCAAATTTTATTGACGATTCCTCTTTAACTCTAGCATAAGATTAGATTTGCTGCTGTTAGGCAGTGGCTGGTTTGTTTTTGTGAGGGGAAAATCATCAAAGGACTTCTCCCACCTACTGTCAGACTCTTACTGAGTAAAAACCCCCCGTTCCTTCTCCTGCTCTAGGCCGAGGTCGCGGTGCTTCATTGCACTTACCCCGCAACCCCGGCTGAACATCAGCCCTATAGGACAACGTCTGTGGTGGTCCATTGGCTCTTTGAGGCGCGCGCGGAACGCTACGCGCCGTACGCTCGGGCCTGGTTCTGGTCGGGCGGCGAGCTTCCCTTATTAGTCGTCCGCAGACCCGCGCTTATGGTGGCCAGAGATCGTCTCTCGATCCCCGACGCCCGGAGTGGCGCCTGCTGCGGCATGAGGAGCTACGGGCTAACATTGAAAAAGTTTCGCGGATTGAAGATTCCTCAGCATGATCATCTTCTATCACGATCACATGGCAATACCGCATCAAAACAAGCACCACTAGATGCATACCTACGCCAGATCAAGAAGAGAGACAAGACGACAATTACGAGGACCGAAGAGGCAACGCAAGCATTCGAACAATGACGCGCCAGTAACTCTGACTGCCAATAGACCACCACAGACGGGGCCCTATAGGGCTGGCGTTCAGCCGGGGTTGCGGGAATAACGCAAGAAAGACACCGCGACGAAGGAACGGGGTGTTTTTAGTCAGTAAGATTCTGACACTCCGTCACGGCGAACCCTGATAACAAGAAGTAAATTAATGATTTTACCCTCACAAAAAGAAGTGTGCACAGTTGACGCGATGGCTGGGCAACTGGCTACCGTACCTAAGTATCACGGATTAGAATCTCGGATGGAACGACTCTGTATGATTTACAAATTGTTCCCGATCTGTGCGTGTTGTATGTTCGTAAACGCAACCGGCACAGGTGTGGGGTAACAAATAAAATTTTAAAAAGTCCCATAGGAATATGCAGTGCCGGCGTTAAGGGGGGGGGGGGGGGGCGTAATGGGGCGGTGGCTCATGGCGACAAATTCTATGGGGAGCCAAGGTCTGAAGTTAGAGTCTCTTGCCTCTCCTGGTGCAAACCCTCAGAACTGTACTCTACGCTCTGTACATATGCATATTTTTTATTCATTTGTTTTTTATTTTACTTGTGGTCAGCAAAATTCTAACACTTGATATAGCTTCCCTCAAGTTGGCGCCACAATATTTGCCCAGAGTGTCAGTGGCCTTTACACCGGCACTGGGAATATGATAGCAACAATTGTATGCGCAAACCAAATCTCAGGCTAAAGCTAGCCAGCTAGGTAAAGTACGATAAATTGGTCATAACGTCAGACAAAACCATGACCTCATCTCTTGTCTTCAAAGTGCTAATTTTTAGACCGCGTAGGTAGGTAGGTAGGTAATATTTTTATCACACATAACACAATCAATCAAAAATCAACAGTGAAAGAAAACATCGTGAGGAAACCTTTTTTTGTAAGGGGAAAATCTGACTTCTCCCACCCAGGATAAGGGTTAGAGGGAGTGTCAGACTCTTACGGACTAAAAAAAAAACCCGTTCCTTTTCCTGCTTTAGACCGAGGCCGCATCATGAGGAAACCTGGACTTCAATTCGTAATTGTAAGTTTGAAATCGCCAATCGGCCTTGAGCAAGCTCAAACCTTCCCCATATGAGAAGAGGCCACTTATTGGACGATGATGATGACAAAATCAATATTAAAGATATAACAGTTACTCATCCAATATCATCCCGAATATCTGCAGCTTAAAAGCACAAAGTAATCTATGCACTTGGAACACAGTTGGAAAAATCATCCAATAATTTAGCTTCTCCCGGTTCGAGAGAGAATATCAGTCTCTTCCTGACTAAAACCTACCACATTCCTTCCCCTGCTGCGAACCAGGGCGCGGTACATCATGATGATTGCACCCACAAAACCACCTGGACTTTGCGCCAATTGGACCCCGTCTGTGGTGGTCTTATATCTCTTTGAGGCTTGCATGAATAATGCTAAGTTTTTTTTTTATGTAATAGGTCGGCAAACGAGCAGACGGATTACCTGATGGTAAGCAATCAGCGCCGCCCATGGACACCCGCAACGGAGGAGCTACGAGTGCGCTGCCGTCCTTTCAGGACTTAGTGGTTTGGAGAGTTAGGGATTGAGGAGGGTCAATCCCTCCTCGGATCCTCCTCGGAGGCCCAATGGCCTCCGGTAACCTCAATCACACGGCGAAATACAACGCTGTGGTTGTTTCACGCCGGTTTTCTGAGAGGCCGTGGTATCACTCCGGTTGAGCCGACCCATTCGTGCCGAAGCTTGGCTCTCCCACACTAAGCTCCCGGAGATCGTCTCGAGAGTCCGTCTCGATGCAAGGATCGTGTCATCACGCGTTTCACCTCTACCTTAGCCAAGATGACTGTTTCAAACGGAGGTGGCGGATTCCTAGTCCTAGTCTCGCGCTATGGCATGACTTGAACTAAGGCCAGACGCGAGAGGTCGCTGTCGAACCTATACACTACAGCCTCCTTTTATAATTTTTAACATTCACAAAATAAACTTGGCTTACTTTAACGGCACGGTTGGTGTGGTGGCTGGGCAACTGGCTGCCGTGCAACGTGTCGGGGGTTCGATTCCCGCACGGCACAACTCTTTGTGTGATCCAAAAATTGTTGTTCCAGGTCTGGGTGTGATTTGTTTGTAAAATTGTATGTTTGTAACCGCTCCCACGACGGAGGAGACATTCTAGTGTAGAGCAACTTTTTAAAAAGAACTAAAGCTTTTGGCCTATCTGAAGGCCATTGGGGGAAGGCTATGTTATTATGATGAGCATAATGACTACACTATTTTTTTTATTGCAGTAGTGCAGTCTAATAATTGCACATATTTCTGGTATCATTCTCACAAAGAACAAGGTTTGAACTTAGTACACTTACCCAGTGCCAATTAAAAATAAATATGCACCCATCTATACTAATATTATAAAGAGATAAAATTTGTAAGTTTGTATGTAGGGAGTAATCTTTGGAACCGCTGGTCGGATTTCCTAATTTATTTCGCTTATAGATAGCTACAATGTTCCTGAGTGCTACAGGCTATTAAACATCACGCTACGATTAAATAGAGCCGGGCAGCGGGTGAAACCGCGCGAGAGTAGCTAGTCAATTATATGATGTAAGTTATAGCTCTCAATTTGAAAATCCTGCTGTTGTCCACCCAAAAGTTGGAGCAGTGCAACAGATGCAAGAATAAAAGAACTCAACAACCACTGCCTCACAATAACAACAATTACTTGATTATGTAAAATCTGTCCTTATTATCAGTCACAAGGCACAAGAATATAATAAAATTGCTTTATTTCAATATGAAAGAAAAACAAACTTACACATTCGCATTAATAATATTATATATCTAGTGAGGAGGTAAGGAAGTTGTCATTTATCTTACATGGACACAAAATTTAGTATAATAATTATTTATATAGAGTTAGAAAAAACTTGATTTACATATTTAATAGTGAAATTGTAGAAAATAAGAAATTTTATCTTTTAATTAAGTCTACATAAGGGTATATCATTCATTGAAAGCAAATATATTATCAAATAGAAAACTTTGCCATACCTTAACTCGGAACTAAGACTACAAAATAAGTTTGCTAGTTTAAATTAATATTGAAATGAACCTAATAGGTACAAATAAGCTCTGCTACGCCCTTAGCATACAACCATGTATAAAATGGATAATAGCAGGAAAAAACACAACCAAACCATAAATATTTAGCTGGTTATCAAAACTGTTTGGTGGGTTAAACCAAAGACAATTTTGTTATATTTATTTACTCACAAGTGTGGCATCATAAAAGTACTTCTCCATCCTTTTGAATTTAGAACGAAAGGAGAATCTTAATTCTGGCGTGAAACCATACTCAAAGGGAGCATTCTTGTATGATTTGTATAAGAATGACATTGCTATCACTGGACCTGATATAAACACAAATAAACACTTTCACACGTAATAAACACAGTTTATTTACTAAATAGATTACACTCGCGTACCATTTAACACTATAACAAGTACTGAAAACCGTTTAATAGCCAAGAATTAGCGTGAAAATCGCGAATAGTGACATTGGAATCACGAAAAACTATGTCAGTTATTTTGGCTTGTTTCGACGCTCAACGTCACGAAAAACGTGCTTGTAGCGTACACATAGGATAAAAATAAATAATAGTACTCACCTGATCTCGTGATCAGTCCCTGGGTAGCCGCAACGGGAATTAAAACTGCGTTATGCGTCAAGTCTTCAATTGAGAGTCCCGTGACGGCGGTGGACAAGAGCGGGTTTTTAACAATGTTCCTGTTCGGGCAGTCGCCGAAACTTTTATCTGACATGTTGTTAACTATTTTATTGACCGGTTGATGAGAAAATTTTCACGTTTTCACACATTTGGAGGTCATAAATAGGTAATTAAATTACATAGAGTTACGTGTCACTTGCATATTTTGACAACTTGACAGATGACAAGTTATTGACAACAAGCTGGTTGGTGTCCTTTGATTATTTGACTGACAAAAAATGTGTAAAATGTAAATAATTTGCATTCAAGTTGCATTTTTAGTGGAATTGTAAAAAAAGTTTTATTTTAGATTGGCTTTTATTTTAGATTGGTTTTTAATGAAAATTGCTCTGTTTTGTTTATTTAACGTGTGATTGTGTGTGAATGTGTGTTTTGAAACTTAAAAAACTATGTTTTCTACTTACCGCAAAGATTAACACATTTCATTAGAATGCCGATGTCTTGTTTGTGATTAGTTTTACTAAATAAGCATTAAATACACCTTTTAAATAAATACAGTTACTTTAATTATCTTCGAACGCGTAATAGCACAAAAAAATATATTTGTTGATATCGTGAAACGAAAAACACTAACACCAAACGTCACATGTCAAAATTTTATCATCTGTCGTTGTTATTTACAAAACTTGTGTCGAGTTTCGAAAAACGCTATTTAAGCAAAATAATACATTATCTGAATAAAAACTGACGATGGAAGAGGAGAAAAAGGATGACCCGCCACCAATTAAACGATACAGGCGTGAGGAGAAATCTTCGGAATCGGAAGAAGACTTGGATAACTATGAACCTTATGTTCCTGTTAAGGAAAGAAAAAAACAACAGTTAATGAAGCTCGGGAGACTCGGACAGCTTGCTGCAGAGGCTGCTGCTGAGCCTAAGAGCTCCAGCGACAATGATCCAGACGATGAGAGTAAGTAAAGCAAAAGAAGCCTGTAATTTGTATGATGCCCAAAATGCACACAGACCTTTATAATCTTTTTGGTTGTAAGCTTTCAATGCTGCATCACCAACGTTAGAGCGTTACCGACCAGGAATATACTCTTTTCATGTAGGTATATTTAAAAGAAGAATGAGTGTGCAGGTTAATAGTACCAATGTGAATTTTTCCGAATTGTATCTACTTTCTATAATTATTCAGACACCACTGACTGATGGAGGAAAACATCGTGAGGAAACCTGGACTTTTAATTACTAATTATAAGTTTGAAATCGCCAACCCGCATTGAGCAGGCGTAGTGATTAATGCTCTAACCTTCTCCATGTGAGAAGAGGCCTTTGCTCAACAGTGGGCACTTATATGCTGATGATGATGAATGAATGTTCAATCAAGGCCCTACTTGATTGAATATAATTTGTTTTATTGAGTTTTTAGCTGATTTTCCCATTACATGGCACATCGTTACACTTTAAAAAACCTCTATGTTTTCGTCATATTCTATTCTTCCCTACTAAACTTAATAAAGAACATCTTAATCCTTACAGCATCTCAAGAAGAATGGGGACGTCGGTACAATGTCTCACTGTTAGACCAGCATTCAGAACTGAAGAGGCTAGCTGAAGCGAGGGCCCTGTCTGCAGCAGAGAGGCAGGCAAGAGAAGAAGAACATATCCTGGAGAGTGTTGCACAGAGTAAAGCACTTATGGGAGTCGCCGAGTTGGCCAAAGGTATGAAAACTATATTTTTCGATTTAACCTTTCAATCGTGGTCATTCGAGACAATAGGTGCGTGAAAGCCGGCGTTCATTTGTGGTATGATGAATTAATTACGTAAATTTTCGTCGATGTGGCTTGACTTATTTCAAGCTACGTTTGGGGCTCATAGACATGTTATGTAGCACAGACGAACTGTTTTAACATGTCTCATTAGCTAGAGCTACAATCTTCTTAGTCGTGCACTCTTGACAGTGTGGTCGTGGTCATGTGTCGGTCGAGTCTTGCGCCACCGCCTCTCTTGCGATGCGATGCCATGAACTTCTATGTTTGGCGGCTTGGGAGTTTTCGTTGACGCTAAGAGACCTACAATACAAAACATATTTTTTTTTGTTCCTGAGTGCTATACGCTGTAAAACATCACGCTACGATCAAATGGAGCTGAGCAGCGGGTGAAACCGCGTGAGAGTATCTAGTTTTACAATAATTAGCTACTGAATGAAATAAGTGACAACATGTCTCTTGAAGATCGCGGCATGGGAATCGAGAATATAATTATATTCTTACTGTCTCGCGATATTTCATTAGTAATAATAAGTATATCAATTTTTTTATTAATTTTAAACTATATTAAAATTTTACGTAAATATTATAAGTATGTAAAGTTCAAACGCGGTCGCGCGGTGCCTCGTAAGTAGTAATAAAAAAAAACTAATGAGTTTCTACTCATATAAAAATTGTTGTTTGTTTGTTTGTTTTGACAGGTGTTACAATGTCAGTGGCTTGCAGCTAGTACCATTCAATGCCAGTAAATATTTACATTATTAGCAAAACATTATTTTTATTCGTATTAGGTATTATAATAGCATTGTTATATTTTATTATTTTTACTGCATTTTTTTATGTGATAGAACGACAAACGAGTTGACGTATTACCTGATGGTAAGCAATTAGCGCCGCCTATGGACACCCGCAACAACAGAAGAGTTAGTGTGTTTCTGACCTTTTGGGGAGTTGGGAAAGATGGGAGAGGAGAAACCTCCGGTAACGTCACTCAAACGGCGAAACAACGATGTGGTTGTTTCACGCCGGTTTTCTGTGAGGCCGTAATATCACTCCGGTCGAGCCGACCCTTTTGTGGCGAAGCTTGGCTCTCCCATACCTAAACTGACGGTCCACCAAGGCACATTTATTTTTATATGGCATGAAGTCACGGGTATAAGTTAGTTAATACTCAAAACCAGGTTAATTTAATAAACCAGGTTAGTTAATACTCAACATCTCTGGTGGAAACGCAGCCTTGAAAGAAGCTCTGTAACCGTAACCGAAACTATACGGATATAACGGATATTGATATAAAAAAATATCCCTAACCTAACCGAATCCAAAATGGAAGTTTCGGACAATATCGGATAGGGACGGAGCCTAATTGAGACTCGTTACGTTTATATTAGGGTATTTATCTGTTTTATCTGTTTACTTTTATTTAATTCTTTAATCTACATATATAAAAGAAAGTCGTGTTAGTTACACCACTTATAACTGAAGAACGGCTGAACCGATTTAGCTGAAAATTGGCAGGGAGGTAGTTTAGAGTCAGGAGAAGGACATAGGATTGGATAGAGTTGGTAGAGTAGGTGAGGTAGAGTAGGTTAGGTAGAGCAGGTAGGGTAGGTAGAGCAGGTAGAGTAGGGTAGGTAGGGCAGGTAGAGTAGGGTAGGTAGAGCAGGTAGGGTAGATAGGGTAGGTAGAGTTGGGTAGGTACTCAAATGACGGGAGCGACGCCGCGGGGAAGAGCTAGTGTTATAATATATTAATTTGACTTGACCGTTATTCGAAGCTTATTTAATTGAGATAGGCACTACGTTTCCCGCCTTCACATTTCTATATATATCCATCTCTTTCTAAAACCTCACTTCCGCTTGGCAGTGGTAGGGAGGCTCGTAAAGCGAGCCTCGCCATTTTGAATTCATTGGCGTCTCTTTTCCCGCCGTGATCGGTCGTCTCGTGACGACACGTCTTAGCATATCTAATTTTTTTTTATAAATATTCCTAACGGTTTTATTTGAATTTAAATAAAATTTATATTAAATTTATATCAAAGTTTAATCTTTCGATCTTAATAATTTTAAATATGGAAAATTTGGATAATGATGCTGATAGAGTGGCTAGTGCGGTTCCTCAAGTACGTTCTTCACCGCGGAAGCGGCGAGTTCGGTCGAGGAGTTCTAGCAGCTCGAGTTCAAGTTGTTCAAGTTTTGAAAGCAGTTCCTCGACTAGCGGAGGCAGCCCAAAGATAAGTCGCCGCAACAAGAAAAGGTGGGGCAAGCGTAAGCGGCTCTCCAAACGTAAATTTCGGAAACTCACTAAAGAAGTACGAAACCTTCATCGGCGAATCGCTAGCCAGGATAGCGGTCAACGCGTGAGTACTAATTTGGATTATGATGCCATCTCTCTAATGTCTAATATTAACGAAAATAGTTACGAACAAATGCTTGATGTTGAACCTAGTAGTTTCAGTGCAAGTGGTGATCAAGAATTTACCTTATCTCTCCAAACTAAGCTAAAAGAGCCTTCTATGCCAAAGGCTCCAGAAAATTATATAAAATTGTTATGTGATTATCAGCATTTAGGTAAAAGTGACTGGAATGAAATCAGGTATTCAGAAACCCAAAAATTATATAATTATTCACCGGGTTACACAGATATTGAAATGAATGAAGAAGTTAAAGCATTTGAGTCTCCTCGTCATCTCGTGCATGCTGATAAGGCTTTCGCAGCCTTGACCATGTGTGTGCTCAAACAAAGGGACGCTTTGCAAGGAACCCTTCAAGAACTCTTACAATGGGCAAGAAATAGTGTATCGCTTAGTTATGACACTTTACTTCAAAAAGTCAGTGACCTTTTTTCCACAGGAGATTATAGTAGATGTTCCTCAGACTTACTACAGATCATTTGTGGGCATCGTGCTGAGATCCTTCAAATGCGACGAGATTGTGTCACTAAACAGGTAAAGGACCCGTTGATGAAGGCCAGTTTAAAGAAAATTCCTCCAACGTGTACCAATTTGTTCAACGCAGAGAAGTTCACTGCTGCTATTGAAAAATCTGGCGGAGTAAGAAAATGTTTTTGGCCGTTGCAAAAAGGTAACACGTCTTCTGCCTCGCAGGCGGATCCAAATAAGTTTCGTGGCCCCTCGCAGGGGTCCAAGCCTTACAATAAGTCCTTGCAAGGATTTTCTCGCAATGCTCAGGCATGCCAACATATTACCACACATTCGCAATGTGTTGGAAGTGACCCACCTGCGCAAGGTGGTTGCAGCCACAGTAATCCACCTCCGCAAGGTGAATCTAACCCTCGTGGTCATGCTGCTCAATATAATTCGGTCGCACCGAATAATCGCAGTAACTTTCGTGGCCGTCCGAATGCTCGGCAAAATAATCAATCGAAGCATGTGCGAAAACGCGCGTTATCTCCCCAGCGGAATAACGACAATAAAAGACGTAAGTATTGACTCGTTCAGAGCAGGCCGTCTCCTGCATTTTGCGGACCAATGGGAACAAATGAATGCACCAAAGTACATTCTAAAAATAATATCCGGGTATCGCATACCCTTTTGCCAAAAACCACCGCTTGTTTACCCAAACCTTGTCAGAACCAACCTAAATGTTCCAGAGCCGCCGAAATGACAAGTATCATAAACAAAATGCTAGTTCAGGGCATTCTGGAGCGGGCGGTTGCTTCGCCAAGCTTCCTGTCATCGATGTTTCTTGTCCCCAAAGGCGACGGCTCGAGTCGACCAATATTCAATTTAAAGACACTCAATTCTTACATCATAACGGATCGATTCAAACTGATAAATGTGAATCGCATCCCGGATTTTTTGCAACCAAAGGACTGGCTATGCAAAATCGATCTCTCTCAGGCCTATTTTCATGTACCTGTGGCCCGGAGCCACAGAAGGTTTCTACGTCTAGTTTATCGCAACGAATTGCTAGAAATGACCTGTTTACCCTTTGGTCTGAGCACAGCGCCCAAGACCTTTGCCACGCTAACCAATTGGATAGCCCAGACACTCAGGCAACGAGGTGTGAGGATAATAGTCTTTCTCGACGATTTTTTGATAGCTCACCAGGACGAAATCAAGCTCCGGGGTCATGTAAAAAATTTGCTCAATACCCTGGAGACGTTAGGCTGGTTGATCAATTACGAAAAGTCGATCATCACGCCTTCAAAGAACTTAGTCTTTCTAGGGATTTATTGGGATCCATGGGCGAATCGCAAACGACTTCCCGACGAAAAAATTCCTGCTCTTGTATCGAAAATCGATCATTTGCTGCGGAAGGAGCGCACGACACTCAAGGAGCTCCAAAGCCTCGTGGGTCTACTCAATTTTGCGAGCTTCACTGTTCCGAAAGGAAGACTCAATTTTCGAGCGCTTCTGAGCTTATTGAACGTAATTTTGAAGTCGAATCACAGGATATTGCACAACTTACATCGCGGTGCTATAGAAAACCTGATATGGTGGCGTCAAAATTGCGTCAGCCATACACATGCCGCCTCCTATGCATTTCCTCACAACAGATGCATCGGACATTGCTTGGGGAGCTCGCCTGGACAATCTCTCACTGTCGGGTCTGTGGTCAGAAGCCGAGAAAGATCTCCATTGCAACCAAAAGGAAATGATAGCAATCCTAAGAGTTTTGGAAGATCATTGTCAGCTCCTGAAACACAAGACGATTTTGATTCAGAGCGACAACAAGTCGGTAGTTGCATATCTACGTCACGAGGGCGGCACCAAATCAGCTCCTCTCCTGGACTTAACCTGCAAGGTTTTCCAAATCATAGAACAATATCAAATGCACATGAAAGTCTTTCACATACCAGGTATATACAATGCCCACGCAGATCATCTGTCGAGGTTTCGCATAACTCCCGAGTGGCATCTGTCGGTAGAATGCACGAACAAAATATTCTCCAAATGGGGAGTTCCACTGATCGATCTTTTCGCGTCCAAGCGAGCTCATGTAGTGTCGAATTACGTGTCACTAGACCAAAAAAGACGACCAAGCCCTGTTTTACGATGCATTCTCCCGAACGTGGAATTACAATCTAGCGTGGTTGTTCCCTCCACCTTTTCTGATTCCCAAAGTCCTAGGTTACCTCAATCAAGCACAGGGAACGTACTTACTGGTAGTACCTCGGGGGAGCGAGTGTTTTGGCGACCCGATATCAAATCGCGTGCCCTAGCAGCCCCATTCACAATATATCACCTAGAGAAAGTTTTGATCGACACGACAACAGGACTACCACCGCCGAACGTCCACAAAATGACTCTGGAAGTCTGGAAATGTGGGGGTGGTCTGGGATGTTAAGATCCTGGAATCATAATCAATTAGAGCTTCTTAAGAAGTCGTGGCGTCCCTCTACACGTAAAGTTTATGGTATTGCTTGGAGGAGATGGCTAGTTTGGTGCGAAACGCATCAGATTAGCCCTTCAACTCCAACAGCAAGCGATTTAGCTAGATTTCTATCGGATCTCCATTTAATAAATAAATTATCATACAATTCTATTTTGTTACACAAATCTGTGGTTTCAACCCTTTGTAACCCAGACTCTTCCGGCCAGTTAAGTTCAAACGTCCTAGTAAAACATGTCTTAAAGTCTATAGCATTGCAGAAATCAGTTCCTCACGGTAAGCCCCCTATTTGGAACATAAACGACCTCGCTAATTTCCTGGACAGTAAACGCATCGATGAAAATAATATTTTCCAAGTGCAGAGACATACAGCTGCTCTTCTTCTCTTGTGCTCCGGTAGAAGAATACATGATTTGACTTTACTCAGAGTTGACTCAAATAATTATTCTAATCAAGATGATGTTGTAATTTTTTGGCCGGTTTTTGGATCGAAAACTGGTACGGTAGATTACAGACACTCTGGTTGGAGATTAATTTCAAATAAATGTAATAAAAATCTAGACCCGGTCTATTGGGCTAAGCATTCGATCTCGCTTCTCGAAAATCGAAGAAATGCTGCAAATTGTAGTAATTTGTTTATTAACATTAGAGGTGCACCTAAACCTGCATCGAAAACCCTAATTGCAGGCTGGATCAAGTCCCTGTTAACAGAAGCCGGTATTCGGGCATCTCCGGGGAGTATTAGGTCAGCTGTTGCCTCTAAAAATTGGGTCGATAATTACCCCCTCGAGGAAATTCTTGCTAGAGGAAATTGGCGATCCGAAAATACATTTGGCAAATTTTATAAGCGCGAGGTTAGACCCGCTACTAACCGTGTGTCAATAACAGCATTATTTAATCCAGTTGATTAGAAATAATGTAATTACTTTATCTTTTGTATAATCATTATAATTGATGTTGTAAACTCAATATGATTTATTATTTATATTTTTTGTCTTGATCATCAAATATAAACTGTCTAATACTTATGTTTTACTTATTCATGCCTATATCAATTTGATCTCAAATTACCTACATATTAATACCTAATATATCACATTGGCGTCTTCATCACTTCCACCAGGCGATAACAAACACGTCTCAATTAAATAAGCTTCGAATAACGGTCAAGTCAAATTAATAGAAGCGTTTTACCTACCAATAAAACGCATATTAATTTACTTACCTTATTCGAAGCTTATGAACAAGTTCTGCCTGGTAATTGGACTCAATGAATTCAAAATGGCGAGGCTCGCTTTACGAGCCTCCCTACCACTGCCAAGCGGAAGTGAGGTTTTAGAAAGAGATGGGTATATATAGAAATGTGAAGGCGGGAAACGTAGTGCCTATCTCAATTAAATAAGCTTCGAATAAGGTAAGTAAATTAATATGCGTTTTATTGGTAGGTAAAACGCTTCTATTATCATTGTGTTATAATATATTGACTTGAAGGTCCAGTTGAAAACCAGCGCCAGACAATAACCGCCTGGCATCGAAGCTGAACTGGGCCTATTTGTCCAACGCTGAGACACGCATCACTGTTTTTTTTATTTTTTTATTATTTTTGTTTTGATTAATTTTTACTGGTTTTTTTTATCTACTTTTGTATCTCTGTCCAGGTTGTGCAAATAAAATTATTTCTTTCTATATTTTACTTTTGAAAAACCTTAAAGTTTTAATATCTGTAACCGAAATTATCCGAAACTGACGAATAATCCGAAATTTCATATCTATAACATCTCCACTCATAACACCATTCGACATCCCCAGGTATTCAGTACGAGGAACCGATAAAAACGTCATGGCGTCCACCACGGTGCATACTCGAACTACCTGAAGAAAGACACGAAAGGGTGCGAAGACAGCTCCGAATCCTGGTCGAGGGTGAAGATGTACCGCCTCCGATCAGAACCTTTCAACATATGAAGTTTCCTAAAGGTAAGGTCTTATAAAGTCTAGCTTTTGCCCGCGAGTCCGTTCGCGTGGAAAAGTGACATCCTGCAGATTTTTTGTTTAAAAACTATCCTATGTCCTTTCTAGAGTTCCAAACTATGTCTGTACCAATTTTCATAGCAAACGGTTCAGTAGTTTAGGCGTGAAGAAAAGACAGACTGACAGACAAAGTTACTTTCACATTTATAAGACTAGATTTTTACTGTTCCTCCCAAGTTCAGAAAAGGCTAGAAGTCCCATCCACATGCACGAAGCGATTCGCCTCCGATTTGCTCATCAGAACCCATAAGGGGTGGATGTTCTTTGACGTAATCTTTGTTCCCCGAAGGGTATAATCTTGGATATCTGAAGCTGGTGAACCATCTTAGGTTGTAGTCTCGCTAACCACCAGGACAAAGACCTTTTTCTTTTATTGCCAGGGGAAAATCATCAATTGACTTCTCCCGCCCAGGGTAAAGCGAGTGGGAGCGTCAGACTCTTACTGACTAAAAACCGTTTCTTCTCCTGCTCTGGGCCGAGGCCGCGGTGACTTATTGCGCTTACCCCGCAACCCCGGCTGAACATCAGCCCTATAGGGCCCCGTCTGTAGTGGTCTATTAGCTATTTAAAGCGCGCGCGGAAACGCTACGCGGCGTACGCTCGCTTCTGGTCGGGTGGCGAGCTACACCAGGACAAAGACCTAAGGCCGGCTCAGGCCCATCACATTTTTTTATTATTATCAGCCGTTATCCTCCCACTGCAGGGCAAAGGCCTCCCTACCCTTCTTCCACTGATATCTGCACATAGCTTTCTGCTGCCAATCCTCGTCAAAGACATCAAGCTCCTCCCGCCATCTCCTTCTAGGCCTGCCTCGGTGTCTATTAACGTTGTGTGGGCTCCACTCAGTAATACATTTTGCTAACCGCTCGTTGGACATGCGAAAAACATTATAGAAATGATCATAGGTTCTTCCTGTTTCGCAAAGTGGATATCCCTCCCATATGATAGAAGCGATTCCTCACCAGTTTTCTCATGAGAACTGTTTAGGATAGGAATTCTTTGCCTGTTTCTGTGTTCCCCGAAGATTGTCTTCAAGGCAGCTTTGGCTGTATTATCACTAACCACCAGGTGATTTTTTTGTGAGGGGAAAATCATCAAATTAATACTCCCGGCCGGGCGGGAGGGAGTGTCAGACTCTTACTGACTAAAAACCCCCTGTTCCTTCTTCTACTCTTAGCCGAGGTCGCGGTGCCTCATTGCCTTACCCCGTAACCACCAGGTATGAGAGTAGCCCATTGCAAAGAAAAAAACAAACATTTATTACTTGTTTTACCTCGAAAGAAAACATCGTGAGGAAACATATTCCTATTTATAAGTTTGAAATCGCCAATCCGCCGCGACCAAGTGTGGTGATTAATGCTCAAACCTTCTCCGTGTGAAAAAAGACCTTTGCTCAGTAGTGGGCACTTATAGGCTAATGATGTGAAATTCAGCAATTTTATTATAAATTTTCTTCACAGGTATCCTAAGAGGTTTAGAAGCTAAAGGTATTAAGAAACCAACTCCGATTCAGGTCCAAGGAATACCAGCAGTGCTCAGTGGTAGAGATATGATCGGCATAGCTTTCACCGGATCTGGAAAAACCTTGGTGTTCACACTGCCTATCATTATGATGTGTTTAGAACAAGAGATCAAAATGCCGTTCATCAAGTAAGGATTTTTAGCAATTTACCAAGGTCCAACATTAATCCCCAAGTCGTTTGCCAAGTATGGTGATTATTGAATTTTTATATAATGGGGACTTTTGATCACAAATAGACGGGTTTCAACTAATGACAACTTTATTTAACACATTTTTTTTATGTTTTACAGAAACGAAGGACCATACGGTCTAATAATATGTCCGTCTCGAGAATTGGCGAAACAAACGCACGACATCATTCAACATTTTGTGAAGCAACTCAAATTGTGTGGCAACCCTGAAATACGTAGCTGTTTGGCTATTGGAGGTAAGGTTTTTTTCTATGTGATAGGTCGGCAAACGAGCATACGGATTACCTGATGGTAAGCAATCAGCGATGCCCATGGACACCAACAACAACAGAGTAGTTACGAGTGCGTTGCCAACCTTTTGGGGATTAGGGGTTTGGAGATTTAGGGATTAGGGAGGGAAATGATTGGGCCTCCGGTAACCTCACTCACACGGCGAATTTTAATTTAGCTGTCATTTTCAGGCATCGCTGTGTCTGAATGTATGGAAGTCGTACAACGCGGTGTCCACATAATGGTTGCGACGCCCGGACGACTTATGGACATGCTCGATAAGAAAATGGTAAGATTTATTAAATACTAGCTACCGCCCGCGCCTTCGCCCGCATGGTATGTTGATAAAAAGTAGCTTATGATAGGACGTAGGCTACTTTTTATCAACATATTACATAACGGTATTGTATCCTATGCGTGTGCCAAAGGACATGGCCAAAAAAGTACATTCCACGTACACGAACAAAATTAATACACTGTAAAATACAAATAGAAATATGAATTATTACGTAGTTTTTAGCCTCTCCAGACCTGACAGTTATTATTAAAAAAATGTAAAAGTAATCCAACAAAATCAACTTCGTTTGTCAAGTTTCGCCATAATAGTCCATAGAGAAAGATAAATAAAAAGACGTTCCAATTCCAAACCACGTGTCTTAAACTACACTCGTAGAAAACGTGTGATATGGTCGACAAATGCATTACACTAGGAACATTGTATTCAGACGAAACTGTATTCATTGGTTTTAGTTGCATTTTAAAATATACTCATAATGATGTTATGTTTTATTTTTATCCAATTCACCAAAAAAAAAACTTAAACGAAACGGAACGTGTTTGGCACTTTTGACAGCGTGTTTTTGTTAACCTTGCTAATACTACTGGAGTAACTGTTTTGCGTTTTGGATTTGTTTTGTGGATTACGATGAGGTGCATCAACTGCGGAATAGGCGTACAAAGGCTGCAGAGGCGTCTTATATCCTCGCTTTCTGCACACCATCAAACAAAACTTTCACGTTGGTTAACCAGCTCAAACCCAGGTATGAAGTCGGAATATATAATACTTAGTCTGTTTTTTTATGTTTTATCATCGTATGTGTTTTTAATTAGTGCATCTTTTTTTTGAGTTGCCTCTGGGGACATTCATTTGTCAACCACGCTTCTTATTATTGAATACTGAGGCTGGTGAACATGAGAGACTACTGGGGCATAACATGGCTTGCATTAGTTGTGGAAAATCGGTTCGAAAAATAAGACACCATAATGTCAGTATGGACTCTCCATTGCTAGCTGGCCTAATATTACAAAATACTATTAATGTGGTAAGCATTTTGTTTTTTATTCATTGTTTTATATATGTACTTGTATTTATCTATATTAATCTATAAAAAAAATACTCATAGTAGGTATGTGTTGTGATGTCTATCTTTATGTATTTTCCATGTTTGCATAGACTTCTTTAAAATAGGCATGTTGTAACATAATACTTCTCACTGTACAATAACATAAAACTTGAAAACATATGTTTATTCTAATTGGGGTTTATTTTCAGACCTCAAGAAGCAACTATGTTTGTCATGTGTTCTGTATGCGGGCAAATAGACAGACAGTGCAGGACTTATCACGAAACTTGCAGGAATTGGGTTCGGACAACAATGCAGTAGCCCCTTATATTCAAGTGGTTAGCCCACCAGAGCCACCACCATTACCACCTGTTTTAAGCAGGCCGCTTCAAATGGAAAGTACTACCATATTATTACCCAATTATACAGAATATATATTAAAGAAACGTACATTCCATGCACAAACATAATAAAATACACTTTATAATAAAAATATAAAAGTGAATTATTACGTAGTTTTATTTTATTTGTTCTCCTTAATAAATAAATCATTATTCTTTATACATATTCTTTTGTTTTATTTTATAAATAAATAAATAAATAAATAATTAAAACACCACGGTTTTTGAAAGCAAAATCTTATTTCGTGCACTTATGGCCAGTAATCTGACTAAAGGTTTAGTGAAACTATTTTCGTCTTGTTTTTTATAATTACGAGTTCTTCGTGTGTTTTATTTTTTGCAATTTAATTTAATAATATTCACGAATGTAAACACCAAAAATCATTGATGTACATTGAATTCAATAACTATGCAATCGCCCATACAAAAGTTGGCCATGTCCTTTCATCTACAGTATATATTGTCTCATCGTTTTGGCGTGATTGAGCAAATAATCTTTATTTTATATGGCCTCTTCAATATAAAAAGACAGTGGTTGGATGAGAAGAGCTGAACATCGAGTTCAGTGGCTTGCAATTAAAAAATAAAAATAAATAAAATAAATTTATCGATCACTTTTTTACAAAAGTTTATGATAAGCCACGGCATTTTCAATCGTTAACTTTTAGGTATTTACATAATGCAAGGTTTATAATAACATCATACTAGTAGGTTTTTTTCTATATGATAGGTCGGCAAACGAGCAGACGAATTACCTGATGATAAGCAATCAGCACCGCCCATGAACACCTGCAACGGAGGAGTTACGAGTGCATTGCCGACTTATTAGGGATTTGTAAATTTTGGGAAAGGGGAGGGATTGGGCCTCCGGTAACCTCACTCACACGGCGAAACACAACGTTGTGGTTGTTTCACGCCGGTTTTCTGCGAGGTATCACTCCGGTCGAGCCACATTTTTTTACTAACAAGGTTTTACGATATTAAAGCGGACTGGGGAGCCTTCGTCCAGCGGTGGACAAAATCAGGCTGATGATACTCCATTGAAAAATAATCTTCTCTCTTCAGGTACGCTTAAACGTATGCCGTTATCTCTGCATGGACGAGGCCGACAGAATGATAGACATGGGCTTTGAAGAGGACGTCAGAACAATATTCTCCTATTTCGCTGGTCAGCGTCAGACCTTGCTCTTCAGCGCTACCATGCCGCGGAAGATTCAGAATTTTGCCAGGTAAGCCTAAGTGTCGTTTTTCGTCGTAGTTATCCTGAGGTTTAGACGCCATCTAAGACAAACGAGCCAGAATTACCTGATGGTAAGCTATCAAGCGTCGCCCATGGACATCCGCAACAACCGAGGAGCTTTGAGGATTTTGGGATTGGGAAGGGGAAGGATTGGGCCTCCGGTAACCTGACTCATACGGCGAAACATAACGCTGTAGTTATTTCACGCCGGTTTTCTATGAGGCCTTGGTATCATTCCAGTCGAGCCGACCCGTTCGTGCCGAAGCTTGTCGTATTCCATCGTAGTGGCCCTGAGGTTAAGACGCCATCTTTGGCAAACGAGCAGACGGATTACCTGATGATAAGCTATCAAGCGCCGCCCATGGGCAACCGAGGATTTACGGGTGCATCGCCAACCTTTTGGGGATTAAGGATTTGGAGATTTGGAAGGGCATGGGATGGTTTTTATTTAGTAAGAGTCTGATGCTCTCTTGCCAAGAGAGAAGGATTTTCACCCCTCAAAATAAAATTAAGTCTTCAAAGCGCATTTCAAGCGTACAACCTCAAATATTAGGCAAAATAAGTAATTCGGGGTTGCGGGATAAGCGCAATGAGGCGTCGCGGCTTCGGCCTCACGCAAAAGAAGGAACGGCGGGATTTTTAGTTAGTAAGCGGCTGACAGGACCATCTGGACGCTGAGCGGGAGAAGGAACGGGGAATTAGTCAGTAAAATTCTGACAATAGGGCGGGAGAAGTCATTTGATGATTTTCCCCTCAATATAAAAACCGTCTATTTTTAATCCCCAGGTCTGCCTTAGTGAAACCGGTCACAGTGAATGTAGGCCGAGCTGGTGCAGCATCACTGAACGTGCGTCAAGAGTTAGAACCAGTAAAGGCTGAAGCTAGAACAGTACATTTACTACAATGTCTTCAAAAAACGCCACCACCAGTGCTGGTGTTTGCTGAGAGAAAGCAAGACGTGGATGCTATCCACGAGTATCTACTGCTTAAAGGTAAATTTTGTTAATCACCGATAATTATGCCAAGTGTGGTGATTAATGGAAATTGCAATTATTTCATAATACGAACTCGATTTATCATATTTTCCATGATAATAAATATAATGGTTATATTTATCGATTTCCCCAGGAGTGGAAGCTGTAGCCATACACGGAGGAAAGGATCAGGAAGAAAGGTCACGTGCTGTGGAAGCCTTCAGGAGAGGAGAGAAAGATGTACTCGTGGCCACCGATGTCGCTAGTAAAGGTAATATAGAAAATAATAAATCACCATGCCTTTAAATCTCCGAAGATGTTTTTGTGAAATGGTCCCAGTAGTAAAACAGTAATAGACTGATTATGATTTTTGGTTGATTCTCAAAATTAAATATGGTATTCAGGTTCCAAGAAATTAACTTTAGGAAACCTGAACTTATAATTTGTAATTATATGTTTAAAAAAGCCAATCGTAGTGATTAATACTCAAACCTTCACTGAGTCAGAGGAGGTCTTTGCTAAGCAGTGAGCACTTAAAGGCTGGTAAAGAAAATTACTGAAAAATTACATAGGGATATAGTGACAGATTAAGCGACTTTGCTTTATACTATACAATGATGCCGGATAACCTGATGGTAAGCAATCGGCGCTGCTCATGGGCATGTCTGCAACACTAGAGGAGTTAGTCGCAGTTTTGGGGATAAGGGTTTCGGAGATTTAGAGATTGAGGTAGTGGAAGAAGCTTAGGGCTTCCGGTAACCACACTGGTTTTCTGTAATGCCTTCTCCCATCTTATGGAACTTTACCTACACTTTTTATCTTACATATTTTTTGACAATTATAGTTACCCATAATGACCCCTTTACTACATAGTATAAAACAAAGTCGCTTTCTCTGTCCCTATATCCCTATAAGTCTGCTTAAATTTAGAACTACTCACCTGATGTGATTTTTTATAGATATAGTGATTTAAGAGGAATGTTTATATGTATAATAACATCCATTAAATGGTAGAGTAATTTTGTATCAGCATTTTACCCGGGTGAACCTTGGGCGGTTCGTATTGAAAGTATTGAAATAAATTACTTTGAAATTAAACAACAAATTTCTTCATTCAGGTCTTGACTTCGCAAACATCCAACATGTTATAAACTACGATATGCCCGAAGATATAGAGAACTACGTCCATCGCATCGGTCGTACAGGCAGAGCCGGGGGTGAAGGCGTAGCTACAACCTTACTAGGAAGAGCGGCTGACGACAGCGTGCTAAGAGATCTCGCGCATTTGTTAAGAGAGGCTCAACAAAAAGTAAGAGACATAATTGGCTCTACTTTAATTTAATTTTTTTTTATGTGATAGGTCGTCAAACGAGCAGACGGATTACCTGATGGTAGGCAATCAGCGCCGCCCATGGACACTCGAAACAACTGAAGAGTTAAGTGTGCGTTGCCGATATTTTGGGGATTAGGGGTTTGGAGATTTAGGTATTGGGGGACGGAGAGATTTGGCCTTCGGTAAGTCACTCACACGGCGAAGTGAGACCTTGGTATCACTTATACAACAAATGTAGAAAAGCCATGCTTCAGCACGAATGGGTCGACTCAACCGGAGTGATACCACGGCCACACAGAAAACCGGCGTGAAGAAACACTTATGTTGTGTTTCGCCGTGTGAGTGAGAATACTGGAGGCCCAATTCTTCCCTTTCTATCCTCAATCCTCAGATCCCTTATCCTTAAATCCTTAGTAATCTACAAGCTGGCAACGCACTGGTAGTAACTCCTCATTACGAGTGTCCATGGGCGGCGCTGATTGCTTACCATCAGGTAATCCTGTACGGGACGATTCTTTGTATGATTTACAAATTGTTGTTCCTGGTCTGAGTGTGATGTGTATGTGAAATTATATGTTTGTAAACGCACCTACGACACAGGAGAAAATACTTGCTGAAAGCAATGTTTTATCGAAACCAAAAAATATATTCTCAAGTTTTTGCCAAGTATGGCGATTACGGTTGGTAGATGAAATCTTACTGCTTATCATAAAATTTAACGTAATAATTGCAAAAACTACGATCTTAGACTTTATTGAAGATCTCCAAGTCTCTTACCAACTATGGGGATTATTGAAAACCTCCATCATCTCTTAATTACCAGTACACACCTTCAAAATGATGACGTAAACACCAATCGCCCGTGTGCCAAGTGTGGTGATTATGGAAATTTCTTTAAAATGTTTTTTTTATTCAGGTCCCTTCGTTCCTGTTGGATATGATTGGCGAGCCAGACGTTCCGGTGCCAGATGGACAGGGCTGTTCATATTGTGGTGGTTTGGGACACAGGATTACAGGTAAACACGTTTTCATAGAAAAATATCACTCATTATTTTACAGAAATCACCATCATAAATGCGAAAGTAACTGTCTGTCTGTCTTTTCTTCACGCCTAAACTACTGAACCGATTTCTGTGAAATTTGGTACAGACATAGTTTGGAACTCGAGAAAGGACATAGGATGTTTTTTAAACCAAAAATCTGCAGGAAGTCACTATTCCACGCGAACAAAGTCGCCGGCAAAAGCTGGTTAAAATTATATTGACATACGGTGAAGGGGAAACATCTGTGGTCATCATCATCAACAACATATGTGGTGGCCAAGGGACCCTTCATGGAAAGTAGTGAGTTTTTAAATGTGGGAGAGCCATGCTTCGGCACGAATGGGTCGCCTCGACCGGAGTAATACCACGGCCTCACAGAAAACCCGCGTGAAACAACCACAGCGTTGTATTTCGCCGTGAAAGTGAGGCTACTAGAGGCCCAATCCCTAAATTTCCGAATCCCTTATCCCCAAAAGGTCAGCAACGCACTCGTAACTCCTCTGTTTGCGCTGATTGCTTACCATCAGGTAATTCGTCCGCTCGTTTGCCGGCCTATTACAAAAAAAGGGCCGATATTTAGCCGGTCCAAGCGCAATAAGGCATCCCGGCCTCGGCTTGGGACAGGAGAAGGAACAGGGGGGTTTTTAGTCAGTAAGAGTCTGACACTCTCTCTTGCCATACCCTAGGCAAGAAAAGTCATTCGATGATTTTCGCTCATTAAAAAAATTGGTAGAACTATACTCAACCAGTGTTTGTATCCAAGGCCGTGGAAGGCTCTAAGATGTGTAGGGTGGGTTAAAGTCAGTCAGACACTCTCTCACGCCCCAAACAATTTAAGTGTGGGAGAGCCATGCTTTGGCACGAATGGGTCGGCTCGACCGGAGCGATACCACGGCCTCACAGAAAACCGGCGTGAAACAACCACAGCGTTGTGTTTCGCCGTGTGAGTGAGGTTACCGGGGGCCCAATTCTTCCCCTCCCCCAATCCCTAAATCTCCAAATCCCTAATCCCTAAAAGGTCGGCAACGCACTCGTAACTCCTCCGTTGCGGGTGTCCATGGGCGGCGCTGATTGCTTACCATCAGGTAATCCGTCTGCTCGTTTGCCGACCCATCACATAAAAAAAAATCATGCCGAAAGAAATCCTGTAGCTAATTATATTGTCTAAAATGGCTTTCTTTTTCACAGAATGTCCGAAATTGGAGGCGGTACAAAACAAACAAGCGTCGAACATCGGAAGAAGAGATTATTTGGCGAACACTGCGGCTGATTATTAATTTTTAGTACCTATTTGAAATCGTCATGAGCTAATGTTCACATGTAAACAGCAGCTCATGTAAAGAGATTGTCCAGTCAACTGATGGTAGCGGTGACTGTCCAGGCGACACACGTACTTAGGTATCATCATGAGCTAATGTTCACATGTAAACAGCAGCTCATGTAATGTTTTGATAAACTATTTTTAAGTAATAATTTTATAATGTAAATAAATAACGGATATTTTTAAGGATAAGTTGTTTTATTTTTAAACTTGCGTGTATCTGTAAATGCTAAGTTCCTGGATGACCGAGATTTGATCCATACTTTTTTTCTCAAAATGAGACCTAAGATTTATTTATTTCACGCCTGGTGGAAAGCGATGATGTGACCTATGATGAGGCTCTACCCATAAGCAACTTATTCACCCGTGACTTGAAGACATCCAGGTTATACACTGCGAGGAACGCAAACTCCGGCAAGGAATTCCACTCCTTAGCGGCTCGGATTAAAAAACTGGAGGCGACCCGCTTCGTGCGTGTGGGTGAGATATCCACCTTGAAGCGATGACGTTTTGCCCACTGTCTGTTGGTACGATAGTGGAAAGTATTTGATTCTTATCCCCGAAACTACAGCAAATCTCATTTTTGGAATGGTGTCCGAGATCCTGCGAATATACCCAATACTCAATAAATTTATTGCATAATGTATACCGTAAGTTCGGGTTACTTTGACCCTGGGAGGTAACTTTGATCCAAATTTTCGATCCAATGAAAAACTAATAAATGTTTGGTTCTCAATTATTATTGGTTAAAGGGTTTGGATCAAAGTTACCCCGCAGGGTCAAAGTAACCCGAACTTACCCGGTATGTGTTACTGTCACTTTGGGAGACTAAGATTTTTTACACTATCGACGTCCCAAAAAGCGGGACGGGCGGCGGTATTGTAATAAGTACTATGTTCTTATCCTTAAGTGCTGGAGAAACACCTTTCTTTTCTTTTTTTTTCAACGTTACCCCACCCTAAGATTCTCTCCTGTGTTGTGGCGTTTTTTCACCAACATACAATTCCAAATAACACACACGCCCAGACCCGGAACAACAATTTGTGGATCACGCAAAGAGTTGTTCCGTGCGGCAGTCAGTTGCCAAGCCACCGCGCCAACCGTGCAGCCTAGTTATTATAGTGGGGTAAACAACAGGGTAGACCCTCCATCAATAATTTTCGACCCATTTGTATCTCCACAAGTGTAGGAATAGGTGGACAAGTGCAGATCGGCCTTGCCTGCCTAAATAGGCCTACGAAATTTTCATTATACTTGCGGTAGTCGTAGGTCCGAGAACCTTTTGGATTTTTAGTGAAGTAAGACCATTCCTTTTTGAGTGAAAGAATTCATTATAATTTCTTCTCTCAAGTGGAGTTTCAGAATCTTCCTGGCTAAAACCGAGAATGAGGCTGCGAAATCTTTTTGCGTTAGCCCCGCAACCTCAGCCGAGCATCAGCCCTATTGGGCCCCATTTGTGGAGGTCTATTGGCTCTTTGAGGCATTTATCAGACTCTTAAGCCACTTCGTTCCTTCTCCTACATCGAGCGGGGCCGCAGATCCTTATTGCGCTTATCCACAACCCCGGATAGCCAGAATTAGAAAGTAATTAATATTATTTAATAAATATTTTGCCTACTTTATTAGCCCAGCAGCTGAACAACCAGTTCTTTACAAGTGTCGCAGATTTAACTCATGGACAGAGTAAACAAATCAGGCTCATCAACGACGATGCGCTAGTGGAGACCTGACTTGAAAATCTCGAACACAGGCGCAGAGATACGAGGCTATCGGTTGTATATTGAAGAATGTTTGGGAGAGCTTCATAACTTGGTTCCCCTAGTCGTTTCCACCATCATAACACCAGACAATCGGCAAAACGTCATCGCTTTATAGTGGACTAGCTTTTGCCCGTGACTTTGCTCGCGTGGAATAGTGACTTCCGGCAGATTTTTGGTTTAAAAACTATCCTTTCTCGAGTCCCAAACTATATCTGTACCAAATTTCACACAAATAGGTTCAGTAGTTTAGGCGTGAAGAAAAGACACACAGAGTTACGTACGCATTTATAGGTAATAATAGTTTGGATATCCCACCCACAAGCACGAAGCGGTTCGCCTCCAGTTTTATAATCCGAACCGCTAAGGAGTGGAATTCTTTTCCGCAGTCTATGTTCCCCGAAGGGTATACCTGGGTGTCTTCAAAGCCCAAGTGAATAGATTGCTTATGGGTAGGCGTGCTCCATCGTAGGTCGCTTTTTCGTTTACCATCAGGCGTGATAGTGGCCAAATGTCTGCCCATTAAAAAATAATAAACAAAAACTCTTGAGTTATTCACATATTGTTTTCAAGGATCCTGGTTTTATTTTGTGAGGGGAAAATCATCAAATGACTTCTCCCGCCCATGGCCGGGCGAGAGGGAGTGTCAGACTCTTACTGACCAAAAGCCCCCCTGTTCCTTCTCTTGCTCTGGGCCGAGGTCGCGGTGCCTCATTGCGCTTACCCCGCAACAAGGATCCTGGATGGTGTATGCGAAATGTGTGTGTTGTTAACCCACGACACGGAAGAAAATTCTTGTATAGGATTAAATCCTACAAATATTGTAATTACTTTTATCTGAATAGACTTGAATTAAAATTGGCACTCAAAACGAATATGCAGTCCAGAATCAAAAACGACGGCTGAAAATCAGCTCTATAGGGCCCCGTCTGTGGTGGTCTATTGGCTCGTTGAAGCGCGCGCGGAACGCTACGCGCCGTACACTCAGGTCTGGTTCTGGTCGGGCGGCGAGCTACCCTTACTCGACGTCCGCAGACCCGCGCTCTAGGTGGCCGGAGATCACCTCTCGTCTTTTTGAATATATTACATTTTCTTTTCCGAAATCTGTTACACTATTCTTACGTAATGAAATCGACTTAATAATTCAATTGTAAAACTGATTAATAAGAGTAACCATGGAGTTTCTTGCTCGTTCTTCTCCATCGGAATCTACACTTTGGATCGAGCAAATAGCTTCACTAATAGGACAGAAGGACAGACTGACACTCTTATACAAATAATTATTTTGTTTGACGTTCAAATGTGTCTTTTGTAGTCTGATGGAAACGAATGCTTTGGACTTAGGCCTGGTACTAACAGCTATGTACGGTCTCCGGTCAGTAAAAAAATTGGTAAAAAAATAAAACAGTTTTTAAAAAGAAATGTATTTATTTAAAACACTGCTTCATAGTACTTACAACGTTACGAATAATCCATGATATCTTCAACTAATCTAATGATCAAAACTAAAAAATTGGGTTAAAAATATATTTTGAAACTATAATTTTATATAAAATATTATTTATATGGAACACCACAGAAGTTGCAATGTGTATCGTAACTATCGCGAGAACTAATTATAATAGCCTTACTCTCGAGCAAGTTAATTTTATCAGCTATGAACTCCGGTTTCAACTTGAAAATGGTCGAGCATGCTCGAAAATTTTCATAAACACGCCGAGTGTTCTAATCATGATACTCTATTCCCTGAAGGGGTAAGAAGAGTAAAAAAACTTCATTATGTATCTAATGCCACACAATTTGGGATATAATATCAAATTCTTAAATTCCTAGAAACAACAGACATGGAATTACAATCAAAATATTTTTTTAACCCAATCAAACAATAAATTCAAACAAATATACATGAAATGATAAAATGTGATTTTTTTGTTTTTTTTTTCTTCTACAACTCCTTATAATCCATCACAAAAATTACATATATATAATATACATAATATATATTTATATAGTTAGGCATTTAACTGAATAATTGATATTTGATTGTGAAAATACCAAAAGAAACTTACTACCAGTCATAATTTTTACTAAACTTAAGACGGATTACTTTATAGTAAGCAATCAAAGCCAACTATAGACTCATGCAGCACCCACGAAATGGGACGACGACTTCGTTATTTGATCGCTAGATGGCGCTAATCTAAAAAATCAATTGGCCCAATCAGTGTAGCTATCAAAAAATGGTAAAATCCTATTGGGCAAAATTACTAAGAGGTCTACATTAACGCCATCTAGCGGGCAAAAAAATAAATGTGACACCGGCCTGTTAGAGAGAGCCTCCGGTAACCGCACTCATAAGGCGTAAACCCAAGCGAGCGCTATTTTGAAGATTTCAATTGAAAAAAATCACTTTCAAATATCAAATATTCAATTAAAAATATCGAACCAAAAAAAAACAAAGCTATCTATGTAACTATACGTAGTTATAATATGAATAAAATATAAACAAAATCTTAATACTAAATCGAGGCATTTGACTTTGAAATCTTTTAAAAATACTTCTTTTAGAAACAAAACTATTTTCATGAACCAACGATCGTGGATTACCTGATGGTAAGCGATCAGCGCCACCCATGACCGACCGAGTTATAAGTTCTTGTCCAACTTTTTGGAACATTTTTCTTAGTGTTATTTTAAAAGAAGTTTTTTTATATATAATATGTATTATTTTAGGATGATTCAATACCTATAAATCTATGTTTTATAAAATCTAGCGATACAATTTATGTAAACTATATAAAAATGGTACATTCCGAACTAATATTTTATGTAACAATTATTATCATTTAATTAGTAAAAGACAGCTTAGTATAACTATAAGGGCTGATTTTTCAATAGTCAGATAAAAGTTACCTGGGGAATAATTATGATGTTGTCGCGTCAGAATGTTTGTATAAGACAGTGACAGCAACAATTTTATTCCTCAGATAACATTTATCTGACTATTGAAAAATCAGTCCTAAAGAAAACAAACAACTTTTCTGAAGAAAATTTATTTCTAAATATATTAATTTCACTATTATAAACTAGCTATGCCCTCGGCTTCACTCGCGTAGTTCATAGCCTATGTTAACCTGGATAGTGTAGCTTCCCAATAGCGAAAGAATTGTTCAAATCGGTCCAGTAGTTTCGAAGCATATTCAATACAAACAGACAAACAAGCAATTTAAGCGTACATAGGGATATAGGGACAAAGTAAGTGACTTTGTTTTATACTGTGTTGCATTTTTTTTTTGTATTATACTAATAATAAAATAAACGCGAAAGTTTATAAGTACGGATGGATGTTTGTTACCCTTTTGCGTAAAAACTACTGAACGGATCTGAATGAAATTTGGCACAGTGATAGATTATAGTCTGGAATAACATTTAGGCTATTTTCGAAATTGCACTGCGGGGGAAGCCGCTGGAAAAAGCTAGGTTTATAGTGAAGATGAAGTAAATATGTTTAGAACATATTTTTTTTGAGAAAAGTGGTTTCTTTTTTTAATTTCTATGTAGTGCTAAGCTATCCTTTATCAAATAAAGTCTCTATATATAAAAACTCTCCCGTTTTCGACGACTGTGTGAAAGACAGACAGAAAACGCAGCTGTAACTACTGCGTGCAGCAAGCTGTGTGACATTAAGAGCTTTAGGATTCAACAAAATTAATATATTTGAACATAATTCTTGATAACAACTTAGATTTTTTGATTAAGACCATTTTCGAGCTCGACCGTTCAATTTCGGAGTCAATCGGGGTTTCATAGAGTCATGGACAAGAAAAATATTTCGTGATTTTTTCTCTTTAGTCGCTTTCAATCTATAAGGGAGATGTAGAGAGGCACATAAAAATACCCAATTTTCACCAGTTACATTATAAGTGACATGTAATAGATGGCGCGTGGGGGTAGGGGGGTATACATACAAGAACTAGTTAATAAGCTCATTTTATTTCGTGTCAAGTATTGTTTTTAGCAAAAATGAGATCTTTTAAAGTTCAAATAATTATTAGGAAAAAAATTTTTCGCTTTTAAAGATTATAATATGAATGATTGAATGGTATGGACTGAACATGATTTTTATTATGTTTTTCTTTTAATAATATTAATCAGAACTTAGATATAAGTACTGAGATGTGGTTTAAAATTTCAGATAATACATTGAAAACAGATCAATTCCCATTTTAAATCTTTCCTACTTTCACTACATACAGTCCATTAGTGTCAATAAAAATGCATAGGTACTTTTCCACCATTTTAAAATAATGCAATTCCATATACGAAGAAATATTATAAGAAATTTAGAAAAGTATCATTTTTACCGGAAAATTGTTTTAACATTTTTATATAGATTATTATCGTTGAAATCGCCAATCTGCCTGGATCATTCGTGATGATTAATACTCAAACCTTCTCCGTCTGAGAAGAGGCCTTTGCTCAGCAGCGGACACTTAAAGGTTAATGACGACTAATGATGATACAAAACCTAATTTCGATGACAGAATCATAATTAAAATCATATACAGTCATTTTTAAATGATTTCCTATAACATATTTGACTAGTCAAACTTATTTTTGGGTCCAAATTTTATTTAAAAAACCAGTATAAACTCACCGTTAATATTTAAGGAGACCATATAACCCAAGGTCATAAAAACCTGGTTTTAAATATAATAAAAGATATTACAGTGTGTAATATTGGTAGCTATTTACTTCTGATCTGACTAAATCAGTCCTAACAAAACCTAATCTACCATTTTGGATAGCAACTGTAACCATGGAGTTTCTTGCTCGTTCTTCTCCATTGGAATCTACACTTTGGAACGAGCAAATAGCTTCACTATGAGGACTGACCGACAGACTGATACTTTTTATCTATAAGCTTTGTTTGACGATCAAAAGTGCTTGGGGTCTCATTGATATAAATCATGAGTCTTTTCACCCTTTAGCTAAAGCCCTGAATGTGAAATTCAGCTATTCAATTAAAAACATGGGGCCCAATAGGACCGATGTCTATGGGTTACGGATGCAGACAGCATTACCGCGGCCCAGCTCAGAGCAGGAGAAGGAACAGGGGGGTTTTTAGTCAGTAAGAGTCTGACACTCTCTCATACTAACACCAGGACTTTCTCCTGTCAAAAAAGGTATGGAATTAAACAACTAGTTTAGCATTCAGGATGTCGATTCAATTGGTAAAAAGGTAGTTGGCTACAACAATATGCGTAGAATTCATAAATATAGGTCGGTGGACAGACATTTTTGTTAATATAAATCACCGTATTGGCACATCTTTGCAGAGAGCGATCCCTCCTATATCTTCATTGCACTCAACTTAGAGATAAAAAATCATATTGATAACATAAGCCCACGAAATAATCTAATAAGATATTTATAACAGGGGTGGCCTTTGTCCAGCAGTGGACGTCTTCCGGCTTATGATGATATTTATAACGATTTACTGCAATGAATTGAGAAACTGAGAAAAGCGCTTCGCGACGAGCACGTTGCTTGTGAATAAAAGTCCCGATGTGATTTGAAACTAGTAGAGCTTATCTCTGTCAATTCACGTGAGAAAGGCGTTATTTTTTTTAGAAATTGAGTACGTCTGACGATAGAAACTATACCAAAATAGGATAAATATAGCTACGAAAACATGTATCTGAGAAATTTGACAATAATATAACCTTAAAAATCAAAATTTAGCTCCAAAAATTAAGTTTGACCAGCCAGAACTCCAAATAACGTTCCAAAGTCAAATGCCAAGACTAAAACAATATATTTAAGTAACAAAATCATACCCGAGGTACTTTTTATTTTTTCTTCTGACACGGGACGCTACTTTCTTCGGATCGTCAAAATCTTCGTCCTGTTCATAGACAATGTTGTTGTCGACAACCCAGTCTGTGGGCTCCTCTTTGACGGGAGGGTTTGACAGTCTCTTCTTCTTTTTTCTTCCGGAATCGTCTTTGGAACGCTTTTTCGGTCTCTCGTCGAGTACCAAATGTTGATATTCTTCCACTATGTAGTTTTCTGGTTCATAGCTAGTTGTTATTTCGACACCGACCGACGGATCCACATCGGGTAAGATGTAATAATTCTCAAAGTCACCTTGTAAGGTTATTTCATTCATGTCAGCTGTAAAATGTCTCTTTTTTTTGCCCGAAGCACAGTGTTTTATGTAGGCGTATTTCGGTTTCGTGTCATCAGGGAGGATGTTGACGGTCCATTCGGGATTTTCGGATGATGAAGCTGGTATCTCTTTGACCTCCTCCATTGTAATTTCCTGTTCCTCCGCTATTTCGTAAATGAAATTATCTGAGATTGTTGTATCATCCATTATTTGTAGGACTTCGGAATTCTGAGCCTCTGGTTCTGTTGCTGTCGATGTCGACGTTTGAGGTATGATCTGGAAATAAAAATATTTTTTTTTTAGTATATTGTGGGACAAATTTTGCCTTTAATCAAAAGTCAAATCAATTACTTAAGCCTGTGACTGCCGACAGAAAACTGTTGAAGGCAAATCCTCCGCTAACTGAGGTCACCGGTGACCCCCATGGCGTTTAACGTGTTAAAATAGACCACAACAGGCACTTTTGAACTTCAAGCAAAAAAATATCCGAGTTATATGTACTTTTTATGATTATTAAGACACCACTAACATACAGTGAAAGAGACATTGTGAGGAAACCTGGACTTATATAATTTCTAATCATAAGTTTACATCGCCAATCCACATTGAGCAAGCTTGGTGATTAATGGTCAAACCTTCTCCGTGTGAGAAGACGCCTTTGTTCAGCAGTGGGCACTTATAGGCTGATGATGATATCTCATCATACTAATATTATAAATGCAAACGTTAAGATGTTTGGATGTTTGTTACTCAATCACACCAAAACGGCTGGACGGATCTAAATAAATAAATAATAAATAAATGGTTTATTGTTTCTCTTTGTACATAGTCGTGCAACACAAATTTGAGGCATCCCCGTTAAGTTATACAATACTTGTGGTGGGGTTGCCTCGCCCTTCCCCTAGCTTCAAAGTAAACAATATTGTGGCAGAAAATTTAAACATAAATGTAAGGCAAATTTAGTTAAATTATTAAAGAAAAAAGAAATAAAAATGTTTGGACAATTATCGTAACCATATAAAATACAGAATGGAGCATGTATGTATAAGTGAATGTGTGAATGAGTATGTTTGTGTGTGTGTGTGTGTGAAAGAGAGAGTGAGTATGTGTGCGTGTGTGTGAGTGCGGATGGTGATTGTGAGACTTTCGCTAACAAATGCGAGCCAGGATAAGCTCTGTTTCCTCATAGGATAAGTTTCCTAACCATTCAGTTAATGTTATTTTACAGTCATATAATAATTTGGGATAAATATTTAATTCTTGGTTCAGTCTATTATATATATAAAAGAAGACTGCTTGGTGAATTGACGTCTGGCAAATGTTGCTCTGACCATCATGGATCTGTGTGAAATTTAGCACAGGCTTAGGATACACTCCGGAATAGGACATAGGATACTTTTTATCAACATACCACGCGGGCAAAGCCGAGGGCGGTGCTAGTTATTAGACATTAAGGTGTTATAGTTACCTCAATTATCTGCCGTGGGTCCGGCATCTTGGTGATGACCTGTTCGGATTGCGTGATCGAAGCTTCAGCCTTGTCCGTCTCAACCTTGACGACCCACAGCTGTTTGCGTTGCAGGTTCTTCAATGACCTGGATTTCGAGGAAAAAAATGAGTCATATATTACAAGGAAAGATAAAAAAAGAGACATATTATTGTCTATCTATTTAGGAAATCAACTAATGATAGGAATAAAAGCTACTAAGCGAGTGGGGCAACACTACGCCAGCCAGTGATACCACGGCCTCACAGAAAACAGGCGTGAAACAAACACAGCGTTGTGTTTCGCCGTGTGAGTGAGGTTACCGGAGGCCCAATCCTTCCTTTCCCCGATCCCTCCCAATCCCTAAATCACCAAAACCCTTATCCCTAAAAGTTCGGCAACGCACTCGTAACTCCTCCGATGCGAGTGTCCATGGGCGGCGCTGATTGCTTACCATCAGGTAATTCGTCTGCTCGTTTGCCGACCTATTATTACAAAAAAAAAGCCAGACCCGGAACCACAATTTGTGGATCATACAAAGAGTTGTTCCGTGCATCTTGCACTCGAAAGGTTCAGGGGAAAATGAAATATAATACTCACAGATATCCCAAGGTATCCACCAATTGTCGAACATTCAACCTGGATACGCTTTCCGGATCTTCTTTGACCGGCTCCACGCTATAATTATGCTCCATCCGGATAATTTCTGCCACTGTGGACAAACAGAAACATATTAGTATCACAACTATCTTAAAACTTAGTAATTGTCTTAATGAAAACATTGTGAGGAAACCTAGAATTTTAATCTATACCTCTATACTAATATTATAAAGAGGTAAAATTTGTAAGTTTGTATGTAGGGGGTAATCTTTGGAACCGCTGGTCGGATTGCCAAAATTCTTTCACTGATAGATAGCTACAATGTTCCTGAGTGCTATAAAATAAGGAGACTGCCTAGAAGTCGGATTTGGCTATAAAACATCACGCTACAATTAAATAGAGGCGAGCAGCGGGTGAAACCGCGCGAGAGTAGCTAGTCAGCTAATAACCAATTCTCCTTGAGCAAGCATGGTGATCAATGCTCAATCCTTCTCTCCGTCTGCCAAAGTCAAAATCATTTATTCCAACTTAATCATAAACAAGTACTTTTGAAACGTCAAAATAGAATAGTAGTCTGTCAGTCTGTTCGTCAGTGAAGCTAGGTGTTCATTCCAAATTGTGAGAACCCACGTGTGAGAGTCCACTCCTGGGCAAAGGCCTAATTGGCTCAGCAGTGGGCTCTTATTTGGTGCAAAAATCCATTTCAGAATAAAAATAAAGATGTTACTAAGTAATAGGTTTTTCACGATTTCATCATCATCAGCCTATAAGTGCCCACAGCTGAGCAAAGGCCTCTTCTCATACGGAGAAGGTTAGAGCATCAATCACCACGCTTACTCAATGCGGGTTGGCGAATTCAAACTTATAATTAGAAATTATAAGTCCGGGTTTCCTCACGATGTTTACCTTCACCGCATGTCAGTAGTGTCTAAATAATCATAGAAAGTACATATGACTCGGAAAAAGTCACATTGGTACATGCCAGGTTTCGAATCCACACCCTCATGCATGAGAAGCGGGCTCCTTAACCTCTGGGCCACCACGACACTACACGATTTTGTCTGCCTATAATATTAGTTTTTTTCATCAATATCGGTTTAACTGTTTAGGAGATTATCTTGGCCTTACCCTTAATCTTCAAGGATATTGTGTTACATTCGGTGCCTAGATTTAATTGCTATAAGTTCACTGATAACAATCTTGTAACAATCCGACTAACCTAACAGTTATTATTAATGTTGTGAGAGGAAAATCTTCAAATGACTTCTCCCGCCCAGAGTGACGTAAGAGGAGAGAGAGAGAGTGTCAGACTCTTACCCCCTTATTACAAAAAAGGTTTATCTTTAGTCCAGGTTTAAACCATTGAGTCGGGTTTTGAATTTTGAATCTTATTGTCATGTACCTTCAATTCGAAATACGAAAACTGGCTCAATGGTTTAGTCCTAGACTAAAGTAAAACCTTGTTTTGTAATAAGGCCGTTACTGACTAAAACCCCCCTGTTTCTTCTCCTGCTCTGTGCCGAGGTCGCGGTGCCTCATTGCGCTTACCCCGCAACCCCGGCTGAACATCAGCCCTATAGGGCCCCGTCTGTGGTGGTCTATTGGCATTACTGTTATACATTTTTTTCATGTGATAGGTAGGCAAACGAGCAGACGGATTCCCTGATGTTAAGCAATCAGCGCCGTCCATGGACACCCCCCCCCCCCCCACAACAGTGGAGTTACGAGTGCGTTGCTCACCTTTTGGGGATTAGGTTTTGCAGATTTAGGGATTGGGGGAGGGCAAGGATTGGGCCTTCGGAATCTCAGCACAACGCTGTGATTGTTTCACGCCGGTTTTCTGTGAGGCCGTGGTATCACTCCGGTCGAGCCGACCCATTCGTGCCGAAGCATGGCTCTCCCACACTTAACGGTAAAAACAAATCGCCCTATTTCAATAATTCTTTTTTTGACTGAAAATCTCCTTTTCAAGTCTATCTATACTAATATTATAAAGAGGTAAAATTTGTAAGTTTGTATGTTGGGGGTAATCTTTGGAACCGCTGGTCGGATTGCCAAAATTCTTTCACTGATAGATAGCTACAATGTTCCTGAGTGCTATAGGCTATAAAACATCACGCTACGATTAAATGGAGCCGAGCAGCGGGTGAAACCGCGCGAGATTAGCTAGTAACGTATAAATAGACTAATACCTCTGCGGTGTTCCCCAACGAACATTTCAAAATGATTTTGATAACTTGGACCCTTGGCAGCGTCTGCAATAGGGCAGAAATAGAAAATCTATAGTTTTTTAACTGATTCTGACTAATTACAGACTCCTAAATAATCGTCATCATCATCATCAGCCTATAAGTGACCACTGCTGAGCAAAGGCCTCTTCTCTTACGGAGAAGGTAAGAGTATTAATCACCACGCTTGCTCAATGCTGGTTGGCGATTTCAAACGTATAATTAGTCCAGGTTTCCTCACGATGTTTACCTTCACCGTATGTCAGTGGTGTCTAAATAATCATAGAAAGTACATATAACTCGGAAAAAGTCACATTGGTACTTGCCAGGTTTGGAACCCACATCCTCATGCATGAGAAGCGGGCTCCTTAACCTCCGGGCCACCACGACAATAATATTCTACTGAATTTATATGTATGTTTATTTTTAATGGTATAGTAGTCCGGCAAACGAGCACACGCATTACCTGATGGTAAGCAATCATCGCCGCCCATGGACACCCGCAACATCAAAGGAGTTGTTTTCGTTTTGCCGGCCTTTTAGGTATAAAGGTTTAGGATATTTAAGGATTGGAAAGGGATGGGAGCAGGGTTTGGGCCTCCGGTCCTCACTCACACGGCGAAAGACAACGCTGTAGTTGTTTCACGTCGGTTTTCCGTGAGGCCGTGGTATCACGCCGATCGAGCCTTGGTTCGCCCACACCTACTTTTTAATTTTATTCATATATTTTTATCTATTCAAGCTTTTAACTACAGCATTAAGACCAGTAATAAACCCAGTAAGGAACACGTCATTGGATATTCATTTTGGAGGGGTAATATCATCTCATATCTTCTGACGCCCTGTTTGGGGGGGCGAGAATGAGTGTCAGATTTTTACTGACTAAAAACCACCTCCTGCTCCAGATATAGGCCATGGTACATTATTACACGCCACCCTAGCTTAACATCAGGCCTATTGAGCCCCATCAATTTTTTTTTTTAATAATTATAAAATAACGTTGCCCTACACTAGGATTTCCTATGTCGTGGGTGCAAGGTTAAAAACATACAATTTCACATGCACATGACACCCAGACCCGGAACAACAATTTGTGGGTCACACAAACTGTTGTTCTGTGCCGGAATCGAACCCGCGACACGTTGCACGTCAGCCAGTTGCCCAGCCACCGCACCAACCGTCCAGTCGAAAATCTATGGTGGACTGTTGGCTCTTTGAGTCGGATCTGGTCGGACGACGAGCTACCCTGGCCGTACGCAGACCCTCACATAACGGTGGCAGAAAATCGTCGAGCAATTTTGTAAAGATAACTAAATGATAGCTAAATTATCACCTGCTTTTAAAAATAAGTACTAGTTTCCGTTGTGGGCACGATGGGCATGCCCACAACCTTATTACACTTGTGATTGAAATAGGTTTGGATCGAAACTGACTATTAGAAATTAGAAGAAATCGTGTCCGACTTCTTGCTAAGTTTATTTACATTCCTAAGGCCAAAGTCCTGATGCTCAGAAAAAAGGGAATCTAATTCATAAGTTCATAAACGATTTGCATGATTGTTAATGAGCATGTCCGTACTTAGCCGATTTTCTAGTAGCTGTGACCACAACCTTTTTTGAAGTCCTTTTTTGAAGATCCGCGCTTGGTCCGCAGTGACAGGGTAGAAAGTAGCTTACATGTTATACCAGACTTATCTTTGTGCAAAGTTTCATTTCATTTCGTTGAGCAGTTTTAACGTGAACAGCTTACGTTATGTAGGGAAGCTTTTTTAAAATTCTATCAAAATAAAATAAATAAAGGAGTCACAACATTCGATTTGCGATCCAAAAAGAAATTGTTGTTAGTTCTGGGTGTGGTGTGTGTGCAAAATTGTATGTTTGTAAACGCACTCATGATACAGGAAAAAATTTCTAGAGAGAGCCTGCCAACGAAATTTTTTTTTTAATAAAATGCTTTCATTGCCTGTAGCAACTTTTTACTAAAATAATATTAATTAATTAGATTTACTTACAAAAATATTTGAACTAAGAAATACCTAAATAATCGCAGATCTAAAGTTGCGGGTAAAAGGAGAACCTCCATTATTTTATTAACGCAATTATTTATTAAATCTTTTTCCAAAGTGTAGCAAATATTAATCTGAAAACCGCATCAAAATCGGTTTAACCGACCGCGAGATAATCAGGAACAAACATACATACAAGTAATATTGAAAACCTCCTACTGTTTTGAAGTCGGTTAAAATTTTTGATCCTTTATATGTCACTCTATATCCTAAACCGATAAACCAATATTGATGAAATTTTGTATAGGAATCAATAAGTTTCAAAAACAAACTCTGGTTGTTTTATGATTGCGCTAGCGTGCTCTGCTGCTAAAGGTTGAAGCGTAATGTTATACGTATAAGGGTACTAATGCAATTTAAAACAAAAAGAAAAACATAAAAAAACGCTAAGAAAAACATAAACTAAGGGCTGATTTTTCAATGGTTAGATAAAAGTTACCTGGGCAATAATTATCATGATGCTGTCGCGTCAACATGTTTGTATAAGACAGTGACAGCAACAATTTTATTGCCTCTACTAGCCTATACGAAATTTCGTTACCGAACGAAAAATCTGTGACAACAGACTGATTAATTATTATGTTTTCGGCCTACTCACGTAATAATTTGACGAGATACTCGACTAGTTTCAAGCCATGCTACTCGGCTACGACTGTTGCGCTGCTACTCTAGTCTCTACTCATGAGCAGCGCGACTGCGCGACAGTCGCCGAGTCGCGTGTCGCGGAATGCTGCTCATGAATATGGGCCTCTAGCATGGCTTGAAACTAGTCGAATATCTCGTGAGTGAGTAAGCCGAAAACATAATAATTAATTTAGAATGTCTCACGAAAGTTATAATAAAAACAGACTTATTTATTTTATTGCACTTAAAGAAATCAGTCAACAAAAATTTCGTAATTTTCGTATGTTGAGACGGTACGAAAAAGAGAGACGAAATTTCGTGCATATTTCGTTTGCAAAACGTAATTCAAGCACGAAAAATCAAAATCGACCAATATTACATAAAAATTAACGAAAAATAATGTACATAATTATAAAATACTTACATTTTTTATCATTTGGCGATTGTATCACGGGAGCAGCTTTCTCTTGGTGAGTGAGCAGCTCTGGTAGCATGGGCGAGTCGATCCAGAGGCCCTGGTTATCCAACTCGAAATGATACCTATTTGTTAAGAAATAAGGTGTAAAATCAATATTGGCTAGTAGTTATTACGATTACGAACGAAACGCTGCCCCACATTAGGATTTTCTTGTGTCGTGGGTGCGGTTACAAACATACAATTTCACATACACATTACACCCAGACCCGGAAAAACAATTTGTGGATCACTCAAAAAAGTTGTTCCATGCGGGAATCGACCCGCGACACATTGCACGGCAGCCAGTTGCCCAGCCACCGCACTAACCGTGCAGTCTAATATTGTTAGTGCAAAATAAGTATCGTCGTGGTACAGGTCAGCAACCGAGCGGATGGATTACCTGATGGTAAGCAATCACAATACCAATGGAATTACAAGTGCGCTGCCGATCTTTTAGAGGTTGTTAGGAATATGAGGAAGTGTCTGATAAATCTTATAGTAAGCACAGAAAGGCAAGTTATTTGAAATGCAAATTATGTTGATAGCACTTTGTGTGATCCACTAATTAGTGTTTCGGGTCTGGGTACCTTGTATAAGTGAATTTGTATGTTTGAAAAAGCACCCACGACTCAGGAAAAAAAATAAGAGTAGGTTTTTCTTTAAAAAAAAAAGTAGGTACTCTAGACGAACCATGACACAGGAGTTATTAATTATTTAATAACTGGGCGGCACATTACGGAGGTCATGGGCCGAGGATTTAACCAAAATAGAATTATGTTGACCGTCAATCAAAAAAATAAAATCTATACTAATATTATAAAGAGGTAAAATTTGTAAGTCTGTATTTAGGGCGTAATCATTGGAACCGCTGGTCGGATTGCCAAAATTTTTTCACTGATAGATAGCTACAATGTTCCTTTCCTGAGTGCTATAGGCTATAAAACATCACGCTACGATCAAATGGAGCTGAGCAGCGGGTGCGAAGCGCGAGAGTAGCTAGTATAAAATATTTTAAATCTGATCTTACCCGCATAGCTGCAAGCTAACATGCCGCCAGAGACACTCGCTCTCTTCATGCATAGCACCCTCGATCCAGTCCTGCCGTTTGTTTTCATTGTCCGTCGATATATTGGCACTGTAACAATAATAAACCACTTATTTTTAGAGGGTAAATTATCGAACTTAATTGTTCTTCCGCCCTAGGAGAGGCTGGAGGATCTTTTGCAGACTAGGAGCTGATTTTTCAATAATCAGGTACATAAATGTTATCTGAGGAATAAAATTGTTGCTGTCACTGTCTTATACAAACATTCTGACGCGACAGCATCATAATTATACTCCGAGAACTTTTATCTTTGGCAGTATAGTCGACAACATTAAATTGAAGACTCGGTTGCCATTTAAGAAAAATAAAACTTATCTAACCATTGAAAAATCAGCCCTAAAAACAATAAGTGTGGGAGAACCAAGCTTCGGTACGAATGGGTCGGCTTTTAGAAAACCGGCGTGAAACAACCAAAGCGTTAAGTTTAATAAAACTTAATGCTATGATCATTAGGAATGTAGTGTTCAGTGAATTAAAGTTAATAATAAATTAACCAAACACTGCTTATCCCAGAAACCCAACTAAGGACAACATATAAAATTAATAAACACAAAACAATTACACCTCTGATGTAGAATAAACATAATAATAATCTGAGCTTTGTTCATATGACTATATTGTACATGCTAACTACATAATATATTCAAATGAAGATAAATAACATTATCAATAAGCACCTGTTTTATAACTAAATACTACTTTCAAATTATTTCTCTTTTAACATCAAAATGCAGAATCAGACATGGTGGTCACACTTTATTGACTACTAATCAGTTCAGGCTGGGTGTTTGTTTTGGAAGGAAATCATTGAGTAGGATAAGAGAGAGAGTGTCATTGTCTTGCTGCCTTAAAAGCACCATATCCAGGCCAAGGCCATTGTAAATTATATCATTTACTAACGTAACTGAGACTTTTTAATTTTGAGGGGGAAAAATAAAGTTTTTTTAGAATGGGCCCATTAAAAATGGTGTGTTTCTTTCCCCAAAAGACCACTATGGAATGAACTTGCACAGTTCTCACACATTAAATAATTTTTACATTGTCTGGAGTTGAAAAGAGACAGACCACTGTGTTTTTTTCAGCATTTCTTCTCAGCGATAGCAAGTCAGATAGGAAATGGGGGCTTCATCTAGTTTTTTTACATATAAATTTGACGTGTAAAAGTGCTGTTTTATGGCCTATTTACAAACAAAAAAATATCACTTCTCATGCCCTGGGTGTGTAGAGATTTGTCAGACTGTTACTGACTAAACACACCACCCAGTTCCTTCCCCTGCTCTAGGTAGAAGCCAGGGTCATGGCATATAAAAACAAATGCTACAGCTTTGGACATGGGATATACAGTTACTCAGTTATTGAACTTTCTGCTATGGTGATCTGATATCTCTTTTGAGCCATTTGAGTAAATTATGTAAAACACAATTCAATTTAAAATCCACTCATCATTGGTAGTGATATGAGTTCTGTTTTTCAGTAAAAGGGGAGCTAAAAGGCCTACTAGAAAACCAATGACAAAGATAGTTAGTAATTCTCTGTAGAACTTACCATTAGTTCCTAGTTCGTTAGTTCTTGGTAATTAAGTAATTATAAGCAGTTTTCTGAGCTTGTACAGATTGTAGTGGTATTTTATACATCTGTGGCTCACTGAAGAAATGGTGATATTCAATGTAAAAATAAATTTGGTTGATAATTTTAGGTCATGCAATATTTTCAACTATAAATGTGATTTTTCTATATTTTTTATAATTATGCTTCTGTCTGTTTAGTACTTAAAAGCTTATTAATTAGTATAAATATAAATTCATTTAGAAGCTTAATTATTACTGATAGTTTTGTGGTATTAAAAAGAAAATAAAAAACAAGTACCTACTATGACTATTTTTAGAATGAACACTCTTTCAAAAATAGGTTATGTGAAATAACCTATTGAAAATTTTCAAATAAGATTTTTTGAGTTCTAATTTTTGGTCAAGAAACTGTTTGTTTCTCTATGTATAACATTTTTTTTGGCATACTAAACCTAATGAATGGTGTAAATATATGTATATAGGATTTAGCATATATGTATTATGTAAAATTTATGAGGAAAATGTTATTAATGTTTCAAAACTGATAAGAATACTAGTTAATAAGTTTTGTTTAGTCACTAGTAATTAATTAACAAAAGAGAAAGCCTTTAAACTATATTACTTGAACTTAATCACACATTTTTTATAACAAATTAGTATTTTCAAAATATCTGAATATAATCACCACATTTAAAAATGCAGGAGTGAACACTACAGCATATTGAACACGATTTCTTGCATGATTTAACCCCACCAATGAAAAATTATGCACATGAATACAGTTGAAATTTTTCATAGCTATAATGTGCTAAAATCACAATTTTGAACAACTTTTACACTTGTAGATTGGGATCTATATTGGATATATAAGTTAAAGTGATTTTACCGCCAAAACAAGACTGTATAGTGGAAAAATACTAACTCAAATACATATAAAGCTTATTGTGTTTACAATAAAATTTCTGCTTGTGATATTTTCGAGGTCATTCCTATCGACCATAGACACAACCTTGGTAATACAATAGGCATACAGAAAAGTTAATTTTAAGCGAATAATTATATATATAAACTTACTTGTAGAACGAGAAGCTGCAGACTACATCATATTCTAAATTGCATCCTTCAACTACACACTTTAGGGCGCTCATTATGGAGTAAAGACACACGCAACCAAAAATGGATACCACGCACTCACATCATAGAATTAAAGTTAAAACAACGAAATAATAACATTTAGCGCCCAAACCAACTTTCAAACAAACTAATTTGATGGATCTTTAGAAAATTATCAATCAAATGTCGAAATTGACGTGCTGTCACGAAAAGTCGAAAATTTTAACAAATGCGTCAAACGCGTGCCATGATATGGTGATGTAATTCGGCGGCAAAACATAATGGCAACACTGATTGGCTTCGATTTCTTAAATCGATTCTAAATGTATTTGTTAATTGATTTTTAATTTTAAATCGAATTGAATTTGATATTCTTAATTATGTTTAATAGCAAAATTTTCATTATTTCTTTAATGATATTCATAACTAATGGATATAATAATGTACATTATGTAAAAGTTAAATGACAAATGATTTACTGATTGACCATTTGGGAATAAATTGTCACGAAACTTTTCACAAATCATAATAACAATGTTGTTTTTACCCAAAATTTATATTGTTTGTAAGTTTGAGTGGGAATAATGAAATACTTTATTATAAAATAATGATAAATGACTTCATGTAAATAATTCGTTTTTACTAAAATATGTCAAATAAAAATTGGCGAAATGATTTCTAATCTATTCAAAGCGTTCTAATATCTCAAGAGACATCTTATAAAGTTTATTTTAATTATTTTTATCACACATTGAATCGAGAATCGATTCTCAAACCACAATGTTGCCCGTTGCAAATATTAGCCATAAGCAACCTGAAATAATCTTCCTCGCCATTTGTCTATGAGACGCTATGTTGAAAGATGAAAAATAAAATAATAAATTAAAATGGATTTTTATCAATTCAATTTCATAATAATAAATCTCTAAAAATATAAACATATCTGATTGTTGCAATAAAATAATATTTAGTGCCCTCTACAAGAAATAAGGTCACCATCGACAATAGGACGCTTGCCAACGCCCCACCGGATGTTACGTAAGTTCTAGTTCATTGATCGTCACAATATTGATTTCTATTTTTTCAGATTCAGGTATTAAACGCAATTGGCGTTAATGATGTAATTTAACTTCCTCATTATTGCTTCATGATGACACTGATTGCCCATGTCACATGTCAATGCCATCATCCATGACATTAATTTGTCATTTTATTTGACTTTTTTGTGTCACTGACTGTAATCAAGTCAAAACAATGGTTCTGACTTTAGCTTTATCTACGAACGACGCGACGCGTGATCTTTACGCGCGCATTTCACACCACATGTGTTGCGCAATCCATCTAAATATAGACTGAATTGAATATCGTCAATGTTTTATTTTGAAAGAATTTTAATCATGGCATGACATTATAGGTTTTATAGCTATGCCTATATTTATACTTACCTACGCTTGTTTGATTTTTAACTCCGAAACTGATACGTAACCTTTAAAAAGCTACATTTGGGCTAAAAAATATGTTTCGAGTTGGGTTGGATATTTCGACATAATTTATGTAAAACGAAGCCGTTGTCAGTAGGTTAGTCGTGAATAATCAATTTTACTTATCTGATGACCTTGTATTGTATTTTTTTACATTTTATTTTAAGTGTGTCCTGTCTGCCTGCTGCTGCCTAATAAAATTTATCATTTTGTAATGGAAATTCCGTTCGTCCGATATGTTTTATTTAGGATTTAACAAAGGATGGGTTGAACAAAATTATAAATTTATCTGTGGGAGAGCCATGCTTCGGCAAGAATGGGTCGGCTCCACCGGAGTGATACCACGGCCTCACAGAAAACTGGCGTGAAACAACCACAGTGTTTTGTTTCGCCGTGTGAGTGTGTTTACCGGAGGCCCAATCCTTCCTCTCCCCCGACCCTTCCCCACTAAAAGGTCGGCAACGCACTCGTAACTCCTCCGTTGCGGGTGTCCATGGGTGGCGCTGATTGCTTACCATCAGGTAATCCGTCTGTTTGTTTGCCGACTAAAAATAAAGAAAATTCATAGACATAACTTACTTTACCCACTTATTGTGAATTTATGTCTTAGATTTAGATTTTATGGATATGTTACCTATGACTAGGTTTGTTTAACTCTGAAGGTATTTTCAGTACTAAAGGATTTCTGCCTTCTTCTAATTCTGCGTCGTGCAAAGACAGTTTAAGATTTTTTTTTATTGTGAGTGAGGTTACCGGATGCCCAATCCCTCCCCTTTCCCTATCCCTTCCCAATCCTTATATCCGCAACCCCCATCCCCAAAAGGCCGGCAACGCACTCGTAACTCCTTTGGTGTTGCGGGTGTCCATGGGCGGCGCCGATTGCTTACCATCAGGTAATCCGTCTGCTCGTTTGCCGATTTATACCATAAAAAAAATTGATTACGACGGATTACCTGATGGTAAGCAATCAGCGTCGCCCATGGACACCCGCATCGGAGGAGTTACGAGTGCGTTGCCGATCTCTTAGGGATAAGGGTTTTGGAGATTAGGGGTTGGGGAGGGGAAGGATTGGCCTCCGGTAACCTCACTCACACGGCGAAACACAACGCTGTGGTTCTTTCACGCCGGTTTTCTGTGAGGCCGTGGTATCACTCCGGTCGAGCCGACCCATTCGTGCCGAAGCATGGCTCTTCCACATTTAATTTAAGATTGGAGAGATTTTTTATGTAAAGCATTTTTTTGGTTCTTTGAAGGAAATTTTTCTAGTTCTTGACAATGTGACAGTGGGTTTACTGAGACTGTAATTATTATTGTGTGAGCTATAATACTCGTCACAAAGATTTTTTGACCGCGAATCGAAAGATATCTATGCTTCCATTGTAATGTAATCGAAAGAGCGGGCACGATGATGATAAGCTAACTAGTTAAGTTCAATCTAAAAGATTGGCGGTTTCCTGTACCGAGACTTGCTATATAGGTACCATGGATCGAGAATCTAGGTTCTACAAAACATCACAATACGTCCATTAATAGCCGAGTAGCGAGGTACAAACAAGCGAAGCGGAAATATGCTATTATCTATGTTAAATAGATTGCATTTTTTTAGGTTAGAAAAAAACGTTGCCCCACTAGGATTTTCTCCTGTGTCGTGGGTGCGTTTGCAAAGATACAATTTCACATACCCACCTAAACCCTTACACCAGGATGCATCACACCCAGACCCTCTCTCCTGTTTGCCTTATTTTGCTGTGCCCTACAGGGTCCATAATTGATCTCACACAAATTGTTACCACCTTTAAATGTACTTATGGAAAAGCAATAAAGATATTGAGTATTGAGTATTACCCTGTTCTATTTCCGCACGAAGCAAAACTTTGTGTGATCCACAAATTGTTGTTCCGGGCCTGGTTTTGTTAATTTTATGTATGTTTTTAAACGAATCCACAACACGGGGAAATACCTACTTGTATAGATCAACACTTTTATTATTTTATTTTAGCTGTCATACGCTGTCATCATCAATCTATCATGCGATAATTGATGGGATCACATAATCATCATCATCATCATAATGTGAGGCTTTTTAAATTCTTTGAGAGTAGCAGAAGCCCAAATATATTATGAAATACACACCAAATTTTTCGTGTGGGAGAGTCATACTTTGGCAGGAATGGGCTAAACGTAGTGGTTACATACTCTTTGGAATGGGCCAGCTTGACCGGAATGAAACCAACGTAAAAACATAGTGTTGTTTTTTGCCGCGTGGCAGAGCTTACTGGGGACCCTTCCTTCAATCCTTCCCCTATCTCAAATTCCCTATCCCTAATTCCCAAAAGACCGGCCACGCCCTCGTACCTATCTCCTCCTCTGGTGTTGCAGATGTTAATGGTCGGCCAAGATTACTTAACCATCAGGTAATGCGTCAACTCGTTGGCCGACTAACCACATGTAAACGTGTAGGTACCTATGTTATGAATCCTATCTGTTAAGGTATGAATCTATTGCTATTATCGGGAGTTTATTGAGAAAATTAAAAAAAAACATCGTCACAAATCAATAATTTTTTGGCTGATCAGGGAAATGGACTATTATGGACGACAGCTCTTCCTGTAATATTGTGGTGGCCCGCTTCACATGGATGAGGTAGCAGTTCCGGCGTTAGCGTGATGGGGCGATGGCCCAGGGCGACAAATTCTGAAGTCAGTCAGCCAAAGTCTGAAGTTGTAGTCTCTCTCCTCTGGTGCAAACCCTCAGGACTGTGCTCTACGCTCTGTGCATATGCATATTTTTTATTTTTACTTGGGATCAGCAAAAAATTAACACTTGATATTGTTTGATTGATTGTGATTTGTTCCACAAGTGGGCGCCACAATATTTTCGCCCGGGGTATCAATGGCCCTTACGCCGGCACTGTAGGAAGCGAAACCTGTCAAGTACCAATGTGAATTTTCCGAAATTATGTTTACTTTAGACATCACTGATAATCGGTATAGGAAAAAGTCGTAAAGAAACGTTTTTTTTTTTTTGTGAGGGGAAATCATCAAATGACTTCTCCCGCCCAGGGCCGGGCAGGAGGGAGTGTCAGACTCTTACTGACTAAAAACCCCCCTGTACCTTCTCCTGCTCTGTGCCGAAGTCGCGGTACCTCATTGCGCTTACCCCGCAGCCCCGGCTGGAAGAAACCTAGACTTATAATTATACGTACCTAAGTGTAATATGGCCAATCCGCCAAGAGGAAGCGTGGTGATTAATGCTTCAAACTTTCCTTCACCGTGTGTAAAGAGGCCTTTGCTCAGCAGTGGGCACTTTTAGATAGGTTACTGACTGAACTGAATAATTGATGAATGTCCGATCAGAGTGCCCATTGGGGCTTTGCTTTGTGTAACCACGATTGACAAGTTCAAGAAGTGCGTGCTTTGAAAGGTCAGCTTTAAGTTGTTCAACCAATCATAGGCCTAAACGCGGTAACGTGACAATGGCGTTAACGAATGATAATGATAACTTGCTATAAGGATTCAAAGTCAAAGTCAAAATCATTTATTCCAACTAAACCATAAAGAGGACTTTTGAAACGTCAAAATAGAGAAGTAGTCTGTCAGTCTGTTCGTCGGTGAAGCTAGGTGCTCATTCCAAATTGTAGATTCGAATGGAGAAGAACGAGCAAGAAACTCCATTCGTTTAGGTTTCGATTCGATTTAGGTTCACATGACATCATTAGCCTATAAGGGCCCAATGCTGAGCACAAGGGTCTTCTTGGCTTAACTAATGCTTAATAACCGCACAAGAAACTCAACACGTACTTAGATATGACACGTGACATTAGGATTAAATGGATAAGTAAAGATATAGACTCAATGTCAGATGCTTGTCCCTACAACAGAATTCCATACATTACGGCATCGGCATGATGCTGTGAAAGTAGCTGAAGTACACCAGACTTGCCATGTCTACGTCGCGCGTCGGTTAGCTGATGCAATCTTTCAGACAGCAACTAAGTGTGGGAGGGCCAAGTTTCGGCACGAATGGGTCGGCTCGACCGGAGTGATACCATACCACGGCCTCACAGAATACCGACGTGAAACAACCACAGCGTTGTGTTTCGCCGTGTGAGTGAGGTTACTGGAAGCCCAATCCTTCCCCTCCCCCGATCCCTCCCAATCCCTAAATCTCCAAAACCCTAATCCCTAAAAGGTCGGCAACTCACTCGTAACTCATCCGTCGTTGCAGGTGTCCATGGGCGGCGCTGATAACTTACCATCAGGTAATCCGTGTGCTCATTTGACGACCTATTCCATAAAAAAAAGCATAAGCTGCAGAGCTCAATCGTCCTGCTTGTCGTCTTCAGTGATAGCTAGGAAAGTAGTCTCCTCTACAAAATCCGGTTTCTGACCATTTAATAACTATATCATCGTCTGAGTCGTAGGATGTATTTACAAATATAGGTGCAAAACGTAAGACCTAGAACAATAATTTGTTGATCACACTAAAGGATTGTATCATGCGCCAATCGTCAAGGTTCGTTCATCAACAGCAAGTTGCCCTGCATCAGTAGCAGCCAGTGTAGGCTTCAGTTTCCTACAGGGCCAATTTTTTGCCGGGGTTGCAGGGCTAGCCTAATAAGGTACCGCGGCCTCAGTTTAGAGCAGGAGAAGAAACGAGGTGGTTTTTAGTCAGCAAGAGTCTGACACTCTCTCTCACCTCACCCTGGGCGATTGATGATGATGATGATTTTCCCCTCACAAAAAAGGCTCAGATTCCTTCTTCTTTGGTGATTTATTAATTCCACTGGTTTAGGGACCTAAAGTGTATCTAGAATTCTAATATAGGATTTCTCCAATGATGGTTTTCGACACTCCTTTTGCCGCTGGGCGGCGCTTCATATGCGTCAGGTCTAACAACCTAATACACAGATTCATTCCGAATGTATCATTTTTAAGTGAAATTTTATATTTTTGATTTTATTAAGCTATTGAACTCAAAAGGCGTGCCTATATGTATTTATTTGCACTCACAGGGGGCTGCATCACACTATAACATTTTGAAAATACGTTTGGGAGTAGAATTCTACAAGTATTAACTAGTACATTCAAACTTACTGGTTTCTTTCTTCAGCCTTAACTGTCTCAACAAGTCCACAGTTGACCGTGGACCTCCTCCAATGACTTAAGGTTGACCTGGTACACGCAACACTGCCGTCCTTGACTTACATTTAACATTTTTCATTTCAGGCAAATTTAGTAAAGATTTTGAATAAGTACTACACCAGTAATGTTGCCACCCACAAAATTTTGCTTAATTACAGGGAATGAAATAAAAGACAAAATTGTGGTTTTATTATTAATTTATTACCTCAAATATAATATGTATATTTAACTTACAGCCTTACATACTGCGTCTGGCGTCAAGACAGTGTCAGCTAAAATGCAAATTTCTTTTAAAAAACCGTGAATCAATACATACAACTGTCTAAATCACTTCGACGAAGCAAATCTTAGAAAAAAAAAACAATTTATACTTAATTTTTGACCTAACCCTACCTACATTGACTAACTTTCGAAACATCTACTCAATTATTTTTTTTATATTTAATTAATTATTTTACAACAACCAAATTATCGAAAAAAAAAAATGACAACAAAAAAATGAATGCACTGGATTATAATTGAAACTACTCTTTAAAATTGTCCGGCAAGATAGCGGATGGGCTGGCAACATTACTGTGACAGCGAGTCATACATGTCAACTGTCAAAAATTGGCGCCAATCCGCCATTTTGCGGAACATCGATAATATATCATTATCAAGCCTTAATTTTATTAGCAAGTAATTTTTTTTATATTTTTCATTTATACAGTTTAATTCTAAGAGTTGTTTTAACTCTCTCCATCAACACCTTTGGCGCGCTTAAAGATACGAAAAAAAATTGCAACGAACGAACTTAAAAACGACTTAACAATTAATTCACCATAAGAATTTATGACGATGTATTTATATGCGGGAACTTTTGAGACAATAAATGTGAAGAAAAACATCCAATTTGCTTACTAAATTTAATTTTAAGATTATACTTAGCACAAAGTTTGCAATAAATGTATACATATGGGGTTATCAAATGTCAAAAATAAGAAACAACTTTATACATACAAGAAATTGTTACAAAAGAAAATAAGAAATATTTAGAAATTGGCACAGACTTTCGAGTTTTCGTTTAAAACTGCTGCCGTACAGTAATAATAAAAATAGTTTACAAGACTTTTTATAAGAAATTTAGACCAAGCCATCATATTTAACAAAACCATTAATGTATAGTAAAGTCCTGAAGCATTCTGCGTTTTATACATAACTTTTAGGACATTTTGATGATACAAAATTATATCTAAATCTACATCTCACTTTTATTTAAACAATAAACTATTACTAATGAATTACCGTCTAATTACAATTATAATTTAGTACACAATCAATGTGTTTTTCAACCAAACACACAACGGAAATCAAACCAATATTTTTTTTTTACATTTTCCAAAAACAATGAATTAAATATATCAATCATGTACGCATGATTTTATTGACTATATACCTTAAGGATCACTCATAATAAGAATTATTTCATATTTCTTAAATCCACGGACAGTCACCGCTACCATCAGTTGACTGGACAATCTCTACACTACATAAGCTGATGTTTACATGTGAACATTAGCTCATGGCGATACCTAAGTACGTGTGTCGCCTGGACAGTCACCGCTACCATCAGTTGACAGTACAATCTCTTTGCATGAGCTGCTGTTTACATGTGAACATTAGCTCATGACGATACCTAAGTACGTGTGTCGCCTGGACAGTCACCGCTACCATCAGTTGACTGGACAATCTCTTTACATGAGCTGCTGTTTACATGTGAACATTAGCTCATGACGATACCTAAGTACGTGTGTCGCCTGGACAGTCACCGCTACCATCAGTTGACTGGACAATCTCTTTACATGAGCTGCTGTTTACATGTGAACATTAGCTCATGACGATACCTAAGTGCGTGTGTCGCCTGGACAGTCACCGCTACCATCAGTTGACTGGACAATCTCTTTACATGAGCTGCTGTTTACATGTGAACATTAGCTCATGACGATACCTAAGTACGTGTGTCGCCTGGACAGTCACCGCTACCATCAGTTGACTGGACAATCTCTACACTACATGAGCCGGTGTTTTAGCTTATGAGTTCCTGCGTATAAATACAACGTTGCAGCTAAAGATCGCTTCTATAAAAATGTCTCGATATAAAATTAGAATGAAATTTTAAGGTTAACATTACATTATTTGTCTATTACATTAGGACGGGTATATTAAAAAAAAAACTGGATTTTTATTGACTCAAAAGCCTTTGTCTCAGTCATCACATTGTGTATACAATACATTTATTATTTAAACTATTATCATGAGACATTATTGCAGGTCAAAATTGAAAGAATTCATTGGCAGATTTTTCTTGTGAAAGGATCTTAAGCTTTATTTTTAATGACAAAAACCTTTGCGTCAATATTTCAATAACACATTTCCTTCGTTACACAATAATTAAGTAAAACGTATAAATAATTATAGGAACTATTTTGTCGGGTTTTCGAAGCGATCAAAGCGTACTACACAAGTATTTTTTTTTTATTATAATTTTATAATCTTAACGTAGGTTTTATATATTAAACAGAATCGCAACGCCGTGGTGGTATGTCGAATTAAAAAACGCCTATTGTATCAAGCATGTCACTGGAAAAGATATAGAAAAATAATAGTGCACGAGGAATCGTCACGTCTTGAAGAAAATCTTGACTTGGTTGTACCGACGTCAACCAATCAAAAACGAAAAAAAATACAGCGTTTTCGAAATAACTAAAGAAAATAACAAAAGCTGATAGTACTATCGACATGATCGATAAAAAGCAGCCTACATAGTCAAAATTATATATATTAAAAACTCTTTTTATAGCAACATACCACTAGCGGGTTGCCCAACAAAAAAATAAAAATAAAAGAATAAAATAAAGCACACTTACAAACTAAGAAAAGTAAGAGCCATAACGCACACTTAGCATTCGTTTTCAGCTTAAGAACCCTATACAATAATTATATTTAATATATATATTTAAATGTATCGTAGTTATAATTATAAGGTTATATTGCCTAGATGCGTTCCGAATCGAATGGTTGACAGATAGCAAAAAAAAAACTATATAAATTTCTGCGCATAGACTGCAAAACATATTTATAGTAAATTGAAATAAAAAAAAACTCTTCCTAGTGAATTATAATCGCTTCTTTGGCGAACACAGCATACAAATATAATTATTTATTTTCGAAATTTTCGCACTCATTGTCCTTTATAATAATTACAGGATAACTCTACCACACGACTGTTTAGAGGCACGAAAATTTTCTGACGAGAAATTGAGGGTTGAAGGGCTAAAAATATACAGTCATAAAAACACCTCAATCGACAAAAGATATATATTTTTACGATTACTATATTCTAGTTAGAATCATTCTAATCTTCGATTCTTGACTAAAATATGTTTTAGTTAATCCGTATCATCATCAACAACAACAACAGATTTGTGTTTTAAATAAGTTAAGTTCAGAATTATCACCGATTTCGGCCAAAAGCGTTCATGTATGTAGGTCCAAGAAAATATATTGAAATCAGAATTTCAGAAGAAGAATGAATCCTAAAACACATATTACGGACATGACCATTATCAAAATATTCTTATTATACTTGTAATATCGATTCAGCTTATAATAAGACTGAAAATATACATTTTATTTATTGCTTTTCAACTAACGGTCATGTACTAGTGTTTAGGATTTTTATATTAAGTAGAGATACAAAACCAAATTCAACACTACATGAGCTGTTTACATGTGAACATTAGCTCATGACGATACCTAAGTACGTGTGTCGCCTGGACAGTCACCGCTACCATCAGTTGACTGGACATTCTCTTTACATGAGCTGCTGTTTACATGTGAACATTAGCTCATGACGATACCTAAGTACGTGTGTCGCCTGGACAGTCACCGCTACCATCAGTTGACTGGACAATCTCTTTACATGAGCTGCTGTTTACATGTGAACATTAGCTCATGACGATACCTAAGTACGTGTGTCGCCTGGACAGTCACCGCTACCATCAGTTGACTGGACAATCTCTTTACATGAGCTGCTGTTTACATGTGAACATTAGCTCATGACGATACCTAAGTACGTGTGTCGCCTGGACAGTCACCGCTACCATCAGTTGACTGGACAATCTCTTTACATGAGCTGCTGTTTACATGTGAGCATTAGCTTATGACGATACCTAAGTACGTGTGTCGCCTGGACAGTCACCGCTACCATCAGTTGACTGGACAATCTCTTTACATGAGCTGCTGTTTACATATGAACATTAGCTCATGACGATACCTAAGTACGTGTGTCGCCTGGACAATCTCTACAGTGGATGACTTTCAAAAATACCTATAGTTCAGAAAATACCTGCCACCATTCAATTCGGATAAAACACAGAAACATACAATCAAACACAGACATAAAAACCAAAACAACTTGAGCAAGTTAGTTTAAAAAAAACATTTCAAGGAACGATTCTCAATTACGATAATTTCTCCGAGTAATTATTCGTTAGGTTAATAATAATAATTTTAATGAGTAATTATTTGTTGCTCGTTATAATTATTTATTGGTTAATCGTATGATTATTAGTTTATATGCATATAATATATTTTTTGGAAAAGGTGAGTAATTACGTTTTTTAAATAGGTATTTTATATGTTAATTTTCAGGCTACATAACTTATTTAATTTAATATTTATAAATTCACAATAAATCATTGAAAATCGTTCCGATACATTTTGGGAAAGTAAAATAAAACGGTTGTCTTTATTAAATTTATATTAGAAATAGCACCAAAACGATTTATTATTATTATTATTCTTTTAATATATCGAATACATTCGTTACATATCAAGTTCAACACAGTCAATCTAAGACCTAGGTATTTAAATCACGAAATATCTAGACTACTAATTGCTTATTATTTTCGATGAATCGAATTTGGATATAAATAATTCTAACCAAGTATTTTTGACTCACATAACGTAGAGGGTTTTGTCCTCCTCATACAAGACAAAACACTCACAAATTGTATTAAAACCTTATTTCCCACAATTACGTTCCAATCCCATGCAATAAGAAACGAGTCTTGTATGCAATTGAACTAATATAAATAGGGAATTTCATAGTATAAAACAAAGTCGCTTTCTCTGTCCCTTTATCCCTATGTACGCTTAAATCTTTAAAACTACGCAACGGATTTTAATGCGGTTTTTTCAATAGATAGAGTGATCAAAAAGGAAGGTTTATATGCATAATAACATTCATTAAATAGTTGTGAAATTTAGTATCAGTATTGCACTCGTGTGAAGGCGGGTCGAATCGCTAGTATATATTAAGAAAATTATTGCTATCGGATTTCGTTTATATATGTTAAAGTCCCTAAATACACTTAAAGACCGGATGGTCCCGTGAATAGAGAAGCCACGACACAAAGGTCTGAGTAAAAAATACAACAAAAATAATGAAAAATAAATAATAACAACCGTTTTACTCCACTGTACCATAAAGTTTTTGTTTCGTCGTCACTTAAAAAGTTTTGTGTGCTCAATGAAAATATCTATTATATAATATAATATTTTTATATTAAATACACGAGTGGCAGTATGTTTCACAGCCGACATTTTCGAAAAAAGATGGCCGTTTGACGTTTGACAGTTTTGACGTTTATGAAATGGATAGAATTGTTCTGCGATTTTAATTTATATTGTATGTTATTTAAATATTGAAGCCTTTTTCCCAGCAATGGCGATGTCGTTATCAAAGAGAGAGAGCCTATTAAAAAAAATAACAAGAAAAAAAAAAAACGTTTTTAGGATAGAAACAAGCATTTTTGAAAGTTAAAGAAATCAAAATGATATTTCTATCATTCGTTTAATAAAAGACACGTATTATGCACAGCATCGTGTCGAACAGGCGTTTCCCCCAAACATACAATATAAATGAAAACCACATAAATTCCTTTACGATCCACATTTCCAATTTAAGACCACCATTTTCCAAAAATACAGCTTTCCGTAAAGGCATCTATTTATACAGAGACAGGTGTGAAATAAAATAATAACGTTAACGTAAAAAATTAAGTATTTTCAACCTTAATCATCAACACGCAGACTCGCTCATTTTTGTTATTAAATTTCTCATAATAATAATCATCATCATCATCATCAACATCACCATCAAATCACCAGAACCGAATTTACCAGTCTTCAGCATTTTATACACACATTTTTTTTTAAACTTTAATCTATTTCTTTAATAATTTCACCTCTCCCATTTTATTTTTTTAACATGACGTTAACAAACTGTACAATTTTATTACCATGACTTAAAAAACGAAAAATGAGTCTAACAAATGACATTTCTTTTTTCGTATTTTTCGTAATTTTTCGTGTGTAAGAGATCCGAATAATGTGAACATCGATGAGTACGGTTGAGTTTGGTTGAGTGTGTCCCTCATTTGAGTAGAATGTAAACGAGTACAACTTTTAAATACTTATAACACTGAGTGACTAAAACTCATTTGAGTTCATTAATTAATAACACGACTTATACATACAAAACCCAAGTTGATACTCAAATACACTCATTAAAACTCATACTCCAAAGAAATTTTCGAAAAAAAATCACTAGTCGAGCCTCAAAAGGCTACATATCAAACTGGTGGTTCCAAATTCAAAATTCAAAACAAAATGCGAGGATGTCGATGTGGGCAGCACCAGAGTTGCCACAGATAAAAAATACTTAACCTACCAAAGACTACGACAGAACGTTTGTTTTCTTTTTAATGTCATTTGTATATTACTAGGACAAGTAAGTGTATGTCGTTATAATTTTAAATTTTATACAATGTCAAAAATATATACGTTTATATATATATATATGTTGGTAGTACATACTTACTCTAACTATTTAGATGTCAAAATGATAACGCGTGAAACAGAGCGTAGCGTTGCTTATTGTCGATGCATATAAGCTGTGGACAAACAAACGAAAAACAGATTAAATAAGTTTTTGAACTACATAAATACAAAAATTGTATCTGTAATTATCACGAAATTATTATAAGTTGTAAAGTATACTTATATGTATTATCCATCTTATCTTCAGAACTACTGATTTGAATTACAGAAAACAGACGTGAAATAAACACAGCGTTGTGTTTCGCCGTGTGAGTGATGTTACCGGGGGCGCAATCCCTCCCCCACCCCCATCCCTTCCCAATCCTTAAATTTGCGAAACCCTTATCCCTAAAAGGCCGGCAACGCACTCGTAACTTCTTTCGTGTCCATGGGCGACGCTGATTGCCGACACCCAAATATCCAAATAATATTATCAATGCGAAAGTTATTCTGTCTATCTGTCTTTTCTTTACGCCTAAACTCCTGAACTTATTTGTATGAAATTCGGTACAGACATAATTTGTAACTCGAGAAAGGACATAGGATAGTTTTTTAACCAAAAATCTGCAGGAAGGCACTATTCCACGTCGCGGCAAGGCAAAGCAGGGCTAGTATTTTAATAATTTATTGATTTAATAAACACTCTTAACTCTTTCGTTACGGGTGTCCATGGGCGGCGCTGATTGCTTACCATCAGGTAATCCGTCTGCTTTATATTTATTTGCCGACATATTACATAAAAAACAAAATATATAAAAACGAATAAAACTTACCTAGTCTCCGTAAATAACCAACGAGCAACGTTAACCAACTCTAAGTGTCCAGGCACTAAATATTATATATTTGTCTCATATATATATGTATAGAATATAATATAATAATAAAATGCATTCGACATATAACTGTTACTGCCGGTGATTAAGCACTTTGCACTTTAATGTCTTTCTTTATATATTTATGTACACATTGTGAATCACTGTTTGGCTGCCAACTGTTTCGGCTCTCCGCTGTCCTGTTTTGTTTTTGGTGTTGCTGTGGACAATAATTTTGGAAATTAGTATTATTATTTTAAATCTATATCTATACTAATATTATAAAGAGGTAAAATTTGTAAGTTTGTATGTAGGGGGTAATCTTTGGAACCGCTGGTCGGATTGCCAAAATTCTTGCACTGATAGATAGCTGCAATGTTCCTGAGTGCCATAGGCTATAAAACATCACGCTACGATCAAATGAACCACGCGAGAAGCGACTTTTTATTTTTCTTTTTTAATAGCATATAATTGTAAGGGAACATCATAAAATAGCTTATTTTGCTCTGGGTGAAGCGAGAGGAGATGTCAGACTCTTACTGACTAAAAACCTCCCTGTTCCTTCTCTGGCTGAGGTCGCGGTGCCTCATTGCGCTTACAACGCAACCCCGGCTGAACACCAGCCCTATAGGGCCCCGTCTGTGGTGGTCTATTGGCTCTTTGAGGCGCGCGCGGAACGCTACGCGCCGTACGCTCGGGTCTGGGTTCTGGTCGGGCGGCAAGCTACTCTTACTCGCCGTCCACAGACCCGCGCTCTAGGTGGCCGGAGATCGTCTCGCGAAGATGGTGTATATGGTAGTGGAATAATGTAGTAGTGTCATACCCCGGGGTCGCGCGGTGGCGACGACGCTCTGCGCCCCGCAGGAGCCGGCGCGGCCGCGGTTGGTGGTCGCCGCCGGACGCGCGCTGCTGCCTTGCTTACTGCCGGGGAAACATAAGTATGGGTTAATAAGATCCGTCGACTATTTCGTAATGAACTAACGGAAGATGCCATCAATTATTGCGATAATGGACGTTAATCGCAGGTGTAATTTGATCGTGAAGCAAATCAAGGTATATTTTTGATCTTTAATATCATCAATACGTTAGTTTCCAACTAGTCAAATTCAATACTTTGTTTACTTTTTCAATTGTGAACAATGACCACAGCGGATGTAACCTTGCCGAAACGTCGAATAATTTTCTTAAAATAATAATAATTTAGGTATTTATATTTCAAAAATACACATTACAAACAAAACACTATGCACTAATATAGGTTCACAAAAAAAAATTGAGCACTGTTACTCAAGGTAAGTTTCTTGAGTTTTGACTACCAGGTGGTCCACCTCGCAATTTTAATAATCTTATACATAAAAAATGAAACGTTGTTCGTTAGTCTCGCTAAAACTCGAGAAAGGCTGGACCAACATGGTTGATTGTGGTCTTAAAATATTCCTGGATATACCGGGAAGGTTTAAAAGGCGAAAAAAAGAAAAAAAATTGGTTGCCTGTAAAATACGGGCGAAAGTTTTACGTGACAACGACTTTCAGTGGTAAAATAATTTTAACGTGAATATTCATTCGTATATGTCTGTCTCTCTCGCTCTTAGGCGGGCGTGGAAGGGACGCGTGCCTCTCACTCGCTCTCATTGTGAGCGCATAACGTGAGCGGAGCGTAACGCAGTTTCTTGACGTGTCAACCAGCAAACCAATTTATAAGACGTTGTCACGTCAAAAAAGTTCAAAATTCTTTCACTGATAGATAGCTACAATGTTCCTGAGTACTATATGCTATACAACATCACGCTACGAAGCGCGCGACAGTAGGTAGTAGAGTATATGTACCTGGCGTGTCCGGCGAGCGCGGCGGCGCGGTCGCTCTCGGAGACGGAGCGCGACAGTAGGTAGTAGAGTATATGTACCTGGCGTGTCCGGCGAGCGCGGCGGCGCGGTCGCTCTCGGAGACGGAGCGCGACAGTAGGTAGTAGAGTATATGTACCTGGCGTGTCCGGCGAGCGCGGCGGCGCGGTCGCTCTCGGAGACGGAGCGCGACAGTAGGTAGTAGAGTATATGTACCTGGCGTGTCCGGCGAGCGCGGCGGCGCGGTCGCTCTCGGAGACGGAGCGCGACAGTAGGTAGTAGAGTATATGTACCTGGCGTGTCCGGCGAGCGCGGCGGCGCGGTCGCTCTCGGAGACGGAGCGCGACAGTAGGTAGTAGAGTATATGTACCTGGCGTGTCCGGCGAGCGCGGCGGCGCGGTCGCTCTCGGAGACGGAGCGCGACAGTAGGTAGTAGAGTATATGTACCTGGCGTGTCCGGCGAGCGCGGCGGCGCGGTCGCTCTCGGAGACGGAGCGCGACAGTAGGTAGTAGAGTATATGTACCTGGCGTGTCCGGCGAGCGCGGCGGCGCGGTCGCTCTCGGAGACGGAGCGCGACAGTAGGTAGTAGAGTATATGTACCTGGCGTGTCCGGCGAGCGCGGCGGCGCGGTCGCTCTCGGAGACGGAGCGCGACAGTAGGTAGTAGAGTATATGTACCTGGCGTGTCCGGCGAGCGCGGCGGCGCGGTCGCTCTCGGAGACGGAGCGCGACAGTAGGTAGTAGAGTATATGTACCTGGCGTGTCCGGCGAGCGCGGCGGCGCGGTCGCTCTCGGAGACGGAGCGCGACAGTAGGTAGTAGAGTATATGTACCTGGCGTGTCCGGCGAGCGCGGCGGCGCGGTCGCTCTCGGAGACGGAGCGCGACAGTAGGTAGTAGAGTATATGTACCTGGCGTGTCCGGCGAGCGCGGCGGCGCGGTCGCTCTCGGAGACGGAGCGCGACAGTAGGTAGTAGAGTATATGTACCTGGCGTGTCCGGCGAGCGCGGCGGCGCGGTCGCTCTCGGAGACGGAGCGCGACAGTAGGTAGTAGAGTATATGTACCTGGCGTGTCCGGCGAGCGCGGCGGCGCGGTCGCTCTCGGAGACGGAGCGCGACAGTAGGTAGTAGAGTATATGTACCTGGCGTGTCCGGCGAGCGCGGCGGCGCGGTCGCTCTCGGAGACGGAGCGCGTGCGGTCGTAGGGCCGCGCGTGCGGGCCGCGCCCGGGCGCCGCGGGGCCCGCCGCCGCCAGCAACTCGTTCAGCTGCGGCTGCAAACATATACCAACGTTAACATCATTTATATCAATTACACCCTTACAGACATTTCTTAACATCCATAAAAACTTAGAGATAAAATACCACAGTCTATAGATCAGCAATATACAAAAAATATATGGGAAGACTAACAATAACTAACGAAATACTTCAACTAAAACCCCAACACTAAAAAAATAAGCTTCCTTTAAAAAGTATATAATACAAAAAACTTAATTGAAATAGTTTCATCCGTTCAGAAGCTATGATGCCACAGACATACAGACAGACACGTCAAACTTATTAAAGTTTTTGTATTTTGTGACGTCCAAGTCATAACCTTTCATTTGATACCCCATTTGAACATATTTGCAAACATTCGGTTTTTCTTCCCCACTTTAACCCCCCATAACATTTAAAAGGCTCAATCGATATTCATCAAACATGTCTAAGTACACTCGCCCGTAAAACACCTGTAATATAAAAAAACTAAATTGAAATCGGTTCATACGTTCAGAAGCTATGATGCCACAGATAGACAGACAGACACGTAAAACTTTTAACACCCCTCTTCTTGCGTCAGGGGTTAAAAAAAATATAGAGCAAATCAAATTGATTACCAAAATATAATTTTTTTGTTAGTTTGTCCATTTATCAAGAAAGGCTGTAATACATTATGGTACTGTAGCTGAGCCGAGCAGCGAGTAACACCACGCATGAGTGGCTAATATTTTATATAAATACATTAGAATTGTCGCGTCACCACTGCACCCGTCCCGCGCAGAGCGCGTCAGTACGGAACGCCGAGCGACTCGGTCACTGTAGCACTCACATTCGCAGTAACTGCACACGACACACTGCCGTGTACAGTGGACATATAGTGCAGAAACTACATATGTCTAACACCCGGTTTCTGAAAGGCTTGTCAACGCTTAAATTAACTAATCTCCTGTTAAATCTCTTGTCAAGTCATCTGATTGGTTGACTGAATTATCAGCAACCAAGACAAGAGATTAAATTGATTTTAACATTGATCGGCCTTTTGAAAACCGGGCGTTAATGTCTCAATCATATCAAAACATAGTCTTATAAGTTTGAAATCGCTAATCCGACCAGATTTCCTTTTCGGGGTGCCTTAATAACCAGACCACGACTTACTCGCCGTCATGAGTGAAAATGCGTATTTTAAACCTGGCAAGTACCAATCTGACTCTTGACTTGACTTTCTGAGTTATAAGTACTTTCTAAAATTATTTACGGTGAAGGGAGACATCGCCAGGAAATCTTGACACATTGTCATCATGTGATCTTCAGATTTTTTTTTATTTATCACTTATTTTCTTTTATTTCTTATAAAAAACATTGCCCCATACTAGGATTTTCTCCTGTGTCGTGTGTGCGTTTATAAACTGTATACAAATTCACATACACTACACAACACACCCAGACCCGAAACAGCAATTTGTGGATCACACAAACTGTTGTTCCGTGCGGGAATCGAACCCGCGACACGTTGCACAGCAGCCAGTTGCCCAGCCACAGCGCAAGCAATTGTAAGTCAAGAGTCAAGAGAATAAAAAAATCCAAACTTATAAATGCGAAAGTAACTCTATTATTTATTATTATTATTAAATAAAACTCTGTCTGTCTATCTTTCTTCACGCCTAAACTACAGAACCGATTTCTGTGGAATTTGGAACAGACATAGTTAACAGCTCGAGAAAGGACATAGGATAGTTTTCACTTAACCGATTTCTGTGCAGTTTGGTACAGACGTACTATGGAACTCGAGAAAGGACATAGGGTAGTTTTTATACAACAAATCTGCAGATAGTCACTATTCCAAGCGAACGGCCGCGGGCAAAAGCTAGTATTAAATAAACTACTGACTCACCTCAAGCACCCTAAAATCTTCGATGCTCTGGAAGTTCTCCAAATAGCCCTTTAGCTTGGGGTCGACCTGCAGCGCTCCCGCGTGCTTGTAATATTTCAGGAACGCCCAGAACTTCTCTAAGCCGTACAGCTGACCTGTTGGTACATAAAAAATAGACATATTTAGTATTTGTCTGTACAAAGTAGATGGATGAAGTTTCCTAGGTCAAAAAAAAAATAATTCGACGTTTCAATACAATAAAATATTAAAAAATAACTATACTTTTATTCATTGATCGATCGATACACTAAGTTTTAGATATTTTTAAGCTAATTTTTAAAAAATAAGTAAGCTATTTGACGCAAAAATACTATAAGGTCATAACTCAGTTTTTCATACAAATTTCATAGAAAAGTATCGTTTTTGACGTTTGGATAAAAGTATTGAATTTGACTAGTTGGAAACTACCGTATTATTGTTTTTCTATTGTGTTGTTTGGTTAAAGGCTTCATATAATTTGACTTACCCTTCTCGTAATCAGCAACAGTTTCCTGTTGGAAGTGTTGGTAGAGTTCCGGCCGGAACTTCCTTTCGAGTCCGTACGAATAGAAACGGAACAGACACTCTAAGCCGTAACGGAAACCGGCCGACGCGTCCTCGTTGGCTAGCGTTCTGGAAGTGACACATTTTATTGTAGCATAATAATTTTTATAGAAAAAAAAAATGGTGATATAGTTATAAACTATAAGATCTTAAGCTGTTCTTTTTTATTTAAATTAAACGTTGGTTGAAAACACACTAGGATTTTTTCAAATGTCGTGGATGCGTTTACAATCGTACTATTTCACATGCACATCACACCCAGACCCGAAACAAAAATTTGTGGATGACACAAACTGTTGTTCCGTTCGGGAATCGGGGACTTATAATTTCTAATTATAAGTTTAAAATCGTCAATCCGCCTTGAAGGAGCGTCGTGGTTAATGCTCAAACTTTCACCGTGTGAGAAGAGGCCTTTGCTCAGCAGTGGGCACTTATAGGCTAATGATGTTATATGATGAGACTTAACAAAAGCCTTATAGGTGTTAATTGAATATGTTATTGATGTTGAAGGTGAAACTTACCTGAATTCATTATACATGGTGCGATTAAAGTGGTCACGTAGGAAGAACGACCAGAATCTGAACAAAGTGTTCATTTCTTGCGATTGGCCTATGCCCAGCTTCTTGCGTTCTGTAAGCAATTTAAATGTTATTGTTAATCTTTGTATCATTGTTTTTTATAATTGAAATGAACCATCAAAGAACGCTAACTTTTAAGGAAGACAAACATAGATGTTGGATTTTTTTAACGTGAATGTCGGCAAAAGTGTGGGAGAGCCATGCTTCGGCACGAATGAACTAGCTCGACCGGAGTGATACCACGGCCTCACAGACAACCGGCGTGAAACAACCACAGCGTTGTGTTTCGCCGTGTGAGTGAGGTTACCGCACGCACAATCCTTTCCCTCTCCCAAGCCCTCCTCAATCCCCAAATCCTTAATCCCTGAAAGGTCGGCAACGCACTAGTAACTCCTCCGTTGCGAGTGTCCATGGGCGGCGCCACCCGTAAAACCAAAGGAGTTACGAGTTGGTTTCCGGTATTTTAGGGATAAGGGCTTCGGAATACAACGCTGTGGTGGTTTCACGCCGGTTTTTCCGTGAAGCCGTGGTATCACATTTGTGGCGAAGCATGGCTCTCCCACACTTAAAGTAAGAAAAGGACGTACTGGAAAGGTCTTTTATGGGACCAAAGTATTAACGATGTGTGTTTCCTATTGTGTGATCCTTTGGTCGCTGAAACTAGTAGAATATACTAAAATATAGTTTACCTTTAAGACAGCGCGAATGGTACTTGTGGTATGCTTGTTGCGTAAAGTGGTTCTCCCGGAGTAGGCCGTGGCTGGGGTGGTGGAACGTCGGCAGGGACGCAGGGACTGACCCGCAGGATGACCCCAGCGTCGGGGACGTGCCTACTGACGATCTGGAAGCGAAAGGAATAATATATTAGTGAATGAACTGACTTCGGATACAAATAGTTGTTGAGTTCAAACCCTTTTCTATACTACTTAATATTATAAAGAGGTAAAATTTGTAAGTTTGTATGTAGGGGGTAATCTTTGGAACCGCTGGTCGGATTGCCAAAATTCTTTCACTTAGAGATAGCTACAATGTTCCTGAGTGCTATAGGCTGTAAAACATCACGCTACGATCAAATGGAGCCGCAGCGGGTGAAACAATGTGAGAGTAGCTAGTATTCATATGAAGTATATTTTTCTTCATTATGAGGAGATATTTACCTTATCTAACTAAAAACTTGACATATCTAAATAATGACTGACGGTTGCCGCGATGGCTGGGCAACTGGCTGCGGCGCAACGTGTCGCGAGTTCGATTCCCGCACGGAACAACTCCATATGTGACTCATAAATTGTTGTTCCGGGTCTGGGTGTAATGTGTATGTAAAATTGTATGTTTGTAAAAGCACGATTTAAAAAAAATGCCTTCTTGTCAAGTTTCATAATGATACATTAATAACAAGTGCGTGTAATTTACAGATCCATAGATTGGATAATTCGTAAGATAATCGATAGGTGGCGCAACATCCGAAAATAGTCCATTCTCTTATTTTTAGACGGGAAAAATAATGTGGACTTCTCTCTCGAAAGGGAGTGTCTGAGCCTTACTTACTAGAACCCCTCCGTTCCTTCTCCTGCTCTGGGCCGAGGTCGCGGTGCATCATTGCGCTTACCCCGCAACCCCGGCTGAACATCAGCCCTATAGGGCCCCGTCAGTGGTGGTCTATTGGCTCTTTGAGGCGCGCGCGGAACGCTACGCGCCGTACGTCGGGTCTGTTCTGGTCGGGCGCCGAGTTACCCTTACTCGCTCGATCTCGATCATAAACAGGCGAGTTGGAAGGATAATAAGCCTCAATAGATGGCGCAGCTTTCGAATATAGTCTCATAAAGTAGAATGAACATACCCAGTACTATGCGTCCTTGCGCGATGCTCGCGTATGTCCATGATCCAGCCGACATGGTGCTCCACGGGCGGGTTGAGGCTGTGTCGCGTCTTGTGCTTACGGCTGCTTCTGTAATTAAGAGATGAGATTAAGCAGGTGACATTAGAAAATTTTATATATCAAGATCGGAAGGTCGGCTCGACCGCAGTGATACCACGGCATCACAGAAAATCGGCGTGAGTCAAGTACAGCGTGTGTTGCGCCGTGTGAGTGAGGTTACCGGAGGCCAAACCCTTCCCCTTCCCCAATCCCTAAATCTTTAATCCCCAAAAGGGGCGGCAACGCACTCGTAACTCCTCTTTTGTTGCGGGTGTCCATGGGCGGCGCTGATTGCTAACCATCAGGTAATCGATTTGCTCGTTTGCCGACATATTATATAAAAAATGACTTACATAACATCAGTGGCGTGTGGGTCCTTGCTAGCGGCGTAGAAACGAGCCGTGCGTCTCGGCCTTCGCCCCGTCCTGCCTTCCGTCGACGCTTCAGCCTGCTGTGACACCTTAGAAGTGAATATAAATATATTTTTTTTGTTGAATATGTATACACTCAAACTAATATTATAAAGCGATGTATATGATATGCAAAAGTAACTCTGTCTGTCTTTTCTTCACGCCTAAACTACTGGACCGATTTTATACCTAAAATCTGCAGGAATTCACTATTCCAAGCGAACAAATTTGCGGGCAAATAATTTGGAAATAAAAAATATTTTTTACTAGCTTTTAAATATGTACGTTGTACGTATTACAAAAATATTGAGGATAAGAATGCCTGGCAGCGTGTTGGTTCGGTTCCACTGGACAAAACTCAAATATAGTCAGTAGTTACTAAAATTTTCAAACGCAATGAATTCTTAATTTATATATCCAATGACTTTATATAGAAGCACTCTTAAAGATTGTGAGTACGCAAAATATGTGAGCGCCATGTTTGTTGTTTAAAATTTAATAATAGATCCCATTAATTGTTTTTTTTTACTTGTCTCTGCACAATTTGGAACGAGCACCTAGCTTCACTGACGAACAGACTGACAGACTACTATACAAATGGGACGTTTCAAAAGTACCTATATATGGTTAAGTTGGAATAAATGATTTTGACTTCGACTTAAAATTGAATGAAGATAAGATATTGATAATAGATGTATGAATGCAATAGAAAGAGTAGTTATAGCAACCTGCGCGGGCCTGGGCGGCGGCGGGGGCGGCTCGCTGGGGTTGGCGTGCTTCTCGCTGGGGACGGCCGCCTCGAACTGCTCGCGGCTGATCAGCGACACGCAGCGGTACTGCTGGCTGCCGTACGACTGCAGGGAGAGGGAAAAAATTGGAATTACACTAAGTTTTAACCTCTAGTCTACCGGTATATAAAACACAATAGCGAATAGATCGGGTCTCGCATATATTGATTTAACACTTTCTATACATAAAAAAAAAAACATACAAGGACGGACTTAATGCCCAAAGGCATTCTCTACCAGTCAACCTCAAGGTTGATGCAGAAATGTGATAAAAATAGGTTCTAAATAAAATATATCTAAATAAATATATCTGCCGTTCCATCCTCATGCTGTCGCTCATATCACGGGTTATTCCCTGAGTGTGTACCCAGGCACACGAATACAATGGAACACTCACTTAGCACTTACCATAAGGCTCTTGATGTTTTTCAACAACAAATGAAGAAAGTTTTAAGTATGAAAGAGTCAATGGTCGACTCGACAGAAGACATATCAAAGCCTCACAGAAAGCCGGCGTGATACCGGAGACCCAATTCTTCATATCCCATTCCCCTCTAATAACTAAATCTCCGACACCCTAATCTCCAAAAGGTAACTCCTCTAATGTTGCGAGTGTCCATCGGCGGCGCTGATTGCTTACCATCAGCTGGAGGTAATGTAGAAAGAAAAGTATCAACTTACTGAGGGATAATCCGTATCATTCCATAAGTCTTCTTCATATCGTCTAAGCCCATCTGTTATAACCTGGAAACAAATAAAGACATTTACTTAAAGCATTTTCATTTATGAAACCTTTAAAAAAGAAAGATATTATAAGATGATATCATTTTTTTAAACTATTATTTAGGGTTGATTTGTCAATAGTCAAATAAATGTTATCTGAGGAATAAAATTGTTGCTGTCACTGTCTTATACAAACATTCTGACGCGACAGCATCATAATTATTCCCCAGGTAACTTTTAAAATATATAAAAAAGAGTTGTTCTGTGCGGGAATCGACTGCGACACGTTGCACGGCAGCCAGTTGTCCAGCCACCGCACCAACTGTACATTCAGTGCTGACTTCAGGGCCACTGACACCTCGGGCGAAAATTTTGTGGCGCCCATTTAAGGGAAACAATATCAAGTGATAGGTTTTCCTAATCCCAAGTAAAAAAAAAATATGCATATGCACAGAGCGTAGAGCACAGTCCTGAGGGTCTGCACCAGGAGAGACAAGAGACTTCAACTTTAGGCCTTGGCGCCCCCCAGAATTTATCAAGTCAAGTATGATGGAATTGGGTAGTTTCCAAGGTCAAAAATAAATTAATTCGACGTTTCAATACAATAAAATATTGAAAAATAATTATATTTTCATTCATCGATCGATCGATACAAAAAGTTTTAGATATAATTAATTATTAAGAAATAAGTAAACTATTTAACGCAAAAATGGTATGACGTCATGACTCAGTGTTTCATACAAATTTCTAAGAAAAGTATAGTTTTTGACATTTGTATAAAAGTATTGAATTTGACTAGTTGGAAAGTACCGTATTGTGGATCCGTATGTATGTATGTACCTGTTCGAGGTCCTGCGTGATCTTGGTGCGCGTGTTCCAGTCCCCCTGGCGGTCGTGTCCGTCGTGCTTGGGCTGTCGCGCGGCCGTCTGCGTCACGATGAGCAGGCGGCCCACGTCGCGGTCCGTGAACTCCGCGTCCGACTCCTCGTCCGACCTGTCCATACAAGGGGAAGATATTGCATCGCCATACCCATCGTACATATTCCAATTTGTTAAAAAAGGTAGTTTCTTTTTAATTAATTAGATACGCTTAAATTTTTATTTTGAACGCGAAAGTAAATCTTTCCACTATAGTTTAGGAAACATTCCTGAAATAAAATACATTTTGGTATCATAAAAGATTTTTTTCCAGTACGCCGTTTTTGTCTCTAGTGTAATGTGATAGTAAGTCATGATTTGTCATAACAAATCCTTTAAACTTGCTGCGGGCGTCCATTGGGCGGCGCCGATTGCTTACCATTAGGTTATGCGTCTACTCGTTTTCCAAAAAAAGGATTGTTTTAATTTTGTAAGGAGTTGTGACAAGAATTTTTAAATCGATTTTTAGGTTTTTGATAGATTCAATTCAATTCAAATTAGAATTTTTGTTAATTTAATAACAGTGTAAACAAAGCAGTAAACAAGCAGACAGGATAACTTCTGTCATAATCTGCTCTTCTAATCATCAGCAAAGGTATCTCAAGAGAATTCCTGATCTAGAAAGTATAAAGGTCTCCGGTAACAACTTTCATCATGCGGCCATAGTATAACAAATGAAAAGACATATTTTTCAGACCTCTCTGCCCCAGTCAATTTCATATGTGTAATTTCTAGTGGGAGAACACACCCGAGTCAAGTGTGGCGTAAGTAATAATATGAATTGGCTTACCAAGCATCAGTGAACGTATTATGCCTGGGCGGCGGCAGTTCCAGTTCCTCATCGAGCTGGAAGTGTAACTCCTCGCGGGGTTCCTCCTCTGCCGCGGCCGCCGTACGCTCGCGGGAACCCGCCTTCGTACGCCGTTTCACCTGTAAATACGATTTAAAGGTTAGTTAATATCGTTCAAAAATGTCGTGGCCCGGAGGTTAAGGCGCCCGCTTCTCATGTGGCCTACTGTGGTCTAATTGAAATAAATGATTTTGACTTTGACTTTAAGAGGCCTCCAGCTCTGGGTGGAACGAGAGGTATTGAAATTACTGACTAAAAGTCACTCCATTCCTTCTCCTGCTCCAGGGAGGAGCCGGAATACATTATACTGCGATATAATTGTATGGTAATAAATTGAAAATATTTAATTGTGACATACCTCAGTCCATACTTGTTCAGAGTTGGGGCTGATGGTTCCCGAGCTCGGTCTGTCGTCCAAACTGTCAGATTTGTCGTTGCACTCCTCTGTAAACATCACAGAAGATACAATTTATAATTTTATTTAACAAAAAATCTATACTTATGTAATATAACTAGCTACTCTCGCGCGGTTTCACCCGCTGCTCGACTCAATTTGATCGTAGCGTGATGTTTTATAGCCTATAGCTCTCAGGAACATTGTAGCTATCTATCAGTGAAAGAATTTTGGCAATCCGACCAGCGGTTCCAAAGATTACCCCCTACATACAAACTTATAAATTTTACCTCTTTATAATATTAGTATAGATAAAGCTGTAGAGTTACTTTGTTTGTTTAAACGCTCTAATCTCCGGAACTACTGGTTCGAATTTAATAATTGTTCTTGTGTTCTTCTTTTTTTAAAAAACATTGCCCCACATAAGGATTTTCTCCTGTGTCGTGGGTGCTGTTACAAACATACATTTTCACATACACAAGACACCCAGACCCGAAACAACAATTTGTGAATCACACAAAGAGTTGTTCGGTGCGGGAATCGAACCTGCGACACGTTGCACGGCAGCCAGTTGTCTAGCCACCGCACCAACCGTGCAGTCATAATATATTCGTTGGTCCATTTATCAAGGAAGGCTATACGCTATAAAACAACACGCTACGAGCAGCGGATGAAACCGCGTGAGAGTATCTAGTGTATGGTTGTATATTTTAGTTAATAAATAAAATATAATTTAGCTTACCATGTCGTAAAGCAAGCGGCACGAACTCCGGGACGTCAGGGTTTAGCGAATCGTGCGCGGCCGCTCCGCCGGCCAGCCCGCCGCGACCCGTACGAAACATCCTGAACGAAATAGGACAAAAAACTTTATTATAAAACTGCTTAACATTATTAATGGCTACATTTTCTTTAACAGATTAGAACTAGAAGCTTCAACCTTCCTAGGTCAAAAATAAATTAATTCGACGTTTCAATACAATAAAATATTGAAAAATAACTATACTTTTATTCATCGATCGATCGATACACCAAGTTTTAGATATTTATTAGCTAATTATTAAGAAATAAGTAAGCTATTTGACGCAAAAATACTATGACGTCATAACTCAGTTTTCCATACAAATTTCATAGAAAAGTATCGTTTTTGACATTTGGATAAAAGTATTGAATTTGACTAGTTGGAAACTACCGTATTCGTAAATATTTCACTTAGTCCCTACTCTAGTTTCGAAACCAACAAGGTTGACACTTAAACAGCTTGTAGTAGAACTTTTATCAGTTAATTCAAGCAAGTAAGTCGTTATTCATTTCTTATGCATCAACCATTATTACGACCAAAAAAAAAATACTGAACATTTTTTTCTCTTCGACTAGCTATGCATTATTCATTTTAAATTCGGATTTCATTTGTATAAACTACGAACCATGAAACGGGCGCTAATTTGATAAATTTTGACGTAAAGTAATTACTATTTATTGCAAAACCTCCAAACTACTTATGTAGCAAAATAACAATTCTATTACTTAGAGTTCCGGTCAGGCTAGAAATTAATCGGGCAACCCCAAAACTCACTAGTCGACTGACCATTACAACATTTAGTACCGCCTCTTCTTGTATATTCTTATTATTAATACAACAGAATTGTCGCGTCACTACTGCACCCGTCCCGCGCAGAGCGCGTCAGTACGGAACGCCGAGCGACTCGGTCACTGTAGCACTTACATTCGCAGTAACTGCACACGACACACTGCCGTGTACAGTGGACATATAGTGCAGAAACCAATTAAATATTTAAAAACATATAATGTTTCTTTATTTCTACGAATTACAATACATCATAAGCTAGTAGACGAAATAAAAACACCTTATATGCTAAAATTATTAATCTATATATATAAAAGAAAGTCGTGTTAGTTAGACTATTTATAACTCAAGAACGGCTGAACCGATTTGGCTGAAAATTCGTGGGGAGGTAGTTAAGAACTGGGAGAAGGACATAGGATAGAGTAGGTAGTGCAGGTTAGGTAGAGTAAGGTAGGTAGAGTAGGGTAGGTAGAGTAGGGTAGGTAGAGCAAGGTAGGTAGAGTAGGGTAGGGAGTGTAGGTTAGGTAGAGCAGGGTAGGTAGAGTAGGGTAGGTAAAGTAGGGTAAGTTATAATATAGGGCTATGAAATTATATGAAGGAACGTACCTGGGTAACGGTGGCGGAGGCACGGCCCTGAGGAGTGACGAAACAGGCGCAACAAGAGGCCCTCCCATCGTCGGCAGAGGGAATATGCCCACCATCTGCTTCTTACGGCTGTAAGGAACAAGTATAGATTATGTTTAGGCACGTTATAAGGTCGTAAACCGTCACTGGGTATGGGTAACTTCCAACTGATCGATCTGCAAGTCTTTTGGGAAAGCCTATTTGAGACAGTAGACTTGTTGTGGCTTTTTGAAGGAGAAAAGTCATAAAATGTCTTTTCTCCTGCCCTGGTTATGTAGTATAGGTAGTGTCAGACTATCCAAACTAATAAGTATTATAAAAGCAAAACTAACTCTGTCTTTTCTTCACGCCTAAACTACTAGACCTATTTGTGTGAAATTTGGTACAAACATAGTTTGGAACTCGAGTATACAAGTTGTCGTAAACAAAAGTTGTTCAAGAATTCCTATTCAAACTAATTTTATTAAGTTTCGGGTCTAATTCGAATAAAAATTGTGTTAATTTTGGGTGCCAAGTAAATGTAGAAGAAAACTCTTCGACTTTCGTTTTTTGCCAAAACAATGATAGATTCCTTAATAAACTAAACATAATTAACTAGCTATTCTCGCGCAGTTTCATTCGCTGCTCACTAAATATTGTTTAAAGAATTTTTTTTCAGTAAACTTCGAATCTTAAAATACCGGATTTTTTATTCGAACATCTCGAAGCTCTTTTTCTATACTTCTTTTTCTAACTCGGCATTCATTCTAGACTGAACTTAATACAAAATCAAGGTTGACAGATTCCTTAAAAAAAAAATCTCCTTACCGTTTTTCGCCTGGCTTCTCCTCGTTGCTCTCAGACTGGAGAGGCGGATCGTCAGCGGGGTCTACTGACTTATCGCTTTCATCTTCTGTCGCTTCCTTCTTCTGTTCTGGAGAATCTAAGATTGAAGCCGAAACTTCTGGTTCTTCTGGTTCTTTTATTTCTTCCACAGTAGCCGGTGGTTGTGACGGCTGTTGTTGTGTCTGTGAATATTATTGAAATTTTTGACTCGTGTCTTTTTTCGTAGGGCAACATTTTGGGCTTAATACCTTTTGTCTATAGGCAGATTTAGTTATCATAATTAGACAAAGATCGATGTGAAATGTTTGTAAACAAATTATAAATAGATGAATATCGTGCTATGCTCGTCATTTATACGAGACCCGGGTTAGCCTCGAAACTTGACTAATTATCTCGTTAAACAAGTTATTTGAGTAAACACTCATTCATTATACCTCTCAAATATAACAAGGGTTATATATATCTCTTTACACTTAGAATGCAGGGATGGGTTAAAACTGAACCAAAAACTTAATGCACAGCACTTAGAGTAGAATAATCATCAATTAGGTAGTTTCCTAGGTCAAAAATAAATTAATTCGACGTTTCAATACAATAAAATGTTGAAAAATAACTATAGTTTCATTCATCGATCGATCTATACACTATATTTCTGATATTTTTTGCTAATTTTTAAGAAATAAGTAAGCTATTTTACGAAAAAATAGAATGACGTCATAGCTCAGTGTCTCATACAAACTTCATAGAAAAGTATAGTTTTTGTCATTTGGATAAAAAAAAGTATTGAATTTGACTAGTTGGAGACTACCGTATTACTCATCAATTCGCGCGCTCTGTCTCGCTTTATTTACTGACAGTTCTGAGTGATGACAAAACGATACAAGCACAGCGCACTACTGTTTGCTGTGGACAGATGTACTCTTACCTTTGTGCTTTGTTTGGGAACATTTCACATCGATCTTGGACTAAGTTTTAGAGTTAAGATTTTGACACAATTTGTAAGGAACTCAATACTCTTAGATAGATATTGTAAATTAAAGATTGGTCGTAGAAATATAAAAGTTATAAATTGCCGCACTCAAAGACATTTAATAATTACCTAAACTTTTAACTAAGACCCTCAAGCGCGGGCGATTATTATTATTATTTAATTTCAAAGACGGAAATAAAAGACACCAACACCCGGTTTCCGAAAGGACGATCAATGTTAAAATCAATTTAATCTCTTGTCAAGTCATCTGATTGGTTGACTGAATTATCAACAATCAATCAGATGACTTAACAAGAGATTTAACAGGAGATTAGTTAATTTTAGCGTTAACAAGCCTTTCAGAAACCGGGTGTAAGTCGCCATCTCTAAGAGTATTACAAAGGATTGTATTAAGTAATCATTAAATGATAACGATTCTGAGTGCGACTGTAAAACATTTAGGGCAGATTTTTCAATAGTCAGATAAATGTTATGTGAGGAATAAAATTGTTGCTGTCACTGTCTTATACAAACATTCTAACGCGACAGCATCATAATTATTCCCCAGGTCACTTTATCTAACCATTGAAAAATCAGACCTTATAATGTTGCATAAAGCGAAACTTTAAGTTGTATAGTTAGCTAAAGTTTTTCAAAGCTAACTATACAATTTTTGCGAAAATAAGCAGAAAAATCTGCGTAAGCCAACAAAGACAGTGATATTGACACATACATGCACTAATTATTATTACTTACTATAACTTCGACATATAATTGTATGCGCGTGACAAATAAAAGCCATATTTTGATACACATATAATTGAAAAAATAATACCTTGTCGTGTGTTGTATGTTGGCGACAAACTCAAAAACTACTAAACGGATTATCATGCAATTTGCATACGTGCATAGTGATGTTTGAATAATTATTTTTTTGAAGGTCGAGCTAGTTAATTTCATAAAAATGTCTATTTCATTTAATATTTTTGTTTTACGTTTAATACATCTATTGTGAGCGTGAAAGATAATAAATTAACAGTTGGCTTTGAGACGTCTTGCCCTGTTCAATGCTCATGCATATGGGCCCCGTTGTAACTCGAAAGTAGTCGAGCTTTTCTCGAAAAGCGTGTAAGTCGTATATTTCAATATTTTTTTATATTTTCTCGTGTACAACACATATTATAAGTAATAGTTATAGTAATATAATAAAAAAAATGTATTCTACTTTATCGAAGCGTCAAACTATTGAGTGTAGACGCTCGCGAATTGAGAAATTTACTATCCCCTGTCGTAGTGGCCTTTTTCAGTATTTAACACTGAAAAGGTAAGAATACAGGGTTGATTTTAGGCACGGCTGAAAGTTCTGAACACTTATTGATGTTTAATTATTACTAAAATTATCGATTTTGTATCAATAACCAAGAACAGACACGCGGTGGTATATTGAGCCAATTTCATATTTTATATACATATATTGTATACATAAACATTCTTCTAAACAAATTCAAGGACGAAAACATATGACAAATCGCTAGGAAACTTTAACACAACATCAAGCTTCTATCCTAAAAGAGAATAAACTAGAAGAAGACAGGTGTAAAAGTCATTTTTCGAGAAGAGAATAGAGAAGAAAAGAGACACAAATATCTATCTGTCTTACAAACAAAAAAAAGGGTAAGATGATAGGGTATGAAAGTAAAAAATCTATTGAGTACGCCATTTACCTAGATAAAAAAATAGACACGTTTTTTTAATCTGTCGAATAACAAACATACTTCGTTTTTCGATACTTTTTCTGCCGCCAGGCGGCGCGTCATATGCGTTAAGTGCAAACAGCTACCGAACGTATCATTTTTCGTATTCATCGTAAAACAAACGAACAAGTGTGAATTTTTTTTAAATATTATTAGTAAAAAAAATTTGGCAATGTCAAGTACCTAATTTTAGACGACAAATAGACACAATAACATCGATAAATAATAATAAAAAAGGGACATACAATACGTACAGTCAGGGGTCAAAAATGCAATTGCACTCTAAAATGACCAAAATATCTTTGTAGTATAAAGTCAACGGTTGAGGACTGCTTTAATTTATAGCAAATAATCTAAATTATTGAATAAACTGGCTGTGAACCATTGAACTTTTACTACAAAGAAATTTTAGTCATTTTAAAATTGGTAGAGTGTTATTGCATTTTTGACCCCTGAATGTACATACGTGCAAAATATTACGTAAAAGAACTCAATAACAATAAAATTTATGGAGGTAAAGATGCATATAAAATACAATTTCTACCACGAGAATACGAGTACATATATCAAACTGGAATAAAATTAAAAGCAATTTTGACAAAGCTACGTGGAGACTGACGAAAGGGCTTTTAAGAGATTTATACGTCTATTTCAATAGGATTTTGTATAGTTATTTATTCTATTTAGGGATTTTTCAGTTGAAATCCTATTTAGAGATTTTTCAGTTGAAAATAATGCATGAAAAAAACGTTAAAAATTATTTTTTCGTTATACTGGTAAAAACTTAAAAAGGAAGATGTCATTTTATCTAAATCAATCGATAAATCTGCTTAAATTATCGTATGATTATTCTAAACAGTAACATAGCGACCTCAATCTTCTAACCTTAAAATACATTTTTATCTAAATATACTATTAGTTGAGACTGAGACAAAATAAAAACGTATTTATGTTCAATTTATGTATTGTATAACTTGTTCGATTCTGAATTTTTCACTGCTTGCCGTTATACCTATTTCGTGTTGTGATAAAGGGTCTCAGTTTCAGGAGGAATCCTCAATATTGGATTGAGTCATGGTGACTTATTGCTTATATCATCTATTATTTTTTCCAATTGCCAAGTTGCAATTAAATGGACAAAATCCTTCGAAATAGACAATCTGTTGTATGTTTCGTATGCTGATTTTTATATAACTTCCAACTAGTTAAATTTGATTTAAAACCACTCCGGACCTACTCCTGCTCTATGCCGAAGCCGCCGACAGAATTGCGCTTAACCTGCATCCCCTGCAAGATACCTATACCTAATACCTGGGCCTCGAGTCTGCTATTACAATAGTGTCAGAGTAGTAGATCATTGGTTTCAAAATTGTTGATTTTGACAAGTTTGGTAATCTACTAACACAATAGCGTCATTATGACTTTCCAATGCCACTTCATTGAAATACTTCTTTAGAATGGTAATCTCGTACATAATGACAAATGAATATTTGACATAATGCGGTAAATTAATAAAAAAATGACAGTTCCTTTATTCAATGATTTACGTTTAGAATATTAATGCGCAGTTATTGTTTATAATTCGTTACAAGACATCTCGTACTATATTCTATTACGATATCGCCGAACGCCAATGATCAGCCATTTTGAATTAACAGATTACGAACTTTTAGCAAAATGACAATGGAATCGTGTAGGAATGACAATACTTTGAAAATAGTAGACTCGGCCCCCTAACCATACGTTTAGAAACTGTGAAACAAAAATACTTAAAACAACTTGTATCCCCGATTCATTTTACCAAGACTAACCTAAAATAAAAATGTGCATAAGAGGTCAGTTAATATTTAATCAATCCTTACTATAAACAAATTCACTAATATTAAATGAAGATTAAAAACCTTAATTATTATTATTACAGCTATTTCAAATCACTATATTAATAATACCTACATTTTAAACTTAAATAAATATCAGCATACAAAACGAAACAACGTCATAATCTCTATGAGACAGCCCACACATACAAATCATGCGACCTAAACGTGCTTACAGTTCGAAATTTAAATTTATGATGGCTGTGATTCGGTCAAGAAAACTTAAAAAACAAAATCACTCGGAGATATTAAACATTAAGGAAATAATGAACATTGCACAACTTTAAGTTGAGCAACGTTTCCGAATTATAATGTTGAACAATATGAATATTGCGCAATATGTACAGCCGTAGAGGTACTGTTATATTTTGTGTAAGCTACAATTCATTGAAAATAAAGACTCCCTCACGTTAATTAGCCGAAAACAGCTCTACTAGTTGACTGTGAATTTATGAGTAGCTTGTTTTTTCAATACATTTAGCAGATCCCACTATTGTTATCCCATAAAACAACGCATCATAAACAGTCCCGTTATGACTTGAAACTAGCGGATTTTTCCCTGTTCTTTCACGTCCATAAATCATAATTTTCAAATTGCGCAAATGTTGCTGCTATTCTTTAATAATAACCGCCATATAAACTTTAAATTTTAATATTGCGCAACAAACATTATACTCAACATTAATTAGCGCAACAAAACTATCGTATTGCGCAACATTTTTCAATTTCTTCGTATCAAATCACAGCCACCAAAACCAAGTACCTAAGAAAAAATCTAAACACAACGAGACATATTTAGATTTTGTTATAAAATTCAACGTACGGGGTCCATTGTATTGAGATACAAGAGTTGACAAGCGGCTGTATGTTGCCACATGACACAGGATGTTGCTGTTTCGCTTCGTGAAACATGACACATCGATCTGTGCGTCACGCGGCATTGTTGTATGCAGCAATGTTGCATGATGTTGCCTCGTTGTATACCCACGTTTACCTTAGATTTCCATAGTTTTCTCTTTTACCTCTTACCGTTTCATATTAAACGTACGGAATTCAACTATCATTTGTTTTTATTATGTAAATTTTAAATTGACCTTTTTGTGGGATTGTATTTTAAAGAATTTGGAGGTCAACTTATGTTGGTTATATCTAGTAGAAAAGTATTTCATAGAAATTGGAATTATTATATATTTTAATAACACAATTGAAATAACTCTTAGAAATCCTTATAAATATTTTAAAAGCGAGGATCCGTTAGTTGGTTTGTCTTTCGCTCCTGTCAATAAACTGTTTCTTATACATACTTTCATTCATTAATATTGATAGACTACTTTTACATTTGTTTTTTTTATTATTAACTAAAATCATTCCAATCTCTATAAAAACCTATTAATTATCTAAACGTAATCTTGCCATCTATTTCAATATACACATGTGCCTACCCGCTTAGAATATGGTAGCGTGATTACTCAAACCATTATAAAGGGGTTACCATTATTATCCAAAAATATTTTTTACTTTGCAACACTTGCATGTAATGAAACATCCTTTTTTACTTTGGCACTCTATTAAATATTATCTTTAATGGAAATGGTAACCCCAATCACATGCTTTAATTAATATTATGATATGGCAATACTGTTTATGTTAGGTTTATGGTAACAAGCTTCGTAAACAAGCCTAGCCTATTTTTATATGAGGCATTCAAGTGGATATACATCGTATGCGTTGAGTAAGTAAATTGTTATCACGCGTAGATCTCGAGGTATTAAATTAGATTTTTGTCTTTATTAATTCAAAGTAAGGTAAGTTTTCGAAAAGGACATATATCATCCATTGGACGGTTAGATAAAAGATATAAAAATTTAAAAAGCAACGAATTCAATTCTTTTTTAACATCGTAGGTATATCTAGATCATTCTTAGGTAGTATTCGATGAATAATTGTTACGTTTTTCGCTTACTCACGTACCTAATTATTTTACGACTAGCCTCCAGCATGGCTCTGCACTTCTTTCGAGTTCCTCGTCAAATAATTACGCGAGTAAGCCGAAAACATAATAATTAATTTAGTATGTCTCACGAAAGTTACAATAAAAATATAGTAAACGATGTTTCTTTATTTATTAATGTTCACATCACACTGTATTTCAATTTCTTTCTTCAGCCCTTCGACTGAAGTAATGTCAACACAGTGTGTGACAAGAAAAAACAACACGATGTTTGCTTTATGAAAACCATAAAAATTGCAAAAAACACACAGTGATACAATTGATTGATAAGTAGCAAAAATTTTTTTTCTGTGGAATATTAGGCAAACGCGCTGACGGATCACCTGATGGTAAGCGATCAGCGTCGCCCTTGGACACCTGCAACACCAGAGGAGTCACAGGTGCGTTGCCGGCCTTTAAGACGGAATACGCTCTTTTCTTGAAGATTTGAAGGTCGTATCGGTTCGGGAATACCGCCGCCGGAAGATCATTGCAAAGGTTATAAATTTATTTTTTGATAAATTTACTTTCTCAACACAAACGAATTCTAATGACATCCTCAACGTAATTCAACCGCCTCTCATAATAAAATGAAGGGTAAAAAAAAACAGAATTAAAAAAACGAATCACAAAACCACACAATTCTCAAAATATCCAAGATAAATTTTGAAAAACAATCAGTGTACTGTACAGCCAATTATTTTATATTCAAGCCAATAAGTAAACTCAGTTTGTTTAATATTTTAATTTGTGTTCAAACGACAACGATTTGCATCGCGTAAAATCACTTTTTACCGAGTGAAATAATACTTTCTTTTATGTAAGTATTGTGTACTTAATTCAAGAAAAAAATATAATTGATTATTAAATAAATACAATTCTATATAACATTATCAGCCTATAAGTGACCACTGCTGAGCAAAGGCCTCTTCTCACACGGAGAAGGTTTGAGCATCACACCACGCTTGCTCAAGGCGGATTGGTGATTTCAAACTTATAATTAGAAATTATAAGTCAAGGTTACCTTGTGGTTTTCCTTAAACAAATGTCAGTGATATCTAAGTAATCATAGAAACATAGAAAGTACATATAACTCGTAAAAAGTGTGTGTATGTTAAACTTTTTACTATTATTCAATTCAAGTAAAAGTGACATTCCTAATATAATTATGTTTTACCTAATAATTTATTTTATATTAATTTGGTAGTATTTTTTTTTAAATCTAATTGCAAGAGCAGAATTGACAAGTTGATTTTTACTTTCCACCGACCGGTAACAAGTAATTTTACACGCTGCCAATAAAGTAAACACTTTTACACCACGCCAATCACCAATAACATTCAAAAAGGACATACCTCGAATTTCTCAACGGTTGTAATAGTGGGCTCCTTGACGATATCTTCGAATTTCTTTTCTTCGACGGTCTCAGTTGTTGCCGTATTGGCTTCTATACTTGGAGCCTCCTCTTTGACGTTTTCTTTATCGGTATCAGCTTCAGGAGTCTTCGGTTTGTCTTCGGATGTGTTCGGCTGTTCCGTTTTATTATCATCTGGGTTTGTGTTCGCTGTTATGTCAAGAATCGGCCATTTTGTCGGTTCGAAGGCGGTTCTGACCTGTTGGGGAGGGATTTGTTAAGAAGTGATGCTATATAAGAGTATTTAATAGTAATGATGTCGACTAGACCTGGATGCGGAGGCTGGACAACCGGCTACCGTTCAACCTGTCGTGGATTTGGCTTCTATAGTAAACTCTTTGTGTGATTTTTTTTACTTGCAATAAACTAGTGCTTGACTGCGATCCCGCCTGATGGTAAGCAGTGATGCAATCGTTGATGGTAAGGCGCACTAGTTTATTAAGAGCCTATTCACTCTATTATTCACAATTTGTGATCCACAAATTGTCTGACATGTTTGTGAAATTGTAAGTTTGCTAACGCTCCCACGACACATGAGAAAATCATATTGTGTAACAATGTTTTTATTAGTTTTAATCTCATCGTGTAAGTTTTATTTTGCAGGTGAATGGTGTCCGCTTACCACCAGGTAAACCCATTAGCTTTATTGCTTATATGATTATTCTAAGTTTCTTCGAAAAAAATATGGTTTAGGGATATTTTAAAAAAAAAAGGTTGAAATATTAAAAATCAATTATAGTTTTAGTAAAACCAGGCGTAGGGTAGCCAGCCTATCTGTATCTAAGCATTTCGCTTCGTAATTCATACCACGCACATCTATGGATTGGAAAAGCTTGCCTGCTATGGTCTTCCCGTCCAGGTAAGATAGGCGTCTTCAAGGCTAGAGTGTATAGGATCTTAATAAACTAGTGCGCCTTACCATCAATGACTGCCTTACCAATCTTTTTATTCAGGTGTATTAAGTACTTTTATTTTGTTTTTTTCAATTTGTATTGTTTTCTTGTTAATCCTAACTAGTTTTTTTAAGTACCTAGATAATAGTATTTATATAAAATTATCAATACAATTTAATGGCGTAAGCTGTAATGTAATGTAAATATTCTTAATAAATAAATAAATAAATGATTCTCCATCACTGCTCACTTAAGCAATCCCTAAATGAGATTGCAGTAAACAGGTTGATATGATTAAAAAAATAATTATTACCTTGAACCCTCCAATAAGCTGCAACTTATCAGAGTCGCGGATAGCGTCAAGCACGAGTTGCACGTCCGCTGTGAGCGCCCTCACGCGGTGGAAGGAGGCAATGAGCGTGACGGGAATAGTTCCGTCCGCCGCCATCTTGCGGCGGAGAAAGAAATCGCGGGCTAAGTTGTCGGGGCTGAAGTAGTATTCGCTGTGGATAAATGAAAATTATTTATTAATATCATCTAAGACAAGCACATAGGCATCATAAAATTACTAATGGGTATTTAAGAAGCACAATACGCTAAGCTACGTTCGATATAAGTGTGGGAGAGTCAAGCTTCGACACGTATGGGTCGGGTCGGTTCGGCTCGGACGGAGTGATATCACGGCCTCACAGATAAGCGACGTGAATCAGCCACAGCATTGTTTTGCCGTGTAACACCCGGTTTTTGAAAGGCTTGTCAACGCTAAAATTAACTAATCTCCTGTTAAATCTCTTGTCAAGTCATCTGATTGGTTGTTGATAATTCAGTCAACCAATCAGATGAATTGACAAGAGATTAAATTGATTTTAACATTTATCGTTCTTTCGGAAACCGGGTGTTAGTGAAGTTATCGGAGGTCCAACAATTTAAGGTCCCCGATCCGTTCCCTGTCCTATTTGAAGCCTTTATACTCAAAAGGAAATTGCTTACCATTGGGTAATCCATATACTCATTTGCCGACCTATCTCGTGAAAAAATATGGGAATCCAACCCAACCTTCATTTTCCCCCATATTCTAATTAGCGTTTTGATAAAAAACATTATAATTGTCGCGTCACCACTGCACCCGTCCCGCGCATAGCGCGTCAGTACGGAACGCCGAGCGACTCGGTCACTGTAGCACTCACATTCGCAGTAACTGCACACGACACACTGCCGTGTACAGTGGACATATAGTGCAAAAACTAATCAAATATGTAAAATACATTTCTTAAATTTTAATAATCCAAATTCTGAAGTGAGAATAACCAGATTCATTTCGGACCACAACAAAACCCTCCCATCCTTAATCTTCAAATCTATACTAATATTATAAAGAGGTAAAATTTGTAAGTTTGTATTTAGGGGGTAATCTTTGGAACCGCTGGTTGGATTGCCAAAATTCTTTCACTGATAGATAGCTACAATGTTCCCGAGTGCTATAGGCTATAAAACATCACGCTACGATCAAATAGAGCCGAGCAGCGGGTGAAACCGCGCGAGAGTTGGTAGTCTATATCTACAAAAAAAATATGCTTACATTTGCTTCTTGATCAAATCCTTCAAGGTCGCGTGGTCCAGTCCCATCCCGTATGGAGTCGCTGTCGCTGCCGCCGCTCCGTAGTAGAAGGCCTGTGCCAATGGAGGTGCTAATGGAGCCCCCAACGCCGCCAGACCCCCGAAGGGTACCACCACCTGTGCGACGCTAGTTGCTGATACCCGAAGCTGCGTTGGGAGGAGGGGGAGGGGGGATATGAATTAGGTTGATGTGGTGATTAAATGTGAGTTTGTTGAGAGTTTTTTTACATTTAGTACTAAGTTATGAAAGGCGAGCCTGTTTTAAATTTTGGTTTAGCAGACAAATGTTCAATACATTTATCTGTTGAATATTAATCCAAACTAATATTATAAATGCGAAAGTAACTCTGTCTGTCTGTCTGTCTTTTCTCACGCCTAAACTACTGAACCTATTTGTGTTAAATTTGGTACAGACATAGTTAGGGACTCGAGAAAGGACATAGGATAGCTTTTTAACCAAAATCTGCAGACAGTCACTATGCCACGCGAACAAAGTCGCGGGCATCGGCCATCATAACAGGATTTTAGCTTTTTAACATTTTACAAATAACAAAATTAAATATGGTATCACAGCAACAGCAAGACATTAATTATTACAGATACTTTTCGCCAGTTTGTTTTTTATGAATTACATGTAAAAGCGAACAAATAGATAGGCATTGGCAATATGAATTGACTATACACCATTATGATGTTGCCACGTAATTTTATCGGGAACTAAGTATGAAGATTAATTAAAAACAACGCCTTAAGTAGATTAACCGAGAAACGCTCGACTAGTTTCAAGTCACGACGGGACTCTTATTCACGACTGCTTTAAAATTAGCACCTCAACTTAAAACAGGATTCGAAATTGTAATATTTTTTTTATAATAAAATTTGCCCTCAACAAAACTCACATGATAAATAATAAAAATAAAAATGTATAAAATGAACACCAAAATATTAAAAAAAATGACAACCATAATGTTATAATAATATCAAATAAATAATGAATTAGGGTATAGGGTGGTCGACTTTCAAAAAAAAAAAAACAACGAATAAAGCTGGATATAAAAAAGTGACGTCATTATTTCTGGATAGCGAATGAATGAGATGGATGTATATCGCCATTGCACATTCTTTAGAGCAGAATATCATCAATTTACTTCTAGATGGAGTGTGAGGGAGTGTCACATTAACTGATTATCAAAAACACATGTTTTTCGCAGTAAATAATCAAGAACATCGTAAAGACGTCCCCGATAAGACCTATTCACTGCGTAATATTTGCTGTACCCGTATTGCGTAACCCAGCGTCTCTATGTGACAGAGATATGAGGCCTAAATTACGGGACAATAATTCTAGTGAAGACTTCGTTCTTTTTTTAATAGGGAAAATCATCAAATGACTATCGCCATGAATGGGGTGAGAGGAAGTGTCAGACTCTTACTGACTAAAAATCACCCTATTTCGTTTCCTGCCTAAATCTTTCTTGTTAGGGGAAGATCGTCAAATGACTTCTCGCGCCAAGGATGAGGCTAGAGGGAGTGTCAGACTCTTACTGACTAAAAACTATCCCTCTAATACTCCAGGCCGGGGGACGCAGTACTATATTGCGCTTACAACCTCATTTTCATTCAAACTATTCTTTATTTCTTTTTTTTAAAGCAAAGTAAACCACCCTACTTAAAAATTAGTATGTATCGTAAAAATAACAGACAAATATCTTGTTCCTTGACACAGGATAGGTAAAAGTTGTTAATTTGAACCACCCATCATTCGTCTGAATTCTATGTTAATTTATTATTCTTCTCTTTATTAATATGGTAAAAAATTAGTTATATTTGATACGACCATTCACATAGGTTAGTTAGTAAAATTGTTAATCACACATACACATAATGTATTGTCCCAATTATGAATGAATTTCAATGAATATTTTGAGTACCAAGTTCCTATAAATTTGTAGACATAATAACTTATATGAAGAGTTATAGAAATAAGGGTTAGAATAATGTATGTGTCGATAAATATAGTAATGAGATATGGAACTCAAATTCATTGATAATAACCACTTAGAGCTGAGAAAAGGTCTACTAGGTCTACTTGGTCTACTAGGTCTATTTGGTCTACTAGGTCTACTAGTAGTACTAGTAAGAGAAAAGACACAACCGGACCCTTATTTATAAACAACGTAAACTTCGCAATGAAGCTACGCAAAGCTGTATCAGACGGTTGGCTAATACATGTCTTACACAGTTAAAATAAGAAAGTCAATATTTTCAATAAAACATTTTGTATGTCTCACGATACTACACAAAAATAGGAACTCAAATGAGGGTATATTTTTGGCTTTTTCCACCCTGGGGCAAGACGAAGTCTCTCTGGTTCTCTTGCTTATATTACATTTTTAATACAATTATTTTTATTGCGCGATTCGGAGACATATTTCTAACCATAAAGACACGAAAATGAAGTATTAATATTAGTCGTAAATGCAGAGAATAGAATGACAACCCTTCGTATTAGTAATCATGAGAATAATATAATTCTAAAAATGAATTATGATTTTTTTAGTAATAATCAATCACCTATTAAATAAAATAAAAAATGAACCCAACAATCAAATACAAAATGGTACTCAAAATGATACAAAAAACATCAATGAAAGCCCAAGGTTTCGGGGAAAGGACGTTTTCAGGTATTTATATATAGTACATACTATTTATATTTAGGCCAAGATTTGTTGTTAAATATTCAAAAACAAAGCACAAGTGTACAAGTACGTGTCTCTCTGACCAGCTCTATTTACCGACAGTAGGCCTACAATGCATACAATGCTAAGCGTGAAACTTTCGGGCTAGAAAGAGGGATGGAGCTATAAAAGGTGTATAGCTCCATCCCTCTTTCTCGCCCGACGACGACGACTTTAACACGTCATCGTAGGCCCTCAGTTCTGAGTGATGACAAAACGGTACAAGCACACTGTTTGCTGCGGACAGATGTACTCTTACCTTTGTGCTTTGTTTGGCAACATTTCACATCGATCTTGGACTAAGTATATAATATAGTATATAAATACCTAGGAAAGACAACGAGCAGCTTTCGCGTCTCACATTTAAAAGCTGGGAACACAGTAACGCTATTTTTTATAACAAGACAATTAAAAGAGATGTATATTTATATGCTAAGATTTAATTACTAAGGACAGTATATTACGCGACAGTATCAATGATAAAACTTTCCTAAATAAATCAACGTCCTAAATTGATTCACTGTTTTATCATCTCTAATAATTCATACTAAAGGATGATTTTTCAATAGCCAGATAAATGTTATCTGAGGAATAAAATTGTTGCTGTCACTGTCTTATACAAACATTCCGACGCGACAGCATCATAATTATTCCACAGGTAACTTTTGTCTAACCATTGAAAAATCGGCTCTAATTATTGTAACACTAGAACTGTCAATGTCAGTGTCATCCTTCAGTATAAATAAGGTGGTCGAGTGTCGGCCATTGACAATATAACTCTGGTGCAGTGATCTGCCCGACTTTGTACTGTGCAAGCAAAGTTAAAGTAACCAAGATTCAAGTCATATTACATTCACCATATTTTTATAATAAACTAGCGACCCGTCCCGGCCTCAAACAGGTGCAATGCTGATACTAAATTTCTCCAATATTTAATGGATGTTATCATAGATAGAAAACTTCCTCTTAACTCGAAAAATATCTGGCAATTTTCTTTATAAATGGTATTTTTATTGCACCAAAAAGACATTTCAATGGATTCTATCGAGTTGAAAGTCTAAAATTATTTATTTCATTTAGACCCTTATTTTTAAATTTTACTTTTGCTTAAACAAAGTTTAAAGATACGTCGAATTGAGTACCTCCTCCTTTTTTGAAGTCGGTTAAAAAGTTTCAGTCCTCTTAGTGAAGCTATTCGCTCGTACAAAAGTGTAGATTCCTATGGAGAAGAACGAGCAAGAAACTCCATGGTTACTCTTTTTCAAATCAGTTAATTAGTAAGTAAAGGTGGCGCTTCTATGTTCCCAGCTTTATAACAATATTGTACAGAAAATATTTTAACATGTCTACAATAAAGTTTCAATAGAATACATTTAAGATTTTCATAGATTCATAGGCAGATAGGTTAAAATATTTTTTGTACATAAAGACACACACACAGAATAACAATAGTTTGCATAGTTAACATTACGCAGGGTTCAAATTAGATAGTTAAGAAATATCACGTTAGGATTTCGTGTTACAGGGATACTTGATACGTTTCAAGTTTAACCGAAGCTCACACTTCGTAATGAGTCAGGTATCCTCGTAATGTAAACATTTAACTTAAAATAGAGAATTACTTTTCGTAGGGGGCTCGAACCCAAAATACAAATTTCTTGTTATTGTTTTAAGCTTTGATTTGAACCTATTTACTGTATGATGAGGCCAAAGCAATTTTTTTTAATACTTTGGCCGCCCAATATAATTATTATGAAGTTTTCTGGTCGGCTATGCTCGACGACACTGGCGAAATAGCCTATTTTACGTTTGTCGTCTATAACTGACCATGATTGTCAAAAAGTTAAACATAATTCTTTTTTAACGTGATTTTTAGTCCTTTAACTATCTTTCCATTAAATTTCAATGTTGGAAAAGTGCTTTTGGTTTTAGTCCAAGTTCACAGTTCCCAACGAGGTCTTACCTGTGCTAAGTCAGGGTGGTGCGGGAAGTCGTGGGCGTGATGGTATAACGTATGATGGTGAGGGGCTGGCAGTGATGGAAGCGCTGATGCAGGACGGGGAGCACCCCGCCGACCGCCCCGGGCTCCACCCCGACCGCCGCGTGACCTAGACCCGCCGCGCGAACGGCTCTCCTCACCGTTGAGGGATACCGTGTCTGTTGGCAGAAATAAATGGAGATTTAGTTACCTGTATTATATCCTATTTTGCACTTCAAGACTATAATATTATATTGTAATAATGTAGTTGTCTTTAAGTGGTACTATCATTCCTACTCTTGTTTTTCTTGTACTTATTTTAATTCTTGGAAGCGTGGTATGCACACTCGGATTTTCTCCTGTGTCGTGGGTGCGCTTACTTACAAACATAAAATTTCATATATACATACCACCCAGAAACGAATTGTTTATGATTACTCATTTTCGGTTTGCCGAACAGAGTTTTTATTGAACAAGCTCTTAGGACCATCCCCTGGTAATAAAAAATATCATACCGTTCTCCGGTCTCGTAGAATGTTGAGGACCATGCTTCCCGGGCCGCGCTGCCTTCACGTCAATGTCCAAGGGAACCCATTTGTGCTTCCCCGACTTACTGCTGCCTTTGCCGGCACCTGAAATAATTAACAACGTTATATAGATAATGAGGTTTCTTTAATACCCACATTACACTAAAAAATCTGGGACTCTGTTCAAAATGACACATTTTTTTAATGTAAGCAATCACCGCCGCCCACTCGTAATGCCAAAGGAGTTACTACAAGTGCGTTGCCGGCCTTTTGTGGGTTATTAAGGATTTAAGGATAGGCGATTTGAGGATTGAGAATGGGAGGAGGAGAATAATTGGGCATCCGGGATAACCTCACTCACAAAGCAAAACACAACGTAACTGTTGTTTTTTCTGTGAGGCCGTGGTATTACTCCAGTCGAACCGGCCAATTCGTGCGGAAGCACGGCTTTCCCACACGTATAATAATACGTTTTCTCAACCGAACTCTCGTCCTCGACCGAAGTATTTCTCATTATGTTTGCATTTGTCTGCTCTGTCTGGCATACAAAAAAAACAGACTCGAAAAATTCTCCAAATCAATTAATACGCACGCATCAGCTTTCTAAGCTGCTAGTGTGTTCAAGTATATAATAATAATAAAAGCCCGCAGGGCACCTTGAGGCGAGGTGACGGGAATTAGCGATCCCGCGGGCTACCATCATCCCGATTGCTCCAGGGAGAAGTCACCGTTCCTCATCTCCGGCTTGCCTTCATTGGCTGGCCGAAGTGGACGATGACGAGGAACAGGTCTCCCACCTCTGGCTTGCCTTCATTGGCCGTCCAGAGTGGAGTCGCGAGAGTAGTTATCCTGCTCGGAGGGTGGAAGCTGTTCGTAAGCGGCGAGTGGGCCAGTGATGCAGGATGCTTAGGCAGATGCAGATGATCTGAGTAGAAAGCTGGTGGCAGTTTCTTCACCCTTCAGCCACTCACATTTCCGTTGTCCCTCTGTTGCTATTACTAGCAACCATTCTCGGGGGCCCGGTCGGTGAGTTGGCGAGTCTCCACCTGCCATTTTTACGTGTATTTATTACATTGTTTCGGCAGGTGCCATAGTCCTTCCATAGTTCCCATCATACCAGTCCATAACAACCCACACCCATAGTCTTATCCCTTGTTTCCATTATCCGCAATAGTCCTACACTAACCGGAGACTGTCCTTGGGTGCATTTCCATAGTGCATACAGGGATAGCCGCCGGTTAGTGTCCCATTTCATTTAGATTAAAGTTGTCTAAAGGGCCTCTGCGCAGTTGGCTCCGGCCCCTCGTACGCCTTCCAAATGACCGGGACCCTGTGGTCCCGTGATTGGTAAAAACATACAAATAATAATAATAATAATAATACAGCACCCACGTGAGGATTGACGGTGTTGATTTATTAATAACGCACTAACCTGAACTCTTGGCTCGATCCGAGTGTTTGTCGTGGTGTTTTTCATTGTGCTGGTGGTTGTGTGTGGCCTCGACCCTCTCGGGTTTCGAGGGCTGATGATGAGGTTCCTCTGGTGGCTTGCGGTCTTGATCCTGAAATTTTAATGGGAGTTTCTATTATTAAGGGATCTTGAATATGAAGAATCTATTATTAAATCACAATTGCCTGGTCTAGTAAATTCCGTATCGCTTCAGGAACTATTATTATGATGACCAAAAAAAATTTTCGGTGCTAACAATAGCTCTTTCAGTCGTGGTAATTCGCAACAAAAGGTGCGTGGTCGCCGGCGTTCGCTTGGGATTTTATGAATTGAAAGCTTAATCTTCATAGTCGGACTAGCAACAATTTATGGATCACAAAAAGCATCGCTCCATGACAAGATACATATTTAGCGAACCCGCGACACGTTGCACGGCAGCCGGTTGTCCAGCCACTGCATATAGTGTGCAACATTTTTACATCTGACTTTAAGAGTCAATTTCAGACTAACGGTAGACACATGTTTTTCGCAGTAAATAATCAGAACATCGTAAAGACGTCCCCGATAAGACCTATTCACTGCGTAACATTTGCTGTACCCGTATTGCGTAACCCAGCATCTCTATGTGACAGAGATATGAGGCCTAAATTACGGGACAATATATGTAATACATATCCTAGGACCTAGGGAAAGATCATGAAATGTTTTCTCAGGCCCTGAATGGGGTGAAAGGGAGTGTCAGATCTCTTACTGACTAAAAACCACCCTTTTATCTCGATAGGTCTGATGGCTCTTTAAGGCTCGAGGTTTACGACAAAGACTTGAAATTTTCAATACACCCAAGCATACTATCAGACCAACACAGATAGAAACCACTGGGGCCGATGTCTGGCTAGGGTTACGATTGAAGCGAGCGCAATCTTGTACCGCGATCTGGCTTGGAGCATATGGCACGAGCCACCATGTTCCATTTAGTCAGTAAGAGTCTATACTCCACCACCCAGGTCGGGAACAGACTTGGTATATAATGCTCAAATTTTCGCAGTATGAGGTCTTTGCTCATCAGTACAACTTATAGGATAGTAATATAATAAAACTTACCGCAGTGCCATTATGGTGTGACGAATCAGCATCATGAGGAGGTGGCGTTGAATGACACCTGGCTCCACCTGATACGGCAGCGCCTAATGTCGGCCAATCGCCTATATCCGTGAAGTCTGATGCCTGAAGACAATGAAAAGGAGAGGTTTACTTCAAGGCAAATACTAAAGAGATGAAGAATAACTTGAACTTTATGGATGGACCAATAAAATCTATTTTTAACAAGTAAATGCTTGATCACCTGATGGTAAGAATTGCTCATTGAAAGGATATAATACACACATCAAAAGATACTCAGGTAGGGAACACATGTTCTTTCGACGTCATTGAACAGGTTTACCCGAAAAGGGCCAGATTTTTCAAATGATGTTAAATCAGTAAACAGACTACATAATTGACGGAAAGACTGTCTTAATCCTTCAGCATGCCAGGTTAATTCTGGGTAAAACCCCAGAAATAAATTAAACACCAAACGACCAGAAATATTTTATCAAACGGTAGAATCTATTCCGTCGTTTAACGAGAGCAATTGCCAATTTCATACAGGGGTCTTAAAATCTATTTTAAAATGTAATATCTATTATGCCCAATCACCATAATATTGTCCTTATTTCTTCGACAATACCTGACCATCGTGCTCCACCTTCGCCCAGCTCCTTCTAGGCCTAGTCTTTCTCCTGGCCGCGACTCCAGCCGTCATAGTATCAAATACTATGTCCCCAATCACTGTATCATCTTGTCGATCAACAGTTTTCGTATTTTCGTCCGATAAAGTTGTACTTCCCTGTTATGAGTTGAATATTTTAGTCTTTCGAAATCCTTCACAGTATTTCTTTTCACTTTGTGCTTCACTTGAGTATGTTAACACTTGTGATCTTTATTGAGATTGGATTAAGGTTTAAATTATCGTTCTGGTGATATAAGTAGATACAAAATAAAAATGGCATTGGCTAATCAAACTATAGTTACATTTACACGCGCATATAATAGTATTAAATTGCGATTATTTGCTATTTCAAATTATTCTATTAAGTTTTCAATGTATTAACGTTTCATTGTCTTCTACCTCGTACTTTCTCATTCATTCATTCGTTTATCACCTGTCTCATCCCTTGCTTTCAATCAAACAGTATTTTGTCAAGAGTACGCGAATGAAGAAACGTATACATACACAAAGTCCTAGATTATTAACTTAGTATCGCAATTGATGCAAAAATGTTCGATAAGAAAACGCCACAAATTCTATTTCATTATTCATACAATCCAAACTAATATTATAAATGCGAAAGTAACTCTGTCTGACTGTCTGTCCGTCTTTTCTTCACGCCTAAACTACTTTACCTATGATATATTTGAAATTAGGTACAGACATAGTTTGGAACTCGAGAAAGGACATAGGATAGTTTTTATACCAAAAAATTGCAGGAAGTCACTATATGCAAAAGCTAATATGATTATAAAACATTATAAAGTTCGAACAAACAAACCAACAAATACAAAATATTAATAACCTACTTAAATACATCAAACAGCAAACAGAAACGGCGACGCAACACCTAACATTTCTCAATCAAGGAAATATATTAAAATGCTAAGCAAAAACCTGTTTCATGACATTTTCGTTTTAAAATGTTTTTTAATATATTCATTTGAGGTCGTTCCGTCGTTTCGGCCCTAGTGATGATTTATAATTAATTAAATATAAAAGAATTGAAAGGTCAAAAGGAGACTAAACACAAAATGTCATAAAGTTGGTCTGTGTGGCTTAATATGAATAAAGAATGGTTGTGTAAAGGTCAAAGTCTAGTTCTCCTACAGTCAATCAAATGAAAATAACATTAAAAAGAACAAGATGAACTTGTTTTTAATCAGAAAAACTGTGTTTTTCTTTGCTGAGAGTCAGAGAACCATAAAAGGGTTAAGATTTTAGTCATATATTTATTGTATTGTAGTTACAACATAATAACCTGAAATGTCAGCCTCCGTATTTTACGACAGCTATTAGTGATAGTTAAATGAACCACAAACGGAGGCAAAAAGACAAAAGTTTATTTCTGCATAAACTCATTAAGATACGACCTCTTTTTGGTCATACAGTAACTATAAAGAACGACTGAAATGTAGAGGTGGCCTGTAGTTTCAGGAACAAACTTCTCATGCAAGAGAGTGCGAATTCGAAACCTTACAAGTACGAATGTGACTTCTTACGAGTTATTTACTTTCTAAGATAAAATACGATAGATGAAGTTTAAAAACGCCAATCATTATAGGCTGATGATTATGATGATGAAGAAGAACATCCACTGAATAAATAACTTAGACCTGATTCGACATTCATTAGTTGATTGCATATATTTAAGGTAACCCCATCAAAAACATGAACATAATTAATGATGTACTTACAAAAACAAGATTTAAGAGTTCAAATCTTGTGCCATACGTAATTAGAATATTGACTTACAAGTATTGCAAGTGACGGGAGCTAGTTACTCATTAAAACTAGCTAAAACAGCTGCAACGTTTCGTCATAAGCGTCTGACAAGATAAGCCTCCTTAAGCAACTGGGTTTTAAAGATAGATATTTGATAATACTTGTGACATATAAATTATATGTTGATTGATTGAGTTGTAATTACTTTTGAAAAGAAGGAATGAAATTGCTTGAAGAGGTGTTTGTGAAATGGCGGTTGTGTACTGGGACCCGCAAAATGTCAACTTTAATTTTATGTAAATCTTCGTATTGTTAATTTCCTGAAGATAATTAGCAAATTACCTGCTGCCGATAATGATACTAACAATGCAACCGTTTGTTTTCAGCAAACCGGTGTTTATGTCAATAAAGATAAGAATGCACTTGTAGATGCTGAAGCCAAAGTGCAATACACTATGTATTGCGCTTACAGAGTGTATAACGAGTGTATGTGTACTTGACTTAAACTAAAACGTTGATACAAATTACGCTAATAGTGAAAAACATTAATAAAGAGACTCATTACGTAATATTCATTATTAAACATTTTAAGAATGGATTAATGTTTGCATACTTTAAGGTTTTGAACGAATCTGTATACATAGATACAGTGCAGAATAACACATACGCTACTTTTTACCCTTAAAGCTACGGACGAAGCCGCTGGCAGAAAATAGTTGATGATAATATTACGAACATTCGATTTCCCAGGTGGGTAAAAGAGAAAACGGCATTATATTAATGACGGTTTTCATTGGTAACTTGCGAGTTTAGGAACAAGCGATGGCTAGGAAGAACTTTTTTGTTTATACTCAGAAATATAAAGCTCAAATTCAGAGACACTAAGACAATAACAATAAAACTGCGGGTATACTTAAATTTGAAACTACTAAACGCAGAGATAAAAAACGAAAGTGTCACATAAAGTCTAAAACTTTTCTCTTACAGAAAACAGCTGTTTCTTAACTAAATAGTTTCGATTATGGTAACCGGTTTGTTGAACGGAACCACTATTTAGCTACCGGCCTACCTGGTATGGTTGATAATACGGATAAACGGGGCCAGCTGTATTATTGATGAGGAAACCGACTTCTACACAACGTGTCGCGATTTCGATTTCCGTACGGAACAACTCCTTACTACATCCACAATTTATCAATGTATTCAATTAGAATTAAGTGAAGTGAAGAATTAAGTGTGGGAGAGCCATGCTTCGGCACGAATGAGTCGGCTCGACCGGAGTGAGACATGGAACAACCACAACGGTGTGTTTCGCCGTATGAGTGAGGTAGCCGGAGGCCCAATTCTTCCCCTCCCCAAATCCCTCCTAATTCCCAAAATCTAAAAAAATCCCTAGTCCCCAAAAGGTCGGCAACGCACTCGTTACTCCTCCGTCGTTGCGGGTGTCCATGGGCAGTGCTGATTGCTTACCATCAGCGTTTGCTTGTTTGCCGACCTATCACATAAAGAAACAATAAATTTCATTTTGAGTTTGTAAACTCACGACACAGGAAACAACGTAAGGCCATGTTCATTAACCCCAATAACATTTTAGCTGACCCGGGAAACGAATTACGGACCTCGCTCAGCAATTGTACTTGTTACCACTCGACCAAAGAGGCAGTCGGAAACTGGTTGCTTATAAATCAAGTTTGACAAAACAAAATCTCCTTACTGGAAATCGGTTGTAAATGATTTTTGAAAGGCTCAACTGTATGGATGCTAATAAATGCAATCAATACGCAGTCGTAATAGCGTTCAATTGTTTATTTATCAGTAATAGATAGAATGTTACAAAAACAGCCATGAGTATAAATGTAGATAGATGGAGATGGAGAGGGAGAGGGAGGCCAAAGAAAATATGGATAGATTGTGTTAGAAGTGATATGGAAGACCCTATCCCTCCTCAATCCCTAAATCTCCAAATCCCTAATACCTAAAAGGTCGGCAACGCACTCGTAACTCCTTCGTTGCGGGTGTCCATGGGCGGCGCTGATTGCTTACCATCAGGTAATCCGTCTGCTCGTTTGCCAACCAATTACATTAAAAAAAATATGTCTGAAACCACCTACCCTCTATAACTACATTTTCAATCACCTCCCAATCATTTCAAACTCAATCAAGTTTATCTACAATTAATATATTATCGAAAACAGCTACTCAAACGGGAAAGCAGTCATGCCGTTACATTAGATTTTAGCGATACAGTTGCTATAACAACGGCCTAAGGTGCATTTTTGAGAAGCAAAGTGATCATCTGATCTGTAATGTTAAATCTATGTAGACTTTCAGTGTAACATAAGTGTTAGTTCATTTCTCCTATTAGGAAAGTTTTATACACTATATCCAATGTGTGGAACAAATGTTACATTTTCCTTAAGTATATAAGTTTGGGATATCCATAACGTATGCACACCTTACCAATTACAGTCTTAAGTAAAGTTTTGAAACAAACGAATATAGAACTAATAGCAAGAGGCTATAAGCATGAATATTGCAAAAATAATTTAATGTAACGAAGGAAAAACCTTAACTAGGTTGACGGTAGCAACAAAACAAAATAATCTTCTACAGATAACGATTAAAATATAATTTCACATTGATAAGAATTAACTAGGAGATTCGTAAACAATTAAAATAGATAATAAACACATGAAACATTACCTGTTGAGGGTTTTTTAACATCCACACATCCATCCATACAGAATTTAAAACAAACCACTTAAAAACACTTAGTCACTATATTAACAAACAAACTAACAATAAATATATTCGAAAGTTAGATATCATCTGAATCGAAATAAACAATAAATAAAAATATACATTTAAAAATAGTCACTCGGAAACAACGTGTTCTCAACACAGTTACCCCACAAATGGCGTTTACAACACCACCATAAACAAAATAGAATCACGTGTCAAAGAATGAGGTTAGAAATGCATTTTCGTTCAACCATAGACTCTAAAGCTCCTGTCACAACGAAAAAAAAAAATTCGAAAACATTCTGGTTTTCGAATTTCGAAGCACATGACATAACCTAGAAAAGTTTTATAACCTAACTTACCGCGTGGCGAACACGCCGCACGCGCCGCCGGTATTGTTATCTCTTTCTAACTTAAGTGAGGCATCTTGCGTCTCGCTCTACCGCTGCAGGGGTCCACGGAGCGATCGTGCCAAGGTTACCGAAACTACACAATAAAGAGAGCTACGTACGAACGTAACTCGAGTTGAGCTATACATTATACGCTGTATTTAGAGCCAATAAAATTTACCGTAGAACGCGCCCGACCGGTTTCAAATATGGGATTTGGCAAAGGAAAATGGCGAACTTTTGTAATGTTTTTTTTTTCCTTTTCTAGGGATCATTGACAAAAAAATAGTGAGCTTGGGTAACAAGCACAAAAGGACTAACTAATACGGATGTACAATAGGGAAGGTTTACTTTTGACTACAAAATAAATACCAGCCAAGTTTAAAACGAAAATAAAACAGGCATAAAAGGGTACAATTTAAAAAAATATCCTAATAGATAGGTACTACCTAACCTATCTATCTAGTAAATATTTTTAAGATTTGAAAACAATTCGAAGGTGAAGAAAATGTTGGTACGTGTAGACACCCATTCATGTAGTAATAATAAAAATAAAAGCCTATGTCTGAAGTTTGTTTTTATTTACAGTTTTATCTTTCCAACACCAGTTTTGTTTTTCCAGATTTAAAAAAAAAGCATATATACGGTCGAATTGAGAACCATCCTCCTTTTAGGAAGTTGGTTTAAAAAAAAACAATTTGTGTATTAGTTACTTTTAATTCTTTACTAGCGGCCCGTCCCCTATTCGCACGCGTCAAACTATCTCGACAACCATAAGATCACTTTTACAGACTTTTGCCCTTTTCGTTTCTAACATTTTCTTTGATAAGAACCTTCTCCTGACTATAACAAATACAACGAAATAAGAATTGGCAAAATTGGTCCCGGCGTTGTTCGGTAATACGCTTACCAACACATTTTGCGATTCACTTTTTACATTATCGATTATTGAACATGCAGTATAATTTCGTAACTACAATTTTACAAAATTTTTAAAGGGCTTATATTTGATTGTCTTATGTTAAAAAACAACTTGATCTATTAAGGGCTGAGTTTTCAATGGTTAGATAAAAGTTATCTGGGGAATAATTATGATGTTGTCGCGTCAGAATGTTTGTATAAGACAGTGACAGCAACAATTTTATTCCTCAGATAACATTATCTGAATTATTGAAAATCAGCCCTTAATACAATACTTTAATAGCTTACCTTGCAGAGAGCAGCTAAGCAACAAATCGACATGTAAGTGTAACGAACTATGTATGTAATAATATATAAGAATCTGAATTACACACACATGTAATAATTGTTGTATCATCATGAAACTCGGTAATTATATGTAGATTAGTTGACTATACAATATTATTGAACCTTGGGCTACCTACTTGTAAACATATCGAGTTTGGGCTCATTTATTACATTCATTTTCCTAATGACACGGACATGAGATTCAAAGAAAGTACACAGGTTCTCTTTTACTATGAACCAGCGATTCGTCATAACTTTAAGCTGATACTAAATTTCTCCACTGTTAAATTGATGTTATTATACATGTGAACCTTCCTCTCTCAATCACTATGTCTATAAAAATACAGCATCAAAATCTGTTGCGTAGTTTTAAAGATTTAAGCATACAGGGATAGTCAGAGATATGATTATTTAGACACCACTGACATACGGTGAAGATAAACATCGTGAGGAAACCTGGACTTATAATTTCTAATTATAAGTTTGAATTCGCCAACCCGCATTGAGAAAGCTTGGTGATTAATGCTCTAACCTTCTCCAAACGAGAAGAGGCCTTTGCTCAGCAGTGGGCACTTATAGGCTGATGATGATGATACAGGGATAGATTTAGGAACACGAATAGCTACTTTGTTTTATGCTGTGTAATAAATAACAATACCTAATCATATTTCTATTGAATCGGGACTACCTTGAAATTAGAGTACTACTAAAAACTTTCTTTCCAACTTCCTCGCATTTTTTTTCAGGTGGAAATCTAATACTCTTGCCCCTGAGTAAACTAGCTTAACTTATTTATTTTTTCGCAAAATGGTTGCGTATCAAGTATATAAAAATATTGCGAAAACCACGTTGTTTGTTACGTTTTACCGACTAAATCGCTGATCCGATTTTAATGAAATCTGATATGGTGTGTTCTTTGAAAACTGCGAAAGGTGACGATGAAATAAATTTTAGTCAACTGATGGTAGCGGTGACTGTCCAGGCGACACACGTACTTAGGTATCGTCATGAGCTAATATTCACATGTAAACAGCAGCTCATGTAAAGAGATTGTCCAGTCAACTGATGGTAGTGGTGACTGTCCAGGCGACACACGTACTTAGGTATCGTCATGAGCTAATATTCACATGTAAACAGCAGCTCATGTAAAGAGATTGTCCAGTCAACTGATGGTAGCGGTGACTGTCCAGGCGACACACGTACTTAGGTATCGTCATGAGCTAATGTTCACATGTAAACAGCAGCTCATGTAAAGAGATTGTCCAGTCAACTGATGGTAGCGGTGACTGTCCAGGCGACACACGTACTTAGGTATCGTCATGAGCTAATATTCACATGTAAACAGCAGCTCATGTAAAGAGATTGTCCAGTCAACTGATGGTAGCGGTGACTGTCCAGGCGACACACGTACTTAGGTATCGTCATGAGCTAATGTTCACATGTAAACAGCAGCTCATGTAAAGAGATTGTCCAGTCAACTGATGGTAGCGGTGACTGTCCAGGCGACACACGTACTTAGGTATCGTCATGAGCTAATGTTCACATGTAAACAGCAGCTCATGTAAAGAGATTGTCCAGTCAACTGATGGTAGCGGTGACTGTCCAGGCGACACACGTACTTTGGTATCGTCATGAGCTTATGTCCACATGTAAAAAGCTACTCATGAAAAGAGATTGTCCAGTCAACTGATGGTATCGGCAACACCCATTTCACCATAAAAGGAAGACCAACTTGACAAATCAATTGATTGCAAATGCGTTTAGAAATTCGAAAGCGAAATGGACTAAAACGTCTAGTCATTCCAAAAGCATAGTTATTACGGAACCATTTTGTGTTACCCAACAGACAAAGCACCACGCATATCAAGCTACACCAATCAGCTAAAACATTTCAAACTTTATCAACTGGCAAATCGAGTTGAAAATTCCTTGCCGTTATTTGAGGGGGATATCTTCATAAGCTGTTCAGTGGTATTAATAGACGACTAAGACAGCGTTTTATAATATACATTTTTTTTTTTGTTGCAAAACCTCGCCCCCGGCTAGCGGGTTATTAAATGCCATTGCACTGTTGCATTTTTATTGATGTTTTTAATAGATAACTGTATAAGAAGGTCGATGAATGGTAGACTTTTTATGGTTGGAGCAAACGAGCTTACGATACAAGTTTGATTTCAGTAACCGTCGACTTTGGACATCAAAACCTATGTTTTAATACTCCTTCGAAGAATACCATGTTGAAACTTTATCAAAGAGCTTGATAGGTACCCTTATTCCCATACTTATATCGCTTCTTCTGCACAGGATGTGTGTCACAGTGCGAATGAGGAATGAATGAATTAGCTTCTTCGAGTTCCAAACTAAGTCTGTACCAAATTTTACACAAATCGGTTCAGTAGTTTAGGCGTGAAGAAAAGACAGACAGACATGAGGCAGAGTTACTTTCGCATTTATAATATTAAGTTTGGATGATATAATCAATGTTGCTCATCTGGGGTTGCGGATCAAGCGCAATATGTACCAGTAGAAGAAATGGGGTGGTTTTTAGTCAGTAAGAGTCTGACACTCCTTCTCGCCTCACCCTAGGTGACAGAAGTCATTTGAAGATTATCCCCCCTTAAAAAAAGAGTCTGAAACTAGCCCCACCCCTCCAGGCCGAGAAGTCAATCCAAAATTCTCAACTTCAGAAAAACAGACTTCCTAATCTCTTATGCAACATTTGTCTAGCCCCTAAAGGGTAAAACAAGCGTAATATTATGTAAATAAGTTTAAATGCCAGCGTGGTCTTAATAATAGTTGAAAGAGTCTCGCAGAATGCGGTATTAAGACGTAAATACTGCGGTATTGGGGGTTCGTTGCGTTGAAGAGGAACCATTTTGCGAATGCAAAATAATGTGATGGAAAGAAATATTAGCGAATTTGGGATTCACGTGGGAATTCGATGCAGGTAAAGCAATTAAATGTATCTAGTCATAAATATCATTTTATTGATGACTAGCTACTCTCGCGCGGTTTCACCCGCTGCTCAGCTCCTACAGATCTTAGCGTGATGTTTTATAGCCTATAGCACCCAGGAATATTGTAGCTATCTATCAGTGATAGAATTTTGAAAATCCGACCAGCGGTTCCAAAGATTATCCCCTACATACAAACTTACAAATTTTACCACTTTATAATATTAGTATAGATACACCAGACATCATTTTTGTATGGGTTACGTCTAGGTCGGCAAACGAGCAATCGGCGCCGTACATTGACATTCGTACTACAGGAGTTACAAATGCGTTGCCGGTCTTTTCAGTTTTTAAAGATTGAAGCATGGGAAGGTAGTAAAGTAAGGATTGGGGATACATCTGAGATCTTTAATCTTTTTGCACTCTGCCTATCACGGTTGGAGGCAAAGACTAATCCATCAATCTAGATAACAACTTTAGAGGTCAGTTTGACAAATAGGTTGGTAACGGGCTATTACGGACGAAACTACAACAAGAATTAATGTCACAAAACCCAGTCCAGGGACTAGAAAAGATACTGTTTCGAAAAAACAAATCCAGCAAGAACCACAATCCCCCGAAGACCCGAAACACGCTTGGCACGTTTTTTGCACGACAGCACAAACGTCTGGCTCGATGCCAAACGCCGGCAGGTCGATGCGATTCAATAAAATGCCAAATGCAATTGTTTTAGATAAGAACTTTACATATTTAGTACATTTAGGGCTGATTTTTAAATAGTCAGATACATGTTATCTGAGGAATGAAATTGTTGCTGTCACTGTCTTATACAAACATTCTGACGCGACAGCATCATAATTATTCACCAGGTAACTTTTATCCTAACAATTGAAAAATCAGCCCTTGAGTTTGAATCGGATTTATCTGGATGATGTTATGAATGTGTAGGAATAATAATGTAAGGATCACCACGATTGATTAGAGGAATGTTGAGATTAAAAAACCCGGATCGTAAGTTCAGTAGTTTCTTATTTAAGAAACCATATGTGAGTGGGGTTTGGCAAAAAAGCTGTTCAGTTGCTGAGATAGGTATATAAACTGGGTTTACAGGAATCTTAACAAAATAAAATAACGAGTTCTTTATTCTTAAAATCCTTATCGTAAAAGTGCCTACCGCGAAATAAAACCCTTTTCTCATACAGATAAGGTTTGAGCATTAACACCAAGCTGCAGCCAAGATGTTTTGGCCCAAGGTTCTGTTCGTCGGATGTTTTCCTTCACCGTATGTCAGTGGTGTCTAAATAATCTTAAAATGCACGTATACCTCAGAAAAAATACATCCGGGTTAACTACAGTCACTGTAACACACAGACAAATAACTGGATGATTTTTAGTGACTGTCATGTCCCTTATGAAGTAGCTGAAAATGTTGTTCTAAGTTCTAATGTCTCAATTAAATACAAATTGCACATCTACTTTCATATAGGTACACAATGAAAGCAAACTCACGGTTTTATAGTAGATAAATATAAATAAACGCAAAAGTGACGATACAAATATAAACAGGTGACAACTTGCTCCACTGAAACGAGATGGCATTGAAAATTAATTAAAAGCACATAAAAACTATTTACATCAAGATCCATGTTGTACGATTCGTACAAGACTTCTTTGGGATGAAGCATCTATTGTGCAGAATACAGATACATCATATCTTTAATAACGTCAAGAAATGCAGATTGAACTCAATGGAGTTTCTCTAGAGCGAGCTGACGACAATAGTGGTAGTTAAAAGAAGAGATGAAATAAATTGCCTGCTAGACAAAAGCAAAAAATGTATGATGACCCTTAAACTACGTAAAATTTATTGAAGAAAAGGCCACTAAAGATGCAGGGATGGATAGCTTTACAGTAGCCCCATTTTACACTAGTCCTAATAATGTTTAACACAATGGCAATGAATTTGTACTACTGTTCTCGAACAGTAGATACAAATTCAGACAATATAATACAAACTATAATTACACAAGTGGGTGCAAACGCCCCTTTATGAACGATGATGGCATCAAGGGGGCAGAAAAAGCGATGTGTTGCAGAACAAATTTCAGATTTCATAAGGCACCTATCAAATTCTTCTTTGTTTGAAAAATAGAGGGCGTTGTTTTACAACTAATTTGAGAACCTCAGCTCTAAACACGGAATAGAAAATACAGTGGAAGTGCCCCTCAGACATCGCGCGCTAACCAACATGATGACTAGATATACAACATTTTGGCACATTTGTTGTCAGAATCGTTCGATCCGTTGTCATGATTGGTTGTCATGGTTGTCTCTAAGAAACACGAAATATATTAGAAATCATGCCTTGTTGTGCGGTTTCTAACTGCAAAAAAATAAACAGAAAAAAAGATGAGTCTTGTGGTGGTGTATCATCTTTGAGTATTAACCTTTGTTAATTTTAAATATATTAGATTTTAATGTAAATATCACATTTCATTACTTCAATGCAAACTATAAAGGGCCTTATTTTCATTACAATTAAGTTTAAATCTACTTGTTCGTTATGTGACGTTATATACAATACATTCTAGTAGTTTCGACGCTACTCATTTAGGGATGCGACATATTCGTAAAATAGGTTCATATCGATAATTTTTCATCATCATCGTTCAGTAAATTGATTTTTGACAATTTTTGTGTATAATTCATAAATGTTTAACTAAGATTGCATAGACACATCAACGTTTTAACCACACACAGCGTGCATCCGTCTGTGGCAGGTGCGGGTGGTTAATCACCATTTTTATTTTATAACTAGTTTTCGCCAGCGGCTTCGCCCGCGTGCTGTGTTGATAAAAAGCAGCAAATAGCAAGAGAACAAAATCTAAGTATACATAAAATTTGGTATTTATCGTCTCATTTTTATTCATCTCCAATGGGTAAATACCCTACTACTTACTAAGTCTCCGCAGTCCGTCCGTCAATAGATAGAAAGGTACGGATCTAACTAATAGGTAAGAGTTACAAATATTTGATAAAACCTATATTATATTATATTTTATACCGCATCGTGTCGAGCACGGCAACCGCTACACAAAAATAATTCTTATACCATGATTCAGTGTTCACTTGCGACGGCGTTATGTCTTATTATCCGAATTGCTAAGCTATCAGTAGTTACACGTGCTATTGTGAGTTAACCATAAAAGATAGACATATGCTGTATAACATTTTTTTTTGACAATTTTATTTAAAATATTTCCGTCATACATAATTTCTATGTAAGTTTCATGTGAACATGTGAAACTTACAAAAGGGAGTAACTTCTCCCGTTTTCCCAACATTTTCCTTCACTGCTCTGCTCCTATTATTTGTAGCGTGATGAAAAGTATCCTATAACCTGCCCAGGAGTATAAAGAATAATTGTACCAAGTTTTGTTAAAATCCGTCGAGTAATTTTTGTTTCTATAAAGAACATTCAGACAGACAGACAGACAAAATTTTTACTGATTGCATTTTTGGCATCAGTATCGATCACTAATCACCCCCTGGTAGTTATTTTGAAAATATATTTAATGTACAGAATTGACCCCTCTACAGATTTATTATAAGTATAAATGTTGTACATGATTTTTATCAGAGTTCCAAAAAGGAGAGTGACTCTCAATTCGACTGTAACATTTTTTTTTTGTTTTTTCGTCTCCGTTATTTATGAACCGATTTTAATGATTCTATTTTAGGAAAGGAGATAAAACTGGGAGCGCGTAGTGCTTTTATATGTTAAAATCGAAATCTTTAATAATAACTTGACCATCTCCAAAAAACATTAAATCTTCAAAAAATATGTTAATATTTTTCTTTTTTTTTATTAGAACCTTTTTCATTACTGATCATTTGTAGGTATATCGTGTCGATAAATTATATTGCTCACACGAATACAAAATCGCCAACAAACTGTCTTACAGTTTGGCGATTTTTGATGTAAGTTAGTAATGTAAAACTATTTTGTTAATAAATTAAAAAAAAAAAAAAAAAAAAAAAAAAAAACATCGATATATTGGGATACCCTGCCCTATCTGAGTAGCAAAATAGTAAATGTCTATTGGTACAAGTGCATACAAATATGACATCTATTTCAAAGAAGTTAGCGTTTTGAATAGAATGAATTTGTTACAGCGCCATCTAGCGTTGAGTGGCTGAACCCGTTTGTAAATTGTTTTATTTAAGTTTTTTACACGATAGACGCCTTTATTGATTGTGACATGTGAAATGATAACAACTTTCACTCATTGTTATAAGACTCAATTTTTAACAACATTTAGAAGATGATTTGCTAAAGTTGCGTTTCATGTTTTTACCCAATTATATAGTTGTTTTTTATGTGTGTAATGGACAATTTGATTTGCGAATGTGTGATTTTGGCGACACTGGTTTTCCTTTTGAAAGAGTGTAGGGGCACTTCTACTTAACTTTCTGTTCTGTGGCTCTAAACAATCGTAGTTACTAGCGTCTCACTAAACAAGTTTACAAATTGCCAAAATATACCTGTTTCCAAATATCTGCTTGACGACTAACGGATGAGAATATGAATCCGAGTACGAAACTGGTCTTAAAATGTAATTATAATTTGACATATTAACATATATAATTATGTACGTGTATAAAAATACATAATATAGAATGTGATAGTGGGAAACCTTGACCTGTGGAGATAGGAGATTTTATTTATCGGATGGTGTAGTTCATTTTTGGCTGATGTTTTCGGCGACTCGAACTACTTCATACGGTACGTACAGCAGCATATATTTTAAATCAAAGAAACATACAAAATGAGTCAAGTTTTTTAATAATCCTCTCAGTCATGGAGGCAACAATATCTGGAAGTCACCTAAGTCGTGGCGGCTCCTTCACCTTCTCATGCAGGAGGTTCAAAACGAACCAACCAACTAGCAAGAACCAATATGACTTTTCTAGTTATGAAGACACCTCTGGCAGTTTAAGAAAACATTGTGTGGAACGCTGAAATTATCAACATGTGCTAATTTCTAATCCTCATACATCATCATGTTCCTGCCCTTGTCCCGTTTTATTTGGGGTCGGCGCAATATGTTTTTTTCTTCCATTCTGTCCTGTCACCCGTCACGCTATCACTGAGTCCTCTGTCTTCCATATTACTTCTCACACAATCCATCCATATTTTCTTTGGTCTCCCTCTCCATCCATCCACATTTCTAATCCTCATACATTCTATGATAATGAGCCCTCAGTAGTTGATACTTATAGGCTGACGATGATGATTAAGTAGTTCTAAGTAATATTCGTGTTATACAATATGAAACAGTTGGGAAAACGGCTACCATTCGAGTTAATCATACATAGAACAGAATTGTTTATAGCGAGCGAGTGTCTGACTGTAGATCGCATTGTTCGCGGAACAATGATATATATTTTAATAACTCCGTCTTATTAGTAACAAGTGAATGTCATAGAATTGCAGTGGAAACTTTGAAAATTATATTCGTTAAGACGAAGAATAGAATTGAGTCAAGTTCTAAAAGATGAGATTGAGAGAGAAGAATATTTTTAAGTAAAATCGGTGCCACGGAGGATGATAAGCTTTCCGACAGCAACTTCGTTCGCGTGGTCAAAGAAAAAACTGTAGCATATATTATACTTCCTGCTCTCCAAGACCCAGAAATAATACCATAGCATAGACAGAAATAAAGGAAGCAAGATTATAATGATCCCCTGTAGCCTGGAGAAAGCGAAGATGACTCTCAGAATCTTACTGGCTAAAATCAATCAATAGATATTATTTGAGAAGAAGAAAACGAAATAGTTTCCACTGCTCTCAGAGAATTTAATAAGGGAGACCGATTGACTGACCACAAAAGGGACTGAACAACTGGGAAAAGAAACGAAAAATTAATGGGTTCAATGTGTGAAAAACAATCTCTTTGTAGGTAACAAATAACTTATTCTATAACATTTATTCCTGTATTATTCTATTTAGAATGTCTCAACTCTCCAAAACCGGTCATCAGTATACCAATTTCAATTTGCGCTTACCGAAATTAGTGAACATTTCGAAAATCCGACACGGGATACGAAAATTACATTAGATGGACTAATTTGAACGCGGTAATGTTATTATAAGATTCTGCCCTGCCCTGAAATTGTTGAGATATAGTGGTTTGAATATGTAAGTAAGCAAGCAACATATTATATGATGTATTATGTCATTTAATCCACTAAAGAGAAGTGCATACAATATGTTTTTATAATAACTATCGTGAGACATACTAAATTAACTAAAAATCGCGGGTTACTCACGTGTAAATATTGAGAAAAGCTCTACTAGTTTCGAACCACAGAGGGGTTCTTCTTCATGAGCAGCGTGCGCGGACGCGGCGACGTCGCGCAGCCTACTGTAGGCTCTGTGGTCCGAAACTAGTAGAGCTTTTCTCAATATTTGCATACAATATTTTATTTTATTTATTTTCTGGGCGACTCTAGACTCTAGTTAGGGCGAGAGGGAGTGTCAGACTAACTGACCAAAAGTCACCCCGTTGCTCCTTCAGTTTCAAGCCGGGACGTGATTGTTGTTTTTTTACGCTTTAAATGCAGCCTCGAGTGCATACAGTGCAAGATACTTTTAGCTAGTTACTTTATGAGACCCATGTGGTCCCCTACCACAACACTACTGAGTAAATTGTTATAAATAAAACCCTAGCCAAAACTCCAAGCTTTGGACTGAGAAATCTTCGAAATATAAGTCAATAATGCTTCAAGTCCACTAGCTAACACCAATCACACTTGCGGTAACTAGAGTGACCAAGCACTTGGAACTTAGAAGTTAGCCATAACTTTCCGGAACAGGTCTTTAAGAAGACCCGCTGCCCCTTATATTTGGTCGAGAGGATGGGTTTAGTGAGGTAAGTATTTTACACTATCTACTCGTAGTAAAGCTTGGCGCCTTCTGAAGGTTTCCTGCCCATCATCATAAATGCCAAAAATAACTTTACACTAAACACGTTATGCACTACAGTTCATAACGTTTTTAAACTACGAAGACACATGAATGTAGTCATTGACTGTACGTAGGTTACCAGGTCAAAGGTTAGAAGGACGTTCAGGCTACTCGATCAAGACACGAAAGTACCTACTAGGTTTCAATTAAACCTCACGTACTATAAATAAGAAATAGGTATTTCACGCGTCTGTCTTTGAGTTTTTGTTGATTTAATAATGTAAAGACACACCGAAGCCTTCCTTTAGAATCATTATATTTATTGAAAAAAACACATCAAAATCTGTAACATAGTTTAGAAGATCTGAGCATGTATAGGAAGATTAGGAAGTTAGGAACAGACAGCAGGATCGCTTTTGTGTTGTAATATGTAGTGATAAGTTTTTATGGGGTAACAAGAAGACGGTATACCAGATGGTAAGCAAAAGTATAGTCGGCTTCGTGGAGAGATTTGGATTGGAGACCAGGATTGGGCTTCGAGTAACATAACGCTAGCTTAGTTTCACGCTAGTTTTCTGTGAGGCTGTGATATCACTACGGTCGAGCCGGTCAATTAGTGCTAAAGCCAATCTCCCACATTTATGGAAAGCTATTCAAAAATCAAAATCTGAAAAAAATCTAACACTTCTTCCAGTCCCTCCCCTTCTTAGACCAGGAATTTCCGAAAAAACCCTTTCACCGCCGACATGTCGAAATAATACCCTGTTCTTTTTCTTGTTATTTTTTTTATAAAAAATATCTTAGCATATATCACAAACGTCCTTGGCCAATCGAATTCGCCGGTGACATTTCTGTAGCAAGAATTATTAATGTTAATTATGTTGAATACTAGTTTGACGTGAAATATTAACGTCTCGTGATCACCTTTTTTTTATAACGCAAGATTTGATAATGATTGTATTGTATAATGGACTGTACCTACACGACGAACACTCCCCTACACTCCTGTGGTACATGTCGCACAGCTTGCTACACGAAGTAGTTACAGCTGTGTAAAGCCTGTAACTAAATCAGTCATCAGAGATTGATTGGGAGCTCCAATCCTCGAAGTTGTCAAAGGTCCATATCTACCTACTACAGCCATTAATCACCAGCTGTGTCATGAGTCCTGTGTGTATAGAGAGGAGGATTCTATCGCCTTTTTTTGTGAGGGGAAAATCATCAAATGGCCCAGGGCCGGGCGGGAGGCAGTGTCAGACTTTTACTGACTAAAAACCCCTCGGTTTCTTCTCCTGCTCTGGGCCGAGGTAGCGGTGCCCTATTGCGCTTACCCCGCAACCCGGGCATCCTATTGCCCTGGTATGATCTTTATCAGATCATCTGTCTACATTTCCAGGCAATGTTCAATACTTTAATAATTCATCACTAGATAGTATAACACAAAGTCGATTTCTCTGTCCCTATATCCCTATGTATGCTTCAATCTTTGAAACTACGCAACGGATTTTGATGCAGTAGATTCACCCAATAAAATGTGGAGTAATTTAGAATCAGCATTGGACCAGTGCGAAGCCGGGGCGTTTCGCTAGTATAGCAATAAAACGCTAAAATATTATTTTCTTAAAAAAACATCTCCTATCAAAAGTGCTACCACTATAACACAGTAAGATAAAGATATTTATATCAGAAACCGCGTAGCAACTACTGCAAACACATCCATCTCGCTCTTGCATAAGTAATTGTACGTGTGTCTGTCTCGCTCGCGCGGTCCACGCGTCCATTGCATCGAATCGTGCGCAAGCGACTCAACATTTTATTTAGTTATTTTTACTACATTTCAGAGTTAGGAAAAATTTAGTTTCCATTTTCGATAAAACTTTGCGTAGTGTGTTTTGTTCTAACTTTAATAATATATTGCATAAGACGATAGGCAGAACCGTAAATAGAGAACAATATATAAATGATTTTACGATTAGTTTTGAAACATAAATAGAAATATTGTTACAAAACAAATGGCTATGTTTTCGGGTAATACGTGGACGATTAAGTTTTTTGTTTAATAGAATCAGAAGCTAACGATTGGACAGATCAAATGATGGTAAGCGACCAGTGCCTATGGATACACGCAACTCCCGAATCACCAGTGCAGCCTTCCAAGTTTTGGGGTTATGGTTAGGGCGAAGATTCTAATTTGAAACCAAAAAAGGAAACAACAGCACTATCAATGCCGCCTAAGTACCAATTAGAAAAAGAAAACAAAGAAAAAGAAGAAAACCAAAGAAACACTGACGTCAACGACTCGTTCGATAAGAAAATTAACGATCTTCTCCGAACGATAGACATAACACCAACACAATACTCTTTGCGAGTTCTTTTAAACGATTATTTACACACAATCTCTCATACATTACATTCTCGGAAACTGTGGTAACGTCAATAAAACCATCGTAAACAGTTGGGGACAGTCGGGGACCGTCCACTATTGGATTACTTTGATGAGAGAAAATCATTCAATATCTTTCCCCGCCATGAGCGGGAAGGGAGTGACTCATCATCGTCAGTCTATAAGTGAGCAAAGGCTTCTTGTCATATGGAAAAGGTTAGAGCATTAATCACCACGCTTGCTCAATGCGGGTTGGCGATTTCAAACTTATAATTAGAAAATATAAGTCCAGGTTTCCTCACGATGTTTAGCTTCGCCGTATGTCAGTGGTGTCTAAATAATCATAGAAAGTACGTATAACTCGGAAAAGTCACATTGGTACTTGCCAGGTTTGGAACACCCTCATGCATGAGAAGCTGGCTCCTTAACCTCCGGGCCACTAAGACATTCGTTATTCGAGGGAGTGACTGTCAGGCTTATAAGGGAGATCTGCTGCTTGGACTCCTAAAAAATGTGTGATCTCTTTCGAGGAGATGAGGCGAGAGGGAGTTTCAAACCCTTACTGACTAAAAATCCCTCGTTTTAAGTCTTGAACTGAGCCATGCTCACTCTCTCTTGACCGTATCTACCTAACGGCGGAAAGAACTGATCTCGAACGTAAATTATTAATACGATCCAATAAGAGTTTCTCTCATAAATGTAAATCAATCCAGAGAATTGGGTAGTTTCCTAGGTCAAAAATAATTCTTTCAAGACGTTTCAATACAATAAAATATTGAAAAATAACTATACTTTTATTCATCGATCGATCGATACACTAAGTTTTAGATATTTTGTAGCTAATTATTAAGAAATAAGTAAGCTATTTGACGCAAAAATACTATGACGTGATAATTCAGTTTTTCATACAAATTTCAAAGAAAGGTACCATTTTTGACATTTAAATAAAAGTATTGAATTTGACTAGTTGGAAACTACCGTAATGAAGTTTTTTGTACTTTACTTTCTTTGTGAAGATATCGCACCTGGACCAAAAGAAGGATCTAATATAACTCACTATGAGTCTGGCCCTCCCTTTCGCCTAAACCTGGGCTAGAAAAGGCATTTGATGACTTTTCCCCCCACAAAAACTTATCAATAAAGATACATACATACATATCTATCATTACAATATATATACAGCTCACATATTTCTAATACTGAATACTGAATCTAGCGTGGAGTATAGCGTGAATTCATCACACGGAGGAAATTAGTTTTCATACAAGTAGATACCTATGGAATGCATGAAGCGAGCAACATCAGTCGGTAGAGGGCAAATGAATGTCGATTGCAGTGGAAAAAAATGCATTTCAATCTGAATGTTTATTTGTGTTAAGAGTAAAGGAGGTAGATATATAGGATATTTTTAGTCTATACTGAATTAAATTGATTTTTGATAGACACTCTGAATAGATTTGAAAATAAAAACTTTATATTTCTCGTTTTGTCTTCTAGGGAGATAAACAAAGGAAGGTTCTATATTCAATGTAACACCTGATATTTACCAGTTTCGTGTATAAGGTATAAAATAAATTAAATTTTTGGACAAATAATTAAAATATCCAAAAAATTCGTGCTACTACTAAATTCACATCACATATCACTAGCCTCTGAATTCTCACTGCTGAGCAAAGGTCTCTTCTCATACGGAGAAGGTTGTATCATTAATAGCCGAAAATCCTCAATACATTCTCTCGCCTCTCGACTCTTACTGATTCAAAACAACCACGTTCAATTTCCTGCTAGCCAGGTAGGGGCCACCGTCAAACCTCACTAAACATCAATCCTATTGGGCCAGATGGCTACGCGCCGTAGTCTGCTTCTCTGTGGACTACCAGCTACCCTTGCTCGCCGTCTGCAGACCCGCGCTTACGGTAGCCGGTAGATATTTTTTTTTTATGGTATAAGTCGGCAAACTAGCAGACGGGTTACCTGATGGTAAGCAGTCGGCGCCGCCCATGGACACCCACCCGCAACACCAAAGGAGTTACGAGTGCGTTGCCGGCCATTTGGGGATGGGTGCTTGATGGGGGTTGATGTTGTTGATATAAGGATTGGGAAGGGATAGGGGAAGGGGAGGGATTGGGCCTCTGGTAACCTCACTCACACGGCGAAACACAACGCTGTGGGTTGTTTCACGCCGGTATTCTGTAAGGGCGTGGTATCACTCCGGTCGAGCCGACCCATTCCTGCCGAAGCTTGGCTCTCCCACACTTAAATATTCAAAATATTCTCATTCACTGTAACTTCTTCTCTATTGAGTCCTCCCAAACCTAAACACTCATCCATATAGGGTGGTTGATGCTGGAGCTGCTTTAAAAGCAATCGGATTCAGACAAATCCACGTAACCTTGAGCGAAAGTAGGTACAATGATAATAGAAATAAGTTACATTTTCCTTTAGTACAAATATCACGGCAGTTCATTGATCTATGACGGAATCAACCTTCAAATAAAAAGTTTTCGTTTTATACCTACTAATATTATAAAGGTAGGTTGACACTCGAGTGGGATTGCGGCACGCGATAATATTTTGCATAGATAGATATTAGATACAAATATAAACGAGAAACGTCTAGGCAAACGTAGTGTGGGGCGCCCTGCAGCTAGGTGGACTGACGACATCCGCAGGGTGGCTGGCAGTGGTTGGATGAAAAGAGCTGAACATCGAGCTCAGTGGCGTGCAATTGGGGAGGCCTATGTCCAGCAGTGGACGACAACAGGCTGATGATGATGATGATGATGATAATGATAAACGAGAAATGTTCTGTTTCTTCTTTAAAACATAAGATTAATTAATTAAACGAGAATTCAAGTTACTAAGGGCTGATTTTTCAATGGATTTAGATTAAAAAGTTACCTGGGCAATAATTATGATGCTGTCGCGTCAGAATGTTTGTATAAGACAGTGACAGACAATTTTATTCCTCGGATAAGATTTATCTGACTATTGAAAAATCAGCCCTTAATTCGAAGATTATATTTATTTTCGGCAACATTCAAATTCATCACTTATTTTACTATAAATATTGAAAAGACTCGTATACATTGATTCTCGCGGGACCACCACTATAGACGCTTAAAAATTTCAGAATTAATGTATTGATATTCATTTCAAGATTTATTATTAACTAACTCGATACCCAAACTTACAACAGAAATTAAAACAGAAAAAAACTACTTGTTCCATTCACAGAAAAAAACCGAACACCTATATTACACGTCAGTAACTACAAACCTTAATTAGCTAGAGGTCAGACCACGTTTAAAATTAAACTATTACGAAAACTGACAGTTATAAAACAACAGTATCAGTCGACGCTTACACAATAAAACTTTGGTTACGAAAACGTTATAATATTGAGTGTAAAATAACTTGTTTAAATTGCGAGTGCAACTTAAAGGCAAATCCTCGTATATGAAGAGTAATTTGAGGACAAGTTATAAGTAAATGTTCCGCGGACGCCTCAAAGTGCTAATAGACCACCACAGACTAGGCCCTACAGGGCTGATGTTCAGCCGGAGTTGCGGGTTAAGCGCAATAAGTCACCGCGGCCTTGGCCCAGAGCAGGGGAAGGAACGGGGGGCTTTTAGTCAGTAAGAGTCTGACACTCCCTCTTGCCGGATCCTGGGCGGGAGAAGTGATTTGATGAATTTCCCCTCACAAAAAAAAAACTCGAAAGTAAGCAGGCTTTTATGAAGATATGCTTCACTGTAATGTCAAGCTACAGAAGTTATGCTTAGCCACGGGCCAAGCGCAATAAGGCTACCACGGCCTCGGAGAAGCAGAAGTAGGAACGGGATGGTTTTTAGTCAATAAGAGTCTGATACTTCCTCCCGCCCTGGACGAGAGAAGTCATTTGATGATTTTCCCTCCAAAAAAGCCATATGGGAGAGCCATCCTAGACAGTAATATTGCGACAGCATTCAAGAAAATCGGCGTGAAACAACCACAGCGTCTTGTTTCGCCCCCGATGGACAGGCAACACAAAAAATTCTCTGAAGTTGCTGTTGTGCACGTGCGACGCCCGTAGGTTTACCATCAGGTGTGATAATAACGAGGTTGAAGAAACTAGGGGTTTTGATTCTCATAACTGCAATGTTCTGATTGCCAAAACCGCTAAACGGATCTAGATAAAAAATGACGGATAGAAACCTAGAACCAAATCAAGAAAGACAAAGTCTTACTGATTTTGGAAACAAAACAGTTCGTGCGAAGTATTACACCAATAAAAAAACAATTACACTATCGACCACAAAAACTGGGACACCCGATAAAAATACCACTAAAAAATTTCTAACCGAGACATAAAAATAAAAATAACAACTGTACATACGAATGCATAAATACCTATATAAACATTATGTACCTACGTAAATATGTATGTGTTTATCGTCCTATATAGCAACGAAAACAATTAGATGGGGTTTGGTAAAGTGCCAGATCTAAATCGGTGCGTCGTCTAGACAACAGAAACAGTTGTCATGGGATAACTAGTTTTGTAATCTTTTAGGATTTTAAACTGATTTTAAGTAATTTCAGTACGGGGTTAAGGTTGATTTTCAATTGTTTACATTAAATGCCACAAGACTTATTGCAAAATACAAAGATATAGGTCTTTGTAATAAAACTGATGACAAATCTAGATGTCTAGTACAACGTCCTTCAGTCTTCGAGTTCGTGATAAAACCAAAGTATGTATTTTATTTAGTAACGGGACCACAGCGTTGCACTACTGCTGCTACTTAAACCTTAAGCAGCATTTATTATTTGATCTTCATTCCACAATCTCTTTTATGTGATGGAACGGCAAACAAGCTTACAGATTAGCAACTACGGAGGAGTTACGAGTGAGTTGCCGACCTATTGGGGGTATTTTGGATATTTAGGAATCAGAGGAGAAGAAGGATTGGGCCTTCGATAACCTAACTCAAACGGCGAAACACAACACTGTGGTTGTTTCTCGCTCGATTTCTGTAAAGCCATCATCACTCCGATTGTGACGACCCTTTCGTGCCGAAGTATGACTCTTCCACACATATACACAAACCCCTTTTCTTTCACAGAAGTCCTATAATCTCTGCAACACGCCTCCTACTCGCTAATACCATAACCACTTAAACCGTCAAACACACATACAAACAAAATAGCAGACAACACAACCACATGAGCTATCTACGTCCGAACGTGAATAATGACGTGGTCTCAAGGCCATATATTTAAACTACTAAGAAAGCTGAGTATGAACGTGAAAAAATAACGTTATCTTTACTTATAATCTAAAGATTATATTGTTTATCGTAAGGCGTCTATTATTATCAACGTTATGAATTAGGCTTGCAAATTTTTATGTTATATGTTTAATAATTAAATTAAAGGCTTTCGAATCTTAAGTTGATCAATAAGTTGAACCTATTTCATTAAAGACTTTTATATCATAATAATCAATAAGCCTTCCGACTTATCTACGGCTTTGTTTTTCCATTCCGTGCCTTCCTCGACCATTCGCTTCCGTCAATCAAACACTCTTGGTTGAGCTTACGTTTTTGCTGTCACAATAACAAACGAAAATAAACTTGGTCAGGCATTCTCGTCATAGATACCGCAAAGCCTGAAGACAAGTCTTCAATGAGTTACGTCCTACCAGTAATGACATATGGAGTCGAGATGTGGACAGTGACAGTGCACTTGATCCACCAATTTCAAGTCGCGCAGCGAGCTATGGAATTCGAAACGAGACGATCCGACAGAGAACTAAAATTGTCGACATTGCCCAAAGGATTAGCAAACTGAAATGGCAGTAGGCTCACATTTGTTGAAGAACCGACGACCGTTGGGGTAGACGTGTTCTAGGATAGAGAACACGTCTCACCAACCGTATTAAACTTATTCTAATGAACTAAAACCTACCAAATCATAACCCTAGAGTGCTAGACGAACACAAATTCCAAACACATAATTCATTCCTCAATTCTTGGCTTAACCAAACAAAGCACCTACCTACACATATAACGACTGAAAATTTGCAACTAATCGATTAACGAAAGCCACTGAAAAACAATTACAGTACCTACAGTAACTACGACACTATTGAAAAAAAACTACATTATTAGCGTAAAAATACAAATTATACGAATTAAATTACAAAAAAGATACGCGGTGCGGTGTGCACATGTTTTTGCACGTGAGTGTAATTTCATATTCACACATCGCCAACACGACACTTTTAATACCTACTCGTACACTACAGTTTACGTAATACATTTGATATTAAAATCTGTATGTAAATTTTATCAATATTGTCTTTTGAGACTACGTTTTACGCTCGACTTCGTACGCACATTCATTATGGGTACTTTCATTAGTCAAAAAACTAAATTGTTAAGACTTTTTAATGCAATAGAATCAAGTAATTTTAGGACGAATACGATGAAAAAAAATATCTTAGAAAATTGTATGTTTGTTTCAGTAAATTTCAGAACGTACGGACGAAATATCCTACTACTATTATAAAGGCGAAAGTTTGTAAGTATGGATGTATGGATGTTTGTTACTCTTTCATGTAAAAACTACTGAATGGATTTGAATGAAACTTTACCACAATATAGCTTATACATCAGAATAACACATAGGCACATACAATTTTTGAGGTTTCTAATGTGAGGTCGTAAAAAAACACATTTTTTGCGCTTACGTTTCCAAAGCGAAGAATCTGCATGTTTATGCTGAAGGAAAAAGATCGTTAAATGTAGTTTATAGGAGCATACTGCAGTAGCTACCTATAGACCTATGATTAGGGCTCTGCAGTGCTTAGTTACCGTATTTCTTACTTATTACTAGACTAGACGGGACGAACCTGAAGTCCACGCGAACGAAGTCGTGGGCAAAAGCTAGTTGGTAAATGAAAAACAACACTTCCGATACCGTAGTGATTCGAAAATAAATGACAGGGCGGGCGCCAGTACTTAATATAAAGCTCAAACTTTATTTACATTTTTGTTTGTTAGTTTGAACGCGCTTATCTCTGAAACTGCTGGTACGAAATGAACACGTCTGTGTTGGATAGGTTAAACATCACGCTACAACCGATTAGAAGTCGGCAATAAGAAAAACCGAGTGGAAGCGACTAGTAGTTATGTATATAGACTATATATAGTACGATTATGTCACATTTTTATGTGTTATCAGCATTATGATGATTTCGCACGTATTATTACTGACTGAATGACTTACATTTTGAATAGATGATTGTCGCCTACTGACTTTTTATCAGTCTGCTTTCGTTCGTGACAATATCATTTTTGTATTCACGTGTATTATATGGGATTTACGTTCAAATCTATTAATCGCAGCCACGTTGATCTCAACCCTTTAAAAAGCAAAAAAACTTGCAAGTGAACTGAATGGGTACTGGACCTTGAAGACATGAACCGATTTCCACCAAACATATCTAAAAACACTCTACTGACTGATATACCTTTCAACAGCATTACAATCGGATCATCCGTTCGAGAGCTAAGATGCCAGAGACAGACACACACACACACACAAACACGACAAACATATAACCCCCCCTCGTTTTATAGCCGGGGGTTACAAATAGTTATGTTTAATAGATATGTTACGTTACAATATAATCTAACCTGGGTGTCTTCAAGGCCTGAATGAGTAGGTTGTTCGTGTGAAGGCAGCCATTTGATATTATGATATATCTCGCCTATTGGCAGTGCCACTCTTACTGAAGAAAAACCCCATTCCTTCTCCTTGTCAAAGCTTTGGCCGCATTACTATATTGCGATAACACCGACCACCCTGACCTTTAAATCCATAAAGGATAGTTAGAAATACCATACACTGACACTTTTACCGGGAAATCGAAAAGAACCCAAATAGATTTTACCCGATTTTAAAATCGAACCCAACAGACCAACAATGCCGTTAAACAAGTAATATTTACAAGGCAATTCGTCACAATCCCCCCTTAAGGAAATACCAAGACCGATGTCACACCACATTACAGAGCGTGCATGTGCATATTGCATTCAATTCGCACCAGTTAACATTTTATTAGATCAACGAACCGACAATCAGTTGTAATTTGCATATTATATTGACCCTTATTGAGGACTTCTTGCAGCCAGCGGCTTCGAAGACACGCGTACGGTTGTGTTAACTCCAGAATATATAAATAAAGAGCCAATAGACCACCACAGACAGGGCTCTACAGGGATCGAACCTATGACTAAGTACAATACATACGGCGAATATCCACCCTTACGTTGTTGAGACACCTGCGGCCCGGACTAAGCGTTTTGCCTCGTCATTTATACCGCGTACATCGAGGGATTGGAACAGTTTGCCGGCTGCAGTCTTTCCTTCCGAATACAATTTAGGTGTCGTCCAGGCTAGAGTGAATAGGCTCTTAATAAACTAGTGCGTCTTACCATCAACGATTGCATCACTGCTTACCATCAGGTGGGATCGCAGTCAAGCACTAGTTTATTGCAAGTAAAAAAAAACAATAAAGAACATCGGTTCAGTCGTGGTCGCAGGGTAAGCGCAATTAGGTACCGCGCCCTCTGCCTAAAGCAGGAGAAGGAACTGTGGGGCTTTTAGTCAGTAACAGTCGTACACTCCGTATCCTCTTACCCTGGTCGAGAGAGGTCATTTAATGATTTTCCTCTCACAAATAAAGATCTCTATGCCAAACTTCATTCAGATCCGTTCAGTTGTTTTTACGTGAACGAGTAACAAACATATAACCCATATCGTAGGTATCATATCCATTATAAACTTTCGCGTTTATTATATTATTTGAATCTTGTTGTTTAGCACTTGGAAGGGGTAGGCAAAAGTTGAAGTCCCTTATTGTCTGTTGTGGTTTCAGTAGTCTATAAATGCTCCAAAATTGTACACAGAGGTCGATATTACAATGCAACAAATACCTACTACACCATAACAACCTGACACAATACCATACTGTTTGGATTTTTCCAAAAGCAACCTAATAATACTTTCCCCGTCTAGATCTTTGCTCAGCAGTGGTACCCTGGGTCTTTGGTTCATAGGTCGAACTATGGAGTAAAGAGATCGACGTGTGAATGTTTGATTGTGTGTTTAACTATAACACCTAAACTGATAAACCTAATTTGAGGAATTTTGGCACAAATATAGGACTTTAGCAACCAAGGTCACGTTCAAACATCAGTATTCGGTCTTAAAAAATAATCTAGATTGTCTAAACTCATGTTACTAACTGCAAAAAGGAAAATTTTATATTACTAAGAATTATTGTAATGTTATTAATAATGAAATCAACAAGTTTATCGATGTTACGTTGTGTGTGAAGTGTTATTAACAAGGAAAATAACGACAAAATGTAATTCTAAGTGAGAAATTGTAGTTACAAAAACACTTGACGAGTTAAAACATATTAAAAACATGTTTAAGAACCTAGTTCATTTAGGGCTGATTTTTCAATGGTTAGATAAAAGTTACCGGGGGAATAATTATGATGCTGCCGCGTCAAAATGTTTGTATAAGACAGTGACAGCAACAATTTTATTCCTCGGATAACATTTATCTGACTATTGCAAATCAGCCCTTAGTTAAAATAATAAAAAGGTCATTCGTTATTATACAGAGAGTAATCACTACATACACGGCCTTAGTAAACCGGCGTGAAATAACCACTGCGTTGTGTTTCGCCGTGTGAGTGAGGTTACCTACCGGAGGCCCAATCCTTCTCCTTCCTAATCCCTAAAAGGTTGGCAATGCACTCATAACTCCTCCGTTGCGAGTGTCCATGGGCGACGCTGATTGCTTACCATCAGGTAATCCGTCTGCTCGTTTGCCGACCTATTACATAAAAAAAACATACAATCCTCCTCCTTCAATCATCCAATAATTATTAGTACCTTAATCAATTCATAAAAAAAAACGCGCGAAAAGAGTGTGTCACCAACGTACCTAGGTACTAAACTCTGCAGTCAACAACAGTCGTAAAATATTTCGCATTCAAATACCTATACGCAATACCTACAAAACTTTATTGTTAAACACAAACATAATTCTTATCGTACTCGTATATACCTATTCAATTAAGCAGTCGCACATGAAATAGGCAAGAACGCAGCAAACGTTCTGGGTAAAAATAATAGTAATAGAGAAATAACACGAAATATATCACCGGAACGATTCAAACCATTAAAAAAAAAACTCAACACCAAACATACATTTACTTCGTAATCGCACCAAAACACTAAACACTTTAAAAAACTTCACTGGATTTTTGTGAAAAAAAAACGTTGAAACGAATATAGAATTCCTTTTTTTTTTTCAATTTGAAAATATTGGCGCGAATTCGAGCGCGCGACCGCCCGTCCCGACGATGGCCGAACAACTAGTAGTGACGCGACACGTAGTTATGGAACGCGAATCGAATTATATCGATTAAGCTTAGTGGAGTCTGTCGAGATTGGTATTAATTTTCGTTGCATTTGTTTGGGTGATAGTTTGTAAGGAAATTCGTGAACGTGACATTGAACGACCTTGAAAGGGAAAACGTGAGTACTACTTTAATAAAATATTGTCAGCCCAACATAAAATCATTCATCAACCAAAAAGTATGGTCAATATTGACCCAGTCCTGGAAACAAAAAATAACTCGAAAGCCAATCATATAGAGTTTTCCTTTCACCAGTTATATAATGAGATCCATTTAAAAGAGGGCGAGCTATTGCCACACCGATAAATAAACAACCCTTTTCTAATCGATTCTTATATCGATATAATGGTCAACGCATCTTCAAGGTAAGAAAATTAGCATAAGATAACATTGTTTCTATTAATAACTCAACCTTTATGAACTAGATCTTGGGCGTTTCCAATTTAATTTATGTGTTACATAAGATAGTACACAACAAAGCGTATTATGCTAATGTAAATAAGATCGTCACTCTCACTGTTTGCTGTTGTTAGGTAAATATTTGTTATGTGTTTCGGGTTTATTTTGGGTGTATGATTAATCTTGTGTGAAAGGCCCTGTGGTGACTGTAGTTGAATAATTAATTATGTTTTACTTTTCTCGCTTGTATCGTGTTTTAATTCAGAATTAGTGTGGGAGAGCCAAGCTTCGGCACGAATGGGCCGGGTTGACAGGCATGATACCATGGCCTCACAGAAAACGTGTGTTGAAACAACCACAAGGTTATGGTCCAACCCTTATTTCCAAAAGGCCGGCAATGCACTCGTAACTCCTTTAGTATCGCGGCTGTCTATGGTCGGTACCGAATGATTACCATCAGGTAATCCGGTAAGACCTATTCCATAACAAAATGAAAGCCTCTCTAAGGAGACTCTTCCATATCAATAAAATAACATTTATAAAAAAGTACTACAGTTCAAGCCTACTGCAATCTACTAAAAACAAAACCAACTCGATTATGGATGTCTATCCGGTCAGATTTATCGTCGCATTAGTCACATCATTATTTTAACAACACGATCTACGTTGCCGCTTCTGCGCAACAAGTCACGCTGTGTCCTTGATTCGCGATAGGTATCTACTACTGTCTCGAAAAGTCTATTTTACGTACTAAAGGCTCACACTTTAACAGTATCCTGTCATAGAAAAGAAAAATCGCACAAAACATTTATGAAGATAATCGAATAAAATTCACTTGATCATCCATATCGATTATAATAATCGATACGTCACAACGTTACTTTAACAACACGACACGTAGCGCAATTGAAACCTGTTTGTGCGCAGCAAGCCACGCTGTGTCCTTGATTCGTGATATTTGAGAGACTGTCTCGAATATTATTTTGTTTCGAGGCCGTTTCGATTCCCGCTTTAATTTGATTTTTGGAATCATATATTTATATGTTGTATATAATATAACAAAAATATATATTTATAATTATATATTGGTGAGCTTGTTTATAAAAATTCTTGCGTAAAAAAATTGGGCTTCACGGTTGGCCGTTGACTGGGCAACTGGCTGCCGCGCAACGTGTGGCGGGTTCAATCAAATCACACACAGAACTAATATTTGTGTGATGTACAAATTGTTTTTCCGGGTCTGAGTGTGCTGTGTATGTGAAATTGTATGTTAGTAAACACACACACGACACAGGAGAAACCCCTACTGTGCGGAATATAAAAAACACAATTAACTATTAATTCCGGAGATTAAGGGCTCACTTTTCAATAGTCGGATAAATGTTATCTGAGGAATAAAACTGTTACAGTTACAAACATTCTGACGTGACAGCATCATAATTATTCCCCAGGTAACTTTATGTAACCATTGAAAAATCAGCCTTAAAGCTTTGAAACAAACACTAGTGTTAAACAATTTGGAATATACACTGCCGGCCAAAAGTTTAAGACCACTTGTAAAAATCTTCAAAATGTTTGAATTATTTAAAAAATACTTGTGATAAAAAAGCAATTTGCACACGTGCGCATTCTATTGTTGCCAGATAGTGTCATAAACGTCATTCTTTTGTTTATTTTGAGTTGTCGTTTTATAAAAGAATAATTGTTTCAAAATATCAATGAGTGCCGCGCAGGGACCAAATGGTAGAGTTATTGTAATATTTTTATTACTTCCTCTTTACTTAATAGTATGCTTTTGTTTTGCGTTAACCATTATTACAAAATATCTTAACATGATTTAACATGTTTTTTACTCAACTATTCTTGAATTTATCTTTCTATATTTGATTTAGTCTGAACTTACAGTTTGTAGTGTAAAGACGTGTTAAGAATGGGAAAAGTACCCGAAATCAATAGTGAAATTCGTTTTGCCATCGTTGTTTTGCATAACGAAGGCAAATCTGAACGTGCGATAGCATCACAACTAAAGCTGTCGAAGACTTGTGTTCACAATGCAATTATTCGATACAAGGAGACTAACAGTAATCAAGATCGTCCACGTTCGGGAAGGCCGCGAGCTACTACTTCTAGCGAGGATCATTTCATCGTTGTCACAAGCAAGCGGAATAGACGGCTGACGGCACCAGAAATCCGTGCTGAACTGAACAAATCCCGATCTAAACCTGTGTCATTAACTACTGTGAAAAGAAGATTAAGAGACGCTAACTTGTTTGGCCGCGTTGCCGCTCGAAAACCCCTGTTAAAACCGCAAAATAAAAAGAAACGGATGCAGTGGGCCCTTAACCATCAGGATTGGACTGAAGAAGATTTTAAAAAAGTTCTTTGGACTGATGAATCCAAATTTGAAGTATTTGGTACAAAAAGAAGAGTTTTTGTGCGACGCAGAGCTGACGAAAAAATGTTGCCAGACTGCGTAGTGCCAACAATGAAGCATGGTGGTGGTTCTATTATGGTTTGGGGATGTTTCTCGGGCCATGGAACAGAAGATTTGGTGCGAATCCAAGGAATCATGAAAAAAGAGCAGTATAAATTAATTTTAGAAAAAAATGCTGTTCCGTCAGGGTTAAGGATTATTGGAAATGGATTTATTTTCCAACAAGATAATGATCCCAAACATAGCTCAAAGTTATGTAGGGGATATTTGGAACGAAAAGAAACAGATGGTGTATTAAAAAACATGATCTGGCCGCCTCAAAGTCCAGATTTAAACCCCATAGAGCTTTTATGGGAAGAGCTGGACAGAAAGGTGCGTGATGGGTGTCCGTCTTCTCAAGAAGACCTTTGGCGGATACTTCAAGAGAGTTGGAAGAATATTTCACAAGAAACAATCAATAAATTAATAGCTCGGATGCCGAGACTTGTAAAAAAAGTCATAAAATGTAAAGGTGGATTTTTTTATGAAAAATCTGTTTAAATAATAAACTCCATTTTTAACATTAAAGTCAAAATTTTTGCATATTCTAGCGTAATTGTATTTAAGTACTATCTAATTAGTATATTAAACCATTTGATTACTTGTATTTATCGATTTATTCCATTTTCCCCGCATTTTCCTACTTTGATTAAGGTGGTCTCAAACTTTTGGCCGGTAGTGTAGATAGATTATAGTCTGCAAACTTTAGGTATAGGTTATTTTTCACTCCGATTTCGTGGGCGATGCCGGTGGCAAAAGCTAGCAATCACAATATTAGCGATATACTCTCATACTTTATTAGAAGAAACCTTGACAAGCCTAAATTAATGTTAGGCGAGTCGAGCCGACTCATCCGTAAATTTACGGCCATAATAATACCGATTGCATGGACGTAGCCATAAAATGAAAAAAATAATGTCGCCCTACACTCAAATTAGTCACCAAGGATTTTAAGTACAATAAAATTACGAATAAACGCGAATATGAACTGCGTTTTCAGTGAGAAAAGGTTTAAATTCAATTCAAGTATTCGTTTGTATGTGCGTTTTAGTTGTGTTTATATTTTTTGCTTAGGGCTGATTTTTCAATAGTCAGATAAATGTTATCTGAGGAATAAAATTGTTGCTGTCTCTGTCTTATACAAACATTCTGACGCGAAAGCATCATAATTATTCCACAGGTATCTTTTGTCTAATCATTGAAAAATCAGCCCTTAGTTACCTACTTGTTGCGACTTAAATTTTTAACAATTACGATACTATTAGAGTCAAATATTAAGCAGATCATTTTATAAAATCCTTTTATAAAGTTTCTCATTAGACATTCACATTTTAAATCACTTACTCACATACACCCGGTTTCCGAAAGGCCGATCAATGTTAAAATCAATTTAATCCCTTGTCAACTGATTGGTTGACTGAATTATCAACAACCAATCAGATGACTTGACAAGAGATTTAACAGGAGATTAGTTAATTTTAGCGTTGACAAGTCTTTCAGAAACCGTGTGTTAGACAACTTTTGAACGTCAAACAAAAAATCGTCTGTCCTTCAGTGAAGCTACATATTTGCTTGTTTCAAAGTGTACACTCCTATGGGAAAGAAGAAGCAAGAAACTCCATGGTTACTCTTTTTCAATTATTCAATTAATTTCACAAATTATATTTGTTACAATCAAATTATGTAATAAGAACCGTATTAAATGGGGCGGGGATATGGCTACCATGTATAATTTACTTATGATATTTAAATTAGCGTGCAAATCATTTGTTTTATACTTATTATAAAGTAATACAAGAATATTACTGTTTCTAAGTCAACAATATAAACGGATAATTTTATTTCTATTTTTTATTTATAAACAAGTACTACCATTATACTTTTTTTGTTATAGGTCGGCTAATGAGCAGACGGATTACGTGATGGTAAGTAATCAGCGCCGCAAATGGACACCCATCCCATGGACATGGCAACGGAGGAGTTACGAGTGCGTTGCCAACCTTTTAGGGATTAGGGTTTTGGGAAGGGATCGGGGGAGGAGAAAGATTGGGCCTCCGGTAACATCACTCACACGGCAAAACACAACGCTATGGCTGTTTTACGCCGGTTTTCTGTGAGTCCGTGGTATCACTCCGGTTGAGCCGACCCATTCGTGCCGAAGCTTGGCTCTCCCACACTTATTACTTTTTTTTTTGTCTTTTAAACGCGCTATCATCTCAGGATACCCTACAATTGTATAGACCAAACTCTACACTACCGCCATCTATCGATAAACGACATAAACATTTTCCCTGCGACGTGTCCTTAAATCAATCGACCGAAAAAACCCGATCACTAGATAAAATACTTAATGAACTTACATCATACGTAAAATTCCAAGTAAATTAATAAAGTAACTGCATACTTTATTATGAATTTCTTCCGTTAAACCTTGTAAAGTAAAAGTGTGGTCGATTTCGTTCTTGTATTTAACAAAACTAGCGACCCGCCCCGGCTCCGTACGGGTGCAATGGTGATGTTACAATATTTCCTGTTTTTTAGTTTTTACGGGTGTAAATCAATGAAGGCCTTCTCCCGCCCTGGTACAGGCGATATGAGTGTTCGATTCTTACTGTTTAAAAACCGTTCCGTTCTTTCACCAGCTCCGAGAAGGGCAGTGGCATGTCACTGCGCATCCTTTGCCTAAATGGCAGTCAATAAGAACAGATTACTTAGCATCATGGGCTTCTTCTGGTCATTATTTTTAATTTGACACATACTAGCTACCCTCGCGCGGTGTCACCCGCTGCTCTGCTCCATTTGATCGTAGCGTGATGTTTTATAGCCTAGAGCACTCAAAAACATTGTAGCTATCTATCAGTGAAAGAATTTTAGCAATCCGACCAGCGGTTCCAAAGATTACGCCCTACATACATACTTACAAATTTTACCACTTTATAATATTAGTATAGATTTGTACTTTATACCTCAACGAACATCATCAGATATATGAGATACATCCTACTATTCCTTTATCTTTCCTACTATTCAAACAAATCAATCTTTTAATTATTATGGATAACATCCTACTAAGCGAGGGCGGGCAAACTAACCTACGCTATTTTAACGCGCCCTCTCTCTAAGTTGGAGCTGTCAAAGTAGGAAACTGTTTTCGCGCGCTTTTGTACTATAAAACCAATTTCTTAACTATATGTCTATTCACTAATATCATTGTGTTTTCATGTTAAAATATTAATATGTAGCCTTTTTACTGAATTAACATCATATATATCGACGAAAATACATTCGGAATAAAACCTTGACCACTAATTTTAAGAGTCCAAAATGCATAATTTTGGAAGGGTCATCCGGTAAGTCTTCAAAAGACCTGAAATTTGGTGAAATAAAAAGTTTCATTAAAAAAAATCTTACCTTTTGATTAATTTTCGCGTGTTTCGGCGCCTTCACTATCGCTGGCTTAGGGGGCGGAGGCACTGGAACGATTGGAGGCTCTGTGAAAAAAACATCTTTATTTGGTTATGAGGAGACCAGATTTGAATCAGCAATTTAAATTACAACATATCCACTTTAAGAACAGATATAATAAAAACAAAGTCTGGAGCATAGCATATCATTTCGAAGTCAGACCAAAATCCCTGATAACCAGAATATCGAATGTTCTTACCCGGGTGCACCCTGCCCTGCTGCTGCGGCTGCAGCGGCGACCGCTTCTCCTGCTCTATCATCGCCGGAGCAGCTGGCGGTGGTACTCCCGTGCTGCCACCTCGTACCTGGTGATGAAGAAGAATGATATTAACTATTTTGTAGTGAACTCTATACATGACAGCTTTTGATCATAATATTTATATTTCTCTTCGTCCTTGGAGAAATGAAGAAAGAAAAGTTTATGGTCAGGTCCTATCATCAGGGTAGGTCAGGTCAACAGGTATGGTCACATACTGTACAGTGTACATGTAGTCCTTTTTTTTAAGTTGTCCCACACTAAGATTGTCTCCTGTGGGTGCGTTTACAGACATACAATTTCACATGCACATCACATCCAGACCTAGAACAACAATTTATGGATCACATAAAGAGTTGTTCCGTGCGGGAATCGAACCTTCACCTTTTAAACAGTTGATTAGCCATTGCGCCAACCGTGCAGTTTTATGACAAGTGGGTCGAAGGTTTTCTCTAACAGTTGGTACTGGTGATGATTTCGACATATTTATTTAATTGATCATTTTCTTTTGTAGTAAATTGTGGGAGAGCCAAGCTTCGGCACGAATGGGTCGGCTCGACCGGAGTGATACCACGGCCTCACAGAATACTGGCGTGAAACAATCCACAGCGTTGTGTTTCGCCGTGTGAGTGAGGTTAGCGGAGGCCCAATCCCTCCTCTTCCCCTATCCCTTCCCAATCCTTATATCCGCAACTCCCATCCACAAAAGGCCGGCAACGCACTCGTTACTTCTTTGGTGTTGCGGGTGTCCATGGGCGGCGCCGATTGCTTACCATCAGGTAATCCGTCTGCTCGTTTGCCGACCTATACCATAAAAAAAAGTAAAATCCCTAACCACGACACGTGTGTATAAAACAGGTAAAACCCTAGACCGCTTTGAAAGCAACAAGACCATTTTCCTTGAATTAACGACAGAACCAATAACTAGCTACCCGCCCCGGCTTCACACGAATGCAAAGCTGATACTAAATTTATCTACTATGTAATTGCCATTATTCTACATATAAAACAGCCTCTTCAATCACTCTATCTGTTAAAAACCGCATCAATCAATTTAGCTTGCCCATTCCATACTTTAAAAAACATTATTGTAAAACATTATTTGTAGTAGTATAGGTTATTTTGTTTTCATTAATCTTCTATTATTTATTAATTGCTAGTTTCTTAAGTCTATTACTACATAGTATAAAACAAAGTCGCTTTCTTTGTTGCTTCATCCATATGTATGCTTACATCTTTAAAAGTAATCAACGGGTTTAAGCAAATTTTAACTGTGTTTAATTGTTAATCAAATTTTAAGTGTAGGAGAGCCATGCTTCGGCACGAATGGGTCGGCTCGACCGTAGTGATACCACGGCCTCACAGAAAACCACTGCGTTGTGTTTCACCGTGTGAGTGAGGTTACCGGAGGCCCAATCCTTCCCCTTCCCCAATCCCTCCTCAATCCCTAAATCTCCAAATCCTTAATCCCTAAAAGGTCCGCAACGCACTCGTAACTCCTCCGTTGCGAGTGTCCATGGGCGGCGCTGATTGCTTACCATCAGGTACTGTTCGTTTGCCGACCTATTACATAAAAAAAACGGGCTTTGATGCGATTCTTTGCTAGATAGAATGATTGAAGAGGAAGGTGTATGTGTATAGAAACATCCATTATATAGTGAAGAAATTTAATATCAGAATTGTACCCGTGCAAAGCCGCGGGGGGAAGCTAGTTAGTAAAAAAAAAGGTTTATGCATACGTGTAACTCAAAGTAACATTCATAATAGCATTATGGCAACCACTCGTACAATAATTATTTTTAAATGGCGATACCAAATCGAGAGCTGATATCGAACTAGTTTACTGTATCGAAAAATAATTTGTGGTCCAAAGGATGGAGTGAAGCGATTTCAGATTTTTTTATTTGTATGTTCCATTTAGTGCGAACAACAATAGGTAGAAGAAATACATAATATATATATACAGCTATGTGTGGCCAATAAGAGGGCTACTTTTTGAAGAAATTTAAAAGAATTTTAGCAATGTATTTTAAAATCAATTACAATAAATTTTAAGTCTTCAAATAATTGTTAAAATTATTTCAATTAGAACAAATATAGTTATTATTATGAGCTCGGCCCCGCTTCGCACGAGGCAAACTATTTCGCTAATAACAAAAGTGTAACGTTTCCCTTTCACTCTTCGACTTTTCTAAAATTTTCTTCAATAAGAACTTCTCACAATAATAAATACAACAAAAATTGATCCTAACGTTCTCGAGTTACGTGCTTACCAACAAATTCTGCTATTCATTTTTATTTATTAGCTATGTAGGTATAGGCTACCCACACAATCACGAATAGCCAAATTCAATACTTTCCTTGGGCATCATCGCTTTGCGATTAAAGCCCTTTATCAATAAAGATTAAAAAAAAACACTTTCCTTCCTGTGTGATCCACAAATTGTAGTTCCGGGTCTAAGTGAGGTGTGCATGTGGAATTGTATGTTTGTAAATGCACCCACGACTCAGAAAATCCCAAAATAGGGCAAAGATTTAAAAAAAGGGCACGTTTTAACAATTTTCATTTATGAAAGTACAAAAGAAAATTAAATCGCTCATCGCTTGAACTTAAGACCACGCCCAAACCCAATATGCCAACCAAGCCAACACTTAACAACAGAGGGTGAATTAAAAAACCCTTTCGCATTCCGGAATAAAGTCTACATTCGTATAGCAAATATTTAATCGACTGGTTTGGCAAAAGCCTGGAAATGTCAACGGGAGTGTTATTAAGCAATTTCTTGTTTTATCGAGTTTACATTGAACTGGATTATTTATTAAGCTGTTGGCAAGAGCGAATGTACCAGTGGTGTAGTAGTCAGGTGACCAACCGTTGAACTACGTATCGTGGATCCAATTCTTGCATGGAACAATCCCAAAATAATTGTTCCGTGCGTATTATCATAACAAAGTATATAAAACAAAGTCGCTTTCTATGTCCCTATATCCCTATGTACGCTTAAATCTTTAAAACTACGCAATGGGTTTTGATGCAGTTTCTTTTTGTAGATAGAGTGATTGAAGAGAACAGTACAAATATGACTTTTCTAAGTTACCTATAAGTACTTTCTAAGTGTATATAGCACTGACAATCGGCGACGAAAATCATTGTCAGGAAAATGCCTTACTTATATGACTGACTTACACCCGGTTTCTGAAAGGCTTGACAACGCTAAAATTACCTAATCTCAACAAACTTTGCCCCACTTGATTTGCCCAAATGATTTTAACATTGACCGGTCTTTCGGAAACCGGGGGTTAATTGTATATCACCGCCTTGATCAAGCGTGTCGATTAATGCTCAAACCTTCTCCGTGTGAGAAGAGCCTTTGCTCGGCACTGGACACTTATAGGCTGATGATGTATTACATACCTAACTTCTAAGGCTGCGAACCGTCACGAACGGAATCATGGAATACATCACGCAAACTGTTTCTAATTATTTAACAGGACCGCTCAGTCAGGACTGAGACGACTAAGAAGAAGAAGCGTCTATCTATAGTGTACTAATCCCTAGGTTAATAGTTAGTCGGTTTTAAGCACAATTACCAAAAAAACACCTCTTATGCAGTCCCTCATTGTTACTTTTTTTGAAACAGCACTTCGTGCATCTCTTTTTCGCACACAAGGCCTAAGCTTTAGAAAAAAAACACCTTTCATGACAATGAACAAGATTTTGTACTGATGCGCAAGCGCATCCGACGCCTGTCCATACCCAATCAAACCAAACGATATTCAATAGCATGTACAAACTGAAATAACTAACGTTACGGATCAGCGGCGGTCTGAACACGAGAAGAAAAGAGATAGCAATAAAAACGACGAAGGAAGAAGCAAGACAGATGTATGATGAATAAAAGAGCGCTTTTTTTAAGGACACCGTTCGGCGTTGGTCTAAAAAGTTGTTCGCACTTCGGTTTTTGTCGGGTAACATCGGGGGCCACGAGGTGACACCTGCGCGTGCGACGGTTAGCTGTTCATTAGGATATTGTATTAATTTAAGAGTTGGATAAAGGAATTCCGGCTTTCAGACACCACGTGCATTCAAAATATAACACTTATTTTGGCAGCTATTTAAAGAATCTCGTGAAATTAGTAAGTAGGTAGCTAGTCTTTTCCATACCTGCATGCATGTCCAGCTAAACTATCTAGTATACTTACTACTGTCACTGAACACATTTACGTAACAAAATCGTTACTTAGGAATAATTTATTTAATCATTAAGTATCTCTGTGTACGACCAGTCAGTCTATTTTAAGTGTCTACCTCATTATGTTTATTTAATAACCAAAATTATTGTTAATGTGCTTTCTTTTTGTTATACATATTTATCAATATTTTAATAGGGACAGAGCCAACCACCAACAATGTCGTAAAAAAACAGATTCTATACAAAAATACTTGTTACTTGAAAAGGAAACTTATCCAATGATCATCCTTATACTCAAAATATTTTGTATATTTTATTGTACATCTTGTTCCAAATACATACATTATCTTCATTAGTCACATATCATCGAGATTTGCCGAAACCCGAAAGCCCCATCTACCCGTTATAACCCACACCATAATTAGAGCATTCAAAATGAAATTTTAAAACCTAGGTTCATTATTGGATTAGGGACCAAAACCAAAACACGGAAACACAAAACCCTTCTTTTATTATAGGCAATAATAATACCGATTTCAAAACAATGTTAGGGGTAGGGTAACGACCCCACAATAGGGACCATACATGACCCTTGCAATACAATTTTGCGGCGTTTTCGCCAAACAGAGCGAGATGTTTTGAAATCTTTCCAAATAAAAAGATTGTTTATTAGTGACGTCCACCTCTTCATCTACTTAAAAAAAAAACATGGATTTTTTTATACCTATGTATAGTCGGGAGTTTGGAGAAGGCCCCTAGGAAAACTTCTTCAGCTTAAAGTTGGTATGCAATAATATACATTCGATAATGTGTCTAGTTTGTCTTTCACGTCGCAACACAAAGTGTAGGAGAGCCAAGCTTCGGCACGAATGGGTCGGCTTGACCGGAGTGATATCACGGATTCGCAGAATACCGGCGTGAAACAACCACAGCGTTGTGTTTCGCCGTGTGAGTGCGGTTACCGGAGGCCCAATCCCTCTCCTTTCCCTTCCTGATCCTTATATCAGCAACCTGTATCCCCAAAAGGCCGGCAACGCACTCGTAACTCTTTTGATGTTGCGGGTGTCCATGGGCGGCGCCGATTGCTTACCATCAGGTAATCCGTCTTCTCGTTTGCCGACTTAAATAAAAAAAAAACACGATTTTGGTGTCTCAAAACAGTGGTGTCTTAAAACAGTTTATGGGTTTTTCTTGAGGGTGAAATCCATTAAATGACTAATTTCACCTTGGGTGAGGTGAGGAGGATTGTCAGACCTTTACTGACTAATTAAAAACGACCCCGTTTCTTCTCCTGTTCCAGCCCAGGACTGCGGCACATTATTGCTCTTGCAACCGCAGCCCAGCGTCACAGTTGAAGAGATTGTAGATTGATATAGGCATTGCATTTCACATCTTTTAACTACGCAGATAAGCCCTTCCATCCGCGGCTAGCTAATTCATTTATAAACAATTGTATAGTTCAATATTCTTTTTACTTTTATTCCAAAACAATTAAACCATTCTTCAAACCCAAGTCATTTCAAGTTCAAGTTAACAACATCAAACAACCCCTTCCAAAATCCAAAAAAGAAATGTTCCACTTGCAACTTTTTGACATAAACGATCCATCAAAAATTTCAAGGACACTTGAACATCGGGCGTTGACCTCATGTCCTTCAAAAGAGTTCAAAAAGTGTTCGTGAACGAAAAGGGGAAACCGGATAAGTTTGAACCGCACCAATAAGGTCACTTGAAGTTCATACTTCGACTTTGATTACGTAACAAGACCATGAAATGAAGGTATTTGATGAAATAGACCTGCTGTGGATAGTGGGAGATATAACTCAGCCCTTTTCCAATGGTGTAACCCATAAAGAGTGAGTGGTGCAGTACAGGAAATTGTCGGGAATGAGATGATGGCATCCACGATAGCTTTGTCAGATCACTTAATGCGTACGGAAAAGTCAAGGCACAAATGGGCTGGCTCTACCGGAGTGATAACATGGCTCCACAGAAAACCAGCGTGAAAAAACTACAACAACAACAATGCGTTGTGTTTCGCTAAGTGAGCGAGATTACCGGAGGTCCAATACATCCCTTCCCTTCATAAATATCCGAAACGCCTGCAATACACTCGTAACTCTGTTGCTGTCCATGGGCCGGTTGCTTACCATCAGATTAACTGTTCGTTTACCAATCTATTTCATAAAAACGATGAGAGAAGTCACAAGCGTCACCAAGGCCTAACAGTCGGTCGGTAATATCGGTTATTGTGGTAAAGAATCAAATGTTACATAAATATAAATGGTATATGATTGAACGTTTACAATATACAACAATATGACCATAATTATGTGATCACACGACCACGACCTTGGTTTAATGATGGTACAAAATTACTGATTATAATGATATTTCATCTGATACGGTATAAGTTATTCCCCGTTAGGAAAAAACAGACTATGTGGTTTATCGTCAATTAGTGCTTGCTATGTTGATTTTAGTTAGTGTTCAAATTCGTTATTAGCCTATAAATGGTCAGCAAAGACCTCTTCTTAAACGGTGTCAGAAAGAGCATCAATATGCACACTTGCTAAGGCAAATTAGCTATTTAAAGTATAGAAAATAGAGAAACAACGGGATGGTTTTTAGTCCTTAGCAGTCTGACACCTATGTAGGTAGAAGGAATTGGATAATTGGCCGCCATAAAAAAAATAAAGGTACCTATACCACGTGTCATTGGTGTCCGAAGTAAGCGTTGATAAATATGGGTATCAAAAAAGAGAAGGGTGCCTTTCTTACGGAAGCCAATTCAGTTTGCAACATAACTTCAGCTTTACTATTTTTGGCAATAACGTCTTTTGGTCACCAAATAGCAAGCATATATTAAGCCAAAACCATAATCCCCAAAAGATCGGAAACGCACTCGTAACTCTTCCGTTGTTGCGGGAGACCATGGGCGAGGCCATAAAACAATCAATTTTTATTTTCTAGTTGTGATGAGGCCTATGTAATAAATCAAAACATACTTTTGAACTTCTTTAAAAATTTTTTTGGAGGTGAAACAATTAATTAATTTTTGGAAATAGGCCATAAAACAGCACTTTTACACTGTAAAAAGCTAGATGAACCCGGCATTTCCTATCTGACTACTCTGAGAAGAAATACCGAAACAAACTCAGAGGTCAGTCTTGTTATTGTCGTCCGTTATCCCTACAGCACAGGACTAAAACCCACCTAGACAAAGTCACAAGGTAAGTCTATACTAATATTATAAAGAGGTAAAATTTGTAAGTTGGTATGCAGGGGGTAATCTTTGGAACCGCTGGTCGGATTGCCAAAATTCTTTGACTGATAGATAGCTACAATGTTCTTGAGTGCTATAGGCTATAAAACATCACGCTACGATTAAATGGAGCCGAGCAGCGGGTGAAACCGCGCGAGAGTAGCTAGCCTTGTATAAATCATAGATAGATCATTGATGAATCACGATCGAGTCCATTTGAATCTCGCACGTTCTAAGGCCCCAATAAGATGACAAAATGATCGTATAAAAACAATATGGCTGGCAGTTTTTGCCGCCAAATAACGTAAGAGGTTATTGACTTTCATCTTTGAGATAATACAAAGAAGTTATGAAGTTTTTTTATTGTTAATCTCAAATCCTGATGACATTGAAAAGAGAAGCAAAAAAAGTTATTTTGTGGCCTCTGGCTGTTAATCATGGCGGTAGCGGTACGTACGCCCAAGAGTCGCCTGGGCCAACATCATCACACTTCATTCAGTTCACTGGATTGGTTCTACGCTACTGGACAACTTCAGCTTAATATAAGTTTCAGGTTACGGGTGCAAGCTACTCGGCTACGGCCTAGAGTACGAAAAGGAACGGGGTGTTTATCTATACTAATATTATAAAGAAGTAAAATATTTAAGTTTGTATGTTTTGTAAGATTGTATGTAGGGAGTAATCTTTGGAACCACTGGTTGCATTACCAAAATTCTTACACTGATAGATAGCTACAATGTTCCTGAATGCTATAGGCGAAAACATCAGGCTACTATAAAATGGAGCCGAGCAGCGAGTGCAACCGCGCAAGAGTAGCTAGTTTATTATATTAGGGAGAGTTGTGGTGGATTAGGCCTCTGGAAACCTCACTCACACGGCAGAAGACAACACTGTGATTCTATACTCATATATATTCTATACTAGTCTATACTAATATTATAAAGAAGTAAAATTTGTAAGTTGTATGTAAAATTATGACGTTCATGAGTGCTATAGGCAATAATTTAACCTTTTTGCGGATTTTATTTTAACTATCGCTTTAAACTCTTCGCTAATCGCTTTACATAACTTTTATACACTTGCAAAGTCGCGGGTGAAAGCTAGAAGTCTATAGGAGACCGATAATTCTTCTCGCTATTTTGCGTAGATGAAAGAAGCAATGTGATGATTTTTCTTATTCTTAAAAAAGATAAAGCTATAAGCTTAAATGTTATATAAGCTTCTCATTTAAGTTGAGGTAATCCAAACTAATATTATAAATGCGAAACTGTCTGTCTATCTGTCTTTTCTTCACGCCTAAACTAGAGAACCTATATGTGTGAAATTTGGTGCAGACATAGTTTGGAACTCGAGAAATGACATAGGATATTTTTTATACCAAAGATCTGCAGGAAGTCACTATTCCACGGGAGCAAAGTCGCGGGCAAAAGCTACAAATCTATTAAAAATAAATAGATTTTAGCCTACTTTAGACGAAAACCTTAGAGAAAGATATCTTCTATCGATACACCAACATAATTCGCGTTGTGTAATTGAGTAAACGCATTTGTTTTACTAAGATAACTACGTCATTCACTTCCTACAAACTTATCTTACGAGACAGGTCAAAGTCATTCAGTGGTGCGTTAGAGTATCATCGTTATCTTGAGGGTTTTTTGATTAATATGACTAAAATTATATTCAGCACCATCAGACTGATGGCTGATTTGGGTTCACTTACAATAACAACTTATTACCAAAGTTTTTTTTAACACGTTGCCCCACGTTAGGATTTTCTCCTGAGTCGTGGGTGCGTTTACAAACATACAATTTCATATGCACATCACACCCAGACCCGGAACAACAATATGTGGATCACACAGAGTTGTTCCGTGCGGGAATCGAACCCGCGACACGTTGCGCGGCAGCCAGTTGCCCAGCCATCGCGCCAACCGTGCAGTCAAGTGGGAAAGACTCAACTTTTTTGTGAAGGGAAAATCATCAAATGACTTCTCCCGCCCAGGGTGGGGCGAGAGACCCGGGGAGGTTTAGTCAGAAAGCAGTGCCAGTTCCTTCTCCTGTTCTAGCCCAGGCCGCGGTGCCTGCGGCTGAAGCTCTTCTAGTTTCAATTTACAGCAGAGCTCTAATTCTGAAGCTCCATACATCGTAGCTCGACAAACGAGTAGACGGATTACCTGATAGTAAGCAATCGGCGTTGCCCATGGACACTCGAAATATCAAAGGAGTTACTACAAGTGCGATTTTACGACAATAGGGGATTTGAGGATAGAAGATGAGTTGCTTCACGCCTATTTTTTGAAAGGCCCTACCGTGGTATCACTCCGGTAGTGTCGACCTATTCGTGGTGAAGCATGAATTCTCTCCATCCCCAAATTCCCCTATAATTAAAGCCTTTAATCCCTTATAACCCACATAAGGTCGGCAACGCAGGTTGTGTTACGAGTGAGCACGGGCGGCGTCGATTACTGACCACCAGGTAATCCGTCTGCTCTAAAAAAAGGAAGAGATTTGTTATATGACCTTCGAGATGAGTTTATCATTATCAAACCAGTACAGCTGCAGCTTGAATGATGAATATTTATTTAAACTTTATGCAACAAAACATTACATAGGCGGACTAAATGCTGTAGGCATTCTCACCAGTCAACCTTAGGGTGATGCAGAGAGTAGTATTTACACTTATCATAATGCACGATAATAATGACTCTAGAACTCAATCCATGTAAATAGTATTTACAGGCAATAAAATAACTAAACTCAATACTTTATTCTTAATAGTTTAAGCTGTTTTTATTATATTTCTTGGTATTTTTATTATCTTTAATTTATTGCGACAGTTAAATTGTCATACACATATAAACAATAATAAATTTCAAGAAAACGATTATTAAAATGGATATTCTTAGTTAAAGATAGATAAATAATTGTGACTTCAAATCATGCTACGGCTTTTCCCATCCTGGGTTTCATTGAGCCGTAACCACCACTGACGAGGCTTACTAGGGAACGATGTATATAATACTAATCTTTATATGTAATATAAAAATTTCGTGTCACCTTTTTGTCCTTGATAGACTCCTAAACTACTAAACCGATTTTAAATTTGATTTGCATTCCGGGTGCATTTTGATCCAACTTGAAAGGTAGGATAGTTTACATCTCAATTGATAGTCACAATATTATTTACCTTAGCCACAGCAACGCGTTGCTGGGTTCGCTAGTACATATTATATACGCGTTAATGTTGAAAAGTATGGACGAATGTTTGTTACAATTTCTCGAAAAACTACTGAATGAAACCGATTGAAATTTGACATAGAGATAGATTTTTAAATTTGGAATAACATAGATTAATTTTTACCCTGTTACCGTGTATGAAGCCATGAGCAGAAGATAGTATAACATAAAAAGAATAATTAATCGTAGTTAGCGCACTCAATCCCATTCATTTTTTGCTCTAAAACAACGATGACTAATTGAACGCATTAAACACCATTCTCAATATCTCTAATTGCACTAAAGAGAAAAAAAGTTGGAAGGCAAAAAAATCTGGAGTAGTTTATCTATGGCTATTCGGCTCCTTGGCTTTTTGCCAATCCAAAGATCCGTTGTAAAGTCTTATAATATGATGTAATATTACTGAACGTCAAATGGACATTTAAAACAAACATCCTGAAGCTGAAGATTCTTTAATTTTATAGTATTTATATGTTGTTACGTCTCCATGTTGAATTGAGAGTAATTATTTTAAGTTTGTTTGTATTAATAGTAAAAACCACGGACCGGTAGACGTAGCGCGGGCAGAACTCCTGTTATGTGGACTGACGACATCGTCAGAATCAATGGATGCGAGTGGCGAAATTTGGGGAACTAAGGGGGAGGTAGAGCTTTTGTCCAGCAGTGGAAGTCTTCCAGCTGACGATGATGATAATGCATAAACAGTATCGTTTATAATGGAGTGCTTTGCAAATGATTATGGTCATCATGAACAACAAGTGAAAATCGGGTGTAGAATTTTATAACATAAGAAAGTTTATCGCAACCTTCATTTTAGACATAAGGGTGGGAGAAAGATGTTCCTAAGTTATTGGTTATCAGAATACGCTGCTGTACAATCTCACTGGCGTAGTCCCTTAGCCGAAATCCCATACGACCGAATGCCTAGTGCCAGTATTCTTTTATTTAGAGGTATCGACACGTTTATAACGTACAGAGCTCTGATCACCCTGGCATGGTTAAACGCAGTTAGTTACATTCCAATAGCTTTAACTGCTTTGGCACGGAACATATCTTGTGTTCCACAATTTTCTTTTGTGGATGGAAAATCATCAAATGACTTCTCTCGCCCAGGGGTAAGCGAGATGGAGTGTCAAACTCTTACTGACTAAAAACCCCCGTTCCTTCTCCTGCTCTAGGCCGAAATCGCGGTGCCTTATTGCGCTTACCCCTAAACCCTGGCTGGTGTAATGTGTACCTAACACGTGTGTGCCTACATTTTTTAACCAGAACCGCGGATGTGCTTTGTGATGGCAATTATACCTGTTTTATCAGAGCCCCATCATAAGTGCACTGCAAAATGCTACTTATGCCTTACGATAAAACGTCAGAGGCCTTACTCTTGGCCGGATAGTGAAATGGGACAGCTGAAATTGTCACGGTCATATACCAATATTGAAACAATTTATATTTAGACGCGTGGGATATATTCATAACGCCGGACGTATTCTGGCAACGTAAACGCTAATATTCACGATGCTCGCTCATGAGAATTCACTATTTTCGAGACATTTTTTGTTATAAAACTACTAACGCCTAAATATTATCGGTTCTTCGATATAGATGTTAATAACTACTTAATGAATAATGGGAAGAAATTTATTATTAAATTTCGAGATTTAATCTATTCTCTATTATTATTTTTCGAGATTTCATCCGCGTTTCGAGACAAAATTTTATCCTGATATCCACACTGAAATCTTCTTCTTTGCCTAATTTCATTCGAATTTACAGAGTAAATTTTACGTGAAAGAGTAACAAACATCCATCTTAATCTTCACCGACTTTAAAATAAGTTTTAGGCAAAGGTCTATCCTAACTGCCCCAAATTTGATATATAATGACCCAGTAAAACACTTAATGAGAAATGTAGCTTAAGTAATTAATAAAATTTTAAATAGAAGCTTTTGCAAAAGCAAACAATCTTCAGTTAGTAGCTTAATAATGATCTTAAGACCTGTTAGCAAGACACCGTTGCCAAAAACAGGCAATTATGTTAAGTTTTTATAAAAAAAACTTCAAATAGCATCAATCATGCAGGCAATTTTTAATAATTATTTAGATTTGACATACCTGTTCGGGGTCTGAAGTCTGAAACAAATGAATCTATTTAGTTTTTCTTAATATCTCTTTCATTGAACTCGCCTGTTGGCAGAGGATTTTGAGACTTTTTTGCTGATTGTGAGCCCTCTTTGGGAGGGCAAAGCTGATTATCGATAGATTAGATAAGATAGGAGTATTTCTTATTGAAAAACACCCAATAATACTTTTGCCCAACCCGTGAAACTTAGTTAAACCCGCTATTCAACTATAAGGAAACGTAATCGTATTGGGATTGTTTTAATATAACACTGAAATATCAGAATACGGATCGTCGTATACTGTTTGTTTGTAGTCAAGGTTAAAAACAAGAATGTCGGGAATAGTTTGTTTAAAATATACAGTTTTACGCATAAACATTTTGGTTGATGAAGTAACAGGAATGAAGAAGCGACATCTATTAGATTACGAGAGAACTACGCAAAGCCGATGACGGGAAAATTGTAATGACAGTGACAGATGATCTAATGTCAGTCGTAATATCAAATCACTTGGAGATAGTATTTAAAAGATTTATCGTATGTACAATGCATTTTTGACAATGAGGCATTAATCACATTTTGGTCTCAATAGTTATTATCTCTGTGCTGAGCATTTTGACTAGTTGACTTTCATTAACAACTACATCATCATATCATCCTATAATCCTATAAGTGCTCACTGATGAGCAAAGGCCTCTTCTCACACTGAGAAGGTTTGAGAATCAAATCACCACGCTATACAACTACATATAAATATCAAATGCATAAACCCATTATCTGAATACAAAGAGGTTAACTGGTCTAGAAACTACCTAAAATCACCCATTTGAAAGCTTAAGCCAAATAAACTTAGTCCTAACCCAACTCAAAAATATCGCCACTAAAATCCTTATATATACCAACGGAACGCAATTAAATAAATATTTGGGTAGGTCCTTATAATAAAAATGAAAAGCGCGTTCCCAATCTTTACTTAGGAACCAAAGTACATTGATATAGAGCGCTTTAGGGACCCTTGGGAAATAGGACACCTACAAAATTGTTCCATGAATGGTAGTATTGAAATTTTTTGCTGTATTTGAGATGTTTACTTCACTGGTCGATTGGGAATGTTGGTTTTAAAGTAGATAACATTTGTATGTTTGGCCTATAATAGCATGTAGAATATATTATAGGACTTCAAGGTAAGGGATAGTCAGCAAGTGAGCCAGCGTACGAGAAGGCGAATCACCGAGCAAAAGGCTTAACGCTAGTCAAGTAGTAGGACAACATGGGCAACTAACAAATTCATACGATCGCGAAGAAAAAAGAAGTACATATTATGCGTATCCTAGTCCAATGAGGCAAGAAACCCCACTAGCTAATTTGGTCAAGCTTAAATCTTAAGACGACAATGAGAAAACATCTTGTGAAATTACAGTATTTACTCCTTCACAAGACAAAACAGCCAAAGTATCAGTCTAAAACTCCCAAAGAAAAAAGAACGCGAAGGTGAAACCACTATTTCTGGCAAAGGGACGATACTTGGTAACAGAATTTGACAGAAATAACAATCCAATGACAATCAGGGTTCTCGCGTCACAGAGGCGTTGACACCTGTGACGTAGGACCTGGCTGCGTGCCAACCCTAGGCCGATATTATCAAACTCCAACATGATTTAGTTGTAAAGTTTTATGGGAAGCAGTTTGCGTTTTATTTTCTTTGTAAATAAGAGTGAATGAAGAACATGTTGTCTGGTTTTTGTAACGATAATACGCACCATAAGGCAGTTTGGAGCTCATAATATGATTTATTTATTAGGCCTGATAAAATAACTATTGAAAATTTGACAGTGAAATGGGATACGCGTTAAACGACCAGGTCTATTACCAGAGTAAGTGACCAGCACCACCCATGGATAATTGGAAACAACAGAGGAGTTACCAGAACGTTTCTTCACAAGGTTTGTATCAAGTCGGCTTTCTAAAGGTCATGGCATCAGTCCGGGCTAACAAATTTGTGACGAAGCATGGCTCTTTCACGTGTAAATAAAATATCACCGACAATCTCATTATCAACAACAAAACAAGACATATACAAACTTTAGGGCATTCAACGCTATCCCAACACCTTTGTGGACCCGTCACAAAGGTAATTACTCAAACTTGGCTGAAATTCATGAAAATTGGAGGTCAGAATGACGCAGCAGACGAACGAAGACCTGCAAAGGTGGGCGAATAAGTGACTCTGCAGAAATTTCTTACAAGTTCTATAAATATGAGTTAGTCAGGATGGGCTTTTTGGACGTAGCAAAGCAACATATGGGTGTCATGGCCTTCTTTATGATATATGCTATTCGTCTTTTGGACATGGGAAATTGGGCTTTATTACAACATTCAGAAGACATCTAATGCTGAATATAGACCTTAATTTACATCCAGATAGGCCACTTGGAAGCGTCTTCCGCAACCAGAGTTTCCCTATCATCTAACACCGTTTGGCCTGGTCTCTTAATGGACTTGTTACATTAACTTTTGCTGCAAAACCAGTAGAGAATAAAAAGATAAAACTCAATCAATCGACAATTAAGTAACAAGGGCTAGGAAAAAAACTAACCAAATACAAACTTTCTCCAATTAAAAAAAAAAGGAAAAACAAAACGTTTTGAAAGTGGAACTCTTTATCGGTAAAACTACCCATTTGACATAACAAGATGGCGGTTGCATAACCTAGAATTGATTATATTATCAAATGTTTTTGTATCGAATTGATACGGTAAATTGTTTCCGGTTACCTCTAAATTAATTTAGCACCGGTAGCATACATGGATGCCGAGAAATATAATTAATTATTAAACTCTTACTTAAAAAGACATCCTCGTCATTATGACAACGGGACGTAATAATATCTTAAAAACCAAAACTCGATATGTTAACTGGAAGACTGTCCAAGGTTCCATCAGCCACCTTCCAATCCATCGTCAAACCAGCTCGATGTTACCATAATATTGTTTTGACATCTAATCTACACACAATTGCCAAGTCTTAGACTTTATTACTTCGTCAAAGGTCAACCCAAAAGCGTGTTATAAAAACAGTTAATTTAGGATAAGCCTATACATTATAAAGAGGATTTTTCGTAGTTTAAAATATTAAGATAGATCGAAGAAACTTAATGCGTGGCCTTTGGATAACTGTGTAGTCCGTTCATATAGCAACCACCGGAAAACGTGGGTTTACCAGACAAAGAAAGAACAGCTTCTTCTTCCTGCAGCAACCTTGTCTGGATGGGGGTCTTAACTTAGAGGACACCGCATTGATGATTCGAGTAAAGGCAACTAAGGGATATTATTTATATTAGGGAGAGATGTGGTGGATGGGGCCTATGGTAACCTCATCTACACGGCGAAACACAACACTGTAATTGTTTTCTGAGAGGCCTAGGTATCACTCCGGTCGAGCCGACCTATTCGTGCCAAAAATATAAAATCCAATAAATAAAATACAAAACATGACGTTATAAAATCGCTGGCAGATTATGATAAAACAAAACGTGGTATATAATAAAATAATCTTCAGTCAAGGCCTTTTATAAAGGATTTTCCGATCGAATACATCTTTCTAATCTTATCAGAAATTTAATTCATTTCCAACACAAGTAGCTATTTAATAAATTAATCGAGATATCAACATTAATTTTTATTTATTCATGAGTGTTGTGACGATATCATAGCCTCCCAGAAAACCGTCCGGAAACAAACCCTTGTTGGGTTGTTTTTCGCCGTGTGAGAGAAGTTATTGGCGATCCAAACTTTCCCTTAAGACAGACGTGTCTTCTCTTTTGACACCCTATTTCATAAAAAAAACTTTTTACATATTATTATTAAAATTTTCCAATCTTTCCCTCCCATCCTCAATCCTCAAATCCCGAATAACATACAAGAGACTGCCAACGCACTTGTCGTAACTCCTTTGGTATCACAAGTATCATGGGCGCTGCTGATTGCTTTCCAACAAGTAATCCGTCTGCTGGTTGGTCGTATTGTAACATGTACAAAAAAAATTAACAGAACTAGATCTGGCTGACGGATGCTTCGAAAAACAACACCCCGTATCTATGGTCTGAATGAAAATTGGCACAGAGATTGCTTATCGTCTTTTTTTGTCAGGAGAATATCATCAAATGACTTCTCCCACCCAGGGTTAGGCGAGAGAGAGAGTCAGACTCTTACTGACTAAAAAATCCCCGTTCCTTTTCCTGCTCTGGGCCGAGGCCGCAGTGACTCATTGCGCTTAACCCGCAACCCCGGCTGAACATCAGCCCTATAGGGCCCCGTCTGTGGTGGTCTATTGGCTCTTTGAGGCGCGCGCGGAACGTCTGGAATAGTACATAAGCTACATTTTACCCTGGGCATGCAGGTGACGCCGCTGGCAAACGCTAGTCAGCTCATATGTAATAGATTACGTGTCATAATCTTGAATTTTACAATCACGATACACAGTTATCAACAGCTATCTGCAGGCAGATTGATAAGACGACTTAGATATTGCAACATTGAAACGAGCAGGTTGTTCACCCATACTTATAGGCCTTACACCACGCTATATAGTTTTTTTTTTCAATCGGCCTGACGTATTACCTGATGGTAAGCAATCAGAGGAGTTATGAGTACGTTGAAATTAAGGTTTTGGAAATTTAGTGATTAGGGGAGGGGAAGTATGGGTTCTCCGGGAACAGCTTCGGCTGGTTGGAAAAACCCTTCATCCATCCTAAAACGGGATTCCACCCAGAATTTATTCAGATAGTCACGCTTAAAAGTATCGAACGAAACAAGCGAAAAAAACGTCTATCATAACTTCAATGCAATAAAATATCGACTTATTCGAATACAGCCACGACTAACGCCATCTATACCACAGCGCGCGAACTAAATTGTCAGTATCACAATCAAGTATTTAGCGATTGTTCAATGCTCATGAGTGACATGACTACAACTTAACATCATAACTTGGTATATTCTTGAAGGGTAAGCAGTAAACCAGGGGTATGACAATGATATCCCGCAGGTGTTTTTATAAAAGGACACGTGTCTAAACGGGTTCAACCAGAGATACCCTAAAAATAGGTACTAGAAAATTATTATTAAAAAAACAAAATACCCGACTGCACACTAAAAAAAGAGTAAAACAAGCCCCACAATACAAATTTACTGAATATAATTTATAAATGTTGATGGAAAGCATCGCAGGCGGGGACCAACAGAGGCTTATTTATAGTCATTTCTGTTGTGCACCATTTAGCAGAATTTTCGTTGGTGGCGGTCAAGGTGGTATAATAATTTTTTTATTTATAACTTTTTAGCTGTATGCCAGGCCACGCCCTATCTTTTTGCTTGCTAACGCATGAGTTGCTTTGCGTTGACGCAGAATTAACATGTTCCCGTGGGAATTTTGAGAAAAAACGTATCCTATATTAATTACTCCCGTGATTGAAATGAATCTAATGATACCGCATACATATTTTTATAAAGGGAAATTTAGAAAAAATATTATTATGTCTTTATCCCGTGGGACTTTTAGGATAAAATGTATCCTATGACACTCCCGTAATCAAGACAAATCTAACGATACCTCATACATCAAAATCCATCAAGCCGTTTAGGCTACAGGAGGTCACAAAGGAAAAGACATACATACATACTTACATACACTCGAAAAACATTACCCTCCTTCTTTGGCAGTCGGGTAAAAAGAAAAAAAAACGTATTTTTGTGTAGTCTTTATCCTTTTAAAAGTAGTTCGAAGGGGTTTAACGAGTATACCATATGTAAATACTATAAAAGTTGCTTGAACAGATAATACCATTTAAACATTACTTTTAGATTTATAAACACAAAACTGATTAATTTTTTAAATCCAATATGCAAGGAACTGACGTTATGAAGAATTTTGAGTACACAATTAATTTATGAAATGGAAACAAGAATACAGGACGCAAAATACGGCAAACAAAAATCGTACTTCCATTTTATTATTTGAAATGTCAAAAATTCCCGCGCAAAAATTAAATATCAATCAATCTTTTAAAAAAATATGCCACCTTATTCTTTCCATTTTATTATTTGAAATGTCAAAAATTCCCGCGCATAATTTAAAATAAATATCAATCAATCTTATTAAAAAAATATGCCACCTTAGTCTATGTGCGATTACGTTCGGTTCGGCGTAAAAATAGTAGCGAAGCTGATAAAATGAAACGTATTAATGATAACATATTTTTACAGAACTTAACCTCAAAATGGTCACATGGTTTTAATATCATGCTTCGCGACATTGTGACACACGAAGTAAATAAATTAACACGAAATTTTATGACCGAAAGGACATCGAATTGAATCGGATTTTTGTTTATTTTAAACTCAAAGTTAGTGCATTATAAAAAGTATAGGATGAGCAATGTTTAAGTAGGTATTATAAGAATAACCTACAACTTTGCACCAAAGCGGAACTATTTGAATTTGGAATAAGACGGTTTTTTTTACATTCGTTCTACAGAATTTTTGTAAACAGCCAGGCGAATAAAAAAATTGGCCTGATCGATATATCGGACGCAACTGTGTTGGTGTAACGTCGTAATTAAAATTCACTTTTTCAAACAACCGCATAAGTATAGAATTTTGATCCGGATTTTTTGACATGTAAGCAAAATATTTTTTACTTGTTACCTAGGTAAAATAAAAGATTGATGATGAAATTGAGATGGAGCGCTTATAATGTCGAGTAACGTATTACAACGATTGCAACATAGAATTTACTATAATTATCTGTACTTATTATCACATATAATTCTTAAAAAGGAGTCTTATTTTTTGAGGATGGATATTATTAAATTAATTCTTCCACCCTGTTTGGGGCGAGAGAGTGTCTGACTCTTTACTGACTAAAAACCACCCCATTCCTTATATTGCTCTGAGCCTGGCCGTGGTATCATTGCGCTTGCGCCGGGTTAAAGATCACACTTCAACGGGTTCAGCTTTATCTGCCACTGGTCTTTACTAGACTTCTAGACCCTCAGTCGGTTCTTACTACACCCGGAAGAATAGGGATGGTGATATATAAATGAGAAATATGTTCTGTGACGTCATTTTACGGTTTTATCTTGGCTTTTTGTTTTAAAAGTTAGAAATATAAATGAAGATAATAATAAAAATATTTTTGAGTTACAGTGACCTAGTAACGATAAGGATGACCTAAACGTAGGTCACGATTTCGTTTAGAAGTTATTTGATCATTGTTAACTTAAAAAAAAACAGTTTAAAGCTTTCGAGTCATGTGTGTGTGAGATTTAAAAAAAACATAAGATAGGTAGATCGAGTAGGACGACTAGGATACAGCTTATTTTTGTCAACTAATTTTCTATGAGTATAAACTTGGATGGATGGAGATGGAGAGGGAGACCAAAGAAAATATGGATGGATTGTGTGAGAAGTGATACGGAAGACAGAGGAGTTAGCGATAGCGTGACGGGTGACAGGACAGAATGGAAGAAAAAAACATATTGCGCAAACCCCAAATAAAACGGGACAAGGGCAGGAAGATGATGATTTCTATGGAAACTGATAATATCGTGAGGAAACTTTGACTCGCAATTTCTAATTAGTTTATAAGTTTGAAATCGCCAATCCGCCTTGAGCAACAGTTATGATTAATGCTCAAACCTTCTCCGTATGAGAAGAGGCTAGATATTGATAAGCTTTTAAGTAAGTGTAGGAGAACCATGCTTCGATACTGATGCGCCGCCTCGACCGGAGTGGTACCACGGTGTTCCACCGTATCTATGGGCGGTGCAGATTGCTTACCATCAGGTAAACTATAGAAAAATAAAGTGTGTGGTTAGCACGTGCCTATTAATTACACAGCGCCATCTATTAAACCACTTTCAAACTTCATCAACTTCCGTATGTTTTACAAATCACTTGTTTGTGACGTAAATGATGAATATTCGTCTTCCTATGATTAGCATACGATTTGAAACACACGCTTTAGAGGTCACGACTCTCGCTTTTTTTTATCAATAAAACATTACCTAATGACGTTAAGTTGTTAGCACACCAAATTTTCAGTTGTAATTTGATTTTTGGTTACACGATTTTGGGTTACGAAATTTTTGGTTCTATGTTTTAGGGGTGTTTTTTTTTGTCATCAGACTTCTCCCGCCCAGGGTGGGGCGGGAGAGTGTCAGGCTCTAACTGACTAAAACGTTTCCGTTCCTATTCCTGCTCTGGGCCGATACCACGGTGTTTTAGGGGTGTGGGTTCAATTACAATTCTATGCCAAAAATATATTAGTAGAAGACAGCTAGAGTCAAGATGTCTGTCACACCCCTTTTCACCTTCACCCACCCGCGGTGTGACAGACATTGGGCAGCAGCTATCTCTGATAAATATCGGCAGAAATTGTCTTGTAGAGGAGGCTAGTAGTCCAACACAGGTTCATAAAATCCGCCTATAGGTATACCTAAAAGCCCCAGTTAAGGGTACCAAGCAAACTCCATTTACCATAAACTAGAGCGCACGACAAAAGCAAAGAGGTATTTAATCAAAATATTTACCTATCTACTATAACACTAAAGGAGAATAAGGAAAGAGTATCTAGGTCTACCACTATGATCTATCGTTTTAGGTAATTAAATAAATGTAAACAATATGGGCATGTCTTTTTATATAAAAACTAGCTTTTGCCCGCGACTTCGTTCGTTTTGTTATAAAAACTATCCTATGTCCTTTCTCAAGTTTCAAACTATGTCTGTACAAAATTTCACAGACAGACAGAGTTACTTTCGAATTTATAATATTAGTTTGGATTTGCATTGTTTAAAAAATGTTTACAATCAGATATTTACCTAAATCGATGTTAGCTAATAAACTAAATTGGGACTATCATATTGTACGAAATAAATCAACCCCAAAAAGGATATTGGGACTGTTCTTAAGCCGCCTTTCTTTTTTCTTAAAATCCATAACACAAAACCACTCGTTTTGTCTTATTTGGAGTATCATGAAAGTCACAATTTAATTTTCGCCAGTTCCAAGTCCCAAATAACAGTTAAAATTGTCTATTGCAAACACTACAGACTTCCGAGAATATGCAGAAAAAAGGCGAAGGTTTCCGAACCCGAAACGTTTTCGGCTTTGTCTATTGTCCTTTATAACAATTGCTGGCTGAACTAAAAGTGTTTTTTTTTATTGTAAAGTGACGAAGTAAGCGTCATATTCCTTTGTGATGAATCGGTTTTAACAAACTCATCTATACTTTAGAAGATAATAGAAAACTTTAGCTGTATGTTTATAAGATCCTTTTTTGGACCTCAGGGAGACCCTTTGCCTGAGAAACAACCAGACTTCAAGACCTATTCTATTCCTATTGTTTAAAAAACCACCCTCTTGGTGTTCAATACTGCATTTTAGCGCGCGGTTGCAAGAAATAAATTCTTCTACACTCAAAGGAACCAGGAAGTACTTTGGCGCGAATGGGCCAGCTTGACTTGAAAGCTTCCGTAACGCTTTCCTTGTAATTTTTTTAGCAGTTAACAGGCGGATCAATTGGTGGTAAGTGATCAGCGCCGCCCATGGACACCTGCAGCACCAGAGGAGCCACAGGCACGTTGCCAGACTTTTAAGAAGGAGTTCGCTCGTTTCTTGATGATTTGAAGGACGTATCGGTTCGGAAATACCGCCGCCGGAAGATTTTAAAGTTTTGCTGTGCAGTGCAAAAATCAGAATTTCGCGAAAATCGCACAGCCGTGTCTGACCAATAACAATTTCTTATGCATTTTTCTGTGTGGAGCAGAAAAGCCATTCGTCCGACGTCGGAATCTGAACTACAAGTATCAATTACTAAGAATTACAATACAAACATAAACACAGTGCCATAAGGATACGTGGACACCACAAGGCGCCACATAATAAGATCCTTACATACTTCTTTGGCTTCCCCATACTCATACATGAATTCAAACTCGCTAATTACGGATCTAAGTACACACATATGTCATAAACAATTAAAATCCTGCCAAGAAGGAATAAGAATTGAGACTTAATTTATCAAACACCAAGCAAACGCCGGCGTTCGTGCACCTATTTTCCGCAAACAATCAAAGTGATTTCCTGATGGTAAGCTATCGGCGCCCAACATGAAGCTAAGGTTATATCCAACGAATTACTACAAGTTCCTTATCCGCTTTTTTCGGATTATTAGGTATTAACATAGGAGACTTGGGCAATGAGGATGAGACGGGGAGGTTTAGGTCTGCAGTAACGGTAAACAGTTGTTTCACGCCGGTATTCTGAGGCCGTGGTATCACTGGAGTCGAGCTAGCCCATGCGTCGAGAAGCTTGGCTCTCCCCCTGCCAAATATGGCAATAACCATTTTTCAGGATTAAATGAAGATAATAAAAAGTTTACAATGTGTTTCAAAACAGATTACTACTTTATCTGTAATGATAATAATTAACTGTCTGCATATTATATTTATCTATTGAATTAAAATGAACTACTAATAAATTTGTTTGCAGCGGAATGATGGTCGAGTTGAATAAATTTAAACCATCCCATTATTTGTGGGGGAAAATCATCGACTTTTTTCGTCCAAGTTAAGGCGAGAGGGACTGTCACACTTTTACTGACTCACAACCACTCCATTCCTTCTGCTGCTCTAGGCCGAGGCCGCGGTACCTTACTGCGCTTGCCTCGAAACCCTGCCTGATTTCCACTACCCCTTCTCTTCTCGCAGAGTCGTAAAAGCCGACTAACACCCGGTTTCTGAAAGGCTTGGCAACGCTAGAATTAACTAATCTCCTGTTAAATGTCTTGTTAAGTCATCTGATTGGTTGTCGATAATTCAGTCAACCAATCAGATGACTTGACAAGAGATTAAATTGATTTTAACATTGATCGGCCTTTGGAAACCGGGTGCAAGGGTTGACATTTGACAGACAGTCAGTAACAATGCATTCACAGTTTAGTAGTGGTTACAATAGCTTAAGTGTTACTACAGACTCTAGTTTATCTGTGACAAATTTCATTCAGATCTGTTTAGCAATTTTATGTGATAGAGTGACTAACATTCATCAATCCATACTAACAATCTTTTGCACTTATTAAAAGGTCATAACAAGTAAAACCAGGTGCACTTGTTAGTTAGACTTGTATCTATGAGGAAGTCTCTACATGATCTTGAAATGATAAAGATATACCTAATATAATACAATAAATATTGATAAAAAGCAACATAGTAAAGTCTTTAGGTGTAGGAAAAATAATACTCTATTATTATGATTTTAAAACATATTTCATCCATGGTAAAATTACCATGAAATGTGACTGCATAATATTTTTCATAATATTAATAAAAAAACTGTAACTAACCAGAGTAATGGATAACAGAAACTGTGCATATGAATGCAAGAATAAGTTATATATTTTTATATCACATTGTGTTTATATATTTCTTTATATATATATACTGCATAAGGCAGCAAACGAAATTCCAATTTATCTGATTGTAAGAAATTGGCATGAAAAATGCAATTTAAGCAAAAATATTTTTTTCTAAATTTTGCCCCACACTAGGATTTTCTCCTGTGTCTTGGGTGCATTTACAAACATACAATATCACATGCACATCACACCTAGACCCGAAACAACGATCTGTGGATCACACAAAGAGTTGTTCCGTGCGGGAATCGAACCCGCGACACATTGCGCGACAGCCAGTAGCTTAGTCACCGCGCCAACCGTGTAGTCAAGAATAATCAGAAAATATCATAAAGTATTTTTACAAATGACTTGTTAAGGGGCTGAGATTTAGGAAAGATGGGGGGGATGAATGATAAGGAGTCCAGTAACCTAACTCAAACGGCGAAACAACAACACTGTGTTTGTTTCATGCCAGTTTTCTGAGGCCATCACCCAGTTAAGCCAACTAACTTAGCATGGCCAAACCACACTTTACAAGTTGGTTTTAAAATAAAATTCTAGTAACAAGAATATTGCCTATCATATATGTTATATCAACAAATATATCATGTATGATTTGTATCTACCTAGCTACAAACTGATAAATTTAGTTCAAATAAAATAGCCCTACCCATATTACATTGGTTTTTTATGGATTGAGCAGTTTATAACCATATCTGTCACTTTCCTTTATTATCCTGAAGCCACAGACAATCACAACACCCGACAAGTTATAGCTGTTCCCTGCCTTTGATGGTACAGGAGATGATGGTTGGAGAGAAGATGCTGAATTTTTATGGGCGTGGGCTGCAAATAGAGTAATTGGGCATCTGATACACTATCAGCTCTGGCCATGGACCGTCGCAAAATCATATGGGTAACAAACATTGCCTGCTATCAGGGGTTAGCTTCGAGTGTTTCAGACAGGGATAGACTCTAAACACAACTTAAGATGCTCAATGATTCCCAGCTACTATACTTAGACCACAAGCCTACTTACTTTTGAATGTTCTTCCAATAAACAGTCAAAGATTTATACACATACAAAAACTACAGCACAAAGGTGATGTCTCATAACCTGTACTGATTCAGGTACAGGCAGAATTTATTAAAATAAAAGAGAGAGAAAAACATTTGTTCTGTGTACACTGCATTGCTATTACCTTCTATTACAGAAAATTAAATTTTTCATGTAGATAAAAAGAGACAGCTGTAGTTTAGGCATGTTATCTTCAACATCTCCTTAATAATTGAAATTATGAAATAAAGTATTTCTGCAATTATCTATGACAAAATGTATTTTTTTAATTATGCAGGATAAGGCAAATGTTCATTGATCACTTTGTCTTTAAATGAAACACCGGGCTAAATCTTAAGTTGTAGTATTTTGAATACCTAGGATTATAAATAAGGTGTTAGGCAAAGAAGTGGTCAGCCTAAAACCTTAATATAAAACATTAAATACCATAAACAAGGTGGACAATGATGGTGCAATAATATGTAATGGTGTGAAAAAATTGCACCAAAATATTTTCAAGGTTTCCCAATGACCTTTACAAGAATATAATGTTTGTAAGATAGTTTGGGGTCATTGAGAGAGCAGAGAAACATAATTTATAGGTTAAGTATTGGTAAATTAAGTTTTATCATGAATAACATTGGGTATAAGTTGAGATTTACATACATAAGCATTAGAGGAGTGACTGTATAGTAAAAAGTTCTCACATTCAACCTTTGTAGCAAATACTTATTTGAATTTGAAAACAGAATAATATTACACACGGTATGCAGTCATACACTCAAACCCTGAAAAAGTAACAAGAAGCAAAGACCAACGCACATAAGTCCAAGTGTGAAAAGTTTGCACATAACATGCATAAACATTTTCTTTCTTTCATTTCATGATTCAAGTATAAGAATTGCATCATTAATGTTATGACATTGTTTTGTTTACATAATACCACTCACCTGCCAAGGGTTCACTTTTGGAATTGGAGCTTCAACAAACTTCTTGGGCTGACTTTCTGAAGCTTGTTGCTGCTGCTCTGGTGTTGGCTGAGGCTCAGCGTGCTGAGCGGGCGCCTTGTGAGGACGAGGTGGAGCCCTACGTTCAGGGTGCCTTCGCCCCTTCCCGGGACGGCGTCCGTGCGATATGACGGGCACAAAACCCTCTTCTTCTTCATCATCCTGCTTCGTCGGAGGCGCGTCAGGCACTTCGCCCGGTGCGGCCTCAATGTTTTCCTTATTACTGTCACTCCCTCTAAAGTTCAACACTGACGCGTAAGAGGGCCCTGCGCCCTCGGCGGACACGCGGGCGGCCATGCCGCCGCTGCCCTCGTTATGTAAGTCCGGGCGCGCGCTCCGCGCCAACAGACGATCACGAGCGCGCCTCCATGCCCCTCAACACGACGGCATGATGGGGTTAACCCACTAATCGCGAACGAACTTTCCCGATGAAAACTGGCCGATCGAACAGTGCGAAGGTCGAATAATTCACGATTAACTCACACGTCCCAGTGGCGCGCACACACGGCCGGTCGCTGGGAAATATGCGCGAACCTCTCGTAGCACACCGGACTGACCCTGGTTGGACCGTATTTACATCGAAAAAAATGCACTTCCGTCGTCTTGTTCCAACTTTTCTGGCACACTGAACGATCCGTACGCACTTTATCTATCGATGTCGTGTACCGATCACTATGAAATACGCTTCTATTAACATAAAATCATAACAGAACCATATTTTGTTCACTATTCACACATGTGGTCGGCCGCCCAAAAAGGGATTTTTCCGCAACACACACGGAACTTACGGAAGGCTGTGACTTCTAATTTTACACAGGACAGTTTAACGCTAGAGGGCGCTGAAACATCACTGACAGTGAACGCATTCACAATTAACGAAATAAAAATGCATTTTTTAGGGTAAATATTAAGTTTACTGCTTCTTAAATAGTTACACGTGTAAAATAATAAAATAATACTTTTTTACATATATGTTTTACTGGGTTTTTAATTCAATCGATCAACGAAAAATAACTCAAGCAAAATTTTAATTATGAACGTAGCGTAATATAAAATCACATTTCGGATCTTTGCAAAATGTTTGCAAATCTCCATGCTTTTGTGCAACAATGAAAATTATTTTTATAATAATAAAACTGTATTCGATAATTTGTTTGTAAACAAATTACTAATTTTAATTCATAAAAAATAAATATGCCGCAAAATAAAACAGATCACCATTTAAATATTTATTGTCTATGTTTCATCATTTGATTTCGTTTTGAAATCGATTACTAATCGATCTTAAATCATACATTATAAAACTGCATATTTATTGTAAAAGACTCACATAAAATATGTTAAAATAGAAAAAAAAGATACATTTACAGTTCATTTTAATTTACTGATACACACTTTCCGGATTTGTCGGACAATACATTCCCAAAAAACTTCTACAATTTCTGCAATAATGATAAACATCTTTACATGACTTCAAAATATAAGGCAAGGGGGCACAAATCCAGCAGCACAGCAAGCATAGAATAAATGCACATAAATGCGTGCATATGGTAATTCGACTTGTTACTACAGTCATGCCAGTGTAACCACATTCGGGGCAAACCATTGGCATTGATGTGAACCCAAAAGTATACACCCTCGCTGGCGGCGGAGGCAGAGCAGGTTCTATGTAAACATCAAATGCTGTGGTATAAGTAGGAGGCGGAGTATGTTGAACGAAAGAAGGTGATGGGAAAAAGGTTCCCATGAACCGCGGCCTCCTCCGTATGGCCATTTGCCTCAGCACAAACGAATAAGACGGTGGTGCACTCGTCAAAGAGTCCGGAGGAGTTATTTCTCCGGAATCTAAGTCAAGATTTAAAACTCTACTACCATTTGTTGCCGGTTGAAGGTTTTTCAAATGACTTAGGATAGACAGAGTCAACGAACTTTGCTTAAGTTTTGACAGCGCTTGTAAAAATAAGGTCTGCGGTTGAGTGGTTACTGTAACCGAAGCTGGTAATGGTATTTGGGACATGTGAGGCTGCGTTGTAATCGGACTTTGATTTGACGATCGAATTATTAGAGGCCCATATGAACTTAGGTACGAATTATTTCTGCTATACAGAATAGATGTTGATGCAACTCTTGCAATGCAGTAAGGTATTCCTGTCTCCGTGATAATAGGAGATCTGCGCCCTGAACTGTTTCTGTTTTCTAATGTCATAGTTTGTTGAGTGCTTACTACGGCTTGGTATTTCGGTAAACTCAGTTGATCTTTTATAATCTCCGATTCGCCGTCCGGTACTGGCGTGGATGTTTTTATTCTTGCTCTCTGTACCTTTGGTGAATGTGATTCTTCTTCTGTCGTTTCTATTTGAGATGGATTCGGTTGATTTTGTGATACAGCCGGCTGCTCCTTCATAACACTTGAAGGGATTTCATTTATTGTACATTTTGTTTGGTCAATTGTAAAAGCACTTTGAAGAAGTGTTGTTGTTTGAGCTTTTGAATTTGTTGGTTGTTCATCTTCTAAACTTTTTTCTGATCTTTTGGGCTGTATATCGCGACTGCATTCCGGTTTTTCGTCCATTTGAAATGTGAAAAGAAATATTGAATATTTTCTTTCTTTTTATGTGTCGATAAATGCTGTATTAAAGTTACAGGGCCAAAGGTTTGCTGGGTTTTAAGGCGTATATTCATTTGATACCTTCAGATGTTCTTCTTATTTTCCAAATAGGCGCTAGGACACCAAGTTCTATACTAAAAGTTCAACCTCTAGAAAAAAGAAAGACACAACTCTGAAAATCACAGACAGAATAGAATAATTTGGAGAATCGAATAGGTAGTTATATTTATTTGCATCAACCATCAGGCATAAACAAAGCATATAATGTTTGATACCTGGTCATAATTATGAAGGTTATTGTTGTAAATTATGCAATATTTAATTATGTATTTAAAGTTGGTCCTTAACGTGACAAATTCAGTTTGTAATTCCGCTGGAATTCGAAATAGCTTTTGTGTAACTTTTGAATAATTTCAGTTAATCATTTGGATAATATATTTGAAAATATTTGTAAATATTTTGGTGTCAACCAAAGTGTCACTCGTTTATCTGTTTCAGTTTTGAAATTATCATTTAATCAAATCAAATGACTTGATTTGATAAATAATTAGTATCAATAACTTTAGTATGGTGATTGCTTTAACAGATTTTAGAAATTAAACATTGTTATTTTTTTATTTAGCTGTAGTTAATTTAGTAATATTTTTATAACATTTTAGTAACCATAAACTTTATTTCGAATCACAATTTAATTTTTTGATCTGGTCACTGCCTTTTCATAATGTCAAAAAACTATTATAATTTCCGGTCTTTTTACTCCTCCGTGGCATGGCGGATGGTCTTTACCGCCGCCTATAGTGTTTATTGGAGGAATTTCTTCGCTGATATAGCGAAATGGTAAGTTTAATACAAACAAATGTGATAATAAAACGTTTTAAAATATAAAGTGAAACAATCGGATGAAGTGAAAGTGTGTTCTTACATGTAATTCTCACCATGGTCCAAACACGTGTTTGCGTATGCTTTTTGTACTGTAGGAGGAATATGATGGTGTTCTGTAAGTTACTTTAATAATTTAGCCTTTCAATGGCAGGAAAAACAGATTTATTGCTTAGTTCTACATTTCAAATCGTTTTACTATGAGAATTGTTGTCGATGTTCGCATCACGCTGCTATTGCATCTCTTGTTTATTTTTGCATGAAACATCTGAAAATCTGGATAGTTCGATCCTGTATCACATCTCCAATATGCATTTACTTAGAATTGCACCATACATCGCAATTATTTAAACTTTTTCATGTTTCTAGAGTGCGTGGTTTTGAGGTTATGATCGTTCGCGAGTGAATGGTTTAAGCCGGAAATATAGTCGTTTCAATAGAAAAACAACCTCAAAATATATTGAAAAGGCTTTATAATTCACTATTTGCCTGTTTATTTCATTAATATGTCCTCCTAAGTGCATCTAATACGTATCATCAAGGCAAACATATTTCCGGTTGTTTTTTATAAGCACTGTGATGGTTGATTTCCCCTATACTCTTCCTGGTTGAACTTAAATAGTCTTCCAGGTACAATTTTAAGGGGTATAGCAAAGTAGCTCCCGTAGGAAACATGGCAGATTTATATATTTGTTGTGTGTCGACTTGTGGAGCACATTCCATTATAATTATCGAACGTTTTCTACTGTTGGGGGTGGCCTATGTTCGAAATTAGAAGTCAATGGCTGTAATAATGTCGTATATAAGCCTTGAGGTGTACATTTTGTGTATCAAGTACACATTAAAAAGCTTAGTAACATCATTCTTCACCAATCACATATCACCAAGTGTAAAAGGCCTAAGGCTACCTACTGACCAAAAATTGGCCCTAGGGCGGATTTAATTAAAATATTTGGTAACCTCAAGGGTGACTTATGTTTTTGAAAATGATTGTAATCAATCGTTAATTGGCTGACTTTAAGTTTAAGTAATTATTATTTATTTCACTGAAGTCCATAAAGATATTAAAATTTTATTGACAGTCCAATCTCATGGTCCATCCTCCAATACTCTTAGAAAAACAGTTGTAAGGTTTAGACAATCTTATATAGGAGACTAGGTTGCAATTAAAGAAAAAAGAAACAATCAGCTGCATGTGTAAACAAGAAAAACTTTTATTTATTTCTACTTCTGGTACTAGATGCTAACCATCATTCCATTCCCTTTCAGAGTCTATCAGTTGCCCGACCGCTCGTGTCGGTATACACGGAGAAGAGCGAGGTTGTCCCTGACGCCTCCCTCCCCCTCCCATTCGTGTTCAAGGCCCCCATCAGGCCTGACCTCGTCAATGATGTGCACGTCTCCATGTCCAAGAATGCCAGACAGCCTTACTCTGTGAGCAAGGAGGCCGGTGAGTTGAAAATTTTAATTATTCAACTTATACAGAAATTTTTCCATGTCTAGGTTTGGAAAAATTGTTATCATCTTTCAGTGGGGCATCAATTAAGATTGACTGTCTGTCTACCAAGCTAGGAGTTTCAGATTTGTATTTCTATTCCAATTGACATGTTTGTGCCAAAGATGTTTGCAGTAGAGCGAGACTAGTATCTTGTCAACAATGAAACATTTTCTTTCATTTAAGTTACTTTCTCGTAGTTCATAACTCTAGCTATAGGGATGTAACATGTTACCTGACCGATTTTTATCACACACATTACACAAACAATTGCTTTTTGTGTCATGGTCATCCTAAGATGGTAAGCAATTGGAGCTACAAGAAGATGATACCGGTCTTTTGGTGGGAGCATATAGGAATTTGGGAATTGAATATGGGTGGAGGGGAGGGATTGTACCTCCGATAACCTTATTTACTTGGTTATATACAATGACAGTGTTGTTTAAAGACAGTATTAAGAGATTCTCGCATAACAATTTTGAAATCAAACTTTCGATTATTATCTTGACATATTGCACATAAGTCCACACTCTCAGTGTGTATTGCTGCGGAGTGTTACTGCGATTCGTGCAACATTAATGTGAAGACAAGGCGTTCCGGATCCACTCCATAGTGGGGACGGGTGCATAGTTTTTACTACATACAATTTATTATATACAGGTTTTGTCATTAGAAAACAACATTGATTATCAGTGTGTATATAAATTATTCATAATATGAGCATACAAGTTTTTGATTGACTTGAGTTGGTGAGAATTAATCTTAAGATCCTTGTCATAACATTAATTCTCAGGTCAAGCTGTTCTAGTATAAAACTTAAGTAGTTCCTCTAGAAGATTACTCATAGTTTTCATTCTTTAGTACAGGGCTAGTAACATGATCCTTATTACAATAAACTCAACACGTTTAAAGGTCAAGGTCATGGTCATATTTTATTAATTCTTTTAAAACTGTTGTTTCTCCTGTATGCCAGGATCTACAGTAGATACAGTCATGATTAAAAAACAAGGCCACAATACTCCGTCCATAAGACCTTGACCTCATTTAAAAAGTCAAGGTCAAAATACTAACAATGGCTTTCTCTTTCTGGCAATGAAGTCAACAGTACAGACGACAGCAACGTACAGCAATGAACAGTATAGACGATATTTATTAATTAATGATTTTATTACTTTGAAGGTCAAGGTCACAATAATAGCAATGTCATCTCTTTTCTCCATCAGGTCACCAGACCAGTGCTGAATCATGGGGAACCGGACGTGCCGTCGCCCGTATTCCACGTGTGCGTGGTGGTGGTACCCACAGGTAAATAATAGCTTCATGTATTGTAATGTTCTTACACTAATATGGGCTGGGCAACTGGCTGCCGTGCAACGTCTCGCGGGTTTGATACCAGCACGGAACAACTCATTGTGTGATCCACGAATTGTTGTTCCGGGTCTGGGTGTGATGTGTAAGTGGAATTGTATGTTTGTAACCGCATCTACGACACAGGAGAAAAGACTAGTGTGGGGCAACGCAAAAAAACGCGTAGTTGTACTCGTGATAACAAACAATTTCCCCAAAGAAACTATTTTTCTATACTCATTAGTTTTATTACTTTACTAAAGACGTCTTTAAAGATCAGTCGCTAATTACCAGTCACCCTAAATATTTCAAAGCATATTAAATACATGGTGTGAACTAAAACGACCTCCTTTAATATATTTTAAAATAACACACACATCAGGTTATGAACCTACTTTATCCCCGTTTAAAGCTACCCTAGTACAGTTACTATGGTCAGTCACAATGGCGGGGTACATCAAGATTCTAGCAGCGCGGACGTCTGCCCTCTATGGGTAGACGCATTCGATATGTTAGAATACACTAATACATAGTATAGATATTTTAGTCCCTATATTCCTATTTATGCTTAAATCTTTAAAACTGCACAATGGATTTTGGTGCGGTTTTTTAATAGATAGTGATTGAAGAGGAAGGTTTATATGTATAATGAATTCTACCAATTAGTGGATGAAATTCGTATCGGCATTGCAACTGTGTAAAGCCGGGGTGGGTCGCTAGTACTTCATAAAGAACTTACTGCCTCAAAAAGTTTATTAACGAATGTTAGTTTTGTTCCTTGTCGAATATTTAATGTCCCTTTTAAAGCGATTCGTATAGAAACTTTTTCGTTGGTAGTTTTTTCTTTTTTTTGTCCTTAAAACTAACATTAGCCTAGTTCAAGACATGCATCTATAAAAATTTTCAATTTCATGTTTGTAAGACGAAAGTCAAATGACACATTCACAAAATTATCACATCTTCTAACTTTTTCATCTTCCCTTAGGTCCGGCCAGGGTGCGTTCGGTAACATGTGTCGTGGTGGACGCATGTTCGCGCCCACCAAGCCATGGCGCCGTTGGCACCGTCGCGTCAATCTACGCCAGCGTCGCGCTGCCGTAGCCGCCGCTGTGGCCGCTAGCGGAGTCCCCGCTCTCGTTCAGGCTAGGGGTATGTACATCTTGAACGTATTTTTACTCATATCTTAAGAACTCAGCATGTTGCTGATCGTTTATTTCAGACGTTTTTGCGTGAAAAAATAACAAACATACATGGATACATTCTCACAAATGTTTGTATTTGTAATATTAGAAGTAGGATCTGAATTCTGACCTTATATTTAATTTTATAGTATGTTCAGGTTTCCAGTGCATTTTATATCTTTCACTGGTTATTGAGAATTGGCTCCAAATTCCGAGGAATTTTTACTATGATCAACTTAAACTTGACAAATGCTTTAGTTGTTCAATATTGTTTTTGTTTTATTAGTTAGTCATTAACGGTTTTCACGGCAAACTGTATCTCTGACGGAAATGTGACGTCAGAGCTTGTTATTTTTATTTTGAACAACAAACGTAAATAATTTAAATCTTGATAGATTGCCAAAAACTTGTTGTAATGCGTAATATTCTCCTAAAAAGCTAATTACTGATGTATATATCTTTAATTATGTCAATGGAGAGATAGTAAACTTCCAAGCCAACCATCCGGCTAAACTATATGGTTTAACGCGGACGTAAACTGTGGAAGACAATTATGTTTTAATACTTTTCTAAATTGATTTAAAAATAAAAAAAATCAGTATATTATAAGGCCAATTTCTTATTATTACAGACATCCAACACATTATTCGATAAACAAAGCATAAAGTGTAGAAAATCCTGATGTCTCGCTCTATTTACTGTCAGGTCTGAGTGATGACAAAACGATACAAGCACAGCGCACTGCTGTTTGCTGCCGACAGATGTACTCTTTCTTTTGTGCTTTGTTTGGCAACATTTCACATCTATCTTGGTATAAGTGTAGGACATTTTTATCAAGGAATTCTTGCAGTACATTGATAGGAGTGGCTTTCCAAGTGTGAAGATGTAGAAAAACTAGTCCATTGTGAATAAGTGAAAGAAAGAAAGAAAGAAAATAAATTTATTCTGCCACAGTGTAGGGCACACGAAAATCACAAACATAAAGCAAAAAATAGAAGATTCAAAAAATAAAAAAAAAAACAAATTAAAAATAGAATAAAAAGAAACAAAAAGGTACCTAAAATAACCAAAAATTAATAAAAAATAAAGTGTGGTGTGCCTCACAGCTGCGCCAAAAAAGGTTCAGTTCAGCATGTATGCCAGACAACTAGTGCCTGACGCTGGTTTTCAACTGAACCTGAGGTTGTGACGTGACGGACGCAAAGAACAGTTTTTTGTAGTGTGATATATAGTGATACGTACCTACTGAAATATATTAAAAATTAACATCATAATAGAATGTTGATTAGAGAACTGTAAGTGTGATAAATAGGCGTACTAAGATAATGTGTTTGCGTGTAGTGTATGAAGTGTGATGTAAATAAATAAATAAATAAAAAATAAGAAATAAACAGCAAAACGATGTAATAGCAGGAAAAAATTGAACATATATAGGTAAATCGTAGGTGCCTGGGCGCAATTAGATAATTGAAGTATTTTGCACCACCATATCCAGCTGCCGTTGTGCATCGATTAGGTACTGTTAGTGCTTTATACAATGGGCCATAAATAAAGTTTCTCTAACAATGTTTCCTTTGTACCTAGGTCACATCATCGAGAAGGTCCCAGAAATGCCCCTGGTTGTCTCTGACAAGGTCCAGGAAATCAACAAGACTAAACAGGCTGTCATCTTCCTGAGACGCATCAAGGCTTGGTCTGATGTACTCAAGGTAGGTTATACTCCTTCATGGATATTGTCGAGAGCTAATGTTCACATGTGAACAGCAGGTGAATGTCCAGGCGACACACGTACTTAGGTATCGTCATGAGCTAATGCATAACTATATGATTCTCCTAAAAAGCTAATTACTGATGTATATATCTTTAATTATGTCAATGGAGAGATAGTAAACTTCCAAGCCAACCATCCGGCTAAACTATATGGTTTAACGCGGACGTAAACTGTGGAAAACAAATTTTTACTCTAACAAACCCCCAAACCAAATACTTAGGCTACTGCTAAGATTATTAGTTTTCGGGTTCGATTCCCAGTTAACGCAACTATACATAATTATTTAAGTCGGAAGTTTCGCTAAACGCACATCTTTTCTAAAGTGTAATAACTTTTCTACTTAAACTGTAGTTATTTCACCTGTATCTATTCTTGAGGGGTACAATTTGTGTATTCTTTATCTTTTATTTCTTTATCTAAATCTTCTTTTAATTTGCTGACAGGTGTACAAATCCCAGCGCCTGCGTGCCGGTAAGGGAAAAATGCGCAACCGTCGCCGTGTCCAACGCAAGGGACCTCTGATCATCTACCACAAGGACCAGGTATGTTACTGCAAATATGTTATATATTCATCTAAATAAAGATAACTAAAATATGCTGGTGTTTTGTCTTTTCGTCTACTGGTCTTCTGGCATACTCGTCTACTCGTCTTTTGATCTACTTTTTCTATAAATGTATAAGAAATTTATTGCCAATGCAATGGTGTGGGCCTGGCTTTTATTTTATGTTGAACAAATCCTAACAATGACAATAAAGATTCATCTTCGGTAACTAACCTCTCTTATCATTTACTAACACTTCTCACCCCGGAACTGTAAAATGCAGTTTATTTCCAAGCTGTAGTTTTGTTTTGGGGTGATATCGACGCTGCATAACCGAACTGCGCGCGTCTATACGCATAGCAGATCATAATTGTTGCTACAAGTATAATATTTAAGTTATTAACCTTCTTGAGTTAAAGGATGGAGTTCAACTTTGTAATACTTCACTTATTTTTGATGAGGGAGATTCCTCAAATAACTCTTGCCCGGGAGTCACAGACTAAAAAACCACCTCATCCCTTCTCCTGCCTGCAACCCTAGATAAAACATCAACCATCTGTGGTGGTCTACCCGAGCGTACGGCGCTTAGCCTCAAAGAGCCAATAGACCACCACAGATGGAGCCCTACAGAACTGATGTTCGGCGAAAGTTGCGGGGCTGCCGCAATCTTTAAAGCAAGAGATGGCACAGGGAGGTTTTTTTATTCACTAAGATTCTGACACACCTTACACTGGGTAGGAGGAAAAGCTGAGGTGGTCTGTTGGCTTTTTGAAGCATTTTAGACTCACTTGTCTGATATTGGATGCTTAAGTAAAACATTTTTTTATTTTGTCCCAGGGTCTGACCCGCGCCTTCCGCAACATCCCAGGCGTGGAGATGCTGAATGTGGACAAGCTGAACCTGCTGAAGCTCGCCCCCGGTGGTCATCTCGGACGCTTCTGCATCTGGACCCAGTCCGCTTTCGACAGGCTTGGTGAGTAACCTTCACTATGATGATAACTAGGGATTTTATGGATACGAAATTTCGGATATGGTTATGGGTATGGATATGAAATTATTTCCGATTATCCGTTAGTTTCGGATAACTTCAGTTTAATAAAATTCAATTACAAACATAATGTGTCTCAATTAGTCTCCGCCCTTATCCGATATTATCCGAAACTTACATTTCGGATTCGGTTACGGTAACAAATCTTTTTTTTTATATCTGATATTCGAAAATTTCGATTACGGAGCTCCCTAACATTCTTGACGATAACTATGTCTGGCTGTGCCTAATGATTCCCCTATAAGCCTTACTCGTTCCGTTCCATACGGATCAGAGTTACGAATATCGAGGGGTATATTAAACATTCCCTTAGGAAACACTGACCTAGACAGCTAGTCTGTCAGTGTGTCGACGTGTGGATTACAAGTTACATTGTACAACCTCCATCAACCTCAACCTCATTATCAACCTCTTCTATATTACCAACCTACCTTTGCAGATGCTCTATTCGGCTCCTGGAAGACACCCTCCAAGGAGAAGAAGAACTTCAACCTTCCCCAGCCCAAGATGGCCAACACTGACCTCAGCCGTCTGCTCAAGTCTGATGAGATCAGGAAGGTGCTGCGCGCCCCCAAGTATGTATACATTGAATTTTGTAGCGGATATGTGACTCACAAATGCTACTGACTGCCCCGATTTCCTAATTCAAGCAGTGTATTTCAGCCAGGGTTGCGGGGCAAGCGCAATGAGGCACCGCGGCCACGGCCTAAAGTAGGAGAAGGAATGGGGAGTTTTTTAGTCAGTCAGCAGTCAGGCTTTTCGCCAATATGTATTTTACTTACCCATTTGCCAAAGACAATGCGTGGTGTTGAAATTTTTAGTCTTCTGTATAAACAGAAGACTGATAAATATGTTAAATAGTTTACTAATGTAACTGTGGCTAAAATTACTTAGTCGGTTCGTATCATTGGCCGTGGCTTATGTAGCTGAATACAGCTCATGAATATGACTCTTAGGGTGACTTGAAACTAGTTGGGTTCTGAAGTAAGAGTTTTGTAACTTAGCCAATAAACATTAAATAATACAGTAGTTTCCAACTAGTCAAATTCCAATATTTTTATCCAAACATCAAAAACTATAATTTTCTATGAAATTTGTATGAAAAACTGAGTTATGACGTCATAAAATTTTTGCGTCAAATAGCTTACTTATTTCTTCATAATTAGCCATTAAAAAAATTAAAACTTACTGTATCGATAGATCGATGAATAAAAGTGTAGTTATTTTTCAATATTTTATTGTATTGAAACGTCGAATTAATTTATTTTTGACCTAGGAAACTACCCAATTCGTACAACTTTTTATAACATATATTTTTTCGTAGAATGTTTTGCTGTTTAGAATGAAACAGACCATTTCTCGACCTCAATATTTCAAATGATGATATTCTCTATCAGAGCATTGGGTTATGATAACCATGATTACTCACACGTTGACACTTTCTGAACCATATCCTCCCCACTTAGAACCAAGCAAAAACCTTCCCCGATATTAATATTAAAATCTTCATTACAGCAAGCGCGTAGTCCGTGCCACAAGGAAACTGAACCCGCTGACCAATTCCAAGGCCATGCTCAGGCTGAACCCATACTCAGCTGTTCTGAGGAGGAAGGCCATTCTTGACCAGCAAAGAAGAAACAATGTTAGGGCTCTGGCCGTAGCTGAGAAGCGTGGTGTAAGTAAAATATATTTTTATATTTATTAATTCCAAACTGTGTTGGAAGCGAACTTAACATTGAAATATAGAATTTCTTTTTGTAAATAGACCATACAATAGCACTCTTATACATCAAAGTTATCTATAAAAGAACTAGATGAAGTTGGAACAATGCCTGGTCCAATTTTGTTAAGAATTTTTTATGTGTTTGGTTTTATCAGAAGGTTCTTATGAAAGAAAATTTGATAAAAGTAGCGGGGAAATTGGGGCAAATATCGGTCCTTTTTTCTTTAGTCATTTTTAGACGCTACATGCTTTGTGTATAGACAGACAGTTGCGTGTCTAGCAAGGTAACTTCGGATCCCATACCTGGGTTTAATAAAAATCTGGTTTCTCAGTTACAGAACTAAGAAATGAGTTTGACCTGATGATAGCAATTCACTCCTCTATTACATGATACAATAGGATACTACTCTAAATTTAATTAGTTTAGTTGGACAAGCAGTAATATTGTAGTAGGAGCATGTCAGCACTTTTTTACCTGAAACACAGGTTTGCACCTAGTTCAGGTTGTACTTTGCTTTGTATTGTACTTAAGATATTATACATTTTGTAATCTACCTTTTTATAACAATTAAAAATATTATTATTTATTATTATTACAATGTAATCCGCCCTCGTCTACACGTTCCGGGCCTAAAAGTTATTTATTTTAATATAATTATATGATGATATTCTCTATCAGAGCATTGGGTTATGATAACCGTGATTACTCACACGTTGACACATTCTGAACCCATCCCATCAACAAGAAAACACCATCTTCAATCTTCCCCTATTAAAAATAAACTCCCTTACAGATTAAACTGCCCGAAGTTGATCCCGCAGTCAAGGCCGAGAAGCTTCGTCAGCGTCGAGTAAAGTTAGCTAAAGCTGCTGCCGCCAAGAAACCCAAAAAGCCGGTAGCCAAGAAAACCGCCCCCCCTCCACCCAAGAAGGCGAAAGGTGACAAGAAAGCTGGCCAGAAGGTCAAAAAACCTGTAGCTAAGTGAGGGCGTTAATAAATTTATATATTGACCACACAATTTGAGTTTTATTTCTTTGTTTTCCTGTAAAGATTGGTTTGACCTTTTTAAATGCTGCGTGAAAATGATAGTATTCACATGAAAGCTATAAAGGTCGCAGCTCATTACAGCCACCCGACATCCACCCAGGAATCTTACCTGCGACACGTTGCACAGCACAGCTTTTTACCCAGCCACAATCATTAAATCTCCAAATCCCTAATCCCTAAAAGGTCGGCAACGCACTCATAACTTCTCCGTTGCGGGTGTTCATGGGCAGCGCTGATTGCTTACCATCAGGTAATCCGTCTGCTCGTTTGCCGACCAATTACATTACATAAAAAATCGTGAGTGAATAACTAGATTTCTCATTCAAACTATGTTGAAGGTATTGTCATGAAAACAGAGTTGCTACCAAAATGGTAGGTAGGTCTAACCTATTATAGAACTGAACCGCATAATTAGAATCACTATCGCAAATAAACAGCTAGGTACCTACTCAAATTGTGATCAAAGGGCTAGTTGAATAATTGAACGGCTGATTTTAACCTACAACATAGATTTCATGACAATCCTAATGTTTTAGCGTATATGTATACCTACTCCACACGTGCATATAAGTAATTGTACGGACCTTGTAGAATGTAGAACACGTTTTTGCCATACCTATTACTGGATACAAGTAAACACATTAAATAGGTAGCAGCTCATAGATTAGTCCCATTACAATAGTAAGTTTTCCGTGATGTTTGGTGACTAAGCTTCGCCCAGTTGTAATCTCTTTTGTGCCTTTAAAGCTTAAGTCATTTTGTCTCCTGCATAAAATTTACCGAGGGAAGTGGAAACTATTTCGGATTTTTCTTCTCCTAAAACAATAGCTTAGGGATCCATGACAGTCATTCATGTCCGTGGGACGCGCCGGACTTCAGTGTTCCGGTGTTTTCGTGGTTGTATCTACTGTAGATCCCGGTACACAGGAGTTGCAGCGGTTTTGGAAGGTTATGGTGAACTTTTCCCATAAACAAAAACTAGGCACCTAATACGTAGCCAGGTACTTTGGCTGGTGGGAAACTCAACTCCGATTCGCCGTTTCCTCAGACGAAAATCATTTCCACATAGCTAAGCAGTCTAATGTGTTAGAAATGGGCGCTGTACATGGACCACAAGAGAGAGTCGTGCCTTCGGTAACTTAACTTACACAGCTGCTCTTTAGACAAGCGTTTTTCATACCATGGAATCACTGGATCTCACATAATCGAACCAACTAAATAATGTATCAAAGAATGTGTGTGAGACTGATTTAGAATGAGTAACCAAAACACATGGTTTCTTGCTCGTTCTTCTCCATCGGAATATGTATAATTTGGAAGGAGCAAATAGCTTCACTAAGAAGACTGATACTTCATACACCTTTAAAAAATTTAGTTCACGTTCAAAAGTGCCTTCAAGGGTCTTATTGAAATGCATGATTTTGGCTTTGACTTGACTCCGGTTGAGCCGACCAATCGTGCTTTTTTTATGGTGTAGATCGTGTAATGTACACTACTACTGAGATTAAATATTAGTCTGTAATGGATTAGGTATAAGCACTGATATCGGCTTGCAGCGACCGTCCACGTCTTCTCTCCACGGCGGTCGGTTGGCACTACCCGTAGCATTTACCCCTGCCCCGTGACTACGCGTGTGCGCTGCTCGAGACGACAGAGTTACCTACTACTAGAAATGTCTATACACTACCGGTCAGAAACGAGCAGGCGGATTACCTGATGGTAAGCAATCAGCGCCGCCCATAGACACCCGCAACAACAGAGGATTAACGGAGTGCGTTGCCGACCTTTCGGGGATTAGGGATTGGCGGAGAGGATTGGGTCCCCGGTAACCTCATTCACACGTCGAAACACAACGCTGTAATTTTTACGCCGGTTTTCTGTGACGCTGTGGTATCATTCGTGCTGAAGCATAGCTCTCCTGATTGATGTAGGTAAATCTATAAGTATATATCGCTAAATAACAAATTAAGAACATCCTGAATCCAGCGGTTTCTAATAAGTAAAATACAATATGTTTATTGAAATGTTGATATCGAAAACGATACCTAGGTACTACGTTTATAGAAAAGTATTATCATAATAATAGGTCTTTACCTATGAAATTGAAGTTTTGCATGAAAAAATTTAAAGGATTTTTTGATTTGAATAGCGATGAAAATGTAACACTAATCAATAAACTAATGACTACTTTTGAAAAAAGAATCCCATGTTTTTAAAACACAATTAATTAGCCTTAGCCTAACAAAAACTATCTTGATTTGAAATGGCCAGTACTGCAGAACGGCAATTTCTTAGGTAAAGACCTATTATTTTTACGTCTACCAAATACTAAAACATAGGTAGTTATAACTGAAAAAATATCTTGATAAAATCTAAAATTTATTTATATCCTGAAATCAGAAAGTATGATTACTTATATTTTAATACCCAAGTCATTGTACTTATTGAAAAATCTAAATAGGTAATTTATTTGAACTAGGAAGCTATCCAGTTGTAACCAGAAAAGCGGAAACAAGCGATAATTTAAGTGTGTTACCTAAATCAAAACGTGTTACAATTTTATAACGTTACATACAGTAAAATAAAAACAATAAAACTAAAGTAATAAAATTAAAATTGGATGAGAAAATCTTTCCTCACAGAAACGACATCGTGATATGTTGAATTTTTCATATTTTCTTCCCTTTTTAGCATATTTTTTGACGCAATGTTCTCATGTACAACTTATTCTGGACAAGAAAAGTAAGTTACTTAATTTTTATGAATTTAAGTTGTCACCGTTATCGCCATCAGTTGACTGGACAATCTCTTTACATGAGCTGCTGTTTACATGTGAACATTAACTCATGACGATACCTAAGTACGTGTGTCGCCTGGACAGTCACCGCTACCATCAGTTGACTGGACAATCTCTTTACATGAGCTGCTGTTTACATGTGAACATTAGCTCATGACGATACCTAAGTACGTGTGTCGCCTGGACAGTCACCGCTACCATCAGTTGACTGGACAATCTCTTTACATGAGCTGCTGTTTACATGTGAACATTAGCTCATGACGATACCTAAGTACGTGTGTCGCTTGGACAGTCACCGCTACCATCAGTAAGCACTAAAACATTGGTGGCAAGCTTCATCATCATATCCTATTTTTTAACACGCCCAATTATAAAAAGTTTAGTTGCGCGAAATAACTTGCTAGCATTCGAGAGATATATTATATTGAAACCTAAGACTGCAAGTTAGCGTGGTCGTCTAGAGAAAATCTCTCAACTAAAGAGAAAAACTAATTTGTTACATTTTTTTATGTAATATGGCGGCTAACGAGCTGACCTATACCTGATGGTAAGCAATCAGCGCCGCCCACGGACACCTGCAACAACAAAGTAGCCACGAGTGCATTGCCGACCTTATGGGGATTAGGGATTGGTGAGGAATTAGGGAAGGGAAAGGAATGGGCCACCGGTAACTTCACTGAAACGTCGAAACACAACGCTGTGGTTGTTTCACCCCGGTTTTCTGTGAAGCTGTGGTAATTTAGCACCGTAATATTGTCTATACTATGAGTCAGTAAGAGACCAACCGGGCGTGGAGTGGGAGAAGTCATTTAATATTTTTTCTTTCTCAAAATATGGGAGGGTAACAATATTATTGACGAACTTTTGTGTTTTTTATTTCAGTGCTAACAACAAAAATGTTTGTATTTTGGCCAAATGCGACCGTACCGTTTTATGTGTACCCTGATCATTTTGGTAAGTTTTATTTTATGAGTAGGCCGGCAAACGAGAAGAACTGGGTAGGTAGTTTCCTTGGTCAAAAATAAATTAATTCGATGTTTCAATGCAATAAAATATTGAAAAGTAACTAAGTATACTTTTATTCATCGATCGATTAATACGCGAAGTTTTAAATATTATTTAGTATTTTTTTAAGAAATAAGTAAGCTATTTGACGCAAACATACTATGACGTCATAACGCAGTGTTTCATAGAAAGTGTATAAAGTATAGTTTTTGACATTTGGATAAAAGTATTGAATTTGACTAGTTGGAAACTACCGTATTGCTTAAAACGATAGACCATAACTATCATTTGACTCATAAACATTATTTTAAGCCGTCTAAAAGGAGCAGGTTTCTTATGCCTATTTCTTATTTCTTTACCTATGTTTGTTCGCGGATAACTTCGCCGTTTATTAATCAATTTTCATTTTGTTCTTTTTTTAAGATTACGAACAATCAATGGCGATATTGAGTGCTCTAGCAGACTTCAATTTTAAAACATGCATTAACTTCTACCCTGTATTGACTGCACCCAAAGACGGTCAGCATGTTTTGACCTTTGTTAATCCTAATGGCATACGACGGTGCAAGATTAAAACTGTAGGACACTCCAACCATTTTCCACATGTAAGAATTATTCTCAATCCAAACTAATAGGTATTATAAATGCGAAAGTAACTCTGTCTGTCTGTCCTTTCTTCACGCTTAAACTACTCAACCTATTCGTGTGAAATTTGGTACAGACATAGTTTGGAACTCGAGAAAGGACATAGAATAGTTTTTGAACTAAAAATCTGCCGGACGTCACTATATCAGGCGAATATACCTAGTTGCGGGCAAAAACTAGTCTTTTATAAGTATTGCTAGCTAAAAGTAATTGAAAAAGAGTGACCATGGAGTTTCTTGCTCGTTCTTCTCTATAGGAATCAAAGTGAATGTCAAAATCTATTCCAACTAAACCATAAATAGATAATTTTGAAATGTCGAAATAGGTGGTCGTTCCAAAGTGTTTTTTTTTTAATATGTGATAGGTCGGCAAACGTGCAGACGGATTACCTGATGGTAAGCAATCAGCGCCGTCCATGGACATTAGCAACAACGGAGGAGTTACGAGTGCGTTGCTGACCTTTTAGGGATTAGAAATTTGGAGATTTTGGGATAGGAGAGGGCAGGATTGGGCCTCCGGTAACCTTACTCACACGTTGTGGTTGTTTCACGCCACCGGTTTTCTATAAGGCTGTGGTATCACTCCGGTCAAGCCGACCCATTCGTGCCGAAGCATGACTCTCCCACACTTAGAAGTGTAGATTCGAATGGAGAAGAACGAGCAAGAAACTCCATCGTTATACATATAATGTTGGGCTTGCCAACCTTCCGACAGGTAGGGTCCTTAGGTGGTGATGGATGGTAGACGTGTCAATGAAACACAGAACTACATGTTAAGGTATAGTTAAGGCAACTAATACCTAATAAGAAGTGCCAATACTATATATTTTTATCAATATTTGTTTTACAAGATTCCTGATAGGTACATTATATATTTATCAGCATTTATTATTTACATTATATATCATCGAGCATTTATTTAAGGATTGGCAGACACAAAACAAATGTGGTAACTAGTCTCGACATGTTTTTTCCCATCTAGATAATATTATAGTATGTATGTTTCAATATATCCATACTTAACATGTATTATTTATTGTATTCGTTAACTTATTTTATGCATATCTATTTATTTACGTGTAAAGAATCGTGTTTGTTTCTTCCTTTTTCTTTCCCCTTTCATTCTGTTCTAGGACTCTGTGTCCTTGCTTCGCACCAACCGCAAGAATTCTCTGCACTGCCCTATGGTTGACTGTTAGAGAATGCCTTAAGGTATTAAGTCCGCCATTCACACTGTTTGTATGAAGAAGAAATAAATAAATAAAAATAAATAAAATAAATATTTTCCAACAGCTGGTTGAACTAGGCTATGATTGTATTCGGTCTCCTCTCATTGAAATGATGATCATGAGAGCGCTGGGCCTCCCCTTCGAGCATAACCGGATGAGCAGAACTGTGTACATAGATGTCTTACTACAAAATGTTGAACCTGGTAAGATTTACTTTCTCCTTATAATTTTATATAAACGTTTTGCCATATAAATTATTTCCTAGTTATTTCTAGTGTAGACAAAAATTACTACAATGGCTATAAAAATAAGGGTTGATTAGAAAGGAGAAAATTGAGGATTGTATGAATTTTTTTTATGTGTTGTATCATAAAAAAATAGAAATTAAAAATGTTGTCTAAAAATATTAAAAAAATTAGGGGTGGACTACCGCTAACATTTAGGGCGATGAAAAATAGATGTTGGCCGATGAAAAAATTTCATCAAAATCGGTCAAGCCGTTTCGGAGGAGTACCTATGGCAACGAAAACTGTGACACGAGAATTTTATATATTAAGAAGATCTTTTGTCAACATAAAGTGGCTCTAATCCCACTGCAATTAGGCACGCAATGGTCTATACCTAAGGACTTATAATATAATCAAACTGTAACATTTTCATTTTTACAAGTTAGGTAGGTACCTAATAGGTTTTTTTAAATTACTAGCTGAGTAACGCTTACACTTGCGCTAAAATGCCGCTATCCGCGAAAAGCTCAAAAAAGAAACTTGATTTTTTAGTCTATGGCAGATACGCGCGCATTGGAAAACTGATTACTTTTTCCCGCCATTAGATTTTTTTTATTTTTATTTAATTGTTCGGCAAACGAGCAGACGGATTACCTGATGGTAACCAATCAGCGCCGCCCATGGACACCCGCAACGGAGGAGTTACGAGTGCGTTCCGACCTTTTAGGGATTTGGAGATTTAGGGATTGCGGAGGGATTGGGGGCGGGGAAGGATTGGGCCTCCGGTAATCTCACTCACACGGCGAAACACAACGCTGTGGTTGTTTCACGCCGGTCTTCTGTGAGGCCGTGGTATCACTCCGGTCGAGCCGGCTCATTCGTGCCAAAGCATGGCTCTCCCACACTTAAACAAAACATTTTTCACAACTCGTCTCGTTTTCTCTTTTGAAGTGTTTTATAAGTATAATTTTATTAAGAAGTGTGTTGAAAAAAGTCGTATGATACACGTGTTTATTGATGATTACCGCCTTCGGCTCCTCAATGCGCCTCATCGGTAATCACTAACTTTACACATTTGTACCCAATGTTTTAATTTTCCGTACCACTGAGTGAGTGTCAGACTCTTTTTGACTAAAAACAACCCCGTTCCTTCTCCTGCTCTGGGACGAGGTGGCGGTGCCTCATTGCGCTTACCCCGCAACCCCGGCTGAACATCAGCCCTATAGGGCCCCGTCTGTGGTGGTCTATTGGCTCTTTTCTTCACAGAACGCAACGCGCCGTACGCTTGGGCCTGGTTCGGGCTCCACCCTGTGCATGAGGAGCCATTTAATGATTTTCCCCTCACAAGAAAGCCCTTTTAAGCCTCATCTGGAGTGATCTATTGGTCCTAAATCATCCTACGTTTGTGGACAGCATTGGACCTGGGATATAATATAAACAAGCTGTGTATTTAATTAAATTACTGTAACAGAAATTATCGGATATCCGTAACCGCGTAACTGAACCCAATTCATTCCATTCCATTCCATTTAAGTGTGGGAGAGCCATGCTTCAGCACGAATGGGTCGGCTCGACCGGAGTCATATCACGGCCTTTCAGAAAACTGTCTTGAAACAATTACAGCGTTTTGTTTCACCGTGGGAGTGAGGTTACCGGAGGCCCAATCCTGTCCTTCCCCAAAATTTAAATATCCGAAACCGTCAACCCCAAAAGGCCAGGAACGCACTCCTAAATCCTTTGGTAGTGTGGTTGTCCATTGGCAGCGCAGAACTTACCATTGCAGAACTGCTTACCACCAGGTAAAAAGTCCGCTTGCTGACCTCTTTCATAAAAAAAAATACAAATAAAAATAAGTCCAATGCAATCGTTACTAAAAACAATTGCATAATCAACTCAATAAATACCTACATATACTTAACAATAAAGAAATTTATACAAATAAAGTCTGCGGTGATAACACAATACCCAGATACGTGTAATGTATTTAATATTTATTATTAAATATCTACAGAAAACCTGATAACGTTATCTATTGACAAATAATTTATAGAAAATGTGTGTGAAGTTGTATGTTTGTTAAAGTCATTCGCGACAGAAGAGATTTAGTTGACATCGGGAAAGAAGTAGACAGCGTGTTGTAAGTAGGGATTTAACCAATTGAAGGATGGAAGGATTGGGACTCCTGTACCTATAACATATACATATAATATAACTAGCGGACCATCCCCGAAAACCCCCACATATGTACAAAACAGCGAAATCATTAGGCCCGTTTCCGAGATCACAAGCATTTTCAAGCAATCAGCGCCATCTGCCGGGCTGATTTGTGAATCTTAACCATCCAGGGCGCCACTCAAGCCCTTTAGGAGGAGTTCAATGGCATACACACGTACAACAGAATTATATAAGTATATAAAGATATGATACGGCTCACACGGCGAAACAAAACGTAAGTGAAAGAAAGAAAGAAAGAAAGAAAAGATTATTCAGCACCAGGCACGATGCAGCATACCTATATAAAATATAAAAAAAGACGATAAAAGTGTAGTGTCACGCCGGTTTTCCGCATGGCCAAATGACACTCTCGTCGAACCGAAGCATGGATCTCCAACACTTCCTCTTCACAGATACAAGTAATAAAAGACAAGACAAAAAGGAATATTGATTTTCGCGAAAGAGTAGACTCTAAGTTATATATAATCAACTCGCTTCACATCAGTTACGAGTCACTTAAAATAGGAGTAGTAGTAGATCAGTTGCCACTAGCCAAAAAATCGATAAAAATACCTCGACCGAGGAAACAGACCCGAGGCTCTTACTTTGTCAGTTTCGAATACTCGACAAACGAGACAGCTAAAGAAAAAAAACACCAATCTAAAGCCACGGGCATTAACTAGTACACGCAAGATAAACAAAAAAAAACAGAACACAAGCGCAGAACAGAGATAAGAGGACAAATAAATCCATCAGTACAGTGAAAACGTTAGCGAAAACAAGATGTCGGATCCTGAATTCAAATTGTACTCAAACGTATTTATAGAAACGAATATACAATGCGTTGATTACGATGCCGTTATCCTCATTCTATATCCAGAAGATCTAAGTGTGCCCTTGCCAAGACACATCGGAAGTTTTATAGAGAAGATCTCCAAGGTCGACAAGCATATCCACAAAGCTGCAACCGTCTGGAATTGTGATTATGTATCTGGCGGCAGACTGGTCCTGTCTCCAACTGGGAAGATTTCACCTTACCATGACGCCAAGGTTGTTCGAGACGCTGCGTTCAAAGGTATGACCAGAGCGCTAGAAGCTGGAGCAAAGAAACCGCTGCTTGTCGTTCAGAATGTCGTCAATTTTCCTGATGGACAGCTTGTATGCATCCTGGGAGCGCTAGAAGCTCTGTACGTACCCTTACAAACAAGAGAACGGGACGCACCGAACAATTTCTTAAGAATCGGCTTCCATTCTGATGAAATATTAACCGATCGCTTTGAGAAAACAGTCCGCAACGCGCTTGCTCTGGAAAAATCAAGAATTTTGACTAGAGATATAGCTGGATCCGATCCTGAGAGAATGACTCCTGCTAACATTGTTAACTATGTCAAATCATCCTTTAAAGCTGATAGCAATATAACGATCAAAATAATTGATGATCAAGAAACAATTGCTGAAGAATATCCTTTACTAGCTGCGGTTGCAAGAGCATCATCTCAAATCGAAAGACATAAGCCAAGAGTGGTTGAACTAGAATACAAGCCTTCAGACATTACTAGGGTAACTCAAACCCTATTACTGGTCGGTAAAGGCGTTACTTACGACACTGGTGGTGCTGATTTGAAAATTTCTGGAAAGATGGCTGGCATGTGTCGAGACAAAAGCGGTGCAGCGGCTGTGGCAGGGTTCTTGAAAGCCTGTTCCATATTAAAACCACCGCATTTAAAAGTGAAAGGCGTCCTATGTCTATGTAGAAATTCTATAGGCGAAGATTCTTATGTACCGGATGAATTATTGATATCGAAAAGTGGAAAAACTGTTCGTGTGACCAATACGGATGCTGAAGGGAGATTTGCGATGGCTGATGCATTGTTCAAGATGGGAGTTTTGGCTGAGAACGAACTTAATCCACATTTGTACACAATTGCTACTCTGACTGGTCATGCTAGATTATGTTACGGAAATTACACAGCAGCTCTCGATAACCACAGCGCTAGGGGAACTAACCACGCAACGGCTTTACAGTTTAGTGGATCAAGAGTCGGGGAAGGATTCGAAGTGTCCTTCATCAGACCTGAAGACTTAGCAGTCAATAATGGCAAATGCAAAGGCGAGGATCTAGTTCAGGTTGATATGGAGGCAAAATGCCGTCATCACCAACTAGCTGGAGGGTTTTTGATCAAAGTTGGAGGTTTGGAAGATAAAAATATTAAGTATACACATTTGGATATTGCTGGTGCAGCCGGAACGTCGCCTTCTGAACCGACTGCTGTGCCAATTTTGAGTCTGTGCCACGTTCATAAAGTTTTGATATGATTTGTTTTTCTTTTTACCATGATATATATTTAATTTTGGAGTTTTCTTATAAGTTTTGTATAATTTTGGTGTTGATTTTTATAACTTTGTTTTAATTTAATTTATGTTTCATAAGTATTACATTTATAAGCGAAATTGTATCAAAATCATTCGATTCATTTTTGTGCCTAAATATTTCTTCACAAATGTATAAGTTGTTCAAAACATTTCACGGATTTTTGTTTTGTATAAAAACTATCATGTCTTCAAACTATTATCAAAATCAATCTAGTTTTAACGCGACTTAAGCTAACACTGTAATTATTTAGATTAGATAAAACATGAATTTTGATAAAAACTTTGTTATTAGTAGTCCTAATAATTTTTATGATGGATGTTTGTTATTCTCTTACGAAACAACCATTGAACGACGCACGTAAGAAATTTGGTACTGTCTGGAATAATAGATACATGTCATTTTTCCGAAATTGCGGGCGAAAGGGCTGGCTTTAATGTGCACTCTACTCTGATGACTATTAAATAAGCAATAAATATTTTAAAAGTGTAATGGGACATTTCTACTTACTTCTACCTGTTTGGCGAATCTAAAGCTGCTGTTTACATGTGAACATTAGCTCATATCGATACCTAAGTACGTGTGTCGCCTGGACAGTCACCGCTACCATCAGTTGACTGGACAATCTCTTTACATGAGCTGCTGTTTACATGTGAACATTAGCTCATGACGATACCTAAGTACGTGTGTCGCCTGGACAGTCACCGCTACCGTCAGTTGACTGGACAATCTCTTTACATGAGCTGCTGTTTATATGTGAACATTAGCTCATGACGATACCTAAGTACGTGTGTCGCCTGGACAGTCACCGCTACCGTCAGTTGACTGGACAATCTCTTTACATGAGCTGCTGTTTACATGTGAACATTAGCTCATGACGATACCTAAGTACGCATGTCGCCTGGACAGTCACCGCTACCATCAGTTGACTGGACAATCTCTTTACATGAGCTGCTGTTTACATGTGAACATTAGCTCATGACGATACCTAAGTACGCATGTCGCCTGGACAGTCACCGCTATCATCAGTTGACTGGACAATCTCTTTACATGAGCTGCTGTTTACATGTGAACATTAGCTCATGACGATACCTAAGTACGTGTGTCGCCTGGACAGTCACCGCTACCATCAGATGACTGGACAATCTCTTTACATGGGCTGCTGTTTACATGTGAACATTAGCTCATGACGATACCTAAGTACGTGTGTCGCCTGGACAGTCACCGCTACTATCAGTTGACTGGACAATCTCTTTACACTAGCTGCTGTTTACATGTGAACATTAGCTCATGACGATACCTAAGTACGTGTGTCGCCTGGACAGTCACCGCTACCATCAGATGACTGGACAATCTCTTTACATGGGCTGCTGTTTACATGTGAACATTAGCTCATGACGATACCTAAGTACGTGTGTCGCCTGGACAGTCACCGCTACCATCAGTTGACTGGACAATCTCTTTACACTAGCTGCTGTTTACATGTAGTTGTTGCCAAGGGATTATTATGAAGAGGTCAATGCTTACAGATATCGATTACGAAGTAATTTTATCTTTATTTGATATTAATTTAATCTACGGCTAAAGATAATAATGCAGATGTCTTGTTGTCAACATCGAGCTAGAACAAATAAATAAATATTATAGGTTTATAAATTTGTTTGTCTTATTTGACCTTCTTAATAACAAAAATCATTGTTCGTCGGATAACTCGGCAGCACTAGCTATACTGGTTGCAAACTGACACTTGCGTGCCTGTCTTCAGAACGGGTCCACTCAAACTGCTGTGGTTCTTTCATCAAAAGACCACTACAGAATGAACTTGCACGGTTTTCTCATATTATGTTATTTTAAATTGTCTGGACTTGAAAAGAGACTGACCTCTGAGTTTGTTTCGGCATTTCTTCTCAGAGTAGTCAGATAGGAAATGCCGGCTTCATCTAGTTTTTCACATATAAATTGACGTGTAAAAGTGCCGTTTTATGGCCTATTTGCAAAAATAAATTCATTGTTTCAAGCTACTCATTATTCTCACGCTACTATTAAAAGTGCCTTAAGTGGCTAGCCAACCCTCACTGAGATATTTGCATCTCGCCCTCATACTTTCATTCTCTTCTGCCTCAGACAACACACACCTCCTAAAGTGTAACAATAAATTCCACATCTGCTATTTGATAAATAAACTTAGTGATATTTCATCAACCCAAACCTAACAGTGTAGATCTTACAAGACCATTCAATACCTATACTACCCCTTGTGGTGAACTGTCGCAGATATTATTGGCCTACTATCCAAAATCTCTGGCTCGATCTCTCTTTTTGAGAATAACTCCAGTGTCACAAAGAGATCTCAGAAGGGACGGAATGGTTTTTTGACAGGTTTTTTAATGACAACATATAATGGTTTGTAAAACTGTAAAAATATTTACTTATAATAGATAGAAGAAACTAAATTGAATCCTTTGCAAAACTGTCGCCTTGCGTCTAAGAAATACTTCAAATACAATACCTATTGCAAAGAAAGTTGCGAATTCGAACCGTGAAAAATAACAATGTGACTTTTTCCGTGTGTACTTTCTGAGACTATTATTTAGACTTTTATGTCAGTATAAAGGAAACTCTTACTGACTAAAAACCCCCGTTCCTTCTCTTGCCGAGGTCGCGGTGCCTCATTGCGCTTACCCCGCAACTCCGGCTGAACATTAGCCCTATAGGGCCCCGTCTGTGGTGGTCTATTGGCTCATTGAGGCGCGCGCGGAACGCTACGCGCCGTACGCTCGGGTCTGGTTCTGGTCGGGCGGCGAGCTACCCTTACTCGCCGTCTGTAGACACGCACTTATGGTGGCCGGAGATCGTCGCTCGATCTCTGTCGCCCGTGAGGAAGACTGGTCTTATAAGTTCTTAGTCGTAAAACCTCCTTGAGCTAGCGTCATCATTAATTCTCCGTGTGATAAGAGGCTTTTGCTCAGCAGTGGGCACTTATATGCTGACTAGTTTCCGCCCGCAGCTTCACACGCGTCTAAAAGTAACGTTTCCTTTAATTATTTTTTAAACATTGATCTCGCGTTTCCCTTACTATATCGTAATGCAACTAAGCTTTAAGTTTACTAAGGCACTTGCATGCCAAATTTCAAGCGTCTAACTTAATCGGTTTAGATTTTTCATACAAATGGTTTTTCCGCTAATTCCCGTTCCCGTGGGAATTTCGGGAATCCCTTTCTTAGTGCTCCTCTACGGTACCTAGGCTACGCCCCTCCCAAATTTCAAGTGCCTACGTTTAGCAGTTTAGGCTGTGCGTTGATATGTTAGTCAGTCAGTCAGTCCATCCTTTTATATATTTTAGATGATGATATTAAAATTCATGATTCCTGTCCAATCCAGATGCTATAGAACTGTTCACAATGGACGGAGTGCTACCACCAGTTCTAAGGGGGCTGCCATATGACATCAACAGCGTCATGCACTTCGAAGAACGAGACTTCAGCAAGAATGGACATCGGACTATCAAATTTAAGGTTTTCTCTGATATTTTAATGTGATACGTCAGCCAACGAGCGTTACTGGACGGATTACCTGATGGTAAGCAATTGACGCCAGCCATGGACATCAGAGGGAGAGGAGTTTCCTTTTAGGGTTTCCGAAGATTTAGGGATTGGGGAGCGGAAGGATTGGGCTTCTGGTATTCTAAATTACACGGCGAAAAACAACGCTTTGGTTATTTCACACCGGTTTTCTGTGAAGCCGTGGTATTACTCCGGTCGAGCCGATCCATTCATGGTGAATATAGCTCTTGGGTCTCCATGGGCGGCGCCGATTGCTTACTATCAGGTAACCCTCCTGCTCATTTGCTGCCCTATCCAATAAAAAAAAGCATTCACTACGCTCAGGAGCCGGTTTGGGTATAAGTATTAACCGATTTTACAAAAAAGAATGCATCTCAGCTTCACCTTTATGTTGCACACTATGAAAAAAATAACTTTTAGGTTTTGAAGATAGTTTTGCCTCAAAATCAAATACATCCAAGTGGCGACTTGGCGTTCGATGTAGAGATCTAAAGAGGAGGCCTTTGTTCGTCAGTTGACGATTTACTTCAATTATATCTACCACTTAAGGGGATTAAACCTTTAGTACCTAGTTTCTTGATACCATTTCTAGATTGGTTACTTAACAATCCTATTACAGTCCTACATACTATAAACACGAAAGTTTATAAGTATGGCTTTTTTTTAATGTAATAAGTCGGCAAACGAGCAGACGGATTACCTGATGGTAAGCAATCAACGCCGCCCATGGACACCCGCAACGGAGGAGTTACGAGTGCGTTACCGACCTTTTAGGGATTAGGGAAGGGTCCGGGAAGGGGAAGGATTGGGCCTCCGGTAACCTCACTCACACGGCGAAAGACAACGCTGTGGTTGTTTCACGCCAGTTTTCTGTGAGGCCGTGGTATCACTCCGGTCGAGCCGACCCATTCGTGCTGAAGCATGGCTCTTCCACACTTAGCATGGCTCTCCCACACTGAATGTTTGTTACTCATTCATGCAAAAACTTTTTGACAGATCTGAATAAAATTCGTCACAAAGATCTGTCTGGAATAACAAGACATAGTCATATGAAAAATCTTTTTGCCTTGAAATCCACCGGCTCCACTAGTATCATATAACACAGAAACAACCAATTCTAACCTCCAAAAATTCCTTTCAGAACCCTAAAATGCATCAAAACCGCGTCGGTCTGACAGCAAACGATTTACGTAAAATAGAACTTGTATACGGTCCAGAGTGTCGCACAAGGGATCGTCAAGAGAAATTGGAAATGTGTCAGTCTTATCCCGGCCTAACAAGACGCAAGAGAGATTTAAAACCTAATGCTAATAGAAATCTTAGAGTAAACAGGAATATAACACCACCACCATCACTCTTAGCAAATTCAGAAGAAGAAAAAACACAAGTAGAATATAATACTACAGATGCGAAAACTGATGACTTACATATAAGTCTAAACGCTCTAGGAATAGCCAATGAAACAGAATATATAAAAGAACAAGTCTTCAGGGTATCTGCGTTAGCTTTGGAGAACGCTAGACAAAAATATTGTAATGCAACTGCAAATCTATCTGACGTCATTAAACCAGTTCTTAACCCTGGAAGAAAGAAAGGCAGTCCAACAGATATATTAGGAGTACTAGAAGTTGTAGCAGATTACGCTCAATCGTTAGTAGACCATGCTGTAAAGAATCTTACGACGTTCTGCGAGAATTCAAAGTCGATTGAGGAGTACCAACAGCTATGCGAATTGAGCGATAAGTCACGATGCCCCAAAAGCTATAGGTCCAGAACTGCCCCTCCAAAGACGAGACGGAGAAGAGAAGTGTCTGCCATGGCCACAGAAGATGAAGATGAAAGAGATAAAACTGTAATAGACGCTGATTCAGCAAAATCGGAAAGAGGTCATAAAAAGAAGGCAGGAAAGTATAAGACTGATCATAAAAAACCAAGGAGGTTTCTAAAAGACATTCAGTATAGGTGAGTTTGTTTTTTAAATTATTTTTAATAAAAGATGTTTTAAAAAAGCTGGGGTTTGCGGGCCAAGGCGGTGGTTTCGTTTCAAACACAATAATTTACCGTGGCCGGCCTGGAGCAGGAGAAAAAACGGAGTGGTTTTTTTATGGTAAAGATCGGCAAACGAGCAGACGGATTACCTGATGATGAGCAATCAGAGCCGCCCATGGACACCCGCAACATCAAAGGGCACGGTCACGAGTGCGTGCGTTGTGCGTTTTGGATATTTAAGGATTGGGCAGGGAGGAAGCCGTGGGACTCGCACGGCGGAATATAACGCTGTGATTGTTTCACGCCGGTTTCCTGTGAGGCCGTGGTATCACTCCCGTCGAGCCGACCCTGACCTCGAAGCTTGGCTTTCCCACACTTAGTAAAAGTCTAAACTCACTCTCAGAGAAGCCATTTGATTTCCTAAGGTGCCGTCCACATCAAAGTGCCTACTGCTGAGCAAAAGCCTCTTCTCATTTGGAGAAGGTTTGATCTTAATCACCACGCTTGCTCAAGGCAGATTGACAATTTCAAAGTTATGATTTGAAATTATAAGTTCAGGTTTCTTCACAATGTTTTCCTTCACTGTATTTCAGTAGTCTAAATAATCATAGAAAGTACATATAACTCGGAAAAGGTCACATTGGTATCATCATACCCAGACACGGAACAACAATTTGTGGATCACACAAAGTGTTGTTCCGTGCGGGAATCCAAACCGCAACACGTTGCCCAACAGCCAGTTGCCCTCTCACTGCGACAGCCATGCAGTCAGATTCGCCAGAATAATGTCGAGAGTTTAATAATAGATGGCGCCACATGTCTGTTGTCTGTCAATAATGTCAATACGAATGCGAGACGATTACTCGTTAGGGTAGCACCGCGGGTGAATTCAATGCGGTAGTTTCCAACTAGTCATATTCAATACTTTTATCCAAATGTTTAAAACAATACTTTTTATGAAGTTTGTATGAAGCAGTGAGTTGACGTGATGACGTCATAGTATTTTTGCGTCAAATAGTTTACTTATTTCTTTTATTTTTATTTATTTTGAGGAACAGCAAACAGATACATTATAAAGATTTACAACTAGTTTAACAATTTTATGTTGTGGTCATAATGTAACCCACAACGCTGTCCACAGGTAGACATACAAATTTAAAAAAAACGAGTTATAAACGCTAGGCACATTGATAGCATAGATTTCTTAAATATTAGTTAAAAAATATCTAAAATTAAGTACCTATATCGATCGATCGACGAATAAATGAAAATTTATTTGAATATTTTATTATATTGAACCGTCGAATTAATTTATTTCCAACCTACCCAAGCTACCCTATTCCTGATTGAAAGATTGTGTTTTTTCGAAATTCTTTACACTTATAGACAAAAGTATATAGGTAAAAGTCCTACTCAATTTTAAAAAGACTGTTAAAACAACAGTATTCTAAATTTGAATAAATTCTCATTTTGCAGAATCCGAGAAACTAGGCTGAATTGAAAACCCCTAAATGTCAATGAAGATATTATTATTACACATATAAAATATATATGTTTGTTTCTTTAAATAAATTAATTAAATAAATAAATGACTATCATGCAGTCTATTGACTTTTTATTTTCCTTTACCATTATAGAGGTTTACAATCGTGATAGTTTTAATACTACTTAAAATGTGGTCAGTAGAAATATAATTGAGAATAAAAAACTGTACGATTTGTGTGTGCATGATATTTGGTAGGTAATAGGCGTAAGGTCCCCGGAAAGAAGGCGCCCTCCATGCGCTCCTCATGCATGAGGATGTGGGTCCACAACCTGGCAATTACCAATGTGACTTTTAGATGTGATTTAGACACCACTGACATACGGTGAAGGTAAACATCGTGAGGAAACCTGAACTTATAATTGAGCAAGCATGGTAATTACCTAATGCTCAAACCTTCGTCGTGTGATAAGAGGCTTTTGCTCAGCAGTGGGCACTTATAGGCTGATGATGATGAGGTATATCTACACTGTCTCACATATTTTCAGAGAAAATACTCCAGACTCAGCCGCAAGCGAAGAGCTGGATGAAGATTCGAATGTATCTCTGGACAAAGCTGGTGATCCAGTCACCAAAGAGGTTGATCTAAAAGATACTGGTAAGTTATATATGAGACTAGCTACTCCCGCGTCGTTTTAACATGCTGCTCTGCTCTCTCAGATTGTAGTGTGATGTTCTATAGCCTACTAGCTTTTGCCCGCGACTTTTTTCGCGTAGTATAGTGACTTTCTGAAGATTTTTGGCTTAAAAACTGTCCTATGTCCTTTATCGAGTTCCAATTTATGTCTGTACCTCTCATACAAATAGGTTCAGTAGTTTAGGCGTGAAGAAAAGACAGACAGACAGAGTGACTTTCGCATTTATAACATTAGTTTGGATAGCCTTCCCTGATAAATGGTCCCTGTAGTCCCGGAGATTAGCGCGTTCAAACAAACAAACAAACTCTATAGCTTTATAATATTAGTAAAGTATAGAATAAAGACTTATGCGCAATGAGGCACCGCGACCTCGGCCCAGAGCAGGAGAAGGAACGGGGGGGTTTTTAGTCAATAAGAGTCTGACACTCTCTCTCTCACCTAACCCGGGGCGGAAGAAGTCATTTGATGATTTTCCCCTGACAAAAAATGGGTTCCATTTAAAATGTATAAAGATTTCGCTAGCTGCCAATTATGGGATCTTTAATTTATCAAACCCGAAGCGATCGCCGGCGACCGCTCCTCAATAGGAGCGGTCGCCGGCGATCGCTAAAGGCAACACCTAATTTAATTTGAAGAACAATTTCTTCAAATTAAATTAGGTGTTGCCTTTATATTTCTACAATTAAGTTACTTCACACTTTGACCCTTTTCCTATACTTTCCTACAGAGAAACAAACATAGCATTACGTGTACAACTATTTTAAGACTTTCTAAACAAAAAACAATCGAGTACCTAATAATAGTTTCTTTTTTTGCATATTTAACTTTTCTTATGTTTTTAACTCATCAGAATTCTCTTTGTTATACGAGAGGTAGTATACAGGTTTCTGATATGCCAGTTATATTTCAAATATCATATCATATACTAATATTATAAAAAGAAGTAAAATTTGTAAGTTTGTATGTAGGGGGTAATCTTTGGAACCGCTGGTCGGATTGCCAAAATTCTTTCGCTGATAGATAGCTACAATCTTCCTGAGTGTTTGAGGGTATAAAACATCACGCTACGATTAAATGGAGCCGAGCAGCGGATGTAGCTAGTAATTCATAAAACAACACCTTTCCTGAAATAAAAATCGAAAACCCTTTTAATTCACAATCGACCCCGGCCGCCTTAACCTCTTGTAGGTACCCTTAATCCCTCATTAGATACTAGAACAGCTAACATTAAAATCTTAAATAAAACACAACTCAATTTTCCACCAGAAATCGACACAGAAAACAAATTTAAAGCAGACGAAGAAGAAAGAGAAACAGAAGTAGAAGAAGACAAAGAAGAATTTGTAAAAGAAGCTATAAACGAAGGTCTGGACTCAATGTTAGCTGGAAATAACGACGAGGAAAATGACGAGAAAACAGCATCAGAAGAAGATGGCATAGATGCCGAAGGAAAAGATACTGATGTTATAGACGAGGTTGAATCACAGAAAGAAACAGAAGAAGTTGATAAAGAAGAGGGTCTGGATGTTGCAAAGAGTGAGGAGCAGTCAGCGAAAGAAGTTGAAGAAGAAGAAGAGATTGCAACTGTAAGACCAAAGAAACATAAAGTTCGGGAGCAAGTTGTGGATTTGTCGGTTGATAGTAATGATGAACGTGATGAGTAAGTGTTTCTTTTGAATATTAAATATCGTAATTTAATGAAAATAACGATTTAATCGGGGGAATTAACTGAGAAAAGCTCTACTGTGTTTGAGAGCCAAGCTTCGGCACGAATGGGTCGGTGGGCGGCTCGTATCTAGTGTGTACAATTACGAGAGTTTTTAAGTAAGTAAGTATGTTAGCTTGCCACAGTTTTTCTACCGACAAAAGACGCATTAATGGGTTAGAAAGCAAATAAAAATGGAACACATCTTCACATCATTAGCCTATAAGTGCCCGATGCTCTTCTCACATGCAAAAGTAACTCGGTCCGTCTGTCTTTTCTTCACGCCTAAACTACTGAACCGATTTCTGTGAAATTTGGTACAGGCATAGTTTGGAACTCGAGAAAGGGCATAGGATAGTTTTATACTAAAAATCTGCAGTAAGTCACTATTCCACGCGAACAGAGTCGCGGGCAAATGCTAATAATAGTTATATTTGAAGCGGTATAAAGTTTGCCCGGTCAACTTAATCAACATAAAATGGTGATATTACAGATACAGACCGAAAAAGAAAGAAAAGAAAGTTATAGAACATTCAAAAAAGAGGAAGATATCACATGTCAACTTGCCTAAGACTGTCAAACTGAATAAATTGAACAAGGAGTTCTATAAGGAACGTAGATGGCCCGACGGTATAGTCAGATACGTTATCAAGAAGTTACCTGGTTGTGAGTACCCAATTTTCTTTTTTAAAACCCTCTCCCACATTTTGATTTTCTCCTGTGTCTTAGGAGCGTTTACAAACATTCAAATTCACTTACGCAAGAAAGAAGAAAGAAAAAAACCATTTATTTTACACACAAATGACGCAAGAAACAAATACACACGAATCACACGAAAACAATGAAAATAAAAAAGAAAAGCGCTGCAATTGCATCACTCATGCGTGAAAAGGGGCAGCGCTCAGCATAAATGCTGTTTCTCGAGCACGCAGGCCTTTTTTGTGAAGGGAAAATCATCAAATTACTTCCAGGGTGAGGCGGGAAGCAATGTCAGACTCCTACTGACTAAAAACACCCCAGTGCCTTTTCCTGCTCCTTCTCCTAGGCAGAGGCTGCAATTACTAATTGCGCTTATCCCGCAACCTCGGCAAAACCACCCAGATCTGACAACAATTTTTGGGCCACACAAAGAGTTATTCCGTGCGGGAATCGAAACCGCGAGATTTTTCAGTGCACCCACCGTGCAGTCTATTGATTAAACCCGCGAATTTGTCCGCCTAAAATTTGATTATTGCACGGCAACACTATACCGTATCGAGAGATAGAAAAAGACTTGTTGTTAATTAATGTAGCCAATTTTGAGATGGAAATGTCATCAAGTGAAATTTATATAGAGGTTAGGATGATTATTCGTTCCCGAAAGACAAAGACAAAACAATTATGTATTTCAATTCATTTAGGAGACCCTTTATGGTCAATAAATTACCTATATATGGTTGAGTTACTAAAGTTTAAAGTTTAGGTTGTTTAGAATAAATGTTCGAATATATTAAGACAATTTCAAAAAAACAATCTTACTAGCGAACTCGTTAAAAACAAAAGTGTTTTCTGGTTGTTGCTGAGATTTTATAATCGTGAGATACCATCAAGGTTTTAGTATAAAAGTAATGGGAATCGGGAATCCAAAGAATTAGATAACTTAATGTAGTTACCACTTTCGACTATTGAAAGGCATGGCGTTGTATTACCTATATAGCATATTATTTGTTTGAATAATTATGCACCGCTTATCAGATACCAACGCGATTAAAATAAACATACTGCTAACGCCATCTAGCGGTTACGTCTCACAACAATTGAAAATGGTGACATTTTTGGCGCCAAGTTCAACTTCTCGTGAATAGTCACGAAGACAAGATTTTTTTTATATTGATGTGTTAAATAAGTAACGTTTTTATACATTGATTTTATGATTTAAAATAAATTGTTTTACTGCCGCCATCGCAGCTGCCCAAGGACATTGGACACCCACAACACCAAAGGAGTAACAAGTGCATCTATTTTAATTTGTAGGTTTTTTGGGGATTTGAGAATCGGGTATACAATAATACTAATTACTACCTCCCTACCACTAGTTTGCCCGCGTAGTATGTTGATAAAAAGCAGCCTAAGTGTTAATCCAGGGTATCACCTATCTCTCGCCGTCCGACCAGAACCAGACCCGAGCGTACGGCGCGTAGCGTTCCGTGCGCGCCTCAAAGAGCCAATAGACCACCACAGACGGGGCCCTAAAAGGCTGATGTTCAGCCGGGGTTGCGGGGAAGGCGCAATGAGGCACCGCGACCTCGGCCCAGAGCAGGAGAAGGAACAGGGGGGTTTTTAGTCCGCTCTCACCTCACCCTGGGCGAGAGAAGACATTTGATGATCTGCCCCTCGCAAGAAAAAGAGCATCACCTATATACCTTAACCAAATCGGTCCACAGCTGTTTTTGCGTGAGAGATTAAGTAATATAAGTACTTACATCGATACATTGTTACAAACTTTCACAATTGGGTAGTTTCCTATGTCAAAAATAAATTATTTCGACGTTTCAATACAATACAATATTGAAAAATAACTATACTTTTATTCATTGATCGATCGATACACTAATTTTTATATTTTTTTTAGCTAATTACTAAGAAATAAGTAAGTTATTTGACGCAAAAAAGTTATGACGTCATAGCTCAGTTTTCCATACAAATTTCATAGAAAAGTATCGTTTTTGACGTTTGGATAAAAGTAGTGAATTTGACTAGTTAGAAACTACCGTATTATATTAGGTAGGTACTAGCTACTCTCGGGCGGTTTCACCCGCTGCTCAGCTCCGTTTAGTCGTAGCGTGATGTGTATAGCCTATAGCACTCAAGAACATTGTAGTTATGTATCAGTGAAAGAATTTTGGCAATCCGACCAGCGGTTCCGAAGATTACCGCCTACATACAAACTTACAAATTTTACCTCTTTATAATATTAGTATAGATTAGTGGAACTATCAATATTAATTTTTGTTTACTACTACCTCAATCCCTCCCAGATGACCTAGAGGACCTTCGCAACAGATTAGCTGAAGTCAACAATATTTTATTGAAAAAAACTTGCGTCAAGCTCGTTGAGGTGGACTCCAAGGAGGCGAGAGGATATGACGACTACTTGGTGCTGGACAACAGCCCTGATTACGTCACTGGAAGGGTCGGAGGGAAACAGGTGGGTGGGACCGAAAATCATTCTTTCTTTTTAAGCATGTTTGAAGTTTGGTCGTGGGCAGTAACCTAACCTAACCTAACCTTTTTTTTTTTTTTTTTTTTTTTTTTAACGGGGGGAAATCCTCATGGACTTCCTCCGCCTGGGGAGAGGCGGAGGGGCGTGCCGGACTCTTACCGGCTAAAACCACCCCGGTGTCTCCTCGCACGTGCGCACGGGGCCGCGGGAATCCACATTCTTCCGCAGCCCCACACTAGTGCTGGCCCGGTCTGTCCGGGCCTCGTCTCTAGCACGGGGTAGTGAGGTGTTCGACTACCCCGTGCATCCTCTTAGAGGCGCGCGTAGACACCGCGCGCGCCTTCGCCTCGGGAACCTAACCTAACCTAACCTAACCTAACCTTGTAGCAACTCCTTTAACACTCGTAATACCAAAGGAGTTACTACAAGTGCAGTGCAATGATAACAATGAAAATGGGTGGAAGATGATTCTTAAGGTTGTATGGTATAGGTTAGCAAACGAGCAGACGGACTACCTGATGGTAAGCAATCAGCGCCGCCCATGGACACTCGTAGTACTAAAAGAGCCACTAAAAGTGCGTTGTCGGCCTTTTGAGGGTTATTAGGGATTTAAGAATTAAGAAAAGGGGGAATGGATTTGGCCTCCGGTAGCCTCAGTCACACAGCGACACACAATGCTTTGGTTGTTTTATGGCGGTTTTCTGTGAAGCAGTGGTATCACTCAGGTGGCTCGAGTAATTATGAAGCACGTGGATTGTTTACTTAATAAACGCAGACCAAACTGACGAAAAGTTGAGAAATAATCAAATCTAGAATAATATAGCTCCATCCCTCTTTCTCGCCCGGAAGATTGACGCTTTAATACGTCATGATAGGCACCGAGGTATCTAAATTGATTTTATTTCAACGACCGGCTTTGGTTCGCACGGGAGCAAATCTGATACTATATTTCTCCACTATTTAATGTATGTTATAATTCATAACAGTACCCTTCACGCTATCTATTAAAAAAAACTGCATCAAAATCCGTTGTGTAGTTTTAAAGATTTAAGCATACATAGGGATAAAGGAACAGAGAAAGCGACTTTGTTTTATACTATGTAGGTAGTGATTCTCCTATCCGTCGGGTAGATGCAAAATAATATAGGTAATATTACTGCGTTTTTTTTTAATTTTCAATTTAGTGTAGTAATCTTAAAGTTGTACGGTTTTTAATATTTAATACAGGATACATTTCAGATGTCGGTTACGCAAATTTTATTTTTAGATACAATCAACACTAGTACCTATTACAAAATCAATCTACAATAATTTTAAATGTTTAATTAAAGTATGAGTACCCTACTCAATGTCTTTCTAATTAATATAACTTCAACAATATTAATACAAATCGTTTCTACCTTCCGATAAAATAACAAAACGCGACTGTTTAAAAAAACGCTTACCGTGTGACAGAGATGACACTAAAATATCCTTATTAGAAAAGGGATAGAAATATAAATATTGAAAAGAGAAAGCATTATTTTATGTGGTCTGTGATTATAAGTGCGTGAAGGACGGAGAATTGGCGGGATTTTGACGTTAATGACGTAACGAATAGGGTTACCAGGAAAATGTATTCTGCTTTTTATGTGGGTGATTTCTTTTATTTTAGAAAATATTTTAAAATGTTGATAAATTATATGTATTTTACGAAACGTCAAAAAATGATGGTAAGCCATGACAACATGACTAGGATGTTTAGTCGTCCGCTCCTCACCAAGAAGTATGAGAGTTCTAAACTTAACATTGTGTGTAACCAAATTGACTTTATTCTAATTGTTTTATTACTTTCTAAGATTATTTAGGCATCATTCACGGTGAGGGAAAACATCGAGAGAAAAACTGGACTTATAATTTTTCTTTATCATTTTGAAATCGACAATCCGCCTTAAGTAAGAGTTTACCTAGGTTAATACTCAAACATTATCCGTGTGAGAAGAGGCGTTTGCTCAGCAGAAGCTACTTATAGGCTGATAATGAATAAAACACTATTTATTTATATCTTTGGCTAAGTTTATCACAGTAACAACATTGTGCGCCTGAAATCCATTAGCCTTTTTTGGCTTACATGGACAACTCGCCTGGCACAGCAGCCAGTTTCTTAGCTCCTGCGACAACCGTGCTATCAGGAGCAAGTATAATATTTTACGGTTCAACTTCACCTGTATTTTTTTAACTACTTAATACATCCGTGATGTAACAAAAATATTTTTAAAAGCACACCGATGGTGTTTCCGCTCATTCGTCTTCATTGCAACCTATAGCTTGGAACGAGCACAGTTTCATTGGCCTTATCCAAGAGGAAAAAACCGGCAAAGATAGCAAAGGTGTCCCCAAAATAAAACAGTGAAAAATACCGAAAGGCAATAGTTTTACCACAAAATACGCAGCCGCAGGATGGATATCTTTAACGTCCCTAACTTAGATTGATTACAATACTAACAAACGAAAAATGAAACCTTTTAATTTTGGGGACACCAGAAGGAGTGTCATACTCACTTAAAATAACCCTGCTGTTTTTTTTGCTCCGAGTCGGACCGCGGCAGTTCATTTCTCTTGACCCAGGTCGGCCATTATGTGTATTAGTGCGACTATTTACAACATAAGACAAATTAACATATCTTAAATAGCTGCAAAAACCTTTATTGTACCAAAAACTGAATTTATAATTAAGGCAAATTTAATAACACGTGCTTGCAACCCCATTCTAGTACATTCTCCTGTATTCGTTCTGTGATTGGTCAATCAAATGGAAAATTCTGGCCGCCCATTGGCCGAGTATATAAATAAGATCGGGTACCCGCCAAATTTAGTATTTTGAAAAAATCGTGTCGAAAGTGACGCACTTTGTGTGAATAAGTTTGAAAATTAATTAAATACGAAAAAAATGGCTGCGATCGGCATCGATCTGGGTAGTACGTATTCGTGTGTCGCCGTATGGTGTGGACAAAGTGAAATGATTGAAGTGATAAAAATCGAAGAAAAAACTTATAGTATGCCTGCGTATATCGCGTTTACCCCCAAGGGCCGATTATTCGGAGTTGAAGCTCGAGACTATTCAGTTTTCGATCCTGTGAATACAGTTTTCAGCGTGCAACGTTTACTTGGGCGGCGGTACGATGATTTACAGGTGCAAATGGACATGCATCTGTGGCCTTTCTCAGTGACCAGTAGAGATGGCTGGCCAGTGATCACTGTCGATGACATGGGAAAGAGGGTAACATATACCCCACAACAAATAACAGCCATCACCATTTTACACTTGAAAGAGTTAGCTGAAAAACATATCAAGACTCCAGTGACCAAAGTTGTGATCGGCGTACCGCCATTTTTTAGTGAAATCCAAAGAGATGCTATGCGGGAAGCCATTGCCATAGCTGGCCTTCAAGTCTTAAGGATAACGAACAATTGTACTGCATCAGCCATAGCGTGTAAATTATATAACGCAGAAATAAACAACGTTGTAATATACGACCTAGGCGGTTCAACGGTGAACGTGTCACTTTTGGCTATTAACGGCTCAGTTTACGAAATGAATGACAATATGTTTACCCTTAGATTAGGAGGTAAAGATTTCGACAGCCGTATTCTAGCGTATTTCGCAGAAGACTTCCATAACAAATTCAATGTATCTATTTTAAACAGTCCTTCTGCTAAAAGACGGCTGAGACTAGCTTCCGAAGAAGCGAAATGGGCTTTCGCAGATCCCGCTATTCAGGAAACTAGTATTAATATTCCTAGTCTTTGTGAAGGCCACGATTATACGCACATCCTAACAAGAGATATTTTCGAAGCCCTATGCTTGGACCTTTATAAGGATACTCTTAAATTATTGGATAAACTCATAGAAGAAAATGATATGGCGAAAACTGATGTCAAAATGATTCTAGCTGTGGGTGGTGGCTCTAAAATAACAGCAGTTAGACAGGTTTTATCTGAATATTTCGAATCACGTTTGGCAATATCTACGTGCACTAACCCGGATGAAACTGCGGCCGTCGGAGCAGCTATACAAGCCGCCATTCTCAATGGGATAACCCACAGCTCTATAAAACACTCCGTTTATCCTGATAGACTTCCAATGTCTTTAGGCATAGAAGTGTCTAGGGGTATTATGCTAAAAATGATAAACAGACATAAAATTATCCCATGTACGGCAAATAAAGAGATACCTACTACAGAGGATTTTACAACGGAACAGACAATTAAAGTCTATGAAGGCGAAAGGCTTGTTACGGAAGATAACCATTTCCTAGTTAATCTTGTTGTTGGTGACTTTACACCAGATTTGAGAGGCGTTGATAATATACTAGTTGGTTTTGACGTCGATTATCATGGGATACTAAGAGTTTTTGCAAGAAGAGCTCCTTTGGGACAACTAGCTGAAGAAATCGTTAGCCCCGAAACAAGAATGAACGCAGGACAGATAACCGAAATGCTTCAGAATCTGGAGTTAAGCCATAATGTAGATATAGTTAACAAGGATCGTTTAGATACGAGGTACAAACTAGAAAGCTTTATATTTGATGTGAAACGTCAAATTATGCAAAGACCTGAACTTTTGAATGAAACTGAGAGTCAATCTATGAGTGAAGAGTTAGACAGAGCCATTCAATGGTTTAACCTAAGCATGGATTGTCCTAAAGAGGAGTTTGAAAGGAAATTAGATAATTTGACGTACAGGTGGCGTGAAATTACAGTAAAAATATTTGATAAACCATGGACTTATAAACCGATCGCGTGATAAGTTTAAATATCAAAATTTGAATTGTGAAAGTGACATTACGAAGTTTTTTTTAAGCCGTGCCTCTATAATTCCGGTGGCTGCGTGTGTTTAAAGGAATATGAGCTCTAAATTAGTGTCGGTAAAGTGTCTTTTCAACTGTAATTGTAAGTAACGTATTTTTTTAAAGTGTTAAAACACTCGAATCTTTTAAATTTTGCTTCGTGTATTCTTATTGTAAAAAAATATCTTAAGACTTAGCCTAAGGGCTGATTTGTCAATGGTTATATAAAAGTTACCTGGGGAACTGGGGGACAGTTACAGCAACAATTTTATTCCTCAGATAACATTTATCTGACTATTGAAAAATCTTCCCTAAAAGTAATTAATGTAAAATTATATGAAGGCAAGTTCGAAAATTTAAAAATTTCGTTCGTTTTAACACTGTCCTTTAAAAATAGCATTTACCTAATGTATTTTCAAAAGCTTTTCCAATTATTACTAAACTAGAAATTGACACGAAACAAATGGATTTCAAAGTTGAAAGTCAAATAAAATACTTCTTTCGATATGTCAAAATCCATTCCTATACATTTAGGCGGCATTAAAATTTTGTATAAAATGTCATTTAATCAGAATTACTTATTTTTTGAAATCTTTATAGATTTATAAGTGGAAATAAGTAACTTTTCTAAATGATTATTCATTCTTATTGGCATTCGGTTTTTTTTTTTGGTTATCTACTTAGTTCCATACATATCGATGTCGATTAAAGTTTTTATTTTATAGTTTTCCTAAGTAATCATATACTTGACAGTTTTCTTATTTAAAAACAACATGTCTGTACGAAATTAGGTTAAAAGCGAAAAAGCTAAAGTTACAAAACCGTTACCAATCAAAACAATTTTTTTTTTGTAAAAAAATATATTTGGCGCCAATTTTGTATGTTTGTATTATCTGTGTACATTTTTTAAACTATTTGTTACGTATTTATTACATGATATTAATAATGGTTCCTAGGTAAACTTTCACAATTTTAAAGGTAATTTAGATAATAATGTATTATTCGAGTTAAAATTATTGACAATATAATTGGTTGTGACAATATGTATGTAAACCCTTCCATTTTATTGGTGTCAAAGACGTGAATTAGAAGGAAGGATATGTATTGTGATGGATTAAGCTCAAACCATTGTGATAATAATATATGACATCCTTCATAAGTAAGGTAATAATGTGATAATGTTATTAATTAAGTAATTTAGTTGTCTTTGTAAAAAAGTATTTTGTTCCTACCTTCTATAATTGAAAGATATTGTGATCAATCGAAAATGTGATAGGTACTAAGTAAATTTTAAAGTTATATAGAATCCACGATTACGTAAATATAGATAGATATTAAAATAGAGAATTAAAATCTACCTGATTTTAGGTAAATGTGGATTCTAAAAATCACTTATTGTAAGGCCACATACTTAAGTGGAATAATTATTGTCTGTTGGCACGATTTTGACGCTATAGCCATGCCAAATATTATATGGATTTTTCTTAAAAGTCAAATATTACTATAACATAAACTAGGTTAAATCGATAATTTTGTTCTTAAATTCAAATACGTAGATTTAATAGCATTTTTTTGTTTTCAATAGAAAATCATCCTTATTCATGCCAAAGACACTGAAAGTCAACTTTTTAATTGAACTAGAAAAGAATAATATATGTCAAGGCTTGTTCCAAAGTAAAATTAACCTAATGTCGTAGTGTTGAAAGTTTAAAGTTCAATCTATTTTATAAACTTTTTCTGCCTTTTCATAGCTTTAGGAATAAGTAGGTATAGGTAGATATAATTCGACCAAAAAGGTTTGTATTCAGCCACCATTTTGTAAAATGAACTCTTGTAGTTGAATGAAATTTTTTGACAAAAATCAACATGATTTGTAGTTTATAAACACGTAAAAAGACATTTTAAATATTAAATGACCTCTGAGTAGTTTTTACGAAATAAATGTAACTTTATTACCTACCTTTAATTGTTTTATTTTTATAAACACGTTACTCACTTTTTAGTAATAGAAAAAAAAATTTCAAACTTAATTTTCTTTCATAAGTATTTTTGTGTAAGCTAGATATATACAGATAGTTAGCGAAATAAACAAGAACAAGTGTATAAGAGCCATGCTTCGGCTCGACCGGAGTGATACCACGGCCTTACATACCAACGGCGTGAAACAACGTTTGTGTTATGTTTCGCCGTGTGGGTGAGGTTACCGGAGTCCCAATCCCTATATCCCCAACCCCAGTACCAACATGTACCTAAATCCTCAAAAGGTAGGTAGGTGTTAAGGGCAGCGAACTTGTTACCTACTCTTTCGTTGTTGCGGGTGTCCATGGGCGTCGCTAATTGCTTACCATCGGGTAATCCGTCTGCTCGCTAACCGACCTGAATCCATAATCTATGGAATGGTTTCTGTTTTTGACAGTAACTCCAAAGAAGTAATGCATCTCAGTCATATTCTAAACACATCAGAAACAGGTTCTAACGATGTATTGTTCCAGATCTTCGGCTGCGTGGAGCTGTTCAAGGGTGATCAGCATATACAGCACACAGCTATGATGGTCATGGCAATGCTGGGGTTCTATTTTGAGGTGTCCAGACATGATCGGGACCGTCATATTAGGGTGCATATGCGTCATATCCGACCTGGTAAGTTAAGGATCGTTATTTAATCATTTATAGCTTCATAGAAGAAAATGAAGATTTTTTGTCAGAGAAAAATCATCAATTGTCTTCTTCCGCCCAGCGTTTTTTTTGTGAGGGGAAAATCATCAAATGACTTCTCCCGCCCAGGGCCGGACGGGAGGGAGTGTCAGTCAAACCCCCCTGATCCTTCTCCTGCTCTGGGCCGAGGTCGCGGTGCTTCATTGCGCTTACCCCGCAACCCCGGCTGAACATCAGGCCTATAGGGCCCCGTCTGTGGTGGTCTATTGGCTCTTTGAGGCGCGCGCGGAACGCTACGCGCCGTACGCTCGGGCCTGGTTCTGGTCGAGTGCCGAGCTACCCTAACTCGCCGTCCGTAGATTCTTGCCCACGCTGGCCGGAGATCATCTCTTGATCCCCAACGCACGGAGTGTCGCCCACTGCGACGGCTAGGGCATGAGGACGAGGATAGATCCCTCACGCGGTCCGTCTGCGAGCGTAAATGCTTCACAGAAAGAGGAGATAGCTTCTAAGTTCCTCTCGCTCCGCACATGGCTTAAGAAAATGTAGATAAGTTGGCCTTATGCTTTGAGCATTCTCTACAAGCCTGATCTTTGGGTGATGAAGAGAAAAATACGGATCGCAGTTGCAAGAAGCCAGCAGGAAATTTAATTGAAGTGTACCACGATGCGTCTTTCCTTTTCTTTTCTTAGTCCTTTTCACCATCATACCAACAGGCAATCGGCAAAACTTCATCGCTTTATGGTGGATATCCCACTCACACGCACCAAGTGGTCCGGCTCCTCGGCTCAGGATAATCAGAACCGCTAAGGAGTGGAATTTTTTGCCGGAGTCTGTGTAACCCGAAGGGTATAACCTGGGGTATTTAACGCCTAATTCAATAGATTGCTTATGGGTAGGCGTGCTCCATCGTAAATTGCATCATTGCTTACCATCAGGCGAGATAGAAGTGTAATGGCAGCTCAGTGCAAAAATAATCATCAGCGTTGACCAAGGACATTGCAACAACACAGTCAAGACTTACAAGTGCGTTAGTGGCCTTTTTAGGTTGTTAAGGGTTTTTATGTGGTAGAACAGCATACGAGAAAGCGGATTACATGATGATAAGCAATGACCATGAACACCTGCAATAACAGAGGAGTAACGAGACCTTTTGGAGATTAGAGTTTTGGAGATTTAGGGAGGGGAAGGTTGGGGCCTCCGGTAACCTCACTTACACGGTGAAACACAATGCTGTGGTTGTTTCATGCCGGTTTTCTGTGTGGTTCACACTTGATTATTTAATTATTTTAATTCACAGAAAAGCTTCACCATTTTGAAAAGATACGCGAAGAAGCAACTTTGGCCTTGCCATACGACTACAAGAGCGCGACGCACCCCGCTTGGAAGTTCTGGCGGAAAATAGGCAAGACTGGCATATCCACAGTGGCCACGTATAAAGATCATGTAAGACGATATTTTTATTTATGGTATAAGTCGGTGACCTGATGGTAAGCAATCGGCGCCGCCCATGGACACCCGCAACAACGAGTGCGTTGCCAGCCTTTTGGGGATAACTCTTATGGGTTGCGGATATAAGGATCGGGAAGGGATAGGGAAAGGGGAGGGATTGGGCCTCCGGTAACCTCACTCACACGGCGAAACACAACACTGTGGGTTGTTTCACGCCTGTATTCTGTGAGGCCGTGGTATCACTCCGGTCGAGCCGACCCATTCGTGCCGAAGCATGGCTCTCTCACACTTAAATACTTTACTTACTAACATACAATTTAGAAAGTAGATTACGTTTACACACCACCCCTTTGAACTCTTCACCTGGATGTACACTCAGAGGCGGCGTAAGGCGTGGGTGAGGTGGGCCACACCCAACGGTCTCTCGGTCACGTTGCGGGGGCGTTACGCCTCAAGAATTTTTAGCTTTCATCTTTAGGTCGCCACAGAAAAGGGCCTCGCAAAATCTGTCTTGCCCACATTAAAATCAGATCTTGCCCCGCCAATGTGTACACCGTACACGACCCGGCTGACACAGTCACATTAGGATTTTCTCCTGTGTCGTGGGTGCGTTTACAAACATACAATTTCAGATACACATCACACCCAGACCAGGAACAACAATTTTTAATTCTCACAAAGAGTTGTTCCGTGCGGTGGTAGAATCGCGCCAACCCTGCAGCAGACTTACCAACTACATGTAGTAATGGCGTTCTCTGAAAACCAATTATTTCCTGTGGTACCTACGTCATATACCCCTGGATCATGAAAACATATCTCTAGGTAGACCCTTTCTCTGAACCCAATGTCTAACTGTGGACACTAACGAGCTGCTGAAAATAATTATCTAAAAACCCTGAAGTCTTTAATTGGTTAAGTTACATAGTAAATTTACCTATTTCGACTTTGAGCAGACGGATTACCTGATGTTAAGCAATCGGGGCCGCCTATGGACACTAGCAACACCTAAGGAGTTAAGAATGCGTTGCCGACCTTCTGGGGATAATGGTTCGGAGATAATTAAGGATTGTGCCTCCGATAACCTCACTCACACAGCGAAACACAACGCTATGGTTGTTCCACGCCGGTTTTCTTTGAGGCCGTGGCATCAATCCGGTCGAGCCGACCCATTCGTGCCGAAAAATGGTTCTCTTTCACTTTACTAATACTTACCTAATTTAAAATATTCTATTTCCTCAGGATCCTGATGGCTCAATAATGAGATCTCTTGGTCAAAACCAGGAATTACTATCGGAAGGTGACATTATTAAAATAAACAGCGTGTACGGGGTCCACTGTTTTCTAGATAAGAAAGAGTCTGAACGAATGAAGAAATCCAAACATAAATCGAGGAGTTCGAAAAGACATAAGGATAAATATGAAAAATCATAAATAAAATACCTAAATTAAAAACTCTTATTGTTGTTTGTTTTTTATTTATCTATACTAATATTATAAAGAGGTAAAATTTCTAAGTATGCATGTAGGGGGTAATCTTTGGAACCGCTGGTCGGATTGCCAAAATTCTTTCATTGATGGATAGCTACAATGTTCCTGAGTGTTATAGGCTATAACACATCACGCTACGATTAAATGGAGCCGAGCGGCGGGTTAAACCGCGCGAGAGTAGCTAGTACACAATACTGTAGTTTCTAACTTTATAGTCAAATTCAATACCTTTATTCAAATGTCAAAAACGATACTTTTCTATGAAATTTGTATGAAACTCCAAATTATGACGTCATAGCATTTTTGCGCTAAATAGCTTATTTCTTTTAAATTAGATAAATAATATCGAAAATTTGGTGTATCGACAGATCGATGAATAAAAGTATAGTTATTTTATCTGTTAAAAATTATAGTTATTTTTCAACATTTTATTGTATTGAAACTTCGAATTAATTTATTTTTTGACCAAGAATACTACCCAATAATATGGACCCACTCCTTCTTCAAGTCAACGTCAGAGTCTAGGCGTTTATTTCAAAACAGCGCAGTTTTAAAGATTTAAGCATACATAGGGACAGAATAAAATATTTATATAGTACAGACAGTCGAGTGCTAGTTTAAAAATACTGTGTAGGTACTTGCTTATAGTGATGGCAAAGATAAATTTTTAAATATAATTAATTTCAACTATATTCATATTCAGCAATGATACCTATGCCATAATAAAATTATTGTAAATTGAATGTAACATTATTAAACGGTTAGACTGAATCTGCTTCAGCAATGAGTCACCGCGGCCTCGGTCCATAGCAGGAGAAGGAATGGCGGGATTATTAGTCAGTAAGAGTCTGACACTCCCTCCCGCTCCCGCCCGACCTTGGCCGGGAGAAGTCATTTGATAAATTTCCCCTCACAAAAAAATACTAATTCATCATGTTTGCGTAGGACAGTTCGCCATTTTTCTAAAGAAAAAATTACGTTTTTCCTCCTTGGATGTTTAAGAAATCTTAGTGATTAGGTAGGTAGGTAAGGTACTAGACTCGCTGGCTAGAGTGATAGGTACCACGGCCAAAGACCACACAGAACAACGGCGTGAACCACACTTGGTTTGTATTTCGCCGTGTGAGTGAAGTTAATCCATGTAGGTATTAGTCTAAAACCTCCCAATTGTAATTTACTTTCATTTTTACCTTTTAAAAATGAAGGTATTCTCATAAAATTCAAGAAGTTCGTAAGTCACGCGCCCAAATGACGTTTATTACGCATGCGCAAACCAAAGAGTATGTAACCAGTACAAACCGGCACTGCGTTTCTACTATTGCCACAGATAATTAATAAAATTAACTGTGTTAGGTTAGTACATTAAAAACTTCTTGGTATTACCAATAGAATGTTTTTATATTTTTTGGTTAAACTTAATGTTAATTAATAAATATGAATACGAATAAAAATATGTTCATACCTACTTATTAAAATACAAATAAAACTCCAAGTTTCAAAGTAATACACTTATTTATAATTGATTTGATTAAAAAAATAAAAATACTTAGGTAAAGTTATAAAACATATGTTTCTTCATTTCTTTCTTCATTCTTCAAAGTTTTTCGTGAGACTGATATCGCTCTTACTAATTACATCGTACAGTATGATATCGTCTGCGTACGTGCGTTTTTTAAACACGCATTTTTCTATCATTATCAACGTACTGACTGCTGAAAGAAACAGAGAAGTACAACAGAAATAATTAATAACGTGCTAATGGCTGTAATTTTTTCAACTATGTACCTACATATATGTAATAAACTAGCTAGTTCCAGCAGATACCATGACTAAAAGTAGTCTATTTCTCTCTCTATGGGTTATTCCACATTATCTTGTACGTCTGAGCCGAAATTCATTAAAATCCGTTCAGTTGTTTTCACGTGAAAAAGCAACAAACATGCGCCCATGCTTACAAACTTTCGCATTTATAATATTGGCAGGATATTCAGAAGGTTAAACGTAAAAAGGAACAAATAATGTTAGAATTAATAAATACATTAAAGCACTAAAAATAAAATAGAGGGCTCCCGTACAACATGATTTGTGATTTGATTGTACGGAACCCTTGACTCAAACTTGATACTTGAACTCCTAAAAGATTTAATTATCTTTGATGTGGGTAAAAATATAAATGTACCTTCGTTATTTAATAAATTTGAAGATGTCATAAAATAGATAGGTAATATGATAAATACAAACTCGTTTGTTCAAAAAACGTTGCTTATCAAAGCAGTTTTGTTTTTCTTAGTCTGTGGATTGATAGATTGGGCCTCATGTAACCCGTCACGCAGCGAAACTAAACGTTAACTATGCAAACGCACTAATGTACCTTGGCCCTGGCTTGGAATAGGAGAAAGAACAGGGTAGTTTTTTATCACCTAATTATGAGTCTGAAACTACCGCCCCCAACCAGGGCGGGCGAAGTTACTTAATAATTTTCCCGCCTCCAGAAAAGAAAAGTTTCCGAGGTATCATTACTTTTTGTGGAGGGAAAATCATCAAATGACTTCTCCCGCTCAGGGTGCGGCGAGAGGGAGTGTCAGACTATTACTGACTAAAAGCCCCTTCGTTCGATCACCTGCCCCAGGCTGAGGCCTCCATATGTTATTGCGCTTGCCTCACGACCCCGGCCAAGCATTGGCCATGTTAGGCCCCATTTGTGTTGGCCTATTGGCTATTTGAGTCGCGCGCCTTGCTCGCCGACTGTAAACGTAGTGGTTACATAATACTCTTTGGCCGACTGTAGACCCGTGTTTACGGTGGATTTAGTACCTACCTAAGATTAGTGTACTAACCAGGTCTCTGAACAGTGGTAACAGTCATTCTTTCGATTTTATGCTCCTCTTTCCAATGAAAAAACATTTTTCTTATAATAGCCACGACCAAGGCTATCAAAAATATACTTAAACCGAAAAGTATTGTGTACAAAGCCATTCTGTAACGTCGATAATGTTTGGTAATACATTTTGTTGTGATGTTTCTTTATTAAGATAGTTTTTATCTATTTATTGCTATTTTCTTTGACATGTTTTTGTTTTGACAAATGTACGACTTGATGTGAAGTGTTTACGAATTTATGACACAAGTAAAAAGGTTCGGTGGTATGAAAACTTTTTTATTGTGAATAATTTTATTTATTTTAACGTTTTTTTTTATTAAATAGGTATAGTTCAGGTACCTGCTGGGTTACATCATAGAAACCTAAACTTTTTAATTTAAAAAAATATTAATTTTTAATCGTAAGTTAAACAACAATACTTACAACAAAACGCTTATTGATATTCTAATAAAACAACAAGTGTTATAATTGTAATATGAGATGATTATAAACTACTATAACCATAGCTATAGGTACAGATTTATCAAATACAACTTTAAATTATTTACTTATTTTTCAATCCCATAAACATTTTTAAACGGTTTTATTTTTAGGCTCAATACAATAACACTGCCGCTTTCACTGCGTTTTATGTAGCAAAAAAAAAACCAGATATCTATGGTACCGTGGCGCGAAATTATATTTTTTTGTTTACTAAGTTATATTTTAATCTGCGTAATTATTTGTATTTAAAATGAAATTACAATAAAACATGTTTATTGCATTGGATATTGAGAAAACATAATGAGTTTCGACGATTATGGTGAGTAAAAGTTTTATAAACACACAAAAATACCTAAAGTTATATGAATATCGTTCGAAGTTCACTGATCAAAGTTTATACAAATAAAAACCTGTTTGGCAATAGGTAGTCTATTTTAATCTTGCATTACCAATCACCAGGGCAAGTAAAGCTCGGTCTCTGGAAATTCAGTAAAGAAATATTTCGAAACACAAAAATAAAAACAAAACACAGCCAAAAGATTATTTTTCTTTCATCCACATACTTCATGTCGCATCAAAAGTGCCCACTGCTGATCAAAGGCCTCTCCTCACACGGAGAAGGTTTGAATTTTTATCAAAATGCCTGCTCAAGGCGGGTTGGCGATATTAGAGATTATAAGTCCAGGTTTCCTCACGATGTTTTCCTTCACCGTTTGTCAGTGGTGTCTCAATAAACTTTAAAAGAACGTAATGCATATAATAACTAAGAAAAAGTCAAATTAGTCCCGGTTTCAGGAAAATGAGCAGCCGGATTACCTGATGGTAAGCAATCAGCCCATGGACACCGTTGTTGTAACGGAGGAGTTATGATTGCGGTGCCGACCATTTGGGGATAAGGGTTGTGGAGATTTATTGAGGGATTGGGGGTGGAAAGGGATTGAGACAAACATGGACACCGTTGTTGCAACGGAGGAGTTACGAGTGCGTTGCCGACCATTTGGGGATAAGGGCTGTGGAGATTTAGGGATTGGGGGTAGAGATATTGAAACAAATACTCGACTTAATAAACTAAATTATATTATTTCAGCAAATCACATATACCAAAAACATCGTTTAGCAATAGCTTTATCTCTAATAAGGATAAAACCAAAAAATATTACAACGAAAGATTTTTTAAAACAATTAAAATCTAAATTTGGTGATAAAATGGTTGATGACGATGATGTGACAGTATGCAGTGATGATTTTTTGATGGACGATGATAACGATTCAAGGGACAGTCAAACTATATTGAAAGATTTTGATGAAGAGATCATTGGTCATCAGATTTTTCTTAATGATGTTGATGAAGTTGAGGTTGGTGGTTTTTTTTTCATGGAATAAGTCTGCAGACGTGCCTCTCTGGCCGCACAAGTGTGTGTAAAAAAGTTCCGTAGACTTGCAAACTGCAAAGTAAAGGATTACCTGATGGTAAGCAATCAGCGCCGTCTATGCACACTCGTAACACCAAAAGGCTTACTACAAGAGCGTTGCCGGTCTTTTGTGGGTGATAGGGAAAGATTTGGGCCTCCAGTAACCTCACTCACACGGCGAAACACAACGTGTCGTTTCACGCTGGTATTCTGTTAGGCCGTTATATCTCCGGTCGAGATGGCCTATTCGCATTGAAGCATGACTCCTCTACCACTAAATTATTTTAGTGGTTTTTGCTACATCATCGATTTAGTCAAAATGACATTGGTAGGAACGTCTGAAAATCTTCATCTTTAGGTGACAAAGATACCTAAATAACGTTGATTTTGTATGTGATGGAACGGCAAACGAATGGACGTATCATCACCTGATGGTAAGCAATCAGCGCCGCCCATGGACACTAGCATCAAAGGAGGAATTACAAGTGCGTTGCCGACGGTTTAAGAGATAAGGGGGCTAACCATGACGTTCTAAGTAAGGTTGTTTTAATCATACTTCAGCGTGGGTAAAAGACAGAGCTAAATAAATTGTATAAACAGTCTTACTTTAAATGTCATGGTTACCCCCAAGGGCTTTGGGGTTTTTGGGATTAAGGGGGAAGGATTGGGCCTCCGGTAACCTCACTCACACCGTGAAACACAACGGTTTCTGTGAGGCCGTGGTTGCATTCCGGTCGAGCCCAAACACTCCCACACTCAAATGCCTTGCAAAGTGTCACGGGCATCAGCACGATTATCGCACGTAACAAGTCTTTGTGCAATCCACATATTATTGTTCCGTGTATGGTGTATATGTGAAATCCTATGATTGTAAACGACACACGAGAAATTCATAGAGTGGGGCAATTTTTCATAAACTGTCACCATTCCACTGCTGTATCTATATCTTAATAAATCAATAAAATTATCTTTTTCTCTTTTTAGCCACTTCACAGAATTTATAATAATTCACAAACAACTTTCAAAGAAACTGCACACTCAAACACTGAAAATGTTACAAAAACTAATACAGTCGATATAAAAATTACTGAAAAAGACAAGAACCTAAGTAAAAACTTAACAACTCAAGATTTAAATGAACCTAAAGAATTAAACACAGATGTTATAAGCACTAATTTTGATCTTAACGCTAGAATGGAACTCGGTGAAAAATATCACAAAGATTCAAAAGTTGGAAACGTTAATGATATTTCAAAAAATGTCAATGTAGATACAGCTGCAACGTTTTACGATTCGCAGAAAACCCAAATCTACTCAGTTCATGGGTACAGTCAAAATTATACGCATTACAGTCAGAGTCAGAATAATGTTACGATTCCCAAACAGTATTTATACCAAAACAGGAATAACACTAACAGAATGGATGCCACTGATGTTGAAACTCAAGAAAATTCTGAAATAGTCAAAGAAAATGATGGAATTCATGAAAATTTTAATAATGACTGTGAAGTCTGGAATTGTAACAATGCCATTACTGAAGAAAGGATTACGAAAATAGTTCCAAATAATAATATAGAAGACAATGCATTTATAACTCAAGAAAATAACGATATATTCATTACGAATGACAATAATAAATATTCGGAAACAAATAAAGAACTAGTTGATCATCAAAGTCAATATTCCCAAAATATTGACGAATATTTTAATGAAATGCAAAATGTTCATAGTGATAAAATAACAGAAATAATAAATATGGATGTTGATGATAATGAAGAAAATAATCCTAAAAATACGATCTCAAATTCGATTTCGGAGAACACGGCGAGAAATGACGGAAAAGCAAAATTTTATAAAGTTAATCTTCACCATTTTAGAGACTTTAAGGAGGGCCTTTTGACAAATGAAAGTGTAGACGTAATTCCGGTAAAACATGATGAAAATTTTGAAAAATACTATACAAATCCTTCTCAAAATAAAGATTTGTCTGAAAGCACTGCCAAAAATGTCCATCAAAATACAGATTTTACAGACAATATTAATACAAATAGCACTGAAGAATTTCCCTCAAATAGAACAAATCTTCTTCGAAACAAGGACTTAACAGAAGAATACAGAATAACGGAAGAAGATTACGATTCAGAAGAGATAATTTCGTTTAAAGTTCTAGAAGAGTTTAATAAAGTCAAGCTGTTCGTAAGGCGACCGAATAGAAGAATGTCGTGTGATAGCTATTCTTCTGATTCGGGGTACAAAAGCGATTCACAAAGAAGTAACCGGAGTGGTAAAAATAACATATTTTCTATATTAATTTAAGTTTGGAAGAACCAAGCTTTGCCTTGACAAGAATGCTACCACGGCCTCACAGAAAACAGACGTGAAACAACCACAGCGTTGTGTTTCACCGTGTGAGTGAGGTTACCGGAGGCTCAATTCTTCCCTCCTTCATCCCTTCTCAAATCCTAAAATACCGGCAAAGCACTCATAACTCCTCTGACGTTGCGGATATCCATGAACGTCTCCGATTGCTGACCATCAGGTAATCCGTCAGCCCGGTTGCAGACAGACAGCAGACATTACAAAAAAAAAGGTCACCCCTAACAGGTAACACAAAAGTGCGTTGCCAGTTGACGGCCTATGGTGGGATATTTGGGATTGAGGATTGGGGATTTGGGGAAGCAAATTAAAGTCTTTATTGCATCTATAGTGCACAATGATGGACTACAGTTTTAACAGATGTTCCAACTATAAGTATTAATACCGAGGGTTTCGCACATAACCCCACATCTGACTTCTAAGTCTCACCTCACTCACAAAACACAACGGCGAAACACATCGCTGTGGTTGTTTCACTCCAGCATTCTGTGAGGCCGTGGTATAACTCCGGTTGAGCCGACCCATTCGTGCCGAAGCTTGGCTCTCTCACACAAACCTAACCTATGATGATAATGGCGATCCCACATTATTTAATTTTCATATTCTTTCAGCATTACAGCTATCAGGAACTTGGCTAAATCAGTCCGGTAGTTGTTTGTTCCATTATCTACTGCAGTGCCCTCTAGTGGCGTCTACCAGAGATATAACAAGCGAAATTGCACAGGTAAGGTTAATGCTCAAGCAGAATAGGGCACCGCGGCCTCGGCCTAGAGCAGGAGAAGGAACGGGGGGTTTTAGTCAGTAAGAATCTGACACTCCCTCTCGCTCCACCCTGGGCGGGATAAGTCATTTGATGACTTTTCCCTTACAAAAAAAGGGTCAAGGTTAGAAATATACTTGCGTGTCGTGACGTGTCGTTTCGTAATAGAATGCGTCACGGCAAAACATCACGAATTTCATCTCAGTACTAGCTACTCTTACGGTTTCACCCGCTGCTCGGCTCCTGAAGATCGTAGCGTGATGTTTTATAGCCTATAGCATTCAGGAACATTGTAGCTATCTATCAGTGAAAGAATTTTGGCAATCCGACCAGCGGTTCTAAAGATTACCCCCTACATACAAACTTACAAATTTTACCTCTTTATAATATTAGTATAGATCTCAATGTAAATAGTGCATCCTAAGAAAGGGGGCGTGAGGAAGGGAGAGGACGGGTGCCAAGGTCTGAATTTGGAGTATCCTGCCTCCTTTGGTGCAAGCGCCATCGTAAATACTAAACTATTTTTCAGTCCAACAATAAAAAAAAAGTTTTTTCCAGGTATTAGGTGAATTGATTGACAAATTGCATGATGATGAGAAATATCCATCGTTTTTAGAAGAATTGTTGGAAACTATAGATGGAGAATTGGGACAAGTCTTCGAGGGGGCAAATAGTGAAGAAAATGAGGTGAGGTTTTTTTTGTGATTGGAAAATCATCAAATGACTTTGGAGAGTGTCAGATTTTTACTGACTAAAAACCCCCCTGTTTTTTCTCCTGCTCTGGGCCGAGGTCGCGTTGCCTCATTGCGCTTACCCCGCAACCCCGGCTTACATCAGCTCTATAGGCCCCGTCTGTGGTGGTCTATTGGCTCTTTGAGGCTCGCGCGGAACGCTACGCGCCGTACGCTCGGGTCTGGTTCTGGTCGGGCGGCGAGTTGCCCTTACTCGCCGTCCGCAGACCCGCGCTTACGATGGCCGGAGATCGTCCCTTGATCCCCGACGCCCCTAGTGTCGCCTGTTGCGGCGGCTGGGGCGTGAGGAGGAGGATTGCTCCCCCACGCGGGCCACCTCCCTCATTGCGAGCATAACTGCTTCACAGAAGGAGGAGACGGCGTCCCAGTTCCTGTCGCTCAGGTTACATAGGCTGCATGCCCAATAAGGTACCGGCCTCGGCCTAGAGCAGGAGAAGGAACGGGAGGTTTTTAGTCAGTAAGAGTCTGGAAACTCCCTCTCGCCTCACCGAGGCCGAGAAAAGACATTCGATAATTTACCTCACTCTAATACTGTGCAACGCTTCGCGGGCTCGATGCCCACATGGAACAACTCTTTAAGTGATCCTCAAATTACTCGACGATCTACTCGACCGAAGTAATACCACGGCCTTACAGAAAACAGGCGTGAAACAACCATAGTATTGTATTTCGCCGTGTGAGTGACGTCATCGGTAGTCCAATACTGTCCCTTTTTTTTTTTTTTTTTGGTGTCGGGTTGGAAAATCCTCATGGAGACCCACCGCCCTCGGGGTAAGGGCGAAGGGTACTGTCAGACTCTTACTGACTAAAAACCAACCCGGTGTTCCTCCAATAACCCATGTGTCGGAGGGGCGGGTATCGCCGAAGCATTCGTCGCAACCCCCCGACGGGTATTGGCCCGCCAGATGGTAAGGCGGGCCCCGTCACCCACTGCGGCCGTCACCCCGACCGCAGGACTCCACTATGAGGCGCGCGCGGAACACGGCACCGCCGCCTCGAGGCCTGCTGCTGGTCGGACGACTAGACGCCCCGAGTCTGTCGTCCGCAGGCCGCGCCCTACGGTGGCCGCAGGTCGGCCACTCTATGACGTCTAGTGCGTCTGCTGCGGGAGGGAAGAGAGGAGGCAGCCTCTCTCTCCCTTTCCGCCGCCTCCTTTGCGAGCATCACAGCCTCGCAAAAGATAGCGACGGCACTCCACCCTGACTCGCTCCCGACCATAGTAGACACTACAGCCGGAAGCGAGAGATTTCCCGCAGCACCTACGGCCGCGACCAGGTCACGGCGCTGCTCGGCCCAAGCTGGACATTCCGCCAACGTATGCAGCGCCGTATCGTCGCGGCAATTACCACAATGGTGGCACTGAGACGTCGGCTCCCGGCCTATGCGACACAGGTACTTCCCGAAACACCCGTGTCCGGTAAGCACCTGCGTCAGCCGGAAGCTGAGGGCGCCGTGGCTCCTATTGAGCCACTCCTGTAGAATTGGCCTTACCGCCGCTATAGCGGCGTGCCCCGCCGTGGGTTGCGCTAAGCGCGTCTGCCACTCCGCCACTAAGGCCTGGCGGAGTTCTGCCCTGCGTGCCTCAACCTGTCGAGGCACCAGGCGCTCGCCCCGCTCGACTGCCTCCGCACGCCACCAATAGAGTGACGCGAGGAGCTTTGCGTCGAGGTCCCAGGGCGGGGATCCGGCTAGGAGGCTCGCTGCCTCAAAGGAGATCGTACGGTATCCCCTTATTATCCTGACGGCCATCGCGCGCTGTGGCCTTCGCAGCGCAGCGATGTTGCGAGCCGTCAGGGCTCCCGCCCACACTGGCGCGGCGTATAACGCCATCGACCGTACGACCCCCATGTAGAGCCTCCGGGAGGAGTAGATGGGCCCCCCCTGGTTGGGCAGCAAGCGCGACAAAGCAGCAGCGGCGCCCATCAACCGGGGGGCGAGCCGTGTAAAGTGCGGCCCGAAATTCCACCGACTGTCGAGAACGAGTCCGAGGTACTTCATCGTGGACTCAACAGCGATGGAAACCCCTCCTACTATGATGCTGGACCCCTGAGGCGGCTTCATCCTCGGCCCATGAAAACACAGGGCCTCCGATTTGTGCAATGCCACCTCTAGGCCCAGCCGCCGGATCCTACCCACGACGTGCGCGACACCAGCAGTCGCGCGTATGGACGCCTGCCGGTACGACTTCCCACGCGCTGTAACTAGCGTATCGTCGGCGTAACAAATGACGCCGACGCCGTGGAGTAGCGCACCGCGCAGAGCCCAGTCGTAGCCAACGTTCCACAGGAGCGGCCCCAACACCGAACCCTGCGGAACGCCGCACGACGTCTCTCGCCGACCCCATCCTTCTCGACCCGGGTACACCACCGACCTGTCCGACAAATAGGCCCCGACAATGCGTTGGAGGTAGCGCGGCACCCCGTGATACCGGAGTGCCTCTCGGATGGTACTCCAGGGCAAGGTGTTGAAAGCGTTAGCGATGTCGAGCGACACCGCCAAGACCACCTCACCCCGGGCGACTGCCTCCTCTGCCAGGACCCTCACGCGCATGATCGCATCCACTGTGGAGCGCCCCTGGCGGAAACCAAATTGGTTGTCCGCCAAATCCGGCCCCACCCTGGTCATGTGCTGGACGAGGCGGCCGGCAATGATCCGCTCGAAGATCTTACACACCTCGTCCAGTCCAATACTGTCCCTCCTTTATCCTTAAATCTCCGAAAGTCAACTCGGCAATAAGTTAGCAACGCACTCGTAACTTATCTGGTATTGGCCCATGGGTGGCGCCGATTGCTTACCATCAGGTAATCAAAGGTCAAAGGCCTGCTCGTTTGACGTCCTATCACTTAAAAAAAGGAGAAATCCTAATATGGGTTTAAAAAAATAGATAGTGCTACAGTGGATTGTAAACAATTGGGTAGTTTGCTAGGTCAAAAATAAATTAATTCGACGTTTCAATACAATAAAATATTGAAAAATAACTATACTTTTATTCATCGATCTATCGATACACTAAATTTTAGATATTTCTTAGCTAGTTTTAAAGAAATAAGTAAGCTAAGTATTTGACACAAAAATACGATGACGTCATAACTCAGTTTTTCACACAAATTTCATACAAAAGTACAGTTTTTGACATTTGCATAAAAGTAATGAATTTGACTAGTTGGAAACTACCGTATACGGCCTAATTATTAATTTCATATTAACTGACTAAAATTCTTTTGCAGTTTTTGAAAAAAGACGAGAGAATCCAAAGGATTTTACTTCTAAACAAATCTATACACATCCAAGCGCATACGATAGAAAAAATAACGAAAATACTAGAAAAATTCCATGATAATATTACACAAATCGATTCTACATACGAACTTCAAAACATTGACGAAATAGAAAACGTATCATACATATTCCATTTATTAGAAATTTTATTAAAAAAATACTTAAAAAACAAAAAAAATGACAGTCAGTCAGAGTCAACGACTCAAAATTATTCAAAGGAAGACGAGAAGATATTCAAGAAAAGCACAATAAGCGATATATGGCGGAAAAAGTGGAATCCGAGTCAGAAAAAAATCGAGGGTAGTCGTGAAAAAAAGTGTGCATTAAAAGTGTGCAGTGATGTTTTGAATAAAATTGTAGTCGACTGTGTTAGTAGCTACAGTTTGGTCGCTTATTCGGCGCTCAAATGTTTTAATTCGATGCAAAATTAATAAAAAAATTGCATTTATGACATTGTTTTACTAGATATCTACTGCCGATTTCACCCGCTACTCAGCTCATAGCTTGATGTTTTTTATAGCCTTCTTCAATTCGAACCAGTAGTTCCAGGGATTAGTATGCTTTCAAAGAAAAACTGTTAAGCCTTTTTGCTTAGCAAAATATTTAGCTTTAAAATATTTTTAGTAGGTGGTAGTTATATGTACATGTCTCATACCTATACCTACCATTTTGAATTTGAATTTATACGACTCAGGCTACACGCTTAATTAGTCATTAAATCAAAGACCTGATTGACTAGCTGTTTGAACGACTGAATTTCTCATTAATAAACTAGTTCTAGTTCAAGGATGAAGGGATTTTTAAGAAAAAAAGAAGTCACGAATGGGTCGGTTCAACCGGAGCGATACCACGGTCTCTTAGAAGACCAGCGTGGAAAAACAGCGTTGTTTTGTCGTGTGAGCAAGGTAACTGAAGGCCCAATACCTTAATGGCCGTCACCGCACTTCCAACTCCTCTCGTCTTGTAGGTTTGGGCAAGTATTCGTGCAGGCAAGTTTTGTGGATCGTGCAGAACCTAACAGTAGGTTTTTAAAACTGTTTCATTTTAGTAACAGCTCAGTATGAAATCGAGCCATATATACAGCCATAGGTCGGGTTTGCGGACGTCGAGTAAGGGTAGCGCGCCGCCCGACCAGCGCCAGACGCTTGCCTTATAGAGCCGTCAGAATAACAGATAGGGCCCACTAAGGCGAGTCCAACCGGGAGTTGCTGCTCCGAGCAGGAAAAGGAATGAGGTGGCTTTTATTTCAGTTCAGTAGTTTTTAGTAGTGTGGGAGAGCCAAGCATCGGTACGAATGGAGTTGGCTCGACCGGAATGATAGCAGAAAAACCACAGCGTTGTTTCGTTTTGAAGTGGCTGGAGGCCCAAATCTTTTCCTGGGGAGGGAAAGTATTTAAGCCTTTTTCAGTAGCCCTATATCTCCAAATGGCTGGCAACGCATTCGTAGCTCCATCGGCGTCTAGTCTAAAGTCAAAGATTTATCTCTAGAGATACCAGTGGATGTTACATTATGGACTGAAAATATGAGCCTATCTGAAGAAACATAGAAAGCTTAATTTAAAATAAAAAAAACAAATAAACGAACTAATTACAATTTTATTTATCATACAAATTAACTTACATTACTTTTTTCTCTGGCAAACCTAATAATTTTCTCACCGATTCTCCATATTTCCTTACCGTATCAACACTTTCTCCATCATTCATCAAACTAGACACTGCTTCCTTATATTCTTCAGCATTAGGAATAACGGACACATCAAAACTCCTATACTCATCTTCAGATAAATCTTTGAATTCATTCTTTGTACGCATGTACCAGTTAACTAAACTCTTTTTCGAAGCATTGTTATTCCATTCGTAGTACTCCATGTCTTCTTCGGTTTTATCCTTTTCCCACTCTTCCACATTCCACGCTTCATGATAACACGCAGTCAATAAATAATTCACATAATCCAAATTCTGAGCTCTGACTGGACACCGGTCTGCGGTTATCGTTACAAGATCACTTTCCTTGTCATATCGTTCTCCCACTAAACGGATAAACTTGTCTCTTGAATGTTTATCTAGTTTTAAATTTGATAGTTTGAAGCGGAGTGTTACGATTCTTGCTAAAGGATTACGGATGGATGGGCTGGCATGGCAGTAATCGGATGTAATGACCTCAACTGGATAGTGTTTTTCTATAGCTTCTTCGGAGTTTAATAGGCTTGGCCATTCAGTACAAAACTGTTTTAAAGCTTCACACTGGCTCTTGATGACAGGTGGTGTTAAATGCAGGAAGTTAGGTATTTTCATCAGTTCCGCGTTAGCCTTTTTGCCTGGTGGTGCTTGGCCTTTAGGTACGTAGCCCTGACGAAGTGGTAGCGGTACCGACGATGGATGAAATGTCTTTGGTCCAGGCCAAACGTTGCCCCATTTCTGAAATAAAAGATTTCTATGATTAAAAATTGGTTTTGGTATTAATTGGAATACTATTCAAATTATATTTATTTTTGCAAATGTGAGGACTTTGACGAAATTAAATTAAGCTCAATGAGAGAATGGATAAAAAGGTAAAAAGGCTTTATGAAATTTTTGGCCCGAAACCAATTTCGTCGACCGCATCGTCACTTCCCATCAGGTGAGATAGCGGTCAAGCGCGAACTTATAGTCAATAAAAAAAAACTCCCATCATATGTATAATCAGTCATGGAAGAAATCACTGGAATATAACGATACGAAAACGACGATACGAACGATAGAAAATTAAAATACTAATTTGATCTGTGCATACTCCACAACAATTAAATAACAAAGTAACATATTGTATGTTTTTGAGAATTATTGTTATTCTCATTAATTGAATTATTTATATGGAGTGCCTTATCACACCAAATTGCGATATTGTTAACATTTAAGTATTAGCTTTTTCATATTTTGGAACTCTGCACTTTATAATGAGCACCTAGCTTTACTGGCTGGCTACTATGGTTTTGTTGAAATAAATGACTTTGACTTTAATATTTCTATTACTGTCCTTTACTGTCTCTAACAAAGCATATTATTTATATTAAATGTTGTGTACCAAAATAATTTGACTTCAGATTTATGTACTATATACTGTCTTAATTGGGATATTATTAATAATTAAATTATTAATTATTCTTTAATAAGTGACAATAAAATCAGAAACCAACTCAAAGGTCCCCAAGAGGTTCCGAGGTACCCGAATACCCGATCTAAGTGGGCACAGAGTGAAAACTTTGCTCAATACATATATTGCCATAGCAATAGGTTAACCCTATATCCCATAGAATTCATGACAAAACTAGTGAAAAGCACTTATGGCTTCGGAGATTAAGAGGCGGAGATTATGTTTAGAAAATAATTATACGAATTCAATCGAAAAATATTTGTGTTCATGGAACGAAAGTAGTCCATCAGCTGATGACGAATAAATAATGTTTTAAATAATTTACCTGGTCTAAGGCCATTCTGTCGGCTCTATCAGGTTGTATATCAGTCCTACGGACGACTCTCCTTTGCATTCTATCTTTCTTTTTCAAAATATCGAGCACCCTAAACTCTTGTTCTTCTTCATCATCTTTTTTCATCACGCTATCGGCTGTTGTCGAATTTAAGCGCCATAATTTCACATTATACACAGTCGCCAAGCTGTTTGGCTTGTAATTTCTGATAAATAAACTCATTTTGTTTAAGTTTTATGTGAAAATTATATTGGAATCTAAAATCCCATTTTGAGGTTAGAAATTTCACAGATAAACAATGTTGTTCGAATTTCCTAGCAAAAAATGTTCCATTCCATGTAATGTTATTTTTGTAACTGTAACATTTAATTTTGTATTATTTTTGTAACTGTAAAAACTACCTACCAAATTAATGTTTTGTGTCAGTTAAATAAAGTGAATTATCTCGATGCAATCGAGATAATTCACTTTGATTTTTTCTTACTTTGATTTTGCTACCAATACTTCTATAAGTACACACTATAAAATTTTATTGTGTGACGATAAAATTATAAGCAAGCCTGCGCCGACCGCATGGCCATAGAAAGAAAATCAAAATTTTTAGGGCATCAGTATTATTTTATATGCGTTCTGACTTTTGATCGATTTCAAATTCTATAATTTTATTCTAACAGTGACGGTAAAATAATAGGCAAAGCCGCGCTCGCGCATGGCCCAAATAGAAAAAAATCTAAATTTTCGTCAGTTAATATTAGATGCTTTTTGTCTTCTGATGTGTTTGTATTATTGTAGTCGACATAAAATGATAGATAAACCCCCATTGAATTGAAAGAAACAAGAAACATTAACATTCTGAATTGATTAATTTTCAAACTCATCTTCAACAAGCGCAAGTATCCTTTTTATGCAAAATCCCCAATATACCTTTAAAAATTGATTCATAAAGTTTCATTATATAAGTAGTTAGTTGTTAGTTATTAATTAACGATCCTGATGCCATGTTATTACGCACTTAATAGTATGTAACATTTTATCGTAAACGGAACGTTTCATTCATAGATATTGTCACCGACTACCCAACATGCTTGCGTTCACAGACTATCAAATAATAGAATACGGAGCCTTCATTTTACTTGGCGCTAGTGTATACGTGCCTTAACATGAGTTAGAAAGAGAGATCCGATTAGTTTTAGTCTTTTGTTACTGATTTTTTCTTATCCCGGTTAACGTTTTGCTTGAAAGTTGAACCAGCGAGTCTCGTTTCGTCCATCGCTCGTGTACCTACCAACATTTTGAACAGTTCATTATATTTTCCTAGTGTGTGGCATGTTAGTTGTGTAAAAATGTCTGAAACTTCAAGAAAAAGGTGCAGAAAGTCTAAATTAGTGCCCAGAGAATGTGTTCTGCTTGAAGAAGAAGATTTGGAACAGCAGGTCTGTAATAAATGATACCACCATTTTGATATAAGTTTGCACCTACTTTTCCTTACTTGATTGGCAAAATTACGTGGTATTTAATTCAAGGTTTTAATTAAAATTCGACGTACATATGATTTAAAAGTTATTTAAGAGAAAAAAAACGTTAAAATTTAACTTATTTGCGGTTATATTTTGTGATAGAAAATATGGGGGTAGGTCATTGTTATAAAGTAAGTACGTCATCTGCCTAATACCAACGTAAACTTTTTATAGTTTTTATTTTAAAATTGTAAAGGAAATAAATTCGTTAGCTTAATGTAGGTACTTTGAAACAAGAATTTTATTTAAAATACGTCAAAATATCGAAGCATGGCGACTTATTTGTAACTTGTACATCAATTCTTACGATTCTATTTTTAACTTATTTTACTTTTAATTTGCTTTTTATTAGCAAATCCAATAACAACTTAATATCTACCCTAAAGATTTCAGATTTCAATTATATTTTCGTCAATTTTTCTATGAATTTTTCGTTTTTTAAAAATAGAAGTAGATTGTATGTTTTATCCTTTCATGCAATTTTATTTTTTTTTTACTTAAAAAGAGTCTGTTGACTTTGAGTTTGTTTTAATTATTTTCGAAGTTAGATATGTTTAGTTAAATTTTTTTTTATCAAAATTTTTGTAAATGTTTTTGAGAACTAAGGTTTGAATGAGAAAGAATAGTTTTTTTTATTAAATTACCATCAGCCTATTCCTATTCCATAGCAGAGCAAAGGCAAGAGGCAAGAGCCATTCCACATTGAAATAATATAAGCATTAATCACTATGTTTGACAGACGATGATTTAAAACTTAAGATTTGACATTATAAGTCGAGGTTTCTTCACAATGTTTTCTATCAGCTTTACTGAAAGTGGGCTTGGTAAAAGATAGTACTTAAATAATTTATTTAAGTTTTTATCTTTAGTTTGATGACAACAAAATTATGAATAACATTTTGACTTTGTTATGTTTTAAATAAGTCTATACTAATATTATAAAGAGGTAAAATTTTTAAGTTAAGTATGTATATAGGGGGTAATCTTTGGAACAGCTGGTTGGATCGTCAAAATCCTTTCACTAATGGAAAGCTACAATGTTCCTGACTGTGATAGGCTATAAAACATCACGCTACGATCAAATGCATAGCAGCGGGTGAAACCGTGTAATAGTAGCTAGTAATAAATATTTCAAACTGTTTACTTTAAGTTTAGCCGTGCTGCCCTGCACCGTCCATTATTGTGTTTAATTTATAAGCCAATCTTGTATCACCTACAGTACAATACAATATAGCTTTAACAGTTAATTAAAATTTATTTTGTCCATTTGTGTCATGCGGCCAAGGCCTCCTCGAGCCTTCTCCATTCTAGCCTTTCTATGCCCACTCTCTCTCTCCATGTTGTACATATAAATAAGTATAAATAAAATAAAATAAAAAAGCCTTATATTTCCCAGTTTAAAAACAAAAAAAAAATTACATTTACAACAAAAATATATTTTACATTAATTTTATTAGAGAGCCCCTGAGGTGAAGGCCTCCTCCAGAGACTGCCATTTTTCTCGATTTTTTGCTGTATCTAGCCAGCGTACTTCAGCCGCACGCAGGATGTCGTCCTCGTCGTCCTCTATAAATAAGTATATTAATATATAAACAAAATAGAAAAGCTTTTTCTTAATAAATATTTAAGTAATACATCACTAAACACTATGCCTTCTGACACAGACCTCCTTTGATATTCTCTATATTTGACCTTTCTCCATCTAACATTACTCCATGTTTACAAGCTTATTATTTACATCATAATTATCATCAGCCTCTAGTGGCCACTGCTGAGCAAAGGCCTCTTCTCACACAGAAAATTTGATCATTAATCACCACACTTGTTCAAGGCAGATTAGCAAATTCAAAGTTATAATTAGAAATTATAAGACCAAGTTTCCTTATGATGTTTTCCTTTAGCACATGTCAGTGATGTCTAAATAATCATAGAAAGTATGTGTAACTCGGAAAAAGTCACATTGGTACTTGCTAGGTTTCAAACCGAGGGGATTTAAAACCTGAACCTAGGTTTCAAACGTCCAGGCCAACGCGACATCCTTTCTTAATCTAAGTTTATTTTCCATATATGATAATTGAATATCTGCTGAAAGTATTATTTTGTTTTTTTCAGATACCATTACAAAAAATATTCATACCGGTACCGGTAAATAAAAGTAAAACAATCACACAGAAGGACCAGTCCGATGAATGTGACAAGAGTGTCTTGAAAAAAATTAATGCTGCCGTCAGAAAATCCTTGGAAGAGCAAGAACTGTGCAAAGATATAAAAGAACCACAAAGAAAATTCGAAGTGGCTATAAAAATTGAAACGTGCGATGAAGAAATGAATCCAGAGCTAAATTTAGAAGATAACAAAACTATAATAAGGCGCCATCTGTCTGATCTAGACGTAGTTCCATTACCTACTATAGAACTTAAGGCCGAAGACATACTAAAAGCAGTTGATAATATTATAAATTCTTCAAGTAATATTGCAGATAAGGCTTTATGTTTGTATGTGCGGAACACCATTGGGCAATATGTGAGGAAAGTATCAACTCCTAGCCTTCATGAGGTAATGGTTCAGGAAGCTTTAGATCAATGGCAACCTTGGTATCATCACTCCAGATATGTCAATCGCACCCCACCAATATCTTACAAGTGCTACATCTGCAGAAAATCCTGGTGGCACCTTTCAGAGTTTAAAGAGCATATTACGGAGCATAAAAATCTAAACATTGATTTTGAAAGAATAAACAACTATGAAAGTGTGTTAATAGCTTCATCTGATATTGTTTTAAATATAGCAGACATATTTACTGAAGGATTCTGTTCTCTGTGTGGAAAGGATTATGATCACCACAAGTTGTGCAGGGATGTTAACGGTAAATTCCAAGGGAATAGCGTTTGTGGGAAGAAACTTAATAACTGTTATAGCTTGATGTTACATACAGCTAACTGCGAAATTTGTTCCATCGGTTTGAATTTTAAATGTGAAGTCTGTTCAGTGAAATTTAATGAGAAAATACATTTGGATGAACATTTGGTTTTGTGTCATACGGTGAGATCGGATGTGCCTATTGGAACTGGTTTCAAGACATGCCAATGCTCAGAGCAGTATGTTTCCAAATACCATCATATTTGTATTGATAAATCCCCAAATTTTCAATGTTCTAATTGTAAACAAAGTTTTTATTATAAACAACAAATGGATAGCCATATGTTCAGTCAGGATAAGGAATATACTTGTGAAATATGTAACGAAGCCTGCTACAGGCCCTGTATTAAGTATAAACATTTAATGAAACATACGGATCAATTTATGATGGTCAGCAAGTGTAGCAATTGTCCGGGGTTGAACATATTTGTGGATGAAGAGGATGAACTGTATCATAAACGGATGAAGCATGGCCACGATCTACAGGGTATGAAGAAGCAACATTATTTTCCTAAGGTAAGAGGTTTCTATGGATACCGGGTAAGTTCGGGTTACATTGACCCTGCGGGGTAACTTTGATCCAAACCCTTTAACCAGTAATAACTGAGAACCAAACATATACCTATTCGTTTTTCGTAGGTTCGAAAATTTGGATCAAAGTTACCTCCCAGGGGTCAAAGTAACCCGAAGTTACGGTACTATTTTTTAATTTTCTGTAGCTCCTTGCACCCTTTGTGAGATGACGTGATATATTCTTTAATCCCCTCCCCTATCCCCCAATCTCACATGATATTTTGTTTAATCCCCTCCCCGATCCCCCAATCTCATGTGAGATTTTTCAGATTCCCATATTCTGATACATCACTTAATAATAACCATGATTTGTGGCAACACTAGAGAAGTTACGCGGTGTCAGTATGGCTGTGGTATCACTCTGGTCGAGCCGACCTATTCGTGTGGCTTAAAGGACTCGTATCCAGGCCATAAACTCCAAAAAAAAAAAAAAAGACCTATTCGTGCTGAAGCCTGGCTCTCAAGTGTAAAAATACTGGCAAACCCCCGGCTTCGCATGGATCCAATGCTGAGACTTACTTTCTCTACTATTTAATGGATGTTATTATTATTCAGGTATTGAGTGGTTTCAAATAATTTGAATAAGATTTCTTTCAACACTTTTATTATAACAGAAAAAAAACAGCTACTACAAATAAAAAAATGGAGCAACGAAAAACGAATGACAAAGACAACCAAAACGCCACCTGCCAGCTTTATAAAGACACCTATAAATTTACCTCTTTTCAATAATTATACATATAAACCTTCCTCTTCAATCACTATCTATTTAAAAACCGCATCAAAATCCATTGCGTAGTTTTAAAGATTTAAAAGCACATAGGGATATAGGGACAGAGAAAGCGACTTTGTTTATACTGTGTAGTGATTGACGAGACGGGTGTTAAAAATTATCAGGGTTGCGGGTGTAAGCGCAATAAGTATGGGAGAACCGAGTGGAGTAATACCACGGCGGTCACGGAGAGAGACACTTCTTTTGTCTCTCTCTCTCCCCCCCCCCATCCGCAGTCATCAATCTCACAAGAGGCAAACATTCAAACCTTCAAGAAACGAGCGTATTCCTTCTTAAAAGGCCGGCAACGCACCTGTGACTCCTCTGGTGTTGCGGATGTCCATGGGCGGCGCCGATCGCTTACCATCAGGTGATGCGTCTGCTCGTTTGCCACCTATTCCATACAAAAAAAGGCCAGCAACGCACTTGTAGTGACTCCTTTGGTACTACGAGTGTCCATGGGCGGCGCTGATTGCTTACCATCAGGCAGTCCATCGGCTTTATTGCCGACTTATGACATAAAAAAATGTACCGCGTCCACGCCTCGGAGAAGGGGAAGGAATGGAGTGGTTTTCAGTCAGTAAGAGTCTGACACTCCAGATCCTTCACACCTCAACCAAGACGAGACCAAATTTTTTTTACGGATTACCTGATGATAAGCAATCGGCGCCGCCCATGGACACCCGCAACACCAAAGAAGTTACGAGTGCGTTGCCGGCCTTTTGGGGATGGGGTTTGCGAATATAAGGATTGGGAAGGGATAGGGGAAGGGGAGGGATTGGGCCTCCGGTAACCTCACTCACACGGCGAAACACAACGCTCTGGCTATTTCAGGCCGGTATTCTGTGAGGCCGTGGTATCACTCCGGTCGAGCCGACCCATTCGTGCCGAAGCTTGAAAAAATGATTTTCTTCTCTCATTTTTTTTTATTTCCATTTATTACAGTTGCTTGTACCTGTTTCCTGCATCATACACAGTTTAAAATATCGAGCTGATATTATGCCAACTCTGAATATAAAGGAGGAAATACAAGACAGCCATGATTATTCCAGTGATGACTATCAGGCCGAAGTGACTGATATAAAAATGGAAAATGATTTCGTAGAAGGTAAGAATTTTTCTATAGACTCTTCAATAATATTTTTTTTTTTATATATAATAAGTCGGCAAACGAGCAGACGGATTACCTGATGGTAAGCAATCAGCGCCGCCCGTGGACACCCGCAACGGAGGAGTTACGAGTGCGTTGACGACCTTTTAGGGATTAGGGATTTGGAGATTTAGGGATTGGGGAAGGGTCCGGGAAGGGGAAGGATTGGGCCTCCGGTAACCTCACTCACACGGCGAAACACAACGCTGTGGTTGTTTCACGCCGGTTTTCTGTGAGGCCGTGGTATCACTCCGGTCGAGCCGACCCATTCGTGCCGAAGTATAGCTCTCCCACACTTCATAATATTAAAATGCTGAGAATGTAGTTTGTTTGCTTTACGGCGCTAATCTCCGAAACTCCTGGTTCGAATTGAACTAATCTTTTTGCGTCTGTTTTTAACCCCAGACGCAAAAAGAGGGGTGTTATAAGATTGACGTGTCTGTCTGTCTGTCTGTGGCATCCTGGAGCCTGAACGGGTGAAGCGATTTCAATTTAGTTTTTTTTTGTATTAAAGGCAATGATGTATAAAACTATAGATACGTTGTCCGCGCTCTAAAATGACAACATGAAATGAAGGCAATTGACAACATCGCGCTTAGTTACGCACCAACCTGCCGCGCGACGCTACGTTTGTTTTTAATTTATATCGTGTGTGTAAACCTGTGCGAAACATAAAGAAAGCATGCCGTCGTGTGCGTTTAGACGATGTAAAAATCATACTCCAAAAGTTAAAGACAAAAATGTGTCATTTCATGCGTAAGTTCACCAAACAACCTATTTTTATTTTATTTTTTCGACGCCGGCGCCCGCCATCTTATGGCGGCCGGCGCATGAAGGTATAGTCACGTGCCGATGTAACTGAAGATGTATATTTATCTCCCACTAAGAAAGGCATTCCACTATACGATGTCATATTTTCTTTCCCTTTCTTTACTCGTAGAAGTAGTTATCTAGTATTTTCGCCGTTTTTAAGCGCCGCGATGTTGGTTCATGACGTGTCTATATATAATACGTCATTGATTAAAGGTGACTTACGTGCTAGTGTTCTTAGACATGTTTGACGAAAATCGGTAGATTGAGCCGTTTATAAGTTATGGGGGGGGGGGGGGGGGGGTAAGAGGGGAAGGGTAACCGAAGGTCAGCAAATATACTCGAGTGGGGTCTCAAATGAAAGCGCACTGAAAGGGAATGTTGACGACTAGTAGGTAGATAATAAAATGTTCGGATCGGTCCCCCAACGGGACGGTTTTTTTAATTATTACTCTTAAAGGAATATCAGATTTTATGTCGGGGGTTTTTAAATTTTAAATTTATATTTTATAATTATTGTTTTTCTGCATTTTAACCTCGTTTTTCTGTTTCTGTCCTTCATATCTGATGCCGAATAAACGCATTATTCTTTCTTTTCTATTTACCCCATTTTTACAAAGAGGGTATTAATATTAATTTTAAGCGACTTCAATGAATTTTTTTAACGCGGCATCTCTGCTCTCCTTTCCTACCCTGCCCATACACATAGCAGCCAATAAATTAATTTCTATTTTACAGATGAGCCAGAAGATTCAGAAGGACCAGAAGATGAAGGTTTAGTTATTAAAGAAGAACCAATACGTTCAAGAGACACTTCCATGATAGATTATGAAAACTCAGATGAAGAAGAAGATCCAGACGAAGATTATAATGGTGATATAATAAAAATCAACGGCAATCATGAAAATGTCGAGGAATTTAGTAACAAGGAATATGGTGAAAGAGAAATACAGAAAGATCAAGTGGACGACATCAATGAGAAGTTGTTGCCAGACGATTCTGATAGTGAAACGACAATGGATCCAGTCTTAGTGGACGGTAGAATGAAAAATAGACTTTATTTATGCAAGAAATGCGGTTACAGGGCCAGGCATAAGAAGTTCAAGGAACATTTGGAGAGTGAATGTGGGCATTCAACGAACAATAAAAAGAACTATAATTGTTCTTATTGTGATATAACATTCCCATCTTTGGCCAAATTCATATTCCATTTCACTAACCATGGTTTTAAAGAAATGTGTTGCCCGGTATGTTATAAGCAATACCGATATACTTCTAAATTAGGCCAACATGTACATTCGCATATAAAATACAATTATGTCCGTATAAAGTTGATTTCTCATGAGCGGCGTTCTAAGTCAGATTTCCAATGTAAACAGTGCAGTGAGATTGTTAGTGTTAATAGCTATTTTGATCATTGGCAAACGCATTTAAGTCATGTGCCTGAAGAGAAGAGTAAGGAATTGAGTCAAGATACCAAAATTGATGAGCTTCCCGTTTCTGTACCTGGATGCATGTCTGAAGAAGATGTTAAGGATTGCTTAAGTGAGTTCATTTTTCTTCTAGGCCGAATGCTTACGTATTGTCGTGGTGGCCCGGAGGTTAAGGAGCCCACTTCTCATGCATGAGGGTGTGGGTTCGATACCTGGCAAGTACCAATGTGACTTTTTCCGAGTTACATGTACTTTCTATGATTATTTAGACACCACTGACATACGGTGAAGGTAAAACATCGTGAGGAAACCTGGACTTATAATTTCTAATTATAAGTTTGAAATCGCCAACCCGCATTGAGCAAGCGTGGTGGCACTTTTAGACTGATGATGATGATGATGAATGCGTACCTTATTGCGCTTACCCCGCAACCCCGGCTGAACATCAGCCCTATAGGGCCCCGTCTGTGGTGGTCTATTGGCTCTTTGAGAAGCGCGCGGAACGCTACGCGCCGTACGCTCGGGTCTGGTTCTGGTCGGGCGGCGAACTATCCTTGCTCGCCGTGATAGATTCCAACTAGTCTGTCTGTCTGTCTGTCAGTCTCGAAGTATGGCTCTCCCACACTTGAAGGCTGTTGGTAATTATTGTACGGTTTGCGCGGTGGCTAGACAACTGGCTGCCGCGCAACGTGTCGCGGATTCGATTCCCGCACGGCACAACTCTTTGTGCTCCACAAATTATTTTTCTGGGTCAGGGTGTGATGTGTATGAGAAAATGTGGCTGTGCTTTTAAAAAATTGACATCTTGATAAATAAATAATAGTATATCTTTATTTTTAGTAACACCCATGACACAAGAGTCATTGTAGTTGTAATTGGTCGGCAAACGAGCAGACGGATTACCTGATGGTAAGCAATCAGCGCCGCCCATGGACACCCGCAACGGAGGAGTTACGAGTGCGTTGCCGACCTTTTAGGGATTAGGGATTTGGAGATTTAGGGATTGCGGGATGGGAAGGATTGGGCCTCCGGTAACCTCACTCACACGGCGAAACACAACGCTGTGGTTGTTTCACGCCGGTCTTCTGTGAGGCCGTCGTATCACTCCAGTCGAGCCGACCCATTCGTGCCGAAGCAGAAAGCTTAAGGTTTTATTAATGAAAATAAAAAAAAAAATTTTTTTTTCTTTTCCCAGGGCACATAATGATGAAGTTGCCGAAAAATTGCAATTACTGTAAAAGACAATTCCAAAGAGTTTACGGCTGTAAGCGGCATATTATCGAACACTTGCTGACTGATGCATATGCAAAGAAACCCGTTCTTGGTGTGTTGAGATGCCAGATATGTGCAGCCGGGTCCCCCACACCCGAGAAATATAAGCAACATATGCGCGACCACGCGTCTCTACCAGTGTTTAAGTGTGAATTGTGCGACAGAACATTCAGTGACTCAAGTAATTTTACAAAACATAAAAAAGTTCACAATTTAAAAGTTTTCACTTGTGATCTTTGCAGAAAGAAGTTCCAAGCCAAGTCGTCTTTGATTAAACATATGGCGGTAAGTTGTTTTTCTTTCAAAATATATGCTTGTTTTATATATGTATAGTAAGTTCCTGCAGATTTTTGGTATAAAAACTATCCTATGTCCTTGTACGAGTTTCAAACTATGTTTGTACCAAATTTCACAGAAAACGGTTCAGTAGTTTAGGTTAGAATAAAAGACAGACAGACAGACAGTTACTTTCGCATTTATAATATTAGTATCGAAGTATAGACTGTGGAGTTGCACAAAAACATTGTGGTGGCCCAAATGTTAAGCTAAGCTTCTCATGCATGAAGAGGCAGGTTCGATACTCCCTGCCCCATCTCCTAATCTCGCGTGTTTTTAGTACAAAACACATATTTTGAAAAATCACACGGCAAATTGGGACATGTGGTGTCGTGATGGCCCGGAGGTTAAGGAGCCCGCTCCTCATACATGAGGGTGTGGGTTCGAAACCTGGCAAGTACCAATGTGACTTTTTCCGAGTTATATGTACTTTCTATGATTATTTAGACACCACTGACATACGGTGAAGGTAAACATCGTGAGGAAACCTGCACTTATAATTTCTAAATATAAGTTTGAAATCGCCAACCCGCATTGAGCAAGCGTGGTGATCAATGCTCTAACCTTCTCAATGTGAGAAGAGGCCTTTGCTTAGCAGTGGGCACTTATAGGCTGATGATGATGATGATGAATTGGGACATGGGGGCAGGGAGTATTTGACTTTGATGTTCAGCCAGGTTTGCGGGTCACGCGTAATAGGGTACCGCGGCCCCGGCTTGGAGTAGGAGAAGGGACGAGGTCGGTTTTAGTCACTAAAAGTCAGACATTGATAATTTACCAACCACAAAAAAATATTAAAATTCACGACTTCTCACCAAGGGGTTTGTTTTTGTGAGGGGAAAATCATCAAATGACTTCTCCCGCCGAGGGCCGGGCGGGAGGGAGTGTCAGACTGTTACTGACTAAAAACCCCCCCGTTTCTTCTCCTGCTCTGGGCCGAGGTCGCGGTGCCTCATTGCGCTTACCCCGCAACCCCGGCTGAACATCAGCTCTATAGGGCCCCGTCTGTGGTGGTCTATTGGCTCTTTGAAGCGCGCGCGGAACGCTACTCGCCGTACGCTCGGGTTCTCACCAAGGGTAGGGTCTGAAATTTTAAAAACTCCTCACGTAATTCACGAACCCCCTAAGTAGGTATTTGACTGCACGGTTAGTGCAGTGGCTGGGCAACTGGCTGCCGTGCTACGTGTCGCGGGTTCGATTCCCACACATAACAACTCTTTGTCTGATCCAAAATTTGTTGTTCTGGGTCTGGGTGTGATGTGTTTCCTATGTCAAAAAAAAAATATTATTAAAAAAAACAAAATACCCGACTGCACACTAAAAAAAGAGTAAAACAAGCCCCACAATACAAATTTACTGAATATAATTTATAAATGTTGATGGAAAGCATCGCAGGCGGGGGGACCAACAGAGGCTTATTTATAGTCATTTCTGTTGTGCACCATTTAGCAGAATTTTCGTTGGTGGCGGTCAAGGTGGTCCCCGCCTGCGATGCTTTCCATCAACATTTATAAATTATATTCAGTAAATTTGTATTGTGGGGCTTGTTTTACTCTTTTTTTAGTGTGCAGTCGGGTATTTTGTTTTTTTTAATAATAATTTTTTTATTTATAACTTTTTAGCTGTTTTTATTTAACGAAAATGTTGTAGATGTAGAAGACTATGTACATTCGGGCTGTATACTCGAGCATATCCCCCTCCGCACCGCGCCGCGCGCCGCAAGCCAGGCCACGCCCTATCTTTTTGCTTGCTAACGCATGAGTTGCTTTGCGTTGACGCAGAATTAACATGTTCCCGTGGGAATTTTGAGAAAAAACGTATCCTATATTAATTACTCCCGTGATTGAAATGAATCTAATGATACCGCATACATATTTTTTTAAAGGGAAATTTAGAAAAAATATTATTATGTCTTTATCCCGTGGGACTTTTAGGATAAAATGTATCCTATGACACTCCCGTAATCAAGACAAATCTAACGATACCTCATACATCAAAATCCATCAAGCCGTTTAGGCTACAGGAGGTCACAAAGGAAAAGACATACATACATACTTACATACACTCGAAAAACATTACCCTCCTTCTTTGGCAGTCGGGTAAAAATAAATTAATGCGACGTTTCAATACAAAAAAATATTGATAAAATAACTATAGTTTTATTCATCTATCGATCGGTACACTAAGTTTTGATTGATATTTTGTAATTAATTATTAAGAAATAAGTAAGCTATTTGACGCAAAAATACTATGACGTCATAACTCAGTTTCTCATACAAATTTCAAAGAAAAGTATCGTTTTTGACATTTTTGGATAAAAGTATTGAATTTTGACTAGTTGGAATGGAAACTGCCGTATTAGATATATGTTTGTAAACGCACCCACGACACGGGAGAAAATAATAGTGTAGGGCAAGGTTTTTTTTTTAAAATATTTTTTTTAATTTCAGATGCACCAAGCGATGCACCCGATCACCTGTGAATTTTGCAATCGAGTTTTTTATTTCGATTCCAGTTATCGGCGCCACGTTAGGTATTCTCACTCGAAATTCGCTTCAGGATTTCGCTGTGTTATGTGCAATGAGAGATTTGAAAATCTAAAAACGAAATGGAACCATATGTGGGAAGTTCACAAGGAAAGAAAACAGGAAGCGGACTGCCCTATCTGCTTAAAGTCCTTCAGAAAATACTCCGATGTAAAAGTTCACGCTAAATCTGTCCATGGGGTTCATGTGTCCATTGTTAGTATGAAAAATGCCTCAAATATTAAAATTAATGTAGAAAAGTGTTTCACTTCTCCCAAAATTAAGGTAGGTAAGCCTGAAACTCTTGTGGTATATGAGTCTGAATGACATAAGCTGTAAACAGCTGGTTCTCGTCAATCATTCATTGGGACTGTGGACCGGAGTGATACCACGGCCTCGCAGAAAACCGGCGTGAAGCAGTACTGATGTTGTGTTTCGCCGTGTGAGTGAGGTCGAAAGCGAAAGAAGCCAGCAACCCACTTGAAGTTACCCCTTTGGTATTACGAGTGCCCATGGGCGGAGCTGATTGCTTACCATCAGGTAATCTTATAAGTGATAAAAATATTATTTTTTTAGTGTTCATTCAATACGATGATTGGATGTTTAATTTCAATTTGTTCTGTATTCTACCGTTTCAATTTAACTTAAAAAAATTATTTAATTATGCGTTTATAATTGTAAATCTTTGTGTGATGAAAAAAATTTTGTTCCGGGTCTGGGTGTGATGTGTATGTGAAATTGTATATTTGTAAACGCACCCATGACACAGGAGAAAATCGTAGTGCGTAGTAGAAGTAGCCAACGTTTTATGGCATAAAAAACAAAATTTGTCAGTCACAGTACCATTCTCAAATGTAATGGAGAAAAATCTATTTTCTCTTTTTTTTTTCTTCAATATGACTATATTCTTTTGTTAGTATACTAAAATATCGTATGTCGTAGTGTCTCGAAGGTTAAGGCGCCCGCGTCTCTTGTATGTCGGTCCGCAACCTGGCAAGTACCAATGTGACTTTTTCCGAGTTATATGTACTTTCTATTATTATTTAGACACCACTGACATACGGTGAAGGAAAACATCGTGAGGAAACCTGGTCTTATAATTTGTAATTTTGAAATCACCAATCCGCATTGAGCAAGCGTGGTGTGATGCTCAAACCTTCTCCGTGTGAGAAGAGGCCTTTGCTCAGCAGTAGGCACTTGTAGGCTGATGATGATGTGACGTTAAAAATTGATTCTGCACAAAGACAGAATAGAAAATATATGGTTTCTTTACAAACTGTACCTAATTATAATTTTTTTGTAGTAATTAGTTATACAATATGTACAATATGTATTATGAATTTTTTAATTTTTTTGAGATATTGTCTGTGAATTTTTTTTGTTCTTAATATGTATCAAGGTTTTTTCATTAAGTAATTTTGTTTATCGAGTTATATATGTAATTTGGTGAATCATCGTACAAAAAAAAGTTTAAAAACTAAAACCCAACTACGACAAAAACCGACGCTGAAAAATTATAAAAAAAATAAGATTTTCGGAATACTGAAAGGCGAGTAACACGTCACATAATAATATATCTATAGTCAGAATTTTAATTCGATTCCTGATTTGACATGACCTACTGTCATTTTGTGAAATAATGATACCACATATAACAGTGTAATGATGAACATAAAAATCGATAAACAATCAGTGAATCAGTTTCAGGAAGGCATTCAAAAAATTACTACTACCGAATGGTCTAAATACGTATCCCATGTTGTCGAAGAAGAGGAATAAATGAGTAAGCTAGATATGTTAATTGACAATAAATATCACAGACACAATTCATAATAAATGTTACAGAAAGTAACAGCGATAGCGATAGCGATGACGGCGACAATTTATATAATTTCTGTTTTATTTGTCATGTTCCTTCATGATCACATTTTTTATTAAATTCACACACAATTACAAAAGAAAAGTCTCAGATCGTTAATTAATTGTCAAAACTAAATTATCGGTTTAGAAATATTTTATTACCTGATAAACTTAGTTTACGAGAGTAAATTTATAAACGAGAGGAATCGATTCAGAAATATTCGATTTACATATCGAATAATTTCGCAACGTCGCTATTTAGCACGTGTCATAACGTTGCAACACTGAAATTGTCAAATCTGGAATGGAATTAAAATTCCGAGTTTATCTACCGTAGCACTTTGACAACGTGTGACTACGCCTTTCAGTATTCTGGTAATCTTTTTTTTTTTAATGTTTTTCAGCGTTTTTTTTTCTCGTAGTTGGGTTTTAGTTTTTTTGCTTTACCGCAGTCGAGTAAAAATAATTTACCGAAATAAAAATGTTGATGCTGCTGGAAGCTATTGTTATTATAATAATCATGATAAAAATGAACTTAATAAATAAGTTCAGAAAATAAATTTGTTTGGGAATGTCGTTTGTTATTTGTAAGTTCTATGAAATCAAATGCTGAGTTGATCTCTACTTATTGAAATGCCAACCTTTAGATGTGTAAGAATTGTAAGATATTCAAGTTATTTCCAATGAAATATGTTATATGACGAATAAAGTGCTTACATTAAGATAAAAATTACTCTTTTATTTACTGTTTCGCATACATCTGTCCATGCTTCGGCACGAATAAGTCAATTCAACCGGGGTGATACCACGGCCTAATAGGAAACTGGCTTGAAACAACCACAGCGTTATGTTTCCGGAGACCCAATCCTTGCCCTCTCCCAATCCCTAATCCCCAAAAGGTTGTCAACGCACTCATAAGTCCTTTGGTGTTGCCGTTGTCCATGGGCGGCGCTGATTGCTTACCATCAGGTAAACCGTCTGATCGTTTGCCGACCTATTACATACCTTTACTAACAATTTCTTTCTAAAGAACCTTGCACTAACTTCTATAATAAACACAAAATAAATATAAAAATCTTCTACCTGTTCACACGTGATGCCACGAACATTCATGCCACATCTCCTACACTTAAAATATTCAAAGAAACTTGAATATTTTAAGTGTAGGAGAGCCATGCTTCGGCACGAATGGGTCGGCTCGACCGGAGTCATACTACGGCCTCACTGAAAAAGTGAAAACCCTTTACCCAATCCATAAATACCCAAAAGGCTAGAAAAATACTTAAAACTCCTCTGTTGTTGCGGATGTTCATGGGCGGCGTCGATTGCTTACCATCAGGTTATCAACCCATCCGCTTGCCGGCATCACATAAAAATCTATCAGCCGCTTGGTCAACGAATTTTCGAGTAGTCTGTTAATAATTGGCACTAGGGCAGTGCGCAGTCCACTCGCGACCCGCGCCTTAGCAACGCCCAATCTACGCAAGGCAGGAATTCGAGCAGCGATTTATCACAGGGTGGTCCACCCGCTGACCACCGGGCGCTGGGCTTAAAACAGAGGCGATCTGGTGACGCTACGGAGTTGATGTAGTGAGCGCATGCCCGACCATATAAAGAATACTAGCAGTAGGAGGCGAGTCGGTCTCAAAGAGCCAATAGACCAGACAGACGGGGCCCTACAGGGCTTGATATTGACCCGGAGCTGCAGGGTTAGCTCTATTTGGCACTGCTGTCTCGAACTTAATAAACAGGAGAAGGTACGGGGGTTTTTAGTCAGTAAGAGTCTGACACTCTCTCTCGCCTCACCCTGGGCGGGGGAAGTCATTTGATGATCTTCCCCTGACAAAAATAATAAAAAAAAGGATTCGGTCGCAAAGGGCGCTCCACGGTGGACGCCATCATGCGCTTGAGGGACCTCACGACGGGGACTGCGTTGGCAAGGGGTGGGTCGTGTCGTAGCGGTGTCTCTGGACATCACCAAAGCCTTTCAACTCGTTGCCTTGGAGGTATTCCGATACCACCGGTCGCCTGCCTATCTTCGTTGCGTAGTCGAGGCTTATTTTACGGATAGATCCGTCATCTACCACGGTCACCGCGGCGTGTAAAAACGGCGAGAAATGTCGCGCGGTGTTCCACAGGGATCGGTAATGGGACCGCTCCTGTGGCTCCAATTAGCTCGGAACTTTTTAAGAGTAATGAAAAAAATGTATTCAATCGTGATTTTCAGGATATTTTTGTCGTAAGTATTTGAGTCAGTAAGAAAAGAAAATATATGTGTTTAGTGTTTTGAATTTAAAGCCTCGAAGGCGGATGCGAAGTTGAAAGTACGTGTGTAGCGACATCTATCGGACGACATGCAGCAACAGCACCAATCGGGCAATTGCTCGTCAGGCACGACCACCTAGACTGGTTGTTAGATCTTCCCTTGTCAATGGAGGATGAAAAACTTTAAACCCTGTTCTCTCTCATAACAGTTATTGTGTATAATCTATGTCTCATACCTCCCAAACTCTTTCGGGTTTTAATCGAATACATTTTGGAGTGTTCGGGGGAATTACGTTGTAGTAGCCCGAGGGTTAAGCCATCCATTTCTTGTGGACGAGGGTTCAAGAAACCTGGCAAGTGCCAATGTAACTTTTCCGAGTTATAGGTATGTACTTTCTATGATTAGGTATTTATACACCACTGACATTGTCTAATTTCCAATTAAGTATAAATTTGACAATCCGCCTTGAGCAAGCGTGGTGATTAATAAAGTGTGGGAGAGCCATGCTTCGGCACGAATGGGTCGGCTCGACCGGAGTGATACAACGGCCTCACAGAAAACCGGCGTGAAACAACAACAGCGTTATGTTTCGCCGTGTGAGTGAGATTACCGGAGGCCCAATCCTTCCCCTCCCCCAATCCCTCCTCAATCCCTAAATCTCCAAATCCCTAATCCCTAAAAGGTCGGCAACGCACTCCTAACTCCTCCGTTGCGGGTGTCCATGGGCGGCGTTGATTGCTTACCATCAGGTAACCTGTCTGCTCGTTTGCCGACCTATCACAAAAAAAAAACAAAAAATTGCTCAAACCTTCTCCGTGTGAGAAGAGGCCTTTGCTCAGCAGTGGGCGCTTATAGGCTGATGATGTGACACCAGGCACCAGACAATTGGCAGAAGTCATCGCTTCATGGTGGATATCTCACCCACACGCACGAAGCAATTCGCCTCCAGTTTTATAATCAGAACCGCTAAGGAGTGGAATTCTTTGCCGGAGTCTGTGTTCCCCGAAGGGGGTGTCTCCAAGGCGCTAGTGAATAGGTTGCTTATGGGTAGGCGTGCTCCATAGCAGGTCGCATCATCGCATACCACCAGGCGTGATAGCGACCACATGCCAGCCCATCATCATCATCATCTTCCTGCCCTTGTCCCGTTTTATTTGGGTTCGGCGCAATATGTTTTTTTTCCATTCTGTCCCGTCACCCGTCACCCTATCGCTAACTCCTCTGTCTTCCATATCACTTCTCACACAATCTATCCATATTTTCTTTGGTCTCCCTCTACCTCTCCATCCATCCACAATTATACTCATGGCTTTTTTTGTAACATGCGTTTCATCACTCCTTTTTACATGGCCATATAATGCCCATTGCGTAATAAAAATTGTCATCATCCATTTTGATTTTTTTCGACAATTAGTGCAGTGGCTGGGCGTGTCTTCGATTCACACACAGAACAATACTGAGTGATCTATTTCTTGTTGTCTTGGGTCTGACTGGCTTGTGTAACCCACAAGCTTACAACATAGGAGAAAATCCGAGTGTTCATAAAAAATAATAAGTATTTAGGAAAACTAAGGCGAAAAATTAAATATCTAAATAGAGTCAAGATTGTAATAATTATTTATTGCATTCTCATACATATAGGTACATAACATTAAACACACAGGTAACTTGAGCTAATGTTCACATGTAAACAGCAGCTCATGTAAAGAGATTGTCCAGTCAACTGATGGTAGCGGTGACTGTCCAGGCGACACACGTACTTAGGTATCGTCATGAGCTAATGTTCACATGTAAACAGCAGCTCATGTAAAGAGATTGTCCAGTCAACTGATGGTAGCGGTGACTGTCCAGGCGACACACGTACTTAGGTATCGTCATGACCTAATGTTCACATGTAAACAGCAGCTCATGTAAAGAGATTGTCCAGTCAACTGATGGTAGCGGTGACTGTCCAGGCGACACACGTACTTAGGTATCGTCATGAGCTAATGTTCACATGTAAACAGCAGCTCATGTAAACAGATTGTCCAGTCAACTTGTAGCGACATCTAACGCACTACAGTAACAACAGCACCAATCACGTGCAAGAGTCTACATCGCGCTATAGGAGTTTTCCACACAATTAGCACCCATACAGATATCCCGACAACAACCGTCGGGCAGTAGCCCACCAGGCACGAACACCTCGCCTGGTCGGAGGATCCTCCCTTTTCAATGGAGGATGAGGAACTTACCACCCTGTTCCTCATACCTCTAAACTGGTGACCCCGAGCATGAACATCAACGCAGCCTTCGTGCAACACTTCCTCGAGCTTTCAAGCAGCAAGTCTACAGTCAGCCAGCTTCCACGGCTACAACGGGTTCCCTGACCACCAGCATGCAGCCGACGCGCGTTCCTGGTCAGCACCTACAGCCTCATCAGCAACTTCGGCACAGCATACTGCACCAGCCGGTCAGCAAGCAGAGACGTACTCCCTCTCCTGGTCGACGCAGCAGCTAGCCACTCTTCAAGACTGCTCCACCCGACTCACTGGGGCATTTTCGCAGACAGATTCGACGCACTGAAACCATCAACTGACTCGACAAGCAACTGAAGATATTCAGACGACTCAACCTGCTAACGACCTCCGGTCTCGGAGGGGAATGATGTAGCGACATCTAACGCACTACAGTAACAACAGCACCAATCACGTGCAAGAGTCTACATCGCGCTATAGGAGTTTTCCACACAATTAGCACCCATACAGATATCCCGACAACAACCGTCGGGCGGTAGCCCACCAGGCACGAACACCTCGCCTGGTCGGAGGATCCTCCCTTTTCAATGGAGGATGAGGAACTTACCACCCTGTTCCTCATACCTCTAAAAACTGATGGTAGCGGTGACTGTCCAGGCGACACACGTACTTAGGTATCGTCATGCGCTAATGTTCACATGTAAACAGCAGCTCATGTAAAGAGATTGTCCAGTCAACTGATGGTAGCGGTGACTGTCCAGGCGACTTAAATCACATGCTGTTGATCATAGTAAGATGATAATTCTTCTTCCAATTTGTCCTTCTCACAGACTTCTCTGAGATGCCTATTCAATTTACTTTTACCCTGAAATAGATAGGAATAAATTAATTACAATACGGTAGTTTCTAACTAGTCAAATTCAATACTTTTATCCAAATGTCAAAAACGATGATATTAATTTTAATTTGATTATTTTTGATGTTATCTTCATAAATTAGAGGCTTTGACTATATTTTATTGAGATTTTAATAATAATGTATTCATGATGTGTTCTCCTGTAATAGTTTCCAACTAGTCAAATTCAATACTTTTATCCAAACGTCAAAAACTATACTTTTCTGTGAAATTTGTATGAAAAACTGAGCTATGACGTCATAACATTTTTGCGTCAAATAGGTTACTTATTTAATAATAATTAGCTAAAAAAATCTAAAACTTGGTGTATCGATCGATCGATGAATAAAAGTATAGTTATTTTTCAATATTTTATTGTATTGAAACATCGAATTAATTTATTTTTGACCTAGGAAACTACCCAATTTTGCTAAGTATACATGGTAAGCTAAGGAATCAACGCTTAAACAAGAGAAAATGATTTGCCAAGGACATTTAAGATTGCTCTTCATCATCATCTCTTTAAGTGTGGGAGAGCCATGCTTCGGCACGAATGGGTCGGCTCGACCGGAGTGATACCACGGCCTCACAGAAAACCGGCGTGAAACAACCACAGCGTTGTGTTTCGCCGTGTGAGTGAGGTTACCGGAGGCCCAATCCTTCCCCTCCCCCGATCCCTCTCCAACCACTAAGTCTCCGTAACCCTAATCCCTAAAAGGTCGGCAACGCACTTATAACTCCTGCGTTGCGGGTGTATATGGGCGGCGCTGATTGCTTACCATCAGGTAATCCGTCTGCTCGTTTGCCGACCTATAACATAAAAAAATCAGTAATCGCTGCTTTTCAATTAGTACCAAACAGTTTCTTAGCTGGGTATTACACACCCAGGGCAAGAGCGAGGGTGGTAAAACGAAATAAATGTGTCCTATTAATCCATACTCACTTTGAAACTATTCCCGCATATATGACAGTATGCCAATTTAATCGGAGTCGGGTTCGTATGTGACTTTATGTGTCGTATCAGAGATTTCCTGTTTGTGTAACGAGCTGAACATGTGGAACAACAGAAGTCTTTCGTTGACGAATGTACTGCAGATATGTGTGACGCTAAAGATTTCTCGTTCGGACACGCTCTGTTGCAAATTGGACAATCGTATCTGAAAAACAAATATAGAATAACTAGCTACTCTCGCGCTGTTTCACCGGCTGCTCGGCTCCATTTGATCGTAACGTGATGTTTTATAGCCTATAGCACTCAGGAACATTGTAGCTATGTATCAGTGAAAGAATTTTGGCAATCCGACCAGCGGTTCCAAAGATTACCCCCTACATACAAACTTACAAATTTTACCTTTTTATACCTACGATCTATAGGAGCCGAGCAGCGGTCAAAACCACGAGATTAGCTAGTCAAGAATAAAAAATTTGAAATAAATAATCAAAAAGAAACATACTACTTTCACATTATAATTGAGACACAAGAAATAATTAAGACAACATGAACATTTTCGAATAACAAATCATATCGGAATTAGCAAAAAGTATCGCCCGAACAGGGACTTGAACCCTGGACCCTTGGATTAAAAGTCCAATGCTCTACCGACTGAGCTATCCGGGCTTATAAGTTGCAGCTCGAAATACACTATTAAAAGTTGTAGTACAAACTTAACATAGAGTGAAAGAGCCATGCTTCGACACGAATGGGCCTCCGGTAACCTCACTCACACGGCGAAACAACGCTGTGGTTGTTTCACGCCGGTTTTCTGTGAGGCCGTGGTATCACTCCGGTTGAGCCGACCCATTGGTTCCGAAGCGTGGCTCTCTCACGCGGTTAATGCCTTTATGTAGGACTAGAAGACTAGTAATCAATATTACTTAGGGCTTTTTTCAATGGTCAGATAAAAGTTACCTGCGGAATAATTATGATGTTGTCGCGTCACAATGTTTGTATAAGACAGTGACAGCAACAATTTTATTCCTCACAAAAAAACAGACTATAAGATGGCAGCATGCATCATCGAGGGACGATCTTCGGCCACCTAGAGCGCGGGTCTGCGGGCGGCGAGTAAGGGCAGCTCGCCGCCCGACCAGAACCAGACCCGAGCGTAAAACGCGTGGCGTTCCGCGCGCGCCTCAAAGAGCCAATAGACCACTACAGACGGGGACCTATAGGGCTGATGTTCAGCCGGGGCTGCGGGGTAAGCGCAATAAGGCACCGCGACCTCGGCCCAGAGAAGGAACGTGTGGATTTTTAGTCAGTAAGAGTCTGACACTCTCTCTCGCCTTACCCTGGGCGGGAGAAGTCATTTGATGATTTTCCCCTCACAAAAAAAGCCCTGGCAGTCAAAAAGAAATGTCTAGGTACTTACGATCGAGTTTGGTGGTTGAGTGACTGTCTCTGATGAGCCAGAAGGCTCTTTCTAGTTGAGTAAGAGACTCCACAGGTATCACAGAAGAATTCTTTACTCTCTTCTGTTCGTAGATGTTTTTTCTTATGTTGAGACAAAGTGTAGGGGCTACTAAACACTGAACTGCATTGGTCGCAAGAAAATTTTCGATGGATGTGCTTTCTGTGAACAAGAAAATATAGCCATACTTATACTAGCTTTTACCAGCGACGTCGACGGCGTCCGTTCGCTTGAAATAGAGACTTCCTGCAGATTTTTGGTATAAAAACTATCCTATGTCCATTCTTGAGTTCCAAACTAAGTCTGTACCAAATTTCACAGAAATCGGTTCAGCAGTTTAGGCGTGAAGAAAAGACAGACAGACGTATAGATAGTATACATAGATTATAACGCTGAAGAGTTCGTTTGTTTGAACAGTTTCAACCGCTGCTCGGCTCCAACAAATCGTAGCGTGATGTTTTATAGCCTAAAGCCTTCCTCGATTAATGTTATAAGAAATACAGAAAGAATTATACAATTCGATCCAGTAGTTTTGGAGATTAGCGCGTTCAAACAAACAAACTTTTTAGCTTTATAATATTAAATATTATACAATAATACAATACATAAATACATAATAATAATAGTATAGATTAAGTTGCATATAAATAACTTACATCATATGCGTCCTAACAGCGGCTTGGTTGTTATAATTCTTTCCACAAACGCTGCAGGAGTAGGTTCGATTCCCAGTTCGTGTCATATGAAACCTTTTCAAATGCTGATGTAGACCACTTGAATCCCTGTAAGAAAATAAAACCTACAGACATACATACTTACACACATAAAAATTAATTTCTTTGTCTATTGATTTAGATGGTTAACTAAAGGTAAACAATGTCGGTATGTCTTTTTATATTAAAGAGGTCGTATAAAAAAACCCCGACCAAAAATCTAATATTCCTTTTAGAATAATAATGAAAAAAACGTGGCGTTGGGGGACCGATCCGAACATTTTATTATCAACCACATATTTCTATTTTGTCGGGGGTCTAATTTATTTTTTTATTTTATACTTTTTTTAGGTATTTTATATCATTTTCTCTCGATTAAGCCATCAACATTCCCTTTCAGTGCGCTTTCATTTGAGACCCCACCCGAGTATATTTGCAGACCTTCGGTTACCCTTCCCCACTTACCCCCCATAACTTCTAAACGGCTCAACCGATTTTCGTCAAACATGTCTAAGAACACTCGCACGTAAGTCATCTTTAATACAAAAAAAACTAAATTGAAATCGCTTCACCCGTTCAGGCTCCAGGATGCCACAGACAGACAGACAGACAGACAGACACGTCAAAATTATAACGCCTGTCTTTTTGCGTCGGGGGTTAAATAGCAACAAAAATTATTTAGTATATTAGCTAACATCGATTAGGTAAATACTTTATTGTCAACAACGGTCACCGATACCGCCTAAAAAGTCGTAATAAAATAATTTCATTTTTTTAAACCATTTTTATTAAATCGAAAATAATACTTATTACAAATATTAATAAAAATTAAATGTAATAAATACATAAAAGAAATAATGTGAAAAGCAAAAAGTACCGCCCGAACAGGGACTTGAACCCTGGACCCTTGGATTAAAAGTCCAATGCTCTACCGACTGAGCTATCCGGGCTTATGACATATTGATCGAAATATACCACTGGAAGGCGTAGTAAGAATACGGTAGTTTCCAACTAGTCAAATTCAATACTTTTATTCAAACGTCAAAAACGATACTTTTTTATAAAATTTGTATGAAAGACTGAGTTATGACGTCATAACATTTTTGCGTCAAATAGCTTACTTATTTCTTAATTTGCTAAAAAAAATCTAAAACTTAGTGTATCGATCGATCAATGAATAAAAGTATAGTTCTTTTTCAATATTGTATTGTATTGAAACATCTAATTAATTTATTTTTGACCTAGGAAACTACCCAATTTATATTATCTACTTATATGTTAATTTTTATTAGCATACTAGCTGTTACCCGCGTCTTTGCTCCCATTGTTTGACTACCTACGCTTGTCACCCTACACTATCTTCAGCGGGGGTTGCGGGGTAAGCGCAATGAGGCACCGCGACCTCGGCCCAGAGCAGGAGAAGGAACGGGGGGGTTTTAGTCAGTAAGAGTCGGACACTCCCTCCCGCCCGGCCCTGGGCGGGAGAAGTCATTTGATGATTTTCCCCTCACAAAAAAACCCTACACCACCTACCCTATCCTACCTACCGTAACTACACAAACCCTACCCTAACTAATTAATTTATTTATATTATTTAGTTTTTTTTTCTTTTGTATACATAACTGTTTGAAATACATAAGAGTTAAGTATATAATGTCTAATTACAATTTAAGAGAGCGCCTTTCGCCATCAAAGTTATAAGATACCCAATTAATTATTGTTTTCGGCTTACTCACGTAATAATTTGACGAGATACTCGACTAGTTTCAAGCCATGCTAGAGGCCCATATTCATGAGCAGCATTCCGCGACACGCGACTCGGCGACTGTCGCGCTGCTACTGTCGGCGACTTTCGCGTAGCAGCGCTACAGTCGCGAACTAGTCGAGTATCTCGTCAAATTATTACGTGAGCAAGCCGAAAACATAATAATTAATTTAGAATGTCTCACGAAAGTTATAATAAAAAAGAAAACCCAATGTTAAAGCTGTATGAATAAAATTATTAAAAAAACACTTACTGAAAAAGCCGGCCGCAGAGGTGGCATGTGGCTGATGTGGCGGTCCGGTGGCAATATTTAGCGTGCGTTGTAGTTTGGCGAGCTCGCACCCATTCCGAGCAGACGAGACATCGATAGCGTACGCTGTGGAGCATCGCGTGGGACCTTAGCACTGCTCCTGTCGCGAAACGTAAGGAGCAGACGTCACACCTGTATTCGCCGTTTGACTGAAATAAAAACATAGGTTATTTTTTATGTAATAGGTCGGCAAACGAGCAGACGGATTACTTACCTGATGGTAAGCAATCAGCGCCGCCCATGGACAACGGAAGAGTTACGAGTGCGTTGCCGACCGTTTAGAGATTAGGGATTGAAGAGGGATTGGAGGAGGGGAAGGATTGGGTGTAACCTCACTCACACGGCGAAACACAACGCTGTGGTTTCACGCCGGTCTTCTGTGAGGCCGTGGTATCACTCCGGTCGAGCCGACCCGTTGGTGTCGAAGCACGGCTCTCCCACACTTAAAATGATCTGAATGAAATTTGGCACAAGCATAGGAGACACTCCGGAATAGGACATGGGCTACTTCTTATCAACATACCATGCGGGCGAAGCCACGGGCGGCAGCTAGTTAAGAATAAAGCGGGGTCAAACAACTACAACGTTGTGCTTCGCCGTGTGAGTGAGGTTACGGGATGCCCAATCCTCCACATTCCCAAAATCTCCAAATCCTTAATACCCAAAAGGTCGGAAACGCACTCGTAACTCCTCCGTCGTTGCGGGTAACCATGGGCGACGCTGATTGCTTATCATCAGGTAATCCGATTAATCATTGGTTACTTATAACATGCTAGCTACTCTGGCGCGGTTTCACTCGCTGCTCGGCTCCATTTGATCGTAGCATGATGTTTTAGCCTATAGCACCCAGGAACATTGTAGCTATCTATTAGTGAAAGAATTTTGGCAATCCGACCAGCGGTTCCAAAGATTACCCCCTACATACAAACTTAAAAATTTTACCTCTTTATAATATTAGTATAGAAAAAAAAATTATTACCTCTTCATGCCTCATCATATGTGTCTGGTATGTATCCTTGAAGAGGAACCCGAGGGCGCAGTTAAAGCATTTGAACTCAGATTCTAAATACTTCTTACTCCTTCTCTGCTGTTCTAAATCCGCCTTCTGCTCTTCAAACGGTAGAAGAATCTTCTCGAACGCTTTTGTTTTAGATTTTGATGACGTTTTGTCACTTTTTGTTTCTGCAAAGATGAGAAAATATTCTTATGTTTAGGTTATAGTAACCTATGGAACCGCTGGTCGGATTTCCAAAAATCTTTTACTTTTACATATATAGCTACCATGTCACTGAATAAATTATTCCTGTTTCGTGTATTTTAGTCGAGTTATCGCTACAAACGCTGCTGTTATTAAAATTCCCGAGTACATTAAGTCCTGTTACACGCGTGCGAAGCCGCGGGCGCTACTCTCGGCGGGGCTACTGTCACGCGGTTTCACCCACTGCTTAGCTCCATTTGATCGTAACGTGATGTTTTATAGCCTATAGCACTCAGGAACATTGAAGCTATCTATTAGTGAAAGTATTGCAATCCGACCAGCGGTTCCAAATATTAGGTACCCTCTACATACAAACATACAAACTCACAAAATTTTACCTCTTTATAATATAAATATACATAGATAAAGCCCATAGATTTGTTTGTTTGAACGTGCTAATCTACAGAACTACTGGTTCGAATTGAACAATTATTTTTGTGTTGGATAATCCATTTATCGAGGCTAAAGGCTACAAAACATCACGCTACTACTAAAAGGATCCGAGCCAAAGTCAAAGTTTACAAATGATTTATTTCAATTAGACCCTTACACGCACTTTTGAACGTCAAACAAAATGTTAAAGATAAAAAGTGTCAGTCTGTCGGTCAGCCCACTAGTGAAGCTATTTGCTCGTTCCAGAGTGTAAAGCTGCGGTGTAGTGGTGCAGCGAGTAAAACTACGCGAGAATAGCTAATTACGTTATATCAAGAGTGGAATACAAACCAGCATCATCTTCCCCTTCTTGGGCGCTATTTTCATTCCTGATTTCATTTATACATTCATTTTTTTCTTCAGTATAAAATTCAGACGGGGCAGCAATATTTTCAGCGTCTATATTAGACTCTAAATCGTTACTTTCATGGTTAATTGATAAATCCTCTTCATTTTCACCTGAATCCACGTTATTGTCTAAATCGCCATCGTTATTGTATATTTGACAATCGTTATTGTACATTTGACAATCATTGTCATATGTTTGACAATCATTGTCGTATATTTGACAATCATTGGTTTCTAAGTCATCATTTGTTTGTTTTTCTTCGTCTTCTACATGAGTTTGAGAGAAATAATCATCGTGGCGGTGATCATCACGATCATCCTCGAGTTTTATATAATCATGACTATTTATACTTTGGTCTTTGTTCTCTATATAAAATTGATTACCGTCTGTCCGTAAACAGGTTTCTTCTGTACATAGTATTATAGGTTTTATGGCATTTCTTTGTAGATTTACTGTACCTTTGGCACTGGAAGAGATAATTAATATTCATCAGTCTATAAGCCTTTAGCTGGGCTAAATTACTTCTCAGACGGAGAAGGTAAATCCAGAAGCGAAACAACAACAATTGTGGTTTCGTGCGGGAATCGAACCTGCGATACGTTGAACAGCAGCCAGTTACTTAACCACTACGCCAATCGCGCAGTCAATTCGACTAGAAGAGATTGCATGTTTTGTTTGTTTTATGTGAAAGGCAAACAGATTACCTGATGGTAAGCAATCAGCGCCGCTCATGGACACCCGATATAACGAAAGAGTTACGAGTGTGTTGCAGACCTTTTGGGGATTTTGAGATTGGAGACGGATTGGGGGAGGGGAAGAATTTGGCCACTGGTGACCTCATGACCACATGGCAGAACACAATGCTGTGGTTGTTTCACGCCGGTTTTCTGTGGGGCCGTGTACCACTCTGGTGGTAGACTAGAATTCAATTTGACTAGACTTTGACAATGCGTATTTCCCCAAAAGACTGTCAACACATTTGCAACTTCTCTGGAGTTGCAATGGTATCCATGGCTGGTGCCAATTGCTTATCATAAGGAGATCTAGATAGATCACCTAGAAACAAGTAGATACTTGTCTCTACATAAAAAAGTATGGCGCGTTCCAGGGACACAAACAACTGTATAAAATCCCGCAAAGAAATAAATCTGGAGAAAAGGTAAAATCTAAATAGTTTCCACTTCCTTCGGTGAATAAGTAGGTAAGGAGTTTCGCTACCAACCTGAATAGCACCGGATATTCTAGACTCCGCTTCAGACAGAGTGACTTAAAAAGCCAAAGCTTGTCCACTAAATGTTTGCAAATGTAACATAGATGTGAATCGGGACACAGCTGAAAAAAAAAATAAAGTAAAAAAATTTTTTTTTATGAAATAATTAATCACTTGGTATGTTGATAAGATGCAGCCTCCGTGTTACTCCAGACAATCTATCCATCGAATTTCTTTAAATTAATATGAAAAGTCTTTTTTTGAAAATGTTTGTTGAAAAGTTGAAAGTTTTACATGACTATTGAAAATGTTTTTAATCAAAAACATAAAAAAGGTGGGACAAAGAAAATGAAGATGACTAAAACTCGTTGGGAGGATGATATCTTGCATCTTGTTGGAATAATATGGTTGCTACAAATATCGAAAGACAGAGAAAGATGCCTTTTTTGTAGGAAAAGTAAAACATTTTATATTAATCTGAATTGTTCTGTACTTTTTTGATCATTATTCAAGTTGAGCAAAGTATTATTGAGGTATTTTGATATCCGAAGTTCCTTTAATTTGGCATCAGATGATTTCGATTCAATTGGGAAAAAATGAGTTGTGTGCCTTTAAAAATCTTTCTAACTGAAATGTTAGTGTTATAGTTGCATACAAATAATATCCTTAAACGAAATCAGTTTATGAAAACTAAACAGATAAAACATTTTTTCAAACAAATTGAGTATTTACATTCATTCCAACGATTTCTCTGTACTTTTCTCGGGTATCTTCACTGGTGTCAGAGTTCACAGTGTTACGGCAGATAAAACATAAAAACGATGACATTTTTCATTCAAAATCTGTAAGTAGAAGTAAATTTTTTACGTGTTTTCGTTTTTATTTGTAAACAAAAAACCAGATCAACTACATGTGACATTAGATTTATATTGACATTAAAAAAATCAATCAGTCACCTGATAACTTGTCTATGCTTTTGATGTAGCGTTCAATTAATCAATGTTATTTCATTTCAATCTGGAAGCACCTTATTCTAAAAAAGTAACCGTATCGCTCCCCAATAACAAATTAACCAAATAAGATTACTGAAAATGAAATTAACACCATACACCGGATTTATAATTTGGACAGCTGCCGTTTGTTTAGGAAACCTTATTTCTGAATGCATTCAAAACTAACTTGTTTGTGGAAATTGCGTAATTAGGGTTGTACTTGTTTGTTGATGTAACTTTAGTAGATTATAACAAATCTACTAAAATAATAACGTTACTATTTATTTCTGGATAAACTGTTAAGTTTGTATTTTTAAATATGTGAGAGCACTTAAATAAAGTAATGAATAGTTAAAATAATATACTTCAGCAATATTTTTAGTTTCATCCCTTTCTGAAACTAGTTTTACTTATGTATTAAAATTTTAGTACAAATAACCAAAAATCGACTAATTAAGATGACAAAACTTTTTCAAAGGTGCAGTGCAGCGCCACACGTCACGTCAGATTCAGAAAAAGGATAAATTTTGTGCCTTGAAGCATATTTCAATAAAAATTAACATTATTTCGACACTGTTATAAACAATACGACCCTAATAATTGGGTCAATAAACTGTGCATTCCCTGTAGAACTGTTGTGTTGTGCGTGTGTATTTTTTCCGTTTTTACTGAGTTCGAAAACGGTTTTGGTGTTTCTCAAATAAGCGGTTCTCAATTGTATGAATTGGCATAGGACTTTATAATTAGCCGTTTGCGTCGTCTCTTACATTGTGCGTGCCACAATTGCCGGACGTTTAATTCTCGAGGCTGTTATTTATTAGACAATCTTGTCAAATGTGCGGTGCGGTAATCGTAGCGAATTTTTCGCGTCCAAAATATATTTGATGAACAGCGATATCAGTGATAACTGTAAGTATATTAGAATTCTTTATTATTTTTTTAATGTTGGCTTCTTTTCTTTTAGTGATGCGGTAATATTATATCACAAGGTTTTTTTTTACTTGTAATGACGAACAAGCTATTAAAATTTCTTTTCAGCTTAAATTATTCAGAATTTTAAAATAAAAACAAAAAAATATTTCCCTACACATACCAAATTGGTATTGGTATGGTTAACTATTACAGTAAGATTATCAAAATGATAAACACTGTTTATCTTTCAATTTGAAAATGTTTAGCAATAATGTAATGCTGTTATCATTACAATGGTTTCAGTTTTTAGTACCTATTTACTATGACTGTATATGTATGAATGTACTTGTTATCATGGAAATAAAATTCTGTTTCAATATACTTACATACTTGGGAAAAGATTTTCTTTCTGAGATTATACTTTTTTGAAGACTAAACTAAACAGTTCAGAGAAGAAGAACTAAACTTTCATATTTTTTATTTATTTATCTAGTAGCCATTAATCCAAAGAGACCTTTTTGTATTTAATTATCATAGGTAAAAAGAGGCCAGATCATTCTCTATGGTATACCAAAAGTTCTTTTTTAAACTTATATAAATGTCCATTGATCATAGTCAAGAGTTTCTCTGCTGAACATGGCTATAATTATTTAAAAGACCTCTCAAGTCACCTGTGTAAACAAAAATTACTAGCTACTACATAGTAATAATTTATTCCTTGATATCAATTTCTTATTTAATCTCATTGAGTATCATTAAAATAGTCTTACTAGAAATGTTTAAATGACATTAAGAAAAAAAGATAAAAATAATGTTTCAACAACTATGTGCTTGTGGAAAAAATAATGTAAGGTAAAAATAACTACATGTTTTTGGAGGCAAGACTTCAAGCCATAAACTCAGGCACAAAGTTGCAACAGTTCGGTTTTTTTTTATCAAATTAATACATTTTGGACAGTTTACGGAAACTGCACAATTTAACTTCTTTGTACACCATCATACCATCAGACAATCGGGAAACTATTGTTGCTTCATAGTGGATATCCCAATCATATGCCTTCAGTTTTATTAACAGAACCGCTAAGGAGTGGAATTCTTTGACGGAGTCTTTAGAGTGGTTTTCACAATGTATGAATAGCGTTTATATACTTAATAAATTTGTATTAACTACTATATACTATGTACTACTACTATATACCACATAAGTTTACTGGGTACTTTTATGAAGGACATGGAACAATAAATCCTTTACAATATAATTTTTTTTTTCGAAAATATTAATAAGTAAGTTGTAGACATTACATATGTATGTTGCATATTAGCTACTCTCGTGCTGTTTTTCGCACTGCTCGGCTCCACTTAATCATAGTGTGATGTTTTATAGGCTATAGCACACAGGAACATTGTAGCTATCTATCAGTGTAAGAATTTTGGAAATATGACCAGCGGTTCCAAAGATTACCCCCTACATACAAACTTACAAATTTTACCATTTTATAATATTATCTGTACATGAGTACTATTTTTCTTCTGTTCCTTTTTATTTGAAAGTTTGTAAGGAAATAAAAACCCGAGTTGTGGCAAAACTCGTAATATCGATCATTAATAAGAATGAGATGCTATTATTGTTGTTACTTTAACTAAAATTTGTATGCACAACTGCATACTTCAAGGCTATTTGGGTGCAATGTTTGGTAGTTGACTTAACCCAAAAATATTAATTAAAAAATATTAAACTTCCATTTATGATGTATGTCATTAATAATAGTATTTTGCTAGATAATTTCGTAGCAAAATAAAAACATATGTCTCAACACAATCCCTTACAAATATTATGGAAAATTTAAATTCACAATTCGAAAAAAAGTGTTGAATTATAAACTATGTGTTAATCCAAGGTATCACCTGTCTCAGCCAGGGCTGCGGGGTAAGCGCAATGAGGCTCCGCGACCTCGGCCCATTATAGGAGAAGGAACGGGGGTTTTTAGTCAGTAAGAGTCTGACACTCCCTCCTGCCCTACCCTGGGCGGTAGAAGTCATTTGATGACTTTCGCCTCACAAAAAAAGGTATCATCTGTCGACATGCCAAATTTCAACGAAATTGGTCTATCCGTTTTTGTGTGAAATTAAAACAAACATACATCCACGTATTCTCATAATCAGGAAGAAAAAAAAATTAATAGACTGAAAAACATAAAAACTTCTTCCTCTATAGTAAACTGTTAATTCGTCGACTAGATATAGGAACTGTTTTAAATTAGCATCAATTAGAATTACTCCGTAGTCCAATTATACTAATTGTTGACGTTACGTAAACTTAGACGATGTTTGTAGTATTCCCTTCTGCACAGAGCGTAGTGTAAACAGGAGTTGTCATATTTCGATCCTGTTATAAAGACAATATGGATAAAGGAGACGTTAAAATATTAATTCTTATCCCAAATAAATATGTATATTAACTATAATATCTAAAAATAATAAGTGTGGGAGAGCCATGCTTCGGCACGAATGGGTCGGCTCAACCGGAGTAATACCACGGCCTCACAGAAAACCGGCGTGAAACAACCACAGCATTGTGTTTCGTCGTGTGAGTGAGGTTACCGAAAGCCCAATCCTTCCCCTCCTCCCCAATACCTCCCGAATCCCAAAATCAACCTCCAAATCCCTAATCCCCATAAGGCACCGCGGCCGAGATATTAGCAGTAGAAACAACTGGTTGGTTTTTAGTCAGTAAAAGTCTAACAGTCTCTCTCGTCCCTCCAAAGGGGGGAGTAGGATAAAAAAGATAGACTGTCTACATATAATCTTTATGACTATAGACATAACTATTAAACTGACTCGTTTATATCATGCTTTTGACGAAACAAGGGCTGCGTGACAGTGACGTGGAGTGACAGACTCTTACTGACTAAAAACCCCCTCCGTTTCAATCTCCTGCTCTATTCCGAGACCGCGGTAGATTATTACTTTCTACCCGCAAAATCGACTGAACATCAACCCTGTTAGCCCCCAACCTATGGTGGTCTATTGGCTCTTTGAAGCGCGCGCGGAACGCTACGCGCCTTACGCTCGGGTCTGGTTCTGGTCGGGCGGGGAGATACCCTTACTCGCCGTCCGCAGACAATTCATTGTCTTCCTAGTACCATCTCATACCATCGAAAAGTTAATCCAGGTTCTGTGCTTGCCTGGAGGTTATTTCTTTTTGTCAGGGGAAAATTATCAAATGACTTCTCCCGCCCAAACTAAAACCCCCCCTGTTCCTTCTCCTGCTCTGGGCCGAGGTCGCAGTGCCTCATTGCGCTTACCCCGCAACCCCGGCTGAACAACAGCCCTATAGGGCCCCGTCTGTGGTGGTCTATTGGCTCTATGAGGCGCGCGCGGAACGCTACGCGTCGTACGCTCGGGCCTGGTTCTGGTCGGGCGGCGAGCTGCCCGTACTCGCCGACCACAGACCCGCCCTTTCGGTGGCCGGAGATCGTCCCTTGATCCCCGACGCCCGTAGTGTCGCCTATTGCGGCGACTGGGGCGTGAGGAGGAGGTTTGCTCCCTCACGCGGGCCGCCTCCCTCAGTGGCCTGGCGGTTAAGGTGCCCGCTTCTCATGCATGAGGATTATTTAGACACCACTGGCGTACGGTGAATGAAAATGTTGCGAGGAAAGCTTTTTTGTGAGGAGAAAATTTTCAAATGTCTTCTCCATTTCAGGGTGAGGCGAGAGGGAGTGTCAGACTCTTACTGACTAAAAACCTCTCCGATTCTTCTCCTGCTTGCTAGAATAGTCTATTGACTCTTTGACGAGCAATGAGGTCTATTTTTGTGAGCTACCCTTACTCGCCGGCCGACCAGAACTAGACCATGTAAGAAAATAATCAAATTAGAGTATTAATTACCTTCAATTTAGTGCAGTTATCGAGAATTTTTAGTGTGTAACCATAAATTGACCTGTATTTCGTGAGCTATAAGTGCTAATTTGCGCTGTACTCATTGTTTTGCATACCGATCTGATTTTTGACCTAGTCGCTGTTAAAATGACTGATTGTTTAAAAAGCTTTTCATGAGATTTCATATGAGGATGCGAACTTGAAACGTGATTTTTCCGAGTTAGATTCAGTTACTTCAAAATTGACTATTTTATTGAACTACTAGCTATGCCGCGGTTTCATTCGCTGCTCGGCTCCATTTGATTATAGCTTTGTAGCGTAATGTTTTATAGTCTATAGCACTCAAGAACATTTGTGAAGGAATTTTGAAACTCCGACCAGCGGTTCCAAAGATTACCCCCCTACATACAAACTTACAAATTTTACCTCTTTATAATATTAGTATAGATTGGCAAACGAGCGCACGGATTATCTGATGGTAAGCAATCGGCGCCGCCTATGAACGCTCGTAATACAAAACAAATGCGTTGTCGAACTTATGTGGGTTGTATAAGGATAGGGGATATGAGGAGTCAGGTTCAGGGGTGGGGTGGGGGTAAGGATTGGGCCTCCGGTAACCTCACTCACACGGCGAAACACAACGTAAATACGTTTTGACGCCGCGCAAAAACGGTTTGACGCCGGTGTCAATGTGTAAGATTATTAAAGTAACCTATTATTTGTATTTTGATAGCTATTTTGCAAGCGAAAACATAAAAAAACTCGACGTGTACAAAATTTAAAGAAATGTTGTTGTGCCATTGTTGTTGTTGTTACAAAATTTAAAGAAAAGTTATTCGTAATACTTAGGTTTCTTAAAAAAAAAAACAAGCAATCAGCGCCGCCCATGGACACCCGCAACGGAGGAGTTACGAGTGCGTTCCGACTTTTAGGGATTAGGGATTGAGGGGGGATTGGGGGCGGGGAAAGATTGGGCCTCCGGTAACCTCACTCACAAGGCGAAACACAACGCTGTGGTTGTTTCACGCCGGTCTTCTGTGAGGCCGTAGTATCACTCCGGTCGAGCCGGCCCTCCGAAGCATGGCTCTCCCACACTTGGACAAGTGTGGAAGAGCCACCTTCTGGAGGTATACGCTTACATACAATTTGTGCTTGTTAAATTTTAGGTTACTTAACGTTGTTTCGTGCCGGTATTCTGTGAGGCCCTGAATTATCAGGGTTCACCGAAGTATTAACTTCGGTGGAACCATTCGCATATACCTAATTGTGAGAGATAAAAAATTTTACAAGTAGAGAGATGAATCGGGAAAAATCGACCCATTTGTCGTTACTAAGTTATTTGGACTTTTGGACATCCGTGCAAAGCAGAAGCGTTCCGCTAGTATACCATGTATAGTATTGATTCACAACAATCTATTAACTGCTAGTCTGCTTCATTATTTGATACTTCAACTAAATATTAAGTTACTCGTATTGTTTTTGGCAGGCAATATAATGTTATGTATTCAGTATGAGGTCATTAGCGTCAGGGTCAGGTTATTGTAGATAAGAAATGTACGATAAATGCCCTTATCCAAACTTCAAAACTAATATTATAAATGCGAATGTAACTGTCTGTCTGTCTGTCTTTTCTTCACGCCTAAACTACTGAACCGATTTCTGTGAAATTTGGTACAGACATAGTTTTGAACATAAGATAGTTTTTATACCAAAAATCTGCAGGAACTCGCTTTTCAACGCGAACGGAGTCGCGGGCAAAAGCTAGTATATTATAATTATTGTGGAAGCCAAGCTTCGGCTTGAATGGGTCGGCTCGACCGGAGCAATACCACGGCCTCAAAGAAAACCGCCGTGAAACTACCACAGCGTTGTGTTTCGCCGTGTGAGTGAGGTTACCGAAGGCCCAAACCTTACCCTCCCGTCTACATTTGAAAATTGTCTAATGGCGATCTTTGTGTCGCCTGGACAGTCTTTCCATTAGTTGCCTGGACAATATCTTACATGAGCTGCTGTATACATTAGCTCATGATGATACCTAAGTACGTGTGTCGCCTGGACAGTCACCGCTACCATCAGTTGACTGGACAATCTCTACTTGAGCTGCTGTTTACATGTGAACATTAGCTCATGACGATACCTAAGTACGTGTGTCGCCTGGACAGTCACCGCTACCATCAGTTGACTGGACAATCTCTTTACACGAGCTGCTGTTCACATGTGAACATAAGTTCATGACGATACCTAAGTACGTGTGTCGCCTGGACATTTACGACGGTACTTGAGATTCTGAATTTTTAACATGTAGGTAGTTTACGAAATATCGCTTCAGAAGTTTATAATAAAAGTTCTCGTGAATATTTATTGATTTTGAAAGAAATATTTGTAAACTTCTAAAACATGAAAGGCTAATTTATGTTAACAATAACGGTCCTGTGTCCATACCTACTTAAGACCATGTTCTGTTACTACAAGGTTATTCGTTTGCTCTCGGTTCAGGAATATACTTTGTAGGATTTATTTCTAGCTTCCTCCTTTGGCCTCGCACTCGTATAAAATAAATGAATCCCAAGAGTTAAAAAACAGCAGCGTTAATAGCAATAGCGAGAATGAAGTATAATTTATAGCCTATAGCATTCAGAAACATTGTAGCTATCTATCAGTGAAAGAATTTTGGAAATGCGACCAGCGGTTCCAAAAAACCCCCTACACACAAACTTAATTTTACCTCTTTATAATATTACTAGCTACTCTCGCGCGGTTTTACCCGCTGCTCGGCTCAATTTGATCGTAACGTGATGTTTTATAGCCTATACCACTCAGGAACATTGTAGCTATCTATCAGCGAAAGAATTTTGGAAATCCGACCAGCGGTTCTAAACATTACCCCCTACATACAAACTTAATTTTACCTCTATATAATATTAGTATAGACTAATAGACAATTTGATGTTTCTCGGTATTTTCGCCTGATTACAAAAACAATAATAAGAAGTAAAATTGTGATAGGGCCATTCTTCGACACAATTGGCTTGATCGGAGTGTTTTTTTTTATTTATTTATTGGGGTAATTACTTTTAATCTATAAACTAGTTAACCGACCGATGCTATAAAAAATGTTCTTTGCAAACGACCGTCATAATAAGTACAGATCTTTACGTAATTATACGAATATTATTTTATGATTATATTGACGAATTCTAGATTATCACAAGGTTAAGACCTAGGTCGTGTTTGAGCTAAGTTTACGACCTTGAAGCACGCTAGTCTAGCTTTCAAATGGTTCTCAACATACTTAGGAAGCCTCAAAGAGCCAATAAACCACCACAGACGGAGCCCTATAGGGCTGATGTTTGCGGGGCAAGCGTAGTGAGGCGCGCGGCCTTGGCCTAGAGCGGGAGAAGGAACGGGAGGGGGGGGGGGGGAGGGTTAGTCAGTAAGAGTCTGTCACTTCCTCTCGCCTCACCCTGGGCAGGAGAAGAAATTTAATGATTTTCGCCTGACAAAAAAAAAAACATTCTTAGGAACATTCTGGCTCAGCGACCCAAAATGGATCTTTTTGATTTTGATAGTCAATGCTTTGACCCGAATAGATTGAGTTGATCACGACGGCTTCTCAGTGGTTGTCAACATGCTTGGTGCTTTGGATTTTGAGAACTAGGCTCCGACACCGACACACACACAGCAAAACTAACGCCCTTACTTACTTACTTTTGTGTTTTACCGTATAAGTGAAGTCAACAGCCCCAACCACCTCTTAAGTGCAAGTAACCCGTCTCCAAGCCCTTTAGTGTTTCGGGTATGTATTGTCCAGCACTGATGATAACTAGCTCGGGGTATCCTCTGGGCTATCACACAACATTGTTGCCAAATCAAAACGCACCCATCTCATGCTTTAGTGTTCTTTGATAAGTGAATTGTTCCTAATGTATTCTCTAATATTATTTAGACACTATCTAATTGAGGGAGTAATAATATCATAATTATGACATCTCTCGCCCAGGGTGAGATGAGAGTTCTTTATCTTTCAATTAATATTATCTTTATTAATTGAAAGATTCCATTGTAAAATGGCCCACAGATAAATTGTAAATTAATATTTTTTTGTAAAAAGGTTGGCTACCGCTGTCCCGTCCCTAATATCGGCCAGACATCATCAAGGTTAAATATTGAAGTACCTACTTAAAAAACTTTTTAGAATGATTTATGAGTCTTTAAAATATTATTTTTCTTGTAACACAAGTAAGTAGGATTTTTTGGAATAGTAAATTTTGTAAAAAAACGCTGCTTAAAGCGAAAGCTCGACTAAAATAGCCTATAGCACTCAGGAACAATGTACTTAAAAAAAATACCTCTTTTTATTATTAGTATCTATAGATAATAGACCCGAGCGTACGGCGCGTAGCGTTCCGAGCGCGCCTCAAAGAGCCAACAGACCACCACAGACGGGGCCCTATAGGGCTGATGCTCAGCCGGGGTTGCGAGGTAAGCGCAAAAAGGCACCGCGACCTCGGCCCAGGAGCAGGAGAAGAAATGGAGAGGGTTTTTAGTCAGTAAGAGTCTGATAGTCTCAAGAAGTCATTTGATAATTTTTAACTCACAAAAAAACTTTAGGCAATGACTTACTTTTGACTAGCGGTAGAAGCTAGTCAAATAGACAGAAAAACAGTACGAAATATCATTTTTCTTATTAATTTTATAAATGCGAATGTTTGTAACTATCAATGCATGTTTGTTAGGTATTCTTTCACGTAACTACTGAACGGATTTGAATGTAATTTGTCACAGTGATAGATAATAATACGTAGTAATATATATAGTCAGTAGTAATATATATAATACGTAGTAGTATATATAGTCTGTAATAATATGTAGGCTTTATCCTACAACAGGGGGCGAAGCTTCTACCAAAAGCTCGCTAAAATGTTAAAATAAGCCTTTTAATAGCTTAGTAAGTAATGGTACTATTAGAGTAATTTTAGAACGTAAGAACACTTGTCCTTGCTTAGTCAATATTTTTTATATCATATGATTAGCATAATGTCGTCCATCGAACAATACTTATGTAATAAGATACCCTGAAACACAGGTTGAAATAAATCTAGTTCAGGTGTTCCCTAGGCACTTTACATTTCAAAGTTTATCTCTTTCTATAAGTTCTATTCTTCTAAGTTTCTATAGTTTAGTCTTTCTATAGTTTCTAAGTTAACTCTTTCTTATAAAGGTTAAAACTTATTATTACTTAAAACAATTGAGCTAGCTCTATAAAGTGTGATCTTTGTTTTTCAATAAATTTTTCGTTCCTTTCACGGGACCACAGAGTTCCGGACCTTTGGAAGGCATACGAGGAGCCGTAGCCAACCCGCAGAGACCCGTTGAACAATTTTAATCTAAAAGTGCACCCAAGGACAATCCCCGGCAATAAATTTTATTACTTATAGGTCATGGGCAGCGCCGCTTGCCTGCCACCAGGTGACCCATATGCCCTTTAAAAAACTTCGGCTTTTCACATTTTCCTCAATATATCATACGAGTATTTTAAAAGAAAATAGTATGATCAATCATTCCTCGAGACGTGTTCTTATCATTTCTTATCGATCAAATTGTTTATCACTATGATTCATGTTATGTTAACCTATTTGGACACGTTTACTTGGAGTTGACAATTTTTTATTGCCTTTTTTTTTGCTTTAATGTTGGTGGTTCGTTCGTCGCGTTGTTCGGAATTAACGGGAGTGGGTTTTTTTGTGAGGGGAAAATCATCAAATGACTTCTCCCGCCTAGGGTAAGACGAGAGAGAGTCAGACTCTTACTGACTAAAAACCCACTCGTTCCTTCTCCTGCCCTGGGTCGAGGTCGCGGTGCCTCATTGCGCTTAACCCGCAACCCCTGCTGAACATCAGCCCTATAGGGTCTGTGGTAATTTTACTGTCCTGAAATGAAAAGGTTTTTTAAAAGGGAATACCATGGCTGTAAGAACTGTTTTATAAGCTACTACTAGCTACTCTCACGCGGTTTCACCCGCTGCTCGGCTCCATTTGATCGTAACGTGATGTTTATAGCCTATAGCACTCAGGAACATTGTAGCTATCTATCAGTGAAAGAATTTTGGCAATCCGACCAGCGGTACTAAAGATTACCCCCTACATAGAAACTTACAAATTTTACCTCTTTATAATATTAGTATAGAAGTATAGATAACAGTTTCACATACTCACACTAATGTTATCAGTATAGAAATATAGAACATTTGGGATTAATTGTTTAACAACACACATTTAAGTGTGGGAGAGCCATGCTTCGGCACGAATGGGTCGGCTCGACCGTAGCTATATCCCGGACCACGGCTTCACAGAAAACCGGCGTGAAATAACCACAGCGTTGTGTTTCGCCGTGTGAGTGAGATTACCGGAGGCCCAATCCCTCGCCCTTCCCCTCCTCCTTCACAATCGTTAAATATCCGAAACCTTTATCCCTAAAAGGCCGGCCTAACCCACTCGTAACTCCTTCGGTGTTGCGGGTGTCCATGGGCGGCGCTGATTGCTTATCATCGGGTAACCCGTCTGCTCGTTTGCCGATATAAGGATGATTTTTCCATATAAATAAAATTGAAAAAAAGTGACATTCTTAAAAAAACAGGTGTTGAAATCTAAACCTGTTTTCGTTAACATAGGACACATAATTCCTTATCACTGTAATCCCATGACAAATACTTGTGATAGTACTATCAAGTGAATTAATAAGAGTCGCCGCGATAGTAATCAATTGACATATTGTTATCGCGGATATTCTGTTGTTGATTGCTGTGGACACTTTAAGTTGGTATTTCAAGGGGGTCATAGGAATAGATTTTTTATTAATAACTTTTCCCCGCACTAGGATTTTCTCCTGTGCCGTGGGTGCGGTTATAAACATACAATTTTACGTACACATCACACCCAGACTCGTAACAACGATTTGTGGATCACACTTTAAGTGTGGGAGAGCCATGCTTCGGCACGAATGGGTCGGCTCGACCGGAGTGATACCACGGCCTCGCAGAAAACCGGCGTGTAATAACCACAGCGTTGTGTTTCGCCGTGTGAGTGAGGTTACCGGAGGCCCAATCCTTCCTCAATCCCTAAATCTCCAAATCCCTAATCCCTAAAAGGTCGGCAACGCACTCGTAACTCCTCCGTTACGAGTGTCCATGGGCGGCGCTGATTACTTACCATCAGGTAATAAGTTTGCTCGTTTGCCGACCTATTACATAAAAAAAATAAAGAGTTGTTCCGTGTAGGATCGTACCCGCGACACGTTTCACGGCAGCCAATGCCTAGCCACCGCGCCAGTCGTGCGATCTTCTTCTTTGTGTGATCCACAAATTATTGTTCCGGGTCTGGGTTTTTTTTTTTTTGTAAGGGGAAAATCATCAAATGACTTCTCCCGCCCAGGGCCGGGCAGGAGGGAGTGTCAGACTCTTACTGACTAAAAACCCCCCCTGTTCCTTCTCCTACTCTGTGCCGAGGTCGCGGTGCCTCATTGCGCTTACCCCGCAACCCCTGTGTATGTGAAATTGAATGTTTGTAACAGCACCAACGATACGGTAGAAAATCCTAGTGGGACGCAACGTTTTATTAAAAAAAAACCGCGTGGCTTACCTAGTTTATTATGTCCAAAAATAATCCAGTACCTACTGGAAATATTTTGGCTAGTTTCAGATACGTGTCACGCACGAAAATGTCGTAAAATGTACATTTAGTTTAGGAGACCGCTACTGCCTTATTTTTTTCATCTTTGTTTGTGATTTGTTTTTTCACGCCTGTAACTGTACCTATGCAAATGCTAAGCTTCACGACGAATCACCTAAAATGTAAATAATAAATCTAACCAATAGTATAGTGTTGCTTACCTCATAAAAATCTGTTCAGTAGTTTTTGAGAAAATCACCGAAATGTATGTACCTATGTATATGACAGTAAACTAGATTTTTATTACAACACCGAAAATCTTATTATGTTTTTGACTTTGAAGTAATAATTTATTTCAACTAGACTACTTACAGGTACTTTTGAACGTCAAATAAAGCTTTGAGATAAAAAAAGTGTTAGTCTATCGGTCAGTCCTCTTAGTGAAGCTATTAGCTCGTTCCAAAGTCTAAATTCCGATGGAGAAGTACGAGCAAAAAACTCCGTGGTTATTCTTTTTCAACCAGTTCCATATACAGATTATTTGCTACATTGCAAAGTTGATTTATGAAAAGAAGTTTGTCTCAATATGTCGGTCGGTCCTCTAGTAAAGCGACTCCCTTATACCGATTCTGCGAGCGATTCAGTAGTTTATAACCTCCGACGGAAAAAGAGGGATGTTATGAGTTTGACGTGTCTGAACGGACGAAGTAATTTCAATTTAGTTTTTAAAATCAAACCATTATTAAGTAAAAAACATTTATTTGTATCAGGAAAAATATTTAGGGAAGCGATAACGATGTATGGAAACCGATATGAACTGGCTATTTATCGGAATTATTCATTTTCTATGATTTTGTCAAATATAGATTTTAATCTAATGTACATACGTGTGTGTCATAAAAACATCCGTATAATGTTTTTATTGAGTAAAGTACATAATATGCTACGTGAAATTTTATAACGAGTAAGATATTCTTTTGTTTTATTTGGTAATGGGCAGGCATTTGAGCGCTTTTACGCCTGGTGGCAATGATGTGACTTTCGATGAAGCACGCCTACTCAAAAACAAACTATTCACTCGGGCCTTGAAGATGCACCGGTTATATCTTCGGGAACACAGAATTCGGCAAAAAAAATCTGCTCCTTAGCGGTCCTGATAATAAAACTGGAGGCGAATCGCTTCTTGTGTGTCTAGGAATTGTGGTAGATGTGAGGTTAGAAATATAAAAAAATAACATTATTAAGAAAAAACAATAATAAACTAATTTAGAAGTAGTGAGCATGACATTTTCTTCAAAGGAATAGAATCAATGAAATTATTATAAAAAATAGTTTAGATTACTATTTATTCTATTTCATCATCAACCTGATTCCGTCCACTGACTGCTGGGCCTCCCACGCACGCCATTGAGCTCGATGCAGGTCCTATTGTAACATTCATTATCATCACCATCATCATCCTATAAGTGTCCACTGCTGAGCAAAGGCCTCGTCTCGCACGGAAAAGGATTGAGTATTAATTAACACGCTTGCTTAATGCTGGTTGGCGATTTCAAACTTATAATTAGATATAGTCCAGGTTCCCTCGCGATTTTTACCTTCACCGTATGTCAGTGGTGTCTAAATATTCATAGAAAGTACATATTACTCGGAAAAAGTCACATTGGTACTTGCCAGGTTTAGAACCTAATGCATGAGAAGCCTTAACCTTGGGGCAACCACGACCTATATTATATAACATTATTTTAAATTTAAATTGCGATATTCACACTTAAAAAAATACTACCACACGCACTCAACAAAAGTCGACGTGAGATGACGACGAGTTCACAATCTCGAGCTCTCAGACTATACAAGCAAATGTGTCATATGTGGCGTTGATTTATTATATAGCCGTTAATTGAAACACCTTGAGTTCAACCAGTGTTTTACAGACCTCCGTAAAACAAACAATCGTGGAAGATTTTTCTATAGACACTGTAATAAAAATATCTATGTGAGATTCTTCAGGAAATTGTCTTTCGAAAAAGTGCTGTGTTTTGTGCGTTTTTGAGGTTGTGAGTGGTTTTTCTCGATACAGGATCTGTTGTAGGAAAATTTTGGTGTTTTCAATTCGTTTATTACATGCTGAGTTATTTTGTAAGGCATAAAGAAATATCTCCTCTGATATTCTGAAGCAATTGGGTTGTATAAGCGTTTTTAAAAATTCTTTCTTTGTGAAAGTACCTCAATTAGCCTTGAAAAGAACTCCAAATTGGATATAAATTCATTTTTGTCAGTGAAAAGTTTGAATACAACGCGATGTCATCCAAACTCTTCAGCCGCTTAGCGCAATTAGGCGCCGGAATCGTGATCACAAGCGGAGTAGCTAACAACGCGTTGTATAACGTCGACGGAGGCGAAAGAGCCGTCATCTTCGATAGATTTAAGGGTATAAACAATCAAGTTATCGGCGAAGGAACACATTTCATCATCCCTTGGGTGCAAAAACCAATTATTTTCGATATTAAATCAAAACCTCGTAACGTTTCCACCATAACCGGGAGCAAGGACCTTCAACGAGTCGAAGTGACCTTGAGAATCTTGTTCAGACCAGTTGCGGATGAATTGCCAAACATTTACACGACCCTAGGAGAAGATTATGACACCAGAGTCCTACCATCGATTACTGGTGAAGTTCTGAAAGCAGTTGTCGCTCAATTCGATGCTAGTGAACTGATAACACAAAGAGAAATGGTATCTTATAAAGTCAATGAGAATTTAACCGAAAGAGCTAGACAATTCGGTTTGATTTTGGACGATATTGCCATTACACATATCACCTTTGGCAGAGAGTTTCTTCAAGCGGTTGAGTTGAAACAGATTGCTCAATTAGAAGCTGAAAAAGCAAGGTTTATGGTCGAAAAAGCAGAACAGAAGAAGAAAGCAGCAGTTATCTCTGCAGAAGGAGATTCTCAGCAAGCGGTTCTGCTTGCGAAGGCTTTCGGGAAAGCTGGAGAAGGTCTAGTGGAGTTAAGAAGGATTGAGGCGGCAGAAGACATAGCTTACCAGCTTTCAAAGTCGAAGAATGTCACTTATCTACCTGACGAGGGATTGGTGAACCTCAAAAATTAAGATCTAGGTTTGTTCTATGGTAATTTATTAAATACTAGTTTTTGTCCGCGATTCCGTTCGCTTGGAATAGTGACTCTCTGCAGATTTTTGGTATAAAAATTATCCTATGTCTAATATACCTACTATAGATTTATTATCTTCGCCGATCTTTCTAGAACTAAACAATAAAAAAAAATCGATACAAGTTCAAGGTGACTTATAAATTAATTACTCACTTAAATATCTTATATACTTCCCAAGTAATTTATAGCAATGATAAATATTATCTCTTGGATTTCAATGATAAAATTAAGTACATTATTGTGTATTTACACAAATTTTACTGTGATGTACCGATTAGTACGTACGTATTGATTTTTTATCGTAAGTAATTATAGTAATACATCAATATCATCATCAGCCACAAAACGTCTCCTCCTGGACGAAGACCTCCCCTTTAGTCGCCACTCGCATTCATTGGCTCCCCGTGAATCTGACGGTGTCAATGATCTGCCTATCAGAAGGCACGGGTCTTCTGATCTTGAAGTAGATACGTTCTGTGTTCTCCGAAGGGTTTAACCTGGGTATCTTAAAGGTCCGAGTGAATAGGTTGCTTATGCAGGTGCTCCTTCGTAGGTCGCATCAGCGCTTACCACCAGGCGTGATAGCAGCCAAATGGAAAAAATAACATGGTTTATATGTAAGGAACCAATGTCAGCAAAGGCCTCGTCTGACTTGGAGAAGGTTTGAGCATTGCACAACGCTTGCTGAATGCAGATTGATGATTTCAAATTAAAGCGTCTTAGAAAAGGCCTTTGCTCAGCAGTGGGCACTTATAGATCGATGATGATGATATGACGTTAGGCAAGAATCTCTCAGTTCCCAGTGCTCATTTTTGGTGAAGTAAAAGAAAGAAAGAAAGAAAGATATCTTGGCACATACATATTTGGCACACAGATACACACAGTGTAGAAAACTACATATTAAACAATAGTGAAGGAAATGAAAAAAAAACTGCGTGTCTCTCGGCTACACCAAATAGGCCCATGTTTAGCGAAAAAAATAATGCCAGACTACGTAACCACATACGCTTGTTAAACAGAAAAGAGACCTAACTCAAAAGATAAAGTATTTCAATCTTAAAAATTATGCTTCAATAATAAGGTTCAATTTTGGAATATCCTCATTTTTGAGTTAGGCCTTTTTTTTTATTTAACACGCGAATTATGTACATTGCCTGACGCTGGTTTTCAACTGAACCAGTATCAAATCACGGATCGTGCTCAAGGTAGATTGGTCATTTCAAACTTATATGGAAATTAAAAGTCTAGATTTCCTCGCGTTTTTCTTTACCATGTGTCAGTGGTAGCTAAATAGACTCGGAAAAAGTCACATTGGTTCTTTCTTGCCAGTAGTTCATCATCATCATCAGCCTATAAGTGCCCACTGCTGAGCAAAGGCCTCTTCTCACACAGATAAAGTTTGGCCATTAATCACCACGCTTGCTCAATGCGGGTTGACGATTTCAAACTTATAAGTCCAGGTTTCCTCACGATGTTTACTTTCACCGTATGTCAGTGGTGTCTAAATAATCATAGAAAATACGTATAACTTCGGAAAAAGTCACATTGGTACTTGCCAGGTTGCGAAACCTCGCCACACCCTCATGCATGAGAAGCGGGCTCCTTAACCTCGGGGCCACCACGACCTTCACCGCCAATAGTTCAACTGAACCCTAAAAAAAGTAGACAAGTCAATGAGAATTTTTCATAACGCACAAGTTGTGTGTCTAGAAATGTTAATAATTGATTCGATTGACACCATATGGCTGTAAGGTCGTCTGGTTCACGTAGTTAGAAAAGTAATTTAATTAACTCTGTGATTATTAGACTAGGTACCACTGTAGAGCAGCTGGACCGCGAAGCGAAAAAATATTCGCGTGGATTTCGTTTCGCGCCGCGTCGCGTTTTTACCGCGGCCTCCTATAAGGCACCGCGGCCTCCTATAAGGCACCGCGGCCTCGGCCTAGAGGAGGAAAGGGGTGAAAGTCCCTCTCCCCATACCCTGGTCTTTTTTTTGTGAGGGGAAAATAAAACCCCCCTGTTCCTTCTCCTGCTCTATGCCGAGGTCGCGGTGCCTCATTGCGCTTACCCCGCAACCCTGGCTGAACATCAACCCTATAGGGCCCCGTCTGTGGTGGTCTAATGGCTCTTTGAGGCGCGCGCGGAACGCTACGCGCCGTACGCTCGGGTCTGGTTCTGGTCGGGCGGCGAGCTGCCCCATACCCTGGGCTAGCGTCCGGATTTTGTTTCGCGTCGCGTCGCGTCTTTACCGCGGCTTTCAATGAGATATCGCTGCCTCGGCCTAGAGTAGGATTAGGAACGGGGGTTTTTAGTCAGTAAGAGTCTGACAGACCCTCTCTCCATACACTAGGCGAGCGACCGGATTGCGTTTCGCGCCCCGTCGCGTCTTTACCGCGGCTTTCAATGAGATATCGCTGCCTCGGCCTAGACTAGGATAAGGAACGGGTTTTTTTTTTGGCAGTAAGAGTCTGACAGCCCCTCTCCCCATAGCCTGGGCGAGCGTCCGGATTTCGTTTTGCATAGCATCGCGTTTTTACCACGGCTTTCAATGAGATATCGCTGCCTCGGCCTAGACCAGGATAAGGAACGGGGGGGGTTTTTAGTCAGTAAAAGTCTGACAGTACCTCTCCCCATACCCTGGGCGAGCGACTGGATTTCGTTTCGAGCCGCGTTGCGACTTTACAGCGGCCTCCTATAAGGCACTGCTGCCTCGGCGTAGACCAGGAGAAGGAACGGGGGTTTTTAGTAAGATCACCTGGTGGTAAGCGATCCACGTCGTCCATGGATACCCGTAACTCTAGAGGAGTTAGGACTTCGTTGTCGCCCATTTGGAGGTTAGGGTTTTTAGTCTATACTAATATTATAAAGAGGTAAAATTTGTAAGTTTGTATGTAGGGGGTAATCTTTGGAACCGCTGGCCGGATTGCCAAAATTCTTTTACTCCTAAATAGCTACAATGTTCCTGTGTGCTATAGGCTATAAAACATCACGCTACGATCAAATGGAGCTGAGCAGCTGGTGAAATCGCGCGAGGGTAGCTAGTTATTTATTAATAAGGAAAACTAGTTTAGGATAAATGTTCGTAGCTGATTAAAATTTTTATTGTATTTTACATTTCATACCTATTTTTATGTTGATTTTCCTTCCTCTACGTGAGTTTTTTTTTAAATTTTATTTACGTAACATTATTTCAAACTAATTATTCCCGCGATTTCACTCGCTGCTCGGCTCGTATTGGCTGTAGCGTTATGTTTTGTGGCCTGTATAGCCTTCCTATATAAGTGTTATAATATCCAATAATAAAAGAATTGTTCAAATTGGACTTAGTAGTTTCGGAGATTAGAGCGTATAAAAGTTGTAATTTAGATATGTATATCTGATTGAAGTTTGCAACATATATTAATATATTTTAATTGTTACATAGTAGCTTCCGTACGCGGCCTCGCCCGCGTGATCTATAATATAAAAATGAATCGCAAAATGTGTTGGTAAGCGCATAACTCAACAACGACTGGACCAATTTTGCTAATTCTTTTTTTGTTATGTTCGTTATTTTTATGTGAAGGTTCTTACGAAAGAAAACTTTAGAAAAGTATAGGGGAATATCGAGAATTAACAATCATTTCGATGCTGTGGCCGTTTGTTAAAAAAACAAATGACTGACGGGGTAGTCGGATACCTACCGGTGCGAAGCAGCGGTCCGCTAGTATGATGATAAAAATCAACCTACATACCAAAGTTCAACCGAATCGGTGCAGCAGTGTCAAGCAGTCTGAAGGAATTACAAACAAATATTATAAAGAGGCAAAGTTTGTATGTAGGGGGTAATCTTTGGAACCACTGGTCGGATTCCCAAAATTGTCACAAATTGTCATTCCAAAACTCTTTCACTGATAGATAGCTACAATGATCCTAAGTGATATAGGCTATAAAACATCACGCTACGATCAAACGGAGCTGAGCAGCGACTGAAACCAAGCGGGAGTAGCTATTTGAAATATAATATACTAAAATCACCTTATATTTTTTTTTATTTGGAGTGAATAAAATAAATTCAAAAGACAAACAAAGTAAATTCAAACAAGTATAGTTCGTTCCATAATTAGAGACAACGATTTGACATTTCGAGTGTTGCATGTTTTTTCCATTTCATAAATAGTGAAGTCCCGCGACCGGTATTAACCGAAAGACCGAAAATCATTTGTAAATAAAACTATTAACTATTAGCATTGATATAATATAATTATTTTACAAGAAACTATGATTAGCTTTGGCATTTCGTCACAGCAATTTAACAGATGGAATGTCAAACATAATTTAAGCCTAGAAATACGTTGGTATTGGTTTCTATAATTATAAAAATAATGTCTATCAGTCAGATTGTAATATCGCTCCTATCCGATCTCTAATCTCCTCATATTGCTCCGAGTTCATTTATTTGTGATAATCTTCAAGTCCTTTCTACGCTTCATATATTAATAACTAGGTACAATTATACTATGAAAACATCCCCGCAACTGTATTTTGTTTTGTTCAGAGTGATTTATAAAAAAACGGTATCGGTATTTTAAAACACCGTACTCGGGTCCCATCACTATGTTAAAAAATCTGGCCACATTATTTTGTAGTTTGACATTTGCTGTTGTCAAATTGTTGTCTCTAATTATGGAATGAACTATAATTGACTAGAATTAACTGAGAAAAACCCTACGATACTAGTTACAAACATACATCCATCAAACATTCATGCAAACTTTCAAATTTATAATATTATTAGGATAACACTAACAATAATTATTTTTGTTACAGGATAAAACAATCATTTTCCATTTCCTATATATTACTATAACTTCCTTTTCCATTCCAAATACATAAAGCAATCTTCCATATAAATGTTTATTATTTTAGATAAAATAAATTATAATAATTATTATAGATAATTATTCTACCCCTAAATTCCTTTATTCATTCCACTTTAATTGTTAAATTATTAAAATAAAACGAATGAATATAAAATATTTAGATAAATTAATTGATAAAATTAAATATTATGTAAGTTAGCAAAAGAGTAGAATTTATATTTTATTATTACATATTATTATAGATTTATTATTAACAACGAAAATAATAATTTATGCAATTTATTTTTTAATAGCAACGAAGCAATAATAATATTAAAAATAGCAATAGCAAAATTTTTTCTTTAAATAAATTAGACCCCATTCGCTTCGCGGATAATTTTGACCCCAGACGCTTCTTGGGTTTAGGAGGTCGCCCTATCCAATCCTATGTTGTTCCTATAGCATTTGTCATACCCCCAGCGACATGATATCCATTATAATTTGACCCCAACCCCACGATGTCGTCGTCCCCAGCCGTGGAGCCATCATCTCCCTCCACGACCCCGTCCTCTCCTGCACTAAGAGCTGACTGCGCGCAATTCCACTCTTCTACCCCCTACTTCACTGGACGGGTAAGTAATCTTTTTCTTCTTTTTTGTGTTTGGTCTTCAATCGAGCAGACGGATTATCTGATGGTTAGCTATCGGCGCCTGCTGGAGATCTGGAAATACTTTATGTGAGCAGATGCTTTGCTGGTGAAACGCTCAACCTGCTGTTCAGCTCAGGTATAGACTGATCGCAGAAGATAGAGAAAAGAAAAAAAAAAACATAAGAATTGAGAACCTCCCTTGGAAGTCGCTTAAAAAATCAGGCAACTCGTTCCTTGAAAGTTTAACATAGAATTGAGCGTCAATTATTATATATTATTATTATAAGATTTGAAGTTTAGTAAGATGTCTTATGATTAGCAGAAGGCGCCACAGCCCCCCCTCAACGTGGTACTCCCAGTTACTGCACCAGCCACACCTCCTACCTACGGTAAGTTTAAGAAATGTGAAAATTGTTGAAAACAAAAATTTGTATCTAAATCTACCTAGTAGTTCTCGAGTTTATCAGGAACAGACTGACAGAAAAGAATGTGTTTTATAAATTGTATGGTTTGCTAAGTGCGAATCCCGAGAACAGCTAAACCGATTTCGTAATTTTGTTTAACACATTCAGTGCCCCCGACGCGTATGTGCGTTTCCTCGCACGCACATACGCGTCGGGGGCACTGAATGTGTTAAAAACATGAAAATATTATGAAATCGGTTCAGCTGTTCTTGGGGCTTAAGCATAAACATCGGTGTTCGTCTTTATTTCCAGGTGAGGCCACGTTGACGCCACCGCCAAGATCACCCGGGGTGCCAGCGGTCGCCAGTCCAGCTTCCGCGTCCGGGGACGCACGGTCCCATCCCCCAGACGGCACATCATCAGATAAGGTAGGATTTGTCATCTATCTAATATTATATATTTAATTTTTTCCACGTATAAACCTTGTCTGGACTTCCACGAATAATTCAAGACCGAAATTAATCGGTAAAGGTATTGTTTAGTTATGACATTACAACGAAAAGTGGCATTGAATTTTATTATCTTTATCTTTATATATAAAAATTTAGTGTCACGTGTTTGTCCGGGATAGACTCCTAAACTACTAAACCGATTTTAAATTTGATTTGCATTCCGTGTGCATTTTGATCCAACTTAAAAGATGCTTTGAATAGCTTACATCTCAATTTATAGTCACAATATTATTTACCTTACCCACAGCAACGCGTGGCTGGGTCTGCTGATATAGATTAAGATTATTGAAAGCTAAGGGGCGAATTGTAGTCGAAGGAACTGGGGGAGATTTTAGTCAGTATGAGTCTGACACTCCCTCTCGCCTTGCCCTTGGTTAGGGAAGGCATTTAATGATTTGCTCCTTACAAAAAAATATTTAGTGATATAGAATAAAAATATGTGATGGGTCGACAAACGAGCAGACGGATTACCTGATAGTAAGTAATCATCGCCCATGGACGGACATCAAAGGAGTTACGAGTACGTTGCCGGCATTTTGGGGATAAGGGTTTCGGATGTTTAAAGATTAGTAGGAGATGGGGAGAGGGATTGGTTCTTCGGTAACCTCACTCACAGCGAAACAACGCTGTGGTTGTTTCACGCCGTTTTTTGTGAGGCTGTGGTATCACTCCAGTCGAGCCGGTTCTCCCACGTTTCATTTTTTATGAACGCAGTAATAAAAAGATGAACGATTTTTTAAGTTGAAAAATACCTAACAACAACCAACTAAATACAATATTTAATTTTGTTCGACGCTCGGTAGCGCCGGAACGGAAGTTGGTCCGGAACAGATAGCGTACCGATAACGGAGGCTGGGTGAAAGGCCGGCTCCCATTGTGCTGATAACAAACATTAGTTTACATTGTAAAATATCTAAACATACAAAGAACGAAAGAAAAATATTTATTTAGCACACAGACACTACAGTGCAGTGAAGTTAACCAAATAAGTGTGATAAAGCGAAGCTTTGGCACGAATGGGTCGGCTCGACCGGAGTGATACCACGGCCTCACAGAAAACCGGCGTGAAACAACCACAGCGTTGTGTTTCGCCGTGTGAGTGAGGTTACCGGAGGCCCAATCCTTCCCTAATTCCGAAATCCCCAAAAGGTCGGCAACGCATTCGTTACTCCTTCATTGATGCGGGTGTCCATGGGCGGCGCTGATTGCCGACATATCACATAAAAAAGAAATTACACAAACCATTTACACAATAACAGAGAAAATAAAAAAAACAATATAAAAAAATATATATAAAACACTGCGTGTCTCATGGCTGCGTGAAATAAGTCAATGAGGCCTACCATGACCTGTTAAAGCGTCAATCTTCCAGGCGAGAAAGAGGGATGGAGCTATACACCTTTTATAGCTCTATCCTTCTTTCTCGCCCGGAGGATTGAGGCTTTCAGTTTAGCAAAAAATGCCAGACAACTATGTTGCCTTACGCTGGTTTTTAACTGAACCCCAAAACTAAGTGGTACATATCTATTTCACTACTCATTACTTTCCTTTTCTCGAAGGAAGTTGGGCATAAAATCTTACTACATGACCTTGACCTTGTTTGACCTTTTAATACTAGTAATTCGAGACTCAATCGTTAAAGAATAGCAGCGCGATAGCCGGCGCTAGCACAAACCCCAAGGTTTGATGAAGTCCCCGAGCGTACAGCACGTAGCTTTCCGCGCGCCCCTCAAAGAGCCAATAGACCATAGGTCATCAGCCCTAATGTGATGTACCACCGTGGCCTCGGCGTAGGAACGGGGCGTTTTTAGTTAGTCAGGGTCTGAACTTCTCGCCCAACCCTGGGCGGGAGAAGTCACTTGATGATTTTTCCCCTCACAAAAAGAATAAAAAAGTTTGAATTTAAAAAGCACCTCACTTAGGGCTGATTTTTCAATGCTTAGATGAAAGTTACCTGGGGAATAATTATGATGCTGTCGCGTCAGAATGTTTGTATAAGACAGTGACAGCAACAATTGTATTCCTCAGATAACATTTATCTGACTATTAAAAAATCAGCCCTAAATCAACATGCCTAATGAATATTCTCTCTTTCAGTCATCAGAAACAGCGGTGGGTGGTATAACAAGGCCGGCAAGCACGGCTCTCTCTCGCAAAGAGAGTTACAAAGCACAGAGACAGCACTACAGAAGAGAAAAGAAGAGAGCAGCGTCAGCACTACTCCATTCCATTGAGGATCCGTCGGTCGTCGTACTAGCCGATTGGTTGAAGGTGAGTTCCCTTCTCTGTCATTATACAGACATAGTTGTAAAAGAGGCAGAAGAAGAGAGAAGAAGAATGCAGTGTCATCATTCCTCTATTCTATTAAGGATCCCACGGTCGTCGTACTAGCTGCTTGGTTATAAGTGAGTTCCCTTCTCTGTCATTATATAATATATAGTTCTATAAGAGGGAGAAGAAGAGAGAAGAAGAATGCAGTGTCATCATTCCTCTATTCCATTGAGGATCCCTCGGGAGTCGTACTAGCTGATTGGTTATAGGTGAGTTCTCTTCTGCGTCACTACTTAGAGATAGTACTACAGGAGGGAGAAGAAGAGAATGGACGGCGCCAATGCTTACCATCAGGTAATCTGTCGGCTCGGTTAGCTAACCTTTCACATAAAAACACCTAAATTTTGCCTTTGACTGCACTGTTGGCACGGTGGGCAACTGGCTGCCGCTCATGGTGTCGCGGGTTCGACTCTCGCACAACTCTGTGTGATCCACAAATTGTTGGTCCGGGTCCGTGTGTGATGTGTACGTGGAATTGTATGTTTGTAAACGCAGCCTCGACACAGGAGAAAATACTAGTGTAAGGCAAAGTTTTTTTTTTAAAGTGGGCATTTCCATTTAAAACCCTTTCGCTATGAATATAAAAATGTGTTTTCTCTTTCTTTCAGGTTCGTGGGTCGCTGAAATCATGGACAAAGTTGTGGTGTGTTCTGAAACCCGGCCTCTTACTGCTCTATAAGAGTCCCAAAGCTAAGGTAAGAATTCTTATTTAGCCTTTGATGTCCTGCAACCGTAAGCGCGGGCCTGCGGTCGGCGAGTAAGGGCAGCTCGCCGCCCGACCAGAACCAGGCCCGAGCGTACGGCGCGTAGCGTTCCGCGCGCGCCTCAAAGAGCCAATAGACCACCACAGACGGGGCCCTATAGGGCTTATGTTCAGCGGAGTGAGGCACCGCGACCTCGGCCCTGAGCAGGAGAAGGAACGGGGGGTTTTAGTCAGTAAGAGTCTGACACTCTCTCTCGCCTTACCCTGGGCGGGAGAAGTCATTGGATGATTTTCCCCTGACAAAGACAAAGCCTTTGTTGTCCTTAACTATCTTTATATATAGAAATAAATCGCAAAATGTGTTTGTACGCTCATAACTCAGCAACGCCTGGACCATAGTATGGGAGGGCCATGCTTCGGCACGAATGGGTCGACCGGAGTGATACCACGGCCTTTTTTTATGTAATAGGTCAGCAAACGAGCAGACGGATTACCTGATGGTAAGCAATCAGCGCCGCCCATGGACATTCGCAACGGAGGAGTTACGAATGCGTTGCCGACCTTTTAGGGATTTGGGATTTGGAGATTTAGGGATTGAGGAAAGATTGGGAGAGGGGGAGGATTGGGCCTCCGTTAACCTCACTCATACGGCGAAACAACGCTGTGGTTGTTTCACGCCGGTTTTCTGTGAGGCCGGTTCTGTCTGGTATCACTCCGGTCGAGCCAACTCATTCGTGCCGAAGCTTGGCTCTTCCACACTTAATTTATTTATACAATACTAGCTACTCTCGCGCGGTTTCATCCGCTGCTCGGCTCCATTTAATCGTAGCGTGATGTTTTATAGCCTATAGCACTCAGGAACATTATAGCTATCTATCAGTGAAAGAATTTTGGCAATCCGACCAGCGGTTCCAAAGATTACCTACCCCCTACATTAAAACTTAAAAAAAAATTTCCTCTTTATAATATTAGTACTTATAGATTTTTTTATATATTTATTTGTATATTTTCATCCACAGAGCAGTCACTGGGTGGGCACAGTTCTACTAACATCCTGCCAAGTGATAGAGCGGCCGAGCAAGAAGGACGGCTTCTGCTTTAAGCTGTACCATCCGCTCGAGCAGAGCATCTGGGCACCAAGGGGACCGCATAACGAGACTATCGGTTAGTATTAAATACTCATATTCAATTACTCACTCACACTAACTTACACACTCATTATAACTCAGTCACACTCGTACTCATTCGCTCACACACTCACTTATTCATCCTCACTCCTCACTCGCTTACTCACACGCTCATACTCATTCATACTCACTCCTCACTCACCCACACACACTCACTCACTTACACACTCACACACACTCACTCACTTGCACACTCACACGCTCATACTCACTCACACTCTCGTATTCACTCACTCACACGCTCGTACTCACTCACACAGACAACCGTACTCACTCACACAGACAACCGTACTCACACACACTCACAGACTCATACTGTCCCGACTCGGCTCGGGAAACATGACTGTTCCACACAAGTGTGTGTTAGAGACCGGAGTGATGCCACGGCACGGTCCTTACAGAAGACCGGCGTGACCAATGACAGTGTTTTGTTTCTCTGTATGAGTGATGTCACAAGTGACGTCCCTAAAAGTCCGAAACCCTTATCCCTTAAAGGTCGGCAACGCACTCGTAACTCGTATAGCTTACCATCAGGTAGAAGGGAGGCTCGTTTGCCGACAAAAAAAACCCGAAATCTCCCCAAGTTGGATTGGAGGGGGTGGGGGTGGGGGATGGTCAGAATAATTGAAAAAATAAAAACTTCCCAATGTATTTTTTCTGTCTTTTTTAACTGATAGTCAGTGTGTTACATATACTGTTTTGCCTTCCACAGGAGCGGTAGTTCAGCCTCTGCCGACGGCGCACCTGATCTTCCGCGCCCCGTCACAGGCCGCCGGCCACTGCTGGCTCGACGGGCTCGAGTTAGCTCTACGATGCAGCAATGCTATGCTCAGGTACATACTACTAGCTCTCACGCTGCTACTAAAGATCATAGCGTGATGTTTTATAGCCTATAGCGCTCAGGAATATGGTAGCTATCTATCTGTGAAAGATATTTGGCAATCCGACCAGCGGTTCCAAAGATTACCCCCTACATACGAACTTACAAACTAACAAATTTTGCCTTTTTATAATATTAGTATAGACTAGCTCTAATCTCGCGTCGTGTTATCCGCTTCTCGATGTTTTACAGCCTTCATCGATAAAATGACTAACGAACACAAAAAGAATTGTGCAATTCCGACCAGTAGTTCCGGAGATTAGCGCTAACAAACTCTACAGCTTTATAACATTAGTATAGATTTAAGAAGGAGGCGGAGCGTGTGAGGTTATATCCTCCTCGCGCACCCAGCTGCCGCACTAGGCTACACCTTGGGCGTCGGGGATCGAGAGACGATCTCCGGCCACCTAGAGCGCGGGTCTGCGGACGGCGAGTAAGGGCAGCTCGCCGCCCGACCAGAACCAGACCCGAGTGTACGGCGCGTAGCGTTCCGCGCGCGCCTCAAAGAGCCAATAGACCACCACAGACGGGGCCCTAAAGGGCTGATGTTCAGCCGGGTTTGCCTGGAGCAGAAACAGGGTATTTTTAGTCAGTGAGAGTCTGACACTATCTTAGATGGTATGGAGGTGTAAGCGGGAAAGGGTGACCGAAGGTCTGCAAATATACTCGAGTGGGGCCTCACATGAAAGCGCACTGAAAGGGAATGTTGATGACTTAATCGAGAGTGCGGTTAGCAATATAAAATAAAATAAAATACCTATAAAAAGTAAAAAATTAAAAATATATTAATAATGGCGACCGTAACAAAATACGGTCTCCCAGCGCGATGTTTTTCTGTTATATTATTACTTTTTAAAGGGATCTTAGTTTCTTGTCGAGGGTTTTTTTTTGAATCAGTGATATTAATATTGATAATATCGCCCACAGATGTTCTCGGTCGCGTCCCGAGCAGACCGTCGCGGCGGACTCGCCCGCCACACAAACGAATTTGTCGCATGAGGACCTCGAAAAGCATTTTAATGAGCACGGTAAGTCTTTAGTTATAAAATATGTACATATATTTTTCTTACACACGCAACACAAGGCAGGATTTTTCGTAGTGAGATCAAATTTGCGTTTTGTGTATTTTCTACTTGAATTTATAAGAAAAAAACATTGTTTAACACGAATTTCTTAAAGCCAAATTCAAAGTTATAATCATTTATTTCAATCAGACCCTCACAGACACTTTTAAACGTCAAACTAAGTGTCAGTCTGTCGGTCAGTCCTCTTAGTGAAGCTATTTGCTCGTTCCAAAGTGTAGATTCCGATGGAGAAGAACGAGCAAGAAACTCCATGGTTACTCTTTTTCAATCAGTTTCAGTCAAAGTTTTTTTATTAAATCGACCTATAACGAAATAGTAGTCAAATCGGCTGCATTGTTGGTGCTATGGCTGGGCAACTGGCTGTGATGCTGTGATCCATCAATTGTTGTTCCGGGTCTGGGTGTGATGTGTATATGAAATTGTAAACGCACCCACGACACAGGAGGGAAAATACTATTGTGGGGATACGTTGAAAAAAATGTATATTTCTTTATAATTATGTTAATTATTCTATCATACTCCCCTACGAAGAATCTTGCCGATGTTCGTGCCGGACATAGTTTGTACTGGGATCATATATAATGTCTTAAATAAATGCTCTAAGTTCTCTAAAAATCTAAGTTAAAAAAAAAACAACTGTATAAAGATATTTAAAAAATAAAACCGCACATTCATCTATATATGCATTTACTGTAAGAACTTAAGTTTTGACGATTTTTTATCAATAAAAAAGAAAATTATTATAATTATGTAGGTACTCTGAGAAAAAAATGAATTGGCATTTTACTTTCTATTTAATAATCAAAATTTCTTTATTTAGATATTTAGGGTTGATTTTTCAATGGTCAGACAAAAGTTGCCTGGGGAATAATTATGATGCTGTCGCGTCAGAATGTTTGTATAAGACAGTGGCAGCAACAATTTTATTCCTCAGATAACATTTATCTGACTATTGATAGATTAGCCCTTAGTGTACTGCGATCAAGGTAATAATAATAATACTTCAAAGAGATTTTTTTCTTCTTATGGCACATTTTTGTTGATTTATCACCATTTTATTATTTCTATTTAAGTTTATGCTTGACTTAAATAACGGGTAATTTAGCGTACTGTTATTTGAAAGCCCGTTAAAGCGACTATAAGTGATCATAAACTGATCACTAATGATCAAGCGAAGATAACTGGTTTCATATATGTATTTGGTGATTGGTACTTAGTGGTTAATCAATATTTTAACACGCTATTGTACTCATGATAACACTTACACCCGGTTCCCGAAAGGCCGATCAATGTTAAAATATCTCTTGTCAAGTCATCTGATTGGTTGACTGAATTATCAACAACCACTCAGATGACTTGACAAGAGATTTAACAGGAGATTAGTTAATTTTAGCGTTGACAAGCCTTTCAGAAACCGGGTTTTAACTTTTCCAAAGAAACTTTTGTTCTATAGTCAGTAGTTTTGTATTTACATACATTTATTAAAATTACTCTAAAATTACATTTTTAAATATTACTATAAAATAATATTTAAAAATATAAAAGTAGGAGCCAGCCGGCAGCGGGAGCAAGGTCCAAGCTACCGGCAGTTAGGGCTCCAGAGACAGGAACCTCCTCAGAATACGTGCCGTTTTAAGGAGGACTGCCTTCTGTATGAGGCCCTTGATCCATCCGCCTAACGTCAGCCTCTTAAGGTGGTTGTCGAGGCTTTTGGGGACTAACCAGTTTGCCGACACAACTATCGGCACAACGATAGCCGAGTCCACACTCCACATGTCGACAACCTCGTGAGCAAAGTCAAGATATTTCAATTGTTTATCTTTCTCGAGTAGCGTTTTCAGGCGTCCGGATAAAGCCGGACGTAGGTAGGCTTTTTGATTGCTAGTCCGGCCAAAATAAACGGTGTCCGGCCTGTCCGGCTTTTGTTAGGCTTTTTACCTAAACTTTTCACAATCGCAAACGAGTGAAACGAAACACCGAACATGGCTGGAGCGAAGCAAAGACTTAGACTTGTTAATTAATTCATAAGAATTCAACAAGATTTATGACTATAATAAAAAATGCTTGAATTACATTAACTCTTGTCGTACCTATTAATACTGAGATACAAAATCCTTAAGAATGTAGTGTGTCCGGCCTTTTTAGCCAAATGTCAAACGGGCTTGTCTGTCCGGCTATAAGCTGGCAACCCTATAATGAGAAATGGCAACATCGATTATCGTCGTGCGACGCGCTAGTCGGTCGGTTTAGTTTTGTTTTTAGCAAGAGCTAAATTATTGTGCGAAGTTCAAACGTGGTCGCGAGGGGCCTCGCCGCTAACAGCTGATCGGACGACGTACGGCGGGCACGCCAAGTTTGTTATAAGTAGTAATAAAAATAAAACTAATTAGTATAGAAAAACAGTTTCTTTGGGAAAGTTTTTATAATAACTATCGTGAGACATACTAAATTAACTAAAAATCGCGGGTTACTCACCTGTATACATAGAGAAAAGCTCTACTAGTTTCGAACCACAGAGGGGTTCTTCCTCATGAGCAGCGTGCGCGGACGCAGCCTACTGGTTAGCGTTGGCGCCTGCATCGCTGTTGATGGTTGCGCTGCGGCGAGTCCAACGCGCCATCTGCCGGATACCACGCGCGTTTGCTTCCATCTCCGGCGGCGGCGCGTGTGACGACGTTGAGGCGCACGGTACGTTCACCAGTGGCGCGGGTAGTGGGTTCGATTCCGGGCCCGGCACAAAGTCAGTGTTACATATGACGCTTACTGTGTCACACTCCAGACTGGATACGCTCCGGACCGACGTAGTCGCCGCGTCCGCGCACGCTGCTCATGAGGAAGAACGACCCCTTTGTGGTTCGAAACTAGTAGAGCTTTTCTCAATTACAAACGTGAGTAACCCGCGATTTTTAGTTAATTTTCTTTGGGAAAGTTATGTGTTATCATGAGTACAATCACGTTTTAAATATCTGTCACTAATTACTTACTATCTTGATGTGCTATTGCCTAAAATCTAATATAGATTTAATTTTGTCTTTTACCTTATTCCTTATGCACGTATCGCTAATGTAGCGCTAAAATTCTCGGAGCCCTCATCGCATAGCTCACCCCTAATGTCGATATCGGATTACTCCCCTAAAAAGCAAATTTCCATCGATAGAAAAGTCACTTATCAAGTACCCAAAAAAAGTAAACCCCGGAAAACTAAATGGGCCCAGTTTATGGAGTCAATTGAAATACTATCCAAGGATCATGATTCCAGCGATTCCCAAGAAAGGGATAGCAGGTTCTTGGACTTTCTAAAAAAGAAAGAGACGGGTATAGGACGCAATTCGACGTCGACGTCGTCGATGAAGATCGAGAAAGAGCCGAAAATCAGAAAGCAAATGAGCAAAAGTCTAGCCTCGAGCCCCTATAAGATTGAAGTGAAAAAATCGCCCATTCTAAAATGCTTGGAGTTGCCAAGAATGTCCACTTTGGACCGATCCAAAGAGAAGTTACCCTCAACGAGTCTTATCGAAGAGAATTTCATCAAATTCATGTCCTCAACTTTCCCAAAACGCCGTAGTTCCACCCCAATGATGGTCACGCAAAAAAGAATCGGCGAATTACGAGAATCTGGCATCAAAACTGACTCGGAGAACGATGACGTTTTTATTAAAACGAAAGGGAAACTCTATAAAGGGTCGGAGATCATTTGCGATACGCCTGAAAATATTATTATTAAAACAGCGCCATCTGTTGAGAGAGTAAGGGCTTATAGTTCTTCATCGTCGGATGAAATGAGGGAGGAATATAGGTCAGTATGACTATTGGGCTTTTAAATGGTTTAGTAATTTTTGGTTTACAGATAGGTTAAAAGATTATTTCAGTACAGATGACATGATGCAAACGTTTCTTGGTCATAAAATAGTCCCAATAATTCAATGCCAAAAACGGAATTTATAAAAACTAGATTCCGCACGCGGCTTCTCCCGCGTGGTATGTTGATAAAAAGTAGCCTTTGTCCTATTCCGGAGTGTATCCTATGCCTGTGCCAGTTTTCATCCAGATCCGTCCAGCCGTTTTGGCGTGATTGAGTATAAAACATACAAACATGGTAACTTTCGCATTTATAATATTAGTAAAATAAGATGCAAAAAATGTATTCGGGTCGGATATTAATTTAAAAACATATTCTTATAGGAAAACGATATATCCTCCTTTAATCAACACGCCGGATAAATATTCGGTAATAGATTATGAAAAATTACCATCGGCGAGTTACAAAGCGAGCAACGCCGAGCGACGAGACGATAGGTTTATAACACAAAACGTATATGTCGCCGGAAAAATTGTCCGAACTGGTAAGAAAATTAAAAAAAAAACAACATAAATCTGCATAAATGTAAAGTAATCGTGAGATGTATTTTAATTTACATAATGAATACAGCTTACTATAATAACTGTAGTATTTGGTAATGCTCGATAAGTTTCGGGTTCATAATAATTATGACTCCCGGTTGTGACTTGAAACTTGTCGAGTGCCCTCGAATAGTTACGCGAGATTGATTTAATAATTTTTGAATTAGAAATGTAAAATGGGGGAGTAATCCAACGCTATTATCACTTACATAATTTATTAAGGGCTGATTATTCAATGGTTAGATAAAAGTTACCTGGGGAATAATTATGATGTTGTTGCGTCACAATGTTTTTATCAGACAGTGACAGCAACAATTTTATTCCTCAGATAACATTTATCTGACTGTTGAAAAATCAGTCCTTAATTTATTTTAAGTCGGGTTGGCTAATTATTGAAAAGCTAATTAAGTATCGTGTTTCAGTTTGAAGCTAATGTTTTTTGTGTGTTGGTATTATTTGTAATGCTAGTCCGATTGATTTGTTGTGTTCTCCTCATGAATTGATTTGTTTTTTCAGTCAATATTAATATTTTTCGATCAGTTTAATAACATTTGCAAATTTTATTTTCTACATGTTTATTTAAATAACTCTAAATATTACATTTTTAAACGTACATTTAAGTAAAATTTACTTATAATAAAATAGTTAAATAGAAGTAGGTAGATTGTGCGTAGTGCGTTTAAATTATCTTCTATATTCCAATTTATCTGTTACATAAGCGCTATTCTAATTTGTAAATCAGGATCTTAGAAAAGTTGAAATCAAATTATCTACATACTAGCTTTTGCCCGCGACTGCGTTTGCGTGGACTTCAGGTTCGTCCCGTCTAGTTTTGTAATAAGTGAGAAATACGGTAACTAAGCACTGCAGAGCCCTAATCATAGGTCTATAGGTAGCTACTGCAGTATGCTCTTATAAACTACATTTAACGATCTTTTTCCTTCAGCATAAATGATGTATAAGCAATGTTGTGGTAAAGTTTCATTCAAATCCATTCAGTATTTTTTACGTGAAAGAGTAACAAACATCCATACATCCATACTTTTAAACTTTCGCTTTTATAATAGTAGTAGGATAGGATAGTAGTAGGATTATCAAGCGGGTATTAACACGAAAAATAATTATTTAAATACCTTGGAAGGCTTGACGTTTCGACCTAGTTATACAGGTCGTGGTAGCAAGCACACTGAGAATGCGATTATTATAATTAGTATATTTGAACAAATGAGTCGACTCGATCGCGAGTGATAACCTGTCTCTATGTCTCTGTTTTAATTGTGTGTGAATGGGTCGGCTCAACCGGAGTGATACCACGGCCTCACAGAAAACAGGCGCGCAAGAAAAACAGCGTTGTGTTTAGCCGTGTGAGTGAGGTAACTGGAGGCCCAATCCGTCTTACCCTATCCCTAAATCTCCGAACTCCTAATCCCCAAAAGATCGGCAACGCACTCGTAACTCCTCAGCTGTTGCGGGTGTGCATGGGCTGAGCTGATTGTTTACAGTCAGGTAATCGGTAAGCTCGTTCGCCGACCTATCTCATAAAAGATTGACTGGCAGAAAATGCTTCTAGCATTAAGTCCTCCGATATGCAATTGTATATAAAGAATAAATAAATAAAAAAATATACATTTAAAAACATAATATATTCTAGAATTGCTTCCTATATCGTTTAGGCATTTCTTTTTCTATATTTACGTAAATTTTTTACACGAAAAATGACGCAGATTTCTGTTGTACCCTCGCGTTCTGTAGCGACGGATTCAGTACTTGTCAATGCATTTGACAGCTGTCATTGTTATTGACATTAGCATTGGCGACCACGTTTCGTTTTATCTAGCTATTGGCGTATATGGTTTGTTTGTTTATGATATCTAGTACGTATTATATTTATGGCGTTTTTTGGCGTGAAATAAAAGTAAGAGTTTCAGCGCTGCCCATGGACACCCGCAACAGAGGAGTTACGAGTGCGTTGCCGACTTTTTGAGGATAAGGGTTGTGTTGTGTTTCGCCGTGTAAGTGAGGTTACCGGAGGCCCAATCCTTGCCCCTCCCAATCCCTAAATCTCCAAATCCCTAAACCCGAAAAGGCCGGCATCGTGCTCGTTATTCCTGTTGCGGGTGTCCATGGGCGGCGCTGATTGCTTACCATCAGGTAATCCGTCTGCTCGTGTGTCGACCTATTACTTAAAAAAAGTTATAATCATTTATTCCAACTAAACCATAAATAGGTACTTTTGAAAAGTTATAATAGAATAGTAGTCTGTCTGTCTGTTCGTCAGTGAAGCTAGGTGCTCGTTTCAAATTGTAGATTCGAATGGAGAGGAACGAGCAAGAAACTCCATCGTTACTCTTTTTTTTAATATAATTGAGTTAAAATGTAGAAAAAAAAGAATTCACAAAAAACAATAACTTAACAGTCCGGTTGGCTTGTTGTTGTTGGCTATGCAAGAGAGAGAGGTTACTGTGCAACGCGTCGCGGGTTCGGTACAAAATAACACTTGTGCAATCCATAAATAGTTGTTTGAATTTTTCTGATTTGGAAACGCACTCATGACACAGGAGATAATTCTAATGTAAGGCAAAAGAAAGAAAAGATGAATGTAAAATAATGAAGTAAAAACGAAAGGGAATTTAGAGAGCTCCCTAACTGTCCTTCGGACATCCCGGCGTACGGCAAATATCCACCCTTACGTTGTTAAGACACCTGCGGCCCGGACTAGGCGCTTTGCCTCGTCATTTATACCGCGTACATCGAGGGATTGGAACAGTTTGCCAGCTGCAGTCTTTCCGTCCGAATACAATTTAGGTGTCTTCAAGGCTAGAGTGAATAGGCTCTTAATAAACTAGTGCGCCTTACCATCAACGATTGCATCACTGCTTACCATCAGGTAGGATCGCAGTCAAGCACTAGTTTATAGAAAGTAAAAAAAAATCTGTAACGCAAACTATCGGATATCCGATTTAAAAACATATCGGAATGAAAATGACGGTAAGCGTAACTGAATCCGCAATAAAAGTTTTGTAAAGGCGGAGCGGCGGGCGGAGCCTAATTGAGATTTGAGACACGTTATGTTTGTATTTTACTTGTGATATTCTTTAAAATTTAATTACTTAACCGAAATTATCCGAAACTAACGGATAAATCTATACTAATATTATAAAGAGGTAAAATTTGTAAGTTTGTATGTAGGGCGGTAATCATTGGAACCGCTGGTCGGATTGCCAAAATTCTTTCACTGATAGATAGCTACAGTGTTCCTGAGTGCTATAGGCTATAAAACATCAGACAACGATTAAATGGAGCCGAGCAGCGGGTGAAACCGCGCGAGAGTAGCTAGTTCGAAATAACTTCATATCTGCATCCGTAATCGTATCCAGTATAAAAATCATTCTTATCCAATCCGAATCCGATATTTCATATCCATAACACATCCCTACAAATTACTAGTTGCATGTAGGTTAAATATAATTCAGTAGCTATTCTTCTATTGTGAAACTAATAAGATACTTCCTGTGGTTTTCAGAAGTTAAATACATATGGTAGGTACCTAATTATGACCGTACAATACACATAAAAAGTGTGTGTGTGTACATGGGCAGCGCTGATCGCTTACCATCAGGTAATCCGCATGTCCATGTGTGACCCCGTAGAGGAGTTATTTGTCGATTTTTCAACCTATATAAAGAAGGTTAAACATTGTTAACTTCTGGATTATTTCGTATAAGACTAGTAGACCCAGCAACGCGTTGCTGTGGCTAAGGTAAATAATATTGTGACTATAAATTGAGATGTAAGCTATCTTATCTTTCAAGTTGGATCAAAATGCACACGGAATGCAATCGGTTTAGTAGTTTAGGAGTTAATCGCGGACAAACATGTGACATGTGAAATTTTTACTCGTAGCGTGATGTTTTATATCCTACAGCACACAGGAACATTGTAGCTATCTATCAGTAAAAGAATTTTGGCAATCCGATCAGCCGGTCCAAAGATTACCCTCTACATACAAACTTACAAATTTTACCTCTTTATAATATTAGTATAGATATAAAGATATGTGCGATACATGCTAACTAAAAGTCAACATATACCTACCTAATAATATGCATATGATGTCATTTTTGCAACCTACTTCAACCTTAGTGTGACGCATTTTACAGCTAAACTATAAAATTTTATATGCAGAAGGTACACTATTATTTTTCTGTGTGGATGCTTCCGTGATATTTATTTCTACTCGCTACCAGTAAACGCGCCCGCTTCTCATGCATGAGGGTTCGAAACCTGGCAAGTACCAATGTGACTTTTGCCGGGTTATATGTACTTTCTATGATTTTAAGACACCACTGATATACGCTGAAGGGAAACATCGTGAGGGAACCTGGACTTATAATTTCTAATTATAAATTCGAAATCGCCGACCCGCATTGAGCAATACTGGTGATTAATGCTCAAACCTTCTCCGAGTGAGAAGAGGCCTTTGCTCAGCAGTGTAGGTGCCCAGCTATAGGCTGATGATGATGATGAAGAGTATGACACGGGATTTCGAGAGGGATTTCGCTTCATCCCTTTTTCAAAAGCCGGCAACGTACTTGTGACTCCTCTGGTGCTTCGGGTGTCTATTAGTGGCGCTAATCACTTACCATCAGGTGATCCGTCTGCTAGTTTGCCTCCTAATCAATAATACTAACTTGTACCTAATGAACCTTCTGTTTATTTGACTTTGTCATAACAATGTCACTGCACATAAAACGGAGTATTCAAAATTATTGCAAAGGAATCAAGGACGTTGCATTTTAGTTGTAATATGATAAGGATGCTATCATATTACTTAGTATTTAGACACCACTGACATACGGTGAAGGAAAACATTATTTTTTTTTATCAGGGGAAATTCGGCCAGGGTAAGCCGAGAGAGAGTGTCAGGCTCTTACTGACTAAAAACCCCCCCGTTCCTTCTCCTACTCTGGGCCGAGGTCGCGGTGCCTCATTGCGCTTACCCCGCAACCCCGGCTGCATTAGGTGGAAACCTATACTTGTAATTTTTGAAATCGCCAATCCACCTTGAGCTAGCGAGCTGATTAATGCGCAAACCTTCTCCGTGTGAGAAGAGGCCTCTACTCAGCTGTGGGCACTTACATGTGTTAAAATTAAAATGAAAGAAAATCGTTCATTATCACGCTCAATATTATTAAGATGCAGCTATATGCAAATACTAGCTTCCGCCTGCGGGTTCGTATCATATATAAGTATTACAAAAGTTTTGTATCTCGCGACTTTAAAAACAGCAGCGTTTAAAGCTATATAGTTTGACTAAAATACGCTAATCAATTATAGCCTATAGCACTCAGGAACATTGTAGCTATCTATTAGTGAAAGAATTTTGGCAATACGAACAGCAGCAACAGCCCAATCCTTCCCCTCCCCCAATCCCTCCTCAATCCCTAATTCCTAAAAAGTCGGCACCGCACTCTTAACTCCTCCGTTGCGGGTGTCCATGGGCGGCGCTGATTGCTTACTATCAGGTAATCCGTCTGCTCGTTTGCCGACCTATTACATAAAAAAAGCAGTTCCAAAGATTACCCCCTACATACAAACTTGCAAATTTTACATCTTTATAATATTAGTATATATTAGTACGTGTATTTGATTAACTGTCTGATGCTCAAGGTCTTTTAGTTCACATGTTCTTGGAAAATATTCCTAGATTGGTAATTATCGTTAAATTCACTCGCCATATTTAGCATGTAAACAATTGGTTTGAGGTCAACGGTCAAGGCCACTTGTTGATTTAGGAGTCACGATTGTGACGTAATAGTTAAGAACCACTGTCACTGTTTCTTCTCTTTCAAGAGATGAATAAGGATACGACAGAGACCTGACATTCTAAAAAAATATGTTTGGTGTGAATATTATAGCAAATGTCACCATTGATGATGGACAGCCCATCAGTTGACTGGACAATCTCTTTACATGAGCTGCTGTTTACATGTGAACATTAGCTCATGACGATACCTAAGTACGTGTGTCGCCTGGACAGTCACCGCTACCATCAGTTGACTGGACAATCTCTTTACATGAGCTGCTGTTTACATGTGAACATTAGCTCATGACGATACCTAAGTACGTGTGTCGCCTGGACAGTCACCGCTACCATCAGTTGACTGGACAATCTCTTTACATGAGCTGCTGTTTACATGTAAACATTAGCTCTAGGACATCATTGCCACCAGTTTGTGAGGCACTTCATAACACTGTTTCGAATCACGCCTGTCTTATCTGTTGCGCACACATGGAACAAATTTTCATAAAATTATTCAGTATCACACGATCCGCCATACACGACGGACGCGTTCGTAATTTGTATCGGTATTAATAATTACATTTTACGATTTTTACGTCGCGTTATAAAACATATGTATGTGTAGTGTTTATTGTTTCAATGTTATAATGATACTGTAAAGTGCTTACGTGATGTGTTCAAGTGTAATTTAATATGTCAATAGTGTGTTTTAAAATGTGTTTCTATGAATCATGAGGTTTTTACATCGGAGAAGCGTTTGTTTCTTATTTGTTTTTGTTTGATTAGTTAATTAATGTTTTTTTGTGTTCAACCGGTTTTCGAGTTGTTTGTTCGTACTTGTGGAATCGTGAGCTATGAGTTAGCGTTTGTTATTTCTGATTTCAAAATCATTTGTTTCAATGAGACTTTTGAAGGCAATTTTGAACGTCGAGCAAAAAAAAGAAAGAAAATATATTTCAAGAGGTTTAACTTTAACCGTGTCAGTCTGTCAGTCAGTCATCTTAGTGAAGCTATTTGCTCGTTCCAAAGTGTAGAGTCCTATGGAGAAGAACGAGCAAGAAACTCCATGGTTACTCTTTTTCAATCAGTTTTTGAGACACTGCGGCCCGGACTAATTGTTTTGCCTCGTCATTTATACCGCGTACATCGAGGGATTGGAACAGTTTGCTGGCTGCAGTCTTTCCGTCCGAATATAATTTTAGGTGTCTTCAAGGCTAGAGTGAATAGGCTCTTAATAAACTAGTGCGCCTTACCATCAACGATTGCATCACTGCTTACCATCAGGCAGGATCGCAGTCAAGCACTAGTTTATGGAAGTAAAAAAAAATGTTTACAATTATTCATTTCTTTGTTATATCTATTAGTCGGTTCAGGATTTTTAGGCGTGTATCTGTTTCTATAGAGACGTGTTGTAGGAACTCTGGAGTTGATCTATTAAGGGGTCCCGGTGTCCCTTGTAGTTATTGATGGTGGCCACCGTGTAGTCTTTTTCCCATAAAGCTTAGAGCTTTTTGTAGGTTTTCTCCCGTTTACAAAAAGTGTGTATTGTCGTGGTGGCCTGGAGGTTAAGGAGCCCGCTTATCATGCATGAGGGTGTGGATTTAAACCTGGCAAGTGCCAATGTGACTTTTCCGAGTTATATGCTTTTTCTATGATTATTTAGACACCACTGACATACGGTGAAGGTAAACATCGTGAGGAAACATGGACTTATTATTTCTTATTATAGAGAAGAGGCCTTTGCTCAGCAGTGGACACTTATAGGCTGATGATGAACAAAAATGGTGTGTTTTGTCAGTTATGGTTGTGTCTTAATGCCGTTCCGGCTTGGAGTGGGAGAAAGAAGGGGGGGGGGGTTTTAGTCGCCAACAGTTTGATACTCCTTCACGCCTCAGCCAGGGCAGGAGAAGTCATTATCTGATATTACCTTTCTTAAAAAAAAACATATTCTATGACAAATAAAAAAAGGTTTATCTATACTTCTATACAAATATTATAAAGAGGTAAAATTTGTAAGTTTGTATGTAGGGGGTAATCTTTGGAACCGCTGGTCGGATCGCCAAAATTCTTTCACTGATAGATAGCTACAAAGTTGCTGAATGCTATAGGCTATAAAACATCACGCTACGATCAAATGGAGCCGAGTAGCTAGTATATATATACAATAATAGTAGCTAGTATGTATAAACATGGCCGAAATGTATAGTTAAGGGCATATTCAGAAATAGCATCCCTTTCAGTGCCATGGCGGTTCTCTGACAAAACAAACGACAGACGGCCTCGGTCTAGAGCAGGAGAAGGAACGGGGGGCTTTTAGTCAGTAAGAGTCTGACACTCTCTCTCGCCTCACCCTGGGCGGGAGAAGTCATTTGATGACTTTCCCCTACCTAAGAAAAGGTAGCTGAGCACTCATGCATAGCTGGAGTAAACAGCTAGTTTGTAAGAATGTTTCCTGCTCTTAAAGAGTATAATTGTAATGGTTTTACCTCATAAATAAGGAAAATTTATAAATATATAAAGTTGTGATAATTGCACTTCATGTAAATGCATATAAATAATAAAATACAGTTCGTTTATTATCTAATTAGCTGCCGACCGCGTCTTCACTTGCTCGACTCCATTTGATCGTAGCGTTATGTTGTATAGCCTATAGCACTCAGGAACATTGTAGCTATATATCTATCAGTGAAAGAGTTTTGGCAATCCGACCAGCGGTTCCAAAGATTAGCCCCTACATACAAACTTAAAAATTTTACCTCTTTATAATATTAGTATACATTTCAACCATTCAACAATATGATGATAAAATCTGTATAATCCCTCTTAATGAAGGAGATTAAGTTGTCAACTGAGAATGTGTAATCAACCTTATAATCCAGATTTTAAGGCGGATTATAACATAAATAATGAATGTGGGTGCTACATTTTATATTAAGTGTTTTAAAAGATTCGATTGTTTTCTAAGATAGTGAAACGCGTCAGATTCGCACAGGGCATAAAATTTTCCACTATTTAATGGATGCAGATTATAGTCCTTATAAGTACTAGTATTCGTTGCTTTCGTCCGTGCGTCACTGCTAGGGTGCCAAATTAAAATCAGTTTTATAAAACATCACGCTACGATTTGTCGGAGCCGAGCAAGATCTTTGTTTTTATGTAATATGTCGGTAAACGAGCCGATGGATTACCCATTGACACCCGCAACGGAGGAGTTCGAGTGCTTTGCCGACTTTTTAGGGATTAGTTATTAGGAGATTTAGGGATTGGGGGAGAGGAAGGATTGGGCCTCCGGTAACCTTACTCACACGGCGAAACACAACGCTGGGTGTTTCGCGCCGGTTTTCTGTGAGGCCGCGGTATCACTTCAGTCGAGCCGACCCATTCGTGCCGAAGCATGGCTCTCTCACACTTATCTACTAGCTACTCGCCCGCGGTTTCACCCGCTACTCGACTAAAGTCTATATTATATAACCTAGAATAAATTTTTTATCAGAAAGCAACACAGTAGCTAAAATGTTTACAATGCAACTTTAAGGTCGACGTTCAATGCTAACTACATAGAATAGAGATGTCTAAGAAAATGATAACAACAGCTGACTCTAAACTTTAAAACAAAGTACTATTAACGTACATCAAATGAGTTTCAAAACGGTTTTTTATATTGACTTACGTACATTGATAGTCTGCAACTGTTTCCCAGACTTTATGATAAGTACTGGCATACACGCGGGAAAGTCGTGCTTCGGCACGAATGGGTCGGCTCGACCGGAGTGATACCAAGACCTCACAGAAAACCGGTGTGAAGCAAAGTGACATTGTGATTCGTAGGAGTGTAGTAACCGAAGCCCCAGTAATCATCCCCTATCCTCAAAACCCCTTTTTTGGTCAGGGGAAAATCAACAAATTACTTCTCCCGCCCAGGGTAAAGCGAGAGAGATTGTAAGACTCTTACTGACTAAAAAACCGACCGTTCCTTGTCCTGCTTTAGGCCGTGGCGATGCCTCATTGCGCTTGCCCCGCAACCCCGGCTGAACATCAGCCCTATAGGACCCCGTCTGTGGTGGTCTATTGGCTCTTTGAGGCGCGCGCGGAACGCTACGCGCCGTACGCTCGGGTCTGGTTCTGGTCGGGCGGCGAGCTGCCCTTACTCGCCGTCCGCAGACCCGCGCTTACGGTGGCTTCAGATCATGTCTGGATCTTCCCTAAGCCCCTAATAACCCACAAGAGAATAGCAACGCATTCGTAGTTACTCCTTTCGTATTGCGAGTGTCCATTGGTGGATTGCTTACCATCAGGTAATCTGTCTGCAAATTTTCCGTCCTATTACAAAAATATAGGTGTTCAGTTTCCTCGAATGTGGGCGAGTTCAATGATATCAGTCTAACCGCTTGACAGTCATTAATGGTATCACCATCAGGGCTATGTTTTATTTACATAGATATATCATACTTCAGCTGATACAACAAATTCACTAAAACAAGCTTATCTTGATGATAATGGAACATTTGTATTAGTGTACAAAAAAGTATGTACCAAAATATAAATATTGTGCAATATTTTTAGTTTACGACTAGCTGACCCGACCAACTTCGTTTTGCATCAAAATTAGTTAGTTTTCTGACCTTTTTAAACCTTCTCTGAAATCAGCAAATATTTTATGATCAAAATCGACCAAAAAGAAAGAAGAAGAAAGAAAGAAAAACCATTTATTTCACACACAAATGACGCAAGAAACACACACACACGAATATAGCTAAATAGGGACAAAACAAACAATGAACATAAAAAAGGATCAGCCGTTCTCGAGATTTAGTTAGACTAACGAACATCATTTAATTTTTTTTTTGCTAATTGGCTGCCCCACTCTCACGCAAATCTCCAACTTTTTTTTTTTTTTTTTTTTTGTAATATGTAGGCAAACGAGCAGACGGATTACCTGATGGTAAGCAATCAGCGCCGCCCATGGACACTCGCAACGGAGGAGTTACGAGTGCGTTGCCGACCTTTTAGGGATTAGGGATTTGGAGATTTAGGGATTGAGGAGGGATTGGGGAAGGGGAAGGATTGGGCCTCCGGTAACCTCACTCACACGGCGAAACACAACGCAGTGGTTATTTCACGCCGGTTTTCTGTGAGGCCGTGGTATCACTCCGGTCGAGCCGACCCATTCGTGCCGAAGCTTGGCTCTCCCACACAAATATTATTATTAACTTATTAATAACTTTCTTTCTCGGTGTTAGTTATTTGTTTACCAAACGATCCGCCACAGCACCGAAAGAATCTTGTCAGAAAAAGATTTCCTTCGCCCAATGACCCTGCTGAGTAGCTGTTCGAACCCCCCCGAGGGGTGCTCAAGTGATGCGGTCATTTCATTGTCAAGTAGATTTTGATGTCCTGAGTAAAGGCCTCAACTTTTTGGCTTAGTATTAGTCCGGTTGTTGCGGGCCGTGGCCTCTTCTTGGAGCAGGAGAAGGTACGAGATGGTTTTTAATCAGTAAGAGTCTGGCACTCTCTCTCTTTCTCTCGCTCCACTCGGTGTGGTTGAAGTCAATTGATGATTTTCCTTCCTTGATGATGAAAAAAAGGATTCCCCTCATTTAACATGCTTCTTAAAGTTTTGTATATAATATATGTAAAGATTATTAACCTGTTAATTAACAACTTTAATTTAAGTGAAACGAGACATCAGCCGGCAATTATCCCTGTATGCACTTAGAAAGTGCACCCAAGGATAATCCCCGGTTGATGCAGGACTATTGCGAATTAACCTATTTGATAGACATTAGATACTAGATAGATAAAATTAATCTATTTGATGGACGCTTGTTTTAAAAGAGAATTTAAATTTAATTTAATTGATAAAAACTTTGTTCTAACACCTATCCTAATCTTAAGATTGTGACCTGAGATCGGTAATTAATTTTGACGTGATCTGATAATACTGGTACATGAAGATAATTCACGGAAATCGCAAATATTTAGAGTTCTCTACAAACTAAGTTCTAAATTAGGAGAATGATGTTCTTTTCGACCTAGTGGTTGTTAGAGTGCTTTCGGTACAAACAAACAGAATAATCTTTCCTCGTAATTACTCTTATAATATAGATAACAGTGATAAAAAACAGTCTCCCATCATGTCTGGTTTGTTGGAGAAAAACTCCAAAATACATGTATATTTTTATAAAAGAGTTAGACTATGGTCGCCTGGACAGACCGCTACCATCAGTTGACTGGACAATCTCTCTACACGAGCTGCTGTTTACATGTGAACATTAGCTCATGACGATACCTAAGTACGTGTGTCGCCTGGACAGTCACCGCTACCATCAGTTGACTGGACAATCTCTTTACATGAGCTTCCGGTTACATGTGAACATTAGCTCATGACGATACCTAAGTACGTGTGTCGCCTGGACAGTCACCGCTACCATCAGTTGACTGGACAATCTCTTTACATGAGCTGCTGTTTACATGTGAACATTAGCTCATGACGATACCTAAGTACGTGTGTCGCCTGGACAGTCACCGCTACCATCAGTTGACTGGACAATCTCTTTACATGAGCTGTTGTTTACATGTGAACATTAGCTCATGACGATACCTAAGTACGTGTGTCGCCTGGACAGTCACCGCTACCATCAGTTGACTGGACAATCTCTTTACATGAGCTGCTGTTTACATGTGAACATTAGCTCATGACGATACCTAAGTACGTGTGTCGCCTGGACAGTCACCGCTACCATCAGTTGACTGGACAATCTCTTTACATGAGCTGTTGTTTACATGTGAACATTAGCTCATGACGATACCTAAGTACGTGTGTCGCCTGGACAGTCACCGCTACCATCAGTTGACTGGACAATCTCTTTACATGAGCTGCTGTTTACATGTGAACATTAGCTCATGACGATACCTAAGTACGTGTGTCGCCTGGACAGTCACCGCTACCATCAGTTGACTGGACAATCTCTTTACTATCTACTCATGTAGATTTGAATAGTACTTATAATTATTTTAAAATACCAACTTCAGCATGCAATGAGTCCTTTAATTATATATGTGTTATATCTTAAAAGATAAAATTATAATGAACTTGATAAGATAAATTAGAAAATGTCGGTCTTACATTAACAATGCAACATAATTAATATATACCTGTCTATGCTAGGTTTTAGTGTAGGTAGCTTCTTAATTTATTCGTGTTTTTAAAGACAGCTTTTAATAACTTAAAACATTGAAGTGATCGTTAGAAAGCCTTTTGTAAAAGCGAAGACAAAACTCGGGTTTCCGTATAGTGAGCAAAGGTAGCTCGCCACTCGACCAGACTTGAGCGTATGGCACATCGCGCTCGCGGAACTTATAATTATAAATTATCCAAATTATCAGTAAAAGGAAATAACTTTGATTACAATTTGAAACGTATCCAAAAAAATTCCTTTCAGTTTTCTTCAAATACATAAATTTGTAAACAATTGTGATCATAAGTTTTTCTGGTGTACTGAAATGTTGCGGTTTTCGTTTTTCCTCGGAGATACTCTTCACCACGACTTCCAATAGGTCCCCTGACGATCTTTTCCTTTGCCGTATGTCAGTAGTGTCGGAATAACCATAAAAGAACATGTTACTTGGAAAATGTCACATAGTTGCCAGGTCCCGTTTCATCTTCTGCTCTAGGCCGAGGCCGCGGTGTTCGCTAGCACCGCAACCCCGTCTTAATATAGGTTCTATTTGCCCTCATTTGTGCTGGTTTTCTATCACCATTCCTATTCTATATTCAATTAATTACACACACACACTCACACACATTGTCAGCATATAAGTGCTTACTGCTGAAAAAAGGCCTGTTCTCACACGTAGAGGTTTAATCACTACGCTTGCTCAAGGCGGATTGTCGATTTCAAACTTATAATTTGAATTTATAAGTCCAGTTTTCCTCAAATAATCATAGAAAGTACATATAAAGTACATTAAGTGTGGGAGAGCCATGCTTCGGCACGAATGGGTCGGCTCGACCGGAGTGATACCACGGCCTCACAGAAAACCGGCGTGAAATAACCACTGCGTTGTGTTTCGCCGTGTGAGTGAGGTTACCGGAGGCCCAATCCTTCCCCATCCCCAATTCCTCCTCAATCCCTAAATCTCCAAATCCCTAATCCCTAAAAGGTCGGCAACGCACTCGTAACTCCTCCGTTGCGGGTTTCCATGGGCGGCGCTGATTGCTTACCATCAGGTAATCCGTCTGCTCGTTTGCCGACCAATTAACATAAAAAAAAATACATTTAAAATTTTACTATAGTAGAATTCTATTACTCATACAGCACCTTTCCAAAATTACAATGCGTAATTTTTATCAGACATCAAACACAGAGTATTGTGTTTGTTCTGATAAATCATTTTTTAATTGTTTATCGCTCGTTTAATAGGCTTTGATAAGAGATAATGTTCTTATCGCGAGGTCGTGAACAGGTTTGCGCGACCTTTACGGTGAATTAAATGTACAATAACAGCACTTTTCTTGTGGAGGGAGTGTCGTCAAATTCTCTCGTCCAGGGTATGGCGAGAGAGTGTCAGACTCTTATTAAAAACTCGCACGATCCTTCTCCTGCTCTGGGCCAAAGCCGTGTACCTTATTACCTTTGCGGAGAATTGAGTAGTTTCCTAGGTCAAAAATAAATTATTTCGACGTTTCAATACAATAGAATATTGTAAAAATAAGTATATGTACTTTAAATCACCGATCGATCGATACACTATACCTTATAAAAGATAGCTTGATCTCTGCGACATGCGTCAAACTGACATTCCTAGGGTTGTCATGGTACAAAAAAATATCGATAGTAATTTTCGACGTTTCTTACTTATAGATGCTAAAATTATATGTTTAATTGGAATATAATTTGGGTACTGAAATGAAACGAATATTTTAATCTAAGATAAATTTATTCCAAAGGAGTACACCCCAAATCTATATCCGAATCACTTTCAGAATGTCCCGAAACCCAAAGTTGTCGAAAGAATTTTACATGAGTAGGTTACTATTTAAATTTTATTTACTCACTATTGTAAATAATGATATTATTTTAAAATATACAATAAAATGAAATGATAAATTAATTTTGAATTAAGAAAAAATATCGATAGTTTATAGTTTGTGGTCACGATGATTCATCACTCATCACTAATTAGGTCAGCATGCCCATAAAGTATGACATTGACAGGTACGTTTCTCCGTACTGTTAAATTCAGAACTTCATCGGCGCGATTTTACTGACAGCTGTCCCAGAGATCAAGCTATCTTTTACTAAGTATAAATTTTAGATATTTTGTAGCTAATTATTAAGAAATAAGTAAGCTATTTGACGTAAAAATATTTTTGTTTTTGACATTTTTATTTTTTACCGGTGGCCTTGGGTGGCCTAGTCATTTCTTTTCAATCCTAATTCACCAGTCTTTCTTAAAAGCCCCCAGCCACGAACTGGTGTTACCAGTGTCCATGGACGACACCGATAGCTTACCACCAGGTGGTCCGTCTGCTCGTTTGCTGTCTTTTTTATGTATTAGATCGGCAAACGAGCAGACAGAGTACCTGATGGTAAGCAATCAGCGCCGCCCATGGGCACCCGCAAGGAGGAGTAACGAATGCGTTGCCGACCTTTTAGGGATTAGGTATTGAGGAGGGATTGGGGGCGGGGAAGGATTGGGCCTCCGGTAACCTCACTCACACGGCGAAACACAACGCTGTGGTTGTTTCACGTCGGTCTTCTGTGAGGCCGTGGTACTCCGGTCGAGCCGACCCATTCGTGCCGAAGCATGGCTCTCCCACACTAAAAAAAAACTATTTCACTATTTAATTAATTTAATTTCTCCACTATTTAATGGATGTTGTTATACATATTTATAAACGTTCCTCTTCAATCACTCTATGTATTTAAGAAACGGCATCACAATCCTTTACGTAGTTTTAAAGATTTAAGCATCCATATGGATATAGTCGAGTACGTCTAGTCAACGCACTCGTAACTCGTTTGGTGTTGCCATGGGCGGCGCTGATTGCTTACCATCAGGTAATGCGAATGTTCGGATGCCGACCTATACCATAAAATTATGATCACGAGGTGACGCCATTTAAACCATGTATTTATTTCGTTTCCCTGACGTAAAAAGCTTTTTTTTTATGTAATTGGTCGGCAAACGAGCAGACGGATTACCTAATGGTAAGCAATCAGCGCCGCCCATGGACACCCGCAACGGAGTAGTTACGAGTGCGTTGCCGACCTTTTAGTCATTAGGGATTTGGAGATTTAGGGATTGAGGAGGGATTGGGGGCGGGGAAGGATTGGGCCTCCGGTAACCTCACTCACACGGCGAAACACAACGCTGTGGTTATTTCACGCCGGTTTTCTGTGAGGCCGTGGTATCACTCCGGTCGAGCCGACCCATTCGTGCCGAAGCATGGCTCTCCCACACGTAAAAAGCTTGAGTAATATCAAGCTTATTAAGTTCCTAATAGAACGCATATGTGAATGTTATATGTTAGTCAAGGTTTGATTCAAAGGTCAGTGTGACCTAACTAGACTAACTTACTAAGTTATTAATACTTAGATTTGTAACTATTATACACATGTACACGTAAAATCTGTTCGTACCAAGGTTTTTGTGTGATACTTGCTTGTACAGTTGACTTTGTGAAAGGTTTGTTTTATTATTATTAAAAAAAGAGAAAATATAAGTTTTGATTATTTGACTGCACGGTTGGTGCGGTGACTGGGCAACTGGCTGCCATGCAACGTGTCGCGGGTTCGATTCCCGTACGCAACAACTCTTTGTGTGATCCACAAATTATTGTTCCGGGTCTGGGTGTCATGTGCATGTGAAATTGTATGTTTGTAACTGCACCCACGACAGGAGAAAATCCTAGTGTGGGGCAACATTTTTTAAAAAAGAAAAAAAAAAGAAAAAAAAATGAGAAAGTGTTAGTTTTGATTGTCTAGTATGGATGGATGTCGGTCAGTGTCTAACTCTACCATCGAAACTTTCAAAGTACCTTTCTTTGCTTGCTTAACTAGTGCTTGACTGCGATCTCACCTGATGGTAAGCAGTGATGCAATCGTTGATGTTAAGGCGCACTAGTTTATTAAGAGCCTATTCACTCTAGCCTTGAAGACACCTAAATTGTATTCGGACGGAAAGACTGCAGCCGGCAAACTGTTCCAATACCTCGATGTGCGCGGTATAAATGATGAGGCAAAACGCTTAGTCCGGGCCGCAGGTGTCTCAACAACGTAAGGATGGTGTCCGAAGCTATTACCAGTTGTGTTTTGCCGTGTGAGTGAGGTTACTGGTAGCACCAATATTCCGCTCTCCCTATCTTTTCCTAATCCTTGAATTCCCAAAACCCCTTATTGTCATAATGCCGGCAACGCACTTGCACTGCCATTCCTCTGATGTAACTACTGACATTATAGTTGTAAGTGTAATTTAGAATTTAAGAAAATAAGCCACCCGAGCGTACGGCGCGTTGCGTTCCGTTCGCGACTCAAAGAGCTAATAGACCACCACAGACGAGGCCCTATAGGGTTGATGTTCAGCCGGGGTTGTGGGGTTAGGTTATAAGGCACCGCGACCTCGGCCTCGGCCTAAAGCAGGAGAAGGGACGGGGGCTTTAGTCAGTAAGAGTCTGACACTCCCTCCCGCCCTCCTGGGCGTGAAAAGTTATTTGATGATTTTCCTCTCACAAAAAAATCATATTACACATATATTAAACTATAAGAAAATACTTAAAAAAGAATAGGTACTTAATTATTCAGCCGAGATTTTCAATTTTGTTTTTGGAGTTTTTGCGTACATTGGTTGTCTAAGGGCTGGTTTTTCAATAGTCAGATAAATGTTATCTGAGGAATAAAACTGTTGCTGTCACTGTCTTATACAAACATTGTGACGCGACAGCATCATAATTATTCCCCAGGTAACTTATCTAACCATTAGTCTTTTGTTTTTGTCAATGCATTATATTGCCTACAGTTTCTTGATATAAGCAGCGAGGTGCCCATGAATGGTTATCACTTTAAATATAATGACGTCAGCTAAAAACGCTTAAAACCTCTTTCAATGATTTCTATATTGAATGCGAGAGGCTAAAAATACTAGATCTGACTGTCAAATGAGTTTGCCTGGTTATTATGTATCTGTATTTGCTTAACGACCATGACCTGATCTTAGACTATCGTTGTTCTTATTCAAATCAGTTGCGTCTAGATCTCAATGCAGATAAAACATTGCAGGCTGGTCTTAGTGAACTTAGAAAGTACATACGACTCGGATGTCACATTGGTTCTTGCCAAGTTTCGAATCCACGTCCTCGTACAAGACTTTATAACCATAGGTGGGAGAGCCATGCTTCGGCACGAATGGGTCGGCTCGCTCACAGAAAACCGGCGTAAAACAACCACATCATTGTGTGAGTGAGGTTATCGGAGGCCCAATCCATATTCTCCACAAATCCCTCACCAATCTATTTAGCTCGAGGAAGTGGTGATGTCATGGCTATGACGTAATTGGACGAAGGCTGCGTTGATGTTCATGCTCGGGGTCACCAGTTTAGAGGTATGAGGAACAGGGTGGAAAGTTCCTCATCCTCCGTTGAAAAGGGAGGATCCTCCGACCAGACGGGTGTTATGTCTGGTGGGCTACTGCCCGACGGTCGTTGTCGGGATTTTTGTATCAGTGCTAATTGTGTTGTAAACTCTTATAGCGCGATGTAGAAACTTGCACGTGATTGGTGCTGTTGTCAATGTTGTGCGATAGATGTCGCTACACTCCCAAATCCCTTATCCCCAAAAGATCGGCAACGCACTCGTTACTACTCTGTTGTTGCGGGTGTCCATGGACGGCTTTGATACTTACCATCCGGTAATCGGTATGCTCGTTTGCCGATCTATAACATTAAAAAAATAAGTTTCTCTATCACTAAAGTCACATTGGTACGAATGGCAGGTTTCGAATCCACGTCCTCATACCAGACTTAATAACTATAGGTTTTCTCTGTCACTCTTCATAAGAATAAATGAGATTTTTGTATCAATCAACTATAACAATTGAAACTTAAACTAAACCAGTGTTAATTTAGGACCAAAATTGCGTGAACTGAACTTTTAAAATACCTAATGAATGAACAAAACTCAAGTGTTGATAAATTCAACAAAAATTAACTTAAACAACATGAGAAATGTACCAGAAAATGCATCTTAATAGAGAAGTAATAAGGATGAAGTTAAGCTTGGACTTGTGATAGGTGGACCGACGACATCTGCAGAGTGAGATAACGATTGAAGCTTTGTTATCGCCATTGTGGACTAAGGGAAGAGGAGGCCTTTTGTCAATTCAGTCTGCGAGACACAACCTTCAGATCTTCATCCAGAAGGCCCTACACTCCAGAAAATAGCCCGAGTGGACCCAGCTAGAAGGCCCTATACTCCAGAAAATTAAGGGAGATCTTCCAAAGATGTCCTAAAAAGTTATCGTCAGAAAAATGAAAGACAAAACGGAAAGGCGTCGTTCAAGCATATTCTCAATTTTGAGAAAAAACAAATTGACTAGGCAGTTCTCTGAACCGGGAATCTTCCATCTGAATCGAAAGTATTCGGTCGATTCCGCCATTTTGTCGGATTTCACGAAGACCGAGAATGATGGTTATAAAATGTGTTTACATCAGGTTGATAGTCATAGCGTTCAGGCTTTGGTGTCTAACGAAGGTTTGTATTTTTAGCAACTTTTATTTTATTGTATTTTACTTAACAATTACTTCCGTGCGGTTTCACCCGCTGATCGGCTCTATTTGATCGTAGGATGATGTATTTTGTGCGACTTTTTTATTGTATTTTACTTAACAATTACTTCCGTGCGGTTTCGGCTCTATTTGATCGTAGGATGATGTCTTATAGCGTTTAGAGACATTGTTTTATTAAAATCCGCCCAGTGGTTCCAAAGATAACTCCCTACATACAAACTTACTGATTAAATCGTATAATTTATTTTATTTAGTAACTCAAGTACCTAATTGTTAAAAATATAGGTTACTGAAATTAAGACTATTTTAAAAATTATTCCAAATTTTCAGTGTAATTGACACTGAAATTACCATTATCGAAACCAAACAAAACTGTCTATTGTATCTTTAATGTCAATGCTTTTTTTTTCATTTTTTTTAATTTTTCATTAAATTATGACATAATAATACTGAAGAAACGTATTAAAACCTACATGTTAAACTGCTCACCCGTCCACAACTACAAGACGAATATGAAGTTAAATATAAATAAAGCTAATACCAGACATTTATCATAGACAGACAGATATTTCATACAAAAACCACTTGAAATAAATCACCTATCTACCTACAGTTTTATTTTTAAATCTTAAGTACCTGTGTATTGCTCCGTAAATATACATCGTTACCAATATGAAATTCTAAATTGATCATTCGTCTATTGAACTGCCCGGAAGGTAAACTCGCACTATAGCCAGGGATATTAGGTTTTCGGAGATACGGTGAAAAATGGAGGACACGGTGGAACATACGGTGGCGGTGTTCCCTGCCTGGGTCGAGCGTCGCCGTGTACTCGTGGAAGTGATCGGCAGCGGCGACCTCTCGCGCCCATCCTTCGTCGAGGTCATGGATCATAGCGAGAGGAACTGGAAAGCCGTCTGCTCTTTCTGCGAAGCAGTGATGCTCGCAAAGGAGGAGGCGGAGCGCGTGAGGGAACTATCCTCCTCGCGCCCCAGCCGCCGCAGTAGGCTACATTCCGGGCCCTATAACCCTGGGCGGGAGAAGTCATTCAATGATTTTCCCCTGACCAAAAAAAGGTATAAGGGAAAGAAGGATTGGATCTCCGGTAAGATCTCACTCACACCGCGAATCAACGCTGTGATTGTGCACGTCGGTTTTCTGTAAAGCCGTGGCTCGACGGTCAAACCGACCCATTCGTGCCGAAGCTTGGCTCGCCCACACTTAAATGATCCCACAGTTTTCAAATAGATAGTTGTTCTAAAAGTGATTAAAACAAAATATCGTTTCACTATTCTCAAATTGAGTCCTTGTAAAGTCTTTGCAATTGTTTATATATGTTGAATGTTCACCTACGAAGATGTCTGTTTGTACGGAGTAGTAAATAAACATACCGATTTAAGTTTCAACGGATAAGGATCAATGACCGACCTAATATCGGACGGTAGTCTTGTTTTCGTATGTCGTGGTGGCCCGGAGTTTAAGGAGCCCGCTTCTCATGCATGAGGTTAAAGTTCGAAACCTGGCAATTACCAATGTGACTTTTTCCGAGTTATATGTACTTTCTATGATTATTTAGACACCTCTGACATACGGTGAAGGTAAGCATCGTGAGGAAACCTGGACTTATAATTTCTAATTATAAGTTTGAAATCGCCAACCCGCATGGAGCAAGCGTGGTGATTAATGCTCTAACCTTCTCCGCATAAGAAGAGGCCTTTGCTCAGCAGTGGGCACTTATAGGCTGATGATGATGATGATGATGATGATGAGTCTTGTTTTCAAGGAGAATTTGCTGTGTGTTACATAGAAGTTCTTAGTATGAGCTCAAAGAGCTAATAGACTATCACAGATAGGGCCCAATATGGCCAATGCTTAGTCGGGGTCGCGGGTTAAGCGCATTAGGTTTTTAAGTGTGGGAAAGCCAACCTAATCTAGGCTCGACCGAAGTGATCATGGCCTCAGAGAAAACCGGCGTGAAACAACCACAGCGTTGTGTTTCGCCGTGTGAGTGAGGTTACCGGAGATCCAACCGCCCAATCCTCCGCCCCCTCCCCCGATCCCTCCCCAGTCCCTAAATCTTCAAAATCCTACTCCCTAAAAGGTCGGCAACGCACTCGTAACCTTTAGTGTTGCGAGTGTCCATGGGCGGCGCTGATTGCTGTTCATTTGCCGACTTATTTATTACATAAAAAGGTTTTATTTTAACCAATTCTGTTTCATTCACATTTGTAATGAAAATTTAATATTTGTAAGGCTAAATAACCACATAAAAATATTTAAGAACAATAGGTGCGCGAAAGACGGCGTTTGCTTGGCGTTTAGTGAAAATTATAATTTTCAGTACACTTCCTCATAAAGTGGCTCTAATCCCACGGCAATTAGGCACGTAATGACACCTATAATCAAACTGTGACTTTTTCATTACTATTATTTACGAGTGAGTCATATTGTTTTTTTACGTTGAGTTACATGCTTGTTAAATGCCCGAAAAAGAAACCTCATTTTTGAGTCTATGGCCGATGCGCGCGCATAGGAAAACTGATGATTTTTTCCCGCCATTACAAAAACGAAACATTTTATTAAGTATTATTTTATTTATCTATTATAAGGTACGCTCACAGCTTATGTATACAAGTGGTTTAAAGTATTGGTTATAGGCAATAGGTCATATACACTAGCCAGTTACGAGCTAACCAACATTCTAAAAATTATGCGTTTATACAGTCCAAATATATAGAAATTAAAACTAGAACTAATTAAATTAACAGGTAGAACAACTGTATTAATCATAGTAAAATATTAACTAAGTAAAATAAAAAATAAAATTTTACGAGATGTCTTGTAACCAATTATAAACAATAACTGCACATTAATATTCTAAACGTAAATCATTGAATAAAGGAACCGACATTTTTTTTAATTTTACCGCATTATGTCAAATATTCATTTGTCATTATGTACGAGATTACCGTTCTAAAGAATTATTTCAATGAAGTGGCATTGGAAAGTCATAATGACGCTATCGTGTTAGTAGATTACCAAACTTGTCAAAATCAACAATTTTGAAACCAATGAGCTACTATTCTGACACTATTGTAATAGCAGACTCGAGGCCCTGTCCGGCCGCCGTATCTTGGCAAAATCTGAAGTTAGCCGTTTGTCTGCGCAATGGATCTTTTAGGAACGAAATTGAGTACTGCGCAGCTAATCGGCTAACTTCAGACTCGCCAAGATACGTTGGCGGTATTGTACCATAAGGGAACGTCCATAAATTACGTGAGGTGTTTAAGGGGAGAGAGGTCTCGGCAAATATCACACAATTTTTTTACTGATTGAAACGTCATGAACATCTAGATTGTACACGCTTAAGATTTAATCTTAAGCGTAATCGTAGTACGATTAAGATCATTTAGTAATAAAAGGACGATGCAAATTTGTTTTTTTTTTCTTTTTACAATAACAATACAACGTAAAAAACACACATTTTAAAAAATCTCACGTGAGATTCGGGGATGGGGAAGGGGGTTGAATAAAATCTCACGACATCTCACCAGGGGGAGGGGGCGTACGGCGCGTGGCGTTCCGCGCGCGCCTCAAAGAGCCAATGGACCACCTCAGACGGGCCCTAAAGGGCTGATGTTCAGCCGGGGTGGCGGGGTAAGCGCAATGAGGCACCGCGACCTCGGCCCAGAGCAGGAGAAGAATAGGGGGGGTTTTTAGTCAGTAAGAGTCTGACACTCCCTCCCGCTCGGCCCTGGGCGGGAGAAATGATTTGATGATTTTCCCCTCACAAAAAAAACCAGGTTTGGGGCAGAAAATTTAAAAAAACACCTTACGTAATTTATAGACCTAATGTACTATTGTGCGTTGGTTTTAGAGCCAGTATTTTTATAATGCCACCAGTTAAGCTTGCATCTATTAGTTAGGACAAGTATCAGAAATCCTTTCCTTTATTGAACCATCTCCTGTGTTTAACTTTACGTTGCATAGCTATCAAAGATTTATCCTATAGTATTGAGATAAGACTGAAGCACCAGTATTTTTTTAAGCTAAAAACTTTATTAATGTATATTTTCTACAGATAGAGATGACGATGGAAAAATTTTGTTTACACGGTAGATACATTTAATATATTTGACACGTATATGGCTAGCAAAATGGGATGACATGATGATAAGTGTGGCAGAGCGATGCTCCGGCACGAATGGGTCGGCTCGACCGGATTGATACCACGGCCTCACAGAAAACCGGCGTGAAACAACCACAGCGTTGTGTTTCGCCGTGTGAGTGAGGTTACCGCAGGCCCAATCCTTCCCCACCCCCCAATGCCTCCTCAATCCCTAAATCTCCAAATCCCTAAACCCTTAAACGGAGGAGTTACGAATGCGTTGCCGATTCGTAACTCCTCCGTTGCGGGTGTGCATGGACGGCGCTGATTACTTACCATCAGGTAATCCGTCTGCTCGTTTGCCGACCTATTACATTAAAAAAGGTATACCTTCTCCCAGTTTGCCGTCCTAAGAAGCCGTGTCTACCTAATATTTTTTCGCCATATAACTAACGGACGTAGATTTCTTTAAAGTCCTATCGTCATCTCTATCTCTATCTCTTCTTCTTCTTTTCACATATCTTCTTCATGCTTTTGCTAATCAGTAGATGAGCTAACGTTCACCAATCCTTATAACAGAGCTAGCAGGCGCCGCATCCGATTCGGATAGCGACGGATCCCGGAACGGCATGCCGGATCGACGGCCCGCGGATCTCAAGAAGCAACAGATTATAACGGACATTGAAAACAATTATGTTTTGGATACAAACGTTGATATTGGTGTGGTAAGTGTAATTATTTTATTATAACTTCGCTCTTAGAACCTCTATTGAAAACTACCTTCCGCCCTCGGCTTTGTCCGCGTGCTATGTTGGTAAAAAGTAGCCCATGTCCTATTCCGAAGTGTATCCTATGCCTGTGCCAAATTTCATCCAGATCCGCCCATCCGTTTTGGCGTTATTCAGTTACAAACATGCGAACGTCGTTACTTTCGCAATTATTATTTTAGTAAAATAAGACTAGCAGCCTGCCTCTGCTTCGTTAGGGTCTCAAACCATCTCGCTAATGACGAAAGGATCCCTTTTACGAAGCTATCCCGTATTCGGTATTTTCTAAAATGTTCTTTCATAAGAACTTTCCCATGACGTATTTCCAATCTCTCTCGTCTAGTTTTCTAAAATGGTCTTTTGTAAGCACCTATCCCTAGACCATTTAACAAAAAAAGAATTGGTAAAATTAGTCCAGGCGTTGTTGAGTTATGCGCTCACCAACAGATTTTGGGATTCATTTCTTTTTTTTAAATTTGCCCCGAGACTCCATGTATAATCTGCATTTGTAGGGGGCTCCGCACAGGTTAGTACTCGCACTTCATGGACAGACTGCCAACGCGTTTATTCTCGCTAGAAGCACTCGTATTTCCCGCGCTGTGCGAACGAGACTGTCACAGTCTGTGTGACATAAACTGAATGAATGACAGAACAAATAAATGCATACAGAAAGTACAATTGGGTAGTTTCCTAAGTCAAAATTAATTAATTCGACGTTTCAATACAATAGAATATTGAAAAATACCTAACTATACTTTTATTCATCGATCGATCGATCCACTAAGTTTTAGATATTTTTTAGCTATAATATTATATTAAGAAATAAGTAAGCTATTTGACGCAATAATACTATGACGTCATAACTCAGTTTTTCATACAAATTTCATAGAAAAGTATCGTTTTTGACATTTGGATAAAAGTATTGAATATGACTAGTTGGAAACTACCGTATTGCTTTCCTTCTAACCAAGTCTTTCTCTTTCCAGGCAGGAGAGTTAGTAGAAGAAGTGGCAGAGGAGAACAAGTCTCTCCTATGGTTCCTACTAAAGCAGGTCCGACCTGGTATGGACCTCAGTAAGGTGGTCCTACCGACGTTCATATTGGAGCCCCGGTCGTTTCTGGATAAATTGTCGGATAATTACTACCACGCTGATATTTTGGCAGAGTGAGTATTGTAGACGTTTTCTTTATGTGATATGAAACGAGCACACATCGACATCCGCAACGCCCAAGGAGTTACGAGTGTGTGTTGCCGGCCTTTGGCATTTTTTGTTTAAGGATACTTAAACATCCGAAACCCTTATCCACAAGACGTACTTTATGGTATAAGTCGGCAAATGAGCAGCCGGATTACCTGATGGTAAGCAATCAATACCAAAGGAGTAACGAGTGCGTTGTCAACCTTTTAGGGTTAACGGTTTTGTATATTTAGGGATGACGGGAGGGGGGAGGGCTGGGCCTTCGCTAACCTCACTCACACGGCGAAACATAACGCTGTGGTTGTTTCACGCCGGTTCTCTGTGAGGCCGTGGTATGACTCCGGTCGAGCCGAAGCTTGGCTCTCCCACACTTAAGTTATTTATTTAAACGCCTGTCCCTGCTATCCTATTCGGCCGCTATCACGCCTGGTGGTTAGCGATGATGCGACCTGCGATTAAGACATAAGCAACGTATTCACTTGGGCCTTGAGGACACCCAGGTTATACCTTTAAAGGAACATAGACTCCGGCAAAGAATTCCACTCCTTAGCGGTTCTGATTATAAAACTGGAGGCGAATTGCTTCGTGCGTATGGGTGGAATATCCACCATAAAGCGGTGATGTTTTGCCAGTTAAATGATGGTACGATGATGGAAAGGTCTTGGGAAAATGGAGGCGTTACAGCTCTCAAACATTTTCCGAAATGTATCCCAACTACGCACTGCTTACCATCAGGTCCACGGTGTGCTCGTTTGCCTCCCAATCTCATTAAAAACCTAATTATATGCTAATTTGCTACTAAAATCACCCTTTCCTCTTCCAGAGCCCAACAAGTAGAAGATCCCTACCAGCGGTTTGTAGCTGTTCTGCGCTGGTATCTGTCAGGCCTATACCGAAAACCCAAAGGTCTGAAGAAGCCATACAATCCTGTCCTCGGAGAGACCTTCAGATGCTGTTGGAGACACAGTCCGGAGTCGTATACGTACTATGTTGCTGAACAGGTGAGCTGATCTTTTAGTCATCTGCAGTGCTATTCGGTGAATGGTAAATCGAAAGAAAGAAAGAAAGAAAACATGTTTATTTGGCACTCCATGAAGAAAAATACAAAATAAACAATAAAAAAATAAAATGAACAATTACAATCTCAAGTTAGATAAAAAAGGAAATAAAAATAAAAAGAAAAAAAACAATCGCCTCGAAACTCATCTCGAAAGTCACACATCACTTCGCTTCTCATCTCACCTGTACACAAACGTCAAAGTACTCACTTGTTTTAGTTCCTTTCACTTCGTTATTCACATGGCGGCGCCAATGTAGAGTTCACTCCATTTGAGAATCCGAAACTTTAAGTAAACATGATTTCATCACGGATTCAGAAGTGATTTCGTAGAACAAAAGATCCATGTCCTCACCTTCCGCCCGACGCAGGTGCTTACCGGGCACGACAACTTCGGTAGGTTCCTGTTTCGGATCCAGCTAGAGGAAACGCTCATGAATCGTCATTGTGAGGACCACCCTGAGGATACGGTGGCGGTGTGCCCTGCTTGGGCTGAGTACCGCCGCCGTGTCCTCAGGGAAGTGATCGGTGGCGGCGACCTCTCGCGCCCGGCCTTAATCGAGGCCATGGTGCGGAGCGAGAGGAACTGGAAATCCGTCTCTGCTTGAGCATGAGCGCTTGTGCTTGTCTATCTATCTATCCTCACGCCCCGTTCGACCCAGTAGACAACACTCCAGGCGTCGGGGATTAAAAGACGATCTCCGGCCACCGTAAGCGCGGGTCCGAACCAAACCCGAGCGTACGGCGCGTAGCGATCCGCGCGCGCCTCAAAGAGCCAATGGACCACCACAGACGGGGGCCCTATAGGACTGATGTTTATATATCTCTTGTTTAAAAAAACTGTCTTTTTTTCTTCAGGTCTCCCATCACCCCCCAGTCTCTGCATTCTACGTGGCCAACAGAAAGGAGGGTTTCGTTATAGAAGGCAGTCTACTAGCTAGGTCTAAATTTTATGGTGAGTTTTTCTCTATATCATTATTTTTCTTCATAGTTACTGATATTGTTTTGTTGTTATGATTTTCATTACTTTGTTGTCATTGAAACCTGTGTCAATGTCAAAGTTGGTTTTGACTTTATGTCAAAGTCAAATCTATTGTTCTAATTTATCGCAAATAGACCAAAACAAGCACTTGTGAACGTCAAACAATTTGTCCTTCTCTTAGATTCTATAAAATTTGTTTGATTTTGAATCTTGTTCGAGTGTGAAGTGAGCGTCGAAGTGACGGGGAAATTACATTATAGAATGCCACTTTTAACGTCATCTCATACTTTATCTATCAAAATGTTGCGGTCAATTTAGTTCAACTCGCAAGTGTAGCGCTAGTGTACTACTACTCACAGCGAATTCAGATTCGAAGTTTAGAATGAAGTCTTACAGAATCACACTGCAGGTACTTTGATTCTGTGGTACTATTTTTGAGGGGGGATGTTATTGAATGACTTATCCTACTCTGTGTCGAGCGAGAGGGGCTTTTAGACTATTCCTGACCAAAAACCACCTCGTTACTTCTCCTGCATTATTACGCTTGTACCTGCAACCCTGGATGAAATTTGTTTTTGTGTATCATATCAATGATGGGATAATATTTGTTTTAAACTAGTGTGTCTACTCTGCTTCACACGAAAGCTAGCTACCTCCCTAACGATGAACAACTATAGACCCTAAATCCCGAAATTCCCAACCATATGGACTGGCACATAGAACTGGTCTGAACTGGACTGGCCGATGGCAACAAGAAACGAAAAAAAAAAAATTAGAAATCTTGAAAGGTTTTCTTGTATTCAATAGAATTTTTAGAAATTTTTTTTTTTTTCATTATAAAATTTATTCTCTTTCGTTTCACACAGGAAATTCAACGTCAGCCATATTGGAGGGTTGCGCGCGCATTCACCTTTTGAACTGGGGCGAAACGTACGTCACGACCGCGCCTTACGCGCACTGTAAGGGAATAGTTATCGGGACCCTTAGTATGGAATTGGGAGGCAAGGTATGTTGAAATAACTAGTATTTAGCTGATGTTAAGCTACAATTGCCACCCATGGACACCCGCAACACCAGAGGAGGATTAGGGTGTCGGTAATTTAGTTATTGAATGGCCTCCGGTAATCTCACTCACACGTAAGCGTTGCTTCACGTTGGTTTTCTGCGAGGCCGTGTTATCACGCCGGTACCGCAAAGCTCATAAGAGAAAAGAAGAAGCATGACTTTTTATGAAATAAGTTGGCAAACTAGACTTGACGGATTACCTGATGGTAAGCAATTAGCGCCGCCCATGGACACTCGCAACAGATGAGTTACAAGTGCGTTGCCGACCTTTTGTTGATTAGGGATTTAGGGGAGTGAATGGATTGGGCCTCCGGTAACCTCACTTACACGGCGAAACACAACGATGTGGTTGTTTCACGCCGGTTTTCTGTGAGGCCGTGGTATCACTCCGGTCGAACCAACCCATTCGTGTCGAAGCATGGGCTCTCCCACATATATATGATGTATCTTTCATCCCTACTTCTACACTAAGTACCAGATACTGTCGCGCGGTTTCACGCGCTGCTCAGCTCTAATTGATCGTAGCGTGATGTTTTATACTCATCAGTCAGTAAAATAATTTTGTAAATCCAACCAGCGAGCGGTTCCAAAGATTACCCCCTACCTAAAGACTTACAAATTTTACCTCTTTATAATATTAGTATAGATAGTAGATTATAACCTTATCTTTAAATAAACTATCTTTATCTTTTATCTTTAAAATTAATTATGTGTTTTCAGGTGCATGTAATGTGTGCGGAAACCGGGTACCACGCCGACGTTGAATTTAAGCTTAGAGTGAGTATAATATCCTACTTCACTACATAGTATAAAACAAAGTCGCTTTCTCTGTCCCTATTTCCCTTTGTACGCTTAAATCTTTAAAACTACGTAACTGATTTTGATGCGGTTTTTTTATAGATAAATTGATTGAAGAGGAAGGTTTATATGTATAATGACATTAATAAAATAGTGGAGACATTTACATCCAGTTTCCGAAAGGCCGATCAATGTTAAAATCAATTCAATCTCTTGTCAAGTCATCTGATTGGTTGACTGAATTATCAACAACCAATCAGATGACTTGACAAGAGATTTAACAGGAGATTAGTTAATTTTAGCGTTGACAAGCCTTTCAGAAACCGGGTATCAGCTTTGTACGCGTGCAAAACTGGGTCGGGTCGCTAGTTTATCCAAACTAGTATTATAAATGCGAAAGTAACTCTGTCTGTCTGTCTTTTCTTCACGTCTAAACTACAGAACCGATTTCTGTGAAATTTGGTACAGACATGTTTGGAACTCGAGAAAGGACATAGGATAGTTTTTATACCAAAAATCTGCAGGAAGTCACTATTCCACGCGAACAAAGTCGCAGACAAAACCTAGACTTAAATAAACAAAGTTCTTCAGAACTGTTTTATAAAGAAAAACTGGTCTACGTAGAAACACATTACATGGGCAAAGTCGTCTGCAGAATCTAGTTTTGTTTTCCTAACTTCGTTCCTAACTTTTTTTGTTTTATTTTTAACAGTCTTTCCTCGGTGGAGCAGACCAAACGAATGCTATACAGGGAAGGATTAAGCGCGGCAAGGAAACTGTGGCTGTGTTAGAAGGATATTGGGATGGCAAGATTGATATTAAAGATAAGAGGACTGGGGTAAGTTGTGTTTCTTTTATCTTTTACTGTACTCGGAATTTCAAGGTCGACCATGGCGAAGGTGGTGTGACGATCTGATCATGTTCGCGGGGCAAACTTGGCCGGAGATCGCTCTAGACAGAGAAATTTGGAAGGAAAAAGGGGAGGCCTTTGCCCAGCAGTGGAACACACGATAGGCTATAAAAAAAAATACTCGAAATTTTAATTAGATTCCAGATTTGACTTGCTCGCTCTTCTCCATCGGAATCTTTACTTTGGAACGAGCAAATAGCTTCACTAAGAGGACTGACCGACAGACTGACACTATATCTTCAAAATTTTGTTTGACGTTCAAAAGTGCCTGTAAGGGTCTAAATGATTTTTGACTTTGACTTTTGACTTTGACAATTTCAGTTTTGCAACGTTATGACCAGTACTAAATAGTGACGTTGCGAAATTATTCGATATGGAAATGGAATATTTCCGAATCGATTCCTCTCGTTTATAAATTTACTCTCGTAAACTAAGTTTATCAGGAAATTAAATATTTCTAAACCGATCATTTAGCTTCGTCACTATACTTTTCTTTCATAATTGAAATGAAACAATGAATTTATTTTTGCAAATAGGCCATAAAACGGCACTTTTACACGTCAAATTATATGTGAAAAACTAGATGAAGCCGGCATTTCCTATCTGACTACTCTGAGAAGAAATGCCGAAACAAACTCAGAGGTCAGTCTCTTTTCAAGTCCAGACAATGTAAAAATAACATAATATGAGAGAATGTATAGGAAGTTCACAAAAAAATGTGATCTATTATGGTAATAATTTATTTTATAAATTGTCGCCGTCATCGCTATCGCTGATACATTCTGTAACATTTATTATGAATTGTGTCTGTGATATTTATTGTCAATTAACATGGATATGTTAATTGACAATACTCACTTACTCATTTTTTCCTCTTCTTTGACAACATGGGGTACGCATTTAGACCATTCGATAGCCGTAATTTTTTGAATACCTTCCTTAAACAAATTCACTGATTGTTTATCGATTTTTGTGTTCATCACTACACTGTTATATGTGGTATCATTATTTCACAAAATGACAGTAGCTCATGTCAAATCTGGAATCGAATCAAAATACTGACTATAGATTCTTTTACCGGCTCCTGCAAATCGTAGCGTGATGTTCTATAGGGGTAAGGGGTGTCTGATAAGTGTTGTATGTCGGGTATTATATTAATTATATTGGGTATAATATTTGAAGGCACCGGGGGGTTGGTACAAACATCAACATCCCACAGGGGCTTACAGGGAAGTTTTAAACACAAAAAATATAAATCATCATCAGCCTATAAGTGCCCACTGCTGAGCAAAGGCCTCTTCTCACACGGAGAAGGTTTGAGCATACACGCGCTTGCTCAATGCGGGTTGGCGATTTCAAACTTATAATTAGAAATTATAAGTCCAGGTTTCCTCACGATGTTTACCTTCACCGTATGTCAGTGGTGTCTGAATAATCATAGAAAGTACTTATAACTCGGAAAAAAAAGTCACGTTGGTACTTGCCAGGTTTCGAACCCACACCCTCACGCATGAGAAGCGGGCTCCTTAACCGGGTCACCACGACGACGAAAATTATAAATGAAAACTTTAATTAAATTTTTCTATTTGCACACAGGAGGAATCGAATCTGTTCGACGTATCCCTACTCAAGGAACAGAGGCTACCTCGCTATCTAATGAGTATGGATAAACAACAAGAATTCGAGTCTGCCAAATTGTGGATCAAAGTGTCTGAAGCGATACAAAATGAGGATCAGGTTTGTTTATTTACAGTTTATAATATAATACCGTAGTCTCTAACTAGTGAAATTCAATACTTTTATCCAAATGTCAAAAACGATATTTTTCTATGAAATTTGTATGAAAAACTGAGTTATAGTATTTTTTGCGTGAAATAGCTTAATTATTTGTTAATAATTAGCTCAAAAAATATCAAACTTTTAGCGTATCAATCGATCGATGAATAAAAGTATAGTTATATTACAATATTATATTGTATTGAAACGTCGAATTAACTAATTATTGACTTAGAAAACTACCTACTAATTGTTTTAGGTGGCTGCGACGGAGCAGAAAACGTTGATAGAGGAGGCACAGCGTGCTCGAGCGAGGAACCTCGTCACTCCGTGGGTGCCGCGACTCTTCCACAGGAACCTGCAGGCTGTACCCACTGACGGTAACTTTTTTATTATTTCATGACCTGATGGTAAGCAATCCGCACTGCCCATGGACACCAGCAACGCTTTAGAAGTCACAGTTGGCCTTTAAAGAAGGAGTATTGTAGTTTCGCTCGCGCCCAATGACAGTAATTTATTTATGTCAATTCATGACCTGATGGTAAGCAATCAACGCCGCCCATGGACACCTGCAACATCATGAGAGTCATAGCCGGCCTTTTAATAACGTGTATTCTAGTTTCGCACGCGCCCAATGACAGTCATTCAATTACTGATGGTAAGCAATCAATGCCGCCCATGGACGCCAGAGAAGTTACAAGTGTATTGCCGGCTATTTAGGAAGGAGTATGTTATTTTTCTGAAGATTTGAACGAAGTTTAGATTCGGATATTTCTAAGTTTTCTTATGCGCGGCGCTGTTTCGTTTGCATGTTCTCGATAAATGGATTATCCAAAATGTTTTTTTAGTAAGAGCAGATGGATTACCTGATGGTAAGCAATCAATGCCGCCCATGGACGACCGCAACAGCAGAGCAGTTATGAGTGCGTTGCCGACCTTTTGGGGATTGAGGATCCATATTGGGCATTCGATAGATCAGGGCCGACCGTGCTAAGGTGCTGAGTAATGCGGCTGGCAAGGATAGGGAAAGGATTGGGCCTCCGGTAACCTCACTCACACGGCGAAACACAACGCTGTAATTGTTTCACGCCGGTTTTCTGTGGGGCCGTGGTATCACTCCGGTCGAGCCGACCCATTCGTGCCGAAGCATGGTTAAAACATAAAAATGATTGTTCAAATTCGACCCAGTAGTTCCAGATATTAGCTCGTTGAAACTAACAAGGAAAACTCTTCAGCTTAATAATGTTTGAAATGTTGGGGGTTCAAGGGTCTTTTCAATCAGACAACCGGCTCGAATTAATGTACTTTAATGAATGTCATAAAAATAATACTGGTACGATGCGCGTTGTAGTAAACTGCTAACTTAGCTTAAAACGATACTTACATTCTTAAGGAGCGTACTCACTACGTTATTTATTGTTAGGGAGCTTACATACACTTCATATTAGTATAGATGTAGATTTTATATACAATTTTAATTAATAATTAAATTTATGTTTTCAGGTGTTGTAGACCAAGGATGGATTTATAACCATTTAAATATAAAGTAAGTGTGTTTTTTTCTATAATTATTTAAACATATAAATTAATTTAAAAAAAGAACTTTGATTTATTAAAAAAAGAACAGAAAAGAACTATACTTTTATTCATCGATCGATCGATACAATAAGTTTTAGATTTTTTAAAGCTAATTATTAAGATATGAGCAAATAGCTTACTATTTGACGCAAAAATACTATGACGTCATAACTCAATTTTTCATACAAATTTCACAGAAAAGTATCGCATTTTGACATTTGGATAAAAGTATTGAATTCGACTAGTTGGAAACTACCGTCTTATTATAAGCTTCCATTTTTGTAAATGAGGTTTACTGCTTTCTTCCAGTCCTTGGGCACCGGATGAGGTGATGGAGTATGAAGAAGACTTTGTAATCAAGACGCTGCGAGAAGGCGCCGCCCCAGTGAAACCTACGGCCGATATTAGGCGCGACCTTGCAAGGAGAATGTCCGATACTGACAGCCACGACGAATTGACCAGACCAAAAACTTCAGCGTAAGTATTATTTTTCGTAAGCATATAAGAATTTTTTTGCAGTGTTTTTAGTGAGGTTCCCGGAGGCCGGCTGTTAGCCGGGGTTGCGGGGCAAGCGCAATGAGGCACTGCGGCTGCGGCTTAAAGGAAGGTTTAAAGCATTTCTTCTCATACCTAGAAGGTTTGAGCGTTAACCGCCACGCTAGCTTAAGGTGGTTTGGCGATTTCATCACATTGGTACTTGCCAAGTTTCGAACCCGCACCTGCACTCTGCATGCTCACTACTGCATGAGAAGCGGGCGCCTTAACCTCCGGGCAACCACGACATTTCTATACGGTGTCATTTCTATATGGTTACCGAAGGCCCAACCTTGTCCCACTATCCACCCTATCTCAAAATCTCCAAAACCCTAATGTCCAAAAAAATCGGCAACGCACTCATAACTCCTCCGTCTTGTCCATGGCCAGCGCCGATTGCTTACCATCAGGTAATCCGTCACCTCGTATATACCATACAAAAAAATATAATATACTAGCTACTCTCGCGCGGTTTTGCCCGCTGTTCCGCTCCATTTGATCGTAGCGCATGTTTTATAGCCTATAGCACTCAAGAACATTGTAGCTATCTATCAGTGAAAGAATTTTGGCAATCCGACCAGCGGTTCCGAAGATTACCCCCTACATACAAACTTGCAAATTTTACCTCTTTATAATATTAGTATATAGACTTATAAAGAAAGATTTTTAGAACTGAAGGCAAGTCGAAAAAGGGTGACACTCCACCAGACACGTCTCGCCACGTCGTCCTATCAGAGACTCGAATGGATCAAAGAAACCGTAACTTCACGTGAGAATAATAATGCTGTTAGTCGATTAGTCTTTTATATAGATTATTTTTAGGTATTTAGTAGTATTTATAATAACTATCGTGAGACATACTAAATTAATTAAAAATCGCGGGTTACTCACGTGTAAATATTGAGAAAAGCTCTACTAGTTTCGAACCGACGTCGCCGCAGTGCAACCATCAACAGCGATGCAGGCGCCAACGCTAACCAGTAGGCTGCGTCCGCGCACGCTGCTCGTGAGGAAGAACCCCTCTGTGGCTCGAAACTAGTCGAGCTTTTCTCAATATTTACACGTGAGTAACCCGCGATTTTTATTTAGTAGTAGTCTAGATATAGGTATTTTGTATATAGTAAAACTGGGTCAATAGAAATACGGTAGTTTCCAACTAGTCGAATTCAATACGTTTATCCAAACGTCAAAAATGATACTTTTTTTTTTATGAAATTTGTATGAAAAACTGAGTTATAACGTCATAACATTTTTGCGTCAAATAACTTACTTATTTGTTAATAATGCAAAAAATATGTTAAATTTAGTGTATCGATCGATCGATGAATTAAAGTATAGTTAGTTTTCAATATTTTATTGTATTGAATTGAAACGTCGAATTAATTTATTTTTGATCTAGTTAACTACCTAATTTGAAAGGGTGAATAGACACAGAAGGGGGTGGCTAAATACTAGGAAAATTTGTTAACATCTATTGACCCCATGTTATGGTAGTATATTTATTGAGAATATTGATTAAATAGAGTCGATTGATTGAGAATAGGTCTGCCAGCTTCAAGTCATAACGGGAGTCGTACAAAAAAACAAAAGCTGCGAATAAGGACCACAATAAGTGTGGGAGAGCCATGCTTCGGCACGAATGGGTCGGCTCGACCGGAGTGATACCACGGCCTCACAGAAGACCGGCGTGAAACAACCACAGCGTTGTGTTTCGCCGTGTGATTGAGGTTACCGTAGGCCCAATCCTTCCCCACCCCCAATCCCTCCTCATTCCTTAAATCTCCATATTCCTAATCCCTAAAAGGTCGGCAACGCACTCGTAACTCCGTTGCGGGTGTCCATGGGCGGCGGTGATAGCTTACCATCAGGTAATCCGTCTGCTCGTTTGCCGACCAATTACATAAAAAAAAAAAAATAATAATAGCCTTACTCGTATGAGTTCGGAATGACTTGAAACTTGTCGAGGTTTTCTCGAATATTTCACTCAAGTAAGGCGTATATGTATTTATTAGATGACACGTAATCTGGATAGTAATCTAAAGTCTAGACAATGTAGATATAATTTTACTTAAGAGTTTGAGTTCCGTTCTTACTCGAAACTTGTCGAACTTTCCTCGAATAGTTCCCGTTAAGGCGTAAATGTATTTAAAGTTGATTAACTGTGTTTTGGAATATTATCTTAAGTCTAAGTAATCTAGATTTTAATGTCAGAGGTAGTTCTGTAAGGAAGTTTATGTAAATCAAGTTGATACGTATTAATTACACGGGAGAGTCATGCTTCGGCACGAATGGGTCGGTTCGACCTGAGTGATACCACGGCCTTACAGTAAACCGGCGTGAAATACAACAGCGTTGTGTTTCGCCATGTGATAGGTCAACTAAAGTATGCAAATCAAGTATAATTTATAGCATATAGCCCTCAGGAACATTGTAGATATCTATCAGCTGTTCCAAAGATTACCCCCTACATACAAATTTAAAAAAAAACTTATATTTTATAATATAAGTAATAGATCAATAAAAATAACTAATAATCTTTTTTTTATTACAGGCGCACCCTAAAACAGAGTCTCTACGCAATAGACACAGCTCTAAGAGAACAAACGCTAGCCATAGAGCGTCTCTCGAAAAGCGTAGAGACTATAAGTGAAGGTCAGAGACAGGCCGCCGCTTTTAGGCCGCAGAACGTGGGCAGGGTACCAACATCAAGTCATTCGTGGGACTTGTTCGGCGGTTTCGTCCTCGCCATGGTGTTGCAAGCTTTACTAAACTGGGTTTTCTACCAAAAAGACTGAAAAAAAAAAACAGTGTTGCCACTATAAAAATTCCAATGTGATTTTTTAATTTGAGTTCTTTTTTGCCTTTTGTTTGTTGTCTAAATGTAGTTTTTTTTTGTTTTGTTTAGAAATAATGGGTTTGTTGTTAGGTTAATGGCGCTTGGCTTGTGTTCTGTATTTTTTTGTGTAAAAGGGATGGTGATATGTCTTATAATAACCAGTGTATAAGTGCCCACTGCTAAGCCAAGGCCTCTTCTCAAAAAGAGAAGGTTTGAGCATTAATCGCCACGCTTTCTAAAGGCGGATCATCAAAGTTTCTTTAATAAAACCTTATCACTATCCCTCTTTACAATTGTTACATTATGGTAGCGAATTCGATTCCTGTTACTACATTTAAGTAGGTAATATTTATATGGAAAATATTTACAGTATTTTTCAAAAAAAAGCCCATTTAATAAATATAAATGTATTATTTATTAATATGCCATCCATCCGGTTCTAACGGCTTTATTTCGAAATGTATTGCCAGCGTCAAAAAAACGAACAATAATAGTAGAATACCGGAAATGTTGCAAGATTAAAATAAATAGTAGGAATTATTATTTTTAATAATTATTTCTTCTTATTATATTATATTATATTATATTATGTATTGAGTTTGATAGTAATAAATTTAATTTTATCGCTGATTTTTGCCTGTTAATTTTAGTTTAGTTTTAGTGGAAGTTGACCAAATTTTATTATTAAGTTTGAAAACAATAACAATGAAACAATGAATTTATTTTTGCAAATAGGCCATAAAACGGCACTTTTACACGTCAATTTATATGTGAAAAACTAGATGAAGCCGGCATTTCCTATCTGAATACTCTGAGAAGAAATGCCGAAACAAACTCAGAGGTCAGTGTCTTTTCTAGTCCAGACAATGTAAAAATAACATAATGGGAGAGAATCGTGAAAGTTTATTCCGTAGTGGTCTTTTGAGGAAAGAACCACACCAGTTTAAGTGGACCCGTTCTGAAGACAGGCACGCAAGTGTCAGTTTGCAACCAGTATAGCTAGTGCTGCTGAGTTGTCCGACGAACAATACCGATCAAAAGAACATTTGGGTGGGTCGCGCAAGTACTCAAACTGTCAGAACGCAGATAACTGGTAGTCAAAAAGCGCGGCAAGTCTCACACGGTCCTTACACTAACAATAATAGAGTTCAAATGTTTGCAAGAAGTTCTTTTTGATATGTTATCCTGCCCCTGTGTTTGGAGCGGGTTTATAAAAAATATCGCTCAAATTTCAAGTTTTTGAGCTACTATTGAGAATTTTGAATATTCTATGATAGCGAAGTCAGGGGATGGGATGGGATGGGAAAGGGGTCATACTAAAAATGAGGCTAAATTGCTAGGTTATCTATCATTTGATTGTGTAGGGTCTGAAAATTCAGATTTTTACAAATTCTTGTATAAGTAGGATAATACAAATACTTACTATGAGCAGAGACTTATCCTTAGACAAATCGAGATCCATTTTATAATTAAATTAGCAAACCGTATCGCCACAGATGTATTTCAAAAAGTTGGCGCTGTAGAAAAAATTTGGATCGCTTTTTTGTTGAAATTTTCTTAAATTTTCTTTGCTATAAACCTCACGGAGTCCGAGACCTTTCCAGCAAATGCAAATAGAAATCGGTTCGTGCGTTCTGGAATTATAGCGTCAGGAAAGTATTACCGACTTATTTTTATATATAGATATTTATTAGTTACACTTTTTACTATAAATCAACAGTTTTTATTTTGATCAGAATATCAATTAGGACAGCTGTCATTCTATTTTATTATGCTCAATTAATCGGAGAGGTGCTTATAAGCTCTTCTGAGAAAACTAGCGGTCGCCCGCGGCCCACGCGCGTGTCTGTCGATTTTACACTTTATCAAGTTTTTTTTCTTAATTTTCTCTACGTACAGATATTTTCTGGACTTCCAAGAATAATTCAATACCAAAATTACCCAAAATCGGTAAAGGCATTGTTGAGTTATAACATTACAACGAAAAGTGGCATTGAGTTTTATATGCATAATATATAGATTACTGTATTTTTGTCATACAAAGCTATCCGAATTTCTGTTATTCTAATTCACGTTTTGTAATTTCGTCCAACATCGATGACTGGCATCAAGAGCCCCTTTTTAAAAGAGCCTGACATGTAGTTCTGTCATAGTAAAAATAAAATAAATCCAATATCACGTCAAAAAGTACTTTTTTCTTGGATACTAGCTACTCCCGTGCGATTTCACTCGCTCCTCGGCTCCATTTGATTGTAGCGTGATGTTTGTGAAAGAATTTTGGCAATCCGACCAGCGGTTCCAAAGATTACCCCCTACATACAAACTTACTTTTACCACTTTATAATATTAATCTCTTTATATAAATAGTATTAAAACAATAAAGTTTTGCTTAGGGGGGACCATATGCAAGGAACCCCCGTTTTTATTATTCAATTTATTTTTCACTAAATCAGGCTGGATGCTGATTAATATAATTAGTTGCCCACGACTTTTTTCGCGTGGAATAGTGACATCCTGCAGATTTTTGGCATAAAAACTATCCTATGTGTACCAAATATCACAGAAATCGGTACAATAGTTTAGGCGTAAAGAAAAGACAGACAGACAGAGTTACTTTCGCATTTATAATATTGGCTTGGATTGGTTTTCATCCTGTAACCTCTCCCTGGATGGAGAGAGAGAGTCAGACTCTTACTGACTAAAAACACCCCCGTTCCTTCTCCTACTCTAGGCCGAGGCCGCGGTACACTATTACACTTGACCCACATTATCAGCCTATAAATGCCCACTGCTAAGCAATGGCCTCTTCTCACACTTATAAGGTTTGAGCATTAATCACCACGCTCTCTCAAGGTGGATTGTCGATTTCAAACTCTCAACTCAAATTTTCTCACGATGTTTTCCTTCACCGTATGTTTGTGGTGTCGTAATGAACTTAGTAATTAAATAAGACTTGGAAAAAGGTCACATTGGTACTCGCTAGCTTTCGAACTTCCTCATGCATGAGAAGGTGCCCTCTTAAACTTCGGGCTACCATGATGTGAGCTGAAACTGTGGGGTAATAGTATCTTTTATGTTGGTTGTGATCACCAGCTCGGGAGAAATTCGTTTCAATCGTACATTCTTGTCAGAGTGGTCGTGCTCATGGTATGGCCTTGGTGCCTTTGCGATTTCTCCCCACTTTTTTCTGTTAGTGGCCTTCCTTGCGCGCTCCACAATTGAGCTGGATGTCACTGATTTTATAATATACGTCCATCTAGTTGGTGACCGACCATGACGCTGACCCTCTATCCTCCCTTGCACGACCAAACGTTCTATTGAGTCTTCGCTTCGAATGATGTGGCCAAACATTTTAAGAGAGAAAATGAACCCCTGTAAATCGTTCCCTATATCACCCCTGTTACGCCTTCAGAGAAACAATGAAACAATGAATTTATTTTTGCAAATAGGCCATAAAACAGCACTCTTAAACGTCAAAAATTATATGTAAAAAAACTAGATGAAGCCGGCATTTCCTATCTGACTACTCTGAGAAGAAATGCCGATACAAACTCACACGTCTGTCTCTTTTCAAGTCCAGACAAAGTGAAAAATAATATAATGTGCCAGATCTGTGCAAGTCCATTCCGTACTGGTCTTTTGAGGAAAGTACCACACCAGTTCAAGTGGGCCTGTTCTAAAAGAACGCACGCAAGTGTCAGTTTAAAAGTTGTTATATTAGGTATCATAATTCCAAATTCGTTTTATAATAAAATAAAATCTTATAATAAAATTTGGTTGATTTAAAGAAAACATATCGATCAATTCCTTTTTATTTAAATTTTAATATTTAATATATTATACTTATAAAATAATAATAATAATTCGTTTGCGTGTCTTTGTTTGCTTACGCAAGCGGCTGTGTTTTTGGAAAGTCATTTTTTTATAACCTTCAAATTTTTCTAGCCATATTGGGGTGAAAGACTTAGGAGTATTTTTTTTATTTTGGTATTTATTTATAATATTCATGGGCAACACAGGATTATCACTTAAAATAGCAACCAAAAACCACTAAGGTTTAAACTTTTGCCATCATGAGTCTATCTCAAAATCGAAGTCGCATAAAATGAGGTTTTAAAAATAAGTATATTATAACTAGCGACCCGCCCCTGCTTCGCACGGGTCCAACTATCTCGCTATCAAAGGCTCACCTTTCCCAATCTTCCCCTCTACTTTTCTAATATTTTCTTTCATAACAACCTTCTCCTGACAATAACAAACACAACAAAAAAAGAATTAGCGAAATTGGTCCAGGCGTTGTTGAGTTATGCGCTTACCAACACATTTTGCGATCCATTTTTATATGTAAAGAAGATATACGTTAATGTGTGCTAACATCCCGTCCGTAGCAGTCCCCGCATAGACAAACACATTCCTAATTAGTCTATGATTTTAACCTCACTGAGTTTAGTTTTCCCATAAGTGACAACCTTCATCGCTTATGGGAGGTACTGGGACTTTTATGTGAGTGAATACGGTAGTTTCCAACTAGTCAAATTCAATACTTTTATCCAAATGTCAAAAACGATACTTTTCTATGAAATTTGTATGAAACACTGAGTTATGACGTTATAGTATTTTTGCGTCAAATGGCTTAGTTACTTATTTTTTGAAAAATAGTTAATAGATATACAAAACTTAGTGTATCGACAGATTGATCAATGATAGTACCTATATATCTTTTTCACTATTTTTTTGTATTGAAACGTCGAATTAATTTATTTTTGACCTAGAAAACTACCTAATTCCGGAGTTTCGACATTGCCATGTCAAATACAAATGTTAAATGGGGTATTTTGATATTGGAAGGAGTAATACCATACTTACAGATATAACTAGGTTAATTTCGAACTTTTATTAAAATGTCAAAATTAGTATTTTTTTTTTAAGTAGTTCTTTGTGAAATCGCCATACATTTCTTGTTTCAATACAATAAAATATTGATACCTATTTTTTGTCATCGATATGTCGATACACAAAATTTTCGATATTTTTTAGGTATTTTTTTTACAAATAAGTAAGATATTTGACGCAAGAATACTATGACGGCATAATTTGGAGTTTCATTTTTACATAGAAAAGTATCGTTTTTGACATTTGGATAAAAGTATTGAATTTGACTAGTTGGAAACTAACGTATTCAATACGTTTCCAAAAACACAGCCGTTATTAAAAAAATATATATTTTGAACATAAAAAAATAATAAGCTGCTATGTATAAAGACATTTGTATAGTTTTAAAGCAAATTCTATTTTTTAGGTTAGTTTTTTTTCTATATTAAATTCGATGATTCGAGATATTTTGCCAAAGTTAAAAGTTAGGTAAATCAGATTATTATTTGATTAAAATGTATCAGTAAAAACATGGAGTTTCTCTTTGTATTCTAAAGTAATATTTTCGTGGGTAAATAAACATATAATTTCACATACACATCACACCCAGACCCGGGACAATAATTTGTGCATTTTAAAAGGAAGAAAAAATATCTTTATTATAACTTTCGTGAGACATTCTAAATTTATTATTATGTTTTCGGCTTACTAACGTAAGCCTTAAAAAAACTTCCTAATCTCTCCTCCTTAATTAAGAAAAATATCAATATTTTTACTTCAAATAAATCACATTACAAGAATGTTTCCACAGTCCAGAAACTAGCCTAATCTTGGTTATTTCCATGTGTCTTGGGTAGGTACTAAGTTTCGGAAGGAATAATATTGAAGCTTAAATAATGTTGAAAAAGATACACATAGTGTAGAATCAACAAAATTATTAAAGTTTAAAGTAAAATAAAAACAGGTTTCTTCTCTTTTCTTTCAAATTATGGTGGGGTATAAAACATTTTGGCTGGATATTGTCCAATAGAAACTAAAATATCAAGTTTGTTTTTGTTTTAAATATTAACATCAACAGCTATGATTGTCTTGCGACTGCGAAGTCGGGAGTTCTAATATTGACTGTTGAATTCACAATAACACAATTCGGTACTTCGTCTTGACAATATTAATGAAATTGATTACTTTTTTTGAACTGTCAAAATTGACTGTTCATGTGTTTGATTTGGTGTAATGATGTCAAGTTTCTTTTTTTGTTTCTTTCGTTTCACATCGAGCTTGTACAAATAAAAACATAGATTACTTGGACATAAAACAACATATATGTTTGCCCAACGAAATGTCAACTTTATACCATCTAAAATAGAGTTAGAAATCAATTAAACGAATCGTCATAAAGGTGTAGGTAGTTTTATGTGCGAGAGTCCATATAAAAAAAAATATGTTGCCAGAAATAATACTTTAGTTACAATCTCTGTTTATGAAATATACTTATTAAATTTTCATTTTGAAATACCTATGCAAGCATTAGCCTCATAGTCCTCTAAGTCAGACTAGCTTTTTCGCCAGCTTTGCCTGTGACTGCCATTTCTTACACAGTAACTACTCTCAATTTTTTGCGAGCCAGTCTACGAAGATGAGTCACCAGGTAGCTAGGAACTGCCTTGACATAACTGCGTACGCCAATATTATTTAACTAAAAAAATCTATTTGTTTATAAGTACTATATTTAAAAAAAAGAAAAACAATGTTGCCATTATTTTAAATGAATAGAATTACTACAATTTGTAGATACATTTTATAATTTTAGTTTACATTAGGATATCAGTTTAAAAACTTATTGTGTGCCTTTCTTCTTAGAATAATGGCTTGATATTATTGTGAAAATACGGTGTTTCATTTTATTTTATAATATATTTTGTCGATAAAACAAAATTTATTCCTAAATACCGCCGCTGATTGTGACTTTTCGTGACTCATTAAGTGTTTTTAAATGTGTGGGAGAGCCAAGCTTCGGCACGAATGGGGCGGCTCGACCGGAGTGATGCCACGGCCTCACAGAATACCGACGTGTAACAAGCGTTGTGTTCCGCCGTGTGAGTGAGATTACTGTATCCCTCCCAACCCCTAAATCTCCAAAATCCTAATCCCTTAAAGGTCGGCAACGCACTCGTAACTCCTCCGTTGCGGGTGTCCATGGGCGGCGCTGATTACTGACCATCAGGTAATCCGCGTGCTCGTTTGCCGACCTATTCCATAAAAAAAACTCATGAAGCTCTCACTGCAACTGGTTGCGAATGACAATGGCAATGTAATTCAATACGATAGTTTCCAACTAGTCAAATTCAATACTTTTATTCAAATGTCAAAAACTATACTTTTCTATGAAAGTATGAAACTCCAAGTTATGACGTCATAGTATTTTTGCGTCAAGCAGCTTACAAGACATTTATTAAAAATTATCTAAAAAAAAATCGAAATAGAAAAATCGATGAATAAAAGTATAGTTATTTTTCAATATTTTATTGTATTGACTGGAGTGATACCACGGGCTCACAGAAAACCGGCGTCAAACAACCACAAAGTTGTGTTTCGCCGTGTGATTGAGGTTATCGGAGGCCCAATCCTTTCCCTCCCGCTATCCCTAATCCCAGTGAGAATGTTTGTTTAAGACAGTGACAGCAACAATTTTATTCCTCAGATAACATTTATCTGATAGCCCTTAGTAACAAAAAATCGCAACCAGTGGCGGGCTTCAGTCAAATTTTAATTTATATTTAAATGCCTATATGTAGAAAGCCAGTTTATTTTAATTACACATAGTTCATAGAAAATATAAAATAATGTTATTTTATTAGAAACTAGCCATGGATAATTTTTATTTTATAGTATTTCCTACAGATATTTTTGTTGATATGTTTTATCATTATTTTTTTGTTGTTTATTTTTTCAAGTGCAATTATATTCTTTAATTTCACCATATTTTTGTTTGTTTTATTTTCCGATTTTTTATTCCTTTTCTTTATTTTTTACAGAGTTTGAATTCTTAAAATTGGTTTTGAGGCCATTTTATCGTAATGACAATAAAATCTAAAATGGCGCCAAAATGGAAACTCCTGATTATCGGATAGAGAATTCACTAGTGTCAAAACATTGGACAGTTAATATGGTTGACGACAGATTATGAAAAGTAAAAGTCTATTTTATCTTTCTGTTGGGAAAGAAATAATTAAGACAATTATTTTTGTTTATCTTATAACAGAACAGTAATTAGATTAAATAATACTACTTTACCGCTCACTATAAAATTAACGTAATCATGATGTCACACACGACATTTCAAATCACGTCGGTTAAGGTAACAAAAAAAATTCTGAAAAATTCATGAAGAAAAGATATGTGTACTTAATGTTTTAAACATAAAAAAACTCATAGATTCGATGACATTAAAGCAGGTGAGATTTTTTTAGCAAGAACTGTTTAAATTTGTTAATAAATATGTTTATTTGTTTTTTCTTTCTTTCTAAATATTGTTCGTTTTATTTGACAACGGCAATACTAAAATGGAAACAACAAACTCAAGGTTACAATGGAGCTAGTATTTGTAAAATATTTTTAAATAAATCATGAAAATACGACCGTGCCAATCAGTGTTTAGAATTTAGAAAAATTGAATTAGAATGTTTTTTTTTATATTTTTATTATTTAGGGCTGATTTTTCAATGGTTTGATAAAAGTTATCTGGGGAATAATTATGATGCTGTCTCGTCAGAATATTTGTATAAGACAGTGACAGCAACAATTTTATTCCTCAGATAACATTTATCTGACTATTGAAAAATCAGCCTTAAGTCGAATTAATTTACATTTATAAAGAGAAAAAGACACGTTAATATCCTTTGAAATGTACAGGCTAAACGCCATTCATATAACTAGAAATATTTCGATACGTCTCATTACATTTTCTTTTGACGTTTACGAGTTCAATTTGAATTTTTAATAAAACGAATTGCCACGCCACTTGACTCAAAACCATTCTTGCACCATATTTTTTTTAGTTGGTTAGTACCTATGTAATCGGACCTTCGGACATCCCGGCGTACGGCGAATATCCACCCCTACGTTGTTGAGACACCTGCGGCCCGGACTAAGCGTTTTGCCTCGTCATTTATACCGCGTACATCGAGGGATTGGAACAGTTTGCCGGCTGCAGTCTTTCCGTCCGAATACAATTTAGGTGTCTTCAAGGCTAGAGTGAATAGGCTCTTAATAAACTAGTGCGCCTTACTATCAACGATTGCATCACTGCTTACCATCAGGTGGGATCGCAGTCAAGCACTAGTTTATTGCAAGAAAAAAAAATGCAATTTTCTTTATGTTGTTTGACAATAGTCGATCAGGTCACGATAATCAATACTATCAATACTAATTCTGCTTCTGACTTCGGACTCATTCATTGAACATGCTTGCCGAGTCATTTATCACGCTTCTTGCTCATGATTATAAATAAGCTCTTGCGTGATTTTAAACTAGTTTTTACCTCGTCAACAATAGGTACGGCAGTTTCCAACTAGTCAAATTCAATACTTTACCTACCCAAATGTTAAAAACGGTACTTTTCTATGAAATTTTTATGAAAAACTGAGTTATGACGTCATAGTATTTTTGGGTCAAATAACTCATTTCATGATAATTTGCTATAAAATATCTCAAACTCATGTATGTATCGATCGATGGATGAATAAAAGTATAGTTATTTTTTAATATTTTGTTGTACTGAAACGTTGAAGTAATTTATTTTTGACCTAGGAAATTACCCAATTATGTGAGTATGGCTTCTTAATGGTATACCTACCTATAATAATGAGGAGAGAATTTGATTTGTAACCTGGCAATACATTCATAGAAAAACCGTTTTATTTTTCCATGAAAAACGTTACCTACGAATAATTGACAAAATTATTGAAAAACAGAAACAATTGAACTAATAAAAAAAAACTACAAATTCTAATGGGAATTGCCCAACTTATGACACTTGCCTTTGATTCAAATAAAATTGTACTAAATGTAAGATTTATTAAAGAAATAAATTGTTTAATAATTTATTAATAATAATGAGTAAGTAAGTAATTTAAATTCCTAAAAACTATTAAAATTGTAATTAATGCTACCTAATTCTAAATAAAATTGGATAAAGTATTTTTTCAATAATTATCTAAGTATTAGATATTATTTATCATGCATCGGCTAATTAAATACTCTATGATACGAAATTTTTCTTGCTCTAGTACCTAAGTTGGTGCGCTAAAACGAAATACAGGTCATTAAGAGCTAATTTTTCAATGGAAGTTACCTAGGGAATAATTATGATGCTGTCGCGTCAGAATGTTTGTACCTATACCTAAGACAGTGACAGCAACAATTTTATTCCTCAGATAACATTTATGTGACTATTGAAAAATCAGCTCTAAAACAAATAATTAATAAATGTCTCTTGGTGCGTCACTTTTTCATTGACAAATTATGATAATATTGTATGTCAAACTGTCAAAATATTGTGAAGTTTGAATTCATTCATGTTTTCGTGTGTCAAATAACATACTTATTTTTAAGTTTATTATAAATGCAATTAATAAATGTTTAGTTATAATTATACATTTCAGTGTAAGCATAAAAAAGTTGACGTAATTTATTTTTAACTAAAATACAAACAAAAAGTATTTATTCGCGTCTGGGTGGTCATAAAACACACAAAACGATCTAGAATTCTTAATTATTTTCCTGCGTAACATAACCTAACTGTTTGATACTCGAGTAAAAAACGATAAGGACAGTGAGTAGCCTTAGGGGCGTAAAGTTATAATATACCTAATTTAATGACCGAAATATATCACTGTGTCTTGGCATCTCGTGTCACGCCACAAGTCTGTAGGTTTCATACACTTCTACTATGTTAAAGACAAAGGACATGGCCAACTTTTGTATGGGCGTTTGCATAGTTATTGAATTCAATGTACATCAATGATTTTTGGTGTTTACATTCGTGGATATTATTAAATTAAATTGCAAAAAATAAAACACATGAAGAACTCGTAATTATAACAAACAAGACGAAAATAGTTTCACTAAACCTTTAGTCAGATTACTGGCCATAAGTGCACGAAATAAGATTTTGCTTTTAAAAACCATGGCGTTTTAATTATTTATTTATTTATTTCTAAAATAAAACAAAATAATATGTATAAAGAATAATGATTTATTTATTAAGGAGAATAAATAAAATAAAACTACGTAATAATTCACTGTTATATTTTTATTATAAAGTGTATTTTATTATGTTTGTGTATGGAATGTACGTTTCTTTAATATATGTTCTGTATAATTGGGTAATAATATAGTAGTACTTTCTATTTGAAGCGGCCTGCTTAAAACAGGTGGTAATGGTGGTGGCTCTGGTGGGCTCACCACTTGAATATAAGGGGCTACTGCATTGTTATCCGAACCCAATTCCTGCAAGTTTCGTGATAAGTTCTGCACTGTCTGTCTATTTGCCCGCATACAGCACACATGACAAACATAGTTGCTTCTTGAGGTCTGAAAATAAACCCCAGTTAGAATAAACACATGTTTTCAAGTTTTATGTTATTGTACAGTGAGAAGTATTATGTTACCACATGCCTATTTTAAAGAAGTCTATGCAAACATGGAAAATACATAAAGATAGATATTATAATCACACATACCTACTATGAGTACTTTTTATTATAGATTAATATAGATAAATACAAGTACATATATAAAACAATGAATAAAAAACAAAATGCTTACCACATTAATAGTATTTTGCGATATTAGGCCAGCTAGCAATAGAGAGTCCATACTGACATTATGGTGTCTTATTTTTCGAACCGATTTTCCACAATCAAGGCAAGCCATGTTATGCCCCAGTAGTTCTCATGTTCACCAGCCTCAGTATTCAATAATAAGAAGCGTGGTTGACATATGAATGTCCCCAGAGGCAACTAAAAAAAAGATGCACTATTTAAAATCGCATACCATGATAAAACATAAAAAAACAGACTAAGTATTATATATTCCGACTTCATACCTGGGTTTGAGCTGGTTAACCAACGTGAAAGTTTTGTTTGATGGTGTGCAGAAAGCGAGGATATAAGGCGCCTCTGCAGCCTTTGTACGCCTATTCCGCAGTTGATGCACCTCATCGTAATCCACAAAACAAATCCAAAACGCAAAACAGTTACCCCAGTATTATTAGCAAGGTTAACAAAAACACGCTGTCAAAAGTGCCAAACACGTTCCGTTTCGTTTAAGTTTTTTTTTTTTGGTGAATTGGATAAAAATAATACATAACATTATTATAATATGAGTATATTTTAAAATGCAACTAAAACCAATGAATACAGTTTCGTATGAATAAAATGTTCCTAGTGTAATGCATTTGTCGATCATATCACACGTTTTCTACGAGTGTAGTTTAAGACACGTGGTTTGGAATTGGAACGTCTTTTTATTTATCTTTCTCTATGGACTATTATGGCGAAACTTGACAAACGAACTTGATTTTGTTGCATTACTTTTACATTTTTTAAATAATAATTGTCAGGTCTGGAGAGGCTAAAAACTACGTAATAATTCATATTTCTATTAGTATTTTACAGTGTATTAATTTTGTTCGTGTACGTGGAATGTACTTTTTTGGCCATGTCCTTTTCGTTTAGTTTTTTGTTTCTAGCCAAACGTATAAAAATGATTCGTTCTCGTGACACGACAGGTACAGTTTTATATTTCAGCAGTGCTATTGTTTAAATGGCAAATTGCCTCGAAACTCATCTCGGAAAACATCTCGAAAGTCACAACCACTTCGCTTCTCATCTCGCCTGTACACAAACGTCAAAATACTCACTTGTTTTAGTTCCTGTCACTTCGTTATTCACATGGTGGCGCCAATGTAGATGTCACTGCATTTGAGAATACGATATTCGATCTTACTAAAATTATAATAGAATTCATACCATTCATTGTCAACTCAGAATACAGTTCTGTATTCTGAGATTGTCAACTACTGGAAAAAAGGAATTGTTGTCATTTAAATATTTATTTTTAAAATAAACGACGACGTGTAATATAACAATTAGAAAGAATTATAATTAATGTTTAAATAATTTCATAGATTTGATAGTTGAATTTGAAAGTTATTTTATTTGGGGACAAAATGTTTAGGCCTTGTTAAGAGATTGTCCAGTCAACTGATGGTAGCGGTGACTGTCCAGGCGACACACGTACTTAGGTATCGCCATGAGCTAATGTTCACATGTAAACAGCAGGTCATATAAAGAGATTGTCCAGTCAACTGATGGTAGCGGTGACTGTCCAGGCGACACACGTACTTAGGTATCGCCATGAGCTAATGTTCACATGTAAACAGCAGCTCATGTAAAGAGATTGTCCAGTCAACTGATGGTAGCGGTGGCTGTCCAGGCGACACACGTACTTAGGTATCGTCATGAGCTAATGTTCACATGTAAACAGCAGCTCATGTAAAGAGATTGTCCAGTCAACTGATGGTAGCGGTGACTGTCCAGGCGACACACGTACTTAGGTATCGTCATGAGCTAATGTTCACATGTAAACAGCAGCTCATGTAAAGAGATTGTCCAGTCAACTGATGGTAGCGGTGGCTGTCCAGGCGACACACGTACTTAGGTATCGTCATGAGCTAATGTTCACATGTAAACAGCAGCTCATGTAAAGAGATTGTCCAGTCAACTGATGGTAGCGGTGACTGTCCAGGCGACACACGTAATTAGGTATCGTCATTTGTTATAAATAATTATGTTCTTTCTGTATCTTTTTTCACCTTATATATTACGCTTTGCCTAATTTTGTCCCCAAATAATCTGAATAATTAAAATAATAAAATGATCGCGAAAAAATATGCTTTGAAAATTATTATAGTATAAGTACAATGATAATGGGTATTAAGAAATACTAATTTATTTTTAAGCACCTAAATACATATTTATATGGTATTAAAATAAAATTTATTAATTATTTCTTTGTAGTTTTTATAATTACCCTGTTTCAGTACATAATACTTATTAGCCACAAGACTTCAACTCCCTCACATGGGTGGCAGAACTTGCATCCAATAAAACCAAAAATGGAATCCACTGGCGCCAATGCCTTGCTGAGATTTATTTTTGAAGGAAGACAATCATTTCTGAGACTTGTGCCTCTCTTTACCCGACTACGGCAAAGCAAAAGGAAGGAACTATGATTTTGATAGGCTATGTATGTATGTTCATCTGTTCCCTCGTAACTTCTAAACTACTTATCAGAATTTGACAAATGACATATCATTAGAAACGTCTTAATTGACCGCTGGTTATAGGCTATATGGGGTATCACAAAATCTAAAGTGGCGTCCTCTCATTATCATCATCAGCCTATAAGTGCCCACTGCTGAGCAAAGGCCTCTTCTCATACGAAGAAGGTTAGAGCATTGATCACCACGCTTGCTCAATGCGGGTTGGCGATTTCAAACTTATAATTAGAAATTATAAGTCCAGGTTTCCACACGATGTTTATCTTCACCGTGTGTCAGTGGTGTCTAAATTCACATTGGTACATTTACACAAGTTTGATATTATGTATGTCAAAGTCGTGTTTTTCCTCAATAAAATAAATAATTTTTTATGTGTGGGTATTTTTGTATCCAATCTTTCTCTCTGTTACGATTAGGTAGTTCAGTGAAATTTTGCAATTAACTTATGAAGTACAAAACAGAAGTAACAACTTGTGATTATATTTTATGTATATGCTAAGCTTGAATCGATGCCTTTACTTAGGACCCTGCCAAATATCCTTAAATTGTTTAGTCCGGGGTCCGGGTACTTTATGACTTAACTGTCAGATCAAAGTGTGTTTTAAAACGTTTTTAATAAACGTCCACCTTTATCACTCAATACCAACCACTTAAAAGTTCGACGGGCCCGTAATTTGCCGTCATCATGACACTGGCAGTATTAATAGTCGACAACATTAAATTGGAAACTCAGCAGCCATTCAAGAAGAAAAAAAAAGACAAAAAAATGACGGCTTTGGTTTGTAATTCTACAGGAAATTTCCACAAGATTCATTTGTGAAAGAAAAAGAATACTTTATTTAAAAATGAAAAAAAAAAGAAACGCTTTGAACTAAAATCTATTTTATTTCTGAACAGCAATCAAGGTTTGTGGTTCGGGATACATTCCTTTAGGTCCGTTATACCAGTAATAACCTAAATCACCAAAATCTGATGCTTCCCAATGATACCTTTTCGGAATGAAGTGTTGCAACCTCCTTCGTTTATTTGCATCCTCTTTCGTTCTCCTCTCGAAACCTCTATATATTTTGTTACCCTGCAAAATGATGTCATCGGATCCAGAATTTTTATTATCTTCCCAACTTTCTTCAACTTCAGAATCTTCTTTCTTTTTCAATTTTTTACCAGTATCTTTCTTTTTCAATTTTTTACTATTTTTCTTACGTTTTTTCTTTTCTTTACTCCATTCATCTACTTCGCTGTTATCTTCGCTATTAGTCTCTGAAGATGAATCCCCATCTTTTTTGCGTTTCAACTTCGATTTCTTTCTCTTTCTGTCTTCTTTAAATTCTTCTTCGCTTTTCGATTTAGATTCGTATACTTCTCGCTCTACTTCCCAGCTTTCGCTGCTTGCTGAACTGTGATCTCCGCTCGCTTCCTTAGATACATTCTTCTTACTAGACCCACTTTTTTTTCTTTCTTTCGAACTACTCTCTTCCGAGTCACTTTCGTAGCCTTGTGAATCTACGTGACTTTCGTTAGAAATAGATTGAGATTCGTCAGAACCAGACGCAGTTTCTTTTAAATAGTTTTTCTTGTTAAATATAGGTGGTGGTCTGCGTTTATTTTTAGCATCTTCAACGGGATTCCTTTCTGGCATCTCTATCTTGGGTCTTTTCTTCGTTTTGTTGTCGACTATCCTAAACCTTTTTGACGTTCCTAAAGGCATTCGTTTATGTTTCCATTCCAAGTCAGCTTTTTTGTTAATCTTACTGAATTTTCTTAAATCTTCATCACATTTCCCGTGTTTATCGCATTTCAAATAAATAGGCGGTTCGGAGAGAATTAAGAGGTCTTTTACATAATCTTTAGGTACATTTTTATCTGATCTCTTTTTTATTAGATCGTTTAAGTCAATATAGTCTCCAATAGTTTTATGATTGGTTTTCCTTTCACCTATTGTAGTGCTCAATCTATACAGATCATCTGAGTTGTCTAAATTAAAAATATGTCTGCCATAATGTAGAACAGTGCGTTTGTTGCTTTTTGTACGTTTCGGACGCACAGAACCACTGATGTATTGATTTAACAAAGGCTTGGGCAGATAAGATTTTAGATTATTTACACGTATAGGTTCAACATAATTTCGCTTTTCAAGTATTAGTACTTCACCCTCTAACGATTGTACTGAAAAAGATTAATGAATATATAATTAGAGGTTTTTTTTGACTGGGGAAAATCATCAAATGACTTCTCCTTCCCAGGGTATGACGGGAGAGAGCGTCAGAGTCTTACTGACTAAAAAGCCCCCCGTTCCTTCTCTTGCTTTAGGCCGAGGCCGCGGTGTCACATTGCGCCTATCCCGCCCCGTCTGTGGTGGTCTATTGGCTCTTTGAGGCGCGTGTGGAATGCTACGCTCGAGTGTGGTTCTGATCGGGTGGCGAGCTACCCTTACTCGCCGCCCGTAGACCCGTAGTGACGGTGGCCGGATCGTCTCTCGATCCCCGACATCCGTAGTAGGTGACCCTACTGCTGCGGCTGGGGCGTGAGGAGGAGGATAGCTCCCTCACGTGGTAATTGGTAATTAGCGAGTGATATTTAAAAACGTGATTTTACTCATGAAAACAAATAACTTTTGGAAAAAGAAACTTTTTTCTATAGGTACTCATTAGTTATATTTTTATTGTATTTAATTAATCTCTCTAGATAAAAAAACTTTAAGACATCTTCACTTACCAAAGACAACAATGAAAACAGCACACAAAAACAAAATATCGATTTGAAACATAATTTTAATTACCTAAATTCTTTTTACGAGAAAAACATTTTCTAATTCTGTTTTCGCAAACAAATAATTATTACAAAAAAAAAACTAAAGATAGAACCTAATCAATACAAAACCTGTTACAAAAAACAAAAAAAAAATGTTTTTTTTTTTATATCTACAAAAAAAAAACAGCAACAGAAATTAAAATCAACACATCCTCGTTGCCTATTGATGAAATTTAATTAGTATCTAGCCGATATTGTGTTATGATAACGCTTGTCATCAAGGAATTTTCACGGTGGAAAACGAAACGACATTTATGGCGAATTTTAATTAAATTTACAATTGTTATTTAAAACCGTGCAAACTGTCAATTATCGGTGGCAATGAAACCTTCAAAGAATTGTGAAATGTGGGCAAACTAGCCACTACAGAAAATGATTTTGACTGCACGTTTATCGTGGTGGCTGGGCAACTGGCTGCCGCGCAACGTGTCGCTGGTACCATTCCCGCACGGAACAGCTCTTTGTGTGATCCACGGATTGTTGTTCCGGGTCTGGGTGTGATGTGCATGTGAATTTGTATGTTTGTAAACGCACCTTCGACACAGGAAAAAATCCTAGAGTGGGGCCTAGTGGGGCATAGTTTTTTACAAAAATAAAAAAAATACCACGTCCGGCAAAACCGGCGTGAAATAACGCTTTGGCGGTGAGAATAGCGATACTGATGGCTTGTAAAACGTCCTACATACGACGGTTAAGAATGCTTTTACATGTTTTTTTTTTGGCAATTTTATCAGGAACCGGCTTGAAACAATAATAGCGTTGTTTCGCCGTGTGTGTGTAATTACCGCAGACCCTGTGTGAAATTCCTCTCAATCCTTAAATATCCGAAACCCTTATCCCGAAACGGGCAGAAATGCACTTGTAAAAAAAGATATGTAAAAAAAAACGTTGCCACACAAAAATCTCCACACTTGGATATAATCTACGAACATACAGTTTCACATGCATATCAGAGCCAGATCCGGAACAACAATTTGTATTTGTGGGTAAACGTGGTCTAACTGAATAAAAATCCCACATTTCTCCTCTTCTGTGCGCTTGTGCGAGGCGTGCCGGAAAATGCCAATAGACAAGCAAATTACACGCCGAAAGTGGTCATGGATAGGGCACACTCTCAGGAGATGTCCCACACACATACCGAGACAAGCTCTAGAGTGGACACCACAAGGCAGGCGAAAAGTTGGCCGTCCTAAGCAAACGTGGCGGCGTTCAGTGGCGGCGGAAATAAAGAGGATAGGACTGTTCTGGTCCGAAATTAAGCACATAGCCCAAGATAGGTCCAAATGGAAAAATACTGTGGAAGCCCACCTAGGGGACCTAAGTCAGTCTCCTCTTCTGTGACGGGTCGTAATACATACGGTTATTGGGTTTAAACTTACTGTGATAATGGAAACATAATCCCTTTTTTTGCGAGAGGAAAATCATCAAATGACTTCTCCCGCCCTGAGTGGGGGGAGAGGGGGTTTAGTCAGTAAGAGTCTGAATATTAGTGACTATAACCCCTCCCCGTTCCATTTCCTGCTCTAGGTTGAGGCTGCGGTGCCTCATTGCGCTTACCCCGCAACCCCGGCTGAACATCATCCCTATTGGGCCCCGTCTGTGGTGGTCTATTGGCTCGGCTGGGGCGTGAGGAGCATAATTCTCTCATGCTTGCCGCCTCCTCCCTTGCGAGTATGACTACTTCGTAGAAAGAGGAGACGGCGGAGACCGTCTGAGATGCTCTACTGTGTTCTCCGGGTGGATCCTCACAATGATATCCGATACAAGCCTAAGATTGTTCCAATGTCTTCCACATCGGCCGTTTGGAAGTGACCTGCATTGAGCGGCTGTATGTGACCTTCTAAGACGTCTCACGCTGTGTAAATAACACGGCACACATGGCACAATGGGTCGCCTCGACCGGAGTGATACCACGTCCTCACAGAAAACTGGCGTGAAGCAACACTTACGTTGTATTTTGGCGAGTTAGTCAGGTTACCGGAAGTCCAATCCTCCCCCCCCCCTCCTAAAATTCTTAAATCCCTAAATCCCTAATAAACCACAAGAGGCAGTCTACGCACTTGGAGTAACTCCTTTGGTATTACGGATGTCAATGGGTGGCGCTGGTTGCTTACTTCGCGTAATCCGCCGGCTCGTTTGCCGAAAAATGTTAAGAAAAAATATTGTTTCCAAAAAAATCCAATATTTGATAAAAAATAAATGTTTCTGTGGGATATCTATGAACGATATACACATACAATCGCGGACTCAGTTTTCTGTAGACCTTTTCAATGTGTAGGTAGGTAGGTACATTATTTTGATAATTTCGTTTTTAATGTAAGCGGAAAAAATAATTAATCACGACATAATAAAATTACAAACTTAAAATAACAGTATTGATATACGATTTGATGGATGGTTACTATAATATATACTGGTTTCCGCTCACAGCTTTGCCTGTGTGGTGTAATTATAAAAGGCAGCCTAATGATAATCCAGGGTATCACCTATCTGTCTCAAAGAGCCAATTGAAAATCGGCGTGAAAAAACCACAGCGTTGTGTTTCGACGTGTGAGTTAGGTTACCGAAGGCCAATTCTTCCCCTTCCCCAATCCCTCCCCAGTTCCTAAATCTTCAATTTGTAATCCCTAAAAGTTCAGCAACGCGTCTGCTTGTTTGCCGACCTATTACATAATAATGAAAATAAAAAATAGATGGTGTCCATCATGGTCAATGCTTAGCTGGGGTCGCGGGTCAAGCAAAATGAGGTACCGCGGCCTCGGCTGAAGCAGGAGAAGGAACGGGGGGTTTTAATCAGTGAGAGTCTGACACTGCCCTCGCAATATTCTGGGCAGACAAGTCATTTGAGACCCCCCCCCTCACACAAAAAGAGTATCACCTATCTATGTATATACCAAACAACCAAACTGACATGTTTATAATTAGTTGGATTAATCTAACTAATGTTATAAATGCCAAAGTTACGATGTTTGGATGTTTGTCACTCAATCACGCTAAAACGGCTGGACGGATCTGGATGTAATTTGGCACAGGCATAGGATACACTCCGGAATAGGACAAAGGCTACTTTTTATCAACATACCACGCGGGCAAGGCCGTGGGCGGAAGCTAGTAGGATATAAACCTTCTATCACTATTGGCTATGTGCGCGACAGTGGCGATGCGTAGCGTTTACAACATTTGCGGAAGCTGTCAAATAATAACATTATAATTTTCTTTGCAAATATAAATAAAACCAACGATTCAAATAGTATTGTTGACATTATTTAAGTGCAATTAATTTAATAGTTTTACTGTAAAATGAATATAATAATAAAAACCGACAGCTGATCGTCCGCATTTGTTTCCAATTGTGTTGTGCGCTGCGGTCGTTATCTGTCCGCCACTACTCGCTTTGCACATAGCCAATATTAAAAAACCGCATCAAAACCCGTTGCGTAGTTTTGAAGATTTAAGCATACATAGGGATATAGACAGAGAAAGCGGCTTTATTGTATATTATGTAGTAAAAGTCGTGGTGGAGCCCGCTTCTTATGCATGAGGGTGTGGGTTCGAAACCTGACAAGTACCAATGTGACTTTTTCCGAGTTATATGTACTTTCTATGATTATTTAGACACCACTGACATACGGTGAAGGTAAACATCGTGAGGAAACTTGGACTTATAATTTCTAATTATAAGTTTGAAATCGCCAACCCGCATTGAGCAAGCGTGTTGATTAATGCTTCAAACCTTCTCCGTGTGAGAAGAGGCCTTTGCTCAGCAGTGGGCACTTATAGGCTGATGATTATAATGATGATGTAGTAATAAAAGACATTGTACAATGGGAAAGTTTATTACAAAAGCGAATACAAAAGTTTTCACAATAGTCTTATATTACGGTACACAGTTAATAACTAAATTATAGGTATAGATATATGTAGACAATATTTCACTGTCGCACTCAGAGTTATTTAACGTTTACATATATAATTGTTTTCCGAACAAAATTGTTACTTTTTATTAGTTAAAGAGCTGATTTTTCAATAGTCACATAAATGTTATCTGAGGAATAAAATTGTTGCTGTCACTGTCTTATACAAACATTCTGACGCGACAGCATCATAATTATTCCTTCAGTAACTTATATCTAACCATTGATAAATCAGCACTTAAGTTATCATTTAAATATCTCTGAGTGTGACAGAGTTATAGAATAAAAGTACCAACTTTAGAGACTTCAACTGATAATGATTGTCGAACTGAAAAAGAGATGGCGCTACTGTCACAATAAGTAATTATATTTATAATGCTATTGAGACTATGTTCAGGGCAATAAAATTAAGTTTTTATTCAACATTAAATTTTCAGTAGTTGGGCACAATTGTCTGTTGAAAAGTCTTTATTATCAGATTTAGAAAAAAAACTGTTAAAGGTTTGAAGTTGCGGCCGCTAGATGGCACTAAATTCTAAATAATTGGTAAGCGGAAATAACATTAAATTTCATCGTTTTCGAAGTACCAATTGTTTTGTTTTTATACTGTTCTTATTCTTTATGTTATTGTTTTTTTGTGTTGTTGTTTCTTCGTAGAGTGGTTTACTACCGAGGACAGTCGCGCCTCCTAAACAGTTAGATGAACACTTTTTCATTTTGATTTCTATAAAGATGGTACTTTTAAACTCTCTACTTTACGACATTAATGATGTGACTATGTCTTGAATAGAGTTCAAAATCGAGTAAATAAAATATTAATGGGATTGTACATTTCTTTTACACATTTATTAATACAATAAAATTAAATCTTACATACAAATATGGACTTTAAAACTTACATGATAAATTATCAATTTCCATTGTATACTGAATCAAGGATGGTAAAGTATTGAACCTTATTATCAAAAAATCATTTGACAACCCATCAAATCTACTTTTATAGTATACGAAATAAGGTAGAAATTCCAATGATAATGTTCACTAATACAAGATTTCTAAGTACTTTACAATATATACTGGACATAAAGAAATCACAATTATTGAGATAATTTTTATAGGAAAGTATACATAACGCTTTGTATCCCCTGAATGAGAAGACAGATGTCCACATATATAATTTTTAAACATCAAATTTTCCCTAGTTTTGTTGCGAGTCCTTTATTACACACAATTCCAGAATTTACTTTTAGGTACACATTTCAAAAACAAGACCAAAAAAAACTTTTTTCGACTAGAGAATCGAGCCCATTTAAGCCACTCGACCTACAAGACAGTATGACTAAATTTCTTATTAAAAAATAATATGATAATCGACATTTTCTAAAATATAATATATGGACAAATTAATAATTACTTTATGTTAATCATGTTGTACGGTTTACCTAGGTAACTATTTGACGAGGTACTACACCTAGTTTCAAGCTTCTTTTGGGGCTTTTAGTCATGAGCTTTGTGACAAACGCGACCGAAGAAACCGGTTTTATTGTACCTTGTTAAAAAGTTACGCGAGCAAGACGTGAAACAACATAATTAATTTTATTATATATTTTACACCTAATAATATAATGAGAAGGTTGTAATTTTGGACTTTTAACTCGATGTAAGTGGTGAAATAAAGAATAGAGTAGAGTATCATGTGGTGTTAGCCGTCAAGTGATTGCTACTCTTATAAATGTATAATTGATGTCTGAACTCAATACCAAAAGTTTGTGTCAACAATTGGGTAGTTTCTTAAGTCAAATATAAATTAATTCGACGTTTCAATACAATAAAATATCGAAAAATAACTATACTTTTATTCATCGATCGATCGATACACTAAATTTTAGATAATTTTTAAGAAAAAAGTATGCTATTTGACGCAAAAATACTATGACGTCATAACTCAGTGTTTCATACAAATTTCATAGAAAAGTATCGTTTTTGACATTTGGATAAAAGTATTGAATTTGACTAGCTGGAAACTACCGTATTGTTGGTTAACCTGAACTAAATAAGTAAATATACAATGACTTTTAGCTAGTTATGATATGACTTTGGTACCGAGCTCAATTAAACCTAAAATAATAAAAGTATGTATCGAAAATAACTCGTCAAAACCGCCTATCTACCTTTGTTTTCACGACAAATTAAAAGTCCAATTACAAGCCATGGCAACATCGATTCCACACCCATTATCCCCACTAGCAACACCGTTAATACACCTACTGGTCGGATTAATACGACGTTAATATAACTAGAAGACGAAAATTTTATAAAAGTTTTTTTTTCAGTTCTAGAAAAATAGAAAACTACTGTCGCTTTTTTCATTTATTTTTATATAGAATTTTTGGTCGAATACAATAATTTTATCAATGATTTGGTTACGATTTTCGCTGTATAGATGGCGTTAATGTAAAGCGAGGTTATACAATAGAGTATTTTCTTGCGTGCCATGCCACCAACTTCTTAAAACAAAACCGTGGTTACTATACATTAGTACCATCTATACAAATAATGTAGCATTATTGTAGGATGACTATGAATTCTATGTAATAGAAAATTACCAATAACAATATACCGGCCACAATTTTAGACTTCGTACTAATACTGAGATATTTTCGAAAAATCGAAAAACTATTTTTTTTTTATTTCTGAATACTTTTTTGGACGCACTTATCTCTGGATGTTTCCAATCGAGTAACAACATATTTTGTGTTGGCTAGTCTAATTATCGAAGAAGGCTATAATGACTAGCGACTAACGGAGCCGAGCAGTGGATGTAACCGTTAAGAAGTTGATATCCCAGTGATTCTTTTCTGACCCAGATATCGGCCTAGAGCTCCTTTGTCAGTCACATACAGTCTCTAAATGTTGCACTAAGGTTGAATATTTGTATGACGTATGAACAAAAATAAACGCTAGAATGCAACGTGCATAAACTTTACGCACCCTTACGATAACGTAAACAAGTCATCTAGGTAAGTATATCTATATAGATGTATCTTTTTCTTTTATTTTAGTGAGTTGAACACAACGCCATCTAGTGGGCGAGATTGATATCATTTCATGTCTTTGTACAGGTAATGATAGAGTCTAAAAGTAATATTTATTCGTTCCGTTGAGTAACGAAAAACGCATCTAATATTCCTTCATTAATGAGTTGGATAAAATCAACTTTTTGTTTGATTTTAATAAAAATGAAACCACTTAGAAAAAAAACAAATACGTACCTATTAAAGGCAAAATGACGAATGGCGTTTCTTTTAAATTACTGGCTGACATTGTGGGCTACGTCAAAAACAGACTTCAAAAAAGTAATTTTAAGACTATGAGCGATATAATTTTATATATTTATAATGAAAGAATTTGAACTTTATTACCTATGAAATAAAGCTGCAAAATAAAATACAGATTCTGATTGTTATGGGCGTGAACAGGTAGTATTTTAAATAGTATCTACTATTTATACAAGCTAATATTTTTTACATACATTAATAATATATATTTCTATGATTAGGTAAATAATTCTATTAAACTATTGATATAATTAAGAAGCATTTTTTTATTATTCTTAATATTGATTTCAAGTTTCGGTGGGAAATGCTACATTTTTATATGAATTAGTCAAGGTTATAAAAGTATAGCTAACCATTTTTTTATTTTTTAACTAAATTACTTTATTAGCAAGTTTTATAGAAATAAGTTTGCCATATGACAAAAAAAAAGTATAGCGTGCTAATTCGCAGAAAACTGGCTATTTTGACGATGCCAAAAAATATTGAATTTCAATTACGAAAATCAATAAACTTGACAGTATTTAGCATGATACAAGAATCTAGACCCAAACTTGCAAACAGTGATTGTCGAGCAAGTCACATTTAAAAATGAAATCAATATTAAAGAATAACTGATAAATAATTTTCTGTGCGCAAATAACTTAGTGGATTTCGTTTATAATAATATTTATATTATATATATATATATGATTATCTTCTCCAATCCAAAAAAATGTGTGATCGCAGATTAGAACAAATCTGCTAAATCCTTCGTATGGGTGTCATAAGAGTTGACTAAGGGTTCTGATAATTGTCTGACCGAGCAACAGCGCTCTCGACAATAACCAAATCGTTTTTGTATTGTGGGATTGGCTTAACACAGCTTTCCTTTAAGTCAGGATAGAAAAAACCTAAACACCTCTCAGGCCTCCCTGGCACATGAATGACTGTCTTCGAACCAGCAACGAAATCAATCAGAAGATATTATTTGAGGAGAAGGTAAGAGAAATAGTTTCCACTAATCTGGGTTAATTGGAAAGACAGCAGGAGACAGAATAAGTTGAGGCTTAAAAATACAAAAGAGACTGTGCAAGTGAGAGAAGTCCAGTCACAAAACACCACTGTCTTAAAGTCAATATTTTTTATATGGTGGTATTACGTTTTCCTTTCGATCACAAACATCATATAACATCATATTAACGTTCACTGTTGCACACAGTTCAACTGTGGACTTTTGATGATAACTGTAAAACTTTTTGGATTGGACAAGATTATTTAATATAGTAGATTATGTTTCAATTATATAATAATACTGTTAAGTAGATAGGAAACTTAGGACTAGTATGGCATTTTAGGATACACGTAGGAAAATAATGTGTACTTAATTAGGTATTATATATCATATTTACAACATATAATTACGCGGGTGTTAACGCGGAAAATAATTATTTAAATACCTTGGAAGGCTTTTTTTGTGAGGGGAAAATCATCAAATGACTTGTCCCGCCCAGGGCCGGGCGGGAGGGAGAGTCAGACTCTTACTGACTAAAAACCCCCCTGTTCCTTCTCCTGCTTTGGGCCGAGGTCGCGGTGCCTCATTGTGCTTACCCCGCAACCCCAGCTGAACATCAGTCCTATAGGGCCCCGTCTCTGGTGGTCTATTGACTCTTTGAGGCGCGCGCGGAACTCTACGCGCCGTACTCTCGGGTCTGGTTTTGATCGGGCGGCGAGCTGCCCTTACTCACCGACCGCAGACCCGCGCTTACGGTGACCGGAGAACGTCCCTTGACCTTGGTAGGCTTGAAGTATCGATCTGGTTGCATAGGTCGTAGTCGCAAGCAATTAAATAATTATTTTCCGCGTTAACACCCGCGTGATTATACCAATGTTGTAAATATAAAACGCGAAAGTTTAAAAATTAGTATTATTTTGAGTACTTGGACATGACATTTTGGCTTCATAAATAATATACTGAAGGCTGAAATTAATCTTAAATTTTTAAGGATCTTTCTCTGTTTTTAATAAAAAAAAAAACATATGAGGTAATGTCAACAAAAATGTTGATTCTAAGACTGTTTGCAAGCGATGATTGATTGTATATGTACTATATATACTTAGAACCTGTTTCACACTTTTTCCCTACATAACTAACTATGTGACAGGAACATTTGAATATAGTGTTATTTGTATGTCTTATCTGCCACATAAGTTTATAGGTCACTTATGTAGTAATGAAAAAGGCTCTTAGTACAAGAATGCTTAAAAATTTGTCCGTCTGTATGATCCAATCTCAGCTACGAACATGGTTTAAAAAATTAAACATTTTTAGTTTAAAATAATTTACATACTTACTCAGAAAACGTTTTATTTTTCGCACACGCGCACTCAAACACACACAAAAAACCTATAAGTCTCATATAATTTTGTTACATCAAAAAGTGACACGTAAAAATCACTATTGTATAAGAGGTACATAGAGTTCACTATAGTTTAGTCACTTTTCACACAAAGTCGCTGAGTCGCGCTACAAGTCGCGCCACTAGTTGCGCCACAAATCACTTAGTACACGTTTTTAATGTTGCGTTAATGAGGTGAAGTATCGGAGCAGATCGCTGTCGGCTCTCAGAACCCACGCTGCGTTTAGCGCTATTGTGTCTAACGCTGTCGAGGCGCCTCGATAATCTCCGAATAGCTCCTTGAACTGTGGGAAAGAACGGAAGATAAAACATTTTAAATGTAAGACGCCGTAATGTAGGACAGCCAAGCTTTGGCACGAATGGGTCAGCCCGACCGGAGCGATACCACGGCCTAACAGAAAACCGGCGTGAAACAACCTCAACTTTGAGTTTCGCCGTGTGAGTGAGGTTACCGGAGGCCTTATGCCTCTTCCTCCCCTCATCCCTTCTCAATCTTAAAATATCCGAAATCCCTTATCTCATAAAGGTCGGCAACGCACTTGTAACTCCTTCGGTGTGGCGTGTGTCCATGGGCGGCGCTGATTGCTTACCTTTACTTCAGATAATCCGTCGTTTTGCAAAATCTTTTTGACAAAAATGGATTAAAGAGAAGCAAGAATCTTTATTTGCTATGAATGTAGATACAAGTATAAGATGTTACATATAAATTAATGAGATCCATTATAATCTATCTCAAGAATATGTTTATATAATTAAAATAAAGTGTTTAGGTACTGTAGTTTTAATGGTCACAGTAGCTACACAACGACACCGGTCAATAATCATATATTTCTTCTTAAAAGTACACCAGACATTTATAGTGGCCACTAGTTAAAAATATTATATTATCTTACCCGATAGTAATCATATGGCTGGTACAAGCAGCGCGCGGCGGCCTGCAGCGCGGCGGGCGGCAGTACCGCCTGCGGCCGCAGGACGCGCCATACCCCCGCCGCGCCGCGCCATCTAGTTCGCACAACAGAAAAACACAAATCAACTACTGCCATCTAGTAGCGGACATTAGCAACTACACTATAAAATTCTATGTCGAACGCCATCTAGTGGTAGACATCGAAAGTTACCAAACTACGTATTACGCTTATTATTCGTTATTCGAAGTAAACAATTACTTCTGTTTTAAAAAGAATTAATCCTTTTAATAAGTATTATAAAAGTGAAAGTTTTCTAATATCAACGCATGTACGTTTGTTTTTTTTTGACGCAAAACCGACCGATTTAGAACCGATTTCGTATGTAAATAGTTATGTCAATGAACACCTAGGCTGCTTTCTATCAACATACCACGCGGGCGAAGCCACATGCTAAAGTTTGTAAAACATATAATATTTTAATACAGACCTGCAAGTAGCTGAACACAGCGCAGTTATCCAAAGCCGCCACTCTCGACTCCTTTGCGCTTCATTCGATAACGTGGCAAATGCGAATCTGAAAAAATATAATCACTACATAGTATAAAACAAAGTCGCTTTCTCTGTCCCTATATCCCTGTGTAAGCTTAAATCTTTAAAACAACGCAACGGATTTTGATGCGGTTTTTTTTCTGTAGATAGAGTGATTGAAGAGGAAGGTTTATATGTATAATAACGTCCATTAAGTAGTGGAGAAATTTAGTATTGCAACCGTGCGAAACGGGCGGTTCGCTAGTAAAATACATTTTCAGATACAGACATATATTTTTTATACTCTTGAGCAAGAGTTTTAATATGAAGTTAAAGAGGAAAATCTTCAGTGATGCATATACATATATTTTTTTATAGCCTATTGTGTCCCACTGCTGGGCAAAGGCCTCCCCTTTTACCTTCCAAACTTCTCTGTCTAGAGCGATCTCCGGCCAAGTTTGCCCCGCAAACATGATCAGATCGTCACACCACCTCCGCCGTGGTCGACCTCCTTCAGGTGTCCAGTGAGTGACAATCTCAAAGTTGGTTACTTACTGAATAGCAAAAGTCCAAACTCAAGATTTGTCAAGGGGCAATGGAGCGCAGCATTTTAGGTGTTAAGCGAATCGCGTTAGAAACACCACGCTGCGCTCCATACATACAACAGCCAGGCTGAAGTGGGAGTGGGCTGGCCACGTCGCACGAATGCACTCGGACAGATGGGCGAAGGTTGTCACTCACATATACATATACAAATAAATAATTTTTCATCTTTTTAATAACCACGTAATACATATAAATATCATGTTTTATCTGTGACAGAGCCAAGTCTCGACAACCATGGCGTTGTGTTTCGCCAAGTGAGTGAGGTTACCGTAGGCCCAATCTTTCCCCTTTTTCCTATCCCAATCGCTAAAAGGTCGGCAACGCACGCGTAACTATTCCGTTGTTGCGGAAGTCCGCTGATTGCTTTTGATTACCATCAGGTAATCCGTCTGCTAGTTTGCCGACCTGTGACAACAAAACAACCATTCCATACTATTCGATAGGAAAAATCGCCTTACCTATAAAACAGCCAGTCGTCCTTAGGCGACGCTAGCGCCACCAGTAGCGCCCTGTGTGAGTAGAGAGGTCGCGGCGCGGCGGAGGACGCGGTGAGGGCGCGCCAGCATGCGGCCCAGCCTGACTCGCCGTGCGTACGTACGCCCGCTGTGAAAGCCGCCTAGCGAAGGACAAAAAAAAAATTTTTTAGTTTTTTTATTAGCTCCTACAGATCGTATATTTCATTTATTTGTCTCCTCACATAAAAAGCTGCTTACCTCCTGGTAAATTTCAGGTATGGTCTGATTAGTCTCCAGCCAAGCGTCGAACAGTTCTACAGCTTGCTTGGTGACAGCAGGGTTCTCCCATTCCACTCCAGCAGTCAGGAGTGCACCGCTTAACCAACTGGAAAGAAAGACAGTCCTCATCATCGTCAGCTTATAAGTGCCCATTCAGCATCATCAGCCCGACATCAGGCCATCCACAGCTGGACATAGGCCTCCCCAATCGCACGCCACTGAGCTCGATGTTCAGCTCTTCTAATCCAACCACTGCCAGCCACCCTGCGGATGTCGTCAGTCCACCTAGCTTGAGGGCGCCCTTCACTACGTTTGCCTAGACGTGGTCTCCACTCTAGAACCCGTTTACCCCAACGGTCATCGGTGCTTCGACAGATGTGACCTGCCAACTCACCCTGCCACTTCAGTTTGCTAATCCTTTGGAGAGACTCCATGCATAGCCCTTTCCATAGCTCGCTGAGCGACTTTAAATTGGTGGATCAGTCGTACTGTAAGTGTCCACGTCTCGGCTCCGTATGTCATCACTGGTACGATGTACTCATTGAAGACTTTTGTCTTCAGTGATCGGCTCCGGGAGAACATGTTCATTGAACATGATCTTCGTTTTACAAGTGCCCACTGCTGAGTAAAGGCCTCTTCTCACACGGAGAAGGTTTGAGCATTACAGCACGCTTGATCAAGGCGGATTGGCTATTTCCAACTTTTATTTAGAAATCATAAGTCCAAGTTTTATGGCGATGTTTTCCTTCACCGTATGTCAGTGGTGTCTAAGTAATTTAAACAATTGATAATAATATGATTTAAGAATGTCATATTCAATATCTTTTGAACTAAAATACATGTATCAATCGAAAATCGGACATCATTAATGACACAATGAAACATTTTTGGTTATCTTACTAATATTAAAATGCGAAAGTTACGATGTTTGGATGTTTGTTCATCAAATACGATGAAATTTGGCACAGGCATATGATACACTCCGGAATAGGACATAGTCTAGCGCGGGCAGAAGCTAGTAGGTTTCAGCCGGGGTTGCGGGGTAAGCGCAATGAGGCACCGCGACCTCGGCCTAGAGCCGGAGGAGGAACAGGGGGTTTTTAGTCAGTAAGAGTCTGACAATCCCTCCCGCCCGACCCTGGGCGGGAGAAGTCATTTGATGATTTTCCCCTCACAAAAAAAAGAAGCTTGCAGGCAATAAAACGGCACTTTTACACGTCAAAATTACTGTGGACCCCCGACAATCCGGCCCCTGTCTAATCCGAGGCCCCCTGTAATCCGGCATGACTTTGAATTATGTTTCACAATCTTCGCTAATGTAGATCACGCAGGTATGGACACAATTCGTACGCGCCACCTATATTGTGCTCGACGCGTACGCATTGTTTTACTTAGTTTGAATTTGACTACTAGTGATAGCGGTACGGCATAGCGTACGTTCATTGTTTACTATTTATTCATTGTGTAAGTATTAGATACAGTACCTGGTAATGTCGTCACAAACCCAGAAGCGAAAGCACAAAACTTTGACAATATAACAATGATGTATAAACCTATAGATACGTTGTCCGCGCTCTAAAATGACAACATGAAATGAAGGCAAATTGACAACATCGCGCTTAGTTACGCACCAACCTGCCGCGCGACGCTACGTTTGTTTTTAATTTATATCGTGTGTAAACCTGTGCGAAACATAAAGAAAGCATGTCGTCGTGTGTGTTCACACGATGTACAAATTATACTCCAAAAGTTAAAGACAAAAATGTGTCATTTCATGCGTAAGTTCACCAAACAACCTATTTTTATTTTATTTTTTTCGACGCCGGCGCCCGCCATCTTATGGCGGCCGGCGCATGAAGGTATAGTCACGTGCCGTCGGCATAACTGAAGACGTATATTTATCTCCCTCTAGCAAAGGCATTCCACTATACGATGTCATATTTTCTTTCCCTTTCTTTACTCGTAGAAGTAGTTATCTAGTATTTTCGCCGTTTTTAAGCGCTGCGATGTTGGTTCATGACGTGTCTATATATAATACGTCATTGCAATATAACATATAATTAATTAGATTCTTATCATTGGATATATGTAATTTGTCGGATTACTAGGTACTCTTTTGTAAAAACATCCGGACTATAGCGGTCTTAGGCAGTGCTCTATAATCCGACAAATTCGATAGTCCGACACTGCCCTGCATAGTGTTTGTCGGATTACCGGAGGTCCACTGTATTATGATGTATTTATTGTCCAAATTTTACTTACAGTAGATCTTCTCCTAGACCAGCTCCTTGCAACTGTTCATTGGAGTAGACCACTACTTTAGCTGGATGTAGAGTCTTCAGGAGTTTGTTCAGATGAGGACCTGAACTCGCCAGCGTGAGGAGTTCCCTCCACCAGGAGAGATGATTCAGGACCACTCGCCACGGAGCCCAATGAGTTTCTGAACTAAGTCGAGCTAAAACAGTTAAAAATAATAGAAATTAAGTTTAGGTTTTAAACGGGCCGACTGATTACCTGATGGTAAGCAATCAACGCCGTCCATTAACACTCGCAATCCCAATGGAATAACTATGAGCTGGCCTGTCGTGGGTTGTTAAAGATTAGGGGATTTGAGGATAGAGCATGGGGGGGGGGGAGGGCAGGGGGCAAGATTGGGCCTTCTTTGTGTCAACAAATTGTTGTTCCGGGTACTGGGTGTGATGTGTATGTGAAATTGTATGTTTGTAAACGCACCCACGACACAGGAGAAGATCCTAGTGTGGAGCAACGTTTTAACAAAACAAACGGAGACAGAACAAGAAGTGTGAGAGAGCTTCGGCACAAATGGGCCAGTTCGATCACCACGATACCAGGGCCTCACATCAAACCCGCGTGAAGTAACACTCACGATGTGTTTAGCTGTGTGAGTGAGGTTACCGAAGGCCCACTTCTACCCCTCCCCCCCCCCCTTACTACATCTTCTATCCTCAAATCTCCTATCGCACACATTTGTAGTAACTTCTTTGACACTACGGTTGTCCATGGGCGGCGCTGATTGCTTACCATCAGGTAATCCGTCTGCTCGTAGCCGACCTATGCCATTAAAGAAAAAAACTTTGCACCTACCTAAAATACCTCTTTAACTAAATTGCTAACGCCTTTGGCACTACGAGTGTCCACGGGCTGATAGCTTTTTTATAGTATGGTCGGCAAACGAGTAGCCGGGTTACCTGATAGTAAGCAATCGCAACACAAAAGGAGTGATGAGTGCGTTGCCGGCCTTTTAGGGGTGAGGGTTTTTTCCCCTGACAAAAAAAAGGGGTGAGGGTTTTGGATATTTAAGGATTTGGAAGGGGGGAAGGGGGAGGGATTGCGCCTTCAGTAGTCTCTCTCTCACGGCGAAACACAACGTTGTAGTTGTTTCACGCCGGTTTTCTGTAAGGTCATGGTATCACTCCGGTCGAGCCATTCATGCCGAAGCTTAGTTCTTCCACAGTTTAAAAAAAATAAACTCACCGGCGGCAGCAATAGCCCTGCTGGCGGGGAGCCTGCCCGCCCTGCTGAGTACGAAGGCGTCGTCCAGCAGCAAGGCACGCTCGGCGGCCCCACCGCTCGCATACAGTTCCGCTGCACGAGACGCCGCTGCCTCTGCTGACTGGAAGACCAAGGGATATTTATGAATAGTATAAGCGGAGCATTCCCGAGATCGTTAGGGCCGTTTCCAAGATTAATTCTATTTGGCGCATGCATAATCAGCGCCATCTGCCGAAGTAATTTGTGAATCTAACTAAGCCATCCGGGGCGCCACGCAAACGCATACAGAAAAAAATATTTAAATCGAGCCGTTTAGGAGGAGTGCAATGACATACTCACTTACAGAAATACATACAATTATTAAGATTAAATATCACTACGTATTATAAAAGTCCTGCAGTGTGATTCTGTAAGGCTTCATTCTAAACTTCGAATCTGAATCCGCTGTGAGTAGTAGTACACTAGCGCTACACTTGCGAGTTGAACTAAATTGACAGCAACATTTTGATAGATAAAGTATGAAATGACGTTAAAAGTGACATTCTAAAATTTAATTTCCCCGTCACTTCGACACTCACTTCGCACTCGAACACGATTCAAAATCAAACAAATTTTATAGAATCGACGTGCTGTTTGTGTGAGTGTGATTTATATATTTGTAAACGCACACACAACACAGGAAAAAATCTTAATGAGGGGCAAGGTATTTTTCTAAAATATTATAATAAACTAGCTGGTCTCGTGCGGTTTCACTCGCTGCTCGGCTCTATTTAATCGTAGCGTGATAATTTATAGCTTATAGCACTCAAGAACATTGTAGCTATCTATCAGTGAAAGAATTTTGGCAATCCGTCCAGCGGTTCCAAGGATTACCCCCTACATACAAACTTACAAATTTTACCTCTTTATAATATTAGTATAGATAAGAATTCTTACCTCTCCATCAGTTCTATCTTGCGGCGCTACCCGATAGAGGCCTCTCGCTCCAACATTGTATCGAACCCATTTGTGCTTGCCCAAATCTGGTATTACCACTGTAAATAAAAAAAATATATAAAGTAGAGATAAGAAAGAAAAGAAAGAAAAAAAAGAAAAAACATTTATTTGAAACTCGCACAGAAAATAAATACAATTACATTTTATAAATACAAAAAGAAAAAACAAACAAAAATAAACAAAACAACAACAAAAAAATATATTAAAATAAAATAAAAGACCTGTGCGAGGTCAAAAAGGCCACTATCTCAGCATATGCTGCGATAATTCACCAGTAGGTAAAAATACCGCAGCGCTGGTATTCTGATAGGGCCTGGTGATGCCACGGACACACTCACGGAACACAGAAACAGATATAGGATGATGAGAATAGATCAGTAGAAAACTAACAATATTGTGCGTTTTAAATTCCAAAATACGTAATTACAGGTTGGCAAATTTGCCGCATTTGCTGAAAAACTATTTTAGTGTTGCAAGACCGTAAAAACATTCGCGCCTCTGTTGTTTTTTTATTACAGCGCCATCTATGAAATAAGTCTCGAACTACATTTTGTACTTGAGCGATACAATAATCAATATTCGAGCGAGCGCTTGTTTGAGCGCTAACGATAGTCAATGCTCTCTTGACATCCACACATAATTTATTTGCAGCAAAATGGAGACATGTATATCGGGAATGCCTGCGATTTTGTGTACAATACTACCACTAATGTTAGCTTATCATAGAAACTCAGATAATATAATTGCTTCCCTAACTGTATCATGTATACTTGGCCTTACCAATCTTGAAAAGCGGAGACAAAGAGGAAACCTTATTGAGACTTACAAAATAATGAGTGACTGCTACAACGTTCCTAGACTTAAGAATATGTATCTTCTTTATAAAAATCGAAATTTGAGAGGACACTCATTAAAACTATGCAGAACATCCTCAAAACTGAATCCCTTGACACACTTCCTACCTAATAGGGTGGTCACGGAATGGAATAAACTCCCAGAAAATGTGATAAAAGCACCCACAGATAATTCTTTTAAAAACAGACTCGACAAAATCTCCAAATCCATTAATACGCACGCATCAGCTTTCTAAGCTGCTAGTGTTCAAGTATATAATAATAATAATGTATGGGTGTAAGCTGCGAAATCACTTCACAGTATAAAACAAAGTCGCTTTCTCTGTCCCTATATACCTATGTACGCTTAAATCTTTAAAACTACACAACGAATTTTGATGCGATTTTTTATTCGACAGAGTGATTGAAGAGGAAGTCTTATAAATATGTATAACTAGCGGTCGTCCGCGGCCGCGCCCGCGTGGATGTCGATTTAACACTTTTTCGAGTTCCCACTTTTCTGTTGAAATTTTTCCTGATTTTTTTTTCTTATAAACCTCACGGAACCCGATACCTTTCCAACGAATGCAAAACTGTGGAAATCGGTTCGTGTGTTCTGAAGTTATAGGGTCAGGAAGATAAACCCGACTTATTTTTATACATATAGGTACTCGGCTCCTTTTGATCGTAGCGTGATGTTTTATAGCCTATAGCACTCAGGAACATTGTAGCTATCTATCAGTGAAAGAATTTTGGCATCCGACTAGCGGTTCCAAAGATTACTACATACAGACTTACAAATTTTACCTCTTTATAACATTAGTATAGAAGTATAGATAACATCCATTAAATAGTGGAGAGGTTTAATATCAGCATTGAAATTGCAAAGCTGGTGTAGTTCGCCAGTAAAGAAAATAAATATTACTTACTTTCAGTATCATTCATCCATATCAAATGAGTGACGTTCTCAGCCCACCGCGATGACTTAGTTTTATTGTTTGATGTTACATCATACCTAAGAACAAGAAACAAACGAATGTTAGGTTTTTTTTTAAGTGGGACAAGCCCGCCGCAACCTCCCAATCCGCTAAGAGGGAGGCGGCCCGCGTGAGGGAGCAATCCTCCTCCTCACGCTCCAGCCGCCGCAATAGGCGGCATTCCGGGCGTCGGGGATCGAGAGATGATCTCCGGCCACCGTAAGCGCTGGTCTGCGGTCGGCGAGTAAGGGTAGCTCGCCGCCCGACCAGAACCAGACACGAGCGTACGGCGCGTAGCGTTCCGCGCGCGCCTCATAGAGCCAATAGACCACCACAGACGGGGCCCTACAGGACTGATGTTCAGCCGGGGTTGCGGGGTAAGCGCAATGAGGCACCGCGACCTCGGCCCAGAGCAAGAGAAGGAACAGGGAGGGAGGTTGTAGTCAGTATGAGTCTGACACTCCCAGAAGTCTATCCCGCCCGAAACTCACAAAAAAACCCAGACCCAGAACAACAATTTCTGGATTACATAAAAAGTTGTTCTGTGCGGGAATCGAAGCTGCAACACGTTGCACGGCAGCCAGTTTCCCAGCCACCGTGCCAACCGTGCAGTCAGTTTTCCTTCCCCAAACATACGACCTTAAAGATTGGTAATTCAAAACACTCACCAAGTAGCATTATGATAATTCTGAGTAACATTTTTCCACGCTGTTATATTAGCTTCCTCTTCATCGCCTTCCAGAGGGCCCACGACGAATGTCACAGGTACAATCCATTTGTGAGGAGGGGCTTTTGTGGTCTTGACTGTGGTACGACGTGTGGTTGGAACAGGAGTCGTCGTGGTCGTCGAGTTAATATCATCTTCTGTATCTGTGAAGTTATCTGAGGGGAAAACGCGGAATTTTTTGGGTTAAATATGTAATAGTAGGAGGCATACAAAGAAGAAGTGTGGGAGAACCATGCTTCGGGAGTGATAGCACGGCCTCTCAGAAAACTGGCATGAAATAACCATAGAGTTGTTACCCATCCCTTCCTAATCCTAATTCTTAAATATCCGCTACTCTTATCCCTAAAAGACCGGCAATGACCTCGTAACTCCTTTGGTGTTGCGAGTATCCATGGGCGGTGCTGATTGCTTACCATCAGGTAATCCGTCTGCTCTTTTGCCATAAAGAAAAGAAGACCTGACGAGAACAATCGAAAGGGAAGGAAGAAGAGTCACAGGCGCGTTGTCAGCCTTTTAAGAAGGAATACGCTCGTTTCTGGAAGGTTTGAAGGTCGTATCGGTTCGAAAATACCGCCACCGAAAGATCATTTCAAAGTTTTGCTGTGTGAAGCAGAAAGTTTCTCGAAAATAGCCCAGTTGTTGACTGCCAACCATCTGTATGATGGGGATGAAAGTATTTCCCCTTACGTAAGCAAGATTAGTAATATTAGGCTGGATAAAATTACTTATGGTTTTAAAATAGAAACGTTGCATTTCACCCCGCAGTATCAGAGATCCAGTCTTTCCTCCCCATCCTCAATCCCCAGAACCCCTATCTCTAAATTCCCTAATAACCTACAAAGGGCCGGCAACGCACTTGTAGTATCTTCTTTGGTATAACGAGTGTCCATGGGTGCCGCAGATTGCTTAGCATCAGGTAATCAGTTTGCTAGTTTGCCGGCTTATTAAGAAAAAATGCATATATTGTAGTGTCTATCGCCTGGACAGTCACCGCTACGATCAATTGACTGGACAATCTCTTTACATGAGCTGCTGTTTACATGTAAACATTAGCTCATGACGATACCTAAGTACGTGTGTCGCCTGGACAGTCACCGCTACCATCAGTTGACTGGACAATCTCTTTACATGAGCTGCTGTTTACATGTGAACATTAGCTCATGACGATACCTAAGTACCTGTGTCGCCTGGACAGTCACCGCTACCATCAGTTGAATAGACTTACCTGGTTCATAGAAGAGTTCATCAAGGTCCGCTCTTAGGTCCAACGTTAATAAATAGTTCACCATCGGCGGATCTGGTTCTGGAGGTTCAGCTGACATCACGAATCTGAAGACAAGAGTAAAAAAACGAAATAGTTTCCACTTCCCTCGGTAAATTTAATGCAGGAGACAGAATAACTTAAGCCTTAAAGGCACATAAGAGACTGTACAACTGGGAGAAGCCCAGTCACCAAACTACGCTGAAAATTTAGTATTGTAATTGCAATGGTGGGAATGTAAGTGTGGGAGAGTCGACCGGAGTGATACCACGGCGTCACAGAAAACCGGCGTGAAATAACCAAAGAGTTGTGTTTCGCCGTGTAAGTGAGGTTACCGGTGGCCCAATCTTTCCCTACCCCAATCCGTTCCCTTTCCCAAAATCTCCAAATCCCTAATCCCCAATGGTCGACAATGCACTCGTAACTCCTTCGTCGTTGCGGGTGTCCATTGGCGTCGCTGTCGCTGATTGCTTACCATCAGGTAATCCGTTGGCTCGTTTGCAGACTGATCACATAAAAAAAATGGTACCTATGTGTGAGCTGCTATAGTTGTTCCCAGTAATAGGTCCAAGTACAAGGTCCGTCCTTACAACTACACCTGATGAGACATTTAAATCAGATACTTCTTCAGGTAATTCGTGATTACAAAAACCTGTTCCTAGTACTCCTACAAGTTCAAATTTCAATATAGAAAGAAAGAAAGAAAGAAAGAAAGAAAGAAAGAAAGAAAAAGTATTTATTCGCGTCTGGGACGCATAAAAGACACAAAACGAACAAGATAATAAAACAAAGTTAAAAATAAAAATACATTATGCATGGTAAAAACAATATACAACTCGAGACTGTCTAAAGATGCTGTCCCTGAGGTTCATTTCTTTTTCGGATCCTTTGGTTAAACACTAGTGTAACACTGTTCTCACATAATGGAACTATCTAAATTATGTAACAATGCATTGTAAAAAGTGATTGAAAAAGAGTAACCATGGAGTTTCTTGCTCGTTCTTCTCCATAGGAATCTACACTTTGGAACGAGCAAATAGCTTCACTAGAGGACTAACGGACAGACTGACACATATTAAGTTAAACCTTATGATATCTTTTTTGCTTGACGTTCAAAAGTGCCTTTTGTGGTCTATTTGAAATAAAGAATTTGATTTGATTTGAACAAATATCACAAAAGTAGAGGGTAGGAGAAAAATATGGGTCCAAGCACGCGAAATGGCCCACGCTCAGCATAATGCAGCGACCCCGTTCGAGACGCGTTCGCGGCGCTGATTTTCAGCGTTGGCCGACACTAACGCATGACGCCAATCTGTGCAGAAACTTAAGCTAAGAAAATAAGTATTTAACTTATTTTCTACTGAAATGTGTTTTTATAATTGTTTGAATAGTATACTACTATAAAAAAAATATCTTACCTCTCCTGCTTCAAAAGTACATCGTTCCCCATAGAAGTAGCGCACAGTAACGGATATCCAGGTCTTTCACACCATCCGTCCCATGCTGCCCCTCCCAAACCGTCATCAGAGCCATCTCGCTCTAACGCTCGCCACAGATCCCTAGAAGGAAAGGGACAACCATCATTGAGTTAGCATCAGCAAAAATAAGGCTTACGAAAAATGCACAAGAATAAAATATCTTAAAAGCTGTCATGGCAGTCCTTTGCTGGAGCTTGGACTGATTCTACAAAAGAAAAGTGCCATATAATATAAGATTTTGGCAGGTTACGATTTTAAAGACCATCATTTAAAATGATCAGAATTTGAAAAGATTACAATAAAATTTAGAAAAATAACAATTTCAAAAGATCATCAGTTTAATTTTAATGATAATATTATAAATTTAATAATATTTCAAGTTAAAGAGACCACAATTAACAAGGCCATAAGGCCATAATGAAAAAAAAACACGATTTAAAAAGACCATAATTGAAAAACGGCATAATTAAAATACATTACAATTTAACAAAAAACATATCATCATCATTCATTCATTCATTCATACAATTTAACAAAAAACATAATTTAAAACAGTTACACACGTTTAGAAAAATACGAATAATAATAAAAATACTATTTAAAAATATTACAATTTAAAAAAATCACAATTAGAAAAAGACCATATAATCAAAAACGACCTTACCATTTAAAAAGACCTTAATTAAAACAGACCACAACTCAAAAAGACTACCATTAAAAAATATCAAGTTTATCAAAGAACACTGTGGTTCAGACTTATTCAAATACATAATATTGTTTCTTAGTCTGATCTTCCATGGTAGCAAATGTATTCTAAGAACTCTAGCGTTAGAATGCGGTATACCATCAGCTCAGGATGATCAGAACTCCTTACCTTGCATCGGCACTTGCAAAGCGATGGTCGCGCAACAATCGCGCGAGCGCGGCGCGACCCGCTGCCTCGCCCGCCGCTTCTATCGCCATACTCACTATAGCTGCACCCTGTTATAATATATTAAGGGCTGATTTTTCAATGGTTAGATAAAAGTTACCTGGGAAATAATTATGATGCTGTCGCGTCAGAATGTTTGTATAAGACAGTGACAGCAACAATTTTATTCCTCAGATAACATTTATCTGGCTATTGAAAAATCAACCATAAGTTAACATTTGATTTTCTTTTCATGGGTATTATAAGCACAAACTCCAAGTGTGGGAGAGCCATACTTCGGCACGAATGGGTCGGCTCGACCGGAGTGAAGTTGTAGAACCACCCGTGGTTGAAGAAAAGTAGCATGTGTGTGTTCAAGGTATCACGGTGTGTAGATACACACCAAAACTCAACCAAATTGATCCAGCCGTTTTCGCTTGAAAGAATAACTAACATAAATCCATACTTTAAAGTGTGGGAGAGCCATGCTTCGGCACGAATGGATCGGCTCGACCGAAGTGATACCACGGCCTCACAAAAAACCGGCGTGGAACAACCACAGCGTGGTTTCGCCGTGTGAATGAGGTTACCGGAGACTCAATCCATCCGCCTCCCCTACGCCTTCTCAATAATTAAAAAAAATCCATTATACTGTTCCCACTACACCCTAAGATTGACTGGCAGAAATTGGCATATGACATTAAGTCCACATAAGGTGGGCTCTTTGTTTATCATATGTGCTTTAAACTATAAATAAATGGGCAGACCACATTGGTCAAAGGACGGAAGAACAGACGTCCAGAAAAGTACTCGAATAGCCACCAAGGACCGGAAAACGTAGCGTGGGCAGGGTCTCGAGTCTGCTATTACAATAGTGTCAGAATAGTAAATCATTGGTTTCAAAATTGTTGATTTTGACAAGTTTGGTAATCTACTAACACAATAGCGTCATTATGACTTCCAATGCCACTTCATTGAAATAATTTTTTAGAACGGTAATCTCGTACATAATGACAAATGAATATTTGACATAATGCGGTAAATTAATAAAAAAATGTCGGTTCCTTTATTCAATGATTTACGTTTAGAATATTAATGTGCAGTGATTGTTTATAATTAGTTACAAGACATCTCGTACAATAATTCTATTACGACATCGCCGAACGCCAATGATCAGCCATTTTAACAAATTACGAACTTTTAGCAAAATGACAATGGAATCGTGTAGGAATGACAACACTTTGAAAATAATAGACTCGGGCCTCAGATCTCCTGCTAGGTGGACTGATGACATCGTCAGAGTCGCGGGGAGACAATGGATGCAGGTGGCGAGTTGTCGTTCGACGTGGAGGGCTAAGGGGGAGTCCTTTGCCCAGCAGTGGACGTCTTCCGGCTGATGATGATGATGATGATGTAGAAGACTCCGACACTCTTCGCGATTCTAGTAGGTGTTTATCTTACTAATCTTATATATAAAAATGGATCGCAAAATGTGTTGGTAAGCGCATAACTCAACAACGCCTGGACCAATTTTCCTAATTATTTTTTTGTTGCGTTTCTTATTGTCAGGAGAAGGTTCCTATCCAAAGAAAATATTAGAAAAGTAGAGGGGAAGATTAGAAAAAAGTTACCCTTTGATAGCATGATAGATGGGCCCGTGCGAAGCGGGGGCGGGCCGCTAGTCTTCTTATATATAAAAATGGATCGCAAAATGTGTTGGTAAGCGCATAACTCAACAACGCCTGGACCAATTTTGCTAATTCTTTTTTTGTTGTGTTTGTTATTGTCAGGAGAAGGTTCTTATCAAAGAAAATATTGGAAAAGTAGAGGGAAAAATTGGGAAAAAGTGCGAAGCGAAAGTGGAAGGGTGGCTAGTATTAAAAATTACGATGTTTATGGATGTTTGTTACTCAATTAAGCCAAAACGGCTCGACGGATTTGGATGAAATTTAGATACACTCCGGATACACTCCGGAATAGGACATAGACTATTTTTTATCAACATACCACGCGAGCAAAGCCGCGTGCGGTAGTAGGTAGAGAAAGCAAAATATTACCTTGTGTAAGGATAGTTCATCGGTAGCACTCTCGATGTCAGCTCTCTCGAGTCGAGGGGAGGCAACTGCTCGCACTGAATTACTGGAGTCCAATCTATAAACAACAAACATTATATAAAAGATGAGAGCCATGCTTCGGCACGGATGGGTCGGCTCAACCGGAGTGATACCACGGCCTCATAGAAAACCGGTGTGAAACAAAAATCTCTATCTCTATCTCTATCTCTATCTCTATCTCTATCTCTATCTCTATCTCTATCTCTATCTCTATCTCTATCTCTATCTCTATCTCTATCTCTATCTCTATCTCTATCTCTATCTCTATCTCTATCTCTATCTCTATCTCTATCTCTATCTCTATCTCTATCTCTATCTCTATCTCTATCTCTATCTCTATCTCTATCTCTATCTCTATCTCTATCTCTATCTCTATCTCTATCTCTATCTCTATCTCTATCTCTATCTCTATCTCTATCTCAATCTTTTGAACTCAACTGATGTAAAACAAAAACAACAGTAACAAACTGCTCATGAGTATAAGCCTAAAACTAGACGACTTATCAAACATCAAAATAAAATCATCTGAAAAACCACTTCGGAACTTACCTAAGCGCCGGTAGCACATGGTCCAAGAGCAACGCATCAGCAGGCCTCTGAGCGTCACTGTGAGGGGGGGCAGGGGCTTTCTCAGCCAGCACTGAAGTTAAGGCCTCTAGAAGCCACTGAGAGGACCACCAGCGTGGTGATACTGTGCCGCCGAACCACTAGGTATGATAAAAGTAGTTAATAGTTGAGATTCGTTTAATTTTTAAGAAGTTGGAAATCAAATGAGCCAACATTGATAATGTCGTGGGTGCCCGGAGGTTAAGGAGCCCGCTTCTCATGTATGAGGGTGTGGGTTCAAAACCTGGCAAGTACCAATGTGACTTTTTCCGAGTTATATGTACTTTCGATGATCATTTAGACACCACTGCCATACGGTGAATAATTTCTAATTTTAAGTTTGAAATCGCCAACCCGCATTGAGCAAGCGTGGTGATCAATGCTCTAACCTTCTCCGTATGAGAAGAGGCCATTGCTCAGCAGTGGGCACTTAAAGGTTAATGCTGATGATGAACATTGATGGTCGTGAGAGAGTCATGCTTCGGCACGAATGGATCGGCTAAACCGAAGAAAACCGGCTAAACCTTACAGAAAAAAACAGAAAACAGCTTCATTTTTCGCCGTGTGAGTAGGAAGCGGACGTTCAATCCTTCAACTCCCCCCAAACTCAAAATCTCTCTGCTGGCAAGGCACTCGTAACTTGAAATCTCTGGTGTTTCAAGTATCCATGGGTGGCACCGATTGCTTACCATCAGGTAATCCGAGCGCTCGCTTGGCGCCCTATCGCATAAAAAACTATACAAACTTCTTACCTGTTGAGCCAGTAACCTAGCTATGGTCTTGGTGTCAGATAGCGTGGCTGGTGCCAGGGTGATTAAACCCCAACCTTCCGAGTAAGGGTTGCTTCCTTCCACTACCACGATATCTGCAAAAATATTGGTATAAGGAATCAAAATAAGTAATTTAGGAATGAGGACACGGTAAAGCATAATGTGTTGGTATATGCTTGAGTTGGATATCGCTGTGTCTGCAGGGAAGTGACTGGTGGTGGCGACCTTAGTCAAGGCCATGGTTTGTAGCGAGAGGAACTAGGAAGTCGTCTCCTCTTTCTGCGAAGCAGTGATGCTCGCAAAGGAGAAGGCGGAGTGCGTGTGAAAACTATCCTCGATACCCGAATTCGGGCGTCAAGGATCTAGAGATGATCTCCGGCCACCGTAAACGCGGGTCTGCAGATGGCGAGCAGGTATAGTTTGTCGCCCGACCAGAACCAGACCCGAACGTATTGGGCCCTAACAGGGCCAATGCTTACCCAGGGTTGCGAGACAAAGAGAAGTAGTTTAAAATAAAGAATTTGACAGATTTTTCTTAATCCAGGTGTCATCACACGAATGCGAATCATAAAAGAACTTCACAAAAAGACTTCTTAATAATGAAATATCTGGCATAATTTTTATGTTTTTTGAGGGATGCAAATCATTAACGGAATGATCCCGCCCTGGATAAGTTGAGTGGGAATGTCAGTCTCTTACTGACTGAAATCCATCCTGTTACTTCTCCTGTTCCTTGCAGAGCTGCAGTACTTTCTTACGCTTGCTATTCTTCTCCGCAAGAATCAAGATGGCATAGTTCCAGACTTTATTGGGAAGATACAGTACTGCTTTCTTGAGACAGAAGTCAGGATTTCATTTTGGCTTTGTGCTTAATACGAGGAATAGATTCTAAGCCTTCTGCTAAATGCGAGGTGGGCGCATTGAGGCACCGCGGCCCAAAGCAGGAGAAGGAACGGGGGGTTTTTAGTCAGTAAGAGTCTGCCACGCCCTGCCACTCCGTCTTGGGTGGGAGAAGTCATTTGATGATTTTACCTCACCAGCCTTCTTCTGAAGTTGGAGGCCTCTGTATCGCCATCATAAAGAGCCTAAAGTAGGATAAAATTGGCTTATATTTCGAAAGAATAAAATATCTATACTTACCGAATTTGGGCAACGGGTATGAGGTATTCAGTTCAAATGAAAAGTGCTGGATGGTTTTTTGCACCCATTCTAGTAAAGGTCTGTAAAAAGACAAAAATGTACATTACTGCAGTGGTACTGGTGCAGTGTTTGGGCAAATGACTGCTACGCCACGTGTCGCAGGATCGTTTTCGGCACGGAAAACTCTTTGTGTAATCCACAAAATGTTTTTCGGGGTCTAGCTGGTGTGATGTGTTAAAAGTTGCCCTTGTAAAGTTAATGGTTTTTGACTAGTAGACCGTCTATTTACAGTATGATACAAATGGGGGGAGGCATATGATTCGGCACTTCTGGGCTGGTTCAATTAGAGTCCATGGGCAACGCCGATTGCCTTCCATAAGTGAAGCGTCTACTCATCTGACAAACTATAAACCCATTATAACTTACGACCATCTCTTTCTCTCTTTCTCTCTCTCTTTCTCCCACTCTCTCCCTCTCTCTCCCTCTCTTCCTCTCTATCCACCCTCCCCCCTTTTTCTTAATCTCTCTCCCTCTTTCTCACCCTCCCCACCTCTCTCTCTCCGTCTTTCCCTCTCCCAAAGTACCCCCTCTTTCTCCCTCTTTCCCTCTTTCTCCCCATATTTCGCTCTTTCTCCCTCTCTCTCCCTCTCTCCGTTTTCTCTACTTATTTCCCTCTTTCTCTCCCTCTCCCCACCCCTCTCTCACTCTCTTCCTATCCCTATCTCTTTCTCTCTCTCTCTCTCTCTCTTCCTCTCCCTCTCTCTAAAATTTTAACCAAATCGGTCCAGCCGTTTTCACGTGAAAGTATAACAAACATACATACATCCATACATTCTCATTAAATATAATTATGTTGAGTTAAGATATATTATAGGATATTATCAATCTAGACAGAACTCACCCAGACTCATCCAAAATGACTTGTTGATCGCTATACAAACTGATTTCTGGAGGCAAATCTTCTTCGGGCGGTTCCGACGTGGCTTCGGGTATCATCGTAGCAACTTCGGTAATGTTCGGAGTCGCTTCTGTTGGTAGTTCGGGAGCTGCTCGTCTTTGGAGACGACATACAGCCAGAGACATCATGTGAGGTGGCATTGGAGGGGTCACGCCAAATTCATCTTGAAGCTGTAAGGTGAGACAGGATTTTTTTATCTGCTTGCGATCCGCAGTGCCGGCGTAAGGGCCACTGACACCCCGAGCGAAAATAATGTGGCGCCCACTTACGGAAAGCAATATCAATAATGTTAAATTTTTGATCTGATCCCTAATAGTACGCCCCTTTATCACATTTACAGTTCACTCATCAACATTCTATTATGATGTTAATTTTTAATATATTTCAGTAGGTATGTATCACTATTTATCACACTACAAAACTGTTCTTTGCGTCCGTCACGTCACAACCTCAGGTTCAGTTGAAAACCAGCGTCAGGCACTAGTTGTCTGGCATACATTCTGAACTGAACCTTTTTTGGCGCAGCTGTGAGGCACACAATAATTGTATTTTCATTTTATTTTTAACTATTTTAGGTACCTTTTTGTTTCATTTTATTCTATTTTTAATTTATTTTATTTTGAATCTTCTATTTTTTGCTTTATGATTGTGATTTTCGTGTGCCCTACACTGTGGCAAATAAAATTTATTTTCTTTCTTTCTTTCGTTCTAAAAAAAAAACCTAATAAAAACTATGCATAATTGCATATGCACAGAGCTTAGAGTACAGTTCTGAGGGTGTTTGCACTAGGAGAGGCAAGAGACTCCAACTTCAGACCTTGGCGCCCCCCAGAATTTATCGCCCTGGGCCATCGCCCCATAATTCTTTTATTTTAGAATGATTAAAAGTAATATAATTAATTAGCTTTAAAAAAAATATAACCGCATTACTTATATTAATATAATTTTCGAAAAAGACTGTATAAATATGTATAATAGAAGAAATAAATATAATTACAATAGAGATTAACAGTATTATATATAAATATAATAGTGTAAGAAAGCCAAATAATTAATATAAATTAAAAAAAGACATTATATAAAGGAAGCAATTAATAGATATAAGTTATGGAATGAAATAGTATTATATATGTGATGATATATGCGATGTGATAGTATTATATACATAATAATAGGTTAATTGAAATTAATAACAAAGTCAATAGAATATAAGTAATTCTCGTTTAATATAATTTTCGTATGCCCACCGGCACAATGTAGCGAACTTCCTGTAAATCTAACACCTTTTGTACTGTACACCTACATTGACGAATAAAAAGATTTTGATTTTGATTTTGAACGCCGGCACTGGCGATCCGCCCAGATTTCGCGCGTGTGCTGATACTTTTCTGCACTATTTAATGACACAGAAAACCGCCGTGTGCGTGTTATGTGGGCCTCATTAACAAGCACACGGCGGTTTTCTGTGTAACCCTTCCCCTCCCCAATCCCTAAATCTCCAAAACCCTAACTCCCAAAAATTCAGCAAGGCGTATCTTCTCCGTCGCGGCCGTCCATGAGCGGCTTTGATTGCTTACCATCAGGTAATCTATACTAATATTACAAAGAGGTAAAATTGTAAAGTTTGTATGTAGGGGGTAATATTAATTTGGAACCGCCGGTTGGATTTCCTAAATTCTTTCACTGATAGATAGCTACAAGGTTCCTGATAGCTGTAGGCTATAAATCATCACGCTACGATCAAATGGAGCCGAGCAGCGGGTGAAACCGCGAGATTAGCTAGTTGGGTTATACAAGCGTGGAAGAGCTATTCTTCGGCAAAACAGTGACACCACAGCTTTATAGTCCGCTTATAAAAACAAAGGTAAACTCACCAGTCGATGTCCCAAATAGAAACCAGCTTCCTCGGTGGCCACAATCGGCATATTCGTCAAAGATACGTGGAACCTGCAACCATTTTCGAATTATAAAAATTACTCTTATATTTTTTTTTATGTAATATGTCGGCAAACGAGCATACGGATTACCTGATGGTAAGCAATCAGTGCCGCCCATGGACACCCGCAACGGAGGAATTACGAGTGCGTTGCCGAACTTTTAGGGATTAGGGTTTTGAAGATTTCGGGATTGGGAGGGATCAGGGGAGGGGAAGGATTGGGCCTCCGGTAACCTCACTCACACGGCGAAACACAACGCTGTGGTTGTTTCACGCCGGTTAGGTAATGCGACTGCTCGTTTGCCGATCTATAAGACAAAAAAGACGCAAGATATCCACTGCAAGGAAAAGCTGAAAAAAAAGGATTCTGCTTACCTGTCTCTGACGATGGTTATCTTAAAAGTAGCCCTGAAGTGCGGTTCATCCAGACAGGGGAATGCAGAGCGAGCGTGGGTCAGCCAGAATCTAGATACAGCGCAGCGACTGTGAAATTTTATGAAGACATTGTAAATTTAAATAATATATCCATTCCTACCCTATGACTCAAAAATACTATGACGTTATATTTGGAGATTCATACAAAAAAAATAATTGTTTTTGACATTTGGATAAAAGAAAAACACACGTTTGAAGCCTTTGCTGTTGCGGCTACGGTATTTGCTTACCATCAGACCAACTATAAGCTATTCTACCCACGTCCTAATTAATATACTTAACCAGCTACTCTCGCGCGGTTTCACCCGCTGTTCGGCTCCATTTACTCTTAGCGTGATGTTTTATATCCTATAGCACTCAGGAACATTGAAGCTATCTATCAGTGAAAGAATTTTGGCAATCCGACCAGCGGTTCCGAAGATTACCCCCTACATACAAACTTACAAATACCTCTTTATAATATTAGTATAAGCATAGATAACTTACTGTCTATGAGTCCCAGTCAAGAAGAATCCTCGTTGTTTGTCACTTCTCTCCAATTTCGTGATGAAACGGAGACTCAGGGTGTAGTTGAACTTCCGACGGAGTTTCTCCTGTAAGAAAAACATGAAAATACTGAACAACTGTAATATTGTGATGCACACTAGAAAATCATGTATTGTGATAAGTAATTCGTTTTTATTTATTTTTAGCTTCCACCCGTGGTTGTTCAGCACGTCGATTCTATAAAATTTGTTTGATTTTGAATCGTGTTCGAGTGCGAAGTGAGTGTCGAAGTGAATGGTAAATTAAATTTTAGAATGCCACTTTTAACGTCATCTCATACTTTATCTTTCAAAATGATGCTGTCAATTTAGTTCAACTCGCAAGTGTAGCGCTAGTGTACTACTACTCACGGCGGATTCAGATTCGAAGTTTAGAATGAAGTCTTACAGAATCACACTGCAGGGTATCACGGTGTGTAGATACATACCAAATCTCAACCAAATTGATCCAGCCGTTTTTGCTTGAAGGAATAACTAACATAAATCCATACTTGTAAGTGTGGGAAAGTCATGCTTCGGCACGAATGGGTCGGCTCGACCGGAGTGTCACAACGTCCTTACAGAAAACCGGCATGATCACAGCATTGTGTTTCATCGTGTGAATGTGGTTACCGGAGGCCCAATCTCCGTCCGTCCCCTATCCCTTCCCAATCCTTAAAAATTCGCAACCCTTATCCCCAAAAGACTGGCAACGCACCCTTAACTCCTTTGGTGTTGCGGTAGTCCATGGGCGGCGCCGATTGCTTACCATCAGGTAATCCGTCTGCTCGTTTGCAGACTTAATCCATAAAGAGTAACCATGGAGTTTCTTGCTCGTTCTTCTCCATCGGAATCTACACTTTGGAACGAGCAAATAGCTTTACTAGAGGACAGACGGACAGACCGAAGCGCATAAATTTAAATCTCATAAAATATATTTTCTTTTTCTTTTATTTGCTTGACGTTCAAAAGTGCCCACTGTGGCCTGATTGATTTTAACTTTGACTTTAAAAAAGTAGCCCGTCAGGATCATCACCTCGCCTGTGAGGACGATCCTCCTCTTCCTATCTTAGGAAAGTTTTCCTTACCTTAAATTCAATGTAACTCTGGTCTGCTTGAGGGTACTCCAATGTCTTCGCGACTTTAGGTCCGAGGGAGCCTCCGGATTTGAAGAGAGCTCTTTCTGTAACATTCATGTCTCGAACGTTGAGCACGACGAAGGTGGTGTCCCGGTCCACCTTGAAGTCTATTGACACTTCACCTGGAAGAGAGAAGGAGATATGATCATAATCTAAATGGAGTTCGGAGCTGTTTTAAGTTGTGATTTAATTTCGTGGTGGCCCGTAGGTATATAGGTGCCCCAGGTAAGGCGAGAGAGAGTGTCAGACTCTTAGGGCCTGGCCACAGCTTCTAGCGGTGCGACGCACGCGCGGTGCGATGGGCGACGCGATTTGCGTTGGTATGCCACAGCTCGACTAGTTGCGACCGCGGCGGCGTCAGCAGTGGACGTACTCAGTATTATTTATAATGGCCCTATCAAAAGTGGCACGATATTGTCTTGAGACTAATGCGTTTTAGCTCAAGATATCATTAACTCTAAAATTGGAACGCACCCAGTTAATGAAAAAAGGAAAAACCTTGGCGAATTTCACACGCTTTATCACGAATATAGGAATTACCCAGAAAAATTTTTTGAATATACGAGGACAAGCATATAAACCTTCGATCTGTTCTTTTATTTCATCCCACAACTTTTTGATTATATTTCTGAATTTATGTTGAGGATATTTCGACATCCACAATTTTATTGTTATTTAATTATATTATTCAATATTCAATATCTCACTAATAAGTTTTTCGGTATCCATTTGATGCGGAGCGAAATTTTCAAAACGATTTATTCAGTTCGCGCGAACACAAATACGTCCCCTCGCTGCCACTGCATACGCCGCTCTGGCTGTGGCCGCCTCGATACTCCCGAGTGCATTTGTTTCACTCGCACACCGCGCCGCCCGTCGCCGCTGCATGCCGCGCGACGCTCTCCGCGCCGCAGGTCGCTCGGCAATTCGCGTCGCCGTTAGCTGTGGCATACTTCATACGTTGTCTACCATTTGTTTTCCCCGCTCACCTTGTCGCGCCGCAATTCGCGCCGCGCTTGGCTGTGGCCAGGGGTTACTGACTAAAAACCCCCGTTTCTTTCCTTCTCCTGTTTACGGCCGAGGCCGGGATGCCACATTGCGCTTACCCCGCAACCCCGGCCGAACATCGGCCCTATAGGGCCCCGTCTGTGGTGGTCTATTGGCTCTTTGAGGCGCGCGCGGAACGCTACGCGCCGTACGCTCGGGTCTGGTTCTGGTCGGGCGGCGAGCTACCCTTACTCGCCGTCCGCAGACCCGCGCTCTAAGTGGTGATAGGTTGGTAGAACATTAAGGTTAATAAAAAACCCACCTCTCAATTCTCCAGTGGTCAAGTTTGGATGTAACCACAGACTATAGTGCTTCGGTATGACGAAAGTCGGCAGTCGAGCGCCGCGCCATGGGAACACCGCTCCGTTGCTTGCTATCCGTTCCCTGGGGACAATTTATTGATTACATAAGTGTGGGAGAGCCATGCTTCGGCACGAATGGGTCGGCTCGACTGGAGTGTCCACGGCCTCATATAAAACCGGTGTGAAACAATCATGCCGTTGTGCTTGTGTTTCGCCGTTATATGGTTGACGGCGGCTCAATCCTTTCCCTCCTCCAATCTATAAATCTCAAAAATCACACGCTACGAGTGCGTGTGATTTTAAAGACTCCTCTGGTGTTGCATGTCTTCATGGTCGACGCCTTTTGTCTGGAAATACATCTAGTTGGATGCCAACTTATCACAACAAAAAATATTAGATGGAAAAGTAGCACAAGTGAAAGACGAAGGGTCAAAGTTGAAGGGAGTCGGAGGACACTAATCGTTTTCAGAAAGCCGATCTGGAGTCCAGGGACCCTCTCAATTAACATCAAAACATAAAATGCATTTTTTTATTGAAAATAACAACTTACTCACGAGAATGAACTGAGAAATGATTTACCTGTTTCAATACGGTAGTTTCCAACAAGTCAAATTCATACTTACTATACTTTTAAATCCAAACGTTAAAAACTATACTTTTCCATGAAATTTGTATGAAAAACTGAGTTCTTGATAAAAATCTAAAACATAGTGTATCAATCGATCGATGAATAAAAGTATAGTTATTTTTCAATATTTTATTGTATTGAAACGTCGAATTAATTTAATATTGACCTAGGAAACTACTAAATTTTCTGCCCGACTTTGCTGCAACCCGCACGCAGCTCATGAATTTTCGAATTTTCACAAAGTTCCGTTGTAATTTGAAACTAGTAGAGCTTTTCTCTGTTTATTTATGCAAGTAAGTTATTTTTTTTTATTAAGTTAATATGTTTCACTATAGTTACCAAGTATTCAAACAATTTGATTTTCTCTATGATTTTTTGGTGGCCAACAAAATGGCTACTTACTTGTTAGCAGCAGCAAGACTAGCTTCAGAATCCGTAGGGGGCTGTCCAGGTATCAACGTAACGTCCGTCGCACACGGACAGTCTGCAGACAAATGAGAAACATATGCAGTGATAATTATTATGGTCGAGCAAGTCCCTGTTGGGCGCCAATAGGCATGATTACAAAGTCAGATTTACGTTTTTTTTTTGTTAATCGAGATATTTCATTTTTATTTCACGAAGTGGTTTACGCAGTCTTTAGACAAATGACAAACAAATGCATTGATGATGACTGTGGAGCAAATCCCTGTTTGGCGCCAATAGACATGATTAAAAAGTCAGGTTCACGTTTTTTTTTTGTTATCAAATAAGTTTTTTCAATATTCATTTTTACTTGAGTATATGTTATTTTAAATTTATAGAAACAATCAACTAGGTTATTTTAAAAATGGAATGCAAAAAACAATATTTACTAGAATGCGTTGAACAATAATCAACTTCATGGGCATTGCTAAAAATATTATCACAGTGAGTCCTATTTGAGCGCCAAAATAACTTAGAAGAAGAATAACAAAGTATGGCAAGACATCCTCTTATCAAAGAGGTCTATAGTCCAACAGTAGTTATCAAAGTGTGGGAGAGCCATGCTTCGGCACGAATGGGTCGGCTCGACCGGAGTGATACCACGACCTCACAGAAAACCGGCGTGAAACAACCACAGCGTTGTGTTTCGCCGTGTGAGTGAGGTTACCGGAGACCCAAACCTTCTCCTTCCCAATCCCTCCCCAGTTCCTAAATCTCCAAATCCCTAATCCCTAAAAGGTCGGCAATGCACTCGTAACTCCTCCGTTGCGGGTGTCCATGGGCGGCACTGATTGCTTACCATCAGGTAATCCGTCTGCTAGTTTGCCGACCAATTACATAAAAAAAATCAAAGTGACCATTACAACAAAATAGTCCCATTTGGGCGCCAATAAATTTTCAAAACTTACCAGATTGCGGTGAAGCGTACACAATGATCAGAGCCGTCGCGAACATTGCAGAGAATAGGACCACAGTGAGGCAGAGAGCTCTTCGTTGAGAGCATACTGCCACTGGTGCGTCGCGAAGTTCACGAGCTTCGCGAGCCTTGTCCGTGTCTGAAAGTAGAAGAGAGAAGATTGAAAATAGAAGAGAGAAGATTGATAATAGAAGAGAGGAGATTGACAATTTGTTTGTTGGATTTAATGTTTAGTATTTTCACATTGGTCACGTGCCTTTAAGATTTTAAGAAGAAATAGGAAGGTCTTGATGACGGTTAGCCATAATATTTTAGACAGTAAAAGTCTGACGGATCGCCTGACGGTTTTTTTGCGACCGCAAGCGTTGCTTTAGAGCAAGGGTAACTCGCGTGTCCACAATCAATGACCTCGTGGCTTTGGTCTTTCTATCCAGGGCAAGCGAAGTCAGTTAGTGATGTTCCCAGCTCAAAAACATATAGCCGCAAAGTCATATAGTTAATTATATTATGATGACTAACGGTCCGCTCCCGCTTCGCACGGGTCCAACTATCTCGCTATCAAAGAGTCACTTTTTCCTAATCTTCCCCTCTACTTTTCTAATATTTTCTTTGATAAGAACCTTCTCCTGACAATAACAAACATAACAAAAAAAGAATTAGCAAAATTGGTCCAGGCGTTGTTGAATTACGCGTTTACCAACAAATTTTGCGATCCATTTTTATTATATAAAGATTTGCCACAATTCCATAACAAAAATCTCCAAACGAATGGCTGTAACAAGCATCGCAATGTAGATGCTCCTAAGTAGATCAAATTAAAGGACATAGTGCCCCTTAAAAAAATCACCGCAAAGTCTTATATGATGATTTTCTACATTTCCATAACAAAAATCGCCAAATGAATGGCTCTAACAAACACCGCACTGTGGATGCTCCGAAATTGTTCAACTTAAAGGACCCCGGGCCCTCAAAAAGGTAGACTAGTGACCATTCTGAAATGTTTTTAGAAAGATAAAAATCCCTCAGTCTGTTGTCCAAAAGGTAAGCGTCTCATATCAAGTTTTTCCTCCTTCCAAAAACGGTTCCATCAAACTTTTTGTAGATTTATAAACTTACCCGCCAAAAACGCGACATCATCCAAATCCTGGTCGACCATGTTACGCCAGGCAGCTGCTAAAACAAAACCATTTTTTATGTTGCATTTCTTAATTTGAACACACACAAATGATATGGGTAAAATTGCATTTAAGTACAAATATTCATGCGTTATTTTTGCACCATTTCTGCTGTAGCCAATGAAGGCGTTACTGTGGTTGACTAATAATTTGCTGAAGTCAAGTTTCTAGTCAGCTGTGTGATTGTGTAAGACTTCATTCTAAACTTCGAATCAGAATCCGCTGTGAGTAGTAGTACACTAGCGCTACACTTGCGAGTTGAACTAATTTGACAGTAACATTTTGATAGATAAAGTATGAGATGACGTTAAAAGTGGCATTCTAAAATTAATTTCTCCGTCACTTCACACTCGAACAAGATTCAAAATCAAAGAAATTTTATAGAATCAAAAAAAAAGAAAATAAAAAAAGAAAAACATTATCATTTACTAGCCCCGAAGATCGAACTAGAGCCACATGAGACATGTGATCAACAACTATTTTTGGATTGACAGTTTTGGAGTGTATGGCCTTAAGAAAACAAAGTGTTTTATTTTATATTACAATACTCGCATAGTCTTATTTTGGGCGATCATGTACTATTTTTGCCTATTGTTTTATACTCAAACTAGTTACCACCAGATTCACCCGCTTCTCTGCTGCTATTGATCGTATCGTCGGCCACAAAACACCATACCGTCTTATAGCCTATATTATACTTCCTCAATCATAGTTCTATTCAACACCTAAAGAAATTGTTAAATTCGAATCAGTTGTTCCGGAGATTATAGCTCACAAATAAACAAGATCTTTAGCTTCATAATAAAACTAACTGATACTACATTTCTCCACTATTTAATGGATGTTATTATACATACTTATAATACTCACATCAGTCACTCTATCTTTTAAAAAACCGCATCAAAATTCGCTGTTTTAAAGATTTAAGCGTTCATAGGGATATAGGGACAGAGAAAGCGACTTTATTTTATACTAAGTATGCAGTGATTTAACAGAAGAAAAATCACTGGTAAGGAACAAAACCAATTGAAAAATTGTCAAGAAAAAGTCTCCATAATGATGTTACCCTTAGCAGATCCGTTTCTGTCGGCCTTGTATTTGCCGATTGGCTCCATTTGTATGCCGTCCATTTCACGCTGACCGCGGCATGCCGACGATCACCTGCACAGAAAAATATCATCATCATCATCATCGTCATCATCAACTCCGACCGTCTGCTATAAAAGACTGCTCCAAGAAACGAAAATGTCTGGTCTAGGGAGCAAATTGAAAACCAGTATCTGTTGGGTTCTCACTGATCCCAACAGATAATAAAATGAGCAGTTGTCTTGTCATGTTCGTTTAAATATTTTTTAGTTGTTTAAGGAGGTACTTTTGGAATGCAGTTCTTTATCGCGCGTTGCGAAAAAAATTGAGACAAAAAAGTTGTAAATACACTTTTTGTTATCTCTCTCTCTTTCTCTCTCTCTTACACACACACTCGCATTCGCACTCGCACTCAAACTCAAGCTTACACACTTACATTCACATTCAAATTCAAATTCCATTTTAGAGTCACCTTCACCTTCACCTTCACCTTCACCTTCACCTTCACCTTCACCTTCACATTCACTTCATATTCACCTTCACATTCACTTCACCTTCAATTTCACATTCACTTCACCTTCACACTCACATTCACGTTCACATTCACAGTCACATTCTCGCTCACTCTCACTACCACTCTCACTCTCTCTTTCGCCCTCGCTCTCACTCTCACTATCGATTTCACTCTCACTCTCACTCTCACTAACACTAACTTTCACTCTCACTCTCACTCACTTTCACTGTTACTTTCACTACCACTCTCACCTTCACTTTCACCCTCACCTTTACATTCGCCTTCACCTTCACATTCACCTTCGCCTTCACCTTCACCTTCACCTACACCTTCACCTTCACATTCACTTTCACATTCACATTCACATTTTAACCTTCACAATCACTTCACATTCACATTCACTTCACCTTCACCTTCACATTCACTTCACCTTCACCTTCACATTCACTTCACATTCACATTCACTTCACATTCACTTCACATTCTCATTCACTTCACCTTCACATTCACTTCACCTTCACATTCACTTCTCCTTCACCTTCACATTCACATTAACCTTCACATTCACCTTCACATTGACATTCAGTCTCAAACTTCCACTCTCTCTTTCACTTTCACTTGCACAATCAAACTCACTCTCACATTCACATTCACACGCTTTCTCACTCTTACTTACATTTTCACTCTCACCTCAGTGACTGACAACCGGTCCGGCCATTCCGTTTCACATCATATCGCCAAGCCGGGGTTGCAGATGAAGCGCAGTAATGTAACGTGCCTATAAGTGCCCACTGCTGAGCAAAGGCCTCTTCTCACACGGAGAAGGTTCGAGCATTAACCACCACGCTCGCTCAAGGCGGATTGGCGATTTGAAACTTCTAATCAGAAATTATAAGTTCATGTTTCCCTGGCGGTCCCGGCTCTAAGCAGGAGAAGGAACGGGGTGGATTTAGTCAGTAAGGACCTGACACGCAGTCTCGCCTCACCCAAGGCGGGAGAAGTCGTTTAGCCGTCGTAGCAGTTTTAACGTTCGTTCGTTTGCTCGTTCTTCACCATCGGAATCTACACTTTGGAACGAGCAAATAGCTTCACTAAGAGGACTGATCGACAGACTGACACTATATCTTTAAAATTTTGTTTGACGTTCAAAAGTGCCTGTAAAGGTCTAATTGGAATAAATGATTTTGACTTTTGACTTTTTAACCATAGAAAGTATTTTATAGCTTGATCCAAATATCTAAAACTAGCTACTCTCGCGCGGTTTCACTCGCTGCTCAGCTCCATTTGATTCTAGCGTGATATTTTATAGCCTATAGCACTCAGAAACATTGTAGCTATCTATCAGTGAAAGAATTTTGGCAATCCGACCAGCGGTTCCAAAGATTACCCCCTACATACAAACTTACAAACATACTTGACCTCTTTATAATATTATAGTATATAGTATAATATAGAGTATAGTATAGATAATGAGTGTGGGAGAGCCATGCTTTGGCACGAATGGGTCGGCTCGACCGGAGTGATACCACGGCCTCACAGAATACCGGCGTGAAACAATCCACAGTGTTGTGTTTCGCCGTGTGAGTGAGGTTACCGGAGGCCCAATCCTTCCCCTAAATCTCTAATCAAAAAAAAACATTGACCATATTAAAACATGGAAAGTATGTAATTATAATATCTGTTCATCTAGAAAAGAAAGAAAGAAAGAAAGAAAATAAATTTATTTTGCCACAGTGTAGGGCACACGAAAATCACAATCATAAAGCAAACAATAGAAGATTCAAAATAAAAAAAAAAAACAAATTAAAAATAGAATAAAAAGAAACAAAAAGGTACCTAAAATAACCAAAAATTAATAAAAAAATAAAGTGTGGTGTGCCTCACAGCTGCGCCAAAAAAGGTTCAGTTCAGCATGTATGCCAGACAACTAGTGCCTGACGCTGGTTTTCAACTGAACCTGAGGTTGTGACGTGACGGACGCAAAGAACAGTTTTTGTAGTGTGATAGATAGTGATACGTACCTACTGAAATATATTAAAAATTATCATCATAATAGAATGTTGATTAGAGAACTGTAAATGTGATAAATAGGCGTACTAAGATAATGTATTCGCGTGTAGTGTATGAAGTGTGATGTAAATAAATAAATAAATAAAAATAAGAAATAAACAGCAAAACGATATAATAGCAGGAAAAATTGAACATATATAGGTAAAATCTATGAACTTCATAAGGATCAAACCTTAAAAAAAACATTAAGATATTTTTTTAAACAAACGCACATTTTAAAACCACTATAGAACTTTAAAAAATAACACTATAAAACACTACCAACACAACTTTGAATCCTTCCTCATAAATCATAGAGTTCAATTTAGTTCATTTTCTCATCCTCATCCCCCTAAAGATCCAACCAACCCCTTGTTATTATTTGCAACAGGAAATGACGTGTGCAAGCTGCAAACTAAAACCACAGACTATACAGCGTGTTGTTAGGACTATAATGCCAGAATTTTCCGCAAGGATCGCTCGTGAGAAATTAAGATCTCTTGTCTTCGAGAGATAATCTCCGGCCACCGTAAGCGCGGGTCTGCGGACGGCGAGTAAGGGTAGATCGCCGCCCGACCAGAACCAGACCCGAGCGTACGGCGCGTAGAGTTCCGCGCGCGCCTCAAAGAGCCAATAGACCACCACAGACGGGGCCCCATAGGGCTGATGTTCAGAGGCACCGCGACCTCGGCCCAGAGCAGGAGAAGGAACAGGGGGGTTTTTAGTCAGTAAGAGTCTGACACATGGGCAGGAGAAGACAATTGATGATTTTCGCCTCACAAAAAAAAAATCTCTTGTCTTATTCAAAATTAACTTCCATTTAGCACGCGTATAAAAAAAAATATCTCAGGTTTTTAAAATCTATATCAATACTCATCTATACAGGGTGTAAGGGACAGCCTTCCGCAAACTGATAGGGTGGATTCAGTATATCGTCTTAAGTTGACCGGTACATGAAATTATTTCAGGAACGTAATGGGAATCCAATTAAACCGATTTGTTTCATTACCTTACACGCAATGTATCGCTACCACCGCAAACGCACGCAGCGAACGGCAGCGCTTTTAGTATTATTACTTTACACTATGGGCAGCGCCGCGACCTTACGTTCAGACAAACGGTCGCGCTCGCACCCCGTTTTAATAACAATAAATTATTATTTAAAAGATAGCCGCATTACTTACAAAAGACAATGTAATAATCGCGCTCGCGCCACGTTTTAATAACAATAAATTATTATTTAAAAGATAGCTGCATTACTTACAAAAAAAATCTAACAATCATAACATGGTAACTGATAAATGATAAAAAAGAAAAATGCGTAGGTACCTTAGAATCGCTCCGGTTTCCGGCTCTGGAAAGCATTTGTGATGCGGTCTCGCATTTCGTACTCACTTGCACACGCACTCACAAACACTTTTTCTTTTACGTAACCCCACAAAAAGGGGTCCAAATGGGTTAGGTCTGGGGATCGTGCTGGCCACGGTTGCGGTCCAAACCTACCTAAACTACGTTTAAATAGGAAAGCACTGGTAAGTGGTAGCGTCTCGTTACGTTAGCGAACCAATTCCAAAATCCACGTAGGTATTGATCTTCCGGCGCCTTTTTGTCTGGGAACAATGGGCTGGTTTTCTAGCTAGCGTTGATAGTCACCAGTAATTATCCTGGAGTCTGATGGATGGCGACGGTCAGGATACCTACACTACTACAACACATTATCATCTCCCCATAATCACGCGCGCTAAACGTACCTAGGTAGTAATTTCGCACAATTTCTACAACAAAACTTCACTACACTTCACACACTACATAACTAATAAAACTTAACAACACTACTTATAACAAAACTTTTAAGCCGAATGCGCGAGCGATCCGTACCGATACACGCTCGCGGTACACAAACAATAACATCGCAGCAAGGCACAATGGCGACTGCATGTGATGAGACACACACAGACATAAATCTGTTGTTGCCAATTACACGAAAATTACAAAATTTCGGGGTAAAAACTAAAAAAATATGCATGGTCGTAATTTATCATTCTATTATTTTTTGTAGAGAAATGAATTGATTAAATCAATTTAATTCTAATTTCATTGTTTAGTTAATTTAGAATAATAAAAGTGCAGTGTGATAGAAAGCTGTGCTTCCATTCCAGGGAGATTGTGTTTAATTTCTGGCTCGACTATCAATTCATGGCTATTGTGAAGCCATGTAAAAATCTGTAAGTAGTTTAAAAACTAGCCAGTAATCGCTTAAAAAGAACAATCAATTAATAAATTAGGTAGTATTTGTAAATGCTTTAAAATTAAAACTAGACTAATCTTTATTTATTTCTTATTCAATTTATGTGCGCGACAAGATTTTCATTAATTGATTAATGAAAATCTCATCAACGTAATTATGAATGCAAAGGAGTTCTCAAGTTTTAGATAAATTTCGCTAGTTCTAACATTTTCGTTTACTACCTGAGGTAACAAAAGTTAAAAATTGGCAACACTGGTTCAATCGGGCAAACATTGTGCAAAGAATCGGGGAGACGGGGAGACGCGGAGGCGGGGCGATAGAAAGGGACGCAGCTATTCTGTACGTTGGACGGGATCGTAGGTATTATACCTACGGCGCGCGGCGCGGCGATCGGCGCGGTGGGGCGCCGAGCCGCTGCGCCGTGACCGCGGTGCGGTGAGTTCAAACGACTCGCGCTAGGTAGAAATTGAACAGCTGATTTCATGCGTAGTTCTTTAGAGAATTCACACAACCATTGCGTATTTTTTTGTTTTAGCTGTGTTATTTACATTAATGTTATTCTTCATACATAGAATGTAATTATTCATTGAAATAGAGGTTTAGGAACTGAAAAAACGAAAAAAAAATTGAAAATTTTCCTGAAAGAATTTTCACTGGAATATGATTCAGAATAAGGAGCTGAATGCACCCTGTTAATTTGTGGAGGGCTGTCCCTTACACCCTGTATCTATACCTACTAATATTATAAATGCAAAAGTATCTATCTGTCAGTCTTTTCTTCACGCCTAAACTATTGAACCTATTTGTGTGAAACATGGTACAGACAAGTTTGAAACTCGAGAAAGGACATAGGATAGTATTTATACCTAAAATCTGCAGGAAGTCACTATTCCAAGGCCCAAAACGAGCGCAATTATTTTGGGAGAAAGTTAAAAATGCTAAACCTCATAAAATGCAAAAAGTTTGCAAGTAAACCGAGTGTCTAGCATTCCTATCACACCTAACAAACGACCTGGTGACCTTGAAGACCTGAACTGATATCCCAAATGCCTGAAATCCCACTCTCGACTGATATATTAACAAACCAAAAAAACGCATTAGAATCGAACCATCCGTTTGAGAGCTAAGATGCCACAGACAGACACATTCATACACAGACACGTCAAACTTAAAATATCCCGTAGTTTTTGCGTCGGAGGTCTTAAATAACATCACTTGAAAGCGATAGCTCGACTAAAATACGTAAATTAAGAACAATTTATAGCCTATAGCACTCAGGAACATTGTAGCTGTCCATCAGTGAAAAACATTGGAAATCCGACTAGCAGTTCCTAGGATTACCCCTTACATAAAAACTTATAAATTTTACCGGGAGCGGATATTTGATGATTTTCCCTTCACAAAAAATAGCATACTAATGGGATATGTAAGTAGAAATAACACAATACGCCATCTAGTGGAAAAATTTTACAAAAAAAAAAAAACATTACTCCCGTTTTCATAACATCCTGTAGAGCGTAGCGTAGGGATGTAATTACTCGATTATTTACGACTCTTGGGTACCATAGTGCACTTTCGTGACGCTTTGAACTTTTTTCACCGGCGCCGGCTGAATGCGTTTTCGCCTTCGACACTTGTTTTTGTTTTAAAAGTGCATTTTGCTAGAATAATTGCGCGGCTTTTTTTTCGTTTCTTTTCTTTTTACGTTGCGAGTTTGTTTTGTTTTTTAAGTCGTGCGTTGATGGCGTAAAATACTTTTATGGCAACCGCTATCCGCCCAAGGTTTTTCTTTATGTGGAGAAAATCATCAAAGGACAATGTCCAAATTGGCCGTGTGCAATAAAGAGAATCTGAATACACGATAATTAATGGTCTACTTTTTTATTTAAGTTGCCAACATTTTTTAAAACTCATCTATTGGCCCTTTAACGGAACGTTACGCACCGTACCTACGCTCGAATTCCGGTCGGCTGGCAAACTATCATCGTAAAAGCTGACTAAGGGATTGCTATTGGTCCTGTTCAGCCAGTACCAAGGTGCAAGAGAAAGAACAAGGTGGTTTTTAACACCCGACGCAAAAAGAGGGGTGTCTAACCCACGACGCAAAAAGAGGGGTGTTATAAGTTTGACGTGTCTGTCTGTCTGTCTGTGGCATCCTAGAGCCTGAACGGGTGAAGCGATCTCAATTTAGTTTTTTTTTTAATTAAAAGTGACTTACGTGCGAGTGTTCTTACACATATTTCACGAGAATCGGTTGAGCCGTTTAGAAGTAGAGGGGGGGGGGGGGTAAGTGGGGAAGGGTAACCGAAAGTCTGCAAATATACTCGAGTGGGGTGTCAAATGAAACCGCACTGAAAGGGAATGTTGATGATTTAACCGAGAAAAAATGATATAAAATACCGATAAAAAGATTAAAATAAAAAAAAAGATTTTTAAATGAATATTAGATATCTCGTCGGGGGTTTTTTAAATTTTAAATTTAGAATTTATTAATATTTTTATGGAACATCTGTTCTAATTATTAGTCAGTAAGAGTCTGAAACTCATTGTCGCCTCACCCAGGGCTGGACAAATAATTGTGTAGATGTTGGACAAATGATTGTGTGTGTGTAGATGTTCCCAAAAGTTCCCATCACCTAATACTTTGTTCTTACTTACTTATCACTTCAGTGAATTGAAAGCGAAGTTGCCAGGTGTAATAAATCAGTTAAATGCACAGATTAAAAATTTCGTGAATGATGGTTGAATTTGCAATTTCAGTTTACCGTTTGTGACTAGACAGGATATTGGCAATCTTTATACCATTTCCTTATGCCAGTTAGAACCGTGTTTCATTAGAAGATCATAATAGTTATTGAATTAATTTTTAACCTAATTATAACCAACTATGGCTAGAAAAATAATTAAAGTTAGGTTATACTTAGTTTTAATTTTAAGGGATTACATTAGTAATTGGGTAGTTTCCTAGGTCAAAAATAAATTAATTCAACTTTCCAATACAATCAAATATTGAAAAATAACTATACTTTTATTCATTGATCGAACGAGACACTAAATTTAAGATATTTATTAACATTTTTTTAAGAAATAAGTAAGCTATTTGACCTTATAATGCTATGACGTCATACTAGACTCAGCGTTTCATACAAATCTCATAGAAAAGTATCGTTTTTGACATTTGGATAAAAGTATTGAATTTGACTAGTTGGAAACTACCGTATTATTAGCGGTTAAATTTAATATTGTTTTTGGATTGTCAAAATCGACAGTTTTCTTTGATTGGTATTAAAATTGCGTTGATTATGACGCTTCTTTTTCCGGTGCGTGAAAAAAGTGCTTTTAGAAAGTTAGCTATAAAAATTCTAGTATTACCTACTTATATTATAATGTATCGTAAAAACAATGAGTAAAAGTGTGATAGGTATATTTACATAGCTTTTTGCACTGTGTTAAAGTCTTAATAATTTCTTTTTGACTAAGTCAAGTATCCAATTAACACGATTGACATGTTTTTTTATGAGTGAGGTTGGCAAACGAGCATTCGCTTTACCATGGTAAGCAATCGGCGCCACCCATGTAAACATGCAAAATTTGAGATTGCCTCCGATAACCTCCCGGCCACCAAAATGGTTTTCGTAGGTATAAACCTATCCTACTTCCTAGTGCCTTTCCCCCCAAAAGATAGGTGACTATTAAGGTTTTAATAACAATAAAGAAATGTTATTGACCTGCAGTATGATTCTTTAAGACTTAATTCTAAACTTCGAATCTGAATCCGCTGTGAGTAGGTAGTAGTACACTAGCGCTACACTTGCGAGTTGAACTAAATTGACAGCAACATTTTGATAGATAAAGTATGAGATGACGTTAAAAGTGGCATTCTATAATGATAATGTAATTTCCCCGTCACTTCGACGCTCACTTCACACCGAACAAGATTCAAAATCAAACAAATTTTATAAACTCGACGTGAAGGTCAAGTAAAACAGTCTATTTTGCACCAATTTTTTAAAGTTAGGTTATGTTTTTGAAAAGGAAACAAAGACTCCTTACAGCGCTTGCACCCTTTTAATAGGGCACGGGGGAATCGTGTCTATGACTTAAACTAAAAAGGGCGGGAAAAATAGAGGGGTGCAATGGCAAGTAATTAACGCGTTGCGTTGCACTAGAGTTGAGGTAAAAGGGAGGCTGAATAACTTCCGTGCCATTGCCTGCGTAAAGAGTTTTAATTGAAGTTTGTTTTTTTTTCGCTCACTTTTTTTTATTGTGCGTAAAATGGTGCTTATTCTTTTTAGTTTACACTAGACTCTAGTTTGATGTTACAAAGGGCTTATTTCGTCTATCCGTGATAATTAATATTATAGTGCTGGACATAGGTAATGCCTCAATTTTAATAAGGTTTCGGTATTAAAGTCTTCCTGACCTGGCAAACTTCGTTCAGCCACAAAATTAACTTAAGTTTTCTGACTCTTTTTAAATCTTCCCTGGACTTCCACGAATAATTCAAGATCAAAATTAGCCAAATCGGTAAAGGCATTGTTGAGATATATCTACAATTACAACGAAAATCAGCATTGGATTTTATATATATACCTATTTAGGTACTAACTTTTGCCCGCGACCCCGTTTGCGTGGAATAGTGACTTCCTGCAGATTTTTGGTATGAAAACTATCCTATGTCATTTCTCGAGTTCCAAACTATGTCTGTACAAAATTTTACAGAAATGGATTCAGTAGTTTTGGGTGTGAAGAAAAGACACCGCGGCCTCGGCCCAGAGCAGGAGAAGGAACGGGGGGTTTTTAGTCAGTAAGAGTCTGACATTCCCTCCTGCCCGACCCCGGCAGGAGAAGTCTGATTTTCCCCTGACAAAAAAAAGGTGTGAAGAAAAGACAAACAAACAAAAGACAGACAGAGTTACTTTCGCATTTATAGGTAATATTAGTTTGGATAGATAACGGAAAAATTTCACTTTAGGAAAGTGCTTCTCGAAGGGTTTTCTCTGTATTTTTCCATGACGCTGACTGTATACCTACAACCTACACAGTTTTATATGTATAAATAGATAGATACTTATCCATACAATATATTTAGTGACTGACTGAACGTCGTGGTGGCGTCGTGGTGGCCTGGAGGTGAAGGAACTCGGTTCTCGTGCATGAGAGTGTGGGTTCGAAACCTGGCAAGTGACTTTTTCCTAGTTATATGTATTTTCTATGATTTATATCTAGACACCACTGACATACGGTGAAGGTAAACATCGTGAGGAAACCTGGACTTATAATTCCTAATTAAAAGTTACCGGCGAAACACAACGCTGTGGTTATTTCACGCCGGTTTTCTGTGAGGCCGTGGTATCACTCCGGTCGAGCCGACCCATTCGTGCCGAAGCATGGCTCTCCCACACTTAATCTTATTTATATTCCGTATTGTCACCGAACAAATGTACCTACCTAATCAAGTAGAGTACCTTGTTAATGTAAACATATCTAAATAAATGACAGGTAGACAGATACATACCCAGTTGCTTTTCACAAGAATTATTTGATAAAAGCTTTTAATAATATTAGTTTTCGTCCATTTATAGTTTATTTCAAATCTAATATTAAATTTAAAACGCAATTTTAATCAGTTTTAGTCATTATCTGAGTTAAAATACCTACGTAATTACGAAATACCTACCTACCTATAGATGCAATTTTTCTCCTTTGAACTACGCATCGGTCAGTGTAGGTGAGCAAAGCTCACTTATTGTTGTTTATTTAACATTTAATTCATACTACAAGCTATATTTAACTTTGGTCTTGAACTTAGATAAATAATAAACATAAATCAACCATTTTCTTATAATAAATAAAAGAAAACAATTAAAATAAAAACACCTTCATAAAATTGCGCCAAGAAAATTCCATCCTCCATTTTGAAAAATGTCGACCACAAACGAATTGGCAAAGGTACACAACACATAAGTCCTATACCAACAATTGTATACATTCTCTATTTAGGAATTGTATAACAAACTCCGTGGAGCGAGAAAAAATAAAAATATTTTTTTTTAACTCACCGCTAGGTTTACCGCGCAAATTAACGGACACAACACGTATTTTATTTCACAAAAATCACACAAAATATATTTTCACGAATGGAATTATTATTATTTTTACACAAACACAGAAATTTGGTTGATTTTTCGCGTCACGTTGTGCTACTGGGGGTGACGGAAAAATAATGCCCGAGAAAATCGATTACCGGCATCAGCCAAGCGAGGGAAAGGAACGAATGTATTGGAAAATGCCTAAGATAGAAAGAGAAGGAAGATAACTCGTATGTGTGTTAAGGGTGGGCGAAATTTGTTGTAGTGTGCGTTACATCCCCGTAAATGGGGTTCATTTTATGAACCACTACTATTGGTTGGGCGTTCGTGTTTTTAATGATCGAAAAAGTGAGAATTAAAATGGTTAAGAATTGAATAGTGACGAGGGCGAAAGTTTGTGCAAATGCAAGAAATAAATATATTTTTTTAATAATTCGGCGTCCTGACATTTCTTAACGAGTCTCATTGTAAAGGTAAATCATCTTGATATGTCCTTATATATTAGAGATCGAGATTAGAGATCGTATACAATACATACAAAGATTATTTATATTTATTTTATTACCTAACATAGATTTCGGTAAATACCTCATTGTAAACATTTTTACATACAATTTTTAAATAAAAAGACATGCAATGATTATTATCCTTTCAAGGTAACCGAAATGTGTAACTAAAAGCTATTAAGATTGCCGAACGAAACACTCCCTCCTTATGTGGAGCATTTCAGACCTGTATTGAAATACGGTAAAGGAAAACATCACAACTTATAATTTCTAATTATATGTTTGAAATCGCCAATCCGCGAGCGCGCCAAGATCAAGCGATAAGCGTTTTTTGTGATAAGTGCTCAAACCTTCTCCGTGTGAGAAGAGACCTTTGCTTAGCAGTGGGCACATTATAAGCTGACGATGTACTGACTTACAACTTAAGAAAAATACAGTATCTGTCAGACACTCGCGCCGAAATATGGCTCCCACGCACAAAAAATCCCACACAACTTTCACTCATATTCTCACTTCGAGAAACAAGACAATAGTAGGGCACTAGTTATTTCGCTAGTATGTGGATCAGTAGGTAGAGATGCAAGAGGGTGCACTTTGGTCTCTGGTGTAGTTCCACTGGCTGAATGCGCGACAGAATATTATGTCGGTAAAGTTCAAGTAAATCGAGAAAACTTTTGTTTTTTTTTTAATGAAAGTAGTACAAAATGTTGTATTTTAAGGTAATAGGTCTTTACCTATAAAATTGCCGTTTCGCATAAAAAAATATAAACGATTTTTTTTATTTGAAATGCGATGAAAATGTAACACTAATCAATAAACAAATAATGACTACTTATGGAAAAATAATCCCATGTTTTTAAAACAAAATTAATTAGCCTTAGCCTAACAAAAACTATTTTGATTTGAAATGGCCAGTACTGCAGAACGGCAATTTCATAGGTAAAGACATATTATTTCAACTACATTAACGTTATTAAAAAAATACGATATTTTATTATTTTGTTATTAAGCTAAGTATGTACCTAAGTATTTTAATTTATTAGGAATTATTATGACTCTGATATTCTGACTAATATTTTTTTTTATGTTATAGGACGGCAAACGAGCAGACGGATTACCTGATGGTAAGCAATCAGCGTCGCACATGGACACCCGCAAAAAAGAAGGAGTTACGAGTGCGTTGCTGACCTTTTAGGGATTGGGATTTTGGGGATTTAGGCATTGGGAAGGGATTGGACCTCCGGTAACATCACTCACACGGCGAAACACAATGTTGTGGTTGTTTCACGCCGGTTTTCTGTGAGGCCGTGGTATAACTCCGGTTGAGCCGACCCATTCGTGCCGAAGCATGGCTCTCCCACACTTTTAAAAGTATCTAAAAATAACGACATTCCAGATGATTGATTTCATATTAGTATTTTTATCTAATAAGTAGGTACTTGCTTTTGTTCGCGACTTGGTTCGCGTGGTAAAATAGTGCCTTCCTGCAGATTTTTGGTATTAAAAACTATCCTATGTCCTTTCTCAACTTCCAAACTATGTCTGTACCAAATTTCACACAAATAGGTTCAGTAGTTTAGGCGTAAAGAAAAAATTCAATAGTTTTACTGTAAAAATGAATATAATTATAAAAACAGACAGCTGATCATCCGTATTTGTTTCCAATTTTCGCCGTGTTGTGCGCTGCGGTCGTTATCTGTCCGCCACTACTCGCTTTGCACATAGCCAATAGTTTGAACTGTCTACATCGACAAATTCTTAACAAGATAAGTCGCGGGGATAATGACACCCTTGCAAAGCGCATAGCGGAGGAGGAGAGAGGGAGCTTTAGGGGTTAATATTACGACACTTTGTTATGTAGTTATGTAGTGTCATGGTGGCCCGGAGTCGTGTCATGGTGGCCCGGAGGTTAAGAAGCCCGCTTCTCATGCATGAGAGTGTGGGTTCGAAACCTGGCAAGTACCAATGTGACTTTTTCCGAGTTATACATATGTACTTTCTATGATTATTTAGACACCTCTAACATACGGTGAAAGTAAACATCGTGAGGAAACCTGGACTTTAATTTCTAATTATAAGTTTGATATCGCCAACCCGCATTGAGCAAGCGTGGTGATTAATGCTCAAACCTTCTTCGTATGAGAAGAGGCCTTTGCTCAGCAGTGGGCACTGATAGGCTGATGATGATGATGATGATGATGATGATGATGATGATGATGTTATGTAGTTTAAAAATAACGTTTCAAGATGCAGACACATTAATGAAGGTGTGGGAGAGCCATACTTCGGCACGAATGGGCTGTCTCGACGGGAATGATACCACGGTCTCGCAGTAAACCGGCGTTACGTTGTGTTTCGCCGTGTGAGTGAGGTTAGTGTAGTTAGATACCGGAGGCCCAATCCTTCACCTCCCCCAATCCCTAATCCCCAAAAGATCAGCAACTCAGTCGTAACTCTTGTAACGAGCTGTTTTTTACCTGATGGTAAGCAATCAGCGCCGTCCATGGGAACCTGCAACTCCAAGGGAGTGACGATTGTTTTGCCGGCATTATGGGGATAGGTTAGGGGTTTTGGGATTCAAGGAGTGGGGATGGATGGGGTAGGGCAAGGTTTCGTTTTTCTGGTAACCTCACTAACACGGCGAAACGGTGTTCTGTGAATCCGTGGTATCACTCCGGTCAAGTCGACAGATTCGTGCCGAAGTATGTTGTAGACTGTTTTCATTGAACGTGTGGACTGGCCAACCGGCTACTACGTAGAGTTACGCGGATTCAGAGGGCCTACCATGACATGAGCATGATATGAGCTATAAAAGGCGTATAGTGCCATCCCTCTTTCTCACCCGAAAGATTCACGCTTTAAAACTTCGTGGTACGCCTTGTTCCTGCACCGAACTTTTGAACTCCTATTCCAACAATCGTATACATTCTCTATTTAGGAATTGTTTAACAAACTCCTTGGAGCGAGAAAAAATAAAATTTTTTTTTTTTAACTCACCGCTAGGTTTACCGCGCTAATTAACGGACACAACACGTATTTTATTTCACAAAAATCACACAAAATTATATATCTTCACGAATGGAATTATTATTATTTTTACCGAACTTTTGTTTACGTAGTTTTCGTTGCGTAATTTTAAAGATTTATATACTGACAGATTGACTTTGATTTATATTAAGTAGGTAGTAATTGTGATAATAATATATAGTGATATATATTTGACTGCACGGTTGGCGCGGTGGCTGGGCAACTGGCTGCCACGCAACGTGTCGCTGATTCGATTCCCGCACGGAACAACTCTTTGTGTGATCCACAGGTTGTTGTTCCGGGTCTGGGTGTGATGTGCATGTGAAATTGTATGTTTGTAAACGCACCCACGACACAGGAGAAAATCCTAGTGTGGGGCAACGTTTTTTTTAAAAAGAAAAAATAAAAAAAAGAAAAGAAAGATATTGCCTTATACTACTATTTTAAGTTGTATTGCAGTATAGGTAGTATTGTATATGTATATTCATAACGGCCTTGATGCCTTAAATAAATGGATAAACAAAAATTAACAAGAAAATAATTTACCTAAACCTATTAAACTGCTATCGTTGCAATATTTCTAGCTAAATTAACTAAAAATCGCGGGTTACGCGCGTCCGCGCACACTGCTCATTGAGAAAGAACCCCTTTGTGGTTCGAAACTAGTAGAGCTTTTCTCAGTACTATACACGTGAGTAACCCGCCATTTTTAGTTAGGTAATTTAGTATATCTCACAATAGTTATTATAAAAACATATTTCTAGCTTACAATCTACACAATCAAACCCTCATTTTTATATAAAAAAGCATGTACCCAGTCTAGTTTTGGACGCTGACGAACTAGTTGGCTTTTTTTGTGAGGGGAAAATCATCAAATGACTTCTCCCGCCCATTAGTGTCAGAATTATACTGACTAAAAACCCCTCTGTTCATTCTCCTGCTCTGGGCCGAGGTCGCGGTGCCTCATTGCGCTTACCCCGCAACCCCGGCTGAACATCAGCCCTCTAGGGCCACGTCTGTGGTGGTCTATTGGCTCTTTGAGGCGCGCGCGGAACGCTACGCGCCGTACTCTTGGGTCTGGTTCTGGTCGGGCGGCGAGCTACCCTTGAGGAGGAGGAGGAGGATTGCTCCCTCACGCGGGCCACCTCCCTCTTTGCGAACATAATTGCTTCACAGAAGAAGGAGACGGCGTTCCAGTTCCTCTCACTCTCGACTAAGGCCGGGCGCGAGAGGTCGCCGCCGCCGATCACCTTCCTGAGGACACGGCGGTGCTCAGCCCAGGCAGGGCATACCGCCACCGTATCCTCTAGGTGGTCCTCACAATACGAACTAGTAGGCTGATGACGATATTTTTATTTTTTATTAACTTGTACAATGTGCAGAGCGACATTTTGAAACTCATTTTGATTTGTACCTTTGCTTTCTTGCAAAAACATGTCAGGCCATGATAGCGCAAAATAATTTTACCCCAGACACCTTTATTACGGTCCCAAACATAAATTTTTCAAAGGGTCATCTCCGTAAATAAATTACGAATGTCGGGTCATTTATTTTGGGACAAAAGGTGAGAATGAAATATTGCATGTTTATGAATGGATGAGTTTTGTCATTATTTGTGTTATTATAGTATTTTTACGGGATTGAATTGAATTAGAAACCTATACTTAGAACTTCTTGATTATTTTATCCAAAAAGAGTAAACTACTTATTGAGAAATGCTATAAGGCACACACCTTTTTCCGTTGTTATAAATTACCAAAAAAATCTGTAACTAAGAAAAAATAATTATCTAGAATGAATTTTAAAATTGTGAAATCATTTTTTACTTTTATAAATCGGTTAATTAAGTATTTATTTCCGAACGATACGTTTCAAAAAAAACTGCTGTCAATGTCAAATTACATGACATTGTGAATGAGCGTTCCTGCTTGTTTGGGATAGGTAGCGACGGAAAACGCATTTGAAATATCAAACTTTCTCTATTAGTTTATTGAAAAAACACGAAGCTAATACCCCAAAATGGCTGTAAGTAATTTTAAATTACTGTAATTACAATTCCAATTCAAAATTCACTAATAAACCGGCATTCTTGAACTTAACCTATAAATTTTACACGAAATGTCATGTTTTTTTTACAAATTGAGCTTATAATATCAGTTTTTAGTTATTAAACTGTCGTTTTCTTTGTTTTAGTCGATAGCAGCAGCTCAGGTGCAAGAAGTGCGTTCGATAACTCGCATTGAACGTATCGGAGCGCATTCCCATATAAGAGGGTTGGGTCTAGATGATTCTCTGGAACCTAGAGCCGTGTCCCAGGGTATGGTGGGGCAGAAAATGGCCAGGAAGGCCGCCGGCGTCATCCTACAGATGATTCGAGAAGGTACATTATTGAATTAACAGTTGTCATGGCAACTGAGCTGTTTTGTTTAAACCGTGTCATCATACAAGAGTAGAATTGTGTTCTTATATCCAATCAAAATATTAGAGTCCTAATGTGGTCTTTATATACTTCTTTGCATCATTTAAATCCACCCATGATAATACCTTAGCTAAGAGTACTCTACATTGCTGATATCCTTGAGTATTCCAGATTTTTCTCATTATATTTCCATATCATCATAATTGTATGCACGAAGTAGATATAGTCACAAAGTGGACTAGTTCAAGGGAACCCATAGATGCAGATTACTTAGAACTGATTGATCTGAAAGTGTTGTGTTCGTAATGACAATTATAATTATTATACTCAGTTTAGGAAATAGGTTTTAATTGACTTGTATGTGTATAACACATAATGTATTGGAATATCCATTCCTTTTTAATAAGTATTTATTTATTTATTTACTCTTTATTGTACACCATACAAATATATACATAAAAGCTTGAGATACAATGTATAATGGGTGGTCTTATTGCTAAATGTGATTTCTTACATAAAACCTTATATTTGGATAATATATTAAGTAATTCCTGAAAAAAAAATTTCTTGTTGTCTATGATGAATACTTAAGATAAGAAATTTTTTTTTTTTTTGTTGGACTCTTAATTACTCAAGTTTTGCCAGTTACAAATACATTTAATGAATTTATAATAAATACTACTTGTTGACATAAGTACAATTTGCCACAGCAAAGTATGTCAGCCCCAAATGAGAAGATGTGAGGGGGAGGGACAAGGAAATGCATTGTGACTGTACTGAAGTACAACTACTTCACATTTCTTTCTATGAGGTGGATCCAAGACTCATTTTCCATCAAATATAAGTTTTAATCTTACTTATTGGCATGTTGTCATGGGAAAACATCATATAAGTGGCCACTGCTGAGCAAAGGCCTCTTATCACATGTAGAAGGTTTGAGCATTAATCACGATATTTGCTCAAAGTGGATTGGTGATTTCAAACTTAAATAATAACTAGAATCATAATCATAACTCTCAAGATTCTTCCCAATGTTTTCTTTACCATTTGTCAGTGGCAAAATATATTTAGATATAACCATATATGGGAATGCAATGTATCCGAATTTTCGATTGATTGAGTGAAAGTGTTTAGATGCATATCCAAACTATACAGGTGATGAGCAAGATAGCGACACATTTTTTTTATTTTAAATAAATGTTGCCCTACATTAGGATTTTCTTCTATGTCGCGGGTGCGGTTACAAACATACAATTTTACATGCACATGACACCCAGACCCGGAACAACAATTTGTGGATCACACAAGGGAATCAAACCCGCGACACGTTGCACGGCAGCCAGTTGCCCAGCCACCGCACCAACCGTGCAGTCCAGTCATCAATATTCTTATTCTGATTGTTATTTCTTCTGTTTCTAGGCAAAATAGCAGGTCGCGCAGTATTACTCGCTGGGCAGCCGGGTACTGGCAAGACAGCCATCGCTATGGGCCTTGCACAGGCCTTGGGACCTGACACACCGTTTACTAGCATGGCTGGTAAGTTCTTTATCAATTTACTCATAAAAATGACAAATATATTTAATCTAACTAAACCATAATACACATGACATCATCACATCACTACCAGCAGTCAGCAGCGCTTAACCAACTGGATATAAAGACAGTCATCATCATCATCATCATCATCATCAGGCTATAAGTTCCCACTGCTGAGCAAAGGCCTCTTCTCACTCGAAGAAGGTTTGAGCATCACACCACGTATGCTCAAGGCAGTGCCGGCGTTAGGGGAGGGGGGCGAGTTGGGGCGATGGCCCAGGGCGACAAATTCTGGGGGCGCCAAGGCCTGAAGTTGGAATCTCTTGCCTGGTGAAAACCCTCAGAACTGTGCTCTGTGCATATGCATATTTTTTATTATGTTTTTTTTTTTAATTTTACTTTTAACACTTGACATTGCATCCCACAAGTGGGCACCACAATATTTTCGCCCAGGGTGTCAGTGGCCCTTACACTGACACAATGCGGGTTGGCGATTTCAAACTTATGATTAGATATTATAAGTCCAGATTACCTCACGATCTTTTCCTTGACCGTATGTCAGTGGTGTCTAAATAATCATAGAAAGTACATATAACTCGGAAAGTCACATTGGTACTTGGCAGGTTTCGAAATCGCATTCTCATGCATGAGAAGCGGGCGTTTAACCTCTGGGCCACCACGATGTCTGTTTTTTTGCAGTGTCTTGTATTAAATTACGATTTATTTTCTTTTCGCTATCGACCCACGCGAAAATACTCCTCATCCCCATCATAAACATGGTTGGCATTCATCAACTGTGCGATTTTTCGCAAAACTTTCTGCTCCGCACAGCAAAGCTTTGGAATGATCTTCCGGCGGCGGTATTCCCGAACCGATACGACCTTCAAACCTTCAAGAAACGAGTGTACTCCTTCTTAACCGACTAAATGATGTATCAAAGAAATGAATCGTAAAACTGATTGAAAAAGAGTAACCATGGAGTTTCTTGCTCGTTCTTCTTCATAGGAATCTATACTATGGAACGAGCAAATAGCTTCACTAGAGGACAGACGGACAGACTGACACGCATAAAGTTAAAGCTCTTGAAATATTTTTTTCCTTTTTTTGCTTGACGTTCAAAAGTGCCTATTGTGGTCTAATTGAAATTAATGACTTTGACTTTAAAAGGCCGGCAACGCGCCTGTGACTCCTCTGGTGTTGCAGATGTCCATAGGCGGCGCTGATCACTTACCATCAGGTGACCCGTCTGCTCGTTTGCGTCCTATAACATAAAAAAGAAAAAAAACTACAACGTAATTCCTTTTTTTTTCAGGCTCTGAAATATTCTCACTGGAAATGAGCAAGACAGAAGCTCTCACACAGTCCATAAGGAAATCCATTGGTATAAGGATCAAGTAAGTTATTAAAATTATTCTTTACTTACTAGCGACCCCCTCCTGCATCGCTGCTGCGGCTGATGCTGATACAAAATTTTTCATCATCAAATTCAGTTGCGTAATTTTTGAGATTTAAACCCTAAATAGGGATATAGGGACAGAAATAGCGAATTTTACTTTATAGTAAATTGATTATAATTATTTTTCTCAAATAATAAACAATGTTGTGTGTGGACAAAAACTTCAAACTGGGGGTTTTTTAGCAACTACTTTGGTGATAGAACATTAAAAAAGAGAATACCTTACCTATTGAATAGTCTGCCGGCAGACATAAGGAGTGAAACTAATATAAAAAGATTCAAGCGTAAATTAAATTTTTTTAAGTTTTATATATGTAATTGCGAGTTCTTTGTCATTATACATATATATTATATATAGTATTTAGTTACAAGTAAATTTAATTGTTATTAAAGATACTCACTGACCCCACAGTCAAACCATTACGACGGTTTTGTGGGGCTTAGCACATAAGATGGCTACCTTTGTGATATAAGATAAATAAATAATAATAATAAAAATATTGGCAACTATCAACACAAATAATCACATATGGTTGTTTCCTAAGTCAAAAATAAATCACTTCACTGAATAGTATAAAACAAAGTCGCTTTCTCTGTCCCAGCTTAAATCTTTAAAACTACGCAACGGATTTTGATGGCCACCAAATAGCTTCACTAAAAGGACTGACCGAAAGACTGACACTTTATATCTTTAAATTTTGTTTGACGTTCAAAACTGCCTGTAAGGGTCTAATTGAAATAAAGGATTTTTTACTTTTTTTGTTTGATGCGTTTTTATTTATTGGTAATGTAATTGAAGAGGAAGGTTTATTTGTATAATTACATCCATTAAACAGTGGAGAAATTTAGTGTCAACATTGCAAGTGCGAAGCGGGGACTGGTTGCTAGAAATTTTATAGAACACTAGCGGCCCGCCCCCGCTTCGCACGGGTCCAACTATCTCGCTAACAATGAAAGGGTCCCTTTTCCCCCATATTTCCCTCTACTTTTCTAATATTTACTTTCATAAGAACCTTCTCCTGGCAATAATAAATACAAAACAAAAGGATTTGGCAAAATTGGTCCAGCCGTTTTTGAGTTATGCGCTTACCAACACATTTTGCGATTCATTTTTATATTAAAGAATATTGTTTTTATCTGATAAAATTGTCCAATTTTTATTTTATTTATTAATTGAGTGTGTTGTCGGCCTTCTCGGGATAATTTTTAAAGAGGATAAAAGTCATCAATCAATCAATGACTTCTCCCAGCCTTGGCGAGGCGAAAGGGAGTGTCAGATTATTCCCTGTCCAGCACGTCGATTCTATAAAATTTGTTTGATTTTTAATCGTGTTCGAGTGCGAAGTGAGCGTCGAAGTGACGGGTAAATTAAATTTTAGAATGCCACTTTTAACGTCATTTCATACTTTATCTTTCAAAATGATGCTGTCAATTTAGTTCAACTCGCAAGTGTAGCGCTAGTGTACTACTACTCACGGCGGATTCAGATTCGAAGTTTAGAATGAAGTCTTACAGAATCACACCCCTGTTCCTGGCCGGGTACCTCATTCAGCTTACACCCTCAACTTTGATCTCGTACCTGACATCATAAACCTTGGTCTTTGCAGAGAAGAATCAGAGATAATTGAAGGTGAAGTAGTAGAGATTGTGGTGGAACGAGCGGCCGGGGGTGGAGGCGCCAGGGTCGGACGCCTGACCTTGAAAACCACGGACATGGAGACCAACTATGACATGGGTGCCAAAATGATCGATTCGCTATTGAAGGAGAAGGTATGTCTATATTTCTATACTAATATTATAAAGAGGTGAAATTTGTAAGTTTGTATGTAGGGGGTAATCTTTGGAACCGCTGATCGGATTGCCAAAATTATTTCACTGATAGATATAGCTACAATGTTCCCGAGTGCTATAGGCTATAAAACATCACGCTACGATCTGTAGGAGCCGAGCAGCGGATGTGACTGCACGAGAAGCTAGTTTTTAACTCCCGACGGAAAAGGGGGGTGTTATAACTTTGACGTGTCTATCTGTCTGTCTGTCTGTGGCATCAAATCACTTCTCCGGCTCTTACTGACTAAAAACCCCCCGTTCCTTCTCCTGCTCTGGGCCGAGGCCGCGGTGCCTTATGGCGCTTAACCCGCAACCCCGGCTATCAAAGGAGTTTCGAGTACGTTGCCGGTTGCCGGCCTTTTGGGGATAAGGGTTTTAGAGATTAAAATATTATTAGGTAGAATGTAGTTGTTTTACGTCGGTTTTCTGTGGGGATGTAGGTAAAACCTTGAATTGGATAGTTTCCTAGGTCAAAAATTAATTAATTCGATGTTTCAATACAATAAAATATTGTAAAAAATATAAATGGTTTTTCTTTCTTTCTTTCTTTCTTAAAATAACTATACTTTCATTCATCGATCGATCGATACACTAAGTTATTTTTTAAGAAATAAGTAAGCTGTGTGACGCAAAAAATACTATAACGTCATACCTAGTATCGTTTATCAACATTTTGATAAAAGTATTGAATTTGACTAGTTGGAAACTAACGTATTAATATGTATTACTATTTCTATTCTTTATCTACAGGTGCAAGCTGGGGATGTTATAACCATAGACAAAGCTACGGGTAAGATCAACAAACTGGGCCGGAGTTTCGCCAGAGCGAGAGATTACGATGCCACTGGTAAGTCTTTTTTAGTAACTATGAAGGTTTTTGCTCGTTCAATACAATACAATATTGAAAAATAACTATACTTTTATTTATCGATCGATCGATACACTACATTTTGGATATTTTTTTTTTTGCTAATTTTTAAGAATTAGGTAAGCTATTTGACGTAAAAATTAGATGACGTCGTAACTCAGTTTTTCATACAATTTTCATAGAAAAGTATCGTTTTTGACATTTGGATAAAAGTATTGAATTTGACTAGTTGGAAACTACCGTATTGCCGTGGGATTAGAGCAACTTTATGAGGAATTGTGTTGAAAAAATTAATTGTGTATTTCCTACCAGGTCAGCAGGCCCGGTTCGTCCAGTGCCCGGAGGGTGAACTCCAGAAACGTAAGGAGGTCGTGCACACGGTGACCCTGCACGAGATCGATGTCATCAACTCCAGAACGCACGGATTCCTAGCGCTTTTCTCTGGTGAGTTTATCATTGCTCCGACACAGGATATTTCTTCAGTATTTATAACCATATAACCTGATGGTAAACAATCGGCGCCGCCCATGGACACCAATGAGTTACGAGTGCGTTGCTGGCCTTTTAGGGAGAGAAATTTTGGTTTCGGATTTTAAGTATATTGGGAAGGGATGGAGGAGGAATTGGGCGTCCGGTAGCCTCACTCACACTGTGAATCAATGCTGTGTGGTTACACGCCAGTTTTCTGTGAGGCCGTGGTATCACCCTGGTCGAGCCGACCCATTCATGCCGAAGCTTGGCTCACGCAGAAAAGGACATAGGCTACTTTTTATCACCATACCACGCGAGCGAAACCGCGGGCTGAAGGTAGTTGTATATAAATAATAAATAAATAAATTTACATCCACAGGTGACACCGGGGAGATCAAATCTGAAATTCGCGAACAGATCAACGGTAAGGTGGCTGAGTGGCGCGAGGAAGGCAAGGCTGAGATGATTCCTGGAGTCCTATTCATTGATGAGGTAACTTGGTTTTATTATTATTATTTTTTCTGTGTGTGATAGGACTGAAAACGAGCAGACGGATTACCCGATGATAAGCAATCAGCGTCGCCCATGGACACCTGCAACAATAGAGAAGTTACGGGATTAGGGATTGGCGAAACACAACGCTGTGTTTGTTGCACGCCAATTTTCTGTGAGGCCCTGGTACCATTCCGGTCGAGCCGACCCATTCGTGCCGAAGCTTGGCTCTCCCACACTTGAAGTACTTAGTTGGTTGGTGAAATAAAACAATCGGTAACCTTACTCTACCTACCCTACTCTATCTACCCTATTCTACCTACCTTACTCTACCTACCCTACTGTACCTACCCAACTCAACCTACCCTACCTAACCTACACCACTATCCTTTTTTTTTTTTTTTTGTCAGGGGAAAATCATCCAATGACTTCTCCCGCCCAGGGTAAGGCGAGAGAGAGTGTCAGACTCTTACTGACTAAAAACCCCCCCCGTTCCTTCTCCTGCTCTGGGCCGAGGTCGCGGTACCTCATTGCGCTTACCCCGCAGCCCCGGCTAAACATCAGCCCTATAAGGCCCCGACTGTGGTGGTCTATTGGCTCTTTGAGGCGCGCGCGAAACGCTACGCGCCGTACGCTCGGGTCCGGTTCTGGTCGGGCGGCGAGCTACCCTTACTCGCCGTCCGCAGACCCGCGCTTACGGTGGCCGGAGATCATCTCTCGATCCCCGACGTCCGGAATGTCGCCTTCTGCGGCGGCTGGGGCGCGAGGAGGATAGTTCCCTCACGCGCTCCGCCTCCTCCTTTGCGAGCATAACTGCTTCGCAGAAGGAAGAGATAGCTTCCCAGTTCCTCTCACGCTACACCATGGCCTCGATTAAGGCCGGGCGCGAGAGGTCGCTGCCGCCGATCACTTCCCTGAGAACACGGCGGTGCTCAGCCCAAGCAGGGCACTCCGCCACCGTATGCTCCACCGACACCACTATCCTATGTCCTTCTCCCAGTTCTTAGCTACCTCCCTACAAATTTTCACCTAAATCGGTTCAGCCGTTCTTGAGTTCACGACTTTCTTATTATATGTTATATATATTATAGATTATAGATAACGACTAACTTACGTGAATTCGTTGAGAAAGCTCAATTAGTTACAAGTTAAAACGTGACTGCGACGCGTACGAAGCTCATGAATAAGAGTCCCGTTGTTGTGATTCGAAACTAGTAGAGCTATAAAAAATTAAACTTTGACCATTAAAAGTAAAATAATTTTATAAATATTTGTAAAATTATGACAATTTTTGGTTATATTTTTTCTGATTAAATAAAAAAATATTATTTGTAAAACTACCAATCAGGTAGTTTTTAGTAAAACTACCATTACCATCTTAATACGGTAGTTTTCAACTAGTCAAATTCAATACTTTTATCCAAATGTCGAAAACGATGCTTTTCTGTAATTTGTATGAAATGTTTAGTTATGACGTCATAGTATTTGTACGTCAAATAACTAACTTATTTCTTAAAAATTTGCTAAAAAATATCTTAAATTTAGTGTATCGATCGATCGATGAATACAATTATAGTTTTATTTCAATATTTAATTGTATTGAAACGTCGAATTAATTTATTTTTCACTCAGGAAACTTCCCTAATGAGTACTTGGTAGCTTTTTTAACAATCATTGTTCGAAATTATTTGGACCATAAATCATTTTTTTTTTAATCTTCCACCAGGCACACATGTTGGACATAGAATGCTTCTCCTACCTCAACCGGGCTCTGGAATCCGAGACCGCGCCAGTAGTTATAATGGCAACGAACCGTGGAATCACCAGGATCCGAGGCACCAACTACAAATCCCCCCACGGGATCCCATTGGACCTCCTCGACAGGATGATCATAGTACCGACTTCGCCTTATTCACACCAAGAGCTTAGGGAGATTTTAAATATACGGTAAGTACAAGTCATAACCTTTAATTTGATACCCAACTTGAGCATATGTGCAAACATTCGGTTTTTCTTCCCCACTTTAACCCCCCATAACTTTTAAAAGGCTCAATAGATTTTCATCAAACATGTCTAAGAACACTCGCCCGTAAAACAACTGTAACACAAAAAAAAACTAAATTGAAATCGGTTCATTCGTTCAGGAGCTATGATGCAACGGACAGACAGACAGACATGTCAAACTTATAACACCCCTCTTCCGTCGGGGGTTAAAAAAGCATTACATAAGGCAACATATACATATAATACAAAAACATATATGAATACAATAAATATAACCTGCAAATACACATATAACATATAAATTATACTATTAAATATGGGAAGAATAGATTACGAATATATACAAGAAATAAAAAAACAATATGTACACTAATGAGTTGAATCTGTCAGTTTCTCTAGCAAATAATTGTGAACTTTAAATTTGAAAGATAGCCGACTGTTTGTCGTCCTGTTAACCGTGGGCAACGCTTTCCACAGCGAAAGGTTACCGGAAGCCCAATCCTTCCCAGACTGAAGTGCCTGTAAGGGTCCTAATAAAACGAGACAGAGTATAAAATAGACAGGCTGTTAAAAAAATATTAATGAATAGAGCGAGAAAGTGCAAAAAAAAAATTTTAAATTTGTATGTTTGTAAGTTTGTATGTAGGGGGTAATCTTTGGAACCGCTGGTCGGATTGCCAAAATTCTTTCAACTATAGATAGCTACAATGTTCCTGAGTGCTATAGGCTACAAAACATCACGCTACGATTAAATGGGGCCGAGCAGCGGGTGAAACTGCGTGAGAGTAGCTAGTGGAATATATGTAGGTGTGAGCAAGACAAAACATATGTTTCTTGTCCCTTTTTAGCGTATCGCTTTATTTTGTTTGACACCACTGTCGTTGGTGGCAGACATTGAATAGTGTCAAAGTAGTTTTGCGTTTTGTTTTGTGTAATTGTTTTTAAATTATGCTTTATTTTATTTTAATCGAACCAATACGTTTGCAATTAAGGTAAATTGCAGTGCAATTGGCTGTAAAAGCCGTAGTCAGGGGTCAAAAATGCAATTGCACTCTACCAATTTTAAAATGACCAAAACATCTTTGTAGAATAGAGTCAATGGTTGTGGACTGCTTTAATTTATAGCAAAGAATCTAAATTATTGAATAAACTGTCTGTGAACCATTGAACTTTTACTACAAAGAATTTTTAGTCATTTTGAAATTGGTAGATTGCAACTGCACTTTTGACCCCTGACTGTACATACTTATAATGTATATATGTCACCGGAAAATAACAAGATCCGTAAGTTTATCAATTTACTAGGAAGTTTATAAACTTTCGTAAACCATATTTTCGTAAATTGATAAACTTACTGAACTCGCTCGTAAAATAATAAGTAAGCAGTTAGCAAACGCTACGCGCGATCTGATTGGTTGGCTGTCACGTGTCACTTCTCCTTCCTCGCGGCTGCCATTGCTGGCCACGGAACATAAACAAACCGATTTGCTCGTGCGTTTTTATTAGTTTTGAATGTTGAACTGTGTTGCAACTGTAAAAAATAGCTTTATTTTGTTTAGATTATCTAGCAGTACCCATAATGAGTGACCTACAAGCTGCGACACAAGCATTGCTACTGTGAACATTAACTAATCAGAGAGCAGTGTGTTATTTTACGTATTTCAAATATCGTATATTTAAAAGAGTTTCTGTGATTGGTCGAACCATATAAAATCTTACGAATGGATATTCGTTAGTTTATAAATTTACCGTATGACGTCGGAAATTGATAAATTTACGAAAATGTGGACGTAAAATATTACAATTTATCTCCCGTTTAGAATCTTACGAAAGTTTATAAACTTCCTAGTAAATTGATAAACTTACGGATCTTGTTATTTTCCGGTGACATATATAAGAAATTTTTTATCTTACTTCGTATAAGCTATTAGCTTCTCTATACCCATACTCTCTCTACGTAATAAAATTAACGATTTTCACTTTGACTTTTGACAGATGCGAAGAAGAGGACTGCCAAATGTCATCGGATGCGTTGACGGTGTTGACCCGCGTGGCAACGGAAACCTCTCTCCGTTATTCTATACAATTAATCACCACTGCTTCACTCGTCGCCAAGCGGAGGAAGGCTACTGAGGTATGTAACAGACCCAACGATGCAATGAGGGTTTTCTGAAATGTTCCCTCCGTGAGATGGCAGCGCTGTAATGTCAGGTCCAACTACCTGTCAACATAAATACACGATTCATATTTAACGATCGTTTTTTTTTGGTTTATTCTTAAAAACGTTACAAATGGAGTATTGTTTTCCAAAATGTTACAGTGCAGTTGTGCAGTGCCTATATTGTGTGCAAATAAAAAAGGAGGACAAAAGTTCCCTACTGAAGATAAAAGCCGATTCAAACAGTGGCTTGTAGCAGCCATAATGAAATCAATAACACTTCCAAATACAATTAAAAATTACTTTAAAATTTGACTAAAATAATAATGCGTTCTGTAAGAATCTGTGCTATCTGATAGCTATTTGGACCTGACGCATACGAAGCGCTGCCTGGCGGCTGAAAAAGTATCGAAAACCCTCATTGGCAAGTTTCCTAGGTCAAAAATAAATTAATTCAACTTTTCAATGCAATAAAATATTGTAAAATAACTATACTTTTATTCATCGATCGATCGATACACTAACTTTTAGATATTTTTAGCTAATTATTAAAAAATAGGTAAGCTATTTGACGCAAGAAATACTATGTCGTCATTTTGACATCAACTGGCTGCTGTGCAACGTGTCGCGGGTTCGATTCCCGCACGGTAAAACTCTTTGTGTGAACCACAAATTGTTGTTTCGAGTCTGGGTGTGATGTGTAAGTGAAATTGTATGTTTGTAAACGCACCGACGACACAGGAGAAAATCCTAGTGTGGGGCAACGTTTATAAATAAAAGAGAAAAACCAAGAATTGGGTTAACTTCTAATAACTCGTTTTTATAATAACTATCTCGAGACATACTAAATTAACTAAAAATCGCGGGTTACTCACGTGTAAATATTGAGAAAAGCTCTACTAGTTTCGAACCACAGAGGGGTTCTTCCTCATGAGCGTGCGCGGACGCAGCCTACTGGTGACTTAGTTAATTCTAATAACTCTTTTTATCTTTATTTCAAGGTAAGCATGGAAGATGTCAAGAAAGTCTACTCCCTATTCCTCGACGAGCATCGTTCAGAGCAGTTCCTGAAGGAGTACCAGGATGAGTTCATGTTCAACGACGGATCTGGAGGTGAGATATTCATCATCATCATCAGCCGGAAGACGTCCAGTGCTGGACAAATGCCTCCCCTTTTTTTTAGTGTCAGACTCTTACTGACTAAAATAAAAACCCCCCTGTTCCTTCTGCTCTGGGCCGAGGTCGCGGTGACTCATTGCGTTGCGTTTACCCCGCAACCCTGGCTGAACATCAGCCCTATAGCGCCCCGTCTGTGGTGGTCTATTGGCTCTTTGAGGCGCGCGCGGAACGCTACGCGCGGTACGCTCGGGCCTGCCGATGGTCTAGGATACGAATTCGCATTAAAAAAAACGTAAATTATCGATATAACAAAACTAAAATGAATTATCGATAGTGTAAATAAAATCACAGTATTCTGATCAGATTTTTCTATTGTTTCAGATGCCCCGCAACTTATGGAAGTGTCGCAGTAATCGTATCAAAATATGTAATTCCAAATATTTTAATTCAAAACATTGTCGTCATTAGAATTTACATTTTTGTTGTAAAAGAAGTCGCCTCTAAGTTACTTTTAAGTTTTATTATGTAAGTTTATAAAATAAATGTGTAATGAAATTGCATTTTTATTTTGTTTTACTTATACTTTGATAATTTTAAAATAATTATTTTATATTAGTCGGTTATATTCGACCCGTATTGAAATTAGGAGAAAATTTTAAAAGAGTATGGCAACATTGTTGTAGTTACGTTCCAAACCTTACTATTTGGGAAAATTGAAAAATCGATTATTTAAATCTTTTCACGTACAGTTTGGATCCCATTCGCTGCATTAAGTAGGTACCGAATGAAATTTACTACGAGACAACGTAAGTTTAAAAGGATATTGTTCACTAGACCTTAAACAGTACAACGTACACGATAAAGAAGGCACAATAGGAATGTATTTACAAGCACAGGCACAGTATAAAGTTAGTGGAAGGATGAAAATGTAAGAATGATAGACAGAATTTACTTGAAAATTACATAAAATCAATTGTAAAACATAACTAACAGAAAGTCTCATCTAATTGGTGAAATAAAAGAAATAGACAGTAAAACGGCCTGAGAGTAGTATTACTGTGAAGTACATAACATATAAATTATCGAAATAAATTGTAACGCAGTCTACAAATCAATTTATTTTAATAGTGTTTTTTTTAGTGTCTCCTAAAATCGACTAAAACTGTCAATTTGACAGTTCCTGTTTCTGACCTTGTACTAGGTACCCCAGCACTAAACTGCCATTGATTTTTCACTGTATCGTGAATATACTTTGTGTCAATCTCTCACACAAAGTTAAATTTTCAATAAAATCAAAATGTTTGCCGTAAGGAACTTGTTCAAAGCCAACACCCAAATCCTGAAGAATGTAGCTCAGCACAGGAACATGAGCGTTATCGCTACCCCGGCTAGAAACAAAATTACCAAAGGCGTAAGTAATTTTTGTATTTTTCATTAAACTAAATAATATCGTCCAAGTTTTATACATATACACCTAACCTAACCTTCTACAGTAATTATTTCAGCTATTTATTCCCCATTCATCTTTTATAGGTCGTTTAAAAACTATTTTAAAATTACGTAATTATTTACGAAAAAGATAGGTTAGGTCTGTGTTTTCCAAATACGTAAGAATATCATAGCTTTAAAATTCCATATTTTATCGTAATGTACGACTTTTTTAGCATTAGAATGAATTCAATTTATTTTAATGTCTGAAAAACCTTTAAGGAGTATTTTATCTTATCTTTCTAGATCAGCTAGTAAAGTACTGTTGATTCGATAAAAAAAACCTATATAGCGTTTAAAGTGCAAGTTTTTAGGTTATTTTAAAATATTTACTAATCCATACATTCTCACAAACTCAATTTTATAGTATTAGTAGGACTAATCGTTATTTAGTAGGTCGACAAAATGGTAGTTGAGAGATCCATACAATGCTGGTCCGGTTCACAAGTCACTAAGTAGTCTAGTATTAAACAAAGTTGCTCTCTCTGTTGCTGGTTCTTCTCCATTGGAATCTACACTTTAGTATGAGCAAATAGCTTTACTAGAGGACTGACAGGCTCACACATAAACTTTTTGATATTAAGTTTTTGTTTGATGTTGAAAAAGTGCTTATAGTAGTCTATTTAAAGTCAAAGTCAAAATGATTTATTCCAATTATACCATAAATAGGTAGGTACTTTTGAAACATCAAAATAGTAAAGTCTGTCAGTCTGTTCGTCAGTGAAGCTAGGTGCTTGTTCCAAATTGTAGATTCGAATGGAGAAGAAAGAGCAACAAACTCCATTGTTACTCTTTTTAAAAAATAATATGTAAAAAAAGAACAAAGATTTGATTTTGACTGTCCCAATGGAAGCTTAAATCTTTAAAACTACACAACAGAATTTAATGCGGTTATGGAGTGATTGAAGAGGACGGCTAATATGCATAATAGCATCCATTAAATAGTGGAGAAATTTAGTTTGAAAACACAGGTCCGTAGTATATTTATAATACGGATCATAATCTGTTAGATATTTTTATTATAGAGTGAAAATCTTCAGCATAGTCTTGATAAGAATTTAAGTACATAGGGACATAAGTGAAACTTCTCACTTAGTAAAATACCTAATAGGTTAAAATTAATAACTTTTGATCCGACAGATCCACTATGTGTATAATTTTGTCTGACATTTTTTGTACCTGTTTGATCAATCTATATCTATACTAATATTATAAAGAGGTAAAATCTGTAAGTTTTTATGTAGGGGGAATCTTTGGAACCGCTGGTCAGATTGCCAAAATTCTTTCACTGATGGATAGCTACAATGTTACCGAGTGCTATAAAACATCATGCAATAATCAAATGGAGCTGAGCAGCGAGTGAAACAGCGCGAGAGCAACTAGTGATAAATAAAAATAATATTTGTCATTATTTTATTTGTTTACAGGAGATGGGAGTCCTGATCGTCGCCATGATTGCTGGCTGGTCCGCTGTCCCAATCTGGGTTCTGGTTAACATCAAAAACTACAGAACCAAGGAATAAATGTGTGTGTAGACAATTTGATTATGTAGTTACAGATCCATATGTATGTATTATGTTTAAGTAAAGAGTTAATTTAAATTTTAATGTCTTTTATTTTGATTAAACTCTCTTTTGAACTAAGGTCTGCGACGTGCCTTCCGAGCATTGATATTTTGGCAGACATGGCAGTCTTGAGCAAGCGTGGTGATTTATGCTCAAAACTTCTCCGTGTGGAAAGAGGCGTTTGCTCAACAGTGGGTACTTATAGGCTAATGAATGATGTGATGCAAGTTTGATAATAAAGGTGGTTTCTTTCGCGTATAAAATACGCATTTAGTGATATAGGTAGTTATATTAATTCCTCTATCTTACTGCGACAGATATAATAACAAAAACATAAAGTGTCCAAGTATGCTACCCTGAGGAACACCACATGAGTTATATGTTTTTTCTCCGATAAGGTAAGCCTTGAGATCTCTACTCATTGTTGTTGATTTATTGACATATATTTCAATATCAATCAATCCTAAAATAATTCAACTAGAGAGAAGTAGGTAACTTGTGATTCACGGAATCAAAAGCTTTCACATATCAGGAAATATTGATGCTATTGGCCTCTTGTGGTTTAAGCCTTTGACTGCCGACAGAAAAACGTTGAAGGCAAATCCTCCGCTATCGTAGGTCACCGGTGACCTACGTGGCGATTAACGTAATAATTTTCTAAAAAATTATTTTCTAGAAAATTATTACTAAAAGTAATACTTAATTTTCATTGAAGTAAAACATGCAAGATTTGTTTATTTTTATTTTCGGAAACTGAATTGTTTTTCTTTTAAAATCTAATACTTTTTTGTAATAGAGTGGAATTTATCATACGTAACTCTTTCCAATATCTTAGAAATGGTTTGGTATTAGGGTAATCAGTTGATAATGAATCAAGTACTTTTTTCTCCCTTTTTAAATAACGGCTTGACTATAGTTTATATGTTTAAGTTAAAACAAACATACATCACTACATTATCACAAATCTATAATCTTAGTAGGATTATTTATTATTATACAGACCACTAGTTTCACTATATCAAAAGGAGCTATCGTACAAGAGGTTTTCTACTGTCGCTGCACAGTATGTTGAAATGGCTGACTCGTGTAACAAAATTTTTCTGTATGCAAAGTTATTTTGCAAGAAAAGACCGGCCAAGAAGACGAGCTACATCGTAAGGATGTCTTGATCTCTACCCGACCGTACCTACAGCGTGTAGTTTTCCACGCGCCAAGTCCAAATGTGTAAAAGAAAATTTCTCAAACATTTGAATTTTAATTCTGTTGTCTGGGCTTGTGCTTATTTATGAATTAGAATAAGCGTATCCATCCGTATATTATTTTTATGTACACACGAAGCCCTGTGTTAACAGCTCAAAAATATTTACTTAAGGTAAATCCACTTAGGTAATAAACACTGTGTTTTTTATGTTATAGCTCGGCATTTCGGATTCAATCAGCGCCGCCCATGGACACCCGCAACAACAAAGAAGTTGCTGTAGAGTGCCTTGCCGCCCTTTTAGGAATAAAGGTTTAGGATATTTAAGGATTGGGAAGGTATGGGGAATGGCGAGTGTTAGAGCCTCCGGTAACCTCACTAACACGGCGAAACACAACGCTGTGGTTGTTTCACGCCGGGTTTCTGCGAGGCCGTGGTATCAATCCCGTCGAGCCGACCCATTCGCACCGAAGCTTGGCTCTCCCACGCTTGATAGCTATAATTATGTCATAAGAAACTACGAATAAGTATTTGTTATTCCTACTTACTAAATGTAAATAATCTTCGCATGTCTTTTTGTTTAAAAATTTTGTGTAAAAATGTTTACAATTCGGTATCTATTTACCAAAATCGATGTTAGCTAATAAACTACATTTATATAATCTCTGTATGTATTTTATACAACCTTTAATATAAAAAGACATAGCTACCAAGATTGTTTATATTTAGTCAACCACCTAAACTGATCGAGGATAATAAAAAATAAAACGAAACGTAACTAGTATATTCATATATTTCATGTAATTTTTTCATATGGACTTACATAACATTTTACAAAATATTAGGAAGACTTTTACAAAAAAGTAAAAATAAAACAATCAAGCGTCAAAAATACAATATACTTATTACAATTAAGTACTATAAAAGTATCATTTTATTTTATTTTACAATAATTTATTAATAACCTAACCAAATAACGACAGCGCTAATTCCCGCCAAAAACGGTGTCGAATTAACAAAGATGGCGGCATTACTGGCGCTACGTTTAATTGGCGCGCATTCCTTTTCTAACCAATCATAGACGTCCGTCAATTCTCTTTCTTTTAAAATAGGACCCAGCGTTTTGAACACTCGTTCGTGATAATCGTTTAAGTATTTTATCTGAAATAAAAAAACATATAAGTATTTCATTATTAAGATGTCTTTACCAATCACGGGACCTTAGGATCACAGTCATTAAAATTTGAGAGGCGTACAAGGGGCCGAAGCGCAAAGGCCCTATACAACTTTAATCTAAATTAAATGGGACACAAATCAGGGACTATCCCTGTATGCACTATGGATATGCACCCAAGGATAGTCCCCGGTTAGTGTAGGACTATTGCGGATACCTAATGGAAACAAGGGATAAGGGTGGGTGGTGGTTGCGATTTGCGATGGACTGTTATAATAGGTACTATGGACCCATGTCATTTTTACACATGAAAATGGCAGACTCGCCAACTCACCGGCTTGGCCCCCAGGTAATTATTAATATTAGAATATTTTTATATTGTAACAAAGTGTCATCGTTTTAAATAAAAACTCGTCAATCCGCAATGATACATAGTTATTGTTTTCCCATGTGAGAAAAGGCCTTTGCTAAGCAGGACAGTTACATAAGTACTAACGGTCACAAAACACCCCTTGTGAATTAAACATCCACTTTTTACCAATTGTGTTTCGCCGTGTGAGTGAGGTTACCAGAGGCCCAATTCTTCCCCTCCCAATTCCATCTCCAATCCTTAAACCTCTCCCTAAGTCTCAAAATGCCAGCAAAACACTCATCTAATGTTGCGGGTGTCCATTGGCGGCGCCGATTGCTTACCATCAGGTAATCCGTCAGCTCGTTTACCATAAAAAAATGATGACATAAAAATCTTAACTTATAACGTACCTCAAAATCAGTAAGTAGGTCTACATCCAGGCAGGCTACCTGATGTGGTGCTAAGGATATCGTGTGGAAGCCAACCGCACCGCGACCAGCGAAGTTACCCACCAAACCTGAGGCCTAAAGAAAATAAAGAGTAGGTACCATATTAAAATACAAATCAAAATCTTGATGAATTTATTATGCAGTGACAGTGACAGTGAAAAAGAAATTTTCAAAAGCAGTTGCAATTTCTACATCCGCTTTTATTACCTAACTTATTATTAAATGCAAGACTATGTTGACTAATTCTCTTTTTAGACCTTCCTGTCTCACTGTTGATAATATTCCAAGTGTCTTTGGTAACATTGGTACTGTTCTTTATCTTAGAGCTTAAGAATAGTGATTTAGCAATAGAGCAAACCTTTTTAAATAAATTAGAATAGTTTTTACATATTCACTGAATTCAACAGTCAACAACAGGCGATTTCTACTCTCATAAGTAGATACCAGTGGTTGCCCAATCACCGAAAGACACATTGCTATTAGCTGATATAGTTTTATCTGTAAAATTAGACTTAAACTCTGTTAGGTACATTTTAAAAAACTTATCATATAAAGTGCTAGAATTCCTATAACTCAACAACAAAGGCAATTTGTTGCTGAGTTCAGCTTTGAAAAATTCAATGCGTCTGCGTTTGCGTCTTAATGACTCAAGTTTTTTTTTATATACGGTAAAGAACGGATAACCTTGAAATGCGTTTTAGTAGATCTTATGGCTTTTCAGAAAAAAAACAAAAAAGAAGTGCCATTAGTAGTACCTAAGTTATGATGTCTTAAAGTGGAAGAACTGGTGCTAGAGATAATAGAAAATGATCCTTCGACATTAACGTACAATACATTATTACGTAATCATGATTATTAAACATTAGAGCAAAAATAAACTATGCACAATTTGTCTAAACTAAATTAATTTGCAAGTTTTTTTTATAAAAACTTTTATTTTTTGTCAATTTACTTTTCGTATATTTTCTAAATGACCTTCATATACTTAAATACTGTGACGGAAAAGTGGTTCAAACTCTTTGACATCATGACGTCAATGGATGGTTGTCAAACGTTGCCTAGAGATTGTAAATTTCGTCGTGAATTGTCAATACGAGTTGGTGTAATTGGTAAGGCGTGTGGATTACACCACAGAGACCCCGAGTTCGAGTCCCGCCGTAAACATGAAGTTTTTTAGTTGATGGAAGTTTTGTCGAACTTTCTGGAATTATTGTGTAAAAGAAATGAAAAATTAAAGAGCGAGAAGGAGAATAAATAAAAATGAATAACGAAATTATTGGAAGGTTCTGGAGGCATGACGATCAAAAAGAATAACGAAATTGAATGTTCCAGAACTTGACCGGGGGTATATAAGCGGAACTGCGGCTCACCGCTGGCAGTTGAGTTCTGAGTCTAAAGCGATTCGGAAGAAAAGGAAGAGGTGAAAAAGAAGAAAAGTGAGTGAAATAGTGAAGTGCAGTGAAATAGTGAAGTGCAGTCAGTTAAGTGAGTTAAGTCAGCGTGAACGGCAAAGTTGTGTCAGTCGGCCGGACTCTGCTGGAGAGGAACGCCGATAACTTAACTCCGTGGACGCTGTAACTTAAGTGCAATAGAAAGTCTGAAAACCGGTATTAGTGTTTCATTTCATCCAATCCCGTAACCCAAGCCCGCATAGTCAGGAACGTGACGAGGCACGTAACATTTGGTGTCAGAAGTGGGATTGGATAAAAATGCCGCTAGTGCCGCAGGACGTAAGAGGAGTGAGTACCCGTTCAATGTCAGAAGCGCAGCGTGTGAGGGAAGAGGGTGCTGCAGCTCAAACCAGCGATGCAGAAGCCAAGCCTGTGCAGGTGGATCTTCTGCTACAGCTGCAGCACATGATGGCAGAGCAAGCGCGCCGCCAAGAAGAGCAAGCGCGCCGCCAAGAAGATCAAGCGCGCCGCCAAGAAGAGCAAGCACGCTGTCAGGCAGAACAGCTGCGGGAGCTGAAAGAAGAGCAAGCGCGCCGCCAAGAAGAGCAAGCGCGCCGCCAAGAAGAGCAAGCACGCTGTCAGGCAGAACAGCTTCGGGAGCAAGCACGCTGTCAGGCAGAACAGCTTCGGGAGCAAGCACGCTGTCAGGCGGAACAGCTACGGGAGCTGAAAGAAGATCAAGCTCGCCGCCAAGAGGAGCAAGCGCGTCGCTTGGAAGAGATGCATAAGGATTTCACGAAGGGACTGCAAAAGGCTGTCGAACGGGTACAAGAAGTGGAGGAAGGGTTAGGCAAGTTGGAACATCGCGTCATGGCGATAGAGGAGAGAGTGAAAGAAGAGATCTCCAAAATCAAGCAGGAAGTGACAAGCCCAAGCCCTTTGAAGAGCCGAAGCCGTCTTGCAGCCGTTTTTGACGCCCCAAGTGTGGCCTCAAGCGCAACGAAAGGGCTCAAGATTCCCCATTACGACGGAACAACATCCTGGAACGCGTTCAAGCTACAGTTTGAGACACTTATGGAGGCTTATGGTTGGACTCAGAAGGAAGCACAGTCAGCCCTCACCCTGGCCCTCCGTGATCAAGCGCTCTCAGTGCTGGAAGCTATCGGCGCAAGTGGGGATCTCAGCTTAAGTGCCCTCCTCGACGCACTTGAGGCACGTTTTGGAGACAGCCACCTCGAGCACGTGTACAGAGCGCAATTAAAAGAGCGTACTCAGCGTGCTAATGAGAGCCTACAGCAATGGTCCGTGGAAATCGAGAAACTTGTGCGTCGAGCTTTCCGGTCGACTCCGTCAATGATTGAAGGCACGCTTCTCCAAGCGTTCATTGACGGTATTCGGGACCCCGAAGTACGAGCTGCTGTTCATCTGGGCCATCACAAGAACATGAAAGAAGCTCTGGCCCATGCATTGGAAGTGGAAGCTGTGCGTGGTAACTCCCGTACCTTATGTCTGCGGGAAATGACGACTACGGAGCAGGTACCTCCACGCCGTCGGAACTTCATGTGCTATGGATGCGGAGAGCGTGGGCACATGCGGAGCAACTGCCCGAAGAAGGTGAACCGCCAGGACGCGGCGGTCTCAACTTCTGACCAGCAGGGAAACTAATTCCAGCCAGGGCTGCGGGGTGGGCGCTGGCCGGTAGTGGAATAACCCCAACAATCTACATCAAGCAAACTAACGATGGAAATACTCTGGTGATAGACGGTCAAGTAAATGGGAAAAACAGTCAGCTAACATTAGATACTGGAGCTTCAAGGACGGTGATAGATGTTCGGCTGCTCGGGCAAAACATCAGGAAACACGTTAAACCAATTGTTGGCCTACGAATGAAATCAGCTACCGGCCAGTGGATACCGATAAGTGGAAAACTGCACGTAACAATCAAAATTGGGGAACGTGTTTATCGACATGAGGTTATTGTGGCCAAAATTCTGGATGACTGCATCCTGGGACTTGACTTCCTGCAAGGGCACCAGTGTAACATCGACTTAAAATCTGGAGTATTACTATGTGGAACTGAGGAAATTCCGATGAAGGGTGGAACCCTGGGAAAAGTTTGCTGTTTAAGAAGAACTGTTCTTGAACCAAAATCACAGACTCTCGTACCAATCGCATTACCTAGGAGGAGTGAAGGAAGTTTACCTCGAAGGTGCGCTGTGATTGATAAATCGGAACACGTAAACTCATGGCTACCGGCAAGGACTGTCGTGGGGTCATCTGATGTCAACCGCATTCCGGTATTCAACTTCAGTGATTCAAAAATTACGATTGAAGAAGGAGAGCCTGTGGGCGTTTTGGAAGAAGTGGCCTGGATAAGAAAATGCTCGGAGAATCTTGTGAAGAAGGACAGTACGGGAATAGACTTTGTAACGAAAATCTTAGACGAAAACAAAAGTCTGACAAAAGTGAAGACTATGAAAGCTAGAAATTTACTCCTTCGATTCTCTGATGTGTTTTCAAGAAGCGATGGTGATATTGGCCGAACTGGTTTGGTGAAGCATAAAATAAACACAGGTGATACAATGCCAATTCGTCAAAGGCCCAGACGTATACCATTCGCTCGTGAGAAAGAGGTTGAACAAATGATTGACGACATGAGGAAAAATGACGTGATAGAGCCCTCTTCTAGCCCTTGGTGTTCACCTGTCGTGCTTGTCAAGAAGAAAGATGGTTCAACGAGGTTTTGCGTAGACTATCGACGATTAAACGATGTAACCAAGAAGGATAGCTACCCGTTACCAAGAATCGATGACACACTTGACACACTGAGTGGCATGAAATGGTTTTTAACGCTCGATCTGAAAAGCGGCTATTGGCAGGTGGACTTGGATCCCAAGGACAAGGAAAAGACCGCATTCTCAACTGGGAAGGGACTCTGGCAATTTAAGGTGATGCCATTTGGATTATGCAATGCACCGGCAACCTTTGAGCGTTTGATGGAACAGGTGCTGGCGGGACTGCTGGGCGAAACCTGCCTAGTTTACCTCGATGACATCATCATTGTTGGACGGGACTTTGACGATCATCTAAGGAAATTGGAAAATGTACTGGAAAAGCTGCGTGGAGCAAATTTAAAGTTAAGTCCAAAGAAATGCTCTTTCTTCAAGCGCGAAGTGAATTATCTAGGACATGTTATTTCTGAGAGAGGAATTGAGACTGATCCAGCCAAGACTGCCGCTGTTAAGGAGTGGCCCACACCTAAAGACAAAACGCAAGTTCGGGCATTTCTTGGGTTGTGCTCGTATTATCGGCGGTTTGTGAAAGGATTCTCGGACATTGCCAAGCCTTTGCATCGATTGACAGAGGAGAAACGTGCCTTTATCTGGGACGAGGATTGTGAGCAAGCCTTTCGAGAACTAAAAGAACGGCTTTGTAACACACCAATTCTCGGATACCCCAGCGCGAAAGGAATATTCGTAGTAGATACGGATGCCAGCAATATTGGAATAGGAGGTGTCCTTTCACAACGCGATGGTGAGCAGGAGAAGGTTATTGCTTACTTCAGCAAGTCACTATCCAAGCCCGAGAAGAATTATTGCGTGACCAGGAGGGAATTGCTGGCCGTAGTCAAAACTCTGCACCATTTCAAGAAGTATTTACTGGGACGGAAATTTTTAATCAGAACTGATCACGCTGCTTTGAAATGGCTGCTTCAGTTTAAGGATCCTGAAGGCCAAGTAGCCAGATGGTTGGAACAACTTCAGGAATTTGACTTTGAAATCGAACATCGCGGCGGAAGAATTCATGGCAACGCAGATGCATTATCGAGACGCCCATGCGTGGAAGATTGCAAGCATTGTGCCAAGAAGGAAATTGCTTTTCTTAAGGTGATAAGGACTGATACTGTTGACGAGGCATGGGGAGATGATGCGATGAAATTAGAACAGGAAAGAGATGCGGATATCAAACCAATACTGGAGTGGCTAAGAAGTGGTAACAAGCCAAGTTGGAGTGACGTCGCCCAATATAGCGCGGTAACGAAAGGTTTATGGGCACAGTGGAAAAGCCTTACGCTGTATAACGGACTTCTGTGCAGGAAATGGGAATCAACAAACGGCAAGGACGAGCATTTGCAATTGGTGGTGCCTCGTTCAAAAATAAGGGATGTATTAAAAGCGTTCCATGATGGATCTTCTGGAGGACATTTGGGAATTAGGAGGACTTTGGTGAAGATCAAGGAGAGGTTTTATTGGTTGCATTGCAAATATGACGTCGAAGATTGGTGCCGGAAATGCACTAGTTGTGCAGCTGTCAAGGGTCCACAAACAAGAAGCAGGGGGGCGATGAAAATCTACAATGTTGGTATGCCTTGGGAGAGAATAGCCTTAGACATCGCTGGACCATTTCCAATCACTGATTCGGGCAATCGCTACGTTTTAGTGGTTATGGATTATTTTACAAAATGGCCGGAGGTCTTTGCCATACCGAATCAAGAGGCAGTAACTGTAGCCACGAAGTTGGTAAATGAGGTATTCACCCGATTCGGAGTGCCCTTGGAGATGCACAGTGATCAAGGGCGGAACTTTGAATCCCAAGTTTTTCAGGAAACTTGTAAACTTTTGGGAATCCATAAGACTCGAACGACCCCTTATCATCCACAGTCAGATGGAATGGTCGAACGCTTTAACCAAACATTGGAGCGACACTTAGCAAAGGTGGTTGACAGCCATCAGAGAGATTGGGACACTTACATACCTCTCTTCTTGCTTGCCTATCGGACTGCTGTACATGAAAGTACCGCAAAGACGCCTGCATTTGCAAATTTTGGAAGGGAATTGAGATTACCGGCAGATCTTGTATCGGGCTGTCCACCTGGCGACACTCGCACCGAGTTTAGCGATTACATAAGCGAGTTAAGGGCAAAAATGTTGGACATTTACGAGCAGATCAGGGAGGCCGGTCTTCAAGCTAGTGATCGCGCAAAAACGCGCTATGATCGACGAGCCAATTCTGTTGGGTTTGAAGAGGGGTCATTGGTCTGGCTTCATAATCCAGTCAGAAGGAAGGGAAAATCTCCGAAGCTGCAACCGAGTTGGGAAGGTCCTTATGAGATAGTCACGAAGATCAATGACATTACTTACAGAATTCGGAAGACTTCAAGGAGCCCTTTGAAATTGTCCATATAGACAGGTTGGCGAGGTATTACGGCAGCAACGATGCTCGGGACGAGCGAATCTAAGAGGGGGGCAGTGTGACGGAAAAGTGGTTCAAACTCTTTGACATCATGACGTCAATGGATGGTTGTCAAACGTTGCCTAGAGATTGTAAATTTCGTCGTGAATTGTCAATACGAGTTGGTGTAATTGGTAAGGCGTGTGGATTACACCACAGAGACCCCGAGTTCGAGTCCCGCCGTAAACATGAAGTTTTTTAGTTGATGGAAGTTTTGTCGAACTTTCTGGAATTATTGTGTAAAAGAAATGAAAAATTAAAGAGCGAGAAGGAGAATAAATAAAAATGAATAACGAAATTATTGGAAGGTTCTGGAGGCATGACGATCAAAAAGAATAACGAAATTGAATGTTCCAGAACTTGACCGGGGGTATATAAGCGGAACTGCGGCTCACCGCTGGCAGTTGAGTTCTAAGTCTAAAGCGATTCGGAAGAAAAGGAAGAAGTGAAAAAGAAGAAAAGTGAGTGAAATAGTGAAGTGCAGTGAAATAGTGAAGTGCAGTCAGTTAAGTGAGTTAAGTCAGCGTGAACGGCAAAGTTGTGTCAGTCGGCCGGACTCTGCTGGAGAGGAACGCCGATAACTTAACTCCGTGGACGCTGTAACTTAAGTGCAATAGAAAGTCTGAAAACCGGTATTAGTGTTTCATTTCATCCAATCCCGTAACCCAAGCCCGCATAGTCAGGAACGTGACGAGGCACGTAACAATACAAAGCAAGATTATCCATTCTTTATAAGTGTAAGCTTAATAATTAAATTTAAAATAAAAATTAAAAAAAAAACCCCGACACATGAAACATAAGCTACCTTTAAAAAGTAAATAATACTAAACTTAATTGAAATCCTTTCATCCGTTCAGGAGCTATGATGCCACAGACACACAGAAAGACACGTCAAACTTATTAGTTTCTGTTTTTTGTGACGTACAAGTCGTAGCCTTTCATTTGATACCCCACTTGAGCATATTTGCAGGCATTCGGTTTTTCTTCCCCACTTTAACCCCCCATAACTTTTAAAAGGCTCAATAAATTTTCATCAAACATGTCTACGAACACTCGCCCGTAAAACACATGTAATACAAAAAAAAACTTAATTGAAATCGGTTCATTCGTTCAGGAGCTATGATGCCACAGACAGACAGACAGACACGTCAAACTTATAACACCCCTCTTTTTGCGTCGTCGGGGGTTAAATATATATTTAAGGAGCCAATTCTGGTGCTTAAAAAAACAACTTTTTCCACAACACCAAACAATATGGAAATCTTAATAAATGTCTTACTTCTCCATGCAAAATGATCAATTAGCTGTTGCGATTTATAAGTATGGGGAACATTATATTTACGCGGGTATTAACGCGGAAAATTATAATTTGAATACCTAGAAATAGACGCAAGAAATATAAGCATTATTTACAGCCTCACTCCGCGAAAACAGCACTTGTCCATAAAAGTGTGTTTTGTATGGCACCTATAATATACAATAAAATTCCACATAATTTAAAAAATATTAATAACAATAATTTATTCAAAAGAGAACTGAAAAATTTTCTTATTAAACATTGTTATTATCGTATCAAGGATTTTTTAAATGATAATAGTTGATTGTTTCATATTTTTAACTTTAGTTGTCTCTTTAATAGTGTTTATTACCTAATTCTATTATTATTTTGTACGCCAACTGTGGCAAAACATGTTGAAACATTAGAGCTTTCACCTTACCATCTGCATTTGCATCTATATGTATATTGTTACCCACACATGTTTATACAAATAAATTTATCTTTATCTTTATCTTTATCTTTATCTTGGTAGGCTTGACGTTTCGACCCGGTTGCACAGGTCGTGGTCACAAGCAGACTGAAGACGCGATAATATAATGTTGTTAAGATGAAACGCGAAAGTTTAAAAGTTAGTATAAGTATGGGGAAATTACTTAAATTTATTTTTAACCCCCGACGCAAAAGAGGCGTGCTATAAGTTTTTAACTCCCGACGCAAAAAGAGGGGTGTTATAAGTTTGACGTGTCTGTCTGTCTGTCTGTGGCATCCTGGAGCCTGAACGGGTGAAGCGATTTCAATTTAGTTTTTTTTTTGTATTAAAGGTGACTTACGTGCGAGTGTTCTTAGAAATGTTTGACGAGAATTGCTTGAGCCGTTTAGAAGTTATGGGGGGGTAAGTGGGAAAGGGTAACCGAAGGTCTGCAAATATACTCGAGTGAGGTGTCAAATGAAAGCGCACTGAAAGGGAATGTTGATGACTTAATCGAGAGAAAATGATATAAAATACCTATAAAAAGTATAAATTAAAAAAATAAATTAGACCCCCACAAAATAGAAATATGTAGTTGATAATAAAATGTTTGGATCGGTTCCAGCCACGTTTTCTTTTAATTATTACGTTTTAAAGGAATATTACATTTTTTGTCGGTGAAATTTTAAATTTACAATTTTTGAGATTTCGATATTGGTCCCATGAAAAAAGTTGATGAACACCTAAATCTGCTCCTATCACTGTATACTTAAACGTTGCCCCACGTTAGTATTTTCTCCTGTGTCGTGGGTGCGTTTAAAAACATACAATTTCACATACACCACACACTAGACTAGACTCGGAAGAACAATTTGTGGTACCATGAATTATGACATAGGCTTTTTATCATTACAGGTAACACGCAAGCTATGCCAACAGTGGAAGCTAGTACATAATACAATTTACTCACAAGAATATGATCAGCTTCCCTGTTCATTTCAACGGTTTCCACCAGGTCTTCGTGACGGATACCATATTCTCCAACTTCATAATAACCCGGCTCTGGGAATAAAAATAACAAATAAATATTATTATTATCTATACTAATATTATAAAGAGGTAAAATTTGTAAGTTTGTATGTAGGGGGTAATCTTTGGAACTGCTGGTCGGATTGCCAAAATTTTTTCACTGATGGATAGCTACAATGTTCCTGAGTGCTATAGGCTATAAAACATCACGCTGCGATTAAATGGAGCTGAGCAGCGGGTGAAACCGCGTGGTGGTAGCTAGTTATTTATAATTTTAAGTGTGGGAGAGCCATGCTTCGGCACGAATGGGTCGGCTCGACCGGAGTGATACCACGGCCTCACAGAAAATCGGCGTGAAACAACCACAGCGTTGTGTTTCGCCGTGTGAGTGAGGTTACCGGAGGCCCAATCCTTCGCCTCTCCTCTAATCCCTAAAAGGTCGGCAACGCACTCGTAACTTTTCCGTTACAGGTGTCCATGGGCGGCGGTGATTGCTTACCATTAGGTAATCCTCTTGCTCGTTTGCCGACTTATTACATAAAAAAAACCTTTACCGATAAAACGATTGATAGAAGTCAAAGTTACACAGTTCTGTCAGTTACAGACAAAGTGTCTGTAACTGACAGAACTGTGTCACTGTGTGTGTTGAAGGTCAAACAAAGCTTAAAGGTAAAAAGTGCCAGTCTCTTGGTCAGTCCTTTTAGTGAAGCTATTTGCTCGTTCCAAAGTGTAGATTCTGATGGAGAAGAACGAGCAAGAAACTCACGACATAGCAGGAGGACTAAGAATCATTCTTAACTAACTGATACTAAAATTTCTCTACTATTTAATGAATGTTATTATGCATACAAACCCTTCAATCTTCAATCACTCTATCTATGAAAAACACGCATCAAAATCCGTTGCGTAGTTATAAAGATTTAAGCGTACATAGGGATATAGGGACAGAGAAAGCGACTTTGTTTTATACTATGTAGTGAAGATGAATGAAAGTGTAACTTAGATGGGGCATATCCTGCACGTCGAATCTATAAAATTTGTTTGATTTTGAATCTTGTTCGAGTGTCAAGTGATCGTCGAAGTGACGGGGAAATTACATTATAGAATGCCACTTTTAACGTCATCTCATACTTTATCTATCAAACTGTTGCGGTCAATTTAGTTCAATTCGCAAGTGTAGCGGCGAGTAACCAGCGGACAATTAAGACGTGCCTAATGATATGTCGAATTCTGATAAGTAGTTTAGAAGTTACGAGGGAACAGATGAACATACATACAATAGCCTGTCAAAATTGTAACCCTCCTTTTGCTTTACCGTAGTCGGGTAAAAATCACTCACCATTGCTGTAAATCATTTTGGGAGCAATCCCAGGGTCGTCAGCAGTTGGTCCGCTTAGGATCCAAATTGGACCTTCGTGGACATTAAGGAAATGGCCGACGCCGTGTCCTGTGCCATGGCCATAGTTTAGGCCAACATCCCAAAGGAATTTACGGGCTAATACCTCTATAACATTACCCTGGAATAAAGAAAAATATTATTGATAATTTATGTGTAACTTGCAGAGGACCTTAAAATAACTTTAATTCGGTAGTTTCCAACTACATAGTCAAATTCAATACTTTTATCCACATGTCAAAAATGATACTTTTCTATGACATTTGTATGAAAAACTGAGTTATAACGTCATACATAGTATTTTTGCGTCAAATAGTTTGCTCATTTTTTAAAAATTAGCTAAAAAATATCTAAAACATAGTGTATCGATTGATCAATGAATAAAAGTATAGTTATTTTTCAATATTTTATTGTATTGAACTCTCGAATATCAAATTAGTTACTGGAAGTGCGTTCCCAGCCTCTTGTGGATTCCCTCGGCGCTGGCTCCTGCGCCGATGAGCCGCAGACGAAGAGGAGCAGCGGCTGAAGCCCCAGCCGCATCGGCACCTACTCCGCCGTCTGAGTCGCGTGCTGGTAGCGAGTGGCAAGTGGCGGGGGAGGTGAGGAAGGTCGCCAAGGAGAGGAGGAAGCTCCGGAAGAAGGAGCAGCGGCAGCGGCGACAGCAGCGGCGCAAGGAGAAGCGCGCTGCGGCAATGCTCCTCGCCCCAAAATCTTCGGCTGTAGTTATCACACTACAGCCGGACGCGGCGAAAAAGGGGGTGACGTATGGCGAGGTCCTCGCCAAATTAAAGGGGGCGGTAACTCCCGCGGAGTTTGGGGCACCCGACGGGTTCGCAGTTAGGGTCACTGCCACTGGAGCCCGTCTCTTGGAGGTCCCCGGCGCGGCCAGCGGCCCGTCCGCTGATGCCCTTGCTCGAGAGGCTCAGGGCGTGCATTGCGGCGGACGAAGCTCGCGTGTCCAGGCCCACCAAATGCCTGGAGCTACGCATCATGGGCCTGGACGACTCCGTGACGGAGAATGAGGTGGCGGCCGCTGTCGCCAGGACGGGGGGGTGCCCTGCTGACCAGGTGAAGGCAGGCACTATCCGCCCGGACAATACGGGGCTGCGGACTGTGGTAGTCAGCTGCCCCGTCACAGCGGCCAAAAAGCTGGCAGAGGGCAAAAGGCTCCTGGTGGGCTGGGTTTCAGCGCAGGTGAAGCTCCTGGAACCCCGACCTTTGAGGTGTTTCCGCTGCCTCGTGGGTCACCACGTGGGTGCCAAGTGCACCTCAGAGGTGGACCGCAGCGACCGCTGCTTCCGCTGCGGTCAGCCCGGTCACAGGGCCGGCGCTTGTACCGCCCCACCGCACTGCGTAGTATGTGCGGCGGCTGGCAAGCCGGCCGATCACCGGGCTGGGGGCAAAACCTGCTCCCCCCCTAAAAAGCCCAGGAGCAAAGGTAGGCCCTTAGCCACCTCCACCGCTCCCACCGTCGCTCCCGCTGCCGCCGCAGTCGCAAATACTACTGCGACTGCTGCTGTCGCCGCTGCCGTCAGAGAGGAGGTCGTGATGGATACCCAATAATGGCTCCATTACGCCTCCTCCAGGCGAACATCAACCACTGCGTCGCTGCTCAGGATCTCCTGCTCCAGAGCATGGCGCAGTGGTCGATCAATGTTGCTGTGGTCTCCGAGCCGTACTTCGTTCCACCCAGGGAACACTGGGTGTCAGACCTGGACGGCTCGGTGACCATCATCTCGTCGGCCGCCGCCGGTACCCCAACCCCCGAAGGGCCTCAGCGAGGCAGGGGTTGCGTCGCGGCTCGGTTCGGAGAGATCGCTGTGGTGGGCGTGTACTTCTCTCCGAACCGAACTCTCGTCGAGTTCCACAACTCCCTCAGGGAATTAGTCACCGTCGTCGTCGGGTTCCGTCCCCTCCCCGTGCTGGTCCTCGGGGACTTCAATGCCAAGAATTTGGCTTGGGGTTCCCGGCTCACTGATGTCCGGGGAAGGATGGTCGAAGACTGGGCTCTGGAGACAGGCCTAGTCGTGCTGAACCGGGGTTCTGTCCCCACGTGCGTACGGATGCGGGGCGAGTCAGTTGTGGACATTTCGTTCGCTAGCCCCGCTCTGTCATCGCGTGTCGTTGACTGGCGCGTCATGGAGGAGGTGGAGACGTTTTCGGACCACCGGTATATACGGTTCGACGTTTCCGCCGAGTCCGCAGACCCGCCAGTCAGACAGGCCCCGTGTGGCCCGCGCTGGGCGCTTAGGCAACTGGACCGGGAGCTTTTCCTGGAAGCCGCAGTCGTGCAGGCCTGGGTGATACCACCGGTCAGGCCCGCCGACATAAACGAGGAGGCGAGATGGCTCCAGGACGCCATGTCAAGGATGTGCGACGTGGCGATGCCCCGCATCCGGCCGTGCCAACGCAAGCGCCAGGTGTATTGGTGGTCGCAGGATTTGGCAGACCTGCGCGGTGAGTGCACCGCGGCGCGACGCCGATACACCAGGCACCGCAGGCTCCGTCTCCGCCCTCTGGACGCTGAAGCCAGAGAGGCGGAGCTATACGAGGAGTACAGGGCGGCGAAGGCCACCCTCAGGGTGGAGATCCGGCGGGCCAAAGATCGGGCCCGCGAGGAGATGTTGGAGACTCTGAACAGAGACCCGTGGGGACGCCCCTACCGGATGGTGCGTGATAAGCTCCGCACCTGGGCGCCCCCACTGACTCAGAGTCTCCGGCCGGAGGTCGTGGACGAAGTGGTTGGGGCGCTATTCCCCCGACCACAGATGGGTTACACGCCTCCGGCTATGCCCCCGCCCCCTGCGGTGCCCAATGCGGGCTACAACGACGACGACGATGAATCCGCTCCGGAAGTGACCGAGGTAGATTTGAGAGTGGCGGTGCGCCGGCTGAGCGGCAAGAATACCGCCCCAGGACCTGACGGGCTGCATGCCAAGGTTTGGGTCCTGGCCTCGGAGGCTCTCAGGCCTCGACTACTTGGTCTGTTCAGCGCATGTTTGGAGAGAGGCCAGTTTCCGCTGTCGTGGAAGACGGGTAAACTGGTCCTCGTGAAGAAGCCGGGGCGTCCTGCGGACTCTCCGTCCGCGTACCGGCCCATTGTGCTGCTCGACGAGGTGGGAAAGCTGTTCGAGAGGATAATCTCAGACCGCCTCGTCGGGCACCTGTCTGGAAGGGGGCCGGATTTAGCGGACGGCCAGTTCGGCTTCCGCAGAGGGCGCTCCACGGTGGACGCCATCATGCGCGTGAGGGACCTCACGACGGGAACAGCGTTGGCCGGGAGGCGAGTCGTCGTGGCGGTGTCTCTGGACATCGCCAACGCCTTTAACTCGCTGCCCTGGAGCTGCATTTTGGAGGCACTCCGGTACCACCGGGTGCCTGCCTATCTCCGTCGTGTTGTCGAGGCTTACTTGACGGACAGATGTGTCATCTACCCCGGTCACCGGGGCGTGTGGAATCGGCGAGAGGTGTCGCGCGGTGTCCCACAGGGATCGGTCCTGGGACCTCTCCTGTGGAACATCGGGTACGATTGGGTGCTACGCACCGACCTCCCGAGCGGCGTCAGCATTGTCTGTTATGCTGACGACACGCTGGTGCTGGCGAACGGGAGGTCGCATCAGGCGGCGGCCGACCTGATGTCAGAAGCGGTTGCGACAGTCGTTGCAAGGATCCGGCAGTTGGGACTCGAGGTGGCGCTCCACAAGTCCGAGGCCATGTGTTTCTATGGCCGTCGGAGCGCGCCACCTCCAGGTGGGTCCCAAATAACGGCAGGAGGAGTTACCATCGGCGTCGAGTCGGCGATGAAGTACCTGGGTCTCGTCCTCGACAGCCGATGGAACTTCACGGAGCATTTTCGTCGTTTGGCCCCTAAGTTAGAACGGTCTGGGGCCGCGCTCAAGCGGCTCCTTCCCAACCTCGGGGGGCCAAACGCCTCCTGCCGGAGGTTGTATATGGGGATTGTGCGATCCATGGCCCTCTACGGTGCCCCTGTGTGGGCGCCGGCCTTGAAGCGGCGGCCGGCTCGTACGCTGGTCGCGTCCCAGAGGGTCATGGCTATTCGAGTAATCCGCGGGTATCGCACGATCTCCGGGGAGGCGGCGAACCTCCTTGCCGGATCACCGCCGTGGGATCTAGAAGCGAAGGCGCTCGCGCGCGTCTACAGTTTGCGCGCAGACGCGCGTCGCCGGGGCGAAGATCCTCTGCCGCGCCAAATTAGTGCGTGGCGGAATGAGCTCCGGCGAGATCTCATGGCAGAGTGGAAACAACGACTGTCGCAACCGAGGGCCGGGCACGCTACCATAGCAGCGGTAAGACCCCTCTTTGAGGAGTGGCTTGAGAGACGCCACGGCGTCCTCACCTTCCGTCTGACGCAGGTGCTTACCGGGCACGGCAGCTTCGGTAGGTTCCTGTTTCGGATTCAGCGGGAGGAAACGCCCGAGTGTCGTCATTGTGAGGACCACCTAGAGGATACGGTGGAGCATACGGTAGCGGTATGCCCTGCCTGGGCTGAGCACCGCCGTATCCTCAGGGAAGTGATCGGCGGCGGCGACCTCTCGCGCCCGGCCTTAGTCGAGGCCATGGTGCGGAGTGAGAGGAACTGGGACGCCGTCTCCTCCTTTTGTGAAGCAGTCATGCTCGCAAAGAGAGAGGCGGCCCGCGTGAGGGAGCAATCGTCCTCCTCACGCCCCAGCAGCCGCAACTGGCGACACTACGGGCGTCGGGGATCGAGGGACGATCTCCGGCCACCGTAAGTACGGGCCTGCGGTCGGCGAGTAAGGGCAGCTCGCCGCCCGACCAGAACCAGGCCCGAGCGTACGGCGCGTAGCGTTCCGCGCGCGCCTCAAAGAGCCAATAGACCACCACAGACGGGGCCCTAAAGGGCTGATGTTCAGCCGGGGTTGCGGGGTAAGCGCAATGAGGTACCGCGACCTCGGCACAGAGCAGGAGAAGGAACAGGGGGGTTTTTAGTCAGTAAGAGTCTGACACTCCCTCCTGCCCGGCCCTGGGCGGGAGAAGTCATTTGATGATTTTCCCTCACAAAAAAAAAAAAAGCCTCTTGTGGATTTTTTTATGTAATACTAGCTACTCTCGCGCGGTTTTACCCGCTGATCGCCCCCATTTAATAGTAGCGTGATGTTTTATAGCCTGAAGCGTTCAGGAACATTGTAGCTCTCTATTATTGAAAGAATTTTGGCAATGCGACCAGATGTTCCAAAAATTACCTCCGACATACAAACTTAAAAATTTTACCTCTTTATAATATTAGTGTAAATAAAGAAGTAGGTATAGATGTCAGCAAAAGAGCAGACGGATTACCCGATGGTAAGTAATAAGCAACGCCCGTGGACACCCGCAACAGGAGTAACGAGTGCGTTACCGACCTTTTTGGGTTTAGGGATTTGGAGATTTAGGGATTGGGAGGGGGGGGGGGGATGATTGGGCCTCCGTTTTCCCCCCGTTTTCTGTGTGGCTTTGGTATCATACCGGTTGAGCCGACCCATTCGTGCCAAAGCATGGCTCTCCCACACTTAAGTGGTCTATGAGGCGTCTGCGGGACGCTAAGTCGGAACGCGTCTTGTGCGACTGTGAGCTACCCTTGCTTGCCCTCCGCAGATCCGGTGGCAGAGTTCGAAAATTTCAACATCCATTATTATACTAAACAAAAAAAAAACTGGATTCTAACTTACTAAAGTGCCTCTTGGTACAATCGTGGTTGCCAAATTGATTTGTCCTTTTAAAACTCGAGTAAACGCTAGTCGCTGTTCAGGTGTGGGATTTCCAGACATATGGCGAGTTCTTGTTATATCTGTGGTACCGTCACTAGATTAAAAAAAAAAACAAAGAAAAAAGGATGATCAGTAAAGAATAGGTACTCTCATCTGTCATCTGAATATAATAATAAAAATAAAAACTAAAGCTCAATTACGACAAAAAACGACGCTGAAAAAGTATAAAACAAGATTTTCAGAATACTGAAAGGCGTAGTCACACGTTACATATACATACCTACCTACCGTAGCACTTTGACAACGTGTGACTACGCCTTTCAGTATTCTGAAAGTAGTTTTATTGTCGTAGTTGGGTTTTAGTTTATCTTAAATTTATTTTTTTTACTCTGAATGTTTTGTCTGCTAGAGGACGTCACATTAGATTTTGTGATACCCCATATAGCCTATAACCAGCGGACAATTAAGACGTTTCTAATGATATGTCATTCGACGAATTCTGATAAGTAGTTTAGAAGTTACGAGGTAACAGATGAACATGCATACATACATACATAGCCTGTCAAAATCATAACCCTCCTTTTGCTTTGCCGTAGTCGGGTAAAAATTTATTTTTCTTGAAAATATCTCAAAATAGAACCCCAGTGTGTGTGATATATTTTTGTAATCCACTCTTCAAACTCCATTTAACTATCAGAAGCACATACTGCTTTGAGAACTTTTTTAAATTATCTTATTCGATATTAGAGCCCCCATAGCTACACCATTGGTTTTTTAAGACACAACCATGCCTATGTCACCCGAGATGATATAAGAATTCCAACGATATCATCATCATCATCATCAGCCTATAAGTGCCCACTGCTGAGCAAAGGCCTCTTCTTACACGGAGAAGGTTTGAGCATTAATCACCACGCTTACTCAATGCGGGTTGGCGATTTCAAACTTATACCTAATTAGAAAATATAGGTTCAGGTTTCATCACGCTGTTTACCTTCACCGTATGCCTGGGGTGTCTAAATAATCATAGAAAGTACATATGACTCGGAAAAAGTCACATTGGTTCTTGCCAGGGCGCCTTAACCTCGGGGTACCACGACCTAACGAAATGCTATATGTATAATTTTGCCCTGACGTTTGGAAGTTACAGTGGAATGAAGAAAATCATATTCAAACATACATACATTAACCCTTAAATAATAACACTCCTTTTTTGGACAGTGTCGTGTAAATAATTATAAATTTAAAATTTGGAAAACCCCCGACAAAAACTCTAATATTTCTTTAAAAAGTAATAATTTAAAGAAAACGTGGCGTTGTGGACCGATCCATACATTTTATTATCAACTACATATTTCTACTTTGTCGGGGGTCTAATCTATTTTTTTATTTTATACTTTTTATATAATTTTCTATCGATTAAGTCATTAACATTCCCTTTCAGTGCGCTTTCATTTGACACCCCACTCGAGTATATTTGCAGACCTGCGGTTACCCTTCCCCACGTACCCCCCCCTTAACTTCTAAACGGCTCAAGCAATTCTCGTCAAACATGTCTAAGAACACGCGCACGTAAGCCACCTTTAATATAAAAAAAAACTAAATTGAAATCGCTTCACCCGTTCAGGCTCCAGGATGCCACGGACAGACAGACAGACACGTCAAACTTATAACACCCCTCTTTTTGTGTCGGGGGTTAAAAATAATACAACAAACATATTTGAACTTTTTAAGAAGTAGCACGTCGATTCTATAAAATTTGTTTGATTTTGAATCTTGTTCGAGTGCGAAGTGAGCGTCGAAGTGACGGGGTATTTAAATTTTAGAATGCCACTTTTAACGTCATTTCATACTTTATCTATCAAAATGTTGCTGTCAATTTATTTCAACTCGCAATTGTAGCGCTAGTGGACTACTTCTCTGTAGAAGTGAAGTCTTACAGAATCACACCCCAGTTCGCCTCCAATTTTGTAATCAGAACCGCTAAGGAGTGGAATTCTTTACCGGAGTCTGTGTTCCCCGAAGAATACCTGGCTGTCTTATTTTCCCGTGCGGGAATATAAACCGCGCACATTGCGCGACAGCCGTGCAGTCAAATATAAAATGGGCACTTACAAATACTGTCCTCCTGAGTCTACCAGCAGCATATCATCCGGTTTAATCACCCTCTGTGGCCCCGTGCTCTGGGGGCTGTAATGGATGATAGCCCCATTACTTCCCGCCCCGGCTATGGTAGAGAACGATGGCCCCACGAAATTCTTTTCATCACTGTAAAAAAATTGAGTTTTCTATACTTACTTCTATTATAGAGTCTGACACTCTCTCTCGCCTAACCCTGGGCGGGAGAAGTCATTTGATGATTTTCCCTTGACAAAAAAAGGATGTACCTAATCCATTTTATTATTATACCTACAAACTTATTTTACTTACCTTCTAAATTCAACCAATTTGTTTGAAAGATCCATCTCAGTGACTTCCTCGCCCGAGTTCACCATTTTCTCGACCCAGTGCAGGGCGCGGACCACTGCCACTCCATCTTTGATGTGAGCTACACGGAATCCCTGGTAAATGCAATAAAAAAAATATTTCACTTCTTCCTTAATCTTTGTGGAGTATTACACTTATAAACAATGATATTAATAAGTGTGGGAGAGCCATGCTTCGGCACGAATGGGTCGGCTCGACCGGAGTGATACCACGGCCTCACTGAAAACCGGCGTGAGACAACCACAACGTTGCAATCCATGGGCACTCGCAACAGGGGAGTTACAAGGTTACAAGTACATTGCCGACCTTTTGGGGATTAGGGAATTGGAGATTTAGGGATTGGGGAAGGGTCCGGGAAGAGGAAGGATTGGGCCTCCGGTAACCCCACTCACACGGCGAAACACAACATTGTCGTTGTTTCACGCCGGTGTTCTGTCAGGCCGTAGTATCACTCCTATTGAGCCGACCCATTCGTGCCGGAGCATGGCTTCCCCACCTTATTGATCTTCATCCCCTCAACCCCGGCTAGAATCTAATATTTTTTTTGTAAAAATATTTACCTCTAGTTCAATGTCGTTTTTCACGCATTTCTTCAGCGCAACAGGAGATATTGATGTCGATATTATATGAGCAGATCCCGCCTGAAATAAAAAAGAAAGTGAATATAATATTTTATTGAAACTTTTTTTGTGAGGGGAAAATCATCAAATGTGTCTCGCCCAGGGTGAGGCGAGAGGGAGTGTCAGACTCTTACTGACTAAGAACCCCCCTGTGCCTTCTCCTGCTCTGGGCCGAGGTCGCGGTGCCTCATTGCGCTTACCCCGCAACCCCGGCTGAATCAGCCCTCTAGGGCCCCGTCTGTGGTGGTCTATTGGATCAAGGCGCCCAGTTAAACAATAACAATGAAACATTGAATTTATTTTTGCAAATAGGCCATAAAACGGCAATTTTACACGTCTAAGTTAGTTAGTTCTCATATAGGCTTCATAGTACCTACATTCCAATGTTTCTTTTTCGGAGATACATGTACTTTCTATGATTATTTAGACACCACTGACATACGGTGAAGGTAAACATCGTGAGGAAATCTGGACTTGTAAGTTAGAAACCGCCAATCCGCCTTGAGCAAGCGTGGTGATTAATGCTCTAACCTTCTCCGTATGAAAAAAGGCTTTTGCTCAGCAGTGGGCACTTATAGTATGATGATGATGATGATGAATCATGTCTACCAGTTCATAGCTATTTTTCTACCATATTGCAAAACAGTCCTGCATCAACCAGGGATTGTCCTTGGGTGCACTTTTATAGTGCATACAGGGATAATGGCGGCTGATGTCTTAATAAGAGGTGTCTTAATAATCATAGAAAATACATATAACTCGGAAAAAGGCACATTGGTACTTGCCAGATTTCGAACCCACACCCTCATGCATGAGAAACGAGTTCCTTAACCTCCGGGCCACCACGACCATCCACCACCACCAGATATATTACTATGGAAATACTATGGCCCCTGCCCCTGATCAATATTGATACATACGGATAAATAGGAAAAAAAATATTTTTAATATTAATTGTAAAATTACCTCTAAAGCCATTAAGATGGCGTGGCTTGCTTCATCAGACAACCAGACAGTCTCTTCGGCATCAGTATTAGTCTGAAAAATAAAACAACAATAAATACCTATCTGTTTTTAGGGTTCCATAGTCAACCCATAGGAACCCTTAGGGTCCCGCCATGGTTGTCTATCAGTTTGTCGGTCCGTCCGCAGATAATCTTGAGTGTGTCAGACTCTTAATGACTAAAAACCCCCCCGTTCCTTCTCCTGCTCTAGGCCGAGGTCGCGGTGCCTCATTCCTATTGCCAAGCAACCCCGGCTGAACATCAGCCCTATAGGGCCCCGTCTGTGGTGGTCTATTGGGTCTTGGAGCTTTGCTCTTTCTCAAACTATCAGAACGGCAATTAACATCAACTAGCAGTCGAAAAGCACGACGGACGGCGCTGATTGCTAACCATCAGGTAATCCTACTGCTCGTTTGCCGACCTATTACATAAATCCAAACTAATTATTATAAATGCGAATGTAACTCTGCTTGTCTATCTGTCCTTTCTTCACACCTACACTAATGAACCGATTTCTGTGAAATTCGGTAGGTACAGACATAGTTTGGAACTCGAGAAAGGACATACTTAGGATAGTTTTTATACCAAAAATCTGCAAGAAGTCACTATTCCACGCGAACGGTAAAAGCTAATCTATACTATTATTAAAATTTGTAAGTTTGTATGTTTCTAAGTTTGTAAGTTTGTATGTAGGGGGTAATCTTTGGAACCGCTGGTCGGATTACCAAAATTCTTTCACTGATAGATAGCTACAATGTTCCTGAGTGCTATAGGCTATAAAATATCACGCTACGATCTGTAGGAACCGAGAAGCGGGTGAAACCGCGCGCGAGTAGCTAGTAAAATATATATTTATACTCACAGACATCATTCTAAGGAAACTAAATATATCTTCGTAAGGAAAAGAAGACAATATGATCCCTTCTGCCTCTGTAGTCAGGTGATTCTGGATGTTCTCAGGTAAAACACCTTTACCCCAAAATAAAGCAACTTCTGTAAAATTCTGAAAATCGAAAACACTGATTTTTAGTCATGTCATATATAGTTTTTGAGGAAGGACAATCCTCGTCGAGTTGTGGGAGAGCCATGCTTCGGCACGAATGGGTCGGCTCGACCGGAGTCATACCACGGCCTCACAGAAAACCGATGTGAAACAACCACAGCGTTGTGTTTCGCCGTGTGAGTGAGGACCGAAGGCCCAATCCTTCCCCAATCCCTAAATCTTCAAATCCCTATTCCCAAAATTCAGCAACGCACTCGTAACTCATCTATTACGGGTGCCCATGGGCGGCGCTGATTGCTTACCATCAGGTAATCCGTCTGCTCGTTCGCGGACCTAGCACATGAAAAAAGTTTGCGAGATCATTCCCCATCTTCCCATCCCTTCCCAATCCTTAAATATTGGGAAACCTCACCCCCAAAATGCTGGCTAGCAGCTGGTATGCAATCGTAACTCCTTTGGTATTGCGAGTGTCGATGGGCGGCGCCGATAGCTTACCATCAGGCTTACCATCGTCTTTTTAATCAAAGATTCCTGGCTCCATGGATAACGGAGTAGATTTTTTTCTTATTTTAAAAAGAACGTTGCCCCACACTAGGATATTCTCCCGTGTTGTGGTTGCGTTTACAAACATACAATTTTACATACACATCACACCCAGACCCGGAACAACAATTTGTGGATCACATCAGCGATGTCCCTAAGCTCAGTAACCGAAACTTCAGATATCGGATATAAAAAAAATATCCGTGATCGTAAACCAATCCGAAATAAAAGTTTGAGATAATAGCGGATAGGGGCGCAGCCTAATTGAGACACGTTATGTACGTTTGTACTTTACTTTTGGAATTCCTTTAAAATTTTAATATCCTTAACCCAAATTATCCGTACTAACGGATAATTTAAGTGTGGGACGAATGGGTCGGCTCGACCGGAGTGATAGATACCACGGCCTCACAGAATATCCCCTATCCCTTCGCGATCCTTACATCCGCAACCCTTATCCCCAAAAGGCCGGCAACGCACTCGTAACTCCTTTGGTGTTGCGGGCGTCCATGGGCGGCGCTGATTGCGTACCATCAGGTAATCCGTCTGCTCGTTTGCCGATTTGCACCATTTAAAAAAACCGATATAATTTAATATTGAAGACATGGGAGTTAGTGATAGCGTGAAAGTTGACAGGACAGAATGGAAGAAAAAAACATATTGCGCCGGCCCCAAATAAAACGGGACAAGGGCAGGAAGATGATGATGATGATCCGTAACCGTGTCCAGTATAATAATCATGTCTACATTCGTATCCAATTCGTATCCGAAATTTCATATCCATAACATCCCTTTTTTTTCAGGGGAAAATCATCAAATGACGACTTCAGCCCAGGGTTAGGCGAGTCTCGAGAGCCAGACGCTAACTGACTAAAAACCCCCGCGTTCCTTCTCCTGCTTTGGGCCGGGGCCGCGGTGACTCATTGCGCTTAACCCGCAACCCCGGCTGATCCATAACATCCCTGGATCACACAAAGAGTTGTTCGGTGCGGGAATGGAAACTGCGACAAGTTGCGTGGCAGCCAGTTGCCCAGCCACCGCGCCAAATTTACCGCGCCCACTAAATTAATTATTATGTTTTCGGCTTACTTACATAATAATTTGACGAGATATTCGACTCATTTTAGCACGTTTCACACGCGACTCGGCGACTGTCGCGCTGCTACTACAGTCGCCGCGTCGCGTGTCGCGGAATGCTGCTCATGAATATGGGCCTCTAGCATGGCTTGAAACTAGTCGAGTATCTCGTCAAATTATTACGTGAGTAAGCCGAAAACATAATAATTAATTTAGAATGTCTCATCATCATCATCATCTGCTAAGTGTGGGAGAGCCATGCTTTGGCACGAATGGGTCGGCTCGACCGGAGTGATACCACAGCCTTACAGAAAACCGGCGTGAAACAACCACAGCATTGTGTTTCGCCGTGTGAGTGAGGTTACCGGAGGCCCAATCCTTCCCCTTCCCGGACCCTTCCCCAATCCCTAAATCTCCAAATCCCTAATCCCTAAAAGGTCGACAACGCACTCTTAACTCCTCCGTTGCGGGTGTCCATGGGCGGCGCTGATTGCTTACCATCAGGTAATCCGTCTGCTCGTTTGTCGACCTATAACATAAAAAAAAGAAAACCGGCGTGAAACAATCTTTAAATCTCCTTTATCCTAAGCCTAATCCCTAAAAGGTCGGCAACGCACTCGTGACTCCTCCGTTGCGGGTGTCCATGGGCGGCGTTGATTGCTTACCATCAGGTAATCCGTCTGCTCGTTTGCCGACTTATTACATTAAAAAAAAAACATCATCATCAGCCTGTTGTCGTCCACTGCTGGACATAGGCCTCCCCAATTGCACGCCACTGAGCTCGATGTTCAGCTCTTCTCATCCAACCCCTGCCAGCCACCCTGCGGATGTCGTCAGTCCAGCTAGCTGGAGGGCGCCCTACATAAATGTCTCACGAAAGTTATAATAAAAATACACAGTACTTACTATTACTGAGTCAATCGCGGCGATCTCACGTCTTCGTATGAGGCAATAGGAAAAGAAAACAGGATTATATGGTATGTCTGACCCACGTAGGTTGAGAGTATCTGAAATAGGTACGATTATTTACATTTAGGGCTGACTTTTAAATAGTCAGATAAATGTTATCTGAAGAATAAAATTGTTGCTGTCACTGTCTTATGCAAACATTCTATTTGGATATTATTTATATACTAGCTTTTGCCCGCGACTTCGTTCGCGTGGATTTCAGGTTCGTCCCGTCTAGTCTAGTAATAAGTAAGAAATACGGTAACTAAGCACTGCAGAGCCCTAATCATAGGTCTATAGGTAGCTACTGCAGTATGCTCCTGTAAACTACATTTAACGATCTTTTTCCTTCAGCATAAACATGCAGATTCTTCGCTTTGGAAACGTAAGCGCAAAAAATGTGTTTTTTACGACCTCACATTAGAAACCTCAAAAATTGTAGCCTATGTGTTATTCTGATGTATAAGCTATATTGTGGTAAAGTTTCATTCAAATCCATTCAGTAGTTTTTATGTGAATGAGTAACAAACATCCATACTTACAAACTTTCGCCTTTATAATAGTAGTAGGATGTATATATATATATATCCTACATGTATTTTTTTATTGAAAAGAGTTGTTCCGTGCGTGAATTGAACCCGCGACACGTTGCGCGGCAGCCAGTTGCCCAGCCACCGCGCCAACCGTGCAGTCATACTACCTATATATGTATGTATATATAGACTTACATGCAATATCATCCAATGCAGTTAGAAGAAGCGCGGTGGCGCCTCTTTCTTCCATTTGCGAAACTAGGCCTAAAATCTTAGTACTCGCGAGTTCTCCTGAAATAATAATAATAGTAACGGTACATTATTTTTTTATGTAATAGGTCGGCAAACGAGCGGACGGATTACCTGATGGTAAGCAATCAGCGCCGCCCATGGACACCCGCAAAGGAGGAGGTACGAGTACGTAGCCGACCTTTTAGGGATTAGGGTTTTGGAGATTTTTTTATGGAATAGGAGCAGACGGATCACCTGATGGTAAGTGATCGGCGCCGCCCATGGACACCTGCAACACCAGAGGAGTCACAGGTGCGTTGCCGGCCTTTTAAGAAGGAGTACACTCGTTTCTTGAAGGTTTGAAGGTCGAGATTTAGGGATTGGGGAGGGATCTGATGAGGGGAAGGATTGGGCCTCCGGTAACCTCACTCTTTCAGCGAAACATAACGCTGTGGTTGTTTCACGCCGGTTTTCTGTGAGGCCGTGGTATCACTCCGGTCGAGCCGACCCATTCGTGCCGAAGCATGGCTCTCACACATATAACGACTTGCTTACGTCAATTACTGCTGCTGCTCTATTAGTCTCTAGTAGTTTTTACTTTAACAATACGTCGTTACGATGGGCACACTGCTCATGAATAAGAGTCCCGTTATGAATTGAAACTAGTTGAGCTTTTCTCAAATAATTCACGAGAGATAGTTTTCATTTTTTATTTATATTAATTTAAAAAAAACGTTGCCCCACACTAGGATTTTCTCCTTTGTCGTGGCGGGTGCGTTTATAAATATACAATTTCACATCCACATGACACCCAGGCCCGGAACAACAATTTGTGTTGTTCCATGCGGGAATCGAACCCGAGACAAGTCGCACGGCAGCCAGTTGCCCAGCCACCGCACCAACCGTGCTTTATTTTCAATAAATTTTATATCTCGCTATAGTTTACAGTAACTCTCTCTGCTTACATTTATGACGAGCTGGATTACCTGATGGTAAGCAATCGGCGTTGCCCATGGACAATCACAACACCAGAAGAATTACCAGAGCACTATCGCGTTTTAGAGATTTGAGGATTGAGATTGTAGACTTGACTCCAATCTCACTTACACGGCGAAGAACAACACAAGCGTTGGTTCACGCCGGCTTTTTAGAAGGCGTGGTATCACTCCAGTCGAGCCAAGAGAAGTATTATATAGGATAAAAATGTACTCACCCGTAAATTCTAAAGAGAGAGGTATAAGTGGATTGTTGGACCTCTCTGGAGGGCCATCATCCAGCTGCCTCCGAGCTTCATCTACCAAGTTGTCGTAGAAAGCAAGTAATCGTACATTGACAGCCTCTAACGCTGACTGCAAAGAAAAAATATAAATTAGCTAATGTGGTTTTAAAAATATATACCTACCAATATTTTGTCTGTTAATGTACGATATTTTTGTGGTTTGAGCGTAAAAATAATAATAAATATTTAAGCTTCCCCCCCCCTGTTCCTTCTCCTGCTCTGGGCCGAGGCCGCGGTGACTTATTGCGCGTACCCCGCAACCCCGGCTGAACATCAGCCCTATAGGGCCCCGTCTGTGGTGGTCTATTGGATCTTTGAGGCGCGCGCGGAACGCTACGCGCTGTACGCTCGGGCCTGGTTCTGGTCGGGCGGCGAGTTCCTCTTACTCGCCGACCGCAGACCCGCGCTTACGGTGGCCGGCGATCCCCGACGCCCTGGATGTTGCCTGTTGCGGCGGCTGAGGCGTGAGAAGGCGGATTGCTCCCTCACGCAGTTCGCCTCCCTCTTTGCGAGCATAACTGCTTCACAGGAGGAGACGGCGACCCAGTTCCTCTCGCTCCGCACCATGGCCTCGACTAAGGCCGGGCGCGAGAGGTCGCCGCATCCATAGAAACGCTAATACTCACTTCAAGAGTTCTCCATGCACTCCGAGTGTAGGTGGTGGGGTCCACTGCAACCACTGAATTTGGTGCCATGTTGCTGACAAGCCACTGCTGTAGGGATTCATCAACTCCTACAACGAAGGATAAAAATCGATGAATAAAAAAAAACTACGTTTAAAAAACAAGTTTCAAATAATTAAAATAGATATTTTAATACCACACTTACGTACGCAAAGCTAATACTTTTAATATTAATAATAAAACACTATCAATTCTATGTGCTACCCATTCATAGGTTTGAAGTCGGTGCCAAGCCTAATACATAATATAATAAGCATGATACATGAGTGCCTAAACTCGCCGGGTGCGTGTGAATTTATTTGATAGGATTTAAGAAATTTAATACCGATTTTCTAACTAGATGGCGTTAGCGTAGAATCAGAAGTGTATATGGTTTCGTTACCGGCGAAATTATATATAGCTTAGAAAGATATTTGGGTGAATTATGAATACTGAAAGTGTTCTCGTACTTTGGTTGTTAAAGTAGTAGTAGGTAGCTTCGTTCTTGGTTGGGAAATTTCGTCTTTTAGCGGTTAAACAGTCTTAATTCTCATTTAGATTTATTCTGTTTAGGGCTTGGCACCGACTTCAAACCTATGAATAGGTAGACAGATTCATACTGACTAATAACCATCCCGGTCCTTCTCCTGCTCCAAGTCGCCGCCAAGGTGGAAGCCAAGAAGGTATACTAACCCTGCTTCATCAACCACCAGAGGTTCCCGTCGACTTCCTCTTCAAACTGTGTCCAATATCTCGCGTCAGTCCAGACCAGTGCCAAATTGGCAGTCACCAGCGCTGTTCCTGAGGAACCACGGAGACCAGACAGCCATTCCCTCCTGGCATCGGCCGGAGATATGTATTGGGACTAAAGAAAATAAATATGTTTATTTTATCGACTTCATCATCAGCCGGTAGACGTCCACTGCTGGACAAAGGCCTCCCCCTTAGCTCTCCACGTCGAACGACAAGTTGCCACCTGCATTCATTGGCTCCCCGCGACTCTGACGATGTCGTCGGTCCACCTAGAGGGAGGCCTGCCCACACTACGTTTTCTGGTCTTTAATCGCCACTCTAGGACTTTTCGGGCCCATCGACCGTCCGTCTTTCGAGCGACGTGGCCTGCCGATTACCACTGTAGCCTGCAGATTTTACGAGCTATGTCGGTGACTTTGGTTCTTTGACGAATTTCCACATTTCGGATTTTGTCGCGCAAAGAGACCCCGAGCATAGCCCGCTCCATCGCGCGCTGAGCGACGCTGAGTTTAGCAAGAAGGCCAGAAGTTAAGGACCACGTCTCAGTACCATACGTCATCACCGGCAACACACACTGGTTAAACATCCTGGTCTTCAGGCACTGTGGGATTTTCGATGAGAAGACATCGTGTAACTTCCCGAACTTTATCGACTTATGTATATGAATTCAACTGTTAAGAAATTTTTTACTTGTACTAGCTACTCTCGCGCGGTTTCACCCGCTGCTCCTACAGATCGTAGCGTGATGTTTTATAGCCTAAAGCCTTCCTCAATTAATAATCTATTCAGCAAAAAAAAAATTTTCTATGTCGGCAAACGAGCTGACGGATTACCTGATGGTAAGCAATTAGCGCTGTCCATGGACAAGGACACCCGCAACGGAGGAGTTACGAGTGCGTTGCCGACCTTTTAGGGATTAGGGATTTGGAGATTTAGGGATTGAGAAAGGATTAGGGGAGGGGAAGGATTGGCCCTTCGTTAACCTCACTGACACAGCGAAACACAACGCTGTGGTTGTTTCACGCCGGTTTTCTGTGAGGCCGTGGTATCACTCCGGTCGGGCCAACCCATTCGTGCCGAAGCATGGCTCTCCGACACTTAATTATTCGTACTAGTAGTTCCCGAGCTTAGTGCGTTCAATCCCTAAAAGGTCGGCAACGCATTCGTAACTCCTCTGGTCTTACGGGTGTTCATTGGGCGACGTCAATTGCTTACCATCAGGTAATCCGCCTGCTATTGTACTTACATTATGAGCATCAGCAGTTGGTACTATGTAGGCGTCAACTCCCTTCGATTTCATGACTTCACGCACAGCGCTCAGTCGGCTGGCTGCAGTCACGGCACTCATCTTGGTGCCTGGAACACCGCTTACTGGAAACGTATTAAGTTTAAGGGTACAATCATCGAATGACTTCTCCCTCCCAGGGTCGGACGTGGAGGGAGTGAGACAAACTCTTACTGACTAAAAACGCCCCCGTTCCTTCTCCCGCTCTGGGACGTGGGGTAGGTAGGATAGGGTAGGGAGCGAATCCGAAGCTTTGGGGTCACGGGTGCATAGAGGGGGGACTCTAGGTGCTCATTCAGTGGTCCCAGGGAAGGCGGTGGTACAGTGGTCACGTACCGCCGTACACAGCGAGGCTCGTACTCGAGGGATGTGCCGTCACAAGCGTCTCACCGTGGGGGTTCAGGAGCAGGTCTCTTGTAGAGGACCCGGTGCCCCTTACGGGTGATGAGGGTGGCCACCGGGGTGGTTTTAGTGAGGTAAAAATCCCACACTCCCTAGTCTTTCTCCCCAAAAAGCTCTTTTGAAGGTTTCCCCCCGTTACCAAAAAAAAAAAGGTAGGGTAGGTAGGGCAGGGTAGGAGTAGGTAGGTAGACCAATGACGGAAACGAAGCCGCTGGCGAAATCTAGTGATTGATAGAAATATTACTGCAAAGTTAGCTTAGTCGAAATCATTAAAAAACGTCTATTGAGTTATTGGGAAAAATTGTAGTTCGAGAAGAATTAAGAAATAATCGTTTCATACCATATGCTGGTGCGTCGGGCTCGGCAGAGTTGTAGTAAGGAATGTGACTCCATACTGCGTTGACTGACAATCTGAAAGTCAAAACAAAGCGATTACGATCAGTTTATTTTTTCTTGTGAGAAATGACTTTTCTCGTGCAGGGGCGGGCGGAGGGAGCGTCAGACTCTTACTGAGTAAAAACGCCCCCGTTCCTTCTGCTCTGGGCCGAGCATTGCGCTTGCCCCGCAACCCCGGCTGAACATCAGCCTTGTAGGGCTCCGTCTGTAGTGTTCATTCTGGTCGGGCAGCAAGCTACACTTACTCGCCGTCCACAGACCCGTGCTTACGGGGGCCGGAGATCATTTACGGGGCGTGAGGAGGATAGTTCCCTCACGCGCTCCGCCTCTTCCTTTGCGAGCGTCACTGCTTTGAAGAAAGAGGAGACGGCTTCCCAGTTCCTCTCACAACGAACCGTGGCCTCGACTAAGGACGAGCGCGAGAGGTCGTCGCCGCCGATCATTTCCCAGAGGACACGGCGGTACTCAGCCCAAGCAGGGCATACCGCCACCGTTTGCTCCACAGTGTCCTCTAGGTGGTCCTCACAATGACCATACATGAGCGTTTAGATAGCTACAATGTTCCTGAGTGCTATAGGCTATAAAACATCACGCTACGATTAAATGGAGCCGAGCAGCGAGTGAAAAAGCGCGGGTGTAGCTAGTTAAAAAAATTAATGACAGAGCGGTAAGTGACTTTATTTTATACTTGACTAGGCCCTAGCTTCGGCCGTTTGCAATGCTGATACCAAATTACTCCACTATTTAATAGATGTTATACATATAAATCTTCCTATTCAATCACTCTATCTATTAAAAAACACTGAACCAAAATCCGTTGCGTAGTTTTAAAGATTTAAGCGTACATAGGGATATAGGGACAGAGAAAGCGACTTTGTTTTATACTATGTAGTGATAATTGTAGAATTTGGATATTAATTTTATTATAAGTAAGTACTTACATGAGAAATAAAGAATAAATCCAACTTCGTACGACGGCCATGATAGTAACAATAATTCTGATAAAACATATTATTTATCAAAACGTGTTTTATTATAGCGTTTATCAATACAAATACTATTTATCATTTTTATTTGATAAAATAATTGATTAAGATATAATTTGTATTATTGGATTATGTGAGTCAATATTAAATTGGTTGATAATTGCCGGATTTGACAATGAATTTTAGAAAATCATGCTTTCACAGAAATTAGGTACCGAAGGCAGATCCGGAAGACCGCCGCAGTATGCGACACTCCCGGCCGTCGGAGATGATCTTGGACCACCGTGAGCGCAGCTCTGTTGACGGCGAGTAGGGTAGGGTAGCTCGTCGCCCGAGCAGAACCAGACCCTAGCGTATAGCGTTCCAATAGACCACCACATCATCATCATCATCATCATCAGCCTATAAGTGCCCACTGCTGTGCAAAGGCCTCTTCTCATACGGAGAACGTTAGAGCATTAATCACCACGTTTGCTCAATGCGGGTTGGCGATTTCAAACTTATAATTACAAATTATAAGTCCAGGTTTCCTCACGATGTTTTCCTTCACCGTATGTCAGTGGTGTCCAAATAATCATAGAAAGTACGTATAACTCGGAAAAAGTCATATTGGGCCAGGGTTTCGAAACTACAACCTCATGCTTGAGAAGCGGGTTCCTTAACCTCCGGCCCACCATGAACAAAGACCATAGACCACCACAGTTGGGGGCCAACAGGGCTGACGTTAAGCAGCGGTCGCGGGTCCTGCGCAGTAAGTTGTCGCGGCCTCGATCTGGTACAGGAGAAGGAACGGAGTAGGTTTTTAGTCAGTAAGAATATGACACTCCCTATCGTCATATCCTAGGTAAGAGAAGTCGTTTATTATCACTCTTAAAAAAGACCCAGGAGAAGTGAATGCGGTAGTTTTCAGCCAGTCGGATTATGAATCTGATAAGTCTCTCTTACATCCCACCCCGGAAGAATTAAATGGATGATCTTCCCTCCTAAAAAGGAAAGTTTTAGCTGCAATGGGCCGACTCGAGCGTACCAACTTAGTGTGGGAGAGCCATGTTTCACATTCATGTCATGACACGAATAGGTCGGCTCGACCGGAGTGATACCACGGCGTCACAGAAAACCGGCGTGGAACAACAACAATGTTGTGTTTTGCCGTATGAGTGACTTTACTGGAGGCCCAATCCCTAAATCTCCAAAACCCTAATACCTAAAAGGTCGGCAACGCACTCGTAACTCCTCCGTTGCGGGTGTCCATGAGCGGCGATGCTTGCTTACCATCAGGTAATCCGTCTGCTCGTTGGCCGACCGATTGCATAAACATTTTTTTTAGAAATAAATGTAGTTAATAATCAGTGCACAGTTGACGCGGTGGCTGGGCAACTGGCTGCCACGCAACGTGACGCCGTTTCCATTCCTGCAAGGAAAAACTCTTAAGTGATCCACAAATTGTTGTTCCGGGTCTGTGTGTGATGTATATCTGAAATTGTACGTTTGAAAACGCACCCAGACGACATCGGAGAAAATCCTAGTGTTGGGCAAAGTTCAAATGTAATCAATCATAGATAACTAAAGTAGTCGAAGGTTCAATAATAAAATTATAAGGCGATATGCGATCAATAAACGTTTTTTTATCATCTTTTCCGTCATCGTACCACCAGGCGATGCAAAGAGGGAGGCGGCCCGCGTGAGGGAGCAATCCTCCTCCTCACGCCCCAGCCGCCGCAACAGGCGACACTACGGGCGTCGGGGATCAAGGGACGATCTCCGGCCACCGTAGGCGCGAGTCTGCAATCGGCGAGTTAGGGTAGCTCGCCGCCCGACCAGAACCAGACCCGAGCGTACGGCGTGTAGCGTTCCGCGCGCGCGTCAAAGAGCCAATAGACCACAACAGACAGGGCCCTATAGGGCTGATGTTCAGCCGGGGTTGCGAGGTAAGCGCAATGAGGCACCGCGACCTCGGCCCAGAGCAGGAGAAGGAACAGGGGTGGTTTTAGTCAGTAAGCAGTAGCCCTGAGCGGGAGAAGACATTTGATGATTTTACCCTTACAAAAAAAGCGAATTCAAACGAAGAACGAATTCATTTGATGATTTTCCCCTCACAAAAAAAGCGAATTCGAACGATCATTTCCTCAGATTGGCTTTTTTGACTCCGTTCTTACTCCTGCACCAGGCCGATGCCGCGATACGTAATTGCGCTTACCCTGCAACCCCGGCTAAACATCAGCTGTAGTGGTCTTTTGGCTACTGCAGGAGCGCGTAGAACGCTATACCTACGCTGTAGGAAGTAGTGGAATTCTTTCTTTTCCCAGATTCTGTGTTCCTCAAAGGGTATCTGTGTGTCTTCAAGGTCCGAGCGTAAAGGTTGGTAATAGGTAGGTGTGCTCCATCGAAGGTCGCATCATCGCTTACGACCAGGCGTGATAGAGGCCAAGCACCAGTATATCCTTAGCTTAATTTCATCGTCTTCTCTGTCCCTATATCCCTAGGTACGCTTAAAGCTTTAAAACTACGCAACGGATTTCGATTTTGCTTTTTTTAACACACAGTGATTACGATTGGTGCGTTTGACTGCACGGTTGGTGCGGTGGCTGGGCAACTGGCTGTCGTGCAACGTGTCGCGGGTTCGATTCCCGCACGGAACAACTCTTTGTGTGATCCACAAATTGTTGTTCCGGGTCTGGGTGTCATGTGTATGTGAAATTGTATGTTTGTAACAGCACCCACGACACAGGAGAAAATCCTAATGTGGGGACATGTTTTTTTAAAACGAAACAAAAAAACGATGCCTTTTTTAAGAGACACATAAAATAGTGAAGGAATTTAGTATCAGCATTGCACACGTGCAAAGACGGGTCGGATCGCTAGTCTATACTTCTATACTAATATTATAAAGAGGTAAAATTTGTAAGTTTGTATGTAGGGGGTAATCTTTGGAACCGCTGTTCGGATTGCCAAATTTCTTTCACTGATAGATAGCTACAATGTTCCTGTGTGCTATAGGTTATAAAACTTCACGCTACGATTAAATTGAGCCGAGCAGCGGGTTAAACCACGTGAGAGTAGCTAGTAGTATTTATGTATGTTATTACCAGATTTGCCACTCGAACCCACACAAAGTCACCAAACTAGCTAAGAAACCCTGAAAAGAATATTCACACAAACATAAAAAATAAAATAAGTATAACTTTTATAGGAATCCTATTTTATTTACATAAACAATAATAACACATGTATACTAGATTTATTAAAACTGACGACTTAGGGCTGATTTTTCAATAGTCAGATAAATGTTATCTGAGGAATAAAATTATTGCTGTCACTGTCTTATGCAAACATTCTGACGCGACAGCATCACAATTATTGCCCCGGTAACTTTTATCTAACCATTGAAAAATCAGCCCTTATTCACGTGAATTATTTGAGAAACATTTATATAGAAGCATTCTTAAAGATTGTGAGTACGCATATGTGAAAACCATGTCCGAGACGACAAAGGATAAAATTTAATGATAGATCCCATCATTAGTTTTTTTTACATTTTGTCTTGTTCTCACGTAAAGGTACAATAATGTATACTAAATGTTATATTAGGGAAATTGAAAAAAAAAAAAAATTTTAAAAGAGTAACGATGGAGTTTCTTTCTCGTTCTTTTCCATTCGAATCTACAATTTGGTACGAGCACCTAGCTTCACTGACGAACAGACTGACAGACTGCTATTCTATTTTGACGTTTCAAAAGTACCTATTTACGGTTTAGTTGGAATAAATGATTTTGACTTTGAAAAGCTCTACTAGTTTCGAATCACCACGAGAGTCTTATTCATGAGCAGCGTACGCGGCGACGTATGGAGCAGACCAACTAATTTTAAATCATACCGTTCCTCTATAGCTTAAAACTTGTAGAGGTTTTCTGAGTTAATTCACGTTGGTAAGTCGTTAATTTTAATCAATTTAAAAATATATACAATATAAACACATTTTTAACTGTAGAGGAACTTCAATTATATACACATAAACTTACATTAGGTATAAACATATTTCCATTAAAAAAAGAACACCATAAAAATACATTTTTATTACTAAAAAATTCCACATAAAACAAAATGATAAAGTTTTCTTCGATTATAGTAAGGCCTTTGACAATAATATTTTCGTTACACATACAAAATTCACTAAGGGTCGATTCTCATTTAAGGGAAGAATCTTCGCGTATCATCGGTCGCCATAACAGACCGGTATATAATAAAATATTAAATCTTTCAAACCAAGAGAGATGGGAGAGCCAAGCTTCGTGACGAGTGGCTCGACTGAACTGATACTACGGCCTCACAGAAAACGCGCGTGGACCAACCACAGCGTTGTGTTTCGCCGTATGAGGTTACCGGAGGCCCCTTCCGTCCCCCTTACCCCATCCCTTCCCAATCCTTAAATATTCGAAATGCACTCGTAACTCATTTGGTGTTGAAAGTTGAAAATCGGTGAATTAGTTTTTAGTTAAAAGTTTTGTTAAAATTTTTGTATTAAAAGAAAACTTCTTCCTACTCTACCTACCCTTTTTTAGTGTATGGGGAAGTTCTTATCAACTTTGTCAACCCAAACATGCAGTTCACCTACCATATCTTTTCACTTTACGCAGTTGCGTGGTCCTTTTCAATCGGTGTTCCAAAGGGAGCTTATTTAGGACCAATTTGGCGACGACTTGAGACTCAACCACGGAGCTAATTAATTTAGTAATATATATTTAAGAAACTTATTTCGATTTAATAATGAGCACCAATTGTCTTTTAACTTAAAAATATATTCCGTGACCATGGCAAGGCCTTTGATAATAATAATTCCGTTATAGATACAAATTTTACTTAAAATTAAACATCTCACTCCTCAGTCTACTTTGTTTTAGTAAACGGGGAAGTTCTTATCGACTTTATCAGCCCATGCATGTAGTTCGCCGGCAATATCCTTCATTCTTGCCCGGTGTGCCGCAGGGAGCTTATTTAGGACCAATTTGGTGACGACTTGAGAGTCAACCACGGAGCTAACTAGTTTCGCAAGAAGGAAATAATAAAAACTATTTATTTTGCGCTGAACACACATGAGCTTAAGAACTACAACAAAACATTTATATAGAAAACGAAGGAAATCAGGAAAACATCACTTAGTAATAAAATTAAATATTTATAAACTTACATTAGCTATAAACTTATTTCGATTTTATAATGAGCACCAATTGTATTTCAACTTAAAATATATTCCGTGACCATAGCAAGGCCTTTGATAATAATAATTCTGCTATAGGTACATATTTCACTTAAAATTAAACATCTCACGGCTCAGTCTACCCTGGTTTAGTAAACAGGGAAGTTTTTATCGACTTTCTCAGCCCAAGCATGGAGTCCGCCGGCCATATCCTTCACTTTTGACTGGTGTACCACAGGGAGCTTATCTAGGACCAATTTTGCAGCGACTTGGGAATCGTTGCCACGACGACAGATGAATATTACTGAAAAGATAACATGATCAAGTCAAGATCAAAATACTATTAACATTACAGACGCGAAAGTTTTAAACTATGTGTGGATTAGGATGATGATGATTTCACGTAAAAACTACTGAATTGATTTGAATGAAATTTGGTGCAGAGATTGTTTATAATCTGGAATGACACATAGAGTAGGGTTTACCATGGCAACAGACGAAGACGCTGGCATAAGCTAGAATAATTATTATTTTCGAAACAGTTGTTTTTTTACTTATTAGTTTATAGAGAATTTCGAAAATATTCGAGTCGGGGGTCGAACCTGGAATCTTATTCTCATCTGTTATTAACCCCTTGCTAATTTAAGACAACAAACACACTCTGATGAGTAGAGACTTGATTCCTTCTACATCAATTGAGGTATCAAGGCTTCGATTCCCGTTTGTAACATTTCTTTCAACATCAACTGCTGTATTGCCAAATATGAAGTCTTTTAATCGGTTATACCACAGCCACTGGGTTTAAGCAGGGTTAAAAAACTAATAGGTTAGGTTACACCATTAATATTTATTTTAAAAAACTCACCAGGTGTCTGACTCTCTTCGACCTGTCCCACGAGCTTATCCAAATTAGACCCTCGTATACTATCTATGGGCCAATTCTTAGTCCCGAATATATGGCACATCTCAAACTCAGGTCCAGCCCTAACGTCGACTATTAAAGGCATTTCCATCTTCATTAATTCCGAAACTTCAGTCGCTGTAATTCTATTTTCTTCAGGAAGAATTTTCAGGGATAAATCCTAAAAAGAAAAAAAAATGTTTTTTTAAAAAACGCTACGAAAATCGATTTTATTTTCGCCTGTGTCGTAGGTGCGTTTACAAACATACGACTTCACATATGTACACTTTTTTTTGTTAAACATCAAATGATTTTGCTTCGAGCAAAAATGTATCGTTGTGTGATCCATCACATGAAAAGTTGTTCCGTGCGAGAATCTCATGGTTGCAGACAAACTGGGCCAACCAAACAGCTATGACACAAACAATTAACCAACTGTAAAGTTGAGTCCCGATGTGACTTGAAACTAGTAGAGCTGTAGCGACATCTATCGCACACACGCAGTATCACATAAATGGAGAAATAATTATCAACAGATGGCGTAACACACAATAATCAACAGATGGCGTAACAGGTTCTACATCGCGCAAGTGAAGTTTACGCGCTAATAAGCACAATAGAAAGATCCCAACAACAACAGTCGGGCAGTAGCCCACCAGGTACGAACACCTCGCCTGGTCGGAGGATCCTCCCTTTTCAATGGAGGATGAGGAACTTTCCAACCTGTTTCTTTTTTTTTAATAAATCATTTATTATGGACCAAACATGTTTTACTTACACCCACCAAACTGCGTAATAGATTGTCGGCGGGATAAGTTCTCATACCTCTAAAGAGCTGTCTTGAAAAAGAACCACCGTTACTATGGTTAACTATGGCATCGATACCTAGATCCGTGCAGTTTCCCAGTTGTGACATTTGATCAAAGGGGCCATCATATAATTGCTTCCACCACAGAGGGGACCCTTTTTTTGTCAGGGAAAAATCATCAAATGGCTTCTCCCGCCCAGGGTTAGGCGAGAGATATTGTCAGACTCTTACTGACTAAAAACCCCCCCGTTCCTTCTCCTGCTCTGGGCCGAGGTCGCGGTGACTCATTGCGCTTACCCCGCAACCCCGGCTGAACATCAGCCCTATAGGGCCCCGTCTGTGGTGTTCCATTGGCTCTTTGAGGCGCGCGCGGAACGCTACGCGCCGTACGCTCGGGTCTGGTTCTGGTCGGGCGGCGAGCTACCCTTACTCGCCAACGCAGACCCGCGCTTACGGTGGCCGGAGATCGTCTCTCGATCCCCGACGCCCGGAATGTTGCCTTCTGTGGCGGCTGGGGCGCGAGGAAGATAGTTTCGTCACGCGCTCCGCCTCCTCCTTTGCGAGCATCTCTGCAAAGACGGGGCCCTACATAGCCGATGTTCAACTGGGGTTGAGGTTCAAACGCAATAATGTTCCGCGTCCTCGACCGGGAGGGGTTTTAAGTCAGTTAGTTTAGTCAGTAAGAGACGTCCACTCCACACAGGGCAGAAGAAGTTATTTGATGATTATCCCGCATAATAACTTCTTCCACGACTCAAGACTTACTTCTGTACTATACTCGGAATTTTAATTGGATTCCAGATTTGATTAATTTTATAAATTCTCACCGTCATCGCTATCGCTTTCACTGTTAGTTTCTGTAACATTTATTATGATTTGTGTCTGTGATATTTATTGTCAATTAACATATCTAGCTTACTCATTTTTTCCTCTTCTTTGACAACATGGGATACGCATTTAGACCATTCGGTAGCCGTAATTTTTTAAATGTCTTCCTTAAACTGATTCACTGATTGTTTATCGGTTTTTGTGTTCATCACTACACTGTTATATGTGGTATCAATATTTCACAAAATGACAGTAGCTAATGTCAAATCTGGAATCGAATTAACATTCTGACTATAAACGACGTTATAGACATGACATTTCAGGGATTAAGAATAAAATAAATTAGTTTATAAAAAGTATTGTTTATTTAGTATTTACTAATATATTTCAAATATAAAATACAATATAATATAATATTTAATATTAAAGCTAAATTATTTATTGTTCTTTTATATCTACACTAGCGGACCTTTCCCGAAAACTCCTACATATCAAATTTGAGCGAAATTCTTAGGGCCGTTTCCGAGATCACGTGCTTTTTCGAGAAATCAGTGCCATCTGCCGGGCTGATTTGCAAATCTAAACCATCCAGGGCGCCACTCAAAAGCATACAGATTTTTTTTTTAAATCGGAAAGGCCATTTAGGAGAAGTTCTATGACATACACACGTTACCGATTGCTTACCATCAGGTAATCCGTCTGCTCGTTAGCCGACTTATTCCGTTAGAATATCAAGTCCAATGCCCTTCCAAGTCAACGTTCCGATAAAAATCATCATCATTAAATGGATAATTAATTAAATTATGCTCCTTAACTAAATCGCAAACATCCCTATCATTTTTAGGCTTAAATATCCTCAAATTCTTAGCCAAAAGTACTTTTGAGAAGGTCTTCCTTGAGGTCGGTTTTATATTTTTCAACGAAACTTCTTTTACGTACATGCGATATAAATGAAATTTATTTTTAACATTCAAATCTATATATTTGACATTCGATTCTGAATTCAAACAAAGGTGACATTTCGAATCGATTATCGGTAACTTATCGATATAATCGACTAAATCTTGGCACTTAAATCGATTCTTTCTTGTTCTTTTTATCGGTTTCTTCGCCAACCAGCACCTGACCATGGCTTCTTTGATGCCTAGGGTGTTCAAAAACATTAGTCTGCAAACTTGAAGATTTTCAGAATTGAAATGTAAGAAGTAATCTTTGGATTGTTCTTTTCTACATTGCAAATTCTTTGAGGACACTCTTCTGCGTTTAATCGGCACAAAATCAATTAAAGAACGAACATAATTCTTCTTTTCTTCCCATTCAAGTTTCCAGAAACTCTGGAATATCTCCATTCTATCCGATTCCGTGAACTTCTTACAATGTCTTCTGCTGCTTCTAGAACAGAATTCGGATTTACAAGAAGGTCCTAATCTTCTTTCAGATTTTTTGACATCCTGTATCCATTTGTTCTTGTTTCCTTCTCTTTGGGTTCTGAAGCCAAAATAACTTTGACCAGTCATCCTTTTTCGTTTTTCTTGTATTCTGCTTTCTGTTCTCAATCTCGCTTCGTGTTTCTTCTGTGGAAGAAGAAATAAGAGCTTAATTATTATCGATATTTAAGCATGAATAGGCTGGCTCGGTACGGTATGTTGGCCCGAAGGTTAAGGCGCCCAATTCTTATGCATGAGGGTTCGAAACTTGGCAAGTACCAATGTGAATTTTTCCAAGTAATATGTACTTTCTATGATTATTAAGACACCACTGACAGACGGTGAAGGTAAACATCGTGAGGAAACCTGGACTTATAATTTCTAATTATAAGTTTGAAATCGCCTATCTGCCTTAATAAAGCGTGGTGATAAATGTTCAAACCTTCTCCGTGTGAGAAGAGGCCTTTGCTCAGCAGTAAGGCTGATGATATGATGTGATATATTGGACTTGACTGATATCACGGCCTTACAGAAAACTGGTATGAAACAACCCTTAAGTTTTGTGTAACCTTGCCAGCAAGTTAAGCAACTTTAAAAATATACCAATTAACACATTCAGTGCCCCCGACGCGTATGTGCGTACGCACATACGCACATACGCGTCGGGGGCACTGAATGTGTTAAAAAGAAAAAGTCAACACCGCGAATGTTGCCATAAGAAAAAAAAATACTGCGTAAGCCAATTATGAGCCAGTAATGTTGCCAGCAAGCTAAGCGACTTCAAAAATAAACATACTTATTAAAAAGAAAAAGTCAACACCGCGAATGTTGCCAGAAGAAAAAAATACTGAGTAAGCCAATTATGTACACAAAGAAAAAACAAAATTTGGAAAAAAAACTTACCTTATACATTCGCAGTTTTGAATTTTCTTTGATTTTTGTACACTTTTTTTAAATATAACTCATGCATTTACTTAAATAAGTAATAATTAGAAGAAATAAATATAAAGCTGAAGAATTTGTTTCTTTGAACGCGCTAATCTCTGAAACTACTGAACGATGGAGTTTCTTGCTCGTTCTTCTCCATTCTAATCTACAATTAGGAACGAGCACCTAGCTTCACTGACGAAATAGAATAGTAGTCTGTCAGTCTGTTCACTGACAGACTTCTATTCTATTTTGACGTTTCAAAGGTACATATTTATGGTTTAGTTGGGTAATTTAGACTTTTGACTTTTTTGACTGGTTCGAATTGAGCAATTCTCTTCGTATTGGATAGTCAATTTTATCGAAGAATAAAACGGGCTATAAAACATCACGCCACAGCTAATAGGCGCCGAGTAGCGAGTAAAACTACAGAGGAATAGCTAGTTATCTATACTAATATAATAAAGAGAAAAGTATCTGTCTGTTCGTCTGCATTGATTAGGCTCCTAAACTAACCACAAACAAGAGAAGTAAATATATTCCTACTAATATTATAAACGCGAGAGTTTGTAAGTACGGATGGATGTTTGTTACTCTTTAACGTAAACACTACTAAACGGATCTGAATGTAATTTGGCACAGAGATAGATTATAGTCTGTAAACAATTATAGGATTACTTTTTATTTCTTGGAACTTTTTTTTTTAGAGGAAAATCATTATATGACTTCTCCCGCCCAGGGTAAAGCGAGTGAGAGTGTCAGACTCTTACTGACTAAAAACACCCCGTTCCTTCTCCTGCTCTGGGCCGAGGTCGCGGTGCCTCATTGCGCTTACCCCGCAACCCCGGCTGAACATCAGCCCTATAGGGCCCCGTCTGTGGTGGTCTATTGGCTCTTTGAGGCGCGCGCGGAACGCTACGCGCCGTACGCTCGGGTACTTTGTGGTACTGCGAGCAAAACCGCTAGAGCCATAGTATGGCGTGAACCAACCACAGCGTTTTGTTTCGCCGTGTAAGTTAGGTTCGTTCCACTACCCAATCCTTAAACATCCGAATTCCTATGGCTGGCAACGCACTAGTAACTCCTTTGGCGTTGCGGATGTCCATGGGCAGCGCCGATTGCTTACCATCAGGTAATCCGTCTGCTCGTTTGTTGATTAATAATAATAATAGTATAGTATTACCTTATCATTGGCAGGAGCTGAGCAGTAAGCTTCATAGTCGACTAGTTGTGTCACGGTAGGAAGGTCAGAGCATGTTGCACAAGCAGGATTACGTTTGCGAAGACGAACTGAAAATATTATACGATAAAAAATAAATAGTGGTGTAGGGCCAGATATTAAGACTGCTTAGATTCTCATGCATGAGGGTTCGAAACCTGAGAAGTATCAATGTGACTTCTTCTAAGTGATATCTTTTTTTTTATGTAATAGGTCGGCAAACGAGCAGACGGATTACCTGATGGTAAGCAATCAGCGCCGCCCATGGACATTCGCAACGGAGGAGTTACGAGTGCGTTGCCGACCTTTTAGGGATTAGGGATTTGGAGATTAAGGGATTGGGGAAGCGGAAGTGTTGGGCCTCCGGTAACCTCACTCACACGGCGAAACACAACGCAGTGGTTATTTCACGCCGGTTTTCTGTGAGGCCGTGGTATCACTCCGGTCGAGCCGACCCATTCGTGCCGAAGCATGGCTCTCCCACACTTACAAGGCCCTCCCACACTTACATGGCTCTCCCACACTTCCAAGTTCACTTAGACACCACTGACATACGGTGAAGGAAAGAAACTTTGAAAATTTTTGTGTATAGAACCTCAAAAGTAAGTACAGTATCGCAAGTGGATTCTTTCAGACATTTAAGAGTACTGCTATATACAAAAATTCTTTTGCTTTTTGCTTTTTGTAGACGAATAATTAAAAACATCATATATATCATCCTGTGTGAGGGAAAGAAAAAAAAAATTACAAAGGAAGAAAGTGAAAGGCAGTTAGGTACAAGAAGAAAGAAAGGGAAAGAAGAGAAAGAGGTAAAGAAGACTTTTTTACTTCTTTTTCATTTTGTCTTCCGTTCCTCCTTCCTCCTTTCAAACGGAAAAGGATAGAAAAAATAGTAGATGGTAAACGAAGAAAGCTAAAGAAGGAAAAGAAAGAAAGAGTAATACAGAATAGAAGGAAAAGTAAGAAAGGGAAAGGAAGAAAAAGTTAAGTGTGGGAGAGCTATGCTTCGGTACGAATGGGTCGGCTAGACCGGAGTGATACCACGGCCTCACAGAAAACCGGCGTCAAACAACCACAGCGGCGTGTTTCGCCGTGTGAGTGAGGTTACCGGAGGCCCAATCCTTCCCTTCCCCCGATCCCTCCCCAATCCCTTAATCTCCAAAACCCTAATCCCTAAGAGGTCGGTAATGCACTCGTAACTCCTCCGTTGCGGGTGTCCATGGGCGGCGCTGATTGCTTACCATCAGGTAATCCGTCTGCTCGTTTGCCGATCCATTACATAAAAAAAAAATTGTTTCAACTACTTTACTCACCAGTTCTAGTGGTCATATCTTCAGCGTCGAATATTAACATCCTTTCAACCAGTAACTTATCTGGTGGCATGTCCAGAATTATTTTCAACGCCTCCATAGCTTGCAGAATACCTGAAGCAAAATAATAAGCATAGGTACAAAAAGGAAAAGAAAAATATTTAAAAAAACAACTAGTTAGTGAATTGAAGATTCAGATATTCGAGGAGGGGAAGGATTGGGCCTCCGGTAACCTCACTCAAACACATTATATAAATTATTAACAATTAATGTCGTGGTAGCCCGGAGGTCAAGGCGTCCGCTTTTCATGCACGACTTTTTCCGAGTTATATGTACTTTCTATGATTATTTAGACACCACTGTCATACGGTGAAGGTAAAGATCGTGAGGAAACCTTGACTTATAATTTCTAATTATAAGTTTGAAATCGCCAACCCGCATTGAGCAAGCGTGTTGATTAATGCTCAAACCTTCTCCGTGTGAGAAGAGGCCTTTGCTCAGCAGTGGGCACTTATAAGCTGATGATGATGATGATGATTAACACTTACTAATACAAATATGGGAAGATACCTTACCTATGACCCCTGGCACAGGTCCAGCGACACCATGAGCTGAGCAAGACCCAACTACATCCGGGGATGGGGGTGTGGGAAACACACAGCGGTAACAAGGCCCCCTGTATGAGACTCCCTAGAAAAGAAAAAAAACTGTTCGTACGGACAACTAACATTGAAAAAGTTTTTTTTTATGTAATAGGTCGGCAAACGAGCAGACGGATTACCTGATGGTAAGCAATCAGCGCCGCCCATGGACACTCGCAACGGAGGAGTTAGGAGAGCGTTGCCGACCTTTTAGGGATTAGGGATTTGGAGAATTAGGGATTGAGGAGGGATTGGGGAAGGGGAAGGATTGGGCCGGTAACCTCACTCACACGGCGAAACACAACGCTGTGGTTGTTTCACGCCGGTTTTCTGTGAGGCCGTGGTATCACTCCGGTCGAGCCGTCCCATTCGTGCCGAAGCATGGCTCTCCCACACTTAAGTTTCTATAGTCTATCGGTTAACGTGGTTAACTAATGGTAAACAATATTTGGTATGTTAATTATTATGTTTTCGGCTTACTCACGTAATAATTTGACGAGATACTCGACTAGTTTCAAGCCATGTGTTTAGTCGCAAACGCAACGTTGGTTCTGACAAAAAAATATAGATGGCGTTGCGCTGAACGCACCGTTGCATATTGTTTCCCAAGCTCTACCATAGATGGAGTTGTGCATTGACCTTGATTTTCTGTATCGCGGTGTTAAGATTCTCCGCTGGTTATATAAGTGCTTGACGGTTCGAAGTAAAGTTCAGTTCTCTCAAGACAAGCAGTTGTTTCATTTGTACCCTACGGTAGTGGTTCAGTTCAAGTGTAGTGTAGTGCGTAAACACCATGCACATATTTGGCACTTGGCACTATTATGTTCCAATTACGCGAGTAAGCCGAAAAAATAATAATTTAATTAGAATATCTTACGAAAGTTATAATAAAAATCTTGGTATGTCTTTTTAATTTAAGAGCTCGTATAAAATAAATAAAAAATTATTAAAATTTAGTTTATTAGCTTACATCGATTGAGGTATTTTTTATGGTATAAATAGGTCAGCAACCGAGCAGACGGATTACCTGATGGTAAGCAAGCAATCAGCGCCGCCCATGGGTGTCAAATACCAAAGGAGTTACGAGTGTGTTGCCAGCCTTTTAGGGATCGGATATTTAAGGATTGGGAAGAGATGGGGGGTAGGGGAGGGTTTTTTTACAAAACGTTGCCCCACATTAGGATTTTCTCCTGTGTCGTGGGTGCGTTTACAAACATACAATTTCACATGCACATCACACCCAGACCCGGAACATTGACCGGATTGGATTGGATTTGAGCTCACTGACACGGCGAAATACAACGCTCTGGTTGTAAGATAAGTAATCACGAAATCTTAATAAAAATCTTACCTTGTCATCCTTATGAGTTTCGTTTCTATATCCGTATATAGTTAATTGTCCTTCCATTTTGAGAGCACTGCCCGATATTAGAGGTTTCTGTAATTAAAAAAAGATAATATCAAAGTACCGGGTAAGTTCGGATTACCTTGACCCTGCGGGGTAACTTTGATCCAAACCCTTTAACCAATAATAACTGAGAACCAAACATATATTAGTTTTTCATTGGTTCGGAAATTTGGATCAAAGTAACCCGAACTACCATATTAATTAACGATGTTTACCTATGATATACTGTGCTTTGCACTATTATTTATTTATTCATTTTCAAACCCCGACGGCAAAAGAGGGGTGTTATAACTTTGACGTGTGTCTGTCTGTCTGTCTGTGACACCCTGGAGCCTGAACGGATGAAGCGATTTCAATTTAGTTTTTTTCGTTTCAAAGGTGACTTTCGTGCGAGTTTTCTTAGACATGTTTGACGAAAATCGATTGAGCCGTTTAGAAGTTATGGGGGGTAAGTGGGGAAGGGTAACCGAAAGTCTGCAAATATACTCGAGTAGGGTCTCAAATGAAAGCGCACTGAAAGGGTATGTTGATGACTTAATCGAGAGAAAATGATATAAATTACCTATAAAAAGTATAAAATAAAAAAATAAATTAGAACCCCGAAAAAATAATAAAATATTAAATTATTACTTTTTAAAGGAATATTAGATATTTCGCTTTTTAAATTTTAAATTTATGTTTTTTATTTATGTATTTAAACTTCATGCACAGTGGGTACATAGGCGGACTTAATGCCTAAGGCATTTTCTACCAGATGAGCCAATAATATGTACCTTGGCGATTAATTGTTATACCAGAATATGTAATCTATACTAATCTATACTTATACTAATATTATAAAGAGGTAAAATTTGTAAGTTTGTATGTAGGGGGTAATCTTTGGAACCGCTGGTTGGAATTCCAAAATTGTTTCACTGATAGATAGCTACAATGTTCCTGACTGCTATAAGCTATAAAACATCACGCTACGATTAAATGAAGCCGAGCAGCGGGTGAAACCGCGCGAGAGTAGCTGGGTAAATACTACTGTATTAAAATTAGAAACATGTGTTGATGTAGTCATACCTCTTCGTAATAAAATATAGGTAGACATAATCATAGCTAATTATAAAATATATCCACCAAACTACGCTATGATATGCTACGCTACGCTACGCTTTTGCAAAGCTACGTTTTTCTACGCTATGATATGCTTTTTTTTGTGAGGGGAAAATCATCAAATGACTTCTCCCGCCCAGGGCCGGGCGGGAGGGAGTGTCAGACTCTTACTGACTAATAACCCCCGTTCCTTCTCCTGCTCTGGGCCGAGGTCGCGGTGCCTCATTGCGCTTACCCCGCAACCCCGGCTGAACATCAGCCCTGTAGGGCCCCGTCTGTGGTGGTCTATTGGCTCTTTGAGGCGCGCGCGGAACGCTACGCGCCGTACGCTCGGGCGGCGAGCTACCCTTACTCGCCGTCCGCAGACCCGCGCTTACGGTGGCCGGAGATCATCTCTCGGTCATAATCATAGCTGATTTATTTATTTTATTTATATATACTTTATTGCACACATACACCAAGTAGCAATACAATGGATACAATGACCGAAAGTTGTTGTTACAATGGGCGGTCTTATCACACAAGGTGATTTCTTCCAGACAACCTTTAGATGGAATGTATAAGAAATTTGGCCATGGGTAGTGTAGTGTACGGTTGAAATAAGTACTACATAAATAAGATATATTATAGAAATAAAGAAATGTGTAAATATAGTTATATCATATATACACACACTATATATATATATATATATATATATATATATATATATAGTATACACACACTATATATATATATATATATATATATATATAGTGTGTGTGTGTGTGTGTGTGTGTGTGTGTGTGAAACAGAAGTCTATAGCGCTAGATAATACTCCTTCACAAGTCTTTTAAACTGAGACAGTGACTGAGCACGACGCACTTCCACAGGTAAAGCGTTCCACATTCGTGCAGCCTGAATCGTAAATGACCTGTCGTAAAAAGAGGTGGTGTGCTTACAGATACTGAGCTTAAGATTCTCTGATGATCTCAGGAACTTAGAATGTGTGTCACCAAGGAACTGAAAACGTTCTTTTAGATAAAAAGGGGCTGCAGGATTGAAGAGTACGTTATACAGTAGAGAAAGAATATGAGCGTTCCGGCGAAGGCGAATTGGTAGCCATTTGAGCTTAATACGAAATTCAGAAATATGATCATACTTGCGCAAACCAAATATAAATCTGAGACATAAGTTTTGAAGTCGCTCAAGCTTATCCAATTGTTCTTGGGTGAGATCTAGATAGCTGGCATCAGCATAGTCGATTATTGGTAGAAGAAGAGACTGAGCAAGTGCAATTTTGGTGTGAGTGGGTAAGAAATTTCGAAATCGCCTTAAGGCACCTGCCGAAGCAAACAGTTTTCGACTGACCACTTGCAACTGTTTATTCCAGGAAAGGCTACTGTCGATATAAATCCCCAGGTTCTTAACGTCACGGGAGAAAGGAATAACGGTGTTAAGAAAAGAAACCTGAGGAAGATTCGCAAAGCTGATTTTAGATACTGCACGCGCACTGCCGACGATAGTCACTTGTGATTTAGACGGATTCACTTGCAAACCGAATTTAGAGCTCCAGTCAGCTATTCGAGCCAAATCAGCGTTAATTAGTGCAATAGCATTTGATACATCCTCAAGCGATGCCTGTGCGTAAATCTGAAGATCATCTGCATAAAGGTGGTAGGAAGAAGAGAGATCTTGAGTAATAGAATTAATAAATAATGTGAATAGAAGAGGAGATAACACGCCACCCTGGGGCACACCGGCAGCAGTGGAACACCATGAGGAATAAGAATCATCAAGGTGAATACGCTGACGGCGGCCCAACAGGTAACTTCGAATCCAGTCAATCACCGAAGGAGACATGCCAAAAGAACTGAGCACGCCAAGCATTAAGTCGAAGTCAACGGTGTTAAAAGCATTACTAAAATCTAGGAGCACAAGTACCGTTAATTTACCTGACTCCATGCCCGACCGGATATCGTCTGTTATATTAACAAGTGCCGTCGTAGTGCTATGCCCCGGTCGAAACCCAGATTGGAAGGGACTAAGGAGGTTGTGCTTGGATAAAAATGCGCTTAGTTGTTGGTGAGCCAGCTTTTCTAAAATTTTTGATAAGAAAGGAAGTATGGAAATAGGGCGAAAATCGGCAAAGGAAGTAGGATTAGGTTTTTTGGGAAGTGGGATTATATAAGCCTCCTTCCAAATCAGAGGGAAAGCTTTATCAGTAATGGAAGAATTTAGAACATGAAGGATTACAGGAATAATTTCATCAAGAATGGGAATGAGCATCTTACGGCTAACACAATCACTACCAACGGCATTTGACGTAGACGACAAAATGCTTCTCCTAACATCCCCCTCGGAAAACTGACCGAAAACAAAGGAAGGAACATCAGGTATCGGAAGGTGAGAAAGATAAAGTAACTGATTGTACAATATATCCACCAAACTACGCTATGATATGCTACGCTACGCTTTTTTACACTATGATAGCTATGCTACGCTACGCTTTTGTACGCTATTATACGCTACTCTGTAAGCAAGGTACTAACCTTAGTGAAACAGCTTAGATCGCTCAACATATACCGCGTAGGTACATTGTCAGTACAATCCAATATAATATCGTATTGCGATGCGATTTCCATAGCGTTCTTGGAGTCCAGCTGCAAGTTATAAGGCGTCACTTTGATACGCGAGTTTATACTGAAAAGTAAAACATAAAAGTTTATGTGAATAAATAAAAAAATAATCTCCTTGCTAGCGTGCATGGTATTGACACGACCTTATAGAAAACCGGCGTGAAACGACGCTTGATTTGTGTTTTGCCGTGTGAGTTTTAGACAGATTGATATCACGACTACACTGAAAGCTAGCGTGACACAAGCTAAGCGTTTTGTTTGACCTCGTGAAGCTCGACCGGAGGGATACCACGGCCTTACAGTGCACTGGCGTGAAAGTTAGCTTGCGCTGTGTTTCGCCGTGTAATAGAGGTTATCCAGCATATCATAATAAGTGTGGGAGAGCCATGCTTCGGCACGAATGGGTAGGCTCGACCGGAGTTATACCACGGCCTCACATAAAACCGGCGTGAAACAACCACAGCGTTGTGTTTCGCCGATCCCACCGCCGACCCAATCCCTAAATCTCCAAAACTCTAATCCCTAAAAGGTCGGCAACGCACTTGTAACTCTCTATCTCTGTTACGGGTGTCCATGGGCGGCGTAATTGCTTACCATCGGGTAATCCGTCAACTCGTTTGCCGACCATTTACATAAAAAAAAATATCTTTACGGCAATATTATTTATTAAAATTCATTGAGTATAGTTTTCATGTGAAAGAGTCTTGGAGGGATGATGGAACAGGGTGGAATGTTCTTCGACCAGACGTGTTTTATGTCTGGTGGGCTACTGACCGACGGATTTTTGTATCGGTTCTAATTGCGTTGAGTTCTCAAATCACTCTTTTATACCGCGATGTAGAATCTTGAACGTGATTGGTGCTGTCGCTGCGTCTTGTGCGGTAGATGTCGCTACAGGGTTGCAATATCGATCCACACTAAACTTTCGCATTTATAATACTAAGTAAGATTTATCTTATTGCATTTTTACTAGTTTTTGCTAGCGACTCCGTTCGCATTATTAGTATAAAAACTGCCCTATGACCTTTCTCGAGTACCAAACTATGTCTGCACCAAATATCAAAGAAATCAGTTCAGTAGTTTAAACGTGAAGAAAAGACAGTCAGACAGAGTTACTTTGGCATTTATAATATTAGTTTGGATGATATTGATAGATTTCAGTGAACTACAAGAAAATAAATACCTTCTGAGCGTTGAAGCAGCGGATTCAGCTTTGCTAACATTTTCGTCCTGTTCAAAATGCAAGACCTGTCGATGGATATTTGTTATTTCCACTACATCATAATCTATTATACCGATTTCACCTGAAAAAATAATTATAACCACTACATACATAGTATAAAACAAAGTCGCTTTCTCTGTCCCTATATCCCTGTGTACGCTTAAATCTTTAAAACTACGCAACGGATTTCGATGCGGTTTTTTCTGTAGATAGAGTGATCGAAGAGGAAGGTTTATATGTATAATAACATCCATTAAATAATGGAGACATTTAGTATCAGTATTGCACTTAGGTATACGAAATCGGGAAGGGTCGCTAGTAATCCTTCCCCTCCCCCAATCAATAAATCTCCAAATCCCTAATACCAAAAAAGGTCGGCAACGCACTCGTAACTCCTCTCTCCGTTTCCATGAGCGGCGCTGATTGCTTACCATCAGGTAATCCGTCAGCTCCTTTGCCGACGTATCGCATAAATAATAACATAGGTAATAATTTATTAAGTTTGCCAGTCACCCCCTGCCTGTTTATCCGTACGTATCAATATTGGTTAGGGGCAGGGGCCATAGTATTTCCATAGTTATCATATCCACCAGTCCATAGCAACCCATACCCATAACCGTTTCAATTATTACCACATTTCGCAATAGTCCTGCATCATCCGTGGGTGCACTTTCATACTCTTATCCAATTGCCAAAAACGATACTTTTCTGTGAAATTTGTATGAAAAACTGAATTATGACGTCATAGTATTTTTGTAATTAGCCACAAAATATCTAAAACTTGGTGTATCGATCGATCGATGAATAAAAAAGTAAGTATACTTATTTTTCAATATTTTATTGTATTAAAACGTCGAAGTAATTTATTTTTGCTACCTAGGAAACTACCTAATTGCCGGGTGATGTCCCATTTCACTTAGGGCAACAAAAGGGCACAAAGGGTCTTTGCGAGTTGGTTTCAGCCCCTCCAAAGGTCCGGCATCCTGAAGTCCGTAAGTGGAAAGGAACATACGAAAATAATAATAACAGCTATAACTCCTCACTTACCGACACCAGCGGCAGCTAGGTACATGGCAGATGGACATCCAAGACCTCCAGCGCCTACAATCAGCACCTTGGCTTGACAGATCCTAGTCTGACCTTGGACGCCTATATCTTTTAGTAGGATCTGTCTGCTGTACCTGTGGCAATAGAATATAGAACTGGTCTTCTTCATTCATCATCATCAGCCTATAAGTGTCTACAGCTATGCGAAAGGCCTCTTCTCACGCGGAGAAGGTTTGAGCATTAAACACCACGCTTGCTCAATGCGGGTTGGCGATTTCAAAACTTTAAATGATAAACTATATATCCACGTTTCTTCCATATGCGATCTCTGGCGAAATATGTGTTGGTTTGCGAACGGCTAGCAAGGGTAGATCGCCGCCCGACCACAACCATACCCGAGCGAAAGGCATGCAGCGGTCCGTGTGCGTCTCAAAGAGCCAATAGACTACCACTGATTGAACCTAACAGCGCCGATGTTCAGCCGGGGTTGCCGGTCTAGCTTAATAATTAAGGAACCGCGACCTCGGGCCGCAGCAGGAGTGTGATTCTGTAAGGCTTCATTCTAAACTTCGAATCTGAATCCGCTGTGAGTAGTAGTACACTAGCGCTACACTTGTGAGTTGAACTAAATTGACCGCAACATTTTGATAGATAAAGTATGAGATGACGTTAAAAGGGACATTCTATAATGTAATGTCCCCGTCACTTCGCACTCGAACAGGATTCAAAATCAAACAAATTTTATAGAATCGACATGCAGGAGAAGAAACGTAGTCAGTAAGAGTCTGAAAATGACTTTTCCAGCTCTTAGAGTCATACTCTTACTGAGGAAAACCACCGATACATTACGTGCAATATTGTATTTTACCTGCTCTGGTGGTACTATTATCATCTACGGGGTTCTGTATAACATTTCACATCACTAGAGAGAAAAGTCAGTCTTAAAAAAACTGTCTTTGTATCTAGTATTATACAGCGGTAGAGTTTGTTTGTTCGAACACACTAATCTCAGGAACTACTGGTTTGAACTGAACAATTCTTTTTGTATTTGTTAGTCTATTTATCGAGGAAGGCTTAAGACTATAAAGCATCACGCTACGATCTATAGGAGCCGAGCAGCGAGTGAAACCTTGGTACAGTAGCTAGGAAATAATAAAATTACTAACCTTTCAATAGCCCATTTGGGCAGTGTCCCACACTGCACAGTGGGCTCTGATGAACTATTCAGCTTACCCTGACCTGGAATCCAAGCTCTTAAGTCCCCTTGGCCCTGAAATACAAGCATCGACATTATTACCATCTCATTGAAATTTTATATGATTTTTTATGGAATAGGCAACAACCAAACGAGATTGATCACTTGGTGGTAACTGATCAGTGCCACCTTTGGACACAGGGGAGTCATTGGTGTGTTGCCAGCCATTTAGGGGGGTAACAGGCGTATTAAAAATTTTCTGGGCCAAACAGGGACTTTTTAGAAAAATCACAGAGTTGTTTGTCAGACGAAGACCAAACCGAATGATTCCTCAGCATTCCGCTTTTTGAGAATGGAAAATCATTAGATAACTACCTCTACTACTGTTACTTTTGCCCATTCTCATGACGTTAAATTGAGGAATCAAAGTTTTAAAAGTTGTATTATTAGTGGCAAGAACTACATTCAATAATTGAAAGTAAAATAATACATCGTAACACTATTTTAGCATAAAAAGAATAAGTATAATTAGCAAACAACAAAACCAGTTATTGCAAATATGCGAAATTTAAAAAATGAAATACAATTTGTACAGGTGATTATAAGAATATTAATTAAAAAGCGTTGTAATAAACTAAAAAAATTTGTTGCCGGCATTTCGTACTAAATATTATTTTAAGATTTTCTTTACGAAAAGTGACATATATATACAGAATACGCAAATATTTATATCATTCACACCAAGAGTGTTACAAAAATAAACATAAAACTTGTATATTTGATTCACAATGTTATTAAAATACTTACGCCAAATAACTCCCGACGTATTTTATTCATTTCTTCCTCCTTTTCTTTCAGTTTTTGTCGTAATTCTTTGATTTCATTCTCTAGTGTATATAGTTGCTCCATATTTTTAACTCTTAACTGTTTGCATAAGCTGAAATACGTGTAAAAATATAATTTTAATGAAATTATAATTCTCTTACAGAAAATAAACAATGCACGCTTCAGGTTAAGTTGTGAAGAAAACATTAAAAATACCATTGACATCAGATAGCTATATTGCTTTTTAAAAGGTGCGAATGTGACAACAATACTGAACAATGCTTACTTAACCGATTTGCATGAATGTAACGCGCAGACTAAATTGACGTTTTTAGTGACCTCACTAATGGATGTTGAAATATCGATAAATAAAAAATTTACCGGTAACCGTTCAAAGTAAGCAATACCAGAATTCGTATTTAGCATATTTTTTCAAACAATTATTTCTGTTTCTTCTCTTTAATTTGATTTGTCTAATCTTATTATTGTATAAAATTATATTTTTAGTAATAAACAATCATTACATAAGTTTTGTTTCAGTTACTCTTCAACATATTAGACCCTTTACATGATATTCAGAAATATTAATTAAGAATATTTTATTCTTGAATCCATTTAGAAATTGTATGATTTCCCCGAAATACTATTTTGTCTTCTCTTGTTACTGATAAGCAAAAGGCTGTTAATGCAGAACAGCCTTTTATACGGGGAAGTCCGGCAAAATCTTAAAGGTGAGTTTAGGGTTCTAACTGAAAAAATATTTAGCTGAAATGGTACTTATTTTGCTTCAACAGCTTTTTTTGTAATTAAGTTACAAAAGATTGTTATAGTTTACAATTAGTTGGTTGTAATCAATTTTTAAAAAGAAAAGGATCCCCCTTTGCAAGTAGCTGCATACATATTTGTACTTCAGAGGGGGTCAATTTCTCTGCAGCTGACCATACCAGTATTAGAAAATAGAAATGACAAACAATCGTAACTAAATGAATTAAAAGAAAAAGTCATTATGAATTTTTATTTTGTATTTGAAATACTTACTTTCATTTTGTTTTGTTTGTGATTTTGATTCCGTTAATTTTTATATCACATGAATTTTATTGAAAAGCTATCATTGACCAAAAAGTAGTAAGAAATGATTTTACATTAATGGGATTTACCTATTTTAGTGTAAATGTAGGTACATGGGATATGAGACCAATTGCATAAATATTCTTATTAGAACGATTGTCTGCCATTCCAACAAGAACATATATTCGTATTTACGCAATTTTTTAAGGTCTTTTTAATTTAATATTTTACAACGAGCTACTGATTGCTTTTTAAAAAAGTAGATTTATCGAACTACCAGTCACCAACACTATCCTTTGGCGTTTCTGTTGTCTGTGGCAAAATTTGACACTGACGTTGAAACTGACGTTTCAAATTCGCTTCCCGTTTTTGCGGACTCCGGTTGTGAAGCTATCGAAAAATATTGTTTGTTTAACAGAAAAACGATAAAATTTGTATTCTTATCGTACTGTACGTTTACAATTTACTACGGCGACATTTATGGCGGTTTAATACCGGCCGCTTTCTGCTAGATCTTGTGTTTTGAAGCAGTTATGTGATTCAAATTATGTTTCGTTATTATAAGATCATATTTCGGATTTCCAATAGCTATTTCTTTGATTGTTTCGTGAGAAACGAGGTGTCGTGTTCGTGTTTTACCGGATAGTCGTCGCTACGTGCTTGAAACGTAAGTAATGGACGAGTTTAAGTATGTATTGTTACAATGTGTAACCGATCGGAATACATTGTTTTACGGTTGTTATAAAATGGATTTTCTTCTAATTTGGTTGTTGATTGTTTGTCGTTACGACTACCCTGGACGACGGTAATGTTTTCAAGCCCGAATAGTCAAAAGTACTGTCGGATTTTTCGATTACGATAGTAATTATTTTCGTATTGTGCTAGGTGAGTTTAATTTATCCTTGTTATCTAATAAAATGGGGTCAATAACTCTGTGAATATGGTTTGGCAACTTTACTAACGTAAGCCTTAATATTTGCAAGATAAATTGTGTGATTTGGCCAGCCCATATCTCTCCAAGGGTTGGTGATTGATGACTGATTGGCCAGAAAAGTTGTGTCTGTGGATAGTACCTTCTAAGTGGATAGGTAACTTAATCAGTATTGTATGTAGCCAATGAATGCAAGGGACAAGTTGTCTTGTAAGAAGGCAGGCCTAGGTCTAGGGCTTCCAGCAGTTAATAATGCTAAATCCTTTCACAAATATCAATATTTTTTTTCAAATAAAATTCAATAATGCTTTCTATGTATTGTATCTATTTCGTCTTGTCTCATATAAAATTAAGTCTGTTTGCTTCTCTTTGCTTCCAACACCCAAGGCTTGACTGGTAGAAAATGCCTAAGGCATTAAGTTCACCTATATACGCATTTTGCATGAAGTGTAAATAAATAAAAAAAAGTATCTCTAAGCGCCATCCGCAAACCGCTTACAGTGGTCAGAGATCTTCTCTCGATCCTCAACGCCTCAACGCTTTCCGCCTCCTCTAGAAATCCAACCTAAAACTGTTTGGTAGTAGTAATTTACCCCAACAAGCCTTTTTCTATTTAGTCCTTTTAACTTTAATTCTTATTTATTTGCAGGAGATGATGATGGACGCCTGTTGTTCCCGCTTCACGGCTGCAGAGGGCGGGGCCCGACTCGCCGCCGCAGCCTCAACCAAGAACATCCTCGCCGTGGAGTACGCTAGCTTCATTCCGGTCCGATTACTCTACGAAAAAGCCCACCAGATCCGCGGGTGTGTTATCCTATTAATATTATAAAAGTTTCTAAGTTTAGTTCGATCTTTGATGCTCTTTGATGTTTTTTTTTTAATGTAATAAGACGGCAAACGAGCATACAGATTACCTGATGGTAAGCAATCAGCGCCCCCATGGACACCCGCAACAACGAAGGTGTTACGAGTGCGTCGCCGACCCTTAAAGTATTGGGCCTCGGTAGCCTTACTCACACGGCGAAACACAACGCTGTGGTTGTTTCACGCCGGTTTTCTGTGAGGCGGTGGTAACACTCCGGTCGAGCCGACCCATTCGTGCCGAAGCATGGCTCTCTTACAGTTAAGTAAATTATTTCTTCTCTTCTTTCCCAGATCTCTCTTTGAAGGCAGTAAGCGCTCCATATACATAACGCGAGCCTCCCGGGTACAAGTGGTAGCCTTCGAGCTGAAGATTCTGACAGACCTGGGTACAGTAGCGGCGCAGACTTACGACGATGTCTTTGATTGGATGGCTGAGTTGGAAACTAAGGAGGTGAGCGAAAAAAAGAATCGTTATCTTTTTTAAGTTGTAGAAAATACTGATGTGCTTTTGTTTTATTTTTTTTGTGAGGGAAAAATCATCAAATGACTTCTCCCGCCCAGGGCCGGGCGGAAGGGAGTATCAGACTCTTAATGAATAAAAATACCCCTGTTCCTTCTCCTGCTCTGGGCCGAGGTCGCGGTGCCTCATTGCGCTTACTCCGCAACCCCGGCTGAACAACAGCCCTATAGGGCCCCATCTGTAGCGGTCTATTGGATCTTTAAAGCGCGCGCGGAACGCTACGCGCCGTACGCTCGGGCCTGGTTCTGGTCGGGCGGCGAGCTGCCCTTACTCGCCGTCCGCACACCCTCGAAATACTGATGTGCTGGATAATGTAATTTTGACTGCACGGTTGGTGCGGTGGCTGGGCAACTGGTTGCCGTGCAACGTGTCGCTGGTTCGATTCCCGCACGGAACAACTCTTTGCGTGATCCACAAATTGTTTTTCCGGGTCTGGGAACACTGTGGTATTTTGGCAAACAATATTCCGTTTGTAACGTTTTTAAGAAAAAATAAACAAAAAAAAAAACGATCGAAAAATATAAATCATGCATGTGTTTTGACAGGTAGTTGAACCTGACGTTACAGCGCTGCCATCTCACGGGGGGAACATTTCGGAAAACCCTCATTCACAAATCTACTTACCTTCATAACATTACGTTTGTTTTCAGGTGGTCATATGTACTTCAACGGTTCTGAAACGAATATTACAAGAGGAATTATTATCCATGTCTAACATAAATGTTTTTATAGTGGACAGTTGCCATCTTATATACAAGGATGAAGATTTGAAATATGTAAGTTCACTATATAAACTTTTTTATTGACGGATTACCTGATGGTAAGCAATCGGCGCCACCCATGGGCACTCGCAACAACGCAGGAGTTACAACTATGTTACCGGCCTTTTGGGGATAAGGGTTTTAAAAATTTATGCTTGAGGGGGGATCGAGGGAGGTTTGAGCCTCCGGTAGCCTCAGTTACACGCTGTGGTTGTTTCACGCAAGTTTTCTGTGAGGGCGTGGTATCACTCCGGTCGAACTGACCCATTCGTGTCGAAGCTTGGCTCTCGAACTTTCACTAAAATTATTAAGAGCCGACTTCGAAGTATCGAAAAGCTTCTTTGACAGAAACCAGACACCTTTTCATAAACCTGAACTTTTTAAACTATGATCTCCATCTCCAATGGAGATTAGAGAAAATGTTAATAATAATTTTCAAAGCCAAAAGTCAAAATCATTTATTCGAACTAAATTATAAACAGGTACTTTTGAAACGTAAAAATAGAATAGTAGTCTGTCAGTCTGTTTGTCAGTGAAGCTAGGTGCTCGTTCCAAATTGTAGATTCGAATGGAGATGAACGAGCAAGAAAATCCATCGTTACTCTTTTAAAAAAATAATATTAAAATAGTTCTCCTTTTTTCCACAGATTATGCGTATATATAAGGAATGTCCGCAAAATAATCGACCCATAATCTTAGCATTAACATATCCACTATTCAACTCAAAAAAAGACACGGAAGACAAGAAAGAGACAGAACATAACGAGAAAGAGAAAGAAGACACAATTTCTATAAAAGAGAAAGAGACAGCAGATGATTTAACAACTCCGTCTTCGGATGGTGCGAGCGAGACAGGGCGTCGTGTTTTCGAACGTGCGAAAGGGACGGAGGTAGAGGAGATTGGTGTTTACAAGAATTTGGATGATTTTGATATGTATGAGAAGTTGGAGTGGAAGATTGAAGAGTTGGAAAAAGAGTTGTGCTGTCAAATGGATCTGGCTGAAGATATTGATGGTGGAAAAAGGTGAGTACAATACCGCCGCCGCAGTATCTTGGCGAGTCTGAAGTTAGCCGATTAGCTGCGCAGTACACAATTTTGTTCCTAAAAGATCCATTGCGCAGACAAACGGCTAACTTCAGACTCGACAAGATACGTCGGCCGTACTGTAAGTTTTTTTTGTGATAGGTATATCCAACTGGATTTGAGTAGACGGATTACCTGATGGTAAGCAATGTTAAGTCTATACGACCTTCAAGAAACTTCCTTATTCTTCTCTTTAAAAGGCCGGCAACGCGCCTGTGACTACTCTGGTGTTGCGTGAGTCCTTGGGCGGCGCCGATTGCTTACCATCAGGTAACCCGTCAATAAAAAGCCAGTGCCAGCTATGTCTTAAACAAGCAAGGGAGTTACCGTGGTCTAGACTTTGGGTCTTCTACAGCAAATGTAGCAGACGTATTACCTGATGGTAAGCAATCAGCGCCGCCTATGGTCACCGGCAAAACAGTGGAGTTACGTATGCGTTGGTAATCCGTCTGCTCGTTTGCCGATTTACACCCGGTTTCTGAAAGGCTTGTCAACGCTAAAATTAACTAATCTCCTGTTAAATCTCTTGTCAAGTCATCTGATTGGTTGTTGATAATTCAGTCAACCAATCAGATGACTTGACAAGAGATTAAATTGATTTTAACATTGATCAGCCATTCGGAAACCGGGCGTTAGCATAAGAAAATGGGTAGGCCTGTTTCTTTTTTTCTGGGTGGCAACCCTGGCTTGTCATCACCTCTCCTCTGTTTCAGAATGTCAGCATCAGTAAGCAAACCTCGCGAGCTAATAATAGAATACGATGGTAAACGGACAGACGAACAATTGTCCGATATATATAAAGATCTGGACAAATACATGAGGGATACAGTGCAAGACGCTTTGGACTTCATTGAGGACCATAGGTGAGTGGAACGCAGGTTGATGTCGCGTTGGGTCTGTGGACGGCGAGTAAGGGTAGCTCCAGAACCAGACCCGAGCGTACGGCGCGTAACGTGCCGCGCGCGCCTCAATGAGCCAATAGATCACCACAGACGGGGCCCTATAGGGCTGATGTTCAGCCGGGGTTGCGGGGTAAGCGCAATGAGGCACCGCGACCTCGGCCCAGAGCAGGAGAAGGAACAGGGGGGTTTTTAGTCAGTAAGAGTCTGACACTCCCTCCCGCCCGACCCTGGGCGGGAGAAGGCATTTGATGATTTTCCCCTCAAAAAAAGAATTGGTTGATGTCGCACGATGCCTTTTTGGTGTGGTTTAATGTCTAGGGAACATTTTTATTATAACATTCGTGAGACATTCTAAATTAATTATGATGTTTTCGGCTTAATTACGTAATAATTTGACGAGATACTCGACTAGTTTACCTAGAAGCGCGACAGTCGCCGCGTCGCGTTTCGCGGAATGCTGCTCATGAATATGGGCCTCTACCATTGCTTGAAACTAGTCGAGTATCTCGTCAAATTATTACGTGATTAAGCCGTAAACATAATAATTAATTTAGGGAACATTGTTAAAAACTAGCTACTCTCGCGCGGTTTGTTCTGCTCGGCTCCATTTGATCGTAGCGTGATCTTTTATACCCTATAGCACTCAGAAACATTGGTCTATCAGTGAAAGAATTTTGGCAATCCGACCAGCGGTTCCTAAGATTTTCCCCTACAAACAAACTTACAAATTTTACCTCTTTATAATATTAGTTTAGATAACGATTTGAACACGTGAATGGACTTAGTTAAGCTTTTTTATGTAATGGCTCGGCAAACGAGCAGACGGATTACCTGATGGTATGCAATCAGCGCCGCCCATGGACACTCGCAACAGAGCAGTTACGAATGCGTTACCGACCTTTTGGGGATAAGGGAAGGATTGGGCCTCCGCTAACCTCACTCACACGGCGAAACACAACGCTGTGGTTGTTTCACGCCGGTTTTCTGTGAGGCCGTGGTATCACTCCGGTCGAGCCGACCCATTCGTGCCGAAGCATGGCTCTCTCACATATAAAATTTGCTTTTCAGACACGACCCCACGGAAATTTATGGCGAAGAGTTGTATGATGAGTTCATGAGCATTCCAGACCCCACGATTGACCCCAAAATGGTGTTTAAGAAGTTTTTATACGTTTTGGAGCAGTTAGGTATGTGTTTTACGTACATATCATCAACTTATAAGTGCCCACTGCTGAGCAAAGGCCTCTTCTCACACGGAGAAGGTTTGAGCAATAATCACCACGCTTGCTCAATGCGGATTGGCGAGTTTCCCAAGTTATATGTACTTTCTCTGATTATTTAGACACCACTGACATACGGTGAAGGAAAACATCGTGAGGGAACCTGGACTTACAATTTCTAAATATAAGTTTAAATTACATCACATGATATATATTATTATATTTTAAATAATTAATCTATTAGTGACAACAGTTTGATTCTCATTAATGATTTCTGTATGGTATAGGTCGGCAAACGAGCAGACGGATTACTTGATGGTAAACAATCCGCGCCGCCTATCCAAAAGAGTTACGAGAGCGTTGCCGGCCATTTAGGGATAAGGGTTTCGGATATTTAAGGAATAAGAACTGCATGGTTGGTGCGGTGGCTGGGCAACTGGCTGCCGTGCAACGTGTCGCGGGTTCGATTCCCGCACGGAACAACTCTTTGTGTGATCCACAAATTGTTGTTCCGGGTCTGGGGGTCATGTGTATGTGAAATTGTATGTTTGTAACCGCACCCACGACACAGGAGAAAATCCTAGTGTGGGGCAACGTTTTTTTTTTTTCAAAAAAAAAAGGGAGCGGTATTGGATTTGGCCTCCAGTAACCTCACTCACACTCATCTTTTCGAAAAAGATTTTTTCGTTTCATTGTTAGCTAAGGGACGATTCGCTCAGCAGTGGGCACTTTTATCTATAAGTACTTATCCCAGTTCAAGTATTGATTTGGATTTTTTATATCTTATTTAATGTTATTTTTAGGACCCTACGCAGCGGACAAAGCAGCGTTCTGCCTTCTAAATAAATTAGAGAAATTAAAAATAAAAATTCCATATGAAAGGCATTTTATACTAATGTGTCTTTGTACTACAGTTTTTATTAAAATACGATGTTATGCCGAATTAGTATTTAATACGATAGAGGACGAATGGACGAGAATCAAGACATTTTCGACGCCGAAAATATTGCGATTCGTCGAAATTTTGGAAAAATTCAAACCACCCGACACTAAAAATCCCGCAACTATCCGCCCGGATTCTGATAGTTGTCCGACTATCCGCCCGGATTGTGATAGTCGGGATACTAAAGAAGAGACGGATAGTCCATGTGATATACCGAAAAGTAAAGAGGATAACGTCAAAAAAATGCTCAAAGACATCGAAGGATGCGATTTTAATACTCTAGGCAATAAAATACAAGACAAAGTCCACATATACGAAACTAACTTAAAAGAAATAACCGAAATCAAGACGGATAGTGAAGAAAAATACGACACATCGCCGGATAGTCCGAAGACCGAATCGAATAAAGAATCAGACGATCCGAAATCTGACTATCCCGATGACAAGCCGGATAGTCAAGCGGATAGTCAAGCGGATAGTCAGCCGGATACTAAAATCGGTATGGATAGTAAAGGGAATGAGTTTTTATTTCAACAAAGAGGACTATTAGGGTTTACAAGGAGAGCTGGGAATAGGCTTAGGGGTAAATCTAGAATGCAAAGGAATAATGCGGCTCGAGCTCTTCAGATGCAGCAAAATCCTGACGCTCTATGCGGCATTGTCTTCATGAAGGAACCACTGATAGCGAAGATCATGTTCATGGTTATCGTGGTAAGTTGTTTTAATTTATTTATTTTAGAAAGAAAGAAAGAAAGAATTCTTTTTTATCGATAGGTCGGCAAAAGAGCAGACGGATTACCTGATGGTAAGCAATCAGCGCCGCCCATGGACACGGAGGAGTTACGAGTGCGTTGCCGACCTTTTAGGGATAAGGGATTTGGAGATTTAGGGTTTGAGGAGGGATTGGGGGAGGGGAAGGATTGGGCCTCCGGTAAGCTCACTCACACGGCGAAACACAACGCTGTGGTTATTTCTCGCCGGTTTTCTGTGAGGCTATGGTGTCACTCCGGTTGAGCCGACCCATTCGTGCCTAAGCATGTCTCTTAATAACATTGTTTTAGGATTTTAAGTATTGTAATTGTAAAACTAAAAGGCTGCTATATCTTAAGTACTTTATTATAACATAACACTAACATTGTACATTTAATTTGCACTAATCGTTTTGTTTTTGTCTTTTTCTTTCAGGACATGGCCCGCTGTAACCCTAGTCTGAGTTACGTGTGCGTGCAGTTCTGTGCGACGGAAAGTCCGGCAGATCCGGAGACTGAGCCCCGCGAGTGTCTGAGACAGGGGAAGAAACAGGAAGAGGTTCTAAAGAAGTGAGTTCTAGCAATCCTACTAACATTATATGTGAAAGTTTGTGAAAATGTGGGAATGAACACGGCCTCACAGAAAACCGACGTTATATAAACAGGGCGTTTGGTTTCGCCATGTGAGTGAGGTTATCGGAGGCCCAATCCTTCCCCTCCCCCAATCCCTCCCAAACCCTAAATCTCCGAATCCCTAAGCCCTAAAAGGTCAGCAATGCACTCGTAACCCCTCCGTTGCGGGTGTCCATGGGCGGCGCTGATTGCTTACCATCAGGTAATCCGACTGCTCATAAAAAAGGATGTTTGTTTGTTGCTTTTACGCAAAAACGGCTGGAGCGATTTTATTGAAATTTGATGGGTAGATAGGTTGACCGTGACTGAACGGTTGGTGCGGTGGCTAGCCAACTGGCTGCCGTGCAACGTGTCGCGGGTTCGATTCCCGCACGGAACAACTCTTTGTGTGATCCACAAATTGTTGTTCCGGGTCTGGGTGTGATGTGCATGTGAAATTGTATGTTTGTAAACGCACCCACGACACAGGAGAAAATCCTAGTGTGGGGCAACGTTTTTTTAAAAAAGAAAAAAAAGAAAGATAGGTGATACCCAGTGCGAAGCAGCGGGCAGAAACTAGTAGTACTATGTTGTTAAGTGTAGGCCAATAAGCCATACTTCGATACTACTTGACCATCTCGGTCGGAGTGATATCAGGGCCTTACAGAATACCTAGAAAACCATAGGGTTGTGTTTCACCGCGTGATTGAGGTTGCCGGAAACACAATCCTTTCCCCCATCCTTACTACTCAAATTCCCTGTCCTTAAATCTATACTAATATTATAAAGAGGTAAAATTTGTTAGTTTGTAAGTTTGTATGTAGAGTGTAATTTTTGTAACCGCTGGTAGCTACAATGTTTCTGAGTGGTATAGGCTATTAAACATCACGCTACTATTGAATGGAGACGAGCAGCGGGTGAAACCGCGCGAGAGTAGCTAGTCCCTAATATCCCACAAGAGGCCGGCAACGCACTTTTAATAACTTCTCTAGTGCTGCCCCACATCCATGGGCGGCGCCGATTGCTTACCATCAGGTAATCAGTCAGTTCGTTTGCCGAGCTATGTCTTAAAAAATAATGTTCTCTATTTCATTTATAGGTTCCGAATGCACGAATGTAATCTGCTACTGGCTACGTCAGCTTTGGAAGAGGGCATTGACCTTCCCCGCTGTAATCTCGTCTTGAGATGGGATGTGCCGCCTTCGTAAGTATATACCAGTATACAAGTGTGGGAGAGCCATGCTTTGGCACGAATAATATTACACTAGATGGGTCGTGATGGCCTGGAGGTTAAGGAGCCCGCTTCTCATGCATGAGGGTGTGGGTTCGAAACCTGGCAAGTACCAATGTGACTTTTTCCGAGTTATATGTACTTTCTATCATTAATTAGACATCACTGACATACAGTGAAGGTATACAACGTGAGGAAACCTGGGCGTATAATTTCTAATTATAAGTTTGGAATCGCCAACCCGATTTGAGCAAGCGTGGTGATTAATGCTCAAACCTTGGCTGTGTGAGAAGAGGCCTTTGCTCAGCAGTAGGCCCTTATTGGCTGATGATGATGATGATGATAATTATGATAATGATGATGATGATGATTCAAGCAGTCATCAATACTCACGTGTATCATACGACGTTTTTCAACACACTTCTGAATAAAATAGTAACTTAACGAGTTGTGAAAAATGTTTCGTAATGGCGGGAAAAATTAATCAGTTTTACCAAGCGCGCGCATCGGCCATAGACTAAAAAGTTTTTGTTTAATTTTTAGATTGTTTGTTCAATTAAAGGTGTATAGCTCGATCCCTCTTTCTCGCCCGGAAGATTGACGCTTTAAGACGTCGTGATAGGTGGTATATTAACACACTTCATGGGTTGAGTTTACATTTTCTTCCAGGTACCGATCATACGGGCTGTGCCGCGGTCGTGCTCGCGCCCCCAGGTCCGCGGCAGCCCTACTCTGCAGTGACAGCCCTGATACCACCGACATGTTACTAAACAACGTCGCCACGTACAGAGAATTGGATCAGGTATGTGCTGCGTTTACGAAAAAAGTGAAAATTAACTTAGTCGAATTTATTTAGGTCAAGCTCGAAAAGGTCAAAATACAAAAATAGAAGTCAGAGGTCAAATTTTATGAAAAAAGTAATATTATATAGATTCTAAAGAAATTTATTTGCCAATGACACTCTGACAACGAAAGACACAATTTTTTTTTAAAACGTTGCCCCCCACTAGGATTTTCTCCTGTGTCGTGGGTGCTGTTACAAACATACAATTTCACATACACAGGACTCCCAGACCCGGAACAACAATTTGTGGATCACACAAAGAGTTGTTCCGTGCGGGAATCGAACCCGCGACACGTTGCACGGCAGCCAGTTGCCCAGCCACCGTACCAACCGTGCAGTCAAAACGCCTGCACGGTTGGTGCGGGTGTTTTTTAATGTTGTTTTGTAATAAGGGGACAGAAGCCATTACGAAGAAAGGCACTCGACCAATGAAAGAAGGTGCCAATAGACATGGACGATACTGATTGAATGGTGTATTTAAATAAATTTTTACTTTTATTTATTAAATACTACTAACATGTAAAAAGTTAAGTGTGGGAGAGCCATGCTTCGGCACGAATGGGTCGGCTCGACCGGAGTGACACCACGGCCTCACAGAATACCGACGTGAAACAACCACAGTGTTGTGTTTCGCCGTGTGAGTGAGGTTACCGGAGACCCAATCCTTCCCCTCCCCCGATCCCTCCCAATCCCTAAATTTCCAAAACCCTTATCCGTAAAAGGCCGGCAACGCACTCGTAACTCCTCCGTTACGGGTGTCCATGTGCGGCGCTGATTACTTACCATCAGGTAATCCGTCTGCTCGTTTGCCTACCTATTCAATAACAAAAAAAGTCTTGTTGATAAAAAACATTACCTTTCGCCTTTATCACGGGGAGTGTTCTGAGTAATTGTTCGATTTGATCCCCGCCGCATCATTTCGCTATCGTTTCACGCGAAAAAATGTTCATCCCCATCACATAGACGGTTGGCAGTCAACAACTGTTCGATTTTCGCGTAATTTTCTGCCCCGCACAGCAAAGCTTTGGAATGATCTTCCGGCGGCGGTATTCCCGAACCGATACGACCTTCAAACCTTCAAGAAACGAGCGCACTCCTTCTTAAAAGGCTTGCAACGCACCTGTGACTCCTCTGGTGTTGCAGGTGTCCATGGGCGGATCGCTTACCATCAGGTGATCCGTCTGCTCGTTTGCCGACCTATTCCATAAAAAAGCTGACTTAGTGTACAAGTTTGTAAGTATGGATAGGTCTTTGTTGCTCGTTCACTTAAAAAAAACACTGAACTAGACACACTGAAATAGAGTCTGGAACAACACAATACATATGCCACTTTCAATTCATTGTCTGTCTACTGAAATAGGAGATAAGCCTACTGTATCTATTTTGTTATTTTCAGATCATTAGCCGGAAATGTGGTTGTGGCATTCAAGATGAACCACCCCAATCCGAAGAAGACCATGCAGACGCCTTCACCAATTTTGTCAAACCATATTCACCTAACGATAACAAAAAACCAGAAGAAAATACACCGAAAGTTAGTGATACAGTGGCAACGAATGACGTGGACGCCAATGACACTGCGGCAATGAATGACACAGACGCTTTAGAGAAGAAAGTCACTATGCCAATGAATGACATGATACCAATTGAAATGAATGACACATTGCCAATGAATGACGCGGTCGCAACAGAAGTCAATGACAAAAATATATGTGAAAATAATGTTAGTATAAAACAAATTGATGTAAACAATGATATAGTGGAATTGAATGATAAGTTCGGTGATTTGTTAAAAATCGACGGTGAAAAAGAAATCGGTGATTATAAAGATGGCGTTTTATCTAAACTTGGTGATGTAGATAAAGAATTGACATCGCAAAATAATGAAACTGGTGAAATTGAATTGAAAACTGAAATTAAAAACGAAAACGATAGAAAAAACGCCGAGAATAACGTTAAAAAAGATGAAAACCGGCTAAAAGATAAAGATAAATCGTCAAAAGATAAAAAAGAAACAACAAAAGATACGTTATCCAAAGGCTATTGTAATAAGTGCTTTAATACCATTTTGAATGGCGTATGCTTGTGTTCAAATGTTAATTTGTACTACCAGTTGTTGAATAAGGCGAGTTTCGCCAACCGTGGCGATTATAAAAAGCCTCAAAACGAAGCTGATTCTTTCGCCAGTGTTGATTTGAGTACGGCTATTGCTTTGATTAATAGGTAAGTCGTATTAATAAGTATTTTTTATAGTTTTCGAGTGGAATAAAGTTCCTTAAGTGAAAAATTAAGACGAAAAAAGTTCTGACGACACCTTTTCTCTCTGTCTCTTTCTCTCTCTCTCTCTCTCTCTCTCTCTCTCTCTCTCTCTCTCTCTCTCTCTCTCTCTCTCTCTCTCTCTCTCTCTCTTTCTCTCTCTCTCTCTCTCTCTCTTTCTTTCTCTCTCTCTCTCTCTCTCTCTCTCTCTCTCTTTCTCTTTCTCTCTCTCTATCTATCTATCTCTCGTGTCTCGTTTCAAAGTCAAAAACATTTTTTTATGGTATAGTTCGGCAACAGATGGACGCATTACCTGAAGGTAACCGAAACCTAAAGAAGTTATAAATGCTTTGCCGTTTAGGGGTAAGGGATTCGGATACTTAAGGATTGGAGACGAATGGGGGGGGGGAGGTGAAGGATTTGTCCAGAAGTCTCTTCTCACATGGAGAAGGTATGAGCATTAGTCACCACGCTTTATCAGGGTGTATTGGCGATTTCAAACCTATAATGAGAAATTATAAATCCAGGTTTCCTCACGATGTTTGCCTTCACCGTATGTCAGTGGTGTCTAAATAATCATAGAAAGCACATATAACTTGGAAAAAGTCACATTGGCACTTGCCAGGTTTCGAACCCACATGCATGAGAACCGAGAACCCTAACCAACGCGCCACCACGACCTGCCTTTGTAAGTATATAAAATTTCTAATTGCCAGGTACTGCGGCAAGCTACCTTCAGACACCTTTACTCGTCTCGCTCCCCAATGGTGGATGGAGGAGGTGGCTTTACCGGTCAAGGGAACGGGGCAGGTCAAGCCAGCGTACATATGCACCCTGAGACTACCTCTGAACTGTCCCGTCAAATACAATATCGTTGTGAGTATTTTTTTTTTTGCAGATTACCTGATGGTAAGCAATCGGCTGCTGGACTCCTGCAACGCCAGAGGAGCTATCAGTAAGTGGCCGGCCGTTTGGGGATTTAGGGATGGGGGAGTCAGTCACATTGCGAAACACAACTGACTGCACGGTTGGTGCGGTGGCTGGACAACTGGCTGCCGTGCAACGTGTCGCGGGTTCGATTCCCGCACGGAACAACACTTTGTGTGATTCACAAATTGTTGTTCCGGGTCTGGGTGTCATGTGTATGTGACACTGTATGTTTGTAAACGCACCCACAACACAGGAGAAAATCTTAAAGTGGGGCAACGTTTTTAAAAAAAAAAAAAACTAAAACTAAAACTAAACAACGCTGTGGTTTTTTCACGCCGTGGTATCACTCCAGTCGAGCCAACCCATTCGCGCCGAAGCTTGGCTCTCCCACACTTAAAATAGATGACAGAGATAAAATATAAATACTCGGAATTTTAATTCCATTCCAGATTTGACAAATTCAGTGTTGCAACGTTATGACACGTAATAAATAGTGATGTTGCGAAACTATTCGATGTGGAAATCGAATATTTCTGAATCGATTCCTCTCGTTTATAAATTTACTCTCATAAACTAAGTTTATCAGGAAATAAAATATTTCTGAACCGATAATTTAGTTTTGACAAGTAATTAACGATCTGAGACTTTTCTTTTGTAATTGTGTGTGAAATTAATAAAAAATGTGATCATGAAGGAACATGACAAATAATACAGAAATTTTATAAATTGTCGCCGTCATCGCTATCGCTATCGCTGTTACTTTCTGTAACATTTATTATGAATTGTGTCTTACTCATTTTTTCCTCTTCTTTGACAACATGGGATACGCATTTAGACCATTCGGTAGCAGTATTTTTTTAAATGCCTTCCTGAAACTGATTCACTGATTGTTTATCGATTTTTGTGTTCATCACTACACTGTTAAATGTGGTATCATTATTTCACAAAATGACAGTAGGTCATGTCAAATCAGGAATCGAATTAAAATTCTGACTATAGATATGTGGTTTGTCCAGGGTCATCCAATGTCGACGAAGGTCTTAGCTCGCCGAATGGTCGCCCTACAAGCTTGCAGGATACTCCACAAGTCTGGCGAGCTAGATAACCAACTCATGCCTATAGGTAAGTGATTTTTATTACTGAGAAAAATATTTTGTTTCTAGTTGGATTTCCTGCACGTCGATTCTATAAAATTTGTTTGATTTTGAATCTTGTTCGAGTGCGAAGTGAGCGTCGAAGTGACGGGGAAATTACATTATAGAATGCCACTTTTAACGTCATCTCATACTTTATCTACCAAAATGTTGCTGTCAATTTAGTTTAACTCGCAAGTGTAGCGCTAGTGAAGTTACGAGTGCATGGCCGGCTTCTTGTGGATTGTTAGGGATTTATCGATAGGGGATTAGAGGATAGAGGATCAAGGAGAGAATACGGCCTCCGGTAACCTCACTTACTGGGTGAAACAAAGTCTCCTCCCATTATCTCTTAATATGAAACCCCTCATCCCCAACAGACCGGCAATGTACTCGTAACTCCTGTGAGTATTAAGTAACTTACAAATTTGTAGGATTAGGTATAGCTGGCATCCTTTTTTTTCCGATGGTAAGCAATCAGCGCCGCTCATGGACACCCGCAACAACGGAGGAGTTACGAGTGCGTTGCCGACCTTTTGGGGATTAGTGATTTGAATATTTTTTGTATTGGGGGAGGGAAAGGATTGGACTTCTAGTAACCTTACTTGCAAGGCGTAACGAAACGTTATGGTAGTTTCACGCCGGTTTTTTGTGAAGCCGTTGTATCACTCCGGTCGAGCCGACCTATTCGTGCGTAAGCATGGCTCTCCCACAATTAAAGACCAGTTTATTATAACTACATGTAATAACTGGGCTGGGCAACTGGCTGCAGTGCAACGTATCGCGGATTCGATTCCCGCACGGAACAACTGTGTGTGTGATCCACAAATTGTTGTTCCGTTGGTCTGGGTTTTTTTTTTTTTTTTTTTGTGAGGGGAAAATCATCAAATGACTTCTCCCGCCCAGGGCCGGGCAGGAGGGAGTGTCAGACTCTTACTGACTAAAAACCCCCCTGTTCCTTCTCCTGCTCTGTGCCGAGGTCGCGGTACCTTATTGCGCTTACCCCGCAACCCCGGCTGAACATCAGCCCTTTAGGGCCCCGTCTGTGGTGGTCTATTGGCTCTTTGAGGCGCGCGCGGAACGCTACGCGCCGTACGCTCGGGCCTGGTTCTGGTCGGGCGGCGAGCTGCCCTTACTCGCCGACCGCAGGCCCGTACTTACGGTGGCCGGAGATCGTCCCTCGATCCCTGACGCCCGTAGTGTCGCCAGTTGCGGCTGCTGGGGCGTGAGGAGGAGGATTGCTCCCTCACGCGGGCCGCCTCTCTCTTTGCGAGCATGACTGCTTCACAAAAGGAGGAGACGGCGTCCCAGTTCCTCTCACTCCGCACCATGGCCTCGACTAAGGCCGGGCGCGAGAGGTCGCCGCCGCCGATCACTTCCCTGAGGATACGGCGGTGCTCAGCCCAGGCAGGGCATACCGCTACCGTATGCTCCACCGTATCCTCTAGGTGGTCCTCACAATGACGACACTCGGGCGTTTCCTCCCGCTGGATCCGAAACAGGAACCTACCGAAGCTGCCGTGCCCGGTAAGCACCTGCGTCAGACGGAAGGTGAGGACGCCGTGGCGTCTCTCAAGCCACTCCTCAAAGAGGGGTCTTACCGCTGCTATGGTAGCGTGCCCGTCCGTTGGTCTGGGTGTGATGTGAAATTGTATGTTTGTAAACGCACCCACGACACAGGAGCAAATCCTAGTGTAGGGCAACCTATTTTGTTTTATTATGTACATTTAAAATGTTTCTTAGGTAAAGAAAACTTCAGAGCTGTGGAATTAGAAGGGGTGAACACTATCGGTACTTGCGCGGGTAATGAACCCGCTGACGCGCACGATTCTGCCCGCCCCGGCACCACGAAACGAAGACAGTATTATTATAAACGGGTAAGCTGAATTTTTTTTTATTGATTATAGGCTCGCGCTTGACCGCTATCTCACCTTATGGAAAGCGACGATGCGGTCGACGATGTAGCGCGCTTACCTAGAAGTAACCTATTCATTCTTGACTTAAAGATACCCGGATTGTAGCTATCAGGAAACACCGACTCCGGCAAGGAATTCCACTCCTTGGCTGTACGCATGATGAATGTGCTCCCAAAACGTTTTGTACGTATATGTGGGACATCCACCATGTACCGGTGGCGCAATGCCGTGCGTGAATGTTTGTTTGTTGTTTGTACGTATTACAGGGATGTTAGGGCGTAATCCGTAAACGTAATCGAAACTGTCGGATACCCGATATAAAACTCCTTTCTGACAATATCGAAAATGGCAAATAAAATATACAAAAGCCTCATTGAAAAACGGTGTGAAATAACGCCGCGAACGCGGGCGGACGCCCAACCCGCAAACGAGTAGACGAATTACCTGATGGTAAGCAATCGGCGCCGCCCATCGACAACCGCAACACCAAAAGATTAACGAGTGCGTTGCCGGCCTTTTGGGAATAAGGGTTGCGGATATTTAACGATCTGGAAGGCCTCCAGTAACCTCACTCACAAGGCGAAACATAATGCCTTATCCCAAATAATAACTTGGCGTCAAAACTGCTTACCATCAGAACCGATTTTGCCGCTCCATCCTTAATATAAAAAACTAGCTACTCCAGCGCACTTGTTGCTCTTGTTGTGGTTTCACCCGCTGCTCGGCTCCATTTTAATCGTAGCGTGATGTTTTATAGCCTACAGCGCTCAGGAACATTGTAGCTATCAATAAGTGAAAGAATTTTGGCAATCCGACCAGCGGTTCCAAAGATTACCCCATACATACAAACTAACAAATTTTACTTCTTTATAATATTAGTATAAATATACACTACTTTTATCTCTGATCTCCAGACGGCCTGGGCGTTCACGGACTGCCAGCCGGTAATAGACTCGACGGACGCTGAAATATATCCGGATGTCGACCCGGATACTTTGGATATAGACAGCGACGTCGAAGCTCCTAATCCGAGCGATGATGAGAAAGTGTCTTCGAAGCATAAGGAACCGAAGAAGGACACTGGTGAGTCATTAATACCATCTTAAGCTTTGGAAGTGTGGGAGAGCCATGCTTCGGCACGAATGGGTCGGCTCGACCGGAGTGATACCACGGCCTCACAGAAAACCGGCGTGAAATAACCACAGCGTTGTGTTTCGCAGTGTGAGTGAGGTTACTGGAGGCCCGATCCCTCCCCCTGATCCCTTCCCAGTCCTTAAATATCCGAAACCCTTATCCCTAAAAGGCCGGCAACGCATTAGTAACTCCTTTGGTGTTGCGGGTGTCCATGAGCGGCGCCGAATGCTTACCATCAGGTACTTTCACGCGGTTTCATCAGCTGCTCAGCTCCTACAGATCATAGCGTAATGTTTTAAAGCCTATATATAGCCTTCCTCTATAAATGGACTAACGAATACAAAAAGAATTGTTCAGTTCGAACCAGTAGTTCCGGAGATTAGTGCGTTCAAACAAACTCTTCAGCTTTATAATATTAACCCCAGGTTTCCGAAAGGCCCATCAATGTTAAAATCAATTTAATCTCTTGTCAAGTCATCTGATTCGTTGACTGAATTATCAACAACCAATCAGATGACTTGACAAGAGATTTAACAAGAGATTAGTTAATTTTAGCGTTGACAAGCCTTTCAGAAACCGGGTGTAAGTATAGATATGGATTTCTGATGTCGTGGTGGCCCTTCTCATTGAGGTTAAGTGCCTCATGCATGGGGGCGTGGGTTCGAAACCTGGCAAGTACCAATGTGACTTTTGCCGAGTTATATGTACTTTCTATGATTATTTAGACACCACTTACATACGGTGAAGGTAAACATCGTAAGGTAAGCTGGACTTATAATTTTCTAATTATAAGTTTGAAATTACCAACCCGCATTGAGCCAGCGTGGTGATTAATGCTCTAACCTTCTCCGAGTGAGAAGAGGCCTTTGCTCAGCAGTGCGCACTTATAGGCTGATGATGATGATGATGATGATGTATTTCTCCTTTTACAGGTAAACGGAATATGTTGTACGCAATAGTATCGAAGCTATGGTGTGCACTTCCCGAACGTTATAACACTCGGGGCCGAAGGTTGCATGCCCCTCAGCTGGCTAGCCAAGCAATTGGAATACTCATGGCGAGACAGGAGCCTGACAGGTAAGTCTATATAGTTTTTTTTAAGGATAGGTCGCCAATCGAGCCGACGGATTACCTGATGGTAAGCAATCGGCGTCGCCCAGGGACATTTGCAACAACAAACGAGTGTGTTGCCGGCCTTTTGGGGATAAGGGTTTTAAATGGTTAAGGATTGGGGTTGGCCGTGTGACTGAGATTACCGGAGTCCCAACCCTTCCCCAATCCCCAATCCCCAAATCTCCAAAACCCAAATCTCCAAACCGTCGGCAACGCACTTGTAAATCCTCCGTTTTTGCGGGTGTCCATTGACGGCGCTGATTGCTTACCATCAGGTAATCCGTAAGCTAGTTTGCCGTACTATCTCATAACAAATATGTAGAATCCTTCATTATATTATAATAATGGGATGATGTTCAGCTTACAGATACCAGCGTTCCCTGTTTATACGAGGTCCGGTGAGGTCCGAGTGTCAGTGGAACACGTCCCTGGGGCTGACGTCAGGATTTCACCACGTCGAGCCAAGCTGATTCGAAGGTAATAAAATACTAATACGGTAGTTTCCAACTAGTCAAATTCAATACTTTTATCCGAATGTCAAAAACGATACTTTTTTTAATTTTTTTATCTATTAAGCTACCCAATACGGTAGTTTCCAACTAGTCAAATTCAATACTTTTATCCTAATGTCAAAAACGATACTATTTTTAAATTTTTTATCTATTAAGCTACCCAATACGGTAGTTTCCAACTAGTCAAATTCAATACTTTTATCCGAATGTCAAAAACGATACTTTTTTTAATTTTTTTATCTATTAAGCTACCCAATACGGTAGTTTCCAACTAGTCAAATTCAATACTTTTATCCTAATGTCAAAAACGATACTATTTTTAAATTTTTTATCTATTAAGCTACCCAATACGGTAGTTTCCAACTAGTCAAATTCAATACTTTTATCCTAATGTCAAAAACGATACTATTTTTAAATTTTTTATCTATTAAGCTACCCAATACGGTAGTTTCCAACTAGTCAAATTCAATACTTTTATCCAAACGTCAAAAACGATACTTTTCTATGAAATTTGTATGAAAAACTGAGCTATGACGTCATAACATTTTTGCGTCAAATAGCTTACTTATTTCACAATAATTAGCTAAAAAAAATCTAAAACATGGGAGGTTCTTATACGGTAGTTTCCAACTAGTGAAATTCAATACTTTTATCCAAATGTCAAAAACGATACTTTTCTATGAAATACTGAGTCATGATGTCATAGTACTTTTACATTAAATAGCTTACTTATTTCTTAAAAAATTGTTAAAAAATATCTAAAATTCAGTGTATCGATCGATCGATGAATAAAAGTATAGTTATTTTTCAATATTTTATAATATTGAAACATCGAATTAATTTATTTTTGATCTATGAAGCTACCCAATTACACTGTACACCTTATTTCTCAGTTTTCAGAATTATAATGTTAGGCCGGCGAACGGACTGACTTGTCAAAAAATTGGATTGTTTCCTAGGTCGAAATAAATTAATTCGACGTTTCAATACAATAAAATATTTAAAAATAACAACTATACTTTTATTCATCGATCGATCGAAACACTAAGTTTTAGATATTTTTTAGCAAGTTTTTAAGAAATAAGTAAGCTATTTAATTTAAAAGTACAATGACGTCATAACTTAGTATTTCAAACAAAAGTATAGTTTTCGATATTTGGATAAAAGTATTGAATTTGACTAGTTGGAAACTACCGTATTGGCACCGCCCAGGTACACCAGAATAGTTTAGTACACGAGTCCGTTGACGGGCTTTTGGGGATTAGAGTTTTAGAGATTCAGAGACATGAAAGGGAAAAGAGGAGGGGATATATTGGGCCTCTAGTAACCTCACTCACACGACGAAACACAACACTGTGGTTGTTTCACGCCGGTTTTCTGTGAGGCCGTGGTATCACTCCGGTCGAGCCGACCCATTCGTGCCGAAGCTTGGCTCTCCCACACTTATTAATATATGTTTTTCTTGTAGGTTCATGCGGTTTGTCTTTGCTGAAGTTCTACGCGTACGTAGGCGTGGTATGAAGCTGCAGAGCGAGGGATCCACGCACAACAACTACTATATCGTGCCTACACTTAAAAGTAAGTTTTATTATGTAATACTAGCTTTAGGTTGCTTCCGTCAACCTACCCTACCTATCCGACCCTACGTACCCAACCCTACGCTACGTACCCAACCCTACGCTACCTACCCTACGCTACCTACCCTACGCGACCTGCTCTGCGCTACCTAATTTCCTACCTACCCTACCTACCCTTATTTTTGTGAGGGGAAAATCATCAAATGACTTGTCAATGAAATTTTCCCCTCACAAAAAAGGGAAAATCATCAAATGGAGTGTCAGACTCTTACTGACTAAAAACCCCCCTGTTCCTTCTCCTGCTCTGTGCCGAGGTTGCGGTACCTCATTGCGCTTACTCCGCAACCCTGGCTGAACATCAGCCCTATAGGGCCCCGTCTGTGGTGGTCTATTGGCTCTTTGAGGCGCGCTCGGAACGCTACGCGCCGTACGCTCGGTACCCTACCTACCCTACCTTACCTACCCAAGCCTACACTACCTACTCTACGCTACCTACCCTGTTAGAAAAGTGCTTAATTAAACGCAATAAAATTAAAAAACTTTGTAAATGCTCCTGTCATGTTGACAGTTGATATGAAATGTCACTTGGTCTTTTCCGTCCCCGGTATTTGGTGATACTTTATGTTCAAATTTTTCTCCTAGTTAAATCAGAGTTAATCTTAATATTAGTTTTCTTTAAGCCCATAAATTCGTCATACTGACCCCGTCTATTCCGGGCTGATGTTCAGCCGGGGTTACGGGGTAAGCGCAATGAGGCACCGCGACCTCGGCACAGAGCAGGAGAAGGAACGGGGGGGGGGGTTTTAGTCAGTAAGAGTCTGACACTCCCTCCCGCCCGGCCCTGGGCGGGAGAAGTCATTTGATGATTTTCCCCTCACAAAAAAAAACCCCGTCTATTCTATCCTACCCTACCTTACCTAACCTACCTACTCTACCTACCCTACCTTACCTACTACGCCGTATCCTATGTCCTCCTCCCAGTTCTTAGCTACCTCCCTTCGAAGTTTCAGCCAAATCGGTTCAGCCTTTCTTGAGTTATAAATAGTGTAACTAACACGACTTTCTTTCATATTATATAGATTTAGGACTTATGTTTAATCTACCATCAGCCGTCTTTGGCGGGTTCGATTCCCGTAAGGAAAAACTCTTTTGTCTTGTTCCACTTATTCTTGTTTCGAGTCTCTCTCTCTCTCTCTCGATACACGACACAGGATAAAATACTAATGAGATCCAATCATAAAAAATGTCTACCCATCCATTTCCAAACCTCAATAACTTGCTTAACCTTCGTTCCAGCGGTATCAGAGGACGGTACGCACAAGATAGACATAGACTGGGACTTCCTAGAACTCATTTATCAGCACACGGAAGAAAAGAAAGCGAGTGATTTAGAAAAACCTGTGCTATGGCAGGAAATGCCTGATGAGGAGAAAGTGGAAAAGGATTCCAATAGGTAAGCAGATTATACAAGATAAGGTAGATCTCACATGTGTGGGAGAGCCATGCTTCGGCACGAATGGGTCGGCTCGACCGGAGTGATACCACGGCCTCACAGAATACCGGCGTGAAACAACCACTGCGTTGTGTTTCGCCGTGTGAGTGAGGTTACCGGAGGCCTTATCCTTCCCCTTCCCCAATGCCTCCCCAGTGCCTAAATCTCCAAATCCCTAATCCCTAAAAGGTCGACAACGCACTCTTAACTCCTCCGTTGCGGGTGTCCATGCGGCGCTGATTGCTTACCATCAGGTAATCCGTCTGCTCGTTTGTCGACCTATTACATAAAAAAGAAGAAAACCAGCGTGAAACAATCTCTAAATCTCCTTTACCCTAAACCTAATCTCCAAAAATCCGACAACGCATTCGTAACTCTGGTATGCGTGTGTCCATGGGCGGCGCCGATTGCTTACCATCAGCTAGTTTCGCTACTTATTTGATAAAAAAATATACATAGGAGATTGCGAACTTCGCATAATGCACACTGCTGAGCAAAGGCCTTTTATCACACGGAGAAGGTTTGAGCATTAATCACCACGCTTGCTCAATGCGGGCTGGCTATTCCAAACTTATAATTAGAAAATATAAGTTCAGGTTTCCTCACGATGTTTTCCTTCACCGTATGTCAGTGGTGTCTAAATAATCGTAGAAAGTACATAATTATAACTCGGAAAAAGTCACATTGGTACTTGCCAGGTTGCGAACCCTCATGTATGAGAAGCGGGGTCCTTAACCTCGGGGCCACCACGACCCCCCATTGGGAACATATTTCTAATCAATAATTTATTTAAACAGACGCAGAAGAGGTAAGAAGAGAATGGCGAATCCCCTTCTGAAACAGGGCGATACGTTCGTCTTCGATGCGGAGAAATACAAGGAAGCTGTCGTCACGCCCTGGTATAGGAACCAGGATCAACCCCAGGTGAGTCAAAAACTACATATGACATTGATTTTTTTAGGATACCGTAGTAAACTAGGAACTTTTATAGTTTCGCTTGTCCGTTCGTCTGTCTGTCCGTCTCCTCGGCTCGGCTCCATTTAATCGTAGCGTGATGTTTTATAGCCTATAGCACTCAGGAACATTGTAGCTATCTATCAGTGAAAGAATTTTGGCAATCCGACCAGCGGTTCCAAAGATTACCCTCTACATACAAACTTACAAATTTTACCTCTTTATAATATTATAGTTCTATTAATCTTTATTTTCTCTACAGTTCTTCCTGGTAGCGGAAATATGTTGGAACCTGACCCCTGATTCCTCATTCCCGTCGGCGACGCACCAAAGCTTCAGTGATTACTACAGCACCAAGTACGGAGTGACGCTGACTCAGAGGGACCAGCCTCTCTTAGACGTCGACCATACTTCGGCCAGACTCAATCTTCTAACACCTAGGTATGTTACCACCGTCAGTCTTGACGCGGGTTTGTCATACCCGCAGTCAGTTCGTCAGTGAAGCTAGGTGCTCGTTCCAAATTGTAGTTTCGAATGGAGAAGAACGAGCAAGAAACTACATCTTTACTATGCAAATGACGATCATTGTAAAATTCACTCCAACTTACAGATACGTCAATCGTAAAGGCGTAGCACTCCCTGTCTCATCGGAGAGGACTCGGCGCGCCAAGAGGGACCGTCTCGACCAGAAACAGATCCTGATTCCTGAACTCTGCCGGGTCCATCCCTTCGCCGCCCCCCTTTGGTTCGCCACCGTCGCTCTTCCATGTGTTCTTTACAGGTAATTATGACAATTTCGTTTTATATTTGGCCTGCTACCTTGCCCCCTTTTTTTGAGTGGGACGTCATAAAATGTCCTCAAGTTTGAAAGAAATGCTTCGGCGCGTATAAAGCCTTACAGAATACCGGCGTGAAACAACCACAGCGTTGTGTGTTTTAAGTGTGGGAGAGCCAAGCTTTGGCACGAATGGGTTGGCTTGACCGGAGTTATACCACGGCCTCACAGAATACCGGCGTGAAACAACCCAGCGTTGTGTTTCGCCGTGTGAGTGAGGTTACCGGAGGCCCAATCCTTCTTCTTCCCCTATCCCTTCCCGTTCCTTTTATTCGCAACCCCTATCCCCAAAAGGCCGGCAACGCACTCGTAACTCATTTGGTGTTGCGGGTGTCCAGGGGCGGCGCTGATTGCTTACCATCAGGTAATACGTCAGCTCGTTTGCTGACTTATACCATAAAAAAAGCAATAAGAAGCAATCGGCGCCGCCCATAGGATGGTTATGGGCGGCGCTGATTGCTTACTGTCAGATAATCCGTATCATTGAAACAATGAAACAATTAATTTATTTTTGCAAATAGGCCATAAAACGGCACTTTTTCACGTCAATATATATGTAAAAAACTAGATTGAAGCCGGCATTTCCTATCTGACTACTCTGAGAAGAAATGCCGAAACAAACTCAGAGGTCAGTCTCTTTTCAAGTCCAGACAATGTAAAAATAACATAATGTGAGAGAACCGTGCAAGTTCATTCTGTAGTGGTATTTTGAAGAAAGAACCACACCAGTTTAAGTGGGCCCGTTCTGAAGACAGGCACGCAAGTGTCAGTTTGCAACCAGTATAGCTAGTGCTGCTGAGTTGTCCGACGAACAATACCGATCAAAAGAACATGGATGCATCCGAATCACGTAAATTATAACATATGTATGTCACCGGAAAATAATAAGATCCGTAAGTTTATCAATTTACTAGGAAGTTTTCGTAAATTTATCAATTTCCGACGTCATCTATCGACGTCGTCAAATTGATAAACTTACGAATCTTGTTATTTTCTGGTGTCATATACACTACAACATACAATAACAACATATATAACAATAACATGCGGTTCGAGTTATAAATAAAATATATATATCTTTTATATATAATTATTTTGTGTCACGTGTTTGTACGCGATGGACTCCTAAACTAAACCGATTTTAAATTTGATTTGCATTCCGTGTGCATTTTGATCCAACTTGATCGATGGATGATCTCCGACCACCGTAAGCGCGGGTCTGCGGACGGCGAGTAAGGGTAGCTCGCCGCCCGACCAGAACCAGACCCGTGCGTACGGCGCGTAGCGTTCCGCGCGTGCCTCAAAGAGTTAATAGATCACCACAGACGGGGCCCTATAGGGCTGATGTTCAGCTGGGGTTGCGGGGTAAGCGCAATGAGTCGCAAGTCGAAAGCGCAGAGCAGGAGAAGGAACGGGGGGTTTTTAGTCAGTAAGAGCCTAACACTCTCTCTCGCCTAACCCTGGGCGGGAGAAGTCATTTGATGATTTTCCACTGACAAAAATAAAGCAATACGTGGCTGGGTCTGCTAGTATTTTTATGTGTTTACAGGATAAACGCCCTACTGATCGCGGATGAGATTCGACGGGCGGTCGCGATAGATGTAGGTCTAGGCATTCCCAAGATCAACGAACAGACAATGCCCGGATTCCAATGGCCCGCGCTAGACTTTGGCTGGAGTTTGGCAGAGGTGAGTTATTTAAAATTGTTTTCAATACTTATAAGTATTTTTTAATGTAATGGTTCGGCAAATGAGCTTACGGATTACCTGATGCTAAGCAATCAGCGCCGCCCATGGACACTCGCAATGGAGGAGTTTCGAGTGCGTTGCCGACCTTTTAGGGATTAGGAATTTGAAGATTTAGGGATTGAAGAGGAATTGGGGGAGGGGAAGGATTGGGCCTCCGGTAACCTCACTCACACGGCGAAACACAACGCTGTGGTTGTTTCACGCCGGTTTTCTGTGAGGCAGTGGTATCACTCCGGTCGAGCCGACCCATTCGTGCCTGAACATGGCTCTCCCACACTTTTTATTTACTAGCTACTCTCGCTCGAATCCATTTAAGGGTGATTCTTCACATCAATTAAAAAAAAATTAATAATGTCATTATCCTCAACCGAAAATTAACGAGTCTGCTGATTAAAACACAGATAATTATTTTATGAAATTAAATCTCACCACTGCTTACAAGCAACCGATTAAAAATATTGTATAAAATAAATTACTAAGATGCTTAAAAACCTGGGAGGATAATGACTTGTTAAATAAAAGTTAAGGTTTTTTGGAGAATCACCCTTAACCCTAGCGTGTAGGGTGATGTTTTATAGTCTATAGCACTCAGGAACATTGTAGCTATCTATCAGTGAAAGAATTTTGGCAATCCGACCAGCGGTTCCAAAATTACCCCCTACATACAAACTTACAAATTTTACCTCTTTATAATATTAGTATAGATAAAATATTTTTCTGTAACCAGGTATTAAGCGCAGATTCAGAGAAGATCGACAAGAAGAAGGACGAAGAAGAATCAAAGAAGGAATTAAAAGAAATTAAAGATAATGAAAGCAGGTATGTTTATATATGTATGTATACATCTAAATAAAATCTATATATATAAAAAAAAGTCGTGTTAGTTACTCCACTTATAACTCAAGAACGGCTGAACCGATTTAGCTGAAAATTGGCAGGGAGGTAGTTTAGACCAAGGAGAAGGACATAGTATAGGATAGAATAGAGTAGGGTAGGTTAGGTAGAGTAAGGTAGGTAGAGTAGGGTAAGTAGTGTAGGGTAGGTAAACAGTAGGGTAGGTAGAGTAAGGTAGGTAAACAGTAGGGTAGGTTGTGTAGGGTACATAGAGTAGGGTAGGTAGAATAGTGTAGGTAGAGTAGGGTATTCAAATAACGGGAGCGACGCCGCGGGTAAGAGCTAGTTCAATTATAAAACAGTAGCTTTTGCCCGCGACTTCCTTCACGTGGAATTGTGACTTTCCTGCAGATTTTTGGTTTAAAAACTATCCTATGTCCTTTCTCGAGTTCCAAACTATGGCCGTACCAAATTTCACACAAATAGGTTCAGTAGTTTAGGCGTGACGAAAAGACAGACAGAGTTACTTTCACATTTATAATATTAGTTTCGATTACATAGTATAGTATAAAACAAAATCGCTTATTTGTTCTGCAAATATCCCTATGTATGCTTAAATCTTTAAAAATACAGAAATTTAGTATCAGCATTGTATCCATGCGAAACCGGGGCAGGTCGTCAGTCTTAAGAATCTAGCTAACTAGCTCTGTCCCGCAGTTTCACTCACATAGTATAATATAAACGATCTTATAATACACGAACTTCATGCTGCTAAAAATGGTGCAATCAAGAATGGAAATGAACATAATATCCTATGTTGACCGTGGATTGTGAACCTTCCCAACAATGAAAGTTTTTTTTTAAAACGGTTAAGCAGTTTTTGAGTTTATTTAATTCAAACCAACAAACAAACAAACAAATCATTTCTCTTTTTTTAAACATTGCCCCACACTACGTTTTTCTCCTGTGTCGTGGGTGCGGTTACAAACATACAATTTGACATACACATCACACACAGACCCGGAACAACGATTTGTGGATCACACAAATAGTTGTTCCGTGAAGGAATGTTGCCCAGCTACCGCACCAACCGTGCAGTCAGATTTGATTGTAATGATTTATTAGTATAGACTATAATCTATCTCTGTGCCAAATTACATTAAGATCCATTGAGTAGTTTTCACGTGAAAGAGTAACTAACATCCATCCTTACTCACAAACTCTCGCGTTTATAATCATCATCATCATCATCATCATCATCATCATCATCATCATCATCATCTTCCTGCCCTTGTCCCGTTTTATTTGGGGTCGGCGCAATATGTTTTTTTCTTCCATTCTGTCCTGTCACCCATCACGCTATCGCTAACTCCTCTGTCTTCCATATATATAGTTTATAATATTACTATATATACACTCGCGTTTATAATATTACTAAGATATTCTGTGCGTTCAGGTTATAAGGGACATTTAAATTTGATTTTTTTCCAACTAGTGAGAAGGAGAAGACAGAAGCAGAAGGTTCACAGAAGAGCACAGATGAAGACAAACCTCTAGAAGATGGAACGCCTGTAGAGAAGACAATTAATGATATATTGCAAGAGAAAGAAGATGCAGAGGCTGATGCTGCGGTAGGTAGACCTTCAGGCAGGGTTTCGGATATTTAAGGATTGGGTTGGGTCTCCGGTAATCTCAGTCATACGGCGAAACACAACGCTGTGGTTGTTTCACGCCGGTTTTCCGCGAGGCCGTGGTATCAATCCGGTCGAGCCGACCCATTCGTGCCGAAGCTTGGCTTTCAAATAGACCAAAATAGTATTTTTTTTTGTTTCTATCAGAATTTTTTTTGCCGGAGCCATTGAAAAGGGAGGATGCTCCGACCAGGCGGGTGTTGTGTCTGGTGGGCTACTGCCCGACGGTTGTTGTCGGGATTTTGTATCAGTTTTAATTGCGATGAAAACTGTAATGTTACGATGTACAAACTTGAACGTGATTGGTACTGTTGCTGCGTGTTGTGCGGTAGATGTCGCTACACGTACATTAAAGTTTGCGCTTACAAAGACATCACAAGTGTGGGAGAGCCAAGCTTCGACACGGATGGTTCGGCTCGACCGGAGTGATACCACGGCCTCACAGAAAACCGACGTGAAACAACCACAGCGTTGTGTTTCGCCGTGTGAGTAAGGTTACCGGAGGCCCAATCCCTCCCCTTCCCCTATCCCTTCCCAATCCTTATATCCGCAACCCCTATTCCCAAAACGCCGGCAACGCACTCGTAACTCCTTTGGTGTTGCGGGTGTCCATGGGCGGCGCTGATTGCTTACCATCAGGTAATGCGTCTGCTCGTTTGCCGACTTATCCCACAAAAAACGTGTTTGGTGCTGTTACTTTGGTTGTGCGGTAGATGTGACACGTACATTAAAGTTTGCGTTTACAAAGACATCCCAATACTTAGTAAGACATAAAAGTTATTATAGCTTTAATAATGAAACTATTATATTTTTGTTTCAGTTTGAAATAGGCACATGGAGTAACGACATGGCCTCCTCGATCCCCGAGACCTCGGAGTACGACGAGCTGATGGAACCTCTTCCCCCCAACCTTACTTTCTGTACCTCCGCTTCGGGTGAGTCTAATGTAATACGTTTACAACTAGTCAAATTCAGTACTTTTATCCAAATTTAAAAAACGATACATTTCTATGAAATTTGTTTGAAAACCCAAATTACAAGATCTATTAATAAAAGTATTCTCATTTTTTAATATTTTATTGTATGTAATGAATTGATTTTTGACCTTAAACTACCCAATTGCTAAGACCGTGACAGTGGCTTCTGTTACTGTCACACGGCCGGAGTTGCGGGGTAAGCGCAATGAGGCACCGCGACCTCGGCCCAAAGTAGGAGAAGGAACGGGGGGGTTTTTAGCCAGTAAGTCTGACACTTCGTCTAGGAAATTTTCCGTGGTTCCGACTGGGCTTCTCCCAGTTGTAAAGGCTATTCTGTGCGTTTAAGGCCTAATTCATTACTCAAGGAAGTTCTTTCCCTCAAATAATATCTTCTGATTTATTTTGTTGCGGGATCCAAGACAGTCATACATGTCCCTGGGACGCGCCGGACTTCAGTGTTCCGGTGTTTTCATGGTTGTATCTACTGTAGATCCTGGTGCACAGAAGTTGCAGTGGTTGGGAGAGATTGCGGGCTAGTCCCATAAAGAAAAATGACACTTCCTCTCTCCTCTAAATCTATTAAAAACTGACCAGTCCTAGCGATTACATAGCTATGCACCACCTTAAAATTTTAAACCCAAACCATATAGTATTATAGATTCGAAAGTAACTCTGTCTGTCTGTCTGTCTTTTCTTCACGCCTAAACTACTGAACCGATTTCTGTGAAATTTGGTGCAGACATGGTTTGGAACTCGAGAAAGGACATAGTAGAGTTTTAATACCAAAAAACTGCAGGAAGTCAGTATTCCACGCGAACGGAGTCGCGGGTAAAAGCTAGTAATAAACAAAGTTAATTTTATGTTAACAGGAGGTTCGAATTGGTGCGACCCTATAGGCAAGCCGAAGTACAACCAGTATGGCGGCTCGAAGAATTTCTCAATGGCTGACAGCGATGATTCTTTCATGTCTAGGTAAGTAAAATTAAAGTACGACAACGTTGAAAAGCGATAGGACTGCCCATTTTACATTATATCTCAAGTCTAATCTTGGAAATCCACCCCCAATCACTTAATCTCCAAATCCCTAATCCCCAAAAGGTCGGCGATGTACTCGTAGATCATCCGAGCAGACGGAATACCTGATGTTAAGCAATCAGCGCCTCCCATGGAAATCCGCAACAACAGTGGAGTTAAGAGTGCGTTGCCGACCTTGTGGGGATTAGGGATTTAGAGATTTAGTGATTAGGGGAGGATTCGCAAGATTAGACTTGAGATAGAATGTAAAATAGGCAGTCTTTTTTGATTTGGAGATTTTGGGATTGGGGGAGAGGAAGGATTGGGTCTCCGATAACCTCACTCACACGGCGAAACACAACGCTGTGGTTGTTTCACGACGGTTTTCTGTGAGGCCGTGGTAGGTATCATTCCGGTCGAGCCGACCTATTCGTGCTAAAGCATGGCTCTTCCACAATTTAAGGCGAGAATGAGGTGGAAGGGCTTATTATAATAATAATCCTTACCCTTTGTTTCCATTATTCACAATAGTCCTACACTAACCGGGGACTGTCCTTGGGTGCATTCCCATAGTGCATACAGGGATAGTTGCCGGTTTGTGTCCCATTTCAATTAGATTGTTGTCTAAAGGGCCTCTGCGCAGTTGGCTCCGGCCCCTCGTACAGATCCCGGCACGTAACTTGGCAAGAGTCGTTAAATGCGCAGAAGTCATATTTTAGATGTCTACGGTACGCAAGCGGGGCGCGGGGTGTGTGACAACGCCGAGCCGAGTGCGTGATTGGTGCGTCAGTAGACCCTTGCCCCCCGCACTGTGTCCACGTCCCGAATACACTTGCGTGCCCTAAAGTTGATCTCTTTGTTTTTGTTAAGTTTAAATTTTATTGTTTGGTTTTTGTTATATGTTATTGTTACGAATTGTTGTTGTTTTTTTTAACTTTGCTTTTGGTTATTACAATGCCTTGATCAAACGTTATTTTACATAGACAGGCCAGAAAAATGGTCTATGATGTGTATTGTTACATATCAAAAGAAACTCTCACTGAAAAAGAGACGGTTAAACGTTAATTTTAAATTAATTTAGGTATTTTACTAGCACCTAATAAATATCACGAATTAATTTCCTTCCATTTAAACAGATATTGTAAATATATTATGGCAATAATCATAAAAAAATTACAATCACTAAAAGGGACCACTTTTTTTTTCATTAAGTGCACGATGCGCGAACTTGCCCCCACTACTCCAACTTCTTGCCAAGTTAGGTGCCGGCTACTGTACGCCTTCCAAATGACCGGGACCCTGTGGTCCCGTGATTGGTAAAGACATACATAATAATTATTATTTTGTATGATCCTTTCCGTTCACGAAGGCCGAAGCCAACTCGCAGAGGCCCGTTGAACAACTTCAATATAAGTAAAATGGGACATCAGCCGGCAATTATCCCTGTATGCACTATGACAGAGCACCCAAGGATAATCCCCGGTTGATGCAAGACTATTGCGAAATGTGGTAATAATTCAAAGGGTTATGGGTATGGGTTGCTATGGACTGGTGGATATGATAACTATGGAAATACTATGGCCCCTGCCCCTGACCAATATTGATACATACGGATAAACAGGCAGGGGGTGACTGGCAAACTCAATTAATGGGCCCCCGGAAACGGCCGCTAGCATGTAGCGACACGGGGGCAACATACGTTGAGCTGCTTGGGGAAGGAGAGGCATCCCACGGCTATCAGAGCAATCCCGGAAGTACGGTCAAGACCCCTACCAGCACCTTACTGAGATACATCCTTCCCCCGAGTCTCCTTCAACTCCTACTCTTGCGAGTCTCCACTCAAGCCAGCCAATTAAGGCAAGAATGAGGCAGGAGGGCTTGTTCCTCATCACTGATGATGATCACACACTGATGAGTCATCAGTGTTCACTCCAGCTAGTCACGGGGACTAACCGGAGATGAAGGACAAGACACCTCCCAGGAGTCAGGTCCGTGGGGTCGCCACTGCCCAACAGCTCGCCAAAAGCTGCCTTGCGGATTAATTATTATTATTATTATTTGTCCCCAGTGACCTTGATTCTGACGATACGGATCTAGATTACGAGGGTAGCGATGAAGATGCTGACGCGAATGGATTCTGCAGCAGCAGGAATGCTAACAGTAAGTATTACCCATTACCCACGTTTTTGTTTTTTTTTTATTTTTAAATAGGTGGGCAAACGAGCTGACGGATTACCTGATGGTAAGCAATCTGCGTCACCTATGGATATTTGCAATTCTAGAGTAGGTACAAGTGTGTTGCTAGCCATTTGTGGATTAGAATTTTGGATAATTTAAGGAATGGAGAGGGATGGTGCGAGGGTCCATCCTTCCACTCATACGGCGTACAATGCTGTGGTTGTTTCACGTCGGTATCTCGTCAGATAAGTTCAATCAAATTCATTCTATTTTCTAATTAATTTTCTTCTACAACTACTGAACAGTTCTGAATGTAACAGAGATGAAATATATAGTCTGGAATAACACAAAACCCTGGAAAGCACGGTCTGCGGGCGGCGAGTAAGGGTAGATCGCCGCTTGACCAGAACCAGCCCGAGCGTAGGGCGCGTAGCGTTCCGCGCGCGTCTCAAAGAGCCAATAGACCACCACAGACGGGGCCCTATAGGGCTGATGTTCAGCCTGGGCTGCGGGGTAAGCGCAATTAGGCACCGCGACTTTGGCCCAAATCAGGAGAAGGAACGAGGGTTTTTAGTCAGTAAGAGCCGGACACTCTGTGCGGGAGAAGTAATTTGATGATTTTTCCCCTCACAATAAAAAAAAAAACGATGGAATTCGAATTTACCTCTGAATAATTGGCCATTATTTTTCAGCGACAATGGGCGTCCGTATCGAGTATAAGACAGCTCATGAAGCCGAGGCATTCGATATAGAACGAACGAAGAAGATCAACCCTGCGCCCATGCCTGATGAGGAAGACGATGCCAGGGATAGAGCGCAGCATGATGAACTAATACGCCAGGGTAGCGCTCCTGAAGAGGTCAGTGACACTATTTAAACTCCTGTACTTCTTAAACCGTAATGAGATGCCACTTCCTCTTTCTGTCAAGTATCCTCAATGTTTTATGATCGTTGCCTGTATAGTCTCCTTCGATAAATGCACTGGATGGAGTGGACCAAAACAAAAATAATACGGTAGTTTCCAACTAGTCAAATTCAATACTTTTATCCAAATGTCAAAAACTATACTTTTCTATGAAATTTGTATGTTACACTGAGTTATGACGTCATAGTTTTTCTGCGTCAAATAGCTTACTTGTTTCTTGATAATTAGCAAAAAGATAAATAAAACTTAGTGTATCGATCGATCGATGAATAAAAGTATAGTTATTTTTCAATATTTTACTGTAATAGTTGAAACGTCGAATTATTTTATTTTTGACCTAGGAAAGTACAAAATTGTTTAAAGGAGATTAACACGTTCAAAAAACACACTCTCCATCTTTTTTTGCGAACTATTATATTAAATTAAATAAAAATCTTAGTTTACTCACATGAATATGCTGAAGAAGCCCTCTGTGGTTCGAAAGTTCGGGATTTTTAGTTACTAGCTATTTTTGCGCGGTTTCACCCGCTGCTCGGTTCCATTTGATTGTAGCGTGAGCTTTTATATCCTACAGCACTCGGGAACATTGTAGCTATCTATCAGTGAAAGAATTTTGGCAATCCGACCAGTGGTTCCAAAGATTACCCCCTACATACAAACTTACAAATTTTACCTCTTTCTTTCTTTCATTCTTTCTTTCTTTCTTTCTTTCTTTCTTATTGCATTTTTATGCTGACGGTCCCAGCTCAATGCGCCGCCATTTCTAATCCCATTCTTAATTGGCACGGGTAATAAATATGTATGATCTTTTGTATACTTACCTATGTTTCACAAAAAAACTTTTTGACTTTCATAAAATCTAATTTCTATCCACAGTACATACAAAAATTCCGTTCAGCCGTCTCCCAGCATAAGCAAGACATCATAGACAAACATCAACTAATAACCAAAGAGGATGACATAACAGAAATCCTACCGGAAACAAAAGAAACCTACCACAGCTCTATAATCTGCAATAAAACAGAGAGACAAGCCATAGACGAACTATTCCCCTTCGGCACAGAGGAATTAGAAATTAAAAACGGACAGATCGACATAGAGAGTATTGAACGAAACAAACGGGTGTTGCTAGAGCGAATAAAGAAAAATCTACCAAACTACCAAGTGAACAAATTGAATTGTTTCTCAATGAAGGATATTAATATTGATTCGAAAGATTATGTTAATGAGAAACTTGTTAATGTTGGTTTTGATACCAAAGACGGGTATCAGAGTGTTTCTAAGGGGGATGGGGAGTTCGTGCCTTATTACACGGATGGGAGGGGGGGCAAGGACTTCGATTTTGACTTCCAACCCGTGCTAGAAGGTCACCCTGGACCGAGTCCTAGTGTTATTTTGCAAGTAAGTTTTTATTTTTATTATACCCAACCAAGTTACCTACCTACACTTTTCACGCTGCCCTACCTACCCTACTCTACCTATCCTACCATACATTACCTACCTTACCCTACACTATTACCTACCTTACCCTACCCTACTTTACCTACCTTACCCTACCTACCCTACCTACTCTACCCTATCCTTAGTCCTTCTTCCAGTTCGTAGGTACAAACGGAACAACTCTCTGTGTGATCCACAAACTGTTGTTCCGGGTCTGGGTGGGATGTGTATGTAAAATTGTATGTTTGTAAACGCACCCACGACACAGGAGAAAATACTAGCGTGGGGCAACGTTTTGTTTAAAAAACTCCTTCCGTCTGCCCTCCATACTCCTAAGTAACTATTTAGTTACTAGGTATTGATTTAATTTGGTATTATTTGATTTGATTCGATTTAATTTGATTTGATTCGATTTGATTTGATCTTATCTATCTTTCATTATATTTTTCAGGCACTTACAATGTCTAACGCAAACGATGGGATAAATTTGGAAAGACTCGAGACGATCGGCGACAGTTTTCTGAAGTTCGCTATAACAGCTTATTTATACTGTGCGCACCCTACCGTACACGAGGGGAAACTTAGTCATATGCGGAGTAAGCAGGTATGTCATATTCATTTTATATATTTTACTAGCGACCCGTCCCGGCTTCGCACAGGTAGACAATGCTGATACTAAATTTCTCCACTATTTAATGGATGTTATTATACATATAAACATTTCTCTTTAATCACTCTATCTATTACAAAGCCGCATCAAAATCTGTTGCGTAGTTCCAAAGCTTACATAGGGATATAGGGACAGAGAAAGCGACTTTGTTCTAAACTATGTAGTGACAATGATATCTTCATTATAATATGAATTCAATTTACACTTCAGTCTAAGTAACACGTCAAAAATTTAAAAATGGAAATAATTGAATTATGCGGTATTTCGTTCACTACAAAATAAATTTAATTAATTTTATAGCGTCAACAACACGTGATAATTATGCTGTTAAAATGTAGCTTAAATGACACGTTCATAGATTTTACTATTGATTACTTACTCAACCCAGTCAACAGATAAATGTGACTGTCAAATAATAACAGACAAATAATTAGCAATAAATTAAAATTGCGACTATAATTTGAGATTAAAACTGACCTATATCTCAAGTTGGATCGAACTGCACATGGTGTGCGAATTTTTGTTTATAATCGGTTTAGTGGTTTAGGAGTCCATTGAGGACAAACATTGTGACGCGAGATTTATATATATTAAGATTTATTTATTTATTATAAGGTAGGCTCACAGCTTATGTATACAAAGTAGTTAGAAGTATTCGTTATAGGTAGTAGAACTTATAAATTAGCCAGTTACGAGCTAACCAACATTCATAAAATACGGTAGTTTCCAACTAGTCATATTCAATACTTTGATCCAAACGTCAAAAACGATACTTTTCTATGAAATTTGTATGAAAAACTGAGTTGTGACGTCATAGTATTTTTGTGTCAAATAGCTCACTTATTTCTTAATAATTAGCTAAAAAAATCTAAACAGGACACAACTACATTGTGGTTGTTTCACGCCTGGTTTTCTTTGAGGCCGTTATGTCACTCCGGTTGAACCCACCCATTAAATAATGGGTGGGTGGGGCCACGCTTAAAATACTCGTTCTTCTCCATTCGAATCTACAATTTGGAACGAGCACCTAGCAACACTGACGAACAGAATGACAGACTACTATTCTATTTTGACGTTTCAAAAGTACCTATAGTTTTTTTTTTGTGAGGGGAAAATCATCAAATGACTTCTCCCGCCCAGGGCCGGGCAGGAGGGAGTGTCAGACTCTTACTGACTAAAAACCCCCCTGTTCCTTCTCCTGCTCTGGGCCGAGGTCGCGGTACTTCATTGCTCTTACCCCGCAACCCCGGCTGAAAAAGTACCTATAGTGTGGTTTACTTGGAATAAAAGAATTCGATTTTGATTTTGACTTTGATTGCCATGCTCTTGCCTAAGAATAACGTAGTCACGCAGTTTTGTCAGTCAAAAATTAATTATTTTCACTTATAAAACAATAAACATATTTACTTAAAAAATAATCACGTTTTCATTTATGTGTTGTTATCACATACGTAATTTATAGAAGCTTTTGCCCGCGACTTTGTTCGCGTGGAATAGTGACTTCCTGCAGATTTTTGGTATAAAAACTATCCTATGTCCTTTCTCGAGTTCCAAACTACGTCTGTACCAAATTTCACAGAAATAGGTTCAGTAGTTTAGGCGTGAAGAAAAGACAGACTGAGTTACTTTCGCATTTATAATAATAAGTCTTTACCTATGACTTTTAAAAAATTTAAAAGATTTTTTTGATTTGAAATGCGATGTAAATGTAACACTAATCAATAAACAAATGACTACTTTTGGAAAAAGAATCCCATGTTTTTAAAACAAACTTAATTAGCTTTAGCCTAACAAAAACTATTTTGATTTGAAACGGCCAGTACTGCAGAACGGCAATGTCATAGGTAAAGAACTATTATAAGTTTTGATATTTTAGTATAATTATTGAAATTGCATTAAGTATTGGTAAATTGTCATTTTTTTTTTCTTCAAACAGGTATCAAATCTGAACCTCTACCGTTTGGGACGCAATAAAAGACTGGGCGCTCGTATGATTGCTTCCAAATTCGAACCACACGACAATTGGTTACCCCCGTGTCACAAACCACCCCCTACATTACATCCCAGATTGAATGTAAGTAATTTTTTAACCATTCTCCTGTCTTCATAGTTATACACCGGCTCCACACGTTGGCCCCGACGTTGGCCCTTAACTCGCAGTAAATATTGGCCAAAGGTATTGGGCCAACTTATTGGTCGTGTTGGCCCGGAGGGTCGTGGTGGCCTGGAGGTTAAGGAGCCCGCTTCTCATGCATAAGGGCGTGGGTTCGAAACCTGGGAAGTACCAATGTGACATTTTCCGAGTTATATGTACTTTCTATGATTATTAAGACACCACTTACATACGGTGAAGGAAAACATCGTAAGGAAACCTGGACTTGTGATTTCATGGTGATTAATGCTCAAACCTTCTCCGTGTGAGAAGAGGCCGTTGCTCAGCAGTGGGCGCTTATAGGCTGATGATGATGATGATGATTGGCCAAACGTGTAGAAGGCTACTTGGCAATATTTTGGTAGCGATGTACGGGTTGGCGCCAATATTGGCGAGAAAACTGAATGTTGTCGGTTTTGCGTCCACGCATCAAAGAATCTTGGCGCGCCGCTACATTCGTCGAAGGAGGAGCTACGAGTGCGTCGCCGACCTTATTAGGATTAGGGATTTGGAGATTTTATGATTGGGGGAGGATAAGGATTAGGGCCCGGTAACCTCACTCACATGGCGAAACACAACGCTGTGGTTGTTTCACGCCTGTAAGGCCGTGATAGCAATCCGGTCGAACCGCCTTATCCCTTCCTAATCCTTTAATATCCAAAACCCTTATCCCTAAAAGGCCAGAAACGCACTCGTAACTCCTTTGGTGTTGATTGCTTACCATCAGGTAATGCGTTTGCTGACTTCTACCATAATAAAAAAGGAGACTTAACAAATTCTCCTTAAATTTTTGGAGGTATGAGAGAACAGGTTGGAAAGTTCTTCATCCTCCATTGAAAAGGGAGGATCCTTCGACCAGACTGGTGTCATGTCTGGGGGGCTACTGCCCGACGGTTGTTGTCGGTATTTTTGTATCGGTTCTAATTGTGTAAAGAACTCTTATACCGCGATGTAGAATCTTGCACGTGATTAGTGCTGTTGTTAATGTTGTGCGATAGATGTCGCTACAAATTATCGTTGCAATTAATATAATTTTTTATTCACAGGGTGAGGGTAAAGATATGATGCAGCATTTGGAAACTCCTCTAGACGCCGCTGGTTGCTTCATACCGTATAACCTGATAACCCAGCATAGTATACCTGGTAAGTGTCTTTAGTCCAATAGCCAATCCGCCTTTAGCAAGCGTGGTGATTAATGCTCAACCCTTCACCGAGTGAGAAGAGGTCTTTGCTCAGCAGTGGGCGCTTATAGGCTGATGATGAGGGCCAATCAGAGTTCATAATTGTGACAATTTTATATTTACTTTATGGAATGCAGTAAACAATATGAAATCTTTCGACTAACATTAGAATAATTTGACAGTTTGGTTGGGCGCGAATTGTCGAGTATTAAACGAAGACATACTGTCTTCCTTAAATTTTGTCTTCAATAATAAGTTACAAGAAGAATAATAAGTGGCAACTCTTGATATTGCAATAACAATTATTACAACTTAATTAAGGATGATTAAGATAAACTTGGATTTGAACTAAACGTCCAACGAGCACGTGGCTGCGTGCGCGTTCTATGAAGGTCCAACACTAAGTGTCCTGTTTTACACCTACCTAGGTGTGACCAGATTCTGGCCATATGGTCGTATGGTCCATATCCACCTATTTGAAATAAATAATTTGACTTTGACTTTGACCTTTGACTTTTGAATTTGACTTTGACTTTGACTTTTGACTTTGAGTTTTGACCTTGACTTTGACTTTGATTTTTGAATTTTGACGTTTGACTTTGATGATATTTCAGATAAGTCAATAGCGGATTGCGTGGAAGCCTTAATAGGGGCTTATCTCCTTGAGTGCGGGCCTCGTGGAGCCCTGCTGTTCATGTCCTGGCTAGGAATCAGGGTGCTACCGTGTCACCATATAGAACTGGACGAAAACCACCCTTATGTCAAGCGAGCTAAGAAAGTGGAGAAAGAAAATCAGGTGAGAAATTAATTTTATTTATTTAGACTTTTCAATGGTTAGATAATAGTTACCCGAGGAATAATAATGATTCTGTCGCGTCAGAATGTTTGTATAAGACAGTGACGGCAACAATTTTATTCCTCAGATAACAAAATTTATTTGACTTTTGAAAAATCACTACAGAATAAATATATTTGCACGGTTCTCGCACATTATATTATTTTTCACATTGACCTCTGAGTTTGTTTCGGCATTTCTTCTCAGAGTAGTCAGATAGGAGCTCCATCTAGTTTTTTTTGTTAAATATAATTTTGACGTGTAAAAGTGCTGTTTTATGGCCTATTTCTAAAAAATAAATTAGTTTTTTTATTGTTTTATTAACAACTAGCGGCCCACCCCCGCTTCGCACGGGTCAACTATCTCGTTAACAATGTAAGGGTCTCTTTTCCCCAATTTTCCCCTCTACTTTTTTAATATTTTCCTTCACAAGAACCTTCTCCTGACAATAATAAATACAAAATAAAAGGGTTTGGAAAAATTGGTCCAGTCGTTTTTGAGTTATGCGCTTACCAACACATTTTGCGATTCATTTTTATATAACAGAAATATATGTATAATATACCCCACCAGGAGAAAACAGCCCCCTCAAAAGCAGACCTCAAGCGCAGTTCCTCAACATCCTCCTGTTCTGATGATGAGAGCCCTCCTCATCAGGAAGTATTCCCAGAGGAGGACTGGTCGTGGCCCTCCAGAGCTGTGGGATCGTTGCAACCGTATAGAGACGCGCAGGGGAAATGGATGCAGGTAAACATTGATATATTTATATCTATACTAATATTATAAAGAGGTAATATTTGTAAGTTTGTATGTAGGGGGTATCTTTGGAACGGCTGGTCGCATTGCCAAAATTCTTTCACTGATAAATAGCTACAATGTTCCTGAGTGCTATAGGCTATAAATGATACTGATTTGCTTATTTTAGTAGGGTTGGTAGCTATCGCTTTAAACGCTGCTTATTTATTTATTGGTATACCAACAGCACACATATTATAAACTATATACTAGTAATAAATATAACAACCAAAGACCAAATAAGCATGCCTATTACACACAGCGTTCAAACATAAACAACTTAATTATTTAAGAGAAGAAGAAAAGAGATAATCTACTAATAATATAATGAATAATATTGACAATATTAAAGAACCAATAATAGCGATCAAACAATCTACACGTCCCCGCCGTCTTGCTTATTTTAAAATCCCTAGATATATTACTGTCATACGCGTGCGAAGCCCTGGGCTGTAGCTAGTTTCATATAAAATTGACATGTTTCAGATTTCCACGTATACATTTGACTTGTTTAGATTATAGCCTATAGCACTCAGGAACATTGTAGCTATATATCAGTGAAAGAATTTTGGCAATCCGACCAGCGGTTCCAAAGATTACCCCCTACATACAAACTTACAAATTTTACCTCTTTATAATATTACTATAAGTAGCTTGTTGTAATGTCTATTTTTTAACGTTAATTAGCAGAAAAATTACCTTCACGAAGCACATCGTAAAATTAATTAATGAAAGTTTTATTATTTTCAAATATTGATGTAAGTAATAATTTCTTTTGTGCAAAAAAAGTTATCTTATCCCAAACTTAAATAAATCGTTCGCTAAACAGAAAAGAGGCCTAACTCAAAAAATAAAGTATTTGACTCTTAAAAATTATACTTCAATAATAAGGTTCAATTTTGGAATATCCTCTTTTATGAGTTAGTCCTTTTTTCTATTTAACATGCGAAATATGATCCTGTTACGTCGTTCTTTATCCAAATTTTTTTGCAGCCGATATTTGGTGAGTTGAGGGCGCCACCGTCGCCTTTGCTCCGATACATCGAAGACCCTGAAGGGGAATTGGAGCAGATGCTGTCAGGTGAGATTTTTGCAATACGGTAGTTTCCAACTAGTCAAATTCAATACTTTTATCCAAATGTCAAAAACGATACTTTTCTATGAAATTTGTATGAAAAATTGAGCTATGACGTCATAACATTTTTGCGTCAAAAAGCTTACTTATTTCTTAATAATTAGCTAAATAAAAATCTAAAACTTAGTGCATCGATAGATCGATGAATAAAAGTATAGTTATTTTTTAATATTTTATTGTATTGAAACGTCGAATTATTTTATTTTTGACCTAAGAAACTAAGCAATTGTTATTCGTAATATATAAGAAGCTTTAATTTAACTAACAATGTATGTAAGTATTTTTGTAATAACAATACAAAATTTTCCATGGTGTTTGGCGACTGGGCTTGTTCTATAGGTCGGCATACGAGCAAACGGATTACCTGATGGTAAGCAATCAGCGTCGCCCATGGACAACCGCAACGACGGAGGAGTTACGAGTGCGTTGTCGACCTTTTGAAGGTTTTGGGAAAGGGAACGGATTGGGGTAGGGTAAGGATTGGGCCTCCGGTAACCTCACTCACACGGCGAAACATAACTCTTTGGTTATTTCACGCCGCTGGCCTTCTCCCAGTTGTACAGTCTCTTCTGTGCCTATAAGGCTTAAGTCATTCTGTCTCCTGCATTTATTTTACCGAGGGAAGTTGAAACTTAAGTGTGGGAGAGCCATGGGTCGGCTCGACCGGAGTGATACCACGGCCTCACAGAAAACCGGCGTGAAACAACCACAGCGTTGTGTTTCGCCGTGTGATTGAGGTTACCGGAGGCCCAACCCTTCCCCGCCCCCAATCCCTCCTCAATCCCTAAATCTCCAAATCTCTAAAAGGTCGACAACGCACTCGTAACTCATCCGTTGCGGGTGTCCATGGGCGGCGCTGATTGCTTACCATCAGGTAATCCGTCTGCTCGTTTGCCGACCATTTACATAAAAAAAACTACTTAGTTTTATAATATCTTCTGATTTATTTCGTTGTGGTATCCATTGTCATTTCAGGGTGTGGACAACATGTATGGCGTCTATAGTTTTATACAATCATAGTTAATAATGTAGTGTCTTGGAGGCCCGGGTTTGAAACCTACCAAGTACCAATGTGACTTTTCCGAGTTATATGTACTTTCTATGATTATTCAGACACCACTGACATACGGTGAAGGAAAACATCGTGAGGAAAACCTGGACTTATAATTTCTAAATATAAGTTTGAAATCGCCAATCCGATTTAAAGCAAGCGGTGTGGTTAATGCTCTAACCTTATCCATGTGAGAAGAGGCCTTTGCTCAGCAGTGGGCACTTATAGGCTGATGATGATGATGAGTTTATAATGTATATTTTCTCCTCAAAGGTTACGACGCCCTTGAAAGGACCCTGCAGTACAGATTCAAAGATCGCTCTCTATTACTTCAAGCTTTAACCCACGCCTCACATCACAGTAATCGACTTACGGACTGTTATCAACGACTGGAGTTCCTGGGAGACGCCATTTTAGGTAAGTTTGTTTTTTTTTCGACATGTCATAAAGTATTCTAGGGCTTTTTCTTGGTTTCTATTTTTCATTTTAGCGATATTTTCAACGTGATTTTTTCTTTAAACTTTGGGAGTTGCGTAAGTAAGACAGCGTAATACGATCTAAAGAATTTGATTTGGAAATCACAGCTTATATATACAGGGTGTAAAAAGACACTTAACGAAGCCGAAAGCCACGTATTCTACCCATTATTTGGATATTTTTTTTCTTTAAGACTATAGCTGGGACTCCACGGGTGCTCGAGGTATTGAAGGTCAAAGATGCATTTTTATTTTTATTTTTTTTTCGTGACATTACATACAAATTTTTTTGCGCAATCGAATTCTAAGTATCATTACAAAACTTTTTTCCAAACAAACATTACCTGAATTTTCGAAAGGGATTTGGAGATTTAGGGATTGAGATTGGGCCTCCGGTAACCTCATCACACGGCGAAACACAACGCTGTAGTTGTTTCACGCCGGTTTTCCGTGAGGCCGTGCTATCGCTCCTTTCGAGCCGACCCATTCGTGTCGAAGCATGGCTCTCCCACATTTATTTTTTTTCTTAGTAAAATTATCATTGAATTCGCGCAACTTGATCCAGGTTTGATTCCCGCACGGAACAACTCTTTGTGTGATCCACAAATTGTTGTTCCGGGTCTGTGTGTGATGTATATGTGAAATTGTATGTTTGTAAACGCACCCACGACACAGGAGAAAATCCTAATATGAGTCAAAAGTTTATTTATTTATTTATTTATTTATTTATTTATTTATTTAGTATAAAAAATCTTCCTACACTCTCATTACAGGTTATGTTCCCAATACGACAGTGAGGCTTAACCTAGTATAAAATGAACTCAAAGTACTAAAAAGAAATTATACAAAAAGAAAACAAAAATAATAAAAGTAACAACAATAACAGCAATAACAAAGAGAGACTTTCGATATATATACATCTTAACCTATGTTTTATAACACTAGATACTAAATTACCTTACATAATAACTACAACTAACCTAAGATTAAATGTAAAAAAAAAAATACAACATGAGGAACTATTCACTATCGTAACTTAAAATAAATAATAATGCTCTTGCGAATTCACTCGAAGGAGTTGTAAATATATCAATCCGATTGTGGAGCTTATTAATGATATGGATTGCGCGAGTCAGTGGTGCTTTAGCGAGAAGGTTGGTCCTCGCCGTTGGCACTGCCAATATTGGCGGGCGCCGCCGTCTCCACACGTAGCGGTCTGGTACAGATATATTCAGGTGACGCAGTACTCCCGGGTTATGCTCCAGACCGCGGAGCAACTTCACCAAGTAGGCAACTAAGGCAAATTTTCGTCGTACACCGAGTTGATTGTATCCCACCATGCCTAGCACAAACAGAGTGGGATACATCAGCGGGTAGTACGGATACACCCCATACAGTTTCCAGTACAAATGTCTCGTGAACTTATTCTGCACCCGTTCCAACATTACATTGTACTTTGCCTCATATGGATCCCATATGACAGCACTATGTTCGAGATGACTCCTGACTAATGCGTCATACAGGACCCTAACTGTTGCAATGTTGGTGAAGCTCCTCGTCTGCCTCATAACAAAGCCAAGGTTTCTAAATGCCCTTTTGCAGATCTTTATAATATGGTCGCGAAATGATATTTCCTTCGTTACCACTGTGTAATTATTATTATTATTCCAGATTATCTAATAACTCGTCACCTATATGAAGACCCGCGGCGTCACTCGCCGGGCGCGCTCACCGACCTACGCTCAGCATTAGTCAACAATACGATATTTGCAACTTTGGCGGCTCGACATGGTTTCCATAAGTAAGTATATATTTTACTAGCTATTCTCGCGCGGTTTCACCCGCTGCTCGGCTCCATTTAATCGTAGCGTAACGTTTTACAGCCTATAGCACACAGGAACATTGTAGCTATCTATCAATGAAAGAATTTTGGCAATCCGATTTGAGGTTCCAAAGATTACACCCTACATACAAACTTACAAATTTTACCTCTTTATAATATTAGTATAGATGACCTGATGATAAGCAACCAACGCCACCCATGGACAAACGTAACACCAGAGGAGTTACCGGCCTTTTAGGGTTTCGGATATTTTGGGATTGGAGGAGAGAAAGAAGGATTGGGCCTCCGGTAACCTCTCTCATATGGCAAAACAACGCTGTGGTTGTTTCACGCCGGTTTTCTGTGTGGCCGTGGTATCACTCCGGTCGGCCTTGACTCTCCCACACTTATTATTATGATGAGATTATCGGAGGAACTCCAAATCCTCAAAAGGCCGGCAAATGCACTGCTCCTCAAGAGTTGGAAAAGTCCATGGTCGGCGCCGATTGTTTACCATCAGGTAATCCGTCTGCTCATTAGCCGACCTATAAAAACCTATAAGTAAAATGGTATAGATAGGTTTCTTAAACAACATTCGCTTTTCAAAAACGACACACTGATACACACTTGAATAAATCGTATGATACACGTTAAAGTGAGATGGCATGATTCAATAATCGCGAGTGAAAAAGAGACAAATATGAAAAAGTGTGGCTAGTTAGCCACATTTTAATGTATCACTTGCTGAGCGCTTGTAACCTATCTACACCTTCTTACTTATAATATCATTGTAAAAAACAGTACTTTTAATAAATATTAATTTTTCGACAGATATTTCAGACATATGTCGCCTGGACTGAATGAGGTTTTGACTAAATACGTCAAAATACAAGAGGAGAATGGTCATTCTATTAGTGAAGAGGTTTGTCAACATTTTTCTAAATAATTTCCCAATCCTTCCCCTCCCCCAATCCCTCCTCAATCCCTAAATCTCCAAATCCCTAATCCCTAAAAGGTCGGCAACGCACGCGTAACTACTCCGTTGCGAGTGTCCATGGGCGGCGCTGATTGCTTACCATTGTGTAATCCGTCTGCTAGTTTGCCGATCGATTACATAAAAAAAAAATATTTATGCACATTACACATATATATACATCTGACTGCACGGTTGGTGCGGTGGCTGGGCAACTGGCTGCCGCGCAACGTGTCGCGGGTTCGATTCCCGCACGGAACAACTCTTTGTGTGATCCACAGATTGATGTTCCGAGTCTGGGTGTGATGTGCATGTGAAATTGTATGTTTGTAAACGCACCCACGACACAGGAGAAAATCCTAGTGTGGGGCAACGTTATTTATAAAAAAGAAAAAAAAGAAAGAGAAAAACATAAAGTTAATAGGAAAACGAATACAGAAACATAGATAATACATAAGTAATATATTCGGCAGGGATGTCTAATTCCGGAGTGTATCCCATGCCTGTGCCAAATTTCATTCAGATCCGTCCAGCCGTTTTGGCGTTATTGAGTAACAAACATCCAATCACTGTAACTTTCGCATTTATAATATTAATAAGATGAGTTTTTGTTTATATTTTTCAGCATTATTTAATCCAAGAGGATGCTATGGAGCAAGCCGAAGATGTAGAGGTTCCCAAAGCGTTGGGTGACCTGTTCGAATCAGTGGCAGGCGCTATTTTCTTGGATTCAGGTAAAATAACCAATTAACTTTTGTAAATAAATATCTTACTATATAGGTATGTATCGGGCACGCTACTATAGCAGCGGTAAGACCCCTCTTTGAGGAGTGGCTTGAGAGACGCCACGGCGTCCTCACCTTCCGCCTGACGCAGGTGCTTACCGGGCACGGCAGCTTCGGTAGGTTCCTGTTTCGGATCCAGCGGGAGGAAACGTCCGAGTGTCGTCATTGTGAGGACCACCTAGGGGATACGGTGGAGCATACGGTAGCGGTATGCCCTGCCTGGGCTGAGCACCGCCGTATCCTCAGGGAAGTGATCGGCGGCGGCGACCTCTCGCGCCCGGCCTTAGTCGAGGCCATGGTGCGGAGTGAGAGGAACTGGGAAGCCGTCTTCTCCTTCTGCGCTGAAGGAGGAGATCGATTCGAGAGAGCAATTTCTTCAGCTTTATAATAAAATAATAAATAATAATAATATATAGTATAGGTTTATCCATATGTATAATAACGTCCATTAAATAGTGGAGAAATTTAGTATCAGCACCCGTGTAAAAGCGACTCCCCCCGCCATGTTGGTAGTAATTGAAAAATAATGTTTCCAGGTATGTCTCTGGGCGCTGTATGGAAATCGTACGTAAACTTGATGGGCGCTGAGCTCGAGGCTTTCAGTGCGGCGGCGCCCAAGTCTCCCGTTCGTGAACTGCTCGAAGCTGAACCCGATACCGCTAAATTCGGGTAAGTAGATTTAATATAAATTTATGTTTTTTGAACAAGGGTTTCATCCAATTACATTGACACAAAAATTAAAAGCATAGAGAAAAAACTCAACATGAATATTTTTTAATAAAAAAAGACTGACTTCAAAAAGTAGACTTAAAGGCAAAAATTTTTTTTTTAATGTAATAAGTCGGCAAACGAGCAGACGGTTTACCTGATGGTAAGCAATCAACGCCGCCCATGGACACCCGCAACGGAGGAATTACGAGTGCGTTGCCGACCTTTTAGGGATTAGGGATTTGGAGATTTAGGGATTGGGGAAGGGGCCAGGAAGGGGAAGGATTGGGCCTCCGGTAACCTCACTCACACGGTGAAACACAACGCTGTGGTTGTTTCACGCCGTTTTTCTGTAAGGCCGTGGTATCACTCCGGTCGAGCCGACCCATTCGTGCTGAAGCATGGCTCTCCCACACTTAATCTCGATTAATTTGCTTTTTTTATTTTTTTTATTCAATAACGTTCATCAATAATATGTATGACAGAATATACATAAAATACATTTTCTTAATTTCATGACTGAGACAGAGTTCTTGTATGTATATCCTTAACAGATGTACACATCATTTACCGCATGTAAACATAAACATTAAACTAAGAAAAATTACGAATACATTAAAAATTAAATAAAAAATAGTACTCACTTACTTTGTACAAAAATGAAAATAACTATTTTATAATCTTGGTGCAAAGCGATCACCAATACGAATTATTCAAGCAACTACTCCAAATAGTCAAGGAGATCCCTCGAATGTCTTCCGGCTCCATCGCCAGGTCGAGTTCGACCATCGGCAAGTTGTAGTGTTGTAAAAAGCCTACTAAACAACATACAAAAAAGCACTACTCGCACCTACATTTTTTGAAAGTTCCCCTCGATTTCTCTGGTCTTCCATCCTCAGATCCTGATATTCCGGAGTATCTCCTTTCCAACAAAAAAAGAATTATCAAAATCGGTTTATTTATCAATAAAAATATTTAATAGTTTATTTATCAAATAATTAATTTATCAATAACGGAGATATCGGCGAATAAGATCTTTTAACTATACCAATATAAGTTATCACCTCCAAACACACACACACACACACACACATACAACCACACACAAACACACACACAACCACACACACAACCACACACACACACACACACACACACACAAACACACACACACACACACACACACACACACACACACACAAACACACACAAACACACACACAAACACACACACAAACACCCTGTCACACAAACACACACTCATTCACGTTTCTTTTTTCTTTTTCTTTTTTGTAAAAAAGTTAAATTAAAGTAATAGTAATTAATATCTAAATTAGGAACAAAAGGTCTTAAATCTGTAATGTTCTCGCTGTTCTCATGGGGGGGCCTGGTAATCTGTGTGACAGGGCTTCCTAGTGCAAATACCAGTCTCCCACAAAGGCAGAGTCTAACAAATAATGTTTTTAATTATGTTTTTAAAGTAATTGATGTAAGACACCTTTGTGGAAGACAAATAAATACATAATATTATTATTAATAAACATAAAAAAAACATGTATACAGTCGATTTGAGAATCTCCTTCTGTTGTACTACGCTATTTGACGCAAATATACTATGACGTCATTATTTGGATTTTATGGAAAAGTTACGTTTTTGACATTTGGATAAAAGTATTGAATTTGACTAGTTGGAAACTATAGTTTTTGTGAATCACACAAAAAGATGTACCGTTACGTATAATTCTGTTGTACGTGTGTATGTCATTGAACACCTCCTAAACGTCTTGACCGATTTAAACGATTTTCTCTGCATACATTTGAGTGGCGCCCTGGATGGTTTAAATTCGCAAATCAGCCCAGCAGATGGCGTTGACTGCTTAAAAAAGAACCTGATCTCGGAAACGGCCCTAACGATTTCGTTGAAATTTGACATGTAGGGGTCTGGATGGGTCTGCTAGTAATTTATGTTTTTTTTCTCCACAGTAAACCGGAGCGCTTGGCCGACGGACGTCGAGTACGCGTATGCGTCGAGGTCTTCGGTCGCGGTACATTTAAAGGTGTCGGAAGGAACTATAGGATAGCTAAAGGCACCGCCGCTCGATGCGCACTCCGACATCTAAAGGTCCACAGAACTCGCTAGTTAAGCAGCTCAGTTAATAAGGTAAAATCTATACTAATTCCACCAGACCCAGCCACGCGTCGCTGTGGCTAAGATTCATCTTATATGACATACTAACTACTCTCGCGCGGTTCCACCCGCTGCTCTGCTCTATCTCATCGTAGCGTGATGTTTTATAGCCTATAGCACTCAGGAACATTGTAGCTATCTATCAGTGAAAGAATTTTCGCAATCCGACCAGCGGTTCCAAAGATTTCCCCCTACATACAAACTTACAAATTTTGCCTCTTTATAATATTAGTATAGATGGACAAATAATTTGCAATAAAATAATATTGTGACTATAAATTGAGATGTAAGCTATCCTATCTTTCAAGTTGGATCAAAATGCATACGGAATGCAAATCAAATTTAAAATCGGTTTAGTAGTTTAGGAGTACATCGCGGACGAACATGTGACACGAAATTTTTTCTATATAAAGAAGATTATAAACCTGTACCCCCTTATTACAAAACAAGCTTTATCTTTAGTCCAGGTTTAAACCATTGAGTCGGGTTTTGAATTTTGAATCTTATTGTCATCTACCTTCAATTCGAAATACAAAAACTGGCTCAATGGTTTAGCCCTAGACTAAAGTAAAACCTTGTTTTGTAATAAGGCCGGTAGAGTTTGTTTCAACGCGGTAATCTTCGGAATGACTGGTTCGAATTGAACTATTCCTTTTTTTGTTTGTCAATCCATTTTTAGAGGAAGGCTATGTTTTATAGGCTGTAAAACATCACACTGCAATCTGAAGGAGCAGAGCAGTGGGTGAAACCGCACGAGTAGCTAGTAATACATAAAACCAGCCTATAAGTGCCCACTGCTGAGCAAAGGCCTCTTCTCACACGGAAGTTTGAGCATTAATCACCACGCTTGCTCAATGCGGGTTGGCGATTTCAAACTTATAATTAGTAGCTATAAGTCCAGGTTTCCTCACGATGTTTTCCTTCACCGTATGTCAGTGGTGTCTAAATAGTTTTATGTGTTAAAGTTTCATTAATATAAAAGTTATTAAGACTATCTGGAAAAACATCCCACTACTGAATATTATGCTAGCTTCTATTAATTAATTTTGTTAAATCCTTTTTGTTGGTACTTATAATTTGTCCCATAATTGAGTACTTGGCTTATAAATTAATTATTTCGTCACTAGCTTTTGCCCGCGACTCCGTTCGCGTGGAATAGTAACTTTTTGCAGATTTTTGGTATAAAAAAACTATCCTATGTCCTATCTCGAGTTCCAAACTATGTCTGTACCAAATTTCACAGAAATCGGTTCAGTAGTTTTTAGTTAGCGTGAAGGAAAGACAGACAGACAGAGTTACTTTCGCATTTATAATATTACTTTGGATTATCTTCGGTCAAGTGCTCAATTATGTGATAAACGGAAGCAATTTCATGTCAAGTCTTTTCTAATGCATACGGAAAGACTGATTTTTAGATTAAGATTTAGATTTATCTAGATTTTTAACTAAACAGGACACCGTAATGACCTCACATAAGCTTAAAGTAGATATTTGATGTGAAATTTGAAAAGAAATTTCTTTTACGTAGAAAATAATATAATTAATGTAGTGTATCTTATAATCAGTGATCGGAGTAGGTAGATTGAAATGGGGTCATTGATCCGAAACGTATATATTAATATGGACATTCCTCCGGAGTTAGTGGATTATTAAAAAAAAACGAAACTTAAGTAGGAATTTTATTCTGCCAGAGTGGAAGGAGTCATTTGATGATTTGCCATCCTCTAAAAAAGGTAAGAATTGTAATAAAATGAGCAATATTATTCTTTAAATCCCGGAATATCGGAATACGGTAGTTTCCAACTAGTCAAATTCAATACTTTTATACAAACGACAAAAACTTTACTTTTCTATGAAGTTTGTATAAAATACTGAGTTAAAACACCGTCAAAACATTTTTGCGTCAAATAGCTTACTTATTTTATAAAAATTAGCTAAAAGCTAAAAAATCTAAAAGTTTGTGTAATTGATCGATTGATGAATAAAAGTATAATTATTTTTCAATATTTTATTGTATTGAAACGTCGAATTAATTTATGTTTACCTACGAAACTACCCAATTACCGTGATTACTTTACGGGAAATGGCTTATCCATATTATTCTTTCTGTGTGCTTTTATGATACAAGTACCAAAAATCAATCTACCTACTCAAATCACTGGTTATAACAGTGCGTTGGGAGCATCCATATTTTACCTATAACAGCTTATGTTAGGTTCAAGTGTGTAATCTTAGTGATTACGGCTGAGGCGAGAGTCTTAAGGATCCATCCATAATCATCAATACACACGGGTATTATACGACGTTATATTCAATGATATTAGAAGTAAAATGGTGTAGATAGGTTACATAAACAACATTCGATTTTCAAAAATGACACACTGATACACACATGAATGAATCGTATGATACACGTTAAAGTGAGATGGCATGATTTAATAATCGCGAGTGAAAAAAAGACAAATAATGAAAAAGTGTGGCTAGTTAGCCACGTTTTAATGTATCACTTGCTGAGTACTTATGACCTAGCGACACCTTTTTACAGTAAGGCCGCCGTATCTTGGCGAGTCTGAAGTTAGCCGTTTGTCTGCGCAATGGATCTTTTAGGAACAAAATTGTGTACTGCGCAGCTAATCGGCTAACTTCAGACTCGCCAAGATACGTCGGCGGAATTGTACTTATAATATCATTGCTTATATTATTTCGAAGATTCCCAAAGTCCTCCTGGCAATAAATATATACTACTCAAATCAAGAATTTGAGTGTGTTTTACCTTTGATTTAGAATAGTGCAATTTAAAATTTGATTTTATTTTAATTAATTAAGGGTTGATTTTTCAATGGTTAGATAAAAGTTGTCTGCGGAATAATTATGATGCTGTCACGTCAGAATGTTTGTGTAAGACAGTGACAGCAAAAATTTTATTCCTCAGATAACATATATCTGATTGTTGAAAAATCAGCCCTAATATATGTGTTAGTTTAATAGTTAGTGTAAGGAGAATTGAAAATATAATTATAAACTTTTAAGCCAATTAGATGTCTTTTTTATAATTATTATTACCTATATAAGGTTTTTGTAATAAGCAAGACAAGGTTTTTAATGTGGTTTTTATAAAATTTTACCTTTATTTTGAGATTTCATTACATTAATATTGTGTCACTGTAAGCAAATCTAACATGATCTGTCCCAATTCGATTGTAACGCCATCTACCTAAAACAATTTTTTTTATGGAAACTATAAGTAGTCTTACACCCGGTTTCTGAAAGGTTTGTCAACGCTAAAATTAACTAATCTCCTGTTAAATCTCTTGTCAAGTCATCTGATTGGTTGTTGATAATTCAGTCAACCAATCAGACGACTTGACAAGAGATTAAATTGATTTTAACATTGATCGGCCTTTCGGAAACCCGGTGTTACTCAATCACCTCATTCATTTATGCGGCAAGAAAGAATAATGTTATTTTAAATGCAGATGAGATCTCAAAATAAAGGTTTAGTATTATATTTTGAACTGTGAAAACGTTTGAAAATCTAAAAATATATACTTTTTCATGGCTATATTTCTTCTATGAAGGTAGGCTAGTCCATATTCAACAGTAATTTTATACTGCATTTGTTTCAAATATAAACTTTTTCTCATGGATACTTTTGCTGTTTATGGCAATTAAATACTTTTCTCTAATCAAAAATTAATTATTTCGGCTCTTCAATGCCAAAAATTATTAAGTAACCAACTTTATACGAATCCAGCTTTCGTCCGCGGCTACGCCCGCGTGGTACGTTTAATAAAATGCAGCCTATCTATTAATCCAGGTTGTAAGGGTACTTATCTATGGCTATGAGCAGCCCGTATTATCCACCAAAAAATGCTGATTTCAACGCCATCTAGCGGGAGAATGGCCATCAGCAGACTGTGTCATTCACTAATAATGAAGATTTTAACGCCATCTAACGGGAGAATGGCCCTAAACAGCCCGTATCATCCACTAAAAATGCTGATTTCAACGCCATCTAGCGATAAAATGGCCACGAGCAGCCCTTATCATTTACCTTAATATATTTCTATGATATTTTACGCAAAAATCATGAAGTCACAACTTACTGTCTTATACATAACCCATAGAGAAAGAAGGTTTACTTATTGACAAATAGACAGACAGTTCGAAACTATTGTTGAAACCTAGTTAATATAGTAGGTAATTATTAGGTTAGTCACATCATCAGCCTATAAGTGCCCACTGCTGAGGAAAGGCCTCCCATTAGTAAAAATTTTGAGTATTAATCCCCACGCTAGCTCAAGGCGGATTGGCGATGTCAAACTTAAAATTAGAAATTATAAGTCTAGTTTTTCTCACGATTTTTACCTTCACCGTATGTCAGTAGTGTCTAAATAATCATAGAAAGTACACATAACTCGGAAAAAGTCACATTGGTACTTACCAGGTTTCGAACCCACCGGGCGACCACCACAACGTTAGGTTAGTACCGATGTTCAAAATAACAAACACGGCACAATTTTTACTTTTTCCTCCAATCCGAAACTGAAGTCTGAATGAAATAGCCTCATCGTTCACATTATTAAACCATTCATTCATTTTCAAACGTACCAAGAATTGAAAGTGAATGGAAATAGGTTCAATCCGAACTGTACGGGCGAATTTCATTCAGTCTTTGAATGAACATTTTTGAATGTTTTCACAGTTGATAAGTAGATTTATAAGGTTGGCTTCCGCCCGCGGCTTCCTCGTGAGGTATGTTGATAAAATAGCAGCCTATGTGTTTATCCAGGGTATCTTATGTGTATTTTTAACCTGATAATATTATTTAATGCTTAATTTGTTGTCTGTCTTTGTACCTAATAAATAAATAAATCACCTATCTACATAACAAATTTCAATCAAATCGGTCCAGTCGTTTTCGAGTGAAAGAGTAACAAACATACATTCATAAAAAGTCAAAAATCATTTATTTCAATTAGACCTTTACAGGCACTTTTGAACGTCAAACAAAATTTTAAAGATATAGTGTCAGTCTGTCGGTCAGTCCTCTTAGTGAAGCTTTTTACTCGTTCCAAAGTGTAGATTCCGATGGAGAAGAACGAGCAAGAAACTCCATGGTTACTCTTTTTAAATCATGACCATACATTCTCACAAAGTTTTACATTTGTAATATTAGTAGGATTAGTAGAATTTTTGTTGTAGATGACGCTAGTGAATATTTTGGCTTTTTTTCGTGATGGTGTGTGATGGGATGTCGTGCCGGCGTTATAGGGGGAGGGGCTGCGTCTTATCTAAATAAGACAAATTCAGTTAAGCGCCAAGATCTGGAGTTGGATCCTTCTGTCTCCCCTAGTGTAAACCCTAAGAAAGAGGAATTGGAGAGTCACAACATTTAAGTGTTCACAACGTTAGTGGCATAACGTCGTCATTGACCGCATCTTCATCCTTTGAGTAATACAAAATTTGGTTACATTTTGAAATTAGCAACTTAATTAAACGTAGCGCCATCTATCGGAAATCAACGACAACCATACATCTTATTATCGATTGTAAGTTTGTAAATGACAAAATACACTAAGCAACTTAATTAAATGTAGCGCCATCTATTGGCAATCATCGATAACCATACATCTTATTATAGATTGTAAGATTATAGAAACCGGCCAAGTTTTGTATGTTGTATAATGAAACAGGCGAGGAATGATCCAAGTTAATTGTCATCATCATCATCATCATCCATCAGCTCTTGAAATTTTACTCCCAGCAGTAAAGATACTCTTATGAAGAATAGGCTCATAGTTTGGACTCTGAGCCTTCACTTAATATGAGGGTTTTTATCTGATACTGACGTTATTTAAGGCCTTGTTGCCCTTTTGGAGATAAGGGGTTTTAGCAATTTAGGTAGGATTGTAGAGTAACCTCACTCACACGGCGAAACGTTACGCTTTAGTTTTTGATTTTCTGTGAGGCCGTGGTATCACTCCAGTCGAGCAGGCCCATTCGAACATAGCCCTCCATTGTGTCTCCATATTAAATTCCTTTGTATATTACAAAGGAATTTAATACGACTTACGTAAGTGTTCGAGCATGCTCGATTAGTTACAGGCCATGACCGGGGCTCATAATCAAAACTAATCAAGCATCTTCGAACGGTTTCGTAATTGAATACTTGCCTATACACTTATTATCATATTAACATTTCAATTGTAGTAATTCGAGATACAATAGAGACGCTAACGCCAGCTTTCGCTTGGGATTTGATGAATTAATAAGATATTTAAGTAGGTTGTATCAATTATTGAGATTTATTAAATAAAATTTTGGATAATTTCTCGTCTGTGTGTAATTTTAATTAGTAATTTAATAAGAATATTGTAATCAACACTGCCTTTGTATGTTTTATGCGAATTTAATTATAATTATAATATATTTAAGCTTTATTCTTGTATGGAATGAGCTGTTAACTGAATTTCGTTGTTTCATTTACTTACAACCAAATTAAATTAATCAATTTTTTTTTACGTAAACGATCGGCAAGCGAGCGGACGGATTACCTGATGGTAAGCAATCAGCGCCGACCATGACAACCGTAACACCAGTAGAGTAACGAATGCTTTGACGGCCTTTTGGGATTAGGGTTTCGGAGATTTAGAGACTGGAGGGGGATTGGGCCCGCCGTAACCACACAAGTTCCACAGCTAAAGGACAAAATAAGGCACTATAGATAATAATATATGTAATACTTGTCTGATCGCAAGTTTAACATTTTTTCCGAAATTTGGAAAGTTAACTAAGGTAAGTATCATGTCGTGGTGGCCTGGAGGTTAAGGAGCCCGCTTCTCATGCATGAGGGTGTGGGTTCGAAACCTGGCAAGTACCAATGTGACTTTTTCCGAGTTATATGTACTTTCTATGATTATTTAGAGACCACTGACATACGGTGAAGGTAAACATCGTGAGGAAACCTGGACTTATAATTTCTAATTGTAAGTTTGAAATCGCCAACCCGCATTGAGCAAGCGTGGTGATTAATGCTCAAACCTTCTCCGTGTGAGAAGAGGCCTTTGCTCAGCAGTGGGCACTTATAGGCTGATGATGATGATGATGAACTAAGGTAAGTATAGTGTGCACCGCATTTTACAACAAAAGATATTTATGACTATACGGCTGGTGCGGTGGCTGGGCAACTGGCTGCCAAGCGACGTGTCGCGGTTTCGATTCCCGCACGGAACAACACTTTGTGAGATTCACAAACTGTTGTTTCGGGTCTGGGTTTCATCTGTATGTGAAGGCACCGGGCGTTTTGAACAAACATCAACACCCCGATCATCGTCTCCACGGTACATCGCAGGGCGTACGATTTTATAATTAAAGAAAGAAAGAAAGACTCTCCACCATTATATTATATTCCCTATATATTATTTCACTCCTGGCTCTCAACTATGATGCGCACGCAGAACTGTCTGTTTGACGTTCCGCCAGAGTACGATTCATTTTACTCTCGCAGGGATGTTACGGAGCTCCGACTCCGATTCCGATAAGTCGCAACTTTCGATTGATATTACACATCTGGTTCGCCTTCGGCTCCGATACTTTAAATCGAAAGTTTTATTCGGAGTCGAAGCATCAACACGGTCGCGGTCAACACGTATGAACAGGTTTTTGCAGGTCGCTTTCTGTCGTCGATTACGTACTTACTATTTCACTCCACGAGGATACGGTGGAGCATACGGTAGCGGTATGCCCTGCCTGGGCTGAGCACCGCCGTATCCTCAGGGAAGTGATCGGCGGCGGCGACCTCTCGCGCCCGGCCTTAGTCGAGGCCATGGTGCGGAATGAGAGGAACTGGGACGCCGTCTCCTCCTTTTGTGAAGCAGTCATGCTCGCAAAGAGAGAGGCGGCCCGCGTGAGGGAGCAATCCTCCTCCTCACGCCCCAGCAGCCGCAACTGGCGACACTACGGGCGTCGGGGATCGAGGGACGATCTCCGGCCACCGTAAGTACGGGCCTGCGGTCGGCGAGTAAGGGCAGCTCGCCGCCCGACCAGAACCAGGCCCGAGCGTACGGCGCGTAGCGTTCCGCGCGCGCCTCAAAGAGCCATTCGACCACCACAGACGGGGCCCTAAAGGGCTGATGTTCAGCCGGGGTTGCGGGGTAAGCGCAATGAGGTACCGCGACCTCGGCACAGAGCAGGAGAAGGAACAGGGGGGTTTTTAGTCAGTAAGAGTCTGACACTCCCTCCTGCCCGGCCCTGGGCGGGAGAAGTCATTTGATGATTTTCCCCTCACAAAAAAAAAAAAAAAACTATTTCACTCCACGCAATTTTGATGAAGGTTTGTTATTGTTTTGTGGTTGCGCAAAGAACGTGTCAGTTAAGAATTGAGTTATGTACTAGTTTTACCTACTAGTTTTTATCTTCTAGTTTTTTTGTCACCATCTCAGACTCCGGTTCTGGTTCCGAGTCCGATAAACTTAATTTAAAAGCTCCGATTCCGATATAACCACTTTCGTAACATCCCTATACTCTCGTCCGATGAATTGTGATAAAACCTTCTTCAAAATTCAATATAAATAATCGACGCGCCGTCATATGTTTCTAACGCACCCACGAGGCAGGAGAAAATACAAGTGTGGGGCTACGTTTTTTTTTATACTAAACGAAACAAACATAAAAATATATTTTTAAGATTCCTTCACAACTAGAACTTTCGCATATATTTTTTATGTGATATTATGTCAGGAAACGAGTAGATGGCTTATCTGATGGTAAGCAATCAGCACATCCGTGGCCAAGTACGTTGCCGACCTTTTGGGGATAAAGGGATTAGGCCTCCAGCGTTTCGCGCGCGCCTCTAACAGCCAATGAACCACCACAGACGGGGCCCTATAGGGCTGATGTTCAGCCGGAGTTGCGGGGTAAGCGCAATACGGCCCAGAGCAGGAGAAGGAACAAGGGGGTTTTAGTCAGTACGAGTCTGACACTCCTCCCCCCCCAGCCTTGGGCAATAGAAGTCATTTGATGTTTTTTCCTCACAAAAACAATAGGCCACCAGTCACCTTACGCACAAAGCGATACCCAACGCTGTAGTTAATTTTGGGAGGCCGTGGTATCACTCCGGTCGAGCCGACCCATTTGTGCCGAAGCATGGCTCTCTCACACTTCATCAGTTCCAATTGTTCTAAAAAACACAACTAAAAAAAGATATTTTCATTTGTTTAAAAACAAACTATTATAAATCTATGATTTATTACGTTATAAAAATGTTAATAGGTTTAAAAAGAATTAATTATAACAGCCTTTTAACGAATAATATCATAGAGTTAATATTTTAATTATAAAAATAACAACGTAAATATTAACAGTTGTGCTAATATTGATTATTATTACGATCGACTTTGCTTAGGTAGGTACTTTCTTATTATGCATATGTTTTGTTTTCTACTATATTAATTAATGAGACAGTGAACTCTCATTTTCGACGTGTTTTTTATCTTTATTTATTTAGAGGCTTTTGCCTTTTAAAGGTATGTCAGCCACATCATACCCTAATATAATTAAATATGTAACTTAACTAATTAAAAAACATATTGCCTATTGCGTAAGTGAGGGGGATAGTGATCAGCTGGGGTTGCGGGGTAAGCGCAATGAGGCACCGCGACCTCGGCCCAGAGCAGGAGAAGGAACAGGGGGGTTTTTAGTCAGTAAGAGTCTGACACTCCCTGTCGACGCCCCGCTCCCACCCTGAGCCGGGCGGGAGAAGTTATTGGATGATTTTCCCATGACAAAAAAAAACCAAAAACAGGGGTATAATGATGCAGCAACCATTTTATAGATCAGTTCCGCTTCTTTTGAATTCCGTGAAGATAATAAAGCCCCAATATTGGGGCCTTTATATTACCTTTAGCTCTCGCATCACTAACTCTCTTTCTTTTTTGTTCTTCTCGCATTCCACCAGTAAATGTTGGACATCATCAACTCTATTACACACTTGGCAATTAGGTGAATCGACTTTTTTCATGAGGTCTATGGTATTGGATTGATGGAGGTTTCCACCTCCTGAGGCATTCAGGAGTTAGAAACCTCCTGTAACCTCACTCACACGAATACAACGAAGTGTCGTTTTGGTTTTCTTTGAGGCCATGGTACTCCGGTCGAGCCGACCCATTCGTGCCAAAGCATGGCCCTCCCATTATCCGCGATAGTCCTACACTATCCGGGGACTGTTCTTGGTTGCATACTCAAGAGGGGTTAAAGTACGTTGGCGGCCTTCGGACGATATTGGGCCCTCAGTAATCAGCAGCGTGGCTTCCAACTAGATCTGGAGAGCAAAGGATTACTTCATCATTAGCCTATAAGTGCCAATGCTTAGCAACAACCTCTTACCACTTGGAAAAGGTTTTGAGCATACCTAAATCACCACGCTTACTCAAGCTGGATTGGCGATTTCAAACTTACTACTACTTATTTTCGAACTAGCTGACCCGGCAAACTTCGTACTGCCTCAAATATACCATTTTTTTTGGCCTTTTTAACCTTCCCGGTATATCCAGGAATATTTTCAAGACCACAATTATCCATTTCGGTCCAGCCTTTCTCGAGTTTTAGCGAGACTGACGAACAGCATTTCATTTTTATATATACGAGTAAGATTATATGAATCCACGTTTTTTCCTATAGGTACCGTTTGTCCGTGATGTCTAAATGAAATAAGAAAGTGTTTAGGTATAGGTAAGTAGGTAGCACAAGTACATTGGTACTTGCCAGGTTTCTAATCCGCCTACATATGCATGAGAAGCGTATACGTTTATTGTGTTTTACTGTCTTAGGGAGATTATTGGATGCCCAATCCATTCGCAATGCTTAAATTTACAAGAACCCTCGAAGAGCCGGCAACAATTGTAACTCCTTTGCATGAGCAGCGCCATGAAGGAACTACCCTCGGCGTTCCCCGCCGAGTTCTGAAGGCGGAGGCCGTGACCATTCGTGCCCTGTCGTAGTTGAAGTCATGTCGGAGACATTAGACGATCTCTAGCCAATATAAGCACGGGTTAACATAGCTTCACTAAGAGGACTGACCGACAGACTGACACTATATCTTCAAAATTTTGTTTGACGTTCAAAAGTGCCTGTAAAGGTCTAATTGGAATAAATGATTTTTGACTTTTTTTTAACTACCCTTGCTACCTTTGCTGGCCGTCCGAAGAAAACCAAACTCGCGCGTATGGGAAGTCACATTCCACGTGCGCCTCAAGGAGCCATCAGACCATCACAGATAGGGAGGTATAGGGCTGATTTGTAGCTTTGGTTGCAAGCGCGCTAATGTACATACCACGGCTCCGGGTCCAAGAAGAATAAAAACGGTAATTTTTAGTAAGAGTCTGACACTCTAGGTCCACCCAGGGCAGGGGAAGCCGTACTAGAATATTCCACCTAAAAATGTTGATTGCCTATTTTATTATCGGGCGTTTCGTCTACTCACAGAAGACTTGAAGTCCAACAGTGATCTGTCACGGGCAAAGACAGGACTCAACCCATTGAGTAGCGGATAACTACAGAATCTAGGTAATTATCTTTGTAGCAAAGCAGTGATGCCTCAAAGGAGGAGGCGGAGTGTGTAAAAAACCATCCTTCTCACGCCCCAGCCGCTGCAGTAGTTGACTCTCCAGGCGTCAGGGATCGGGAGACGATCTCCGACCAACATTAGCGAGGGTCTGCCGAGCAAGGGCAGTTCGCCACCCGACCAGAACCACACCCGCCCGCGTTCCTCAAAGAGTCAGTATACCACCACAAATGGGGCTCAACAGGGCTGATGTTCAGGGGTTGCCGTACAAGCGAAATAAGATACCACAGCTTCAGCTTGAAGCAGGAGAAGGAACGGGGTGCTTTTTAGCCAGTAAGAGTCAGATACTCGCCTCACCTGGTGTCGTGGTAGCCCCGAGGTTAAGCGCCCGCTTCTCATGCACGAGGGTGTGGGTTCGAAACCGGGCAAGTACCAATGTGACTTTTTCCTAGTTATATGTACTTTCTATGATTATTTAGACACCACTGACATGCGGTGAAGGTAAACATCGTGAGGAAACCTGGACTTATAATTTCTAATTATAAGTTTGAAATCGCCAACCCGCATTGAGCAAGCGTGGTGATTAATGCTCAAACCGGCCTTTGCTCAGCAGTGGGCACTTATAGGCTGATAATGATGATGATGACTCGCCTCACCCTGGGCGAGAGAAAACATTAGTTGAATTCTCCCCTCAAAAATAAAGGAAATTTTCTTTGTGGCTACTTCTCTGTAGCAAAAAAGAAACGCATGACGATATTATCTAGCTAATTGACGTCAAAAACATTGTCTGTTAATTAATTATTATATGCAATACAAATAAACAAAAGGGCTCACAATTGTTGTTGAACATATGTGTTTTTGTTTTTACTGTTATTTTCGTTGCACATATTTGCAATGATTTTGATATAAAAAGCCTGGTTGACGATGTTTGGTGCATAGAATCACCATGAGGGTTTATGCAGTGCTACTTCTATCAGTGGTAAGTGAATATTTATATTTATAATGTTACTAGCGGCCCGCCCCCGCTTCGCACGGGTCCAACTATCTCTCTATTAAATAGTCACTTTTTCCTAATCTTCCCCTCTACTTTTCTAATTTATTCTTTGATAAGAACCTTCTCCTGACAATAACAAACACAACAAAAAAAGAATTAGCAAAATCGGTCCAGGCGTTGTTGAGTTATGCGCTTCTCAACGCATTTTGCGATCCATTTTTATATATAAAAGATTAATAGAGATTATATTGTTAGAAAATTGATAAGGACCCCTTTCCAATAGCTTTTATAGCTGGTTTTTGTGAGGGCAAACTCAACAAATGACTTCTCCCGCCCAGGGTAAGGCGAGAGGCAGTGTCAGGCTATTGACTGACTAAAAACACCCCCGTTCCTTCTCCTGCTCTAGGCCGACGTCGCGGTGCCTCATTGCGCTTATCCCGCAACCCCGCCTGAACATCAGCCCTATAGGGTCCCCGAGCCAAGAAATTGCCCCAGAAGTTAGGCAAAATGCTATTAAGCATTTTTCAGTTTTCATTAATCCCAACTAAAAATTTAAAAAGGCGAAAGTAACTCTGTCTGTATGTCTGTCTGTCTTTTCGTCACGTCTAAACTACTGAACCGATGTCTAAGAAATTTGGTACAGACATAGTTTGGAACTCGAGAAAGGACATAGGATAGTTTTTATACCAAAAGTTTGCCGAAAGTCACTATTGTACGCGAACGGTGTCGCGGGCAATAGCTAGTATTTAATAAAGCTGTGGATTTGGTTCAATTGGAGTCGGATTTCACTTGGAAAATAAAGTTTTATTTTTTTACCTACAGCTTTTAAATTCGGCTCCAATAATTGAACCAAACCCAATGATTTTTGGGGGCCATCAGAGAGTGTATGATGTCTTTTTTGAGGTGGTAAATCATCCATTCAGTTCCTTGAGTTAGAGAAACAATTATGTTGTATGTTGACTAATTGTGATATATAAAAGAAAGTTGTGTTAGTTACTCCACTTATAACTCAAGAACGGCTGAACCGATTTAGTTGAACATTGGCCCCTGTCAATGTATACCTCCCTAGGTAGTTTAGAGCCAGGAGAAGGACAAAGGATAGGATAGAGTAAGTAGTGTGGGGTAGGTAGAGAATGGGAAGGTAGAGTACGGTTGATAGAGTAGGGTATGTAGAGTAGGGTAGGTAGAGTAGGGTAGGTAGAGTAGGTTAGGTAGAGTAGGGTACGTAGAGTAGAGTAGGTAGAGTAGGGTAGGTAGAGTAGGGTAGGTAGAGTAGGGTAGGTAGAGTAGGGTAGGTAGAGTAGGGTTGGTAGAGTAGGGTACGTAGAGTAGAGTAGGTAGAGTAGGGTATGTAAAGTAGGGTAAGTAGAGTAGGGTAGGTAGAGTAGGGTTGGTAGAGTAGGGTAGGTAGTAGGTATTCAAATGACGGGAGCGACGCCGCGGGTATGAGCTAGTGTTTTTATATTTTTATTTTTATTTCAGGCCCTGGCAACTGTGCAGGCGGTGCCAAAGCGTAAGTACCTATAATATTTCAATACCTACCTATTTCATTTTATTAAATAAGTACAAGCGACCGGCCCGGTTTTCACACGTGTGCAACGCTTATACAAAATTTGCCCACTATTTAATGGACATACATATTTTTTTATGGGATAAGTCGGCAAACGAGCAGGCGCATTACCTGTTGGTAAGCAATCGGCGCTGCCCATGGACACCCGCAACACCAAAGGAGTTACGAGTGCGTTGCCGGCCTTTTGGGGATAGGGGTTGCGGATATAAGGATTGGGAAGGGGAGGGATTGGGCCTCCGGTAACCTCACTCACACGGCGAAACACAACGCTGTGGGTTGTTTCACGCCGGTTTTCTGTGAGGCCGTGGTATCACTCCGGTCGAGCCGACCCATTCGTGCCGAAGCATGGCTCTCCCACACTTATACATATAAACCTTCATCTTTAAGAAAAAAAAACCGCATCGAAATCCATTGCGTAGATTTAAGCTTACATAAGAATATAGGGACAGAGAAAGCGACTTTGTTTTATACTATGTAGTGAAGATGTACTAATTAAATAGATCATTCAAGTAACGACATTGTTAAAATCAGCTGAGTAGTTCCAATAATATTTTTCGCCACATAACAGCTCCTAAAAAGCGACCACGTACCACCCACATTTCACCAGTTAAATGCGGCCTTATTTTAATGAATCGGGCACTGTTTCTGCCGCTTCAAAATACCGAACAGACCTTTTGACTATCGGAGAAGATCATTGTATCCTCATCCCCAATTCACAGTCCCTCGATCTTTGAATCCTCAACCTTGAAAAGGCAGGCAGCGCATTTGAACTTTCGAGTTGCAGGCTTTCATGAGCAGCGCCGATTGCTTACTATTAAGTGATCCACATTCTTGTTAATCGTCATATCTCTTAAAACAAATTTTTTGGCCTTCGCGCTCGACACACAACGCAGAAGACAGACTAAAAAAAGTAGATAAATAAAAAGCATATTTTATCAATCCAACAGCTGATTCCGGTGATGACCAAAATGGCGACAAGGGTTCTGACAAGAAACCATGCAACGGAGATCATGCGGCGACCAGAACAGAAACGACTCATGTAGAAAAATCTAGCAGCGGTACTAAATCACAAAGCAGGAGAGAGTCTACTTCTCATCACTATTATCAGAAGACTCCAGATCATATACAAGCTGATTCCGATTCAAAAACGCGTTATGAGAGTCAAAATAGTGGATATAATGAACACATGAAGATTGATTCTACTAAAACCGAAACTGAAAATAGTGGCAAAGATTACGAAAAGAAGAATTCTTCTACCGCAATCCACGCTGAGAAGACCAGTAGTGATTATAATCAAGAAACTAAATATAACTCTTCTGCTTACAACCATTATGAGAGGAAGAAGGATTATGAACATGCAGATTCTTCTTTTAACAATAATTATGAACAAAAGGACAGTGAAAATCAGCATGAAACTAGAATTGACTATTCTTCTAAAAGCTACTATGAAAGGAATAAAGATAAAGAACACGCAGATTCATCTTCGAATACTAACATTCACCAAAAAAATACCGAAGGAAAACACAAAACAAAAACAGATAACTCTTACAACAGCCATTATGAAAAGAATAAAGATGATGTACATGCTGATTCATCTTCCAAAACCAAAATTAAGCAAAGTAATAGAGATAAAGAAGATGAAACTAAAATAGAATCTTCTGCTAATAATCATTATGAGAAAAAGAATGGTCAAGAACACAGTCATTCTTCTTCAGCTACAAACATTGAGCAAAATAAGAGTGAAAAGAAAGACCAGACTAAAATTGACGATTCTTCAAACAGCCATTACGAGAAAACCAAAGATTACGAATATGGAGATTCTACATCTAATACCAACATTGACCAAGAGTATAGCGAAAATAATGAGCACACTAAAATAAGTCAATCTTCTGGAAATACTAAGAAACAGCACAAACGTGATTGTAATTATCACAAAACACAGAATAATGATAATAGCAGCGATGAAAACGAAGAAGATTCCAGGGAACGTGCCGTAAATAACAATGATAACGAAGAAGATAATAGAACTGAAGAGATAAGTGATGCCAGCGATAAAAAGGATAATGAAGCCCCTAAACAAAACAATTCAGATACCGAAGATAAATCCACTAGCAAAGATGAAAATAGAAGCAGTGCAGAGTCTGAAGAATCTTCTGAAAATACCAATAACGATAAAAATGCAAAAATCAAAAAGAAGTATCACAAAGGCCGCAGACACCGCATAAAAGAGAACGGAGGCCCAAGTGATCACAAAAATGACAACAATAGACCTAGGGACTATAGTGATGAGAGAGGAGATGGCTCCCATAGACACAAGAGGAACAATGATTCGAGTGGCGATGACTCCAATGAACCTAAGGATAACACGGGTAAGAGCGGAGACGGTTCCCATGGACCAAAGAAAGACAGTGATGAGAGCTCCCATAGCCCAAAGGACACTAGTGATGAGAATGGAGACAGCTCACATGGACAAACGAAAACCAGTGATGAGATTGGAGACAGCTCCCAAGGACCAAAGAAAGACAGTGACGAGAGCTCCCATAGCCCAAAGGACAATAGTGATGAGAATGGAGACAGCTCACATGGACAAACGAAAACCAGTGATGAGATTGGAGACAGCTCCCAAGGACCAAAGAAAGACAGTGACGAGAGCTCCCATAGCCCAAAGGACAATAGTGATGAGACTGGAGACAGCTCAAATGGACAAACGAAAACCAGTGATGAGATTGGAGACAGCTCCCAAGGACCAAAGAAAGACAGTGACGAGAGCTCCCATAGCCCAAAGGACAATAGTGATGAGAATGGAGACAGCTCACATGGACAAACGAAAACCAGTGATGAGATTGTAGACAGCTCCCATGAACCAAAGAAAGAGAGTGATGAGAGCTCCCATAGCCCAAAGGACATTAGTGATGAGAATGGAGACAGTTCACATGGACAAACGAAAACCAGTGATGAGAACGGGGACAGCTCCCAAGGACCAAAGAAAGACAGTGATGAGAGCTCCCATAGCCCAAAGGACAATAGTGATGAGAATGGAGACAGCTCACATGGACAAACGAAAACCAGTGATGAGGGTAGAGACAGTTCCCATGGACCAAAGAAAGACAGTGATGAGAGCTCCCATGGCCCAAAAGACACTAGTGACGAGAATGGAGATGGCTCCCGTGGACAAAAGAAAGAAAGCGATGAAACTGGAGACGGCTCTCATGGACCTAAGAGCAACAGTCACGAAGATGAAGACGGCTCCCATGGACCAAAACAGGGCAGTGATGAGAAAAAGGATGAGACGAATAAGCCCAAAAAGAGGCACCACAAAGGACGCAAACACCACATAAAGAAGCATAAACATCTCAAACACCACAACAATGATAGTAATGAAAATCGAGACAGTTCCCATGGACCCAAAAATGACAGTAATGAGCAAAGCGATGAAATACATAAGAAGCACCACCACAAACGACACAAACATCACAATAGAAAGGATGAACATACAATACACGAGAAAGACGAAAACGATAAGGAAGATAGCGGTCATGACCACAATAAAGAAAGAAAGGGGGAGAAAGATGAATCGAATAACAATAAAAAGAAGCACCACAAAGGATGCAAACACCACATAAAAGAGCATAAACATCCCAAACACCACAATAAACACAGTAATGAAAGTGGAGACGACTCACATGGACCTAAAGACACCAGTGATGAGAGTGGAGACAGTATCCATAGGCCTAAGGACACTAGCGATGAGAGTGGAGACGGCTATAACGGACTTAAGGATACCAGCGATGGGAGTGGAGACGGCTCTCAAGGACCTAAGGATACCAGCGATGACAGTGGAGACGGCTCTCATGAACCTAAGGATACCAACGATGACAGTGGAGACGGCTCTCATGGACCTAAGGATACCAAAGATGACAGTGGAGACGGCACTCAAGGCCCTAAGGATACCAGCGATGACAGTGGAGACGGCTCTCAAGGCCCTAAGGATACCAGCGATGACAGTGGAGACGGCTCTCAAGACCCTAAGGATACCAACGATGACAGTGGAGACGGCTCTCAAGGCCCTAAGGATACCAACGATGACAGTGGAGAAGACTCTCATGGACCTAAGGATACAAGCGATGGGAGTGGAGACTGCTCCCAGGGTCCAAAGGATACCAGCGATGACAGTGAAGACGGCTCTCAAGGACCTAAGGATACCAACGATGAGAGTGGAGACGGCTCCCAGGGTCCAAAGGATACCAACGATGACAGTGGAGACGGCTCTCATGGACCTAAGGATACCAACGATGACAGTGGAGACGGCTCTCAAGGACCTAAGGATACCCACGATGAGAGTGGAGACGGCTCTCAAGGCCCTAAGGATACCCACGATGAGAGTGGAGACGGCTCTCATGAACCTAAGGATACCAGCGATGACAGTGGAGACGGCTATCATGAACCTAAGGATACCGACGATGACAGTGGAGACGGCTCTCATGGACCTAAGGATACCAGCGATGGGAGTGGAGACGGCTCCCAGGGTCCAAAGGATACTAGCGATGACAGTGGAGACGGCTCTCAAGGACCTAAGGATACCAGCGATGACAGTGGAGACGGCTCTCATGAACCTAAGTATACCAGCGATGAGAGTGGAGACGGCTCCCATGGACCTAAGGATACCAGCAATGACAGTGGAGACGGCTCCCATGGACCTAAGGACACTAGCGATGAGAGTGGAGACGGCTCTCATGGACCTAAGGATACCAGAAATAACAGTGAAGATGGCTCCCATGGACCTAAAGATACCAGCGATGAGAGTGGAGACGACTCACATGGACCTAAAGATACCAGCGATGAGAGTGGAGACGGCTCCCATAGACCTAAGGACACCAGTGATGAGACGAACAAGCCCAAAAAGAAGCACCACAAAGGATGCAAACACCACATAAAAGAGCACAAACATCCCAAACACCACAACAAAGACAGTAATGAAAGTGGAGACGACTCACATGGACCTAAAGACACCAGTGATGAGACCGGAGACAGTACCCATAGGCCTAAGGACACTAGCGATGAGACTGGAGACGGCTCCCATGGACCTAAGGATACCAGCGATGAGAGTGGAGATGGCTCCTATGGACCTAAAGACACAGGCGATGAGAGTGGAGTCGGTTCTCATGGTCCAAAGGATACTAGTGATTCGAGTGGAGATGGCTCCCAAGGTCCAAAGAATACCAGCGATGAGAGTGGAGACGGCTCCCAGGGTCCAAAGAATACCAGCGATGAGAGTGGAGACGGCTCCCATGGTCCAAAGGATACCAGCGATGAGAGTGGAGACGGCACCCATGGTCAAAAGGATACCAGCGATGAGAGTGGAGACGGCTCCCAGGGTCAAAAGGATACCAGCGATGAGAGTGGAGACGGCTCCCAGGGTCCAAAAGATACCAGCGATTCAAGTGGAGACGGCTCCCAGGGTCCAAAGGATACCAGCGATGACAGTGGAGACGGCTCCCAGGGTCCAAAGGATACCAGCGATGACAGTGGAGACGTCTCCCATGGACCTAAGGATACCAGCGATGAGAGTGGAGACGGATCCCATGTACCTAAGGATACCAGCGATGAGAGTGGAGACGGCTCCCATGGTCCAAAGGATACCAGTGATGGGAGTGGAGACGGCTCCCATGGACCAAAGGACACCAGTGATGAGACGAACAAGCCCAAAAAGAAGCACCACAAAGGATGCAAACACCACATAAAAGAGCATAAACATCCAAAACACCACAACAAAGACAGTAATGAAAGTGGAGACGACTCACATGGCCCTAAAGACACCAGCGATGAGAGTGGAGACGGCTCCCGTGGACCAAAGAACACCAGTGATGAGAGTGGAGACGGCTCCCATGGTCCAAAGGATACCAGCGATAAGAGTGGAGACGGCTCCCAGGGTCCAAAGAATACCAGCGATGAGAGTGGAGACGGCTCCCATGGACCTAAGGACACCAGCGATGAGACGAACAAGCCCAAAAAGAAGCACCACAAAGGATGCAAACACCACATAAAAGAGCATAAACATCCAAAACACCACAACAAAGACAGTAATGAAAGTGGAGACGACTCACATGGCCCTAAAGACACCAGCGATGAGAGTGGAGACGGCTCCCGTGGACCAAAGAACACCAGTGATGAGAGTGGAGACGGCTCCCATGGCCCTAAAGACACCAGCGATGAGAGTGGAGACGGCTCCCGTGGACCAAAGAACACCAGTGATGAGAGTGGAGACGGTTCTCATGGACCAAAGAACACCAGTGATGAGAGTGGAGACGGCTCTCATGGACCAAAGGTCACCAGTGATGAGAGTGGAGACGGCTCTCATGGACCTAAGGATACCAGCAATGACAGTGAAAACGACTCAAATGGCCCCAAAGACACCAGTGATGACAGTGGAGTCGGTTCTCATGGTCTAAAGAAGGACATTGATGAGAGCTCCCATGAATCAAAAGGCAACAGCGATTCAAATGGAGACGGCTCCCATGGCCCTAAAGACACCAGCGATGAGAGCGGAGACAGTACCCATAGCCCTAAGGATACCAACGATGAGACTGGAGATGGCTCCCAGGTTCCAAAGGATACCAGCGATGACAGTGGAGACGGCTCCCATGGACCTAAGGATACCAGCGATGACAGTGGAGACGACTCACATGGCCCTAAAGACACCAGCGATGAGAGTGGAGACGGCTCCCATGTACCAAAGGACACCAGCGATGACATTGGAGACAGTACCCATAGGCCTAAGGATACCAGCGATTCAAGTGGAGACGAATCTAATGGACCTAAGGATACAAGCGATGAGAGTGGAGATGGCTCCCATAGACCTAAGGACACCAGTGATGAGACGACCAAGCCCAAAAAGAAGCACCACAAAGGATGCAAACACCACATAAAAGAGCATAAACATCCCAAACACCACAACAAAGACAGTAATGAAAGTGGAGACGACTCACATGGACCTAAAGACACCAGTGATGAGAGCAGAGACAGTACCCATAGGCCTAAGGATACCAGCGATTCAAGTGGAGACGACTCATATGGTCCAAAGGATACAAGTGATTCGAGTGGAGATGGCTCCAAGGGTCCAAAGAATACCAGCGATGAGAGTGAAGACGGCTCCCATGGAACTAAGGATAACAGTGATGAGACTGGAGACGGCTCCCATGGACCTAAAGATACCAGCGATGAGAGCGGAGACAGTACCCATAGGCCTAAGGACACTAGCGATTCGAGTGGAGACGGCTCTAATGGACCTAAGGATACCAGCGATTCAAGTGGAGACGGCTCTCATGGACCTAATAATACCAGCGATGAGAGTGAAGACGGCTCCCATAAACCTAAAGACACCAGCGATGAGAGTGGAGACGACTCACATGGCCCTACAGACACCAGCGATGAGAGTGGAGTCGGTTCTCATGGTCCAAAGAAGGACAGTGATGACAACTCCCATGAACCAAAAGGCAACAGCGATTCAAATGGAGACGGCTCCCAGGATCCAAAGGATACCAGCGATGACAGTGGAGACGGCTCACATGGACCTACAGACACCAGTGATGAGACTGGAGACAGTACCCATAGGCCTAAGGATACCAGTGATTCAAGTGGAGACGAATCTAATAGACCTAAGGATACAAGCGATGAGAGTGGAGATGGCTCCCATAGACCTAAGGACACCAGTGATGAGACGACCAAGCCCAAAAAGAAGCACCACAAAGAATGCAAACACCACATGAAAGAGCATAAACATCCCAAACACCACAACAAAGACAGTAATGAAAGTGGAGACGACTCACATGGACCTAAAGACACCAGTGATGAGAGTGGAGACGGCTCCCATGGACCAAAGGACACCAGCGATGAGAGTGGAGACGGCTCTCATGGACCTAAGGATACCAGCGATGATAGTGGAGACGGCTCTCATGGACCTAAGGATACCAACGATGACAGTGGAGAAGACTCTCATGGACCTAAGGATACAAGCAATGTTAGTGGAGACGGCTCCCAGGGTCCAAAGGATACCAGCGATGACAGTGAAGACGGCTCTCAAGGACCTAAGGATACCAACGATGACAGTGGAGACGGCTCTCATGGACCTAAGGATACCAACGATGACAGTGGAGACGGCTCTCATGGACCTAAGGATACCAGCGATGACAGTGGAGACGGCTCTCAAGGACCTAAGGATACCAGCGATGGGAGTGGAGACGGCTCCCAGGGTCCAAAGGATACTAGCGATGACAGTGGAGACGGCTCTCAAGGACCTAAGGATACCAGCGATTCGAGTGGAGAAGGTTCCCATGGAACTAAGGATACTGGCGATGGGAGTGGAGACGGCTCTCATGGACCTAAGGATACCAACGATGACAGTGGAGACGGCTCTCATGGACCTAAGGATACCAGCGATTCGAGTGGAGACGGCTCTCAGGGTCCAAAGAATACCAGCGATGACAGTGGAGACGGCTCCTATGGACCTAAAGATACCAGCGATGAGAGCGGAGACAGTATCCATAGGCCTAAGGATACCAGCGATTCAAGTGGAGACGAATCTAATAGACCTAAGGATACCAACGATGAGAGTGGAGACGGCTCTCATGGACCTAAAGATACCAGCGATGAGAGCGGAGACAGTACCCATAGGCCTAAGGATACCAGCGATTCAAGTGGAGACGAATCTAATAGACCTAAGGATACCAGCGATTCGAGTGGAGACGGCTCTAATGGACCCCAGGATAGCAGCGATGAGAGTGGAGACGACTCACATGGTCCAAAGGATACCAGTGATTCAAGTGGAGACGAATCTAATAGACCTAAGGACACTAACGATGAGAGTGGAGACGGCTCTAAAGGACTTAAGGATACCAGCGATTCGAGTGGAGACGGCTCTCAAGGTCCAAAGAATACCAGCGATGAGACCGATGACGGCTCCCATAGACCTAAAGACACCAGTGATGAGACGAACAAGCCCAAAAAGAAGCACCACAAAGGATGCAAACACCACATAAAAGAGCATAAACATCCCAAACACCACAACAAAGACAGTAATGAAAGTGGAGACGTCTCACATGGACCTAAAGACACCAGTGATGAGACCGGAGACAGTACCCATAGGCCTAAGGACACTAGCGATGAGAGTGGAGACGGCTCTCAAGGACCTAAGGATACCAGCGATGGGAGTAGAGACGGCTCCCAGGGTCCAAAGGATACTAGCGATGACAGTGGAGACGGCTCTCATGGACCTAAGGATACCAACGATGACAGTGGAGACGGCTATAAAGGACCTAAGGATACCAGCGATGAGAGTGGAGACGTCTCTCAAGGCCCTAAGGATACCAACGATGACAGTGGAGACGGATCCCATGTACCTAAGGATACCAGCGATGAGAGTGGAGACGGCTCCCATGGTCCAAAGGATACCAGCGATGACAGTGAAGACGGCTCTCAAGGACCTAAGGATACCAACGATGACAGTGGAGACGGCTCTCATGGACCTAAGGATACCAACGATGACAGTGGAGACGGCTCTCATGGACCTAAGGATACCAGCGATGACAGTGGAGACGGCTCTCAAGGACCTAAGGATACCAACGATGAGAGTGGAGACGGCTCTCAAGGACCTAAGGATACCAACGATGACAGTGGAGACGTCTCCCATGGACCTAAGGATACCAGCGATGACAGTGGAGATGGCTCTCAAGGACCTAAGGATACCAACGATGATAGTGGTGACGTCTCCCATGGACCTAAGGATACCAGCGATGAGAGTGGAGACGGCTCCCATGGACCTAAGGATACCAGCGATGGGAGTGGAGACGGCTCCCACGGACCTAAAGACACCAGTGATGACAGTGGAGACGGCTCTCATGGACCTAAGGATACCAGTGATGACAGTGGAGACGGCTCTCAAGGACCTAGGGATATCAGCGATGAGAGTGGAGACGGCTCTCAAGGACCTAAGGATACCAGTGATGACAGTGGAGACGGCTCTCATGGTCCAAAGGATACCAACGATGACAGTGGAGACGGCTCTAATGGACCTAAGAATACCAGCGATGAGAGTGGAGACGGCTCTCATGGACCTAAAGACACCAGCGATGAGAGTGGAGACGGCTCCCAGGTTCCAAAAGATACAAGCGAAGAGAGTGGAGATGGCTCCAATAGACCTAAGGACACCAGCGATGAGAGTGGAGACGGCTCCCCTGTACCAAAGGACACCAGCGATGACATTGGAGACAGTACCCATAGGCCTAAGGATAGCAGCGATTCGAGTGGAGACGGCTCTCAGGGTCCAAAGAATACCAGCGATGACAGTGGAGACGGCTCCTATGGACCTAAAGATACCAGCGATGAGAGCGGAGACAGTATCCATAGGCCTAAGGATACCAGCGATTCAAGTGGAGACGGCTCTAATGGACCTAAGGGTAGCAGCGATGAGAGTGGAGACGACTCACATGGTCCAAAGGATACCAGTGATTCAAGTGGAGACGAATCTAATAGACCTAAGGACACTAACGATGAGAGTGGAGACGGCTCTAAAGGACTTAAGGATACCAGCGATTCGAGTGGAGACGGCTCTCAGGGTCCAAAGAATACCAGCGATGAGACTGAAGACGGCTCCCATGGACCTAAGGACACCAGTGATGAGACGAACAAGCCCAAAAAGAAGCACCACAAAGGATGCAAACACCACATAAAAGAGCATAAACATCCCAAACACCACAATAATGAAAATGGAGACGACTCACATGGACCTAAAGACACCAGTGATGAGAGTGGCGACAGTACCCATAGGCCAAAAGACACTAGCGATGAGAGTGGAGACGGCTATAAAGGACCTAAGGATACCAGCGATGAGAGTGGAGACGGCTCCCATGGACCTAAGGATACCGGCGATGAGAGTGGAGACGGCTCTAACGGACCTAAGGATACCGGTGATGCGGCTGGAGACGGCTCCAGTGGACCAAAGGATACAAACCATGAGAGTGGAGACGACTCCCAGGGTCCAAAGGACACCAGCGATGATAGTGGAGACGGCTCTCAAGGACCTAAGGATACCAGTGATGACAGTGGAGACGGCTCTCATGGACCTAAGGATACCAACGATGACAGTGGAGACGGCTCTCAAGGACCTAAGTATACCAGCGATGAGAGTGGAGACGGCTCCCACGGACCTAAAGACACCAGTGATGAGACGAACAAGCCCAAAAAGAAGCACCACAAAGGATGCAAACACCACATGAAAGAGCATAAACATCCCAAACACCACAACAAAGACAGTAATGAAAGTGGAGACGACTCACATGGCCATAAAGACACCAGTGATGAGAGTGGAGACAGTATCCATAGGCCTAAGGACACTAGCGATGAAAGTGGAGACGGCTCTAACGGACCTAAGAATAACAGCGATGAGACTAGAGACGGCTCCAGTGGACCAAAGGATACAAACGATGAAAGTGGAGACGGCTCCCAGGGTTCAAATAATGCCAGCGATGACAGTGGAGACGGCTCCCAGGGTCCAAATAATGCCAGCGATGACAGTGGAGACGGCTCCCAGGGTCCAAATAATGCCAGCGATGACAGTGGAGACGGCTCCCAGGGTCCAAATAATGCCAGCGATGACAGTGGAGACGGCTCCCAGGGTCCAAATAATGCCAGCGATGACAGTGGAGACGGCTCCCATGGACCTAAAAATACCAGCGATGAGAGTGGAGACGGCTCTCATGGACCTAAAGACACCAGTGATGAGAATGGAGATGGCTCTAATGGACCTAATGATACCAGCGATGACAGTGGAGACGGCTCTCATGGACCTAAGGATACCAGTGATGGCAGTGGAGACGGCTCCCAGGGTCCAAAGGATACTAGCGATGACAGTGGAGACGGCTCTAATGCACCTAAGGTTAGCAGCGATGAGAGTGGAGACGACTTACATGGTCCAAAGGATACAAGTGATTCGAGTGGAGATGGCTCCAAGGGTCCAAAGAATACCAGCGATGAGAGTGAAGACGGCTCCCATGGACCTAAAGACACTGGCGATGAGAGTGGAGTCGGTTCTCATGGTCCAAAGGATACAAGTGATTCGAGTGGAGATGGCTCCAAGGGTCCAAAGAATACCAGCGATGAGAGTGAAGACGGCTCCCATGGACCTAAGGATAACAGTGATGAAACGAACAAGCCCAAAAAGAAGCACCACAAAGGATGCAAACACCACATAAAGAAGCATAAACATTCCAAACACCACAACAAAGACAGTAATGAAAGTGGAGACGACTCACATGGATCTAAAGACACCAGTGATGAGAGCGGAGACAGTACCCATAGGCCTAAGGACACCAGCGATTCGAGTGGAGACGGCTCTCAGGGTCCAAAGAATACCAGCGATGAAAGTGAAGACGGCTCCCGTGGACCAAAAGACACCAGCGATGAGAGCGGAGACAGTACCCATAGGCCTAAGGATACCAGCGATGAGAGTGGAGACGGCTCCCATGGTCCAAAGGATACCAGCGATGAGAGTGGAGACGGCTCCCAGGGTCCAAAGAATACTAGTGATTCCAGTGGAGATGGCTCCCAGGGTCCAAAGGATACCAGCGATGAGAGTGGAGACGGCTCTCATGGACCTAAGGATACCAACGATGACAGTGGAGACGGCTCTCAAGGACCTAAGGATACCAGCGATGACAGTGGAGACAGCTCTCATGGACCTAAGGATACCAACGATGACAGTGGAGATGGCTCTCATGGACCTAAGGATACCAGCGATGACAGTGGAGACGGCTCTCATGGACCTAAGGATACCAACGATGACAGTGGAGATGGCTCTAATGGACCTAGGAATACCAGCGATGAGAGTGGAGATGGCTCCCATAGACCTAAGGACACCAGTGATGAGACGAACAAGCCCAAAAAGAAGCACCACAAAGGATGCAAACACCACATGAAAGAGCATAAACATCCCAAACACCACAACAAAGACAGTAATGAAAGTGGAGACGACTCACATGGCCATAAAGACACCAGTGATGAGAGTGGAGACAGTATCCATAGGCCTAAGGACACTAGCGATGAAAGTGGAGACGGCTCTAACGGACCTAAGAATAACAGCGATGAGACTAGAGACGGCTCCAGTGGACCAAAGGATACAAACGATGAAAGTGGAGACGGCTCCCAGGGTTCAAATAATGCCAGCGATGACAGTGGAGACGGCTCCCAGGGTCCAAATAATGCCAGCGATGACAGTGGAGACGGCTCCCAGGGTCCAAATAATGCCAGCGATGACAGTGGAGACGGCTCCCAGGGTCCAAATAATGCCAGCGATGACAGTGGAGACGGCTCCCATGGACCTAAAAATACCAGCGATGAGAGTGGAGACGGCTCTCATGGACCTAAAGACACCAGTGATGAGAATGGAGATGGCTCTAATGGACCTAATGATACCAGCGATGACAGTGGAGACGGCTCTCATGGACCTAAGGATACCAGTGATGGCAGTGGAGACGGCTCCCAGGGTCCAAAGGATACTAGCGATGACAGTGGAGACGGCTCTAATGCACCTAAGGTTAGCAGCGATGAGAGTGGAGACGACTTACATGGTCCAAAGGATACAAGTGATTCGAGTGGAGATGGCTCCAAGGGTCCAAAGAATACCAGCGATGAGAGTGAAGACGGCTCCCATGGACCTAAAGACACTGGCGATGAGAGTGGAGTCGGTTCTCATGGTCCAAAGGATACAAGTGATTCGAGTGGAGATGGCTCCAAGGGTCCAAAGAATACCAGCGATGAGAGTGAAGACGGCTCCCATGGACCTAAGGATAACAGTGATGAAACGAACAAGCCCAAAAAGAAGCACCACAAAGGATGCAAACACCACATAAAGAAGCATAAACATTCCAAACACCACAACAAAGACAGTAATGAAAGTGGAGACGACTCACATGGATCTAAAGACACCAGTGATGAGAGCGGAGACAGTACCCATAGGCCTAAGGACACCAGCGATTCGAGTGGAGACGGCTCTCAGGGTCCAAAGAATACCAGCGATGAAAGTGAAGACGGCTCCCGTGGACCAAAAGACACCAGCGATGAGAGCGGAGACAGTACCCATAGGCCTAAGGATACCAGCGATTCGAGTGGAGACGGCTCCCATGGTCCAAAGGATACCAGCGATGAGAGTGGAGACGGCTCCCAGGGTCCAAAGAATACTAGTGATTCCAGTGGAGATGGCTCCCAGGGTCCAAAGGATACCAGCGATGAGAGTGGAGACGGCTCTCATGGACCTAAGGATACCAACGATGACAGTGGAGACGGCTCTCAAGGACCTAAGGATACCAGCGATGACAGTGGAGACAGCTCTCATGGACCTAAGGATACCAACGATGACAGTGGAGATGGCTCTCATGGACCTAAGGATACCAGCGATGACAGTGGAGACGGCTCTCATGGACCTAAGGATACCAACGATGACAGTGGAGATGGCTCTAATGGACCTAGGAATACCAGCGATGAGAGTGGAGATGGCTCCCATAGACCTAAGGACACCAGTGATGAGACGAACAAGCCCAAAAAGAAGCACCACAAAGGATGCAAACACCACATGAAAGAGCATAAACATCCCAAACACCACAACAAAGACAGTAATGAAAGTGGAGACGACTCACATGGCCATAAAGACACCAGTGATGAGAGTGGAGACAGTATCCATAGGCCTAAGGACACTAGCGATGAAAGTGGAGACGGCTCTAACGGACCTAAGAATAACAGCGATGAGACTAGAGACGGCTCCAGTGGACCAAAGGATACAAACGATGAAAGTGGAGACGGCTCCCAGGGTTCAAATAATGCCAGCGATGACAGTGGAGACGGCTCCCAGGGTCCAAATAATGCCAGCGATGACAGTGGAGACGGCTCCCAGGGTCCAAATAATGCCAGCGATGACAGTGGAGACGGCTCCCAGGGTCCAAATAATGCCAGCGATGACAGTGGAGACGGCTCCCATGGACCTAAAAATACCAGCGATGAGAGTGGAGACGGCTCTCATGGACCTAAAGACACCAGTGATGAGAATGGAGATGGCTCTAATGGACCTAATGATACCAGCGATGACAGTGGAGACGGCTCTCATGGACCTAAGGATACCAGTGATGGCAGTGGAGACGGCTCCCAGGGTCCAAAGGATACTAGCGATGACAGTGGAGACGGCTCTAATGCACCTAAGGTTAGCAGCGATGAGAGTGGAGACGACTCACATGGTCCAAAGGATACAAGTGATTCGAGTGGAGATGGCTCCAAGGGTCCAAAGAATACCAGCGATGAGAGTGAAGACGGCTCCCATGGACCTAAAGACACTGGCGATGAGAGTGGAGTCGGTTCTCATGGTCCAAAGGATACAAGTGATTCGAGTGGAGATGGCTCCAAGGGTCCAAAGAATACCAGCGATGAGAGTGAAGACGGCTCCCATGGACCTAAGGATAACAGTGATGAAACGAACAAGCCCAAAAAGAAGCACCACAAAGGATGCAAACACCACATAAAAAAGCATAAACATCCCAAACACCACAACAAAGACAGTAATGAATATGGAGACGACTCACATGGACCTAAAGACACCAGTGATGAGAGCGGAGACAGTACCCATAGGCCTAAGGACACCAGCGATTCGAGTGGAGACGGCTCTCAGGGTCCAAAGAATACCAGCGATGAAAGTGAAGACGGCTCCCGTGGACCAAAAGACACCAGCGATGAGAGCGGAGACAGTACCCATAGGCCTAAGGATACCAGCGATGAGAGTGGAGACGGCTCCCATGGTCCAAAGGATACCAGCGATGAGAGTGGAGACGGCTCCCAGGGTCCAAAGAATACTAGTGATTCCAGTGGAGATGGCTCCCAGGGTCCAAAGGATACCAGCGATGAGAGTGGAGACGGCTCTCATGGACCTAAGGATACCGACGATGAGAGTGGAGATGGTTCCCATGATCAAAAGAAGGACAGAGATGAGAACGACAGTAACGAAAAAAAAGCTAGTTCCGATGATATCGAAAATAATGGTGTTAAATCCCATCATGTTATAAATCATAGGTGTAAACGGCATCCATGTCATAAGCATAGAATTACTCACGTAAAAGTTATTCCAAAAAAGAGACGTCATAATAAGAATCGCCGAGGTCATGTGGATGGTGACTCTTTATCTAATGAGAGTGATAATCAAGACAATGATACACCAGGATCACATGGTAGTGGAAAACACAAGAAGCACCATCTTAAATGCCATAGAAAATGCAATGGCATTGACTGTGATAAATACAAACAATTAGGAGAAATCGATTCCAAAGCTGACAACTCAAACGTCAATGCAAATAATTCTAGTGATCAAAACGATAGAGGTGATCAAAGCAGTCATGAAAGCAATTCTGCAATAGAAGAGACCAGTGAAGAATTTAATGAATCTCCAGACGATAAAAATAATGGCCATGGTCACAAGAAAAATATAGATTCTGATAGCCAAGACAGCGATATTGATAAAAATTATTCTCATCCAGATGGTAGTCACGTCCACAAACGGAGTACAGAAAAGAAACATAAGAAACGACATCATTTAAAGACTGATAATGATTCGGATTCGAGTAGTCATACTAGCGAAAGTGAAGAATCGAATAGTAAGGAATCTGGCGACAGTAATGATAACAATAAAAATGACTCCGGTGGTAAAGATAAATCAAACAGCAAAGAGGGATCGGATGCCTACAATAGCACTGAAGAGCACAAAAATACTAGTGTAAATGGTGGCAATAGTGAATCTGGTAACAGTAAAGGAGACAAATCCAGTAGTACAGACGAATCTGACAGCACAGACGGGTCCAACGACTCAGAAAAATCAATCATCTCCAATGAAAATGATAACAGCAACCCAAGTGACTCAAACAGTAAAAACGACTCCGATAGTAACGATAAATCAAAGAGCAGAGAGGAGCCTGATACCACAACTGAAGTCAATATCACTGATGAGCCCAACAATACTAGAGAAAATGGTGGCCGTAATGAATCTGGCAATAGTAAAATAGATGACTCCAACAGTAAGGAGGAATCCCACAACACAGACGAATCCAGCGACTCAGATTCAAACAGCAAAGAGGGATCGGATGCCTCCAATAGCACTGAAGAGCCCAAAAATACTGGAGAAAATGGTGGCAGTAATAAATCTGGCAACACTAAAGGAAAAGAATCCAGCAGCACAGACGAATCCGACAGCACAGACGGATCCAACGACTCAGATAAATCAATCATCTCCAATGAAAATGAAAACAGCAACCCAAGTGACTCAAACAGTAAAAACGACTCCGATAGTAACGATAAATCAAAGAGCAGAGAGGAGCCTGATAACACAAGTGAATCCAATATCACTGATGAGCCCAACAATACTAGTGAAAATGGTGGCAATAATGAATCTAGCAACACGAAAGACAGTAGTAAAGGATACGAACCCAACAGCACCGACGATTCCAGTGGCACAGACGAATCTGACAGTACAGACGAATCCAGCGCCACAGATGAATCCAGCGGCACAGATGAATCCGACAGAACAGGCGGATCCAGCGCCACAGATGGGTCCGACAGGACAGACAAATCCACCAACACAGACGAATCCAGCGGCACAGATGAATCTAATAGCACAGACGAATCTGATAGCACAGGCGAATCCGACAGCACAGATGAATCGAGCGGTGCAGACAAATCAATCAGCTCCAATGAAAATGATAACAGTGTTGAATCCGATAGCAACCCGAGTGACTCAAACAGTAAAAACGACTCTGATAGTAACGATAAATCAAAGAGCAGAGAGGAGCCTGATAACACAACTGAAGTCAATATCGCTGATGAGCCCAACAATACTCGTGAAAATGGTGGCAATAATGAATCTGGCAATAGTAAAGATAATAGTAAAGGAGACGAATCCAGTAGCACAGACGAATCCAGCAGCACAGATGAATCCGACAGCACAGACGAATCCAGCGGCACAGATGAATCCAGTGGCACAGATGAATCCAACGGCACACATGAATCCGACAGAACAGGCGAGTCCAGTGGCACAGAGGGGTCCGACAGGACAGACAAATCCAGCAACACAGACGAATCCAGCGGCACAGATGAATCGAGCGGTGCAGACAAATCAATCAGCTCCAATGAAAATGATAACAGTGATGAATCCGATAGCAACCCAAGTGACTCAAACAGTAAAAACGACTCCGATAGTAACGATAAATCAAAGAGCAGAGAGGAGCCTGATAACACAACTGAAGTCAATATCACTGATGAGCCCAACAATACTAGTGAAAATGGTAGCAATAATGAATCTGGCAATACTAAAGATAATAGTAAAGGAGACGAATCCAGAAGCACAGACGATTCCAGCAGCACAGATGAATCCGACAGCACAGACGGATCCAACGACTCAGATAAATCAATCATCTCCAATAAAAATGATAACAGCAACCCAAGTGACTCAAACACTAAAAACGACTCTGACAGTAACGATAAATCAAAGAGCAGAGAGGAGCCTGATATCACAACTGAATCCAATATCACTGATGAACCCAACAATACTAGTGAAAATGGTGGCAATAATGAATCTGGCAATAGTAAAGGAAATTACTCCAACAGTACGGAGGAATCCCACAGCATAAACGAATCCAGCGACTCAGATTCAAACAGTAAAGAGGGGTCTGATAACACAACTGAATCTAATATCACTGATGAGCCCAACAATACTAGTGAAAATGGTGGCAATAATGAATCTGGCAATAATAAAGATAATAGTAAAGGAGACAAATCCAGTAGCACAGACGAATCCAGCGGCACAGACGAATCTGACAGCACAGACGAATCTAACACTACAGACGGATCCAACGACTCAGATAAATCAATAATCTTCAATGAAAATGATAACAGCAACCCAAGTGACTCAAACAGTAAAAACGACTCTGATAGTAACGATAAATCAAAGAGCAGAGAGGAACCTGATAACACAACTGATTCCAATATCACTGATGAGCCCAACAATACTCACGGCATAGACGAATCTAATATCACAGACGAATCCGACGGTACTGACGAATCCGACGGCACAGACGACTCTAGCAGCACAGATAAAACTAACAGCACAGACGAATCCGACGGCACAGATGAAACTAACAGCACAGACGAATCCGATGGTTCAGACGAATCCGACAGCACAGACGGATCTGACGGCACAGATGAATTCGACAGCACAGACGAATCTAGCGGCACAGACGAATCTGACAGCACAGACGAATCTAACAACACAGACGAATCCGACGGCAGTGATGACTCTAGTGAAAGCTATGATTCCAGCTTAAGTGACGATTCCAACAAAAGCGGTGTATCTGGCGACAATACAGCAAGCAAAGGATCTAGCACCAGTGACAGTGAAAGCGAAAGTTTCGAGTCGAGCGAGAGCTACGATTCAAGTGAAAGTAGCGATTTCAGCGAAACCGACGAATCCAGTGAAAGCTATGAAACAAGTGAAAGCGATGAATCTAGTCCAAGCCAAGAGACAAGAGATAGCAGTCCTACAAAGCAAAGGGATTCATCTACCAACAGCGACTGGTCCAGCAACAGCGATTCGTCCAGCGACAGTGACTCATCCATCGACAGTAACTCATCCAGCAACAGTGACTCTTCCAGCGACAGCGACTCATCCAGCGACAGCGATTCATCGAGCGACAGTAACTCATTCAGTGAAAGCGATGAAAGCTCTGAAAGTCAATCAACTGATGCAGATTCCTCTATTGATGACAGCAATACTGCAGTAAGAAAGAGATGTAACAGTAGATGTGCAGTATGTGGCAAGAGAGGCCACACAATCATTGATGGGAACAACTATAACAATACTAAAGAGGATTCTGATCAAAATACTCCAAACGATTCTAGAGACAGTAAGCACACTACTGGTCATGGGAAGAAATGTCACAGAAAGCATCGAAGATCCAATAAAGGAGAGGACAATTCCAAAGGTACTTCAGAAAGTAGTGATTCATCTGATATAGGTACATCTTCTTCTGAAAACGAAGATACTAACAATCAAATAAGGAAATCACACAGAAATATTGGGAAAACTGGTAGACCAAAAATTCATAAAAGGTCGACAAAACCTAAAGGCAACAAAATGACGACAGAAAATTCGAATGGAAAAGAGAAAGATAAGGAAATCAGAAATAATGATGAAGGCAATAAGGACGGAGGTAATGAAGGCAACTCATGTGGTTGCAAAACAGAAACAGATGAAAATAAAGTCAAAACTGAAGACGACAACAAAAACAAAGACGGAACAGACAAAGTAGAACATAAGAGAAAGAAAATTATCGCACGTAAAATCACTCGAAGGAAAAGATCGATGCATACCTCAAATAAGACGCATAAAATCAAAAAGAGGATCATAAAACGGTCCCACGGTAAAGAAGTGGTTGAGAGTCAAGAATTTGAGACACACAGCGTAGCAGCTAGGAAATCTGAAACAAGTACTGTTGACAAAGACGTTGGTGGAAAACATTACAGTCAAGTGCGTGAAAGTACTGAAGAACAACGGGAAGAAGACAAGACTTACCATGATGCTAAGACGGAAAGGGATTCAAAAGGTTCAATAAAAAAAGAAATTGTAGACGAGAAACAAAAACATGGAGAATACAAAGCCGAAAGATACGAAAAAGATTCTGTTAAGAGTGACAATGAAAATATCGAATCAGAAAGAACGGATAGAAAGGAGAGCGAGTACAATTTATACTATAGAAAACATAAAACTTACAACTCTGACAAGAACGATGATTCTAATGAAAATAAAAGTTAAAAATTACATCTAAAAAGGATAAATACTAGTAGCTTAAAACAATATTAAACAGTTTTCTATCTGAAAGCTTAAGTGTGAGTTAATTTTATGTTATTGGCATCGAAAAATCATAATAAAAATAAAAAAATTGTCGTGGTGGCACAGAAATTAAGGTTGAAACGTGACAAGTACCAATATGTGACTTTTTCCGAGTTATATGTAGTTACTTTTAATTATTTATGTACCATTGACATACAGTGAAAGAAAACATCGTGAAGAAACCTTGACTTGTAATTTCTAATAATAAGTTTGAAATCGCCAATCCACTTTCAGCAAGCGTGGTGATTAATGCTCAAAACTTCTCCGTGTGAGAAGAGGCCTTTGCTCAGCAGTGGGCACTTATAGGCTGATGATGATGATGATCGAAAAATTACCACGTTTAGCCCTTTACATGGTTGATTTACTTTGTGCGAAACTATCAAAGCTTCATAAATATGTCTTAGCGAAAAGTAAACTCACACTAAAGCATTTTGTAGCGTGCTTCAGATCAAAAGAAGGTTATATACCTTTAATATGTAATATAAAAATGCTATAATTTCTATGTAATAAGTTAAAGCGATTTCACAGTTATTAGCAAAATAATTTAACATTTTTTGAACCGACTTCAATGAATGGGGAAATGTACTCAAATGGTTTTTTCTCAATTCGCTTTTTTAATAAAATTTTGACTAGAAAATCGCTTTATCTTGTTCACGATTTGTTATATTTATTATCTGTAATTATTGAATTAAGTTTAAAATCTAAACAGTATTTAAGAAATAAATATTAATAACTATTAATTATAATTCGATAGCTATATATTGTTTTCATGTATTCTATTTTTTGAATATTGTCATAAATAATTTCGAATTATAACATTCTACTTATGTATTTATAATTTATATTCTAATTAAAGGTTTCCGAATGCAAATGACATGACGTTTTTTTTGTTTCTTGTTCGTCCGCTATTTTTCTTTCGATGTGTCATAGAAAGACAACCTTTTACCTCAGAATACATAACAAACCAGAAGCCGCGTTCACTCATAATTACATGTCGTCAAATGTGTCCAAAAACAATACGTCAATCCCCCCGCCACCCGCACTTCCCACCCGCGTAGTGTTGCCGACAGTGGAACAATTCCCTTGGTTTGGGGTAATTTTACAACAGGAGGGTAAGATACGAGTAAACCCAACAAAATAGGTAAACTTACGATAAATGCAACAGACTAGTTGTTCACACATTTCATAGAGGTATCATAAAAGTTGACGATTTCTGGATTTGTTAATTTTAGTTACACCTACTATACACAACAAATAAAATAAAGCTTCAATAGGTACAAAAGTTTTATTGCGTTCCCTTTTGCTGGTTTAGTTTTTTATATGTATTGTCTTTAGACTCGGAACTAAAGATTAGAAGTCTACTTGCTTTACTTAGTTCCTGAGATTAGCGCATTCTAGCAAACAAACAAACAAACTCTTCAGCATTATAATTAAGTAATATAGATATATCTTAGTGGGATATGCTGTTTTCAAACCACCTTTGTCATAAATATATCTCTTCAAAGTGATTGAGCAAACTATGCTCTGGCTAGATGGTTTCCAAAATTAATCTAACCGTGCCCTTGGTATGATTTGTATTTATTTTTTTGTCAGGGAAGGTAATATGACATAGGCTCCATAATGGACAAAAATATAACCCACAACAAATAAATAAGTGGATAAAATTTTCACCAAAAATGACAACACTCACAAAATGGCCGCATCATTTTCATAGAAAAATAAATCGATATAAAAAATTCAATAATTAATTAAATATACTATTGCAGTCGATGCTTGCAGATGAAATGTAATCTTATCCACTTTTTTCGTAATTCCAGCCGCATTTTTACTCGTAGTAATAGCACAAGACGACATAATGAAATTAAAATTGATACTCGTAAATACGTCACGACATGCCAACTGCCAAAATTGACTAATCGTAGAAATTTCATACTATTCTAGTTGAGAATGGTTTTAGTTGCTTTAGTTTGAAGCGCGATGACGCCTTCTGGTTTGTTCTGTATTCTGAGCCTTTTACTTATCTACAGGATTGCGGTGGTTTATAATCATTTAGAAACTCCATCACGCCCCATCTAAGGCGGGAGAAGTAATTTCATGAATTCCATACATCAAAAAAAAAAATATAAATTGTAATAGGGCTGACTTTTCAATAGTCAGATAAATGTTATTTGAGGAATAAAATTATTGCTGTCACTGTCTTATACAAACATTCTGACGCGACAGCATCATACTTATTCCCCAGGTAACTTTTATCTATAACCATTGAAAAATCAGCCCATATGCTGATAAAATTGTCATCTGAATAACGGCTGTTAGAGGCTTTCTATCAGCGGCGAAATCGCAGAAAAATGTCACGCGGGTTCCATAAAAAATATATAATAATCCTTATAATAAATATGATAAGAAAAAATAATCTTCTAAATATATAAAACTCAAAGGTGACTGATATAGTGATCTATCAACGCACAGCCCAAACTACTGGACGGATCGGACTGAAATTTGGCATGCAGGTAGATGTTATGACGTAGGCATCCGCTAAGAAAGGATTTGGATTAATTTTATCCCCAAGGGGATAAAAAAGGAGATGAAATTTTGTATGAAACTTTGTCAGTTTTAAACCGATCGGGATGAGACCTTGCATGCATAAAGCTACTACTATAACGCCTACGTTATGCGTACTTATACCTAATTAATAATAATATTTTTTAACGTCAGCGTAGCCGCGGGCAAAAGCTAGTATAATATATTATTATTATTTTCTATGTGATACTTAAGTCGGATTACCTGATGGTAAGCAATCGGCGCCGCTCATGGATACCTGTGGAGGGACGACTGTGTTGCCTTATTATTTGAGGGGAGGGTAAGTATTGGGCCTTTGGTAACCTCACTCACACGGCGAAACACAACGCTGTAGTTGTTTCTGTGAGGCCGTGGTACAACCGACCCATTCGTGCCGAAGCTTGGCTCTCCAACATATAAATCCTAGAAAATAAAGTTAATAATATGGAGAATCGTATTCAAAACGATCTGTTTTAAATCTGATTTAAAACATCAAAGTGTATCGCTTAGTATCAATTTGTATATTCGTGTTAATAAATTACCTATGCGCACACTTCTGGTTTTAGGATGGCCATGATTCTCAAGATCTCGGGATAAAGTTGACATAAAGCACAATAATAAGTACATAATGTTTAGTATCGCTATTTGGAGAACAGATGGCGTTGTGCCGTGACGTCATTTTTCTGCATCGCGGTGTTTGAACAGCAGGGTTGAGGCATCAGTGATTTTATTCTCCAGTACTTCAATAATTCGTTTATTGATGTGAGATAAATCGTTTATTTTAATTTAACAGTAATAGTATAATAATTAATAAATGTGAAAAAAGATGTGACTCGACACAATGCTATGTAGAGAGTGAAGTTCGAACAGTTTTAAAAAATCCAGGTTCGCGGCAAGCGTCATGCGTCGCAACTTCACACCATTCATTGTTCCTTATTATGCCGGTAGATGGCGTTGGCGGTAACACGCGGTGCTAAGAGTCTCCGTCAATGACGTGTGCAGTTTGTTTTTAAGTGAATTGTATTACTCTGGACACGAGTGTTTTATTTCTTTGGGATATTTTTGGGACGACAAGACGCTTATAATTTGAGACCAAAATCTAAGAAAATCTTCTTAAAATTTGGCAGTATCATTTCGACGTTAACTTTATAATACATACATAGTACTATCCCGTAGTTTCACCCGCTGCTCGGGTAGTACATAGCTTAGCGTGATGTTTTATCTATACTAAAATTATGCTTTCACCCGCTGCTCAGCTCCATTTGATCGTAGCGTGATGTTTTATAGCCTAATAGCACTCGGGAACATTGTAACTTCACAATCAGCGAAAATTATTTAATTTTGGCAATCCGGCCAGCAGTTCCAAAGATCGACCCCCTACATATGAACTTACAAATTTAACCTCTTTATAACAATAAAATTTTACCTCTTTATAATATTAGTACAGATATATATGGTTGACTGTCCGTATATTGTCCCAAATTCCTTTAAAAGTATGCAGTCACTAAGAGCACGCGTCCGCTGAAACCAGATGGCCCCTACGGATGTTGGGTATAAACTGTTCATGTATATATATACATATAGACATATTATGTTATGTAGGTACTATTTATAGAAATTGAGGTGTTTACAGGTTAGAAAAAAAAGAATACTTTTATTAAGAACTAACTTCATAGTGATAAAATATTATTATAGACTAGGTATAGACTTGTGTGGGAGAGCCATGCTTCGGCACGAATGGGTCGGCTCCACCAGAGTGATACCACGGCCTCACAGAAAACTGGCGTGAAATAACCACAGCGTTGTGTTTCGCCGTGTGAGTGAGGTTACCGGAGACCCAATCCTTTCCCTCCCTCAATCCCTCCTAAATCCCTAAATCTTCAAATCCCTAATCCCTAAAAGGTCGGCAACGCACTCGTTACTCCTCCGTTGCGAGTGTCCATGGGCGGCGCTGATTGCTTACCATCAGGTAATCCGTCTGCTTGTTTGCCGACCTATTACATAAATAATAAAAAAAGGAAATGTGTTGATCCAGGATATCATATCAAAATGGTCCATCGGTTCTTGAGTGAAAGAAAAACAAACAAACATCAATAAATTCTCACAAACTTTAACATTTATAAGTACTTAATATTAGTTGGATTTCATCATCAGCCCATAAGTGCTCACTGCTGAGCAAAGGCCTCTTTTCACACGGAGAAAGTATGAGTCTTAATCACCTTTTCAAATTTCAAAATTATAACTAATTAGAAATTATAAGTCCAGGTTTCCTCACGAAGTTTTCCTTCACCGTATGTCAGTTGTGTTTAAATAATCATAGAAAGTACATATAACTCTGAAAAAGTCACATTGGTACTTGCCAGGTTTCGAACCCACACCCTCATGCATGAGAAGCGGGCTCCTTAACCTCCGGGCCACCACGACACTCATTAGTTGGATTTACAGGAACTGCATTAGAAAAGTGTCCTGTGTGAGCCTCACAGCAGTTGGTCGCGTGTGATTGTGGTAGGCATATTAATTTGTGACATTTGTGATTTCTTATACAAAGTTTCTGTAGTTTCCAGGTTAAATCCAGGAGGTCACATTTCTTTATGGAATAGAAGGCGAACGGAAATACGAATCACATGATGCTAAGTGACTGACTGATCATCATTATCATATGTTTTAACAAATCAATTCCTCACTTACTAGCTCCCGATTTGGCATCTTCAACCTTTAAGCCCTATGTATAGCAAACGAACAGAACCTAACCTGATAGTAAGCAATTGGCGCCGCCCATGGACACCCTCAACGTCACTTTGGATAGGGGAGGCATGTGGGTAGGGAAGGATCAGGGATCTGGTAACCCCACTCACATGGCGGAACATAACGCTGTGCTTGTTTCACGCCGGTTTTCTGTGAGGCCGTGGTACTACTACACTTCGGTCGAGCCGACCCATTCGTGCCGAAGCATGGCTCTCCCACTCTTAATGGCGCTATTGAGCTGTTTTTGCCGCATTCGTGATGATATAGATTTATTTTTTTGATTATTTACCAATTATAACTTAGAGTAGTCAAGTCGGCCATCGCTGAAAATCAGCGCTGTGACACTGTTTTGCATAGTGATGCTGCATATGCTGACCGAGGGCCATTTCGCGTGCTTGTGTCGCATATTTTTCCTTATAATAGGCCTTTACCTATGAAATTGCCATTTTGCATGAAAAAATTTAAACGATTTTTTTGATTTTAAATGTGATGAAAATGTAACACTAATCAATAAACAAATGACTACTTTTAGAAAAAGAATCCCATGTTTTTAAAACAAAATTAATTAGCCTTAGCCTAACAAAAACTATTTTGATTTGAAACGGCCAGTACTGCAGAACGGCAATTTCATAGGTAAAGACCTATTATTACTCTTTTTTAAATTCTATTACCACTTGTTTATTCTGTGTCTTATGTGCGTCCTAGACGCGAATAAATACTTTTTCTTTCTTTCAATTTAGTGATAACTGGTAAAGTGGAAGGACAGAGACCTAGAGGCAGAAGTCCGATACGTTGGACGAATAAGATTGGCACCACTCTCAACACTACAACCCACGATGCTCTACACTCGGCGGCTGATAGAAATAGATGGCGGAGAGTAATACGCAGTACACTGCTTCCACGAGGTGGTCACGACCCTCAGCATTGAGGAAGCCGACGCAAGAAAGAAGATCTATTTTTTTAATGGACAGTGTGGCTACCGAAGTCACCTGTGGTCACCGAATGGGAAGCAATAGGAACCGCCCATAGACACCAGTTAGGAGGATCACAACCTGCTTTATAAGCTTCTTGTTACGGCATTCTCACATCACATCATCATCATCAGCGTATAATAAGTGCCCACTGCTTAGCAAAGGTCTCTTTTCATGCGCAGAAAGTTTGAGCATCTTTTTCTCTTTTTTTCTTTCGAATACTTCAGGAATCGGATCTTCAGGAAAAGGATCAAGTATCAAGATCAAGTATGAGAAGCGCGCGCGGGCGCCATTACTTCTGGGCTACGGCGTCTGATAAAAAAGACATTTGTTTTCTTTTAAAGAGAATTCTGAAGAAATATGGTTGGTACTCAAAAAAATGAAGCAAACAATCCCAGATAATTATTCATGAAGCAAACAACATAATATTAATGAAGCAAACAATCCCAATATTTGGTTGGTTATTTATTTATCCCATCGGTTGTGTAACTTGAAATAGTAGACAACTTTCCACACCCCTTTTAAGAAAGAAAGTAGGTTAACGATTGGCCCTCTCAATCCTTCCCCTACCCAAAAAATCTCCAAATCCTTAATCCCAAAAATGTCGGCAAGGCACTCGTAACTCCTTTGTTTTCTCGAGTGTCCATGGGCGGCGCTAATTGCTTACCATCAGGTAATCCGCCAGCTCGTTTGCCGACTTACCACATAAAAAAAACAATTGCACAACTTGCGTGTGAAAGTAAACTTGCGATTGCCGCGTATGACCCAAAATCTCGTATCCTACGGCCGCCGTATCATAGCGAGTCTGAAGTTAGCCGTTTGTCTGCGCAATGGATCTTTTACGAACAAAATTGTGTACTGCGCAGCTAATCGGCTAACTTCAGACTCGCCAAGATACGGCGGACGTATTGTATTGTTTATTAGAGTTAGGATAAATTTTGTGAGTAGCGGTGTATGCGCGCTCCACTGGTAACTTGCTCAAGGCTTCATGCTCTCGCCCCACATTGGTTGGGAAAAGCCATTCGATGATTAAGTATTCCCTCTTTAAAAAAACCTACTGTAGAGTCTGTGGTAATCCTACTTATGTACAGAAATCACTATAATGGCCAGTTTTTTTTTATTTAATAGACTTGCAAACGAGCAGATGGATTACCTGATGGTAAGTAATCAGTGCCGCCCATGGACACCCGCAACGGAGGAGTTACGAGTGCGTTGCCGACCTCTTAGGGATTAGTGTTTTGGAGATTAAGGGATTGAGGAGGGATTGGGGGTGGGGAAGGATTGGGCCTCCGGTAACCTCACTTACACGGCGAAACACAACGCTGTGGTTGTTTCACGCCGGTTTTCTGTGAGGCCGTGGTATCACTCCGGTCGAGTCGACCCATTCGTGCCGAAGTTGATTTCCGACACTCATTATAAAAATAGGTAATGAAACCTTTTGAATAGGGTAGAAAATAAAACGAAAAATGCATTTAAGATCATTTAATATTTACAAAATTTTATTTATATTTTTTTTTTTCAATTTAGTCTTTGGTAGTAGGTATAGATCATTAGGATTAAGTACATAATACAATTTATATATTAATCTAAATTATGTTAAAATATCACTACATAGTATAAAACAAAGTCGCTTTCTCTGTCCCTATATCCCTATACGCTTAAACCTTTAAAACTACGCAACGGATTTTGATGCGGTTTTTTTAACAGATAGAGTGATTGAAGAGGAAGGTTTATATGTATAATAACATCTATTAAATAGTGGAGAAATTTAGTATCAGCACTAAAATTTTCATTACAAATAAAAAATGTTGATTATAACATCGTAAAATAGGCAACTAATAGGTCTTTACCTATGAAAATGCCGTTTTGCATGAAAAAATTGAAACGATTTTTTTGATTTGAAATGCGATGAAAATGTAACACTAATCAATAAAAAAATGACTACTTTTGAAAAAAGAATCCCATGTTTTTAAAACCAAATTAATAAGGCCTTAGCCTAACAAAAACTATTTTGATTTGAAATGGCTAGTACTGCAGAACGGCAATTTCATAGGTAAAGACCTATTAGCTACAAATTAATATAAAAATCTTATAATAAAGAACTGTAATCCCTAAAATTGTTATATAAATCTAATATATTTGTGCTATAAAATATGAATTTATACAATAAATAAATGAAATTTAAAAAACATTATTTTAAGTTCGAAAAGTCGTCATCTCCTTAAGATCTGGTGGGGATATCCAGGTGCAGTTGTGAAGGTACGGGGTTGGTTTTTTAGTCAGTAACAATCAAAAGTCAAAAATAATTTATTGCAATTAGACCCTTACAGGCACTTTTGAACTTCAAACAAAATTTTGAAGATATAGTGTCAGTCTGTCGGTCAGTCCTCGTAGTGAAGCTATTTGCTCGTTCCAAAGTGTAGATTCCGATGGAGAAGAACGAGCAAGAAACTCCATGGTTACTCTTTTTAAATCAGTTTCACATACAGATTCCTTTTACAAACAGTTGGTTCAACTATGTGAGAACAGTGTAACACTAATATTTATTCAGAGTCTGACACTCCCTCCCGAGTCACGCCACACCCATCTCCTTACTAAGGCAAACTTTAAATACTTACTATTTATATTGCACTAAACATTATACATATCTACATCCCATAAAAACCTTTATTTACAATATTTTATTAATTCTTTGGAAAAACACATGTACTTAGGTATCGTCATGAGCTAATGTTCACATGTAAACAGCAGCTCATGTAAAGAGATTGTCCAGTCAACTGATGGTAGCGGTGACTGTCCAGGCGACACACGTACTTAGGTATCGTCATGAGCTAATGTTCACATGTAAACAGCAGCTCATGTAAAGAGATTGTCCAGTCAACTGATGGTAGCGGTGACTGTCCAGGCGACACACGTACTTAGGTATCGTCATGAGCTAATGTTCACATGTAAACAGCAGCTCATGTAAAGAGATTGTCCAGTCAACTGATGGTAGCGGTGACTGTCCAGGCGACACACGTACTTAGGTATCGTCATGAGCTAATGTTCACATGTAAACAGCAGCTCATGTAAAGAGATTGTCCAGTCAACTGATGGTAGCGGTGACTGTCCAGGCGACACACGTACTTAGGTATCGTCATGAGCTAATGTTCACATGTAAACAGCAGCTCATGTAAAGAGATTGTCCAGTCAACTGATGGTAGCGGTGACTGTCCAGGCGACACACGTACTTAGGTATCGTCATGAGCTAATGTTCACATGTAAACAGCAGCTCATGTAAAGAGATTGTCCAGTCAACTGATGGTAGCGGTGACTGTCCAGGCGACACACGTACTTAGGTATCGTCATGAGCTAATGTTCACATGTAAACAGCAGCTCATGTAAAGAGATTGTCCAGTCAACTGATGGTAGCGGTGACTGTCTAGGCGACACACGTACTTAGGTATCGTCATGAGCTAATGTTCACATGTAAACAGCAGCTCATGTAAAGAGATTGTTCAGTCAACTGATGGTAGCGGTGACTGTCCAGGCGACACACGTACTTAGGTATCGTCATGAGCTAATGTTCACATGTAAACAGCAGCTCATGTAAAGAGATTGTCCAGTCAACTGATGGTAGCGGTGACTGTCCAGGTGACACACGTACTTAGGTATCGTCATTAACTAATGTTTACTAGTAAATTATTATTTTTTATTGAATTAAGTTTGAAGATTTTGTTCAGTTTTCAGTTCTAATGCCCAGACGTGTTGGGGCCAACCTGTTCGACCCTTAGTTCTCTTCTCCGCTGATGCATTTTGCTGTAACAAAGAGATTATTGCAGTTATTCAATTGTCCTTTCAATCGTGGTCATTCAAGACACAATAGATGTGCGAACGCCGGCATTCGCTTGGGTGAATGTTAGTGAATGAAATAATTAATATAACGCCTATAAGTATTTAATAAAGTACATAGGCACTTAATGATCACACTTTTAATCATTTTATTTGAGTGTTAAAGAGAATGGCCCTACAGAAAACCGACTTGAAACAACCACAGCGTTCTTTCTTCCGTATCTAATAAATATCTCAAATTCCCTTAATCCCCGAAATCATTATTTCCCCAAAGGCCGGCAACGCACTCGTAACTCGTGACCGTGATAGCTTTTTTTGACCATACAGGTACGTGACCTATTTAAATTTTCGTTATTTATTGAAAATAATGACCTAGTGACATAAATTTACGGAGAAAAGCTTAACTAGTTTCAAGTGACAACGGGACGTTTATTCATGAGAAGCGTGCCCGTTCCAGCTACTTTCCGCAGCCAACTTTTACTTACTGATTTTTTCTGTTACCTACCTATTTCACAGTGAAAATGTCGCTGTTTTCCATAAATAATGTCTTACGATAGTTTAAAAAAAATATTTTATACCCAGCTGATTTTTAAATGATACTTTGCATACTTCCTCTTTTTCTAAACAACCAATCACAAACGTCCATCCACTTTCAAAACGTCAACGCCATGTACGAACAGACTTGGAAACAAAAAAAAACAACAACTGAAAGAAAGACTTTTTTACTCGAAACACATCATAAACACAAACTACTGTTTTAATATGTACACGTGTTTCATATTTTAGTCGTGTTTCAAGATAATTTTACAAGGAACACGTGAAAAAATGTTTGACGTACCTACCTAATAAAAAAATTTACGAGTGCGGTAGCCATCTTTTTTTGGCGCGCTTTTTTTTGACGTTTCTGATTTTACATTGTCTACTGACGAAATGACTGTAGATGGGTTATAGTTTTAAAAAAATATTTATTCTTCATATTTAATTTTGACGTTATTTTAGATGTAGTTTAATTATAATACGGTAGTTTCCAACTAGTCAAATTCAATACTTTTATTCAAATGTCAAAAACGACACTTTTCTATGAAATCTGTATGAAACATTAAATTATGATCATAGTATTTTTGCGTCAAATATCTTACTTATTTCTTAATAATTAGCTAAAAAAAATCTAAAATTTAGTATATCGATCGATCGATGAATAAAAATATAGTTATTTTTCGATATTTTATTATATTGTAACGTCGAATTAATTTATTTTTGACCTAGGAAACTACCAATTATTGTGAGTGTTTGGGATACCAATATACGATATTGCAAAAAAAAACAATATTTTGTATTTTCAGATTTGTGAAGAAGATCAAACTCAAAATTGTATAAGTACTTACTTTATCTTGGTAAAACTATTTCTGAAATATTTATTAGTTAGTTAAAATGTTACCTATTTATATCCCAGACATTAGGTCATTTTTTTTTCTTTAAAAAAAAGTAGACTGTGTACTTTACACAGACACTGAAGTGCCTACCATTTTTTCAAAAAAAAAAATTTTACAAAATAAAAAAACCGCCTTCAAAAAAAGTCAAGCAATAAAAGTTCCTACACTAAAAAGTAAAAAATAACAATTTGAATTACTGTAAAAAAACTTAATTTATAGGTAAACTTATTTGACATTAATATTTTGCAAATATTCAAAATTTATTACTTATTTTTGGAGTCGGTGCCAGCATTTTGATGTTGAAACTTAATGTTAGTTAGGTTTTTAATATCCGGTGCCATTTTTCGTACATAATGCTTAAACATTTTCAATGTACTTAAAATGTTTTTGTAAGTACATATTTTTTATTTAAAAAAATGTGCAAATCGGACATTTTTTGTAGAGAAGTCTAATCTGTATTTATGTCTTAATTAATATACCTATATTTGAGTATGCAAATAGGTATTAAGTAGTTTTATAATTAAGTAAGAGGTAGTTTTTCAAGGGATTGTTGCCCATTTGTATTTCCTTGCATGGGCTGGCACCGACTCCAAAAATAAGTAATAAATTTTGAATATTTGCAAAATATTAATGTCAAATAAGTTTACCTATAAATTAAGTTTTTTTACAGTAATTCAAATTGTTATTTTTTACTTTTTAGTGTAGGAACTTTTATTGCTTGACTTTTTTTGAAGGCGGTTTTTTTATTTTGTAAAATTTTTTTTTATTTGTAGCCGTTTAGTGTTTTTTTTTATTATTATTATAATGTGTTATGGCAAAGAAGTCAATATCGTTCCTACATTTCTTTTGAAAAAGTTACCAATGTCATACTTATACGTAGAAATACATATCATAGTACATTGTTACTGTGTAATCGTTTTGATCTCGAGGAGAGATGATATGATGCATGAGATACTTATGACTTATAGTTAAAATAAAATAATAATCTTATCATAAATTCATATTAGTTCTCGCCAAATAACAAAAAACTAGATATTTTCATCAACAGACAGATAAAGTTCAAAGATACCAAATGCAATCTAATTTAGTATCTATGATTAAATACATTCGTACATAGAAAAAAGACCGATGCAATTATTGTTTTGTATCAATTGTAACCCATTAAATGAAGAATACTATTTTGTTATTACTAAGAACACTCATATATAGACAAGTTGGTAAAAATATAAAAGACCATCGCTATTGTAAATATACATTTATGACTCATTCAATGTATGAACCTTTTTTAAGTAAGTATTATCTACATATGTGCACACAAAAGAAACACAATTATTGTTTTGTACGACGCAATTATTGTTTTGTAACCCATTTAAAACGACTGTTTTGTTAAAAATGCCAATTAATTCTCTTAGCCTATTACCAGGAAAACGATAAGAACACAATGACGCATTTCACCACTAATGTGTAAACGCAGTCCACGTGGACTAATGCAAAATAGCCAATACTAGGCCAAACTCCGCCCCCAAAGGTGTGCGGTCCCGCTCTAGAACCTTTCGGCCCCATCGGCCATCTGTTCTACGAGCAATGTGCCGTGCCCACTGTCACTTAAGTTTGGCATTTCTTCGGGCTATGTCGGTGACGCTGGTTCTTCTGCGGATTTCTTCATTTCTGATTCGAACATGCACGGAAACTATGAGCATAGCCCTTTCCATTGCTCTTGACAGCTCTAATAAGCTTACACAATACTAGGCCCCATGCCAACCTTCCAGCTTCATCATCACATCAGTTCAATAGTACCTTACAGCCAAAGTGCATCTTATAACAATTCTAACAAGCCCAAACACGGCTAGGATATATTAATTAGGTACGCAGTTCCAGTGCCTACCTTCCAGCTCCATAATCATCATTAAATCAGTTCGATGATAACATTTCCAACATAATTATTTAAGATCATTGGTTTACAGTGCATTTTCATAGTTGCTGAACTACCTTGATTGTGATATCTATGCGAGTGTCAAGTTTCATCATCCATTTCTGATCTTCTTCACCAGTTCCACCTCATCAAACATTACTTTTTGACTGTAAATGCTTGAGTGCTCTATGAAAATATTAAAATTACTATATAGTTGCCTATAATATTTGAGGAGTTCCCTCGATTTCTCATGGATCCCATCATCAAAACTTGATTTTGAAAAGAATGGGACCAATCTGGAAGCATATCCTTTCAATCATAAAAAAAATTTTGCAAATCCGTCCATAAACGACGGAGTTCTGAGGTAACAAACATAAAAAAAAAAAATAAAAAAAAAAAAAAAAAAAAAAATACAATCGAATTGAGAACCTCCTCCTTTTTTTGAAGTCGGTTAAAAAAGGTCTACAAATAGATAACTGTATTCTTAATTATTTACAAGTTAACTGCACTTGTCGATAAGGCGGTTTGCAACAAAAAATAGTTTTGGCTTCTGTTTTTCGTAACGTCAAATATTTTTTGCTTAACTTCACTTTTAAAATGGATTTAAGAAACGATTCATTGTGTGTTGTGCAGTGAGTTTAGCAGAGGCCCAGTCCTCTTCCCTTCGGACACCCGTAACAAGGGTGGCGTAATGAGTACGTTGCCGATCTTTTGGGCATTTAAGGATTGGGGGTAAGGGAAGGTTTGGGGCTCTGGTAACCTCACTCATATGGCAAAACACAACGCTGTGGTTGTTTCACGCTGGTTTTCTGTGAGGCTGTGATATCACTCCGGTCGAGCCGACCCATTCGTGCCGAAGCATGGCTCTCCCACACTTCTTTTGTTTCTCTGTTTATTATATTTTGTAATCTATTACATTGTTACTTACGAACAGTTTCAGTGAGGGCGTCGTAAATCGTAAGTGACAGTTATCAGGGGCAATTTTTAATTAAAAGTCAAAAGTCAAAATCATTTATTTCAATAAGACCCATACAGGTACTTTTGAAGATATAAAGTGTCAGTCTGTCGGTCAGTCCTCTTAGTGAAGCTATTTGCTCGTTCCAAAGTGTAGATTCCGATGGAGAAGAACGAGCAAGAAACTCCATGGTTACTCTTTTTAAATTGTTACCGAAGTCATACTTAATAACGATTTTGTTTAAGTAAGCATTAAAAGATTCTGACTACAGCGGTATAAGCCCGAACCCAGCGGGAGGAAACGCCCGAGTGTCGTCATTGTGAGGACCACCTAGAGGATACGGTGGAGCATACGGTAGCGGTATGCCCTGCTTCGGCTGAGCACGGGGGTGTTTTTAGTCAGTAAGAGTCTGACACTCCCTCCCGCCCGACCCTGGGGAAGTCATTTGATGATTTTCCCCTCACAAAAAAAGCGGTATGAACTCGTTCTTAAATTCCATTTGTATCGAAATGATCTCAAATAAACCTCGGTACCGTGGCCTCGTGTTGGAGCAGGAAAAGGAAGAAGGGGTGGTTTGAGATCAGTTTTTTTTAAACTTTGCCCCATTTTACGATTTCCTCCTGTATCGTACGTGGATGCGCAATTTCACATACACATCACACTCAGACCCAGAACAACAGTTTGTTGACCACACAGAGTTGTTTCAGACGGTTGCCCAGCCACAGCGCTGACAGTGCAGTTAAATGTTTTTTTTTTTTAAGAAAGGGTTGCTCCACACTAGGATTTTCTCCTGTGTCGTGGATGCGTTTACAAACATACAATACGATAGTTTCCAACTAGTCAAATTCAATACTTTTATCCAAATGTCAAAAACGACACTTTTCTATGTAATTTGTATGAAATACTGAGTTATGACGTCATAGTATTTTTGCGTCAAATAGCTTACTTATTTCTTAAAAACTAGCTAAAAAAATATCTAAAACTTAGTGTATCGATGGATCGATGAATGAAAGTATAGTTATTTTTCAATTTTTTTTTTTTTTGTATTGAAACGTCGAAGTAATTTATTTTTGACCGAGGTAACTACCCAATTCCACATGCAAATCACACCCAGACCCGGAACAACAATCTCTGGATCACATAAAGAGTCGATCCGTGCGGGAATCGAACCAGCAGTGCAGTCAATTGATGATTTTGCTTCCATAAAAAAAAATAGGTCACGTCGTATCATCACTCCATGTGCCCAAATAATAAATAAAGAATACATCCGGAGGTATGCGTCAATGTTTACAGAGAGGAAGTAGTAAACTCAACTATACAAACTATAGCCACGTGCTTCATAAACAAACGGGCAGGTGTACCTGTTGTTTATATAATATAAAAAATATAGTTTCTTTTTGTGAGGCGTGAAAATCATCCATTTCTATGAGAGGGAGTGTCAGACTCTTACTGATTTCAAACCACTCCGTTCCTACTTCCTGCCTCATTGCCCTTACCCCGCAACCCCGGCTGAACATCAGCCCTATAGGGCCCCGTCTGTGGTGGTCTATTGGCTCTTTGAGGCGCGCGCGGAACGCTACGCGCCGTACGCTCGGGTCTGGTTCTGGTCGGGCGGCGAGCTGCCCTTACTCGCCGTCCGCAGAACCGCTGGACGGATTGCCAAAATTCTTTTACTGATAGATAGCTACAATGTTGCTGAGTGCTATAGGCTATAAGACATCACGCCACGATTAAAGGAGCCGAGCATCAGGTAAAACCGCGCGACAGTAGCTACTAGCTTTCGGTGTAGGAAAATTAAAATAAATACCTAATCAATTACTTAATTTACCGCGAAATTTTCTTTGAAAACAGATAACATTTCCTAATTCAGAACATTAGCCTCTATAAAACGTTGGATGAGGCCGGCGCAGGCCATGTGGCGCTCCGTAATTATATTAGCCGGCGGTTCAAGTTATAAGCGGCAAGCGATTTACTGCGAGCGACGAGCGAGAATAAAAAGATATCTATATCCAAACTTATATTATAAATGCGAAAGTAACTGTGTCTGTCTGTCTATCTGTATTTTCTTCACGCCTAAACTACTGAACCGATTTCTATGAAATTCGGTACAGAACTTGAGAAAGGACATAGATAGTTTTTATACCAAAAATCTGCAGAAAGTCACTATTCCACGCGAACGGAGTCGCGGGAAAAAGCTAGTAATATATAAAAATCAATGCCACTTTTCGTTGTAGGTAATGTATATATAACTCAACAAAACTTTTACTGATTTGGCTAATTTTAGTCTTGAATTATTCGTGGAAGTCTTGAAAAGGTTTGAAAAAATGTAAAATGGTTACTCTTTGACGTAACATAAAAACTACTGAATTGATTTTGATGAAAATTAGAACAGTAACTGTTGAATTCAATTCAATTCAGTGGAACCAAGAGGAAGGCCTTTGACCAGCAGTGGACGTCATCCTGCTGATGATGATGATGATGGCAAGCGATAAATTATAATAGTGTTATATATAGTGTCTGGTATATAACTGAGCTTTTTTCGATAACTACTAGTTTCATATACATTTCTTATTGTTTGTTCGTACACGTTTCATCTGCTGTTTGATATATTAAAGTCGATCAGCAGTTTTGGAGATTAGCGCGTTCAAAGAAACAATTTAGTTTTAGTCAGTAAGAGTTTTACATTCCCTCTCGCCCCAACAAATGCCACAGATCATTTGCTGATTAATCTCCTCTCAAATAAAGCTATTATTTGATAATTATCTAACAAATGAATCAAAAACGGAGAGTTTTAATTGCTAATATTTTAATGTTATTCAGGGAGTGTATAAAAAATACGTGGCGTCCTGTTTATCTCGATACTAAATTATTTGATTGCGCGCGAATGGACGGGCCATGTGGTATGAAGTAATTTTATCTTGTAGTTTGGTCTAAGTTCAGAGCTACAGCGGTTTTAGATTTTACTTTAACTTTTGAATCGCGTCAATTCGAGACACAATAGAAGGACAGTAAGTGCTTATATAGAACGCCGGCGTTCGCTTGGGGTTTTGTGAAAAAAGCTTTCTTTCAGACTGATATGGAATGAGCACTAATCACAATGTAGATTGGTGGATACTTTATATTTTATTACAAAATAAGAAGTCCAGATTTCCTCACGATGTTCACCGTGTTGGGGTGGTGATAAATCATCTCAGAATATAGATAAAAATAACTTAGAAAATATCACATTGCAATTGGATACCAGGTACCTACTTTCAAACAAGTTTGAAACCAGGAAGCAACCTATTCTTTTTTTTTATGTGATAAGTCGGCAAACGAGCAGACGGATTACCTGATGGTAAGCAATCAGCGCCGCCCATGGACACCCGCAACGGAGGAATTACGAGTGCGTTGCCGACCTTTTAGGGATTAGGGATTTGGAGATTTAGGGATTGAGGAGGGATTGGGGGAGGGGAAGGATTGGGCCTCCGGTAACCTCACTCACACGGCGAAACACAACGCTGTGGTTGTTTCACGCCGGTTTTCTGTGAGGCCGTGGTATCACTCCGGTCGAGCTGACCCATTCGTGCCGAAACATGGAACGTAAGTACATTTACATACATGGAGCGAACATTTCATAATCGTTTTAGTATAATAAAAGTCAAAACATTGATATTTTAAAACGATGAATTACCAGTGATTTTGATGGGTAATAATATTCAACATTGAGATCTTATCGTCCTATGACATACAAATAAAGAAAATTATTAAAAAAAAATCGTCGAAATTTCTACCATTTGCGCCAAAACAGATGAAAAACAAAGACAACAAAATACTTGAATCACCATTCTACGCTTACAGAATCGTCGGCAGAAGTCAATAAGTATATTGGTAGGTTAAAACCATGTGCAAGTGTGGGAGAGCCATGCTTCGGCATGAATGGGTCGGCTCGACCGGAGTGATACCACGGCCTCGCAGAAAACAGGCGTGAAACAACCACAGCGTTGTGTTTCGCCGTGTGAGTGAGGTTACCGGAGGCCCAATCCCTTCACTTGACCTATCCCTTCCCGATCCTTATATTCGCAACCCCTATCCCCAAAAGGCCGGCAACGCACTCGTAACTCCTTTGGTGTTGCGGGTATCCATGGGCGGCGCCGATTGCTTACCATTAGGTAATCCGTGTGCTCGTTTGCCGACTTATACCATAAAAAAAATGTCGCAAATATATTTTTCCGGGTTGATTGCTTCATGCTTATAACTTATAACTTGGACCACACGTAGCCACGAGCTACCCGCAGTACAAAATAATACTAACATCAGATACTTTTATAGTGAATATACCTGGTTTCTGTCTGAGGCAAAATAAATTGAGAAAGCGTACGTAAACATCACGATTTATTTCATAAAGGCAAAGTCACACCAAATCATTTGTATGTAGGTGTAGAATTTTTTCACCTAACTCTCGCCTGAAATTAAGGATTTCTAATAGACTGAACGATTGGCGCGGTGGCTGGGCAACTGGCTGGCGCGCAACGTGTCGCGGGTCCGATTCCCGCACGGAACAACTCTTTGTGTGATCCACAGATTGTTGTTCCGGGTCTGGGTGTGGTGTGTATGTGAAATTGTATGTTTGTAAACGCAACCACGACACAGGAGAAAATCCTAGTTTGGGACAACGATTTTTCTAACAAAAAAAAAATAATTTCCTAGTTCACCAGTGTCATACAGTAAGAATTCATTCTAAACTTCGAATTTAAATCCGCTGTGAGTAGTAGTACACTAGAGCTACACTTGCGAGTTGAACTAAATTGACCGCAACATTTTGATAGATGAAGTATAAGATGACCACGGAATAGAAAATTTCTGTTCTGTGGAGATGACGTTAAAAGTTGCATTCTAAAATTTAATTTTCCCGTCACTTCGACGCTCACTTTACACTCGAACAAGATTCAAAATCAAACAAAGCTTGTAGAATCTAATTACAGACACTTTTGAATATCAAAATAAGATAATTTTGCCTGTTCAAGCCGAAGTATGGCTCGATATGGGTAGGGCGTGTCCGACTCAATTCTAGCTGATTAAAAACCAAAAAAAAAAATTACACCTAGATAATTCAAGAAAAATAAATATGCTACTTGACGAAAAAACTTATGACGTTACAACATCTAACCTAAGTATTTCATAGGAAAATCGTAGATATCTATAGTTTTTTAAGGCTTTCCGTGTTTTTTTTTTCGAAATCGGTAGTCATTTGGCTGCTGTCACGCCTGGTGGTAAGCGTTGATGCGACCTACGATGGAGCACGGCTACCCACGCAACCTATTCACTCGGGCCTTGAAGACACCCTTCGGGGAACACAGACTCCGGCAAAGAATTCCACTCCTTGGCGGTTCTGATTATAAAACTGGAGGCTAACCGCTTCGTGAGGCGGGATATCAACAAAGAGGATATAACCACCAAAGTAGTTATATCGTCATTGCATATCAACCATAAAGCGACGGCGTTTCATGCGAAAAGCCACCATACTCAGAGCTATCCCTCAGTAAAAACATTATGACATCATATGTTGCGTGCGATCATAGAGAACTAAACCAGTAGAGCGGGCATACAGTGCTTTTGCGTGCGCTTACCAAAAATATGCCTTGACAAGTATAAACTACGAGACTTTGAGTCTTTGAGTCATACGCGGCAATCGCAAGTTTACGTTCGCACGCCACGCGCTGCAAATAAAGTTGAAAATAATGCCCAATTGTGCAATTAAATGGTGTGGAAAGTGTTCCACAACATCAAGTTATAAGAAGGAGAAATTGCACAATACACAAAATTAGTTACAAATGTAACTAATTTTAAGTAAAAAGTAAGCTATTTGACTCTAAAATACTATGACATCATAAGTCAGCGTTTCATACAAATTTCATAGAAATCGTACTTGAAATTTCAATAAAAAAAAGTATTGAATTGTAATAGGTAGAAATACTACCTTATCTACCTACATCTATACTTATAATAAATCTGTAGAGAGGTCAATTCTGTACATTAAATGTATTTTCAAAATAACTACCAAGGTGTGATAAGTGATCGATACCGATGCTAAAAATGCAATCAGAGCAGGAAGAAAGCAGGAAAAGGTTTCCCTGCTCTAAGTCGAGACCGGGGGGTTTTTAGTCAATAAGAATCTTACACTATTTCCCGCTGCAACCTGGGCGGGAGAGAGAGAAGTCATTTGATGATTCTCCTCTCTCAAAATAAAAAACATATGACGTCATAATGGTTTATGGATAAATATTTGCCAACGTGTTTTTCAGACTACAATCTATATCAAGCCAAATTTCATTCAAATCCGTTCAGTAGTTTCTGAATGAAAGAGTAACAAACATCCATCCGTACTTACAAATTAGTAGGATCATCGCTAGCAGACTAGCTTATTATTTATTATTATTATTATTTATTTATTTGGACTTCCAACAGAGAAAACACTTTAAATGCCAGACAATATACATAACAAAATATTTTCTTGTGCTTCTCCACTTATAAGAAGCCACAGCATGCAAATATGATGTAACAGCATGAATACAAATACAAATTTAAAATGATGTAAGTATTAAATTAAATTTTAACACTACGTTATATTAAGTCTAATAACAAGAAATGAGATCAAAATTATATAAAACAAAGTTTTTTTTAAAGTAGCTAATCAAAGCATAATCCTTTCAAACATAAAGCATAAGACTATCAAATAGTAAAATTTGTCAAAATAAAAATAAAATATATTAATAACAAGCGTTTTCTGAATTATAAAAATAATTATAATAATATGAATATGAAATGAAGTCAACATTAAACAAATTGAGAATAGTCTAAAAAGAAATGAAATTCTAATCAACAATGGAATTACAAATAAGCACAACTATATTAAAGTCAAATCATTGCTTGACAATGAATTAATAAAACATCTATGTTTATACAGATAACACTACGATTCTTGCGCATGTATACATATTATGTCATTGAAGTGATTAAAAATTAAAGATTTATAAGTGCTTAGAGTGTTAGAGAAGATGTCGATGTCTGCCGAAGAATTAGCAACACAGTTATATTGATGGGTCATCCTATTAATTGGAGAGTGTTTACCCAGATTAGTGCGGTGTTGTGGAACCTTAAGTAAGGGTTGTGGGCGGCGTGGGACCCTGGAAGGGACTCTAATCTGAATACCGTTCAGCAAGTCTGGGCAGTCAACGCCATTGTTAAGTATTTTTTGTAAAAAGTGTAAGTCAGTAATAGCACGACGAGATTCTAGGGTTAATAGTTTTAGTTGGGTTCTTCTATCTTTATATGATTTACAATTCCGAAGTTTGAACTTAAACGCTAAATGACGGGTTAATTTTTTTTGTACTCTTTCGATCCGATTTATGTGCACTTGATATGATGGGCTCCAGACTGTACTACAGTACTCCAGAGTACTTCGGACATAGTTATTAAACAGCAAAAGGGTGGTGGAAGGTTTTTTAAAATCCTTAGACGATCGCAGGACGAACCCCAGTGCTCGGTAGGCCGAATTAAGCATTTTGTCGATGTGGTCTACAAAACTCAGTCTACTGTCAATGTAGATGCCCAAATCCCGAATGACTGGTACCTCTTTTAAAACATTTCCCTGAACGTGATATGATGAGTGAATTATGTTACGTTTTCGGGTAAATTTGATATGGTAACATTTGCCACTATTCAGGTACATCATATTGTCCGCACACCATTGGACAAGGTTGTTAATGTCTGCCTGTAACAGGTCGATGTCGGTATCATTTTGGATTACGCGTATTAACTTCAAATCGTCAGCAAAAAGAAACGGTGTCGAATGTTTAAAAATTTGAGAAATGTCGTTAATGAAGACATTGAATAGTAATGGCCCCAAATTGGAACCTTGTGGTACACCCGATGTAGCAAAAAAGGTATCCGACTCTTCACCATCCACTACAACTGACGATGGTCTGTTCGACAGGTATGTCCGACACCAACCCAGGGTGGCACCAGTGATACCCAAAGACTCGAGTTTATGCAGTAATAGCTCGTGATTTACCTTATCGAAGGCCTTCGAAAAATCGGTGTATATAGCATCAACTTGCATACCCCGGTCGACGGCACAAGTTAATTTGGTAGTGTAGGTGACGAGATTTGTAGTGGTTGATCTTTTCACTATAAAGCCATGTTGGGTCGGCGAAAGATAGTTCTGGACTTGATCGTACAGCACAGGATATACGATCGATTCAAAGACCTTGGACAAGGTGCAGAGAACTGAAATAGGTCGGTAATTGGACACAACCTTACGACTTCCAGATTTGTGAATAGGCACTATTCTCGCCCGTTTCCAAGTATTCGGAAATATCCCTGTTTTAAGAGAGGTGTTAAATATATGTGCTAAGGGACAGGACACAAAACGAGCACACCGCGACCAAAATATTGGGGGAATATCATCAGGCCCTGCACCCTTTGACAAGTCTAAGCCTGTGAGTTTCTTAGTAATAGTTTCGGGAAGTATTGAGAAATCATTAATGGGTAAGACAGGAATTGATGAAGAAAGCACACTGCTGGGGGAGATGTTAGATGGGTCATATACCGAAGAGAATTGTTTTGCAAATAGATTTGAAATGGCTTTGGTACCGGAGACATTTGTATCACCAAGTACCATTTCCGAGGGGTAAGAATTAGTGGATTTCCTGAGATTTTTAACATGTGTCCAAAACATTTTAGGGTAATATTTTATTTTATTTTCAATTTCGACTATGTAATTAATATAACATTTATGCATGAGTATTTTGCAGTCTTTTCTCAGGTAACTAAATTCAATAACATCCAAAGGGTTATTGTATTTTTGAATTCTTTTTCGGAGTCTTAACTTTTGTCCTAATAATTTTTTCAAATGAAAGGTGTACCATGGAGGGTGTTTACCGCGAGATGACACAGTTTCAGGTACAAACAGTTTTATGACTTTCCTAACGACCGAGTAAAAAATATCCAACATATCATTGATGTCGTTGCAAGTGTGAAATTCAGTGCTCCAATTAATGTCCCCAAGCGCCTTACAAATGGCTTCGTAATCAGCTTTGTAGTAATTAGGTTTAACAATCGCCATAGAATATTTTTTGGACTCTACAGGTATTTGCAGCGCAATTTCAAAGGCTGGATGAAACTTATCTAATTCTCGAATTGGATCAGGGCAGTAACTAATTTTTATTTGTTCATTATCGGAGAGTACTAAATCTAAGGTTTTATTTTGAAAGTTTTTGATCCAGTTATATTGTCTTAAATTGCTGAACGATATGAAATTAAGAAAAATATTTTTAAGATAGCCACTACTGCCCGTAGAGGCTGAACACCAGTCACCAGCAGTGCTGTGTATCCAATCAATCCCACTCAGATTGAAGTCGCCCAATATTATAGTAGAGCTGTTGGAATTACGTACCATAACTGAGTTGCTGTTCTCAATGAAGTGTTCTAACACATCTGAATTTACTGGAGGGGGTATATAGACACCACACAGCTTCAAGGACCCATTTACAGCTGATTTCGTTTTGATTGTAACCCATAGATCTTCGCAGTTACTTTCCCATTCATGCATACGTGATGAGATTAATCTATTAGATACAGCTATAAGCACGCCACCGCCATCCTTTTTGTGGCTACTGAAGTTAGAGGTTTCCCTATCCCTTCTATACACTGAAAAGGTATCACCGAAGAGCTCAGAATCAAAAATACCTGCACACAACCAAGTCTCCGTCAAGACATAGACATCGTAGTCACTGTTCGCTATGTGTTGCCGTACTTCAGATATGTTAGTGCGCAGTCCTCTAGTGTTTTGGTAATAAAAATTAATGCAATTGAATTTAAAAAAATATATATAATAGAGTAGCATTCTTAAAATTACACTATTGATTTTAATTAGGAAAGATCTTTTAGCTTTTCAACATCACCAATAACCACAGTTTGGGAGTTTTCGTCCTTTTTAATGAAGATTCTTCCATTTCGAACCCACACGAATCTGTATCCCAGTTCTTTGGCTCGAACTCGTGTTGCCGCATGAAGTGCTTTGTTCTCAGGGGATAAGTGTTCGACGACATATATAGGTACTGGTTTGTCGTTTGCAATGCCAAGATGACTTGAGTTCAGTTTAGACTTTGGATTATTTTTGTTGAATTGTAGGGATGCCGCAAGGAAAGTGTCCCTCACACGGGGACTGGTGAATTTGACGAGGACAGACTTTGGACGTTTGTTGTTCGCATCTTTCTTTGCAATTCTGGTTGTGAGTTGAATGTCCGTATCCTTTATATCACACTTAATGACTTTGCCGAGCTGAAGGACAGTATTAATCAAGTTCTCGGATGGATGTTCGGGTATACACTGTATTTCGACGTTATTAGATCGCGCGTGTTGTTCTAAGATATTCATACGCTTCGTTATGTCACTTATTGATTTTGTTAAAGAGCAGTTCTCTCTCATTAGTTTCTGTATAGTAGTCGATTTCTCTTCTAAAGCTGTCCTCATTTCTTCATATTTTTCGTTGAAGAATGACAGCGATTTCTTGAACTCACAAATAACGTCGTTGAATTTACCAAACTGTTCCTTTATCATACCTTTAATTGTATCTTGTAAAGCTATGTTAATTTCTTGCCTTATGATTTCTCTCAGTGAACCACTCGTTATGTCCGTCAATCGTGTTGTTTCTTCGTTTGTGGGCAGGCACTGAGATGGTTTTCGGCGTTGAGTAATATTGCTTTGATCGGTAGGAGAGGAGTTGTTGATGCTGCTTGTAGGACTACATGGCTTGGCAGATCGGATCGGTGTATTTGTATTGTCGAGTTTTGGCTGTTTATTAATGCACCCGGGGCACTTCCAAGTATTTTTAGAGTCGGAATGCATTGACTTGAATTTCTGCTGTGATATATTTGCGCATAGTAAATCATACCATTGATGACAAAAATAGCATTGTAAGCCTTTTCCAACCTTAAAAGCGTTCATGCAGCCGGCACACTTCAATGTCGACATTTTTAAATTATGTACCGAAAGTAAGAACAAAAAGTATAAAAAAAAAAAAAAAACAATTTTCCAAAAGTCTTCCCAGCGATGTCAAAAGCGTTAGAATACTCAAATTCTGCGCAAGCAATATGAAAAAAAAAAACTTCCAAAAAGTATATGCGAGTCGTCGGATTCGAACTCGGCTCACTCTATTGAAAGTCGACGTCCGATACCACAACGTCAAATCGTTGTTGATTATTTGTTGCAAATTAGGTGCTTTGTTTCTACAAGTTAAAGTTTATGTGACAGTTGGACGTAAACAACTTTTGAATTTGAATTTTTCCACTGTCACTCACAACAAATACACCTTAGTTTTTACATAAACTTTTTTAGTTTATTATAAGTTTGCACTTTTTGCACTTAAGCTTATTAAATGTAGTAACGCAAGTTTTATGCAAATTCGGCACCAAATAATTGTTTATTAACAACTTTATGCACTGTTGGTTGGAAAAAAGTTTCACTAGATATTTCTTGACACTATTGAATCCCTGCTCGTAGATAACGATAGATGATATAAATTGCCACTATAACTATTGAAATAGCACTGTATTAAGAGGAAAATGCACTTGTAACTATTTTTAATGATTTTAAAAACACGGAGCTGTTGTTTACACTGGCAGTGGCGCCATCTGAGTCCATAATTTAAGCGACCATAGTTTAATAATAACTACATAATTTAAGCGAGTCACTGGCGCCATTAAGCAGTGCACTTGAAACCTCGGAATGATAGTGAAACATCTGGTTTAAGATAACGTTATTTCCCGAGAGAATCGTGCATTATATAAGTTATTTTTAACCGACTTCAAAAAAGGAGGAGGTTCTCAATTCGACGCGTATTTTTTTTTTTTTTTTTATGTATGTACACCGATTACTCGAAGACGCCTGGACCGATTTGCAAAATTTTTTTTTTATTCGATAGGGTATTCTTGCCATTTGGTCCCATTGTCATGAGGTCAGGATCTGATGATGGAATCCTGGAGAAACCGAGGGAAACTTTCAAAAATTGTAGGGGCGAGTAGGTTTTTTGTTTGGAGTAGGTTTTTTATGTTGGAGCTGGAAGACAGTCGAGGGCTCTCCTTGACTATTTGGAGTAATTGCCTTGTGTTTGGGCTTGAATGATTCGTATTGGTGAGCACTTTGCAGCAGGCTTGGTCGTAACTGTCATTAAGGGTCTGATGATGAGAACGAAGGACAGCTCAGGGAACTCCTGAACGGTTTACAGTAGCTACTTCGTGTTTGAACTTAATTCATTTATATTGATGAAAACTTTGTACCTGTTGGTATGTGTCATAACAACTGAAGGTCTGCAGTTTACCTGATGATGGAGACAATTGACCGTCGAGGGAATTCCGGATGGAAACCAGAGACAGTCGAGAGAACTCCTCAACGATTCATAGCAGCTTCCTTGTGTTTGAGCTTAATTTATTCGTTTTGATGAGACCTTTACACCTTGATGGATTGTGGCTGTCATTAGGGATCTGATGATGAAGACGAATGACAGTCTAGGGAACTCCTCAACGATTTACAGTAGCTACCTCGTGTTTAGACTTAATTTATTCATATTGTTAAGAACTTTCCTTCTCCTAGAGAGATAGCCTGTGTCCCAGTAGTGGGAACATTAAAATGGCTGATGATGATGATGATGATGATGATGATGAGAACTTTCCTATTTCTTGGGGTCTATATTTTTTAATCGGGCGGCTCCATTCGTTCACCTACACATAGGTACTTAAAAATATATACTATTCAATATGTTAATTTATATTTAAAATATTACTGTAGTTTACAGAAGAACTTGCAACTGATACTAAAAAGAAAAAAATTAAAAAAACTACGTTTAAAAAAACCGACTTCATAAACAAAAAAGTGTCAAATAAGTAATTAAAATTGATATTTTAATAGCACTCTTACGTACGCGAAGCTAATACTTATAATATTAATAATAAAACACTATCAATTCTATGTGCTACCTATTCATAGGTTTGAAGTCGGTGCCAAGCCCTAAACAGAATAAAACTAAATAAGAATTAAGACTGTTTAACTGCTAAAAGACGAAATTTCCACAACTAACAACGCAGCTATCTACTACTACTTTTAACAACCAAGTACGAGAAAACTTTCAGAATTCATAATTCATCCAAATATCTTTCTAAGCTATATACAGTTTCGCCGGTAACGGAACCATATAGACTTCTGATTCTACGCTAACGCCATCAAGTTAGAAAATCGGTACTAAATTTCTTAAATCCTAACAAATAAATTCAAACGCGCCCGGCGAGTTTAGGTACTCATGTAATCATGCTTATTATATTATGTATTAGGCTTGGCACCGACTTCAAACCTATGAATAGGTAGCACATAGAATTGATAGTGTTTTATTATTAATATTATAAGTATTAGCTTCGCGTACGTAAGAGTGCTATTAAAATATCAATTTTAATTACTTATTTGACACTTTTTTGTTTTTGAAGTCGGTTTTTTTAAACGTAGTTTTTTTAATTAAATTTACTTGTCTATAAGCTTTGATGACTTTATTTTTGTGATCGATTTTGTTATAGTTAATATTAATATAGTTAATAACCTTATTCATATTTTTACACATTGTAATTTTTTTTTTACTTGCAATAAACTAGTGCTCGACTGCGATCCCACCTGATGGTAAGCAGTGTTGCAATCGTTGATGGTAAGGCGCACTAGTTTATTAAGAGCCTATTCACTCTAGCCTTGAAGAAGCCTACCTTAATGTACCCATATTTGCAATTGCAAAATAAAGTATCTTATCTTCGAAACCAACTAACCTGGTTATCAACAACCCGTCTCCTGGGCGGCGTGTGATGGAGATCAGCTCTGAACCCACCAGCTGGCTCCCCATCCGTCTCCAGGACCTTCAGCAAATAGGAGATGTATGAAGTCGCCAGCCGCAACGTCTTGATCTAAGAGGAAAAGAGAAATTTAATCGAGAATTAAAATTTAGAAATGGTATATTGATTTCTGGGTTCATTTGAAGCTTTTTGGTGGTATTTCACTTGTTTTATCTATTATTCTAAGTTTGTATGTAGCGGGTAATCTTTGGAACCGCTGGTCGGATTGCCAAAATTCTTTCACTGATACATAGCTACAATGTTCCTGAGTGCTATAGGCTATTAAACATCACGCTACGATTAAATGGAGCCGTGCAGCAGGTGAAACCGCGTGAGAGTAGCTGGTTAATTAATTATCATTCAAAAACTTCTAGGCTACCGTTAGATGTGAAAGTTTATGAGATTGTATGTTTGTTTGTTATACATTCAGGTCTTTCGAATTTGGGATGTAGATGGCTGCAGACATAGGCTGCTTTTTATCAACATAACACGCGAGCGAAGCCGCGGGCGGAAGTCAGTCTAAATATAAAAATTCGCACCAATATTAGTTAAAAACTGCTACAAGTGATTAGAGAGTGTTGGTTGATGCCCCAGGGTTTTCTCCTGTGTCGTTGGTGCGTTTACAAACATACAATTTCACATACACATCACACCCAGACCCGGAACAGCTAGTAGGTAGTTTCCAACTAGTCAAATTCAATACTTTTATCCAAATGTCAAAAACTATACTTTTCTATGAAATTTGTATGAAACTCCGAATTATGTCGTCATAGTGTTTTTGCGTAAATTTGCTTAGGTACTTGTCTCTTAAAAAAATTGCTTAAAAATAATCTAAAACTTAGTGTATCGATCGATCGATGAATAAAAGTATGATAAGTAATTTTTCAATATTCTATTGTATTGAAACGTCGAATTAATTTATTTTTGACCTAGGGAAACTACCTAATTATGGATCACACAAAGAGTTGTTCTGTGGGTTTTCGTATTGTGAGGGGAAAATCATCAAATAACTTCTCCCGCCCTAGTGTCAGATACTTACTGACTAAAAACCCCCCTGTTCCTTTTCCTGCTCTGGACCGAGGTCGCGGTGCCTCATTGCGCTTACCCCGCAACCCCGGCGTAGTAGCCCAGCCATAGTTCCAACAGTGCAATCAAGCTGTTCTTTAAAGTCCAACAGTGGCCGTGGACAAGTAAAATACCATCAAAAATTTCAAGACTTGCCCAGAAATCGCAACTAACCTTAGTCATCTTTGTGTCTGGCAGAACATTTGGTATATGTTGTCTCAAACTTGTAAACGCGGAATTGATGCTCTGCGATCTCTTTCGCACCATCTGGCGATACCAACGCAAGAGTGAGACGGATATACGTCCGTCGGTTCAACTTTTATAAGGGATATGTTGGGTAGTTGGCAAAAAAGAAAGGGTTAATTGTGATTTTTAGAAAATTTTTAAGATTTTTATACTATTTGAAAATTTTTTGATTGTATTAAAACATTATAATCATAATACGGCAATAAATTCATCGGGAATTTCTTATATAAAAGTCAAAGTCATTTATTCCAACTTTACCAATAAATAGGTGTTTTTGAAACGTCAAAATAGAATTGTAGTCTGCAGTCTGTTCGTCTGTGAAGCTATGAAGGTGCTCGTTCCAAATTCTAGATTCGAATGGAGAAGAACGAGCAAGAAACTCTAATTAGCTGAACAAATTGTGTTATAAAACTATTATTTTAAATGATGAACTTTACTTTTTATCCGGCTAATATTCTATCTGTCCTATCCCCAAATAACCAAAGTTAGATACAAATCAAAAAACATGTCCAGAACTATCAATAAAGAATTACGCTAATTCTTCTTTGAATGGCCTAAATAGAAGACAAAAAATGGCCGTTTCTGCCGTATAGAAAGTCTTACCTTCGATAATTTCGTGTCTGGTGGTACGTTAGGGATGCATTCCCTTAAATCTGAAAAGGCAGTGTTAATACTTTGGGTTCTTCTTCTCTCCTTCTTGTTGGCAGTCGTCCTCCTCTTTGCGACTCTTACGAAAGACGGTGGAGCTGGACGGTCGTAGCGAAGCGGAAGACTCTGGAGATCACAGTCTAAGCCTGATGAAATGAGAGAAGAATATTGTACATTAAAATATCTAAAACAGATATAAATGGAATAAAATACGTAAGTACGTATAACGTATAAACGTAGTAAGTGTGGGAGAGCCATGTTTCGGCACGAATGGGTCGGCTCGACCGGAGTGATAGCATGGCCATACAGAATACCGGCGTGAAACAACCCACCGCGTTCTGTTTCGCCGTGTGAGTGAGGTTACCGGAGGTCCAATCCCTCCCACCTCCCTATCCCTTCCCGATCTTTATATCCCCAACCGCTATCCCCAAAAGGCCGGCAACGCACTCGTAACTCCTTTGGTGTTGCGGGTGTCCATGGGCGGCGCCGATTGCTTCCATCAGGTAATCCGTCTGCTCGTTTGCCGACTTATACCACAAAAAGAACCTATAAGCTAAAAGGCAATCATTAGAATACATCCAGAGGCGTACCAAGGCGTCCTTTGTGAGTGGACTCATCTTGACTGACATTTCTCGCCCAGGTTGAGGCGAATCAAGCCCTCCCCCACCATTTTATTTTCCTGCTCCGTCCCGAGGTCGCGGTCCATTAATACACTTGCAAGAGGCTTGTCAAAGATGAAACGCTTGTGGTTTCAAATTCTCGAATACAGGCGTCAAGATTCAAGCCTTTAGGTGAAGATTCAATGGAACGATTAGTGGTGCAAAGGAGGAAAGAGGGTCAGCGTCCTCGTGGTCGGTCACCTACTAGATGGACCGACCTTATACAATCAGTGAGATCCAGCTAAATAGTGGAATACGTGAGGGATGCCACTAACAGAAAAAAGTGGAGAGAAATAGCAAAGGCAGCCACCAAGGACATACCGTGACCACGACCTCTCTGACAAGAGTGTACGATTGAACGAATATTGTAAGTTGTCATACTACCGTATTAGACTGACCGCAACATTTTGGTAGACAAAGTATGAGATGACGGTAAAAGTGGCATTCTATAATGTACATAATTTTCCCGTAACTTCGACGCTGACTTCACACTCGAACAAGATTCAAAATCAAACAAAATTTATAGAATCGACGTGCTGGTTTATCAATGCAGGTAAAAACTATACGTACGGGCATATCGTTGTATATCACTTTCAGCTATCTATACGCCTGTGGTCGTTACTATCCACGAAACTGCTTAACACAGCAGTGAAACAACCATCATGGAGCCTTTCGCCTCCAGTTTATTTTTATCAGAACCTTTATTATGGGAATTCTTTGCCAGAAACTTACTTCAAGGTATGACGCCTTCAAAGCTTGATTGAAGAGGCTCTTTGCTGAATGGACAAGCGTTATCATCGTTGCTTACCATCAGGCGAGATAAGATTTTGTATACTTTTGTATTTTATGTTTTTAATTTCGTATGCGATGATGCGACCTACGATGGAGCACGGCTACTTATAAAGCAACCTATTCACTCGGGCCTTGAAGACACCCAGTTTATATCCTTAGAAGAACACAGAATCTGGCAAAGAATTCCACTCCTTAACGGTTCGGATTATAAAACTGGAAGCGAACCGCTTCGTGCGTGTAAATGGGATATCTACCATAAAGCGATGACGTTTTGCCGATTCTCTGTTGGTACGATGATGGAAAGGACTAGAGGGGATCAAGTCGAATAGTGACTGCACGGTTGGTGCGGTGGCTGGGCAACTGGCTGCCGTACAACGTGTCGCGGTTTCGATTCCCACACGGAACAACTTTTTGTGTGATCCAACGAATGAAACAATGAATTTATTTTTGCAAATAGGCCATAAAACGGCACTTTTACACGTCAAATTATATATGAAAATCTAGATGAAGCCGGCATTTCCTATCTGACTACTCTGAGGAGAAATGCCGAAACAAACTCAGAGGTCAGTCTCTTTTGAAGTCCAGAGAGAACCGTGCAAGTTCATTCTGTAGTGGTCTTTTGAGGAAAGAACCACCCAGTTTAAGTGGACCCGTTCTGAAGACAGGCACGCAAGTGTCAGTTAGCAACCAGTATAGCTAGTGCTGCTGAGTTGTCCGACGAACAATACCGATCAAAAGAACATTTGGGTGGGTCGCGCAAGTACTCAAACTGTCAGAACGCAGCTATAACAATCAATCAATCAACAACAAATTGTTGTTCCGAGTCTGGGTGTCACGTGTATGTGAAATTGTATGTTTGTAACCGCACCCACGACACAGGAGAAAATCCTAGTGTGGGGCAACGTTTTGTTATAGAAAAAAAAATGCCATACCTGTATTATTTGATGGAAAACTATGTGCCATATTATGGTGGTACGTATCATATGGTTCATTCCCAGCCATCTGCATTTCTTCATAGCCTGTAACAAGATTAGTTTTAAAAGCCATATTTACGATTTTTTAACCGACTTCAAAAAAGGAGGAGGTTCTCAATTCGACGCGTATTTTTTTTTATGTATGTACACCGATTACTCGAAGACGCCTGGACCGATTTGCAAAATTCTTTTTTATTCGATAGGGTATATATGCCATTTGGTCCCATTGTCATGAGATCAGGATCTGATGATGGAATCCTGGAGAAACCGAGAGGAACTTTCGAAAATTGTAGGGGCGAGTAGTTTTTTTGTATGATGTTTAAGTAGGCCTTTAACAACACTACAACTTGACGAAGGTCAAAGTCGACCAGATGTTGGAGCTGGAAGACAGTCGAGGGATCTCCTTGACTATTTGGAGTAGATGCCTTGTGTTTGGGCTTGAATGATTCGTATTGGCGGGCACTTTGCAGCAGGCTTGGTCGTACAACCTATGAATAGGTAGCACATAGAATTGATAGTGTTTTATTATTAATATTAAAAGTATAAGCTTCGCGTACGTAAGAGTGGTATTAAAATATCAATTTTAATAACTTATTTGACACTTTTTTGTTTTTGAAGACGGTTTTTTTAAACGTAGTTTTTTTATTTTTTCACTGATGAACATTGAAGGTGCACTCAGCTGCAGAGAAAAAGATCCCCCTATGTAGATAGCTGCATACATATGTCGACGCACTGGCCATCAGCACATGTGAAACCTCTTTGTTTTACGTCGATGTCAAACTTCACTGTCAAATGTCATAATTATTTCAAGTCCATAGCGAACACCGAGCTCTGGTGAGGCGGCCTTCTTGTAAAACAGGACAATTAGTGTTGGACCTTCGTAGAATACGCACGCGGCCACACGTTCGGTGGACGTTAAGTTCAAATCCAACCTAATCTTAATAATCCTTAGTTAAATTGTAATAGTTGTGGTTGTAATATCAAGAGTTGTAATAAGAGTGATTATAGCAACAGTTATTTTATTGAAATACCGTCTTCCTATCCGATAATCCACGCCTAACTGAACATGTCGAATTATTCTAATCATAGTCGAAATACTTCACATATTTGTACTTCAGAGGGGTCCATTTCTCTGCAGCTGACCGTACCTGCCTACTTCAGTACAGTTATTTCATTAACTTAATCATCAGCCTATAAGTGCCCACTGCTGAGCAAAGGCCTCTTCTCACACGGAGAAGGTTTGAGCATTAACCACCACGCTTGCTCATGGCGGATTGGCGATTTCAAACTTAAAATAATTAGATATTGTAAATACTGGTTTGTTCACGATATTTTTTTTTTCTTTACAGTTAACGTGAAGAATACAAAACCGTTTTAATACTTCATTGGAATATTAAATCTATACTAATATTATAAAGAGGTAAAAATTTTAAGTTTGTATGTAGGGGGTAATCTTTGGAACCGCTGGTCGGATTGCCAAAATTCTTTCACTGATGGATAGCTACAATGTTCCTGAGTGCTATAGGCTATAAAACATCACGCTACGATTATATGGAGCCTAGCAGCGGGTGAAACAGCGCGAGAGTAGCTAGTTATGAATATAAATGAAATAGTAAGTTTGAAATGGAAAGAAGTAATTAAAATAATATGTTTCTAATCTATAGTATATATACTAATATTATAAAGAGGTAAAATTTTTAAGTTTGTATTTAGGGGGTAATCTTTGGAACCGCTGGTCGGATTGCCAAAATTCTTTCACTGATAGATAGCTACAATGTTCCTGAGTGCTATAGGCTATAAATATACCAACTTGATTCACGTATTCTAGTCGAGCTATCGCTTTAAATACTGCTATTTTTAAAATCCCGTGATACATTACTTTTATACGCTTTCGGAAGCTATGTTAGTTAGGTTAATAATAGGTCTTTACCTATGAAATTGACGTTCTGCAGTACTGGCCGTTTCAAATCAAAATAGTTTTTGTTAGGCGAAGGCTAATTGATTTTGTTTTAAAAACATGGGATTCTTTTTCCAAAAGTAGTCATTTGTTTATTGATTAAGTAGTGTTACATTTTCATCGCATTTCAAATCAAAAAAAAAAAATCGTTTAAATTTTTTCATGCAAAACGGCAATTTCATAGGTAGAGTCCTATTATTTTTTGCCGTTATAGACATATATATTTGTACGTATAAGTAATACGAGAAAACATATGTTGTGGACGATCTTTATACATATGTACGACCTTATTATCGTCGTTGTGGCCCGGAGGTTAAGGAGCCCGCTTCTCAGACAACGTGGCAAGTACCAATGTGACTTTTTCCGAGTTATATGTACTTCCTAAGATTTAGACACCACTGACATACGGTAAATGTAAACATCGTGAGGAAACCTTGACTTATAATTTTCTAATTATGAGTTTGAAATCGCCAACCCGCTTTGAGCAGGAGTGGTGATTAATGCTCAAACCTTCACCGTCTGAGAAGAGGCCTTTGCTCAGCAGTGGGCACTTATAGGCTGATAATGAAGACCTTACTAAGAAAATTAACTACCTAAGTTTACCAAATAAATTATACTGATTCTGATTAATTAAATTTTTGCTAACCATATCCCCTGCCTATGTAATGTGTGGTATCATGGTAGACGTCCTGACCATCGTACTCCTGACCTTCGCCGTTAGCAGCTGGCCAGTACACTCCTCCATCCATTGGACTGCCTGAAAACAAGAGAAGATTGAAGAAAACCGGCGTGAAACAACCACAGCGTTGTGTTTCGCCGTGTGAGCGAGGACCTATCCCTTCCCAATCCTTAATTATTCAAAACCCTTATCCCTAAAAGGTCGGCAACGCACTCGTAACTGCTATGGTGTTGCGACTGTCCATGGGCGGCGCTGATTGCTTACCATCAGGTAAATCGTCTGTTATTTTGCAGACCAATCTCATAAAAACAGATATTACAAAATAAGCATTGAAAATAATATCGATTTTTTTACAAATCGATCTTCTATTTTTACCCGACTACGGCATAGCAAAAGGAGGGTTATGATTTTGACAGGCTATGTATGTATGTATGTTCATCTGTTCCCTCGTAACTTCTAAACTACTTATCAGAATTCGAAAAATGACATATCATTAAAAACGTCTTAATTGTCCGCTGGTTATAGGCTCTAAGGGGTATCACAAAATCTAATGTGGCATCCTCTAGCGGACAAAACAATCAGAGTAAAAAAATAAAGTTAAGATAATTATTTGTGAATCGACTGGTTCGACGACGATTCGTATCGATTTAAAATTGAATCTTTCTAAGAAAGTATAGCCATCCCTAATACAAACTTTCAGTTTTATTCTGTTCTACCATTGCCCGCCAAATTGACCCCTAGCAGGTTAAGTAGGGTTCCATAGCAATGTTCCTTATCATATCATTTAGTCACTCAAAACCATAATACATAATCTCTACATAGTATAAAACAAATTCGCTTTCTCTGTCCCTATATCCCTATGCACGCTTAAATCTTTAAAACTACGCAACGGATTTTGATGCGGTTTTGTAACAGATAGAGTGATTGAAGAGGAAGGTTTATATGTAAAATAACATCCATTAAATAGTGGAGAAATTAAGTATCAGTACTGCATCTGTGCGAAGTCGAGGCGGTTTGCTATTAGACTAAAATAATGGTTTTACCTTGGTGCGACGGCTGGCAATAGTATGGATGTTCATATCTATCGAAACCCTCGTCTGATGGAGACATACTGCCATAACTTGACATCTAGCTCTATCTGTAACAAAAAGAAAACAAAACCTTATAGAAGCAGAGCCAAGAAGATATTTCGATTGTAACTCGAGCACGTTAGATTAACATTACTCTGGTGCCTATGCGGTGCTGCAGTATATAGGCCTGAATCAACCACAGAGTTGCAACCACAGTCAAAGACCTAATAGACCACCACAGACGGGGCCCTATAGGGCTGATGTTCAGCCGGGGTTGCGGGGTAAGCGCAATGAGGCACCGCGACCTCGGCCTAAAGCAGGAGAAGGACCGGGGGCGTTTTTAAATCAGTAAGCGTCTGACATTCTCTTTCGCATTACCCTGGGCGGGAGAAGTCATTTGATGATTTTTCCCTTACAAAAAAAAGTGTTGTGTTTCGCCGTATGCAGTGAGGTTACCTAAGACCCAATCGTTCCTCTCCCCCATTCCTACCTAATCCCTTATCCCTACAAGGCCGGCAACGCACTCGTAACTTCTCCGTTGTTCCGTAATCAGGTTATAGGTGTGCTCTTTTGCCGACCTGTCACTTAAAAGTTAGGTAAAAAGTACGTACAGTATAAGTGCGGGAGAGCCATGCTTAAGTGTGGGAGAGCCATGCTTCGGCACGAATGGGTCGGCTCGGCCGGAGTGATACCACGGCCTCACAGAAGACCGGCGTGAAACAACCACAACGTTGTGTTTCGCCGTGTGAGTGAGGTTACCGGAGGCCCAATCCTTCCCCTACCCCAATATCTTCCCAGTCCCAAAATCCCTATCCTTAAAATGTCGGCAACGCACTCGTAACTCGTTCTTTGTTGCGGGTGTCTATGGGCGACGCCGATTGCTTACCATCAGGTGATCCGTCTGCTCGTTTGCCGACCTATCACATAAAAAAAGACGTACTAGACTAGTGTACCCAATAATGTAATTGAAAACAATCTCACGATGATAATTTGACGAGATACTCGACTAGTTTCAAGCCTAAGTGCTAAGCCGAAGTGCTAGAGGCCCGACGCGGCGACCGTCGTGGCATCGCGTGTCGCGGATTGCTGCTCATGAATATGGACCTCTAGCATGGCTTGAAACAAGTCGAGTATCTCGTCAAATTATTACGTGAATAAGCCGAAAACATAATAATTAATTTAGAATGTCTCACGAATCTTAATAATATAAAAATGAATCGCAAAATGTGTTTGTAAGCGCATAACTCAACAACGCCTGGACCAATTTTGCTAATTCTTTTTTTGTTATGTTTGTTATTGTCAGGGGAAGGTTCTTATTAAAGAAAATATTAGAAAAGTAGAGGGGAAAATTGGGAAAAAGTGACCCTTTGATAGCGAGATAGTTCGGTCTGTGCGGGGGCAGGCCGCTAGTGTTACAATAAAAATCTCACGACGTTTTCCTTCACCGTATGTCACTATCAGTTGTGTCTAAATAATCATAGAAAGTACATATAGCTCGGAAAAAGTCACATTGGTACTTGCCTGGTTTCGAACACTAATGCATGAGAAGCGGGCGCCTTAATCTCCGGGCTTCCACGACCTTCTGAATCTCGACTCGACAAGCAGTTCAATTCGTATCATTACAAGTTTGAACCTCAAGTGGACACTTGAGAATGTTCCCGACTGGTTTTAAAAAATATAAGATAATGGTAGCGTTGTCAAAGCGAACATGTGTTCAGACGTTTTTTTTTTATCAGACTAGCACGCAATGATCCGTGTTACACAAAATCATAGTTCATCATGTTTTAATAGAATTGATAATTTTATATTAATTATTAGATTCCGAGCTTCAACCTTCGCCTGCGTGGTATGTTGATAAAAAGTAGCCTATGTCCTAATCCGGAATGTATCCTATGCCTGTGCCAAATTTCATCCAGATCCGTCCAGTTGTTTTGGCGTGATGGAGTTACAAACATCCAAACATCGTAACTTTCGCATTTATAATATAGGTAAGATTATGGCTTAGCCGAAAACAAAAGAAAACCATAATATTAATTTTAAATAATCACAGCTATGGCTTTTATTAATCTACATATACATATAAAACTCAAAAGTGACTGATATAGTGATCTATCAACGCACAGCCCAAACTACTGGACGGATCGGACTGAAATTTGGCATGCAGGTAGATGTTATGACGTAGGCATCCGCTAAGAAAGGATTTTGATTAATTTTACCCCCAAGGGGATAAAAACTGAGATGAAAGTTTGTATGAAACTTTGTCAGTTTTAAACCGATCGGGCTAAGATATTGCATGCATAAAAGCAACTATAATGCCTACGTTATGCGTACCTATACTTAATTATAATGCCTATTTTTTAACGTGAGCGAAGCCGCGGGCAAAAGCTAGTTTTATATAAAGTTGTAGTACCTAGTTTTTAGATAGTTCTAGAGACATAAGCGTGTTACTTGACGTAAAACAGTTCACTGACGAACAGACTAACAGACTACGTTTCTATTTTGACGTTTCAAAAGTACCTATTTATGGTTTAGTTGGAATAAATGATTTTGAAATTGACTTTGACTTTGCAAAATCTGTGTATGTTTTATTCAAAACTAGCTTTTGCCCGTGAATCCGTTCGCGTGGAAAAGCGACTTCCTACAAATTTTTGGTTTAAAATCAACTAACCTATGTCCTTTCTCGAGTTCCAAACTATGTCCGTACCAAATTTCACACAAATAGGTTAAGTAGAGTTTAGGCGTGAAGAAAAGACAGACAGACTTACTTTCGCATTTATAAGTAACTAGCGGCCCGCCCCTGCTTCGCACCTTCGGGTCCAACCATCTCGCTATCAAAGGGTCACTTTTTCCTAATCTTCCCCTCTACTTTCTAATATTTTCATTGATAAGAACCTTCTCCTGACAATAACAAACACAACAAAAAAAGAATTAACGAAATTGGTCCAGGCGTTGTTGAGTTATGCGCTTACCAACACATTTTGCGATCCATTTTTATAAATACCTAAGATATTAGTTTGGATTTCAAATCAATAACTTATTAACAACTTTTTGGAAACGGAAGTGCTAAGCCATAATAAAGATATTATTTTTAAATTTGATCGCGACATATTGTCTGTCTTAACATAAACTGTTTACATTAAAACTCATTTGATAACCAAATGTGGATCACGGCTGCACATGTAACGAAAATTAACACAAACTTTATAGATTTAGGACAACAATGTTTCGAATTGGTTTTTTTACGCTCACGTGACTAGAAACTTCAGAGATTTTTATGGAATACTAGCGGAATACATTTTATAAAATAAACGACTACTTAGAAGATAGTCAGGCTTGGGAATGACCCGCTGTAACTTCTGCACGGGTCATGTTGACATGTTTGTAACATAAGTTACGCTTTTTATATACAATTTGACATTACGTTTATTATTATTTTTTAACAATGAAATTATGACTTATTGTGACATTTTTATTCGACATTTTTTATTTTATTTTTATAATTATTTTTTGACATTATTATTATTTTCTATTATTGTTAGTGTAAGGACCGTGTGAGACTTGCCGCGCTTTTTGACTACCAGTTATCTGCGTTCTGACAGTTTCGAGTACTTGCGCGACCCAACCAAATGTTCTTTAGATCGGTATAAAAGTGCCACCAGTCCACCCCCGCTTTGCACGGGTTCAACAATGAAACAATGAATTTATTTTTGCAAATAGGCCATAAAACGGCACTTTTACACGTCAATTTATATGTGAAAAACTAGACGAAGCCGGCATTTCCTATCTGACTACTCTGAGAAGAAATGCCGAAACAAACTCAGAGGAACTATCAACTATCTCGTTAACAACGAAAGGGTCCTTTTTACCCAATTTTCCCCTCTACTTTTCTAATATTTTCTTTCATAAGAACCTTCTCCTGGCATTAATTAATACAAAACAAAAGGATTTGGTAAAATTGGTCGGCGTTTTTGAGTTATGCGCTTACCAACACATTTTGCGATTCATTTTTATACTTATTATAGAAGAAGATAGGCTGGCAATGGCGCCAACAGCTGGTTAGCAACCTTTTTGACATGGGCATGCTCCTAGCTTATGATATATATTTTTTATGTATTAGGTCGGCAAACGAGCTGACGGATTTCCTGATGGTAAGCGATTTATGATATTTTTAACAATTTTCAATCGTGATTTAGGTATTTCAATGAGAGATTTTGAGGTTATGTTTTTTATATGTAAGTACAGGTTTTTTTATAGCATAAGTCGGCAAACGAGCAGACGGATTACAAGATGGTAAGCAATCGGCGCCGCCGTAAGCAATTGAGGCCGTGGTATCACTCCGGTCGAGCCGACCCATTCGTGCCGAAGCATAGCTTTCCTTCACTTTTATAATTTTACGACACCCATATAGCCTATATACCTACCCTATGCCATATACACCCTATGGTAAGAGTTGAGATGTAAAAGATACTTACCTATATTCGGCTCTGTCACACGGTTATTTGCAATTGGAAAAAGTTTTTATATCACCCTCTCAAGGCGAGAGTATGGCTGTTATATTAAAATAATTAGTATTTGCAAGACTTAAAATTAATTTAAAAAATGCACTTTATAATATAGGACAGTTAAAAATAATAATTGCCATCTTACCTTAAATATCGACTTAGATAACTCGATTCAATGTGTGCACACAAAAATATCACAAGAACATCACTATAGAGTAATTATTAGAAAAAAAAGAATTTTTTTTTCACCTCACCATAAATAAAATAATTATATTAAAATCACTTTTCTTTATTTAAATTAAATCGTTCACAAATAAATATTTAGACAGGTATGTTAAGAAGCAATCCATAAACTCACAAAATATTATAATATTTTTTCGTAATTATTACCTAAATCAACAGCAGCTGTCAATTCTTTTGACAGCCGTGTGACATTAGGTTTCGCGCGCTTTCAGTGACTGAGCTTTAGGAAGAGTCAGTCTTTGACGCAGCATTATGGGCGTGGCGAGTTTATTAGGGAAACGTTACTCGAAAATAAAAAGACGTAAGTCTTTATACATGTAATAAGTTAGTTTGAAATTAATTTCAGTGGGCGTTTTGTTTATTAACGATTATTTTTTACGTTGAAATAATTAAAAAGCCTTTTAGAAAATGCGATGTTTAAAGGTAGATCTGATTAATTGCGAATTTAGTAAGTGTTTTTTTTTTTATAAAGAACATAAAAATAGAGATTTTTTTAAACCTTCTTGTTGAATTTTATATGGTTTTTCTTAAAAGTTAATTTGTTCAATGATTTTTATAATTAGGTACTTAAAATGCTATAATTAAAAAGAAGATCTTGTCTTTAGGTTTAGGTCTGAGTTTTTGCGAATATTTTAGATGTTTTCATAATTTTTAACAACAGATAATGTTATTCATAATTAAGGCGCAGTCAGTCATAAAAATATTTTCATCTCGGCATTAAAACTCTTAGAAAAAAAATATACCTATGTCATAAGCTCGAGAATACTATGGCACTTAAAACCTTTTTACCATCACGAAACCTGATTGGTCAAATACAGAACAAGCGGCACTCATCCCGCCCAACCATAGCTCCGCTTACACAAAGCTATCTGTCTCTTTCTCACTAGTTGCTATTGCATATAACTGTCTCTGTTACTCTAATCTTCCCTTAGTACTTTTATTTCAGTTATAAACTGATTACGTAGAGTGATTTTTGTAATAATTTTCAATTGGTTCGAAGGTAATGACTGTATGGACGAGTGGGAAAAAACGCGTCAGCCGAGCAAAAATGGTCCGGGGCTTGAGCCTATCCGAAAAATATTATTAGGATGTTTATCTATTTTATTTTCTCTCAATTATTTTAGTAGGTAAAATTTAAATTAAAAGAGTCCATTGGTATATTTTAAATTGGTAAATGATGAAAATAAGGGCTCTTCAATCACTACATAGTATAAAACAAAGTCGGTTTCTCAGTCCCTATTTTTTTTTATGTAATAAGTCGACAAACGAGCATACGGATTACCTGATGTAAAGCAATCAGCACCGCCTATAGACACCCGCAACAACGGAGGAGTTACGAGTGCATTGCCGACCTTTTGGCGATTAGGGATTTGGAAATTTTGGGATTGGAGAGGGATGGGAAGGGGAAAGATTGGTAACCTCACTCATACGACGAAACACAACGCTGTGGTTGATTCACGTCGGTTTTCTGTGAGGCTGTGGTATGACTCCGGTCTCTCGTCGGCTCTCCCATACTTTTTTTTTATGTAATTGGTCGGCAAACGAGCAGACGGATTACCTGATGGTAAGCAATCAGCGCCGCCCATTGACACCCGCAACGGAGGATTTACGAGTGCGTTGCCGACTTTTTAGGGATTAGGGATTTGGAGATTTAGGGATTGAGGAGGGATTGGGGGCGGGGAACGATTGGGCCTGCGGTAACACAACGCTGTGGTTGTTTCACGCCGGTTTTCTATGAGGCCATGGTATCACTCCGGTCTCTCATCGGCTCACACTTACCCTATATTTCTATATAAGCTTAAATCTTTAAACTACGCCAAAGATTATGACATTGCGGACATTTTAATAGATTAGAAGAGTATTTGACGAGGAAGGTTTATATGTAAGTATAATAACATCTAAGTATTATTAAATAGTGGAGAAAATTAGTATCAGCAATCAGCATTAGGTATACGGGGCGAAAATCCGGGGCGGGTCGCTAGTAGCAAATAGAAATCGTGATGTTTTCTTATTTCAGTTCATATCAATGCTAATATAAGGTATAAATCCAAAGAGTTTGTTTCTCTATTAGTTTTTGTTTTGGAAAGTCGATTTATAGAGGAAGGCAATAAAAAATCAGGCTACGACAAATAGGAGCCGAGCAGCGGGTGGAAAAACGTGGTGGCAAAATAAAATACTTATGTATCTCTATATCTATAAATAAAATGAGCACAAACTAAAAAAAAATATGAAGATCATCTGGCGGCGGTATTCCCGAACCTATACGACCTTCAAACCTTCAAGAAACGAGCGTACTCCTTCTTAAAAGGCCGGCAACGCACCTGTGACTCCTCTGGTGTTGCATGTGTCCATGGGCGGCGCCGATCACTTACCATCAGGTGATCCGTCTGCTCATTTGCCTCTTATTCCATAAAAAAGAACATTGCGTATCCCTGAAATATCTAACACCATACCCAAAAACAAAACCCAATAAAATTTCAAATTATGACGTTGAAATAACGCTTTAATATAACCGAACGATAATATTCAATGATTTACGAAAACAAAATTCTCAACCACAATCAAATTGGAACACACATGCCAAATGTCAAAATATTGACAACAATAAAAACAAACAATCACATCACAAAATGATTATGGCGATGGCAATATCGTGTTGCACAGATAATAATACAATTACACAGATACCGCTGACAGAATTAGGGAGGGGACGTAACTCGATTATGTTGTCGTTATAATCGATATTTTACGTCTGTGGTTCTGTTAATTGTTTGTTTCTTCACGCTTTCTCGTTTTAAATGGGGTAAGGGTTGTTTAATGATAGAGAATAATGATGATTCTTTCTAATTCTATTTAGAATAGAAGTCGTAAAATAAATTATTACTTATATCCTGAAAAAACCTGGACGTATAATTTTGAATTATCAGTTTAAAATCGCCACCGTTTGTTGACAGGACAAAAATAATAAAATCAACGTAGGTAGTTGTAAGTTCTGTCCACTTATCATGTGGACTGACGATCTGGTAAGGGTAAAAGAAAGCTTGGACGTAGGTTGCTTTCGACCTATCAAAATCATAAGGCAAACACCCTATCTATACTAATATTATAAAGAGGTAAAATTTGTGAGTTTGTATGTTTGTATGTAGGGGGTATTCTTTGGAACCGCTGGACGGATTGCCAAAATTCTTTCACTGATAGATAGCTACAATGTTCCTGAGTGCTATAGGCTATAAAACATCACGCTACGGCTAAATGGAGCCGAGCAGCGGGTGAAACCACGCGAGAGTAGCTAGTGTTTAATAATAGACGTCTTTTTATCGATAACAAGCTACTCTCGCGCGGTTGATAATGGGCTGGGATAGGCTGATGATGATGATGATGAAATGTGTAAAGTAAGTTTGTATGTAGGGGGTAATCTTTGGAACCGCCGGTCGGATTTCCAAAATTCTTTCACTGATAGATAGCTACAATGATCTTGAGTGCTGTAGGCTATAAATTATACTTGATTTGCGTATTTTAGTCGAGCTGTCGCTTTAAACGTTGCTTGCTGTTTTTAAAATGTCCGGATACATTAATTTACTTTTATACGTGTGCGAAGCCAGGCGGGAGGTAGTTTCCACATGACATATTTCTACAAAAATATTAATTAGGTACCTATCTAAAAAATATTTGTCCAATGTGCATAATGAGAAAGTAACTCACACAAACACAACAGTTTAGCCACTGTGTTAGTTTTTATACCTTGCAAGGTAAAAGTCATAAAATACAGTAGTTTCCAAATAGTCAAATTCAATGCTTTTATCGAAATGTCAAAAACGATACTTTTCATAGGTAGTCATAGTATTTTTGCGTCAAATAGCTTACTTATTTCTTAATAATTAGCTACAAAATATCTAAAACTTAGTGTATCGATTGATCGTTGAATAAAAGTATAGTTATTTTTCAATATTTTATTGTATTGAAACGTCGAATTAATTTATTTTTGACCTAGGAAACTACTCAATTCTACAAAGGCATCACAAATGAGTTCCTTATTTAAACGAAATGTGAACAATAAATTATCTCATTATCAATTTACCTAAAATAACGTATTTTTACGTTAGTTTTTTTCGAAATACAGTTATACTCGCACGCGTTAACACCCAAGGGTGTGATCACGCCCATGCCTTGTTATTTACTAGCAAAAAAAAAACGATATTGACACCGCTCGTGTCGGGTGACAGTTCAGCTGTCAAATTTGCCGCGTTTTTTTGTTGTAAAGGTGTTGTGTAGTGAGTGAGTTTGCCACTACAGTTTGTACTTTGATTGTTTTCTATTCATGAAACATATGATTACAAAAATCAAGATTACTAACATAAACTTAACTTACCTACTTTGTATTTATTTTTTACATAAGTAGGCGTATAACACTCGAAAAAAAATGATCAAATTGGATACTTATCCGATACTTTCCAAATAGACAAATTCAATACTTTTAATGAAATGTCAAAAACAATTATATTTTTTTTATGAATTTGGCATGAAAACCCAACACTTCATAATGTTTTTACATCAAATAGCTTTTATATACATTCATTTAAAAGCTATTTGACGAATTGTAGTAGTGAAATATATCCTAGAAAAATTTTAAATAGGTACATTGTTATATCATCAATGAATGAAAGTATAATTATATTGTAAGAATTTTTATAAGCACGTATAGAAAACTCCAACAAATTGATTTCTTACCTACGAAACTACCAAGGACAAAGTTTCATTGAAAAAATAATCGTCACATTCGCCGTAATTTTGAACATAAAGCAAACCATGAGTTGACAACTATAAAAATATTTTAAACAAAAGATCTCAGTGTAACGCAAACCTAATTTCCGTAAGTATTAATTTCAAAACTTCCTAAATGTCAAAGTTCCCGCGCGCGCCATTTTTTACCACAGACAAATTAACAACAACTCACCCGTGTAAGAAGCTCATAATACGGCGTAAAGTTATTTTAAAAATAAAATCTGAAACGAAATTATATTTGACACCGTTTTTTTACGATTTGTGAATCATTATTTGGTTACTTTTGCTGGATAGTAGGGTCGATTGATAACCTTTTTTTTGTAAAGGGAAAACTATCAAATCATTTCTATCAATCGCCCAATGTGAAGCGAGAGAGAGTGTCAGACACTTACTGACTAAAACCCCCCGTTCCTTCTCCTGCTCTGAGCCGAGGCCGTGCCTCATTGCGCTTACCCCGCAACCCCGGCTGAACATCAGCCCTATAGGGCCTTACGCACGGGTCGATACCCTATAGTATTATTTTCAGCGATGATAGTCATCGAACTTTTTGTCCTGCTCTGGGTTTGTCCTTAGCGAATTGGAGTAGGTTTTAGCCAGTAAGGCCTTGTTTCCGCAGATGAGGGGCGTCGTGTTTAGTCGTACTGTATTGTAGTGAAAGCAGATCGCATCATTATTATTTCTTCAGAATTTTTATTTACCACCGCCACCAGGTTGTACCTACAAAAAAATAAAACAAAAAAAAAGTATTTATTCGCGTCGAGGACGCATAGTAATATAGGACCCAAAACAAACAAGTAAATAAAAAAAAACACAAAAAAACTATGCGTCTGAAGCACGCAAAATGGCCTTCGCTCAGCACATGATGCGAGATGCCTTTTGCGAGACAGTGTCGCGGCGCTGATTTTCAGCGATGGCCGACACTAACATTTGACGCCAAACGTTCCTGCAATAATGAATATTCAGACCTTATGAAACGCGTTGTATTTTGCCTCGTGAGTAAGGTTACCGGAGGCACAATTCTTTTCCACCCTCCAATCCCCTAATTTACAGTCGAATTCAATACTATTAGGTATCCAAATGTCAAAACGATACTTTTCTATGTTTTTTTTTGTTTTTTTTTTGTCAGGGGAAAATCATCCAATGACTTCTCCCGCCCCGGGCCGGGCGGGAGGGAGTGTCAGACTCTTACTGACTAAAAACCCCCCCGTTCCTTCTCCTGTTCTGGGCCGAGATCGTGGTGCCTCATTGCGCTTACCTCGCAACCCCGGCTGAACATCAGCCCTATTTGCCCCGTCTGTGGTGGTCTATTGGCTCTTTGAGGCGCGCGCGGAACGCTACGCGCCGTACGCTATACTTTTCTATGCATGACGTCATAGTATTTTTGCATCAAATAGATTACTTATTTCTTAGAAAATAGTTAAAAATATTGTCAATTTAGTGTATCGGCAGATCAATGAATAAAAATTAAATACTGAATTATTAATTTTCAATATTTTATTGTAATGAAACGTGTCGGATTAATCAATTTTTGTCATAGAATTTATTGATCTGACGTTCTACGAATCTACCCAATTACATGTACTCCTTTGCCTAATTATCTCATAAAAACAGGGCTTTTTGGGTGGTGGAAAATCGTCTAATGATTACTTTCGACCTGGGTAGAAAAAATACTATACAAAATAGTTCATTCAGTGATCGTGTATTTTGGTTAAAGTTTTCATCGGCCCATTAGCTCAGTTGGTTAGAGCGTCGTGCTAATAACGCGAAGGTCGCGGGTTCGATCCCCTCATGGGCCATACACGTCTTTTTGTAACATTTTTTTCATTTGTATTTTTGGATTGTATGCCGTGGTGGCCTGGAGGTTAAGGAGCCCGCTTCTCATGCATGAGGGTGTGGGTTCGAAACCTGGCAAGTACCAATGTGACTTTTTCCGAGTTATATGTACTTTCTATAATTATTTAGACACCACTGACATACGGTGAAGGTAAACATCGTGAGGAAACCTGGACTTATAATTTCTTATTGTAAGTTTGAAATCGCCAACCCGCATTGAGCAAGCGTGGTGATTAATGCTCAAACCTTCTCCGAGCAACGATGTATGTATTTTATTGCAAATTTGCAACCGTTCTACTAATATTATAAAAGTTAAAGTTAATAAAAATGTATGGATGTATGTTTGTTAATGTTTTACGCAAAAACGGCTGCATCGATTTGGTTGAGTATGTAGAAAATTAAACCCCTGAATTTTAGTCAACTTTTTACCAAAATACTACGCGGGCGATGCTGCGGAAATAAGCTAGTTTATAATAACGATTTTGGGTCAGTGGGTCATCTTAGGGGCGTTTGTAACAACAAATAATGTTTTCTGCCATCAAGTTTTCTCTTAAGTCGCACGATACAACGATAAAATAAAACAGATTACTTTCTTGTAAACACATCATCATCATCATCAGCCTATAAGTGCCCACTGCTGAGCAAAGGCCTCTTCTCAAACGGAGAAGGTTTAGAGCATTAATCACCACGCTTGCTCAATGCGGGTTGGCGATTTCAACATAAAGGCTTCATTTAGTTTTTCACATATAATTTGACGTGTAAAAGTGCCGTTTTATGGCCTATTTGCAAAAATAAATTCATTGTTTCATTGTTTCATTGTTTCATAAACACATAATGTATTTTAATTTTGCATGAGCGGCAAAAGCAGGATTTGGATCACCTGACGGTATAAGCCATTGATGCCACCTAAGCATATTCTCAACATCTAGAAGTATCTAACAAGTGCGTTGATTTTGAGACTGGGTTTTTTATGTGATAGGTCGGCGAACGAGCAGACGGATTACCTGATACATAAACAATCAACGGAAAACGTAGTGTGGGCAGGCCTCCCGCTAGGTGGACCAACGACATCGTCAGAGTCGCGGGGAGCCAATGGATGCAGGTGGTGAATCGTCGTTCGACGTGGAGGGCTAAGGGGGAGGCCTTTGGCCAGCAGTGGATGTCTTCCGGCTGATGATGATCAGCGCCACCCATGGAAAGCCACAACACCAAAGGTGTAACGAGTGCGTTGCCGACCTTTTAGACATAAGGGTTTCGGATATTTAAGGGATGGGAAGGGATGGGAGGAATTAGGCGTCCGGTAACCTCACTCGCACGGCGAAACACAACGCTGGGTTGAGTAAGTAGTGATGATATAACACAAAGTTGATGAGATATAAAATAAATATTTATTATTTAACTACACATAACACAATTAAAACTATACATATAAAAAAGAAACCAATTTAGCAAACGTATCATAGATAAAAAGCGTGTCATCATTTTAAGCAAAATTAAACTTAAAAACTACTTTTCTAGAAACGGTTTTCTCAAATCAAGTTAACTTGACAAGTTTCGAGCTACACTAGAGCCCATAGTCATTTACAGTATTGTGTATTTAATGTACGTGAGTAGCTACCATACTCAGATATTTATTAACAATTATGAAAACTGTTTCTTAATTGAGTTTACAAAACTCAAATAATAAGTAATCAATAAATTACTCTGAGTACTGTAATTAATAATTAGCAACATAGTTTTAATACGGGAGTTTTAACATCAAAATAATTTTAAATTTCTTTTATTTTTTAAGACTTTTTCAAATATAATTTAATCCTCTTTTCGACCAGAGTTTTCTTAATTCGATCTACCGTCAAAAGAGACTTATTGATCTTCCTCCTAATAAGCTTCATCACTATGGCTTTCTTTATTAATTTTAGAAGATTCTTTATCTTTTGTCAAATCTTCTTCCAATGGTACGATTCCATCTGAATCATCATCATCAGGGATGTCTTCTAGTGGAGCTCGGTCTTTGGAATCCGGTTTATCATCATTTTCTTCTTCTGTTTCATTAGAATCGTCCGTATCTGATATTTCTTCATCACTACTTGCTGGATAACACAAAAAAACTATGCGTCTGAAGCACGCAAAATGGCCTTTGTTCAGCACATTATGCGAGATGTCTTTTGTGAGACAGTGTCGCGGCGCTGATTTTCAGCGATGGCCGACACTAACATTTGACGCCAAACGTTCCTAGGATAATAATTATCCAGACCTTCTGAAACGCGTTGTATTTTGCCTCGTGAGTAAGGTTATCTACCGGAGGAACAATTCTTTTCCACCCTCCAATCCCCTAATTTACAGTCAAATTCAATACTATTAGGTATCCAAATGTCAAAACGATACTTTCCTATGTATTTTTTTTTTTGTTAGGGGAAAATCATCCAATGACTTCTCCCGCCCCGGGCCGGGCGGGAGGGAGTGTCAGACTCTTACTGACTAAAAACCCCCCCGTTCCTTCTCCTGTTCTGGGCCGAGATCGCGGTGCCTCATTGCGCTTCCCCGCAACCCCGGCTGAACATCAGCCCTATTGGGCCCCGTCTGTGGTGGTCTATTGGCTCTTTAAGGCGCGCGCCGTACGCTATACTTTTCTATGTATGACGTCATAGTATTTTTGCGTCAAATAGATTACTTATTTCTTAGAAAATAGTTAAAAATATTGACAATTTAGTGTATCGGCAGATCAATGAATAAAAGTTAAGTACCTACTTAGTTCTGTCTGTTATAAAGTTCTGTCGAAGAACCGATGACCGCTGGAGTAAACGTGTTCTAGAGTGGAGACCACGTCTAGGCAAACGTAGTGTAGGGCGCCCTCCAGCTAGGTGGACTGACGACACCCGCAGGGTGGCTGGCAGTGGTTGGATGAGAAGAGCTGAACATCGAGCTCAGTGGCGTGCAATTGGGGAGGCCTATGTCCTGCAGTGGACGACAACAGGCTGATGATGATGATGATGATGATGATGATGACCTACTTAGTTATTAATTTTCAATATTTTATTGTAATGAAACGTGTCGGATTAATAAATTTTTGTCATAGAATTTAGTGATCCGACGTTCTACGAATCTACCCAATTACATGTCCGTCTGCTCGTTTGCCTAACTATCTCATAAAAACAGGGCTTTTAGGGTGGTGGAAAATCGTCTAATGATTACTTTCGACCTGGGTAGAAAGAGAGAGACTGTAAGACTCTCACTGGCTAAAAACCGAACCCCGTTGCTTTTCCTGCGCCAGACCGTGGGACATTATTACCTTTTTTTTTTATTGATTATAGGTTCGCGCTTGACGTCTATCTCACCTGATGGAAAGCGACGATGCGGTCGACGATGTAGCGCGCTTACCTAGAAGTAACCTATTCACTCTTGACTTAAAGATACCCAGATTGTAGCTATCAGGAAACACCGACTCCGGCAAGGAATTCCACTCCTTGGCTGTACGCATGATAAATGTGCTCCCAAAACGTTTTGTACGTATATGTGGGACATCCACCATGTACCGGTGCCGCAATGCCGTACGTCTGGTGGTCCGATGATGGAACGGGCTAGGCGGAATTAAATTATGTAATTCCAACGCACATTCCCCGAAATGCAACCGGTAGAAAGCCGACAGGCTAGCAACTCGGCGTCGATGCTCAAGACTTTGAAGTCTCGACTCGACAAGTGCATCATCGCCAATGATCCTCTTGGCTCGTTTGCTCATTTGCATCAGCAACGCCGGATTATAAACCAAGAAAAAAATAATAAGTATACAAAATAGTTCATTCAGTGATCGTGTATTTTGGTTAAAGTTCTCATCGGCCCATTAGCTCAGTTGGTTAGAGCGTCGTGCTAATAACGCGAAGGTCGCGGGTTCGATCCCCTCATGGGCCATACACGTCTTTTTGTTACATTTGTTCATTTGTATTTTTGGATTGTATGTCGTGGTGGCCTGGAGGTTAAGGAGCCCGCTTCTCATGCATGAGGGTGTGGGTTCGAAACCTGGCAAGTACCAATGTGACTTTTTCCGAGTTATATGTACTTTCTATAATTTTTTAGACACCACTGACATACGGTGAAGGTAAACATCGTGAGGAAACCTGGACTTATAATTTCTAATTGTAAGTTTGAAATCGCCAACCCGCATCGAGCAAGCGTGGTCATTAATGCTCAAACCTTCTGCGTGTGAGAAGAGGCCTTTGCTCAGCAGTGGGCACTTATAGGCTGATGATGATAATGATGATGATTTTTGGATCAGGTTAAAGCTAATTGCTTTAAATTTTCATATTTTGAGTGGGAGAACAGAGCAACGATGTATTTTATTGCAAATTTGCAACCGGTCTACTAATATTATAAAAGTTAAAGTTTATAAAAACGTATGGATGTATGTATGTTTGTTAATGTTTTACGCAAAAACGGCTGCATCGATTTGGTTGCCTATGTAGAAAGGTAAACCCCTGTATTTTAGTCAACTTTTTACCAAAACACTACGCGGGCGATGCTGCGGAAATAAGCTAGTTTATAATAACGATTTTGAGTCAGTGGGTCATCTTAGGGGCGTTTGTAACAACAAATAATGTTTTCTGCCATCAAGTTTTCTCTTATGTCGCACGATACAACGACAAAATAAAGCAGATTAAGTACTTTCTTATAAACACATATGTATTTTAATTTTGCATAAGCGGCAAAAGCAGTATTTGGATCACCTGACGGTATAAGCAAGTGATGCCACCTAAGCTCATTCTCAACATCTAGAAGTAACTAACAAGTGCGTTGATTTTGAGACTGGGTTCTTTATGGTATAAGACGGCGAACGAGCAGACGGATTACCTGATGGTAAGCAATCAGCGTCTGTCGTGGTGGCCTGGAGGTTAAGGCGCCCGCTTCTCATGCATGAGGGTGCGGGTTCGAAACCTGGCAAGTACCAATGTGACTTTTTCCGAGTTATATGTACTTTCTATGATTATTTAGACACCACTGACATACGGTGAAGGAAAACATCGTGAGGAAACCTGGACTTATAATTACTAATTATAAGTTTGAAAGCGCCAATCCGCTTGAGCAAGCGTGGTGATTAGTGCTCAAACCTTCTCAGCGTGAGAAGAGGCCTTTGCTCAACAGTGGGCACTTATAGGCTGTTGATGTGAAGCAATCAGTGCCGCCCATGGACAGCCACAACACCAAAGGTGTAACGAGTGCGTTGCCGACCTTTTAGGGATAAGGGTTTCGGATATGAAGGGATGTGGTCCGGTAACCTCACTTACATGGCGGAACACAACGCTGGGTTGAGTAAGTAGTGATGATATAACACAATATTGATGAGATATAAAATAAATATTTATTATTTAACTACACATAACACAATTAAAACTATACATATAAAAAAGAAAGCAATTTAGTAAACGTATCATAGATAAAAAGCGTGTCATTATTTTAAGAAAAATTAAACTTAAAAACTACTTTTCTGGAAACAACTTTTTCCTTCTGTTAGCCCATAGTCATTTACAGTATTGTCTATTTATTATACTTGAGTAGCTATTTACCATACTCAGATATTTATTAACAATTATGAAAACTGTTTCTTAATTGATTTTGGTATATCAAAATAATTTTAAATTCCTTTTACCGCTTAAGACTTTTTCAAAAATAATTTAATCCTCTTTTCGACCAGAGTTTTCTTATTTCGATCTAGAGTCAAAAGAGACTTATTGATCTTCCTCCGAATTAGCTTCACCACTATGGCTTTCTTTATTATCTTTAGCAGATTCTTCATCATTTGTCAAATCTTCTTCCAATGGTACGATTCCATCTGAATCATCATCATCAGGGATGTCTTCTAGTGGAGCTCGGTCTATGGAATCTGGTTTATCATCATTTTCTTCTTCTGTTTCATTAGAATAGTCCGTATCTGATATTTCTTCATCAGAAGTTCCACTAGAACGGAGCAGTTCTTCGAAACAACCTAATTCTTTTTCTTGTATATTTTCGACGCGTTTTCTATATAATATTCTGTTTCCTTCTGTTAGCCATATTTGTTGGTTTCTATCAGCAACATTTTCTTGATCGCTGTCTTTTCTGGGTTCCAATGATAATCTCTTCCCTGTCAAGTTGTTTTCATTGTTGAGTGAGGTTTTATCCTTTTTAGATCTAGTAAGTATTCTTATAATGATTTTGGCCAACTTACTTCTGTACTGCCTTTTGTCTGTTGCTTGTTTTTCGGTTACCTCTTCATCATCTCCTTTATGTTTTCTATTGAAATGTTTCTTTGTTCTTATGAATTTAGTTACTTTAACTTGTTTATTTTGATTGGCTGTCGAAGATTCATTGCTTTCTTCAGTTTCGTCACAAGCTTTAAACATAAATCCTTCGTGGTTCTTGTATTTCAAAACTTCATCTAGGCTGTTAACTACTTTGCGTTGAATTGTTAGATCAGTGTGTTGGCTTTGTACTTCAGTACCTATTTCTATGTCTTTTTCTCTTATTATTTTGTAAGTATCGTCTTTGTCATCAATGGTGGATTTTGCACCAGATTTTTCATCGTCTATTGTCTTAATGACTTTTGGTTTTTTATTCTTATCAGTGTCAGTTGGTTTACTTACTGGTTTGTCATTGTTAGCGTTTGGTTTTTTGCTGCCAGCGTCTTGATCAGTATTTTTCGATTCTGGGTTTTTATTAGTAGGTTTACTTACTGGTTTGTCATCGTTAGCGTTTGGTTTTTTGCTGTCAGCGTCTTGGTCAGTATTTGTCGATTCTGGGTTTTTATTAGTAGGTTTGCTTACTGGTTTGTCATCGTTAGCGTTTGGTTTTTTGCTGTCAGCGTCTTGGTCAGTATTTTTCGATTCTGGGTTTTTATTAGTAGGTTTACTATTAGGTTTGTCAGAGCCTTTAGAGTCTGGCATTTGATCATCGTTATTAGGTTTATCAGCTGGATTCTTTTTCAAATCGTCACCTTTACTAGGATTTTTACTGTCTCGTTTCTTGTCAATGGTTTTAGAATCTGGCGTCTTATTCTTAGTACTGGGTTTGTTGTTGTCAGTTTTATTGTGTTCTGGTTTTTCATCAGGTTTTTTGCCAGTATTTTCTTCCATAGGTTTTTCGCCAGATGGGGTATTAACAGAGGCCGGCTTTTTATCATCTTTTTTAGGTTGATCATTTGGTGTTTTACCAGTGTTTTTACTGTTTGGTGTTCCAGAAACTGGATTTTCAGTTGGTTTAGGTTTGTTGTCCTTGATACTATCACTATTTCCATCTTTTTCTGAATTGTCTGTCACTGGTTTGGTATCTTTATTTTCTGGCTTTTCATCGTTTTTAGAGTCTTTGGCGTCTTTACTGTCCATGTTATCTAGCTTATGATCAGTGGTTTCTCTATCAGTTTTCTTATCAGTATCTTTACCGGGGTTTTTAGTGGCATCGTTAATATCGTTGTCGTTGCTCTTAGGCTTTGAATTTGTGTCAGCGTTCGATTTTGTTTCTGGATTCTTAGTACCTTTCACATCTTTATTAACAGGATTTGCTCCTGGCTTGTATTCGTCACCTTTCTCACTGTCAGTTGTAACAGACTTCTTGTCAGTAGTTTTATTATCTGTCTTCTTAACTTCTGTGGTTTTCTCATTACTTTTATCAGACTTCAGTTTATCACTTCCTTCGCTATCTTCTGGCTTTATGTCATCATCGTCTACGTTTGGCTGGTCAAGATTATCAGTATCGTCATCCGTATAGTCCTCACAATCTACGGAACCAAAGTAATCACAATCACCGAATTTGGATTCTGGTTTTTGCGTAGTAATGTCTGTTTTGCTGTTGGAATTAGTGCTTGTTTTTTTATGCGTATCAACATCACTTTTAACATCAGGCTTTTTATTGCTACCAGAATTTTCCGGCCCTTGTTGTTTAGTGACAGGTTTGTTGGCATTTTCATCAGTTTCATTAGGTTCTTGTTTCTTGTCAGTTTTAGCTGGTTTTGTTGTATCATCTTGTTTATCAGTATTTCTATCAGTTACTTGTTCAGTATCATCATCATTATAATCTTCACAGTCTACATCACCGAAATAGTCACAATCATAGAGTTTAGATTTCGGTTTGTCAGTTCCAACGTTATCGTCTGATTTCTTTTGTGTTGTTGTATCTACATTTTCAGAGTCAGTTTCAGTTTCATCGTCTTCAAATGATTCATCTTCGATTTCTTCAGAACTTGTGTCATCTAATGTTATTTCGCCCTCCTCGCTTTCAACATCTGGTATTTCTGTAGTTGGTTTTCTGGGGCTGTCAGTTGTTTCATCACTACTTTGTGATGGTTTTTGGTTATCTTCCTCTAGCTTCTTTTCATTTAGTTTCTTGTTTCCTGTTGGTTTCTCAGTACTGTCAGTTGGTTCGCTACTATTCTCAGGTTTTTTATCGCTATCTTTTGGTTTGTCCCTTTCTTCAGATAGTGTATTATCATCTTTAGTGGTCTTCTTATTTCCAGTGGTTTTTTCAGAATTGTCGGTTGTTTTGGTATTGTGACTAGTTGGTTTATCATTATTTTCGGATGATTTCTGATTATCTTCGTCTAGGTTCGTGCCATTATCAAATGGTTTCTTGTCTCCTATTGGTTTCTCGGTAATGTCTGTGGGTTTACTATTATTCTCGTTGGGTTTTTTGCCGCCATCATTTGGTTTGTCATTGTTTCCAAATGGCTTATTATTATCTTCAGCAGGCTTCTTATTTTCAGATGGTTTCTCTGAATTGTTGGTTGGTTTGGTGTTGTTACCAGCTAATTTTTTTGCATTTTTATTCGGTTTATCATTATTTCCCGATGATTTCTGATTATTTTCGTCTGGCTTCTTGTTATCTTCAAATGGTTTCTTGTGTCCTATTGCTTTCTCAGTACCATCTGTTGGTTTGCTACTGTTCTCATTGGGTATTTTGTCACCATCATTTGATTTGTCATTGTTTTTAATTGGTTTATTATTATCTGCAGCAGGCTTCTTATTTTCAGATGGTTTTTCAGTTGGTTTCTTACCATTTTCATTCGATTTATCATTATTTTCAGTTGGATTCTTATTATTTTCATCTGGTTTCTTGCTATGATCAAATGGTTTATTATCATATTCAGCAGGCTTCTTATTTCCTGATGGTTTCTCAGAAGTGTTGGTAGGTTTGGTATTGTTGCCGTTTGGTGTCTTACCATTTTCATTCGGTTTATCATTATTTTCAGATGGTTTCTTATTATTTTTATCTGGTTTCTTGCTATGATCAAATGGTTTATTATCATCTTCACCAGGATTCTTATTTCCTGATGGTTTCTCAGAATTGTTGGTAGGTTTGGTATTGTTGCCGGTTGGTTTCTTAGCATTCTCATTCGGTTTATCATTGCTTTCAGTTGGTTTCTTATTATTTTTATCTGGCTGCTTGCTGTTATCAAATTGTTTACTGTCTCCTACTGGTTTCTCGGTACTATCTGTTAGTTGACTATTATTCTCGTTGGATTTTTTACTGTCATCATTTGGTTTGTCATTGCTTCCAAATGGTTTATTATTATCTTTAACAGCCTTCTTATTTCCAGATGGTTTCTCAGAAGTGTTGGTAGGTTTGGTATTGTTGCCGTTTGGTTTCTTACCATTTTCATTCGGTTTATCATTAATTTCAGTGGGTTCCTTATTGTTTTTATCTGGCTTCTTGCTAATATCAAATGGTTTCTTGTCTCCGACGGACTCAGAACTGTCAGTGGGTTTGCTACCATTCTCATTTGATTTCTTATCGCCATAATTTGGTTTTCCATTGTTTTTAGGTGATTCATTGTCGTCTGATGACTTCTTACCGTTCTTATTCGGTTTGCCATTATTCACATCTGGCTTTTTACTATCATCAATTGGTTTTTTGTCTTCAGTTGGTTTCTTAGTACTGACAGTTGGTTTCGTATCATTGTCAGCTGGTTTATCACTATTTCCTTTTGGTTGTTCGGTATTTTCAATTGGTTTTTTGTTATCATTTGATGTGTCACTATCCCTGGATTCCTCGATGTTGTTTATTGATTTTTTGTTACTAATCGGTTTCCCTTTATTTTCAGAAGGATTCTTATCAGGTTTCTTGTTTTTATCAGTGTTTACAACATCTGGCTTAATCGTTGTTGCACCAGGTGCTCCATCATGTTTATTTTTACCTGTGTTTTCACTACTATTTTTTTCTTCTATATTAGGCTTTTTGCTGTCACCTTGGTCTATATCTTCTGAACTAACATATTCATCACTTTCAGTTTCTTCAGAATCCTCAGCATCACTTTCAGATGAGTCATCATCGTCATCGTCAATTATTGCATCATCAACGATCCTATCTTTTTTAGGATTCTCAGTAGTGTCTGTTACGGTTTCATCATTGTCATCATCGTAGTCTTCACAATCAACATTTCCGAAATAATCGCAATCTCCGAAACGCTTAGGATTTTCAGTTTTTTTATTTTTTTCTGTTGTTACTGTGGCAGGTGCACTTCCGATTGCAGTTGAACCGTGTGTTGTCTTTTCAGTAGTGGTTTTTGGCTTATTGTCTTTATTATTATCTACCTTTGGATTTTCATCGTTGCTAGTGTCTGGTTTTTGGTCTTTCGGTTTGTTTGATTGTCTATCTTTAGGCCCTTCTGTAGTATTTGGTATTTTACTAGATTCTGTGGAAGGGGTTTTCTTGTTTAGGCCATCTTTCTTTTCTACGGGTTTTTCTGTTGTATTACTACTGTCTGGTTTAGGAGTAACATTTTTAGAATTTGGCGTTATAACATCTTCAGTGTGTTTAGTATCTGGTTTATTTGTTTCATCATTTATTTTTTCCTGAGTTTTTTCCTTTTTATTCAATTTGTTGTTTTCTTCGTCATCCCAATCTTCCATACTATTATATTCTTCAAAACTTTCTTCATCATCTATTGGGTGACTTTTTTGTGGGCTATCCTTTGCACCTGGTTGGACCGGCAATTTTCCAGTTGGATTTTCTTCTTTTTTGTTTGGTACATCAGATTTTCCTTCTTTTTTATTTTCATTGGTTTTTGTATCTGGTGTTTCATTGTTAGTATCAACAGGTTCTGGTTTTTTCGTTGATGAATCATGCCGGTTCTTCTCAGTGTTTGATGTCTCGCCAGAGCCAGGATTGGTAGTAGCAACAGCATTTTTGTCTTTATTAACATCAGTTTGCGACTTTTCTGTCGTTCCTGATTTAGAGTCGGGTGTCTTTTCAGTTGATTGTCCATTTTTAGGCTTTTCATCGTCAACTACAGAGTTTTCCGTTGTGGTAACAGGTTTCCCAGTTTTACCATTATTCGACTTATTCAGTGGTTTTTCGTCTGATGGATTTTTGGCATCTGGCTTTTTATCACCGACGGGAGTTTTTATAACTGGCTTTTTGTCAATATTATTGTTTGGCTTCACTCCACTAGCCGGTTTTTCAGTACTTGGTTTCTTATCGGTTTTACTATCTGGTGTTTCGTCATCTGTGTTGGTGGAGTCTTGTTTATTTTTGTTGGTTGGTGTTTTGGCAGATTTTTTCAGACCCCTTTTGATAATTTCTTCAGTTGTAGACTTATGTTGTTTGCTATTAAATACTGAATCTTCCGAATTTTCTATAAATGTAGTTCTAAATACAGATTCCTCGTCGTCATCTAAATCTTTTGTTGACTTTATATCTTTAGCAGGCTTTCTTTTCACAATGGTAAGTTTACTATCATCATTTATTTGCTTAGATTCGAGTTTAAGGTTTTCATCTTTCATTTTCTCGTCTGGTCTCTTCGTAGTGCTAGTAAGAGTATGGCTATCAGTGTTTTTATCTTGAATATTTGGTTTTTGATTATTTTTATTGTTTTCAGATTTAATTGGTTGTTTATTGTTCGGTGTTACTGTTGATGGAGTGTTTTTATTGTTTTCTAAGTAGTCATCATCATCGTTATTTTCTTCTGATCTGTCATTGCTTTCTCCAACAACTGTGAATGTTACTTTATTTCGTGGCTTCTTTATATTTTTGTGGTTATTGACTGGTCGGCTATTTCCATCATCATTGTCTTCCAGAATATCTTCAGCGTCATTCAAATTATCTTCATCACCAGGTTTGCGGTTCTTATGTCTTAAAATTCTTTCGATTCTAGTTGTGGTTCTCTGATTTTGACTACTACTGCTTTCTTCTTTTTCAATATTAGTTGTCCTTAATGATTTTGTTATTTTGTAATATTCATCGTCTTCATCACTGTCTACACTGTCGTTGTTGGGTGTTGGATTTTTAACAGTTTTACTAGGTTTATCGTCGTTTTTAACGGTAGTCGTAGGAGTGGTTGTGGTGGTTGTGTTTTTAGCAATAGGTCTTTGGTTAATGTCTTCTGTAACTTTGGAATCATCAATTTTCTTCGGCTGTCTGGTCTTATCGATGTATCCACCAGGCACTTTAAGGATCCTTGGAATAGGTTTTCCAATTTGAGGAATTGGTTTTTGGGTAGTAGGGTTTACTTTCTCATCTTTAGCTGTTGTTGTGTCACTAACTTCTTGGGCAGGGTTAACACCTTGTTCATTTTGATCTAAATTTTTATTTCTTTTCGGTGCATAAATGAATTTTCTTGTATCTGGTTTTCTGTTAACTATTTTATCCTTGTTACCGTCATATATATCTTCCGTGTCAGTAGTTAAAACTGCGCCTTCATCTATGGGTATTTCATGCGCATGGAAAATGACTCCAGAAGGAGTTCTGATTACATGAGTTTTCCTTATTTCAGAAAGGTTTTTGACATCCGTGTTAATATTCTTAACAGTTTTAGGGTTTTCAGAATCAACTGGTTTATCTGTATCAGTGGGTTTGGGATTTGCGTCATCATTTACGGGTTTCGTCTGAACAACATGTGGCAAATCACTATTTTGATTTATAACGTCTTTTTCTGATCTTTCAACAGTTGCCTTTTCAGGTGCTTTTGGAAATTTGTCAATCACAATCGGAGCTGAATCTATTTTCTTGTGGATGCCATTTTTAGGATTACGAACATTTTGTGGAATTGGTACCTGACTTGCTACTGGTGGTTTCCTAATTTTAACCCCATTATCTCCAGGCGTAGGTGTTTTAGGTACCTTTTTATCATCATTATTTCCATTAATCGGTCTTTGTACAGGAACAGATTTTTTAACAGAACTATCATTACTATCAGAATTATTTTCATCATCATCTAAAGGTTTAACATCAGCATTATTCTTCCCAGTTTCGTTAATTATAGTAACAGAGCTTTGTTTAGTTCTTTTATTTGTTTCTTGAGAGTTTTTAGTGCTTGCCTTTGTAATGAATGCTCTGTCAATGATAATGTCAGATGAAACCACATCATCGTTAAAGGATTTATCATCTTTTACAACAACAGTATCTTCACTAATAGCAGGTTTCTCATCGCCGGGATTATTACCGTCTATATTAGTTGGACTGTATGAAACTTCTGGCTTAAAGGAAGGTTCTGGATGGAATCGTCCATTATAAGATTTAAATTTTTTGTATCCTGCAGTGTCTGATACAAATTTGTCATTACTAAAATGTGTTTCTTCATTCATTACAACTGGGGCACCAACATACGGAACAGGTTCTTCGTAATAACGTACTCTTTGTTTTTGAATCGCATATTCAGGTATATTTTGAGCTACAGGAATGTACTGTACGGGAGAAATTCCGTACACGTTTGATATATACTTTTCCGATTCTCCAGGAATTATAATTTCAGATTCGGGAACTTCTAATCCAAATGCATCGTAATTTCTATTGACATACTCAGTCGGCACTACCGCCGGCACATATTCTATAGCTTCGGTTTCCGGTGCAAATGCCCCAGTTACATAATTTACTGCCTTTTTAGGACCTCTTGCGTAATCAATAGCACTGAGAACCTGATCAAGGTGTCCTGGTGCAAGTTCTGGAGTTCCAAGTTCAGGAATATTTCCAGTAATGGTTTCAGGTTTTCCAGTATTTGACTCATCGTTACCATTCACAAAGTTTACTTTTGCACCGTCATTGTCATTATCATTTTTTTCAGATACTGCATCGTTGTTCGCTTTATCTGGGGCGTTGTTTTCGTTGATAGGCTTCTCTTTTTTAGGGTTATAACCTAAAGCGTTAAGGAATTCATCAAAACCTGGTCTTATGTGAGCTAAACCGCCTTCGTAATGTCCGTTGGTGGGGACATATTTCAGTACCTTACCATCTCCGTGATTTCTAGCATCTAATTTAGGGTTTCCAGTTTCTAAGTTATGGAATCTATTAAAATGCTCGTTGCTAACACCCTGGTACCCAGTCGTGGGTTGATAGCCAAAGTAGCGATGAGAATGGACTCCAGCTTGGGGTATGTACCGTTTAAACCAACCGTTAGGACTATGATTAACATACCCATTGCCGTACCACCCAGAGATGGGACCAAAGTTTCCATTCCCATCATTGGGAATTCCATAACGTCCATGGTTTTCTTGGTAGAATTCGTTTGGGGTTCTTAGATTTCCGTCGTGGTTTACGTGGTAATTGGGTATGTGGGTTAGGCTGGAATGTCTGATAGGTATTGGCCGAACTATCGGTGCTACCGGCTGGACGGGGATATTTGTGAAGCGCCCATCGTTTAAGAAAACTGAAAACCAAAAAAAATAATATTAAGACTTTATAATTTGATAGTAACAACAAAAATACTGATTCGGAATACGGAACCAATCAGCAGTCTTGCAGCGTCACAAGCAAAGAATTAATTCACTTCTGAACAAAGCTCTCTGTCTCAAAAAACCTTTCTTCCATTAGCTTCGCGTTCATCAAATCATCTAATGACTTCTCCGGCCCGGGGTGAGGGTGTGTCAGACTCTTACTGACTAAAAACCATCCCGTTCCTTCTTCTACTCCAGCCGCATTACATTATGTATATTAGGGCCTATATCCTATTCCAGAGTGTATCCTATGCCTGTGCCAAATTGCATCAAGATCCGTCCAATAGTTTTGGCGTGAGTCACTCACAAACATCCAAACATCGTGTCACTTTCGCATTTATAATATCCCAATGCCAATCCCACCCCCCATCCCTTCCCAATCCTTTAATATCCGAAACCCTTATCCCCAAAAGGCCGGCGATGCACTTGTAACTGTTTTATTGCTTACCATGACCGTCTGCTTGATGCAGACTTATAAAATAAACAAACCCAGCTGGAATGCATCGCGCCGTATGAGTAGTGCCAAATTTATTTCACATTTGTTCTTCTTTAAAAATAATTCTGCGTACCTTGTTGACCTTCCCCTGTGTCACTGGTAGCCTGTGTATAGTAACTAGTCTGTCTACTCGAGTCCTGAGAGCTCTGGCTCTCGTCACGAGATATCGAGGTGGACCTGCTGTACGTCACCGCATCACCGTCGTTTGATATTTCTGAAATGATCATAGAATTATTACTTATAAGTATTATTACTAGTTTTAAAACTGATCCCTTGAATTTTGGACCAAAATAAACTTCCTACTTCGGTACTTACGTTTTCTTTCGTTGTCACACTTCATTTTTTTATGATTTTACTTACGTATATCCTAGCAAATTTTTTTAACTTTTTGTATGAAAAAGCGATTGCCTTGGGCCTTAAACAAAACACATTGTAGGTATCCCCCACATACATAATTAATTACTTTAATAAATAAAGAGATGATTACAAAATCGGATACCCTGTCTCCGTCTATCACACTATGTTGTCACGAGAATATTAAAGAACAAAGGTGATAGACGCCAATAGATTTATTTTTATGGGATAGATCGGCAAACGCCCGTGGACACCCGCAACAGGAAATAAGATACGAGCGCGTTGCCGGCTTTGTAGGGGGGTTTCGGATTTTTAAGGATTGGGAAGGGATAGGGAGAAGCGAGGGATTAGGCCTCCGGTAACCTCAATCACACGACGCTGTGGTTGTTTCATTGTGTGTTGCCGTGAGGCCTGTTCTGTGAGGCCGTGGTCTCAATCCGGTCGAGCCGACCCATTCGTGCCGAAACATGGCTCTCCCACACTTAGGGCCAGTTTTTTGATCCGTAGTTAAATACCATTTGACTATTTGTTATCTTAACTATAGTCAAGAGGGTAACCAATTGTAAACACGTAATTTCATTTTTTGATGTCCACTTTAACTATAGTTAAACATAACCATTGGTTAATTTGTTGCCAGTGCAATGAACAACTTGCTCCCTAGAAAAAACGTGTTTATTTGTGGGTATTTTTTTGTTAACTGTCAGCACTGATCTGTTGAGTGAATGAAGTTGAACTAAATGTCATTTTTGACATTTTTAAACTTTCAAACGTGCCTTGATTTGATTTCAAAAATTCAAACTGCATCGTGTGGTTTTATAGTGATTTCTTAAACTTGGTATATTTTCAACAAATAAAGGATTTTATTATTAAATAACAATGTCAGGAAACAAGTAAGGAAATGTTTTTCTTTATATGTTATTGAATTGTCATCCATAGTGCTGAACTTTCGTGGTATTTTTACTATGTGTTTTCACGTCGTATTTTATTCATTATTTCATATATATTTACAGGGAAAACCGCAGTTCTAACTTTAACAAGGAAGAAACGAATAAGCTAATGATACTGCTTAAGGATTATCCAGTTATAACGTGTAAAAAAACAGACCATACAAGCAATAAACAAAAAGATGCTGCTTGGAAATTGCTCTGCAATAAATTTAACTCCGATGCAACCGTATACCGTAGTGTGAAGCAGTTGCAGCAAAAATACAACAATATGAAAAAGACTGCTCGAAAGGTTTGTAGACATTATTCTTTTTTTTTGATAGCAGAGTATCTATGTATACAGTATGTATATTTGAACGAGGGACTTATTCAAACCCCCAATAGTTTATCCATAGACTTCACCAATAAACATATAAACAATAAAAAACCCTGATGAATGACGGACAAAACCGTTCCAAAATGTCGTAAAAATTTCGCAACGTTTCGACACCCTAGCGCTTATCGCAGAATATATGCACGGTCAATGACCTACGCCGTAGGTATGAACGCATTTCCCTTCATACTTTAAATCTAGCTTAGGACAGGCAAAAATATCTAGGTACATCAAACAATAAACATTATTCAATGGAAATTTTCATAAGACGTGATGCACCATCGTATTTTTGGCGTATTTAAAAAATGAATGATGTTGGTAGTACAAGTTCTGGTAGATATTCAAAGGCACTTTTTCCAGCATTTCACTCACTAGCACTACTACATTATTTAAAATGTTTAAATACGATACACTGTCAAGACATAGTCATACCTGCCCACACATTTACACTAAAGCGATGTTTCGTAGTTCAGGGTCATTAACCCCAAGTTCCTGCACAGATCTAAAAGGTGCATGTCTTTGTTGTGCAGCAACTTCCACACAGTCATGTGAAATACACCAAAATGCCTTGCAGCATTTCGAGTACTTTCTTGTGGGTTTTCTTCGAAGTACTCGAGGATGGCATGTTGTAGGTCTACTGGGTATGTTGCTGCTCCTCTTCCTTGAGCATGAATCGGCACGGTAAACTGACCATATGTTCGTAGCCGCTGGTAGACACCTAGCATCAAACTGTATGATGGTATGTGTTTGTTGTGGTACATTTCTCTGTACAAATTAATGGCAGCTGGCACACGATCATTTGATAGCGCGTAGGCACAAACCATATCCTAATATTCTTCATTTGAATACTGGGAAACTAGGAAATGCACTTTAAATAAATTTGGTAAACGGGGATATTTACACAATGCGGAAGCGGCGGCGCGTTCGCATAGACTGGCGGTCAGCGGAGCGGGGGCCCGCGGCGGGTGCGTGCGAGCCGATACCTACATCTTCGGCACAGTCGGCGACACAACAAAGGAAAGGGGCGGGGCTTGTGCGCTTAGCGACAGGAGCGGCACGTGTTTGGCGCGTAATTATGTAAGCATTTTACTATTTCCGAGTTCGCTTTGCGCTCTGTGTTCATGAACACGGTATTTCATCGGACAATTAGATGAAAAATTAAGGTCCTAGTTTTTTACATATTTGGGTTGAGAATCGAATACTGACCACCCTCCTTCAATAAGTCCGTCCTTCAAATGTATATACTGTATAAATTAGTTACACATACTTTAGTGATTATATTAAAATCTTATTTCAATATAGGAAATGGCAGAAGAAAAATATGGTAGACGTCTGACAGGGGGAGGACCACCACCACCAAAACCATCAGAGACTACCGAGTGGCTAAATTCAGTCATGAAAGAATCCATATCTGGTTTAACAGCAGTGTACGACAGTGATGCATTAGGTATATACTTAGCATTAATTTTACTTGAAAGCATTCTTATTCTCATTGAATTTTATATTTATTTAAATTCTATATATATCGAGAATCTTAAATATTGCGTTACTTTTACTTATTTACAGATGAAAGTAACCTAATGAAAGAAAATTACACACAAGACACAAGCTTGGCCCATGTAAATTTGGACTTCTTGGACGAAAATACATTTGCAGAAAGTAAGTATTATTTAGGCATTAATAAATTTAACAGTAAATATAATAATATGCAGTTCAGTCCAGTATTAAAAACAATTGTTTATAATTACAGGCTTTCCTCATGACATTATAGATACAACTGAATCAGTACCTGTCGAGACAGTACAATCAAATAGGAGCGAGAATGCAACAAATGAAGTTTTGACGAATGCTGTAAAAACTGGTATGTATTATTTTATACCAAATTATATCATTACCAAAACTTACTACCAAACAGACTAGGTTCTCAATTCATCGAAATCTTTTTTTTTGTATGTTCCCTGATTATTCCAAGACGCCTGGAATAATTTGGAAAATTATATATCGATATAAAATTGTCTATCAACCAGACAACATTATTTTAAGTTTTATCAAATTCTTTTTATATTCAATTCTTTATATATTTTATTTAATTAAACTAATACCTACGTTTGTAATTATGAATAAATAACTTATAATCATATTATATTATTTTTCAGGTGTTTCAGAAACTGTTACTTTTGATACATCAACACCAAAATCGATGCTGCGAAAACCAGTTTCAAAAGAACTAGGTAGTTTTATTAAATTTACACTAATGACATTCACGTTAGTTAAGATCAATTTGTAAAAATACTACTAATATTGTTTGCTAGCCGCTCACCGCCCCGCGGTTTTACCCGCGTGGTGCCCGTTCCCACAGGAATATCAGGATAAAAGACCTATGTACTATTCCAGAGTATACTCCTACCCTTCGTAACACATCGTAACTTTCACATTTATAATATTAGTAAGATGGGTCATTAACACTTTCTTATTTTCTTTTAGGTTTCTCTGCTAAAAAAAGAACGTCAGCATTTACACCACTGGAGACAAGGAAACAAATTATCCTACACACCCAGAAAAAAAGCGAACTACTATCTCAAAAACAAAAAAGGGAAATAATATTATCTAATTATGCCCAGGAAGAGCATGAACAAAATATGCAGTTTAAGAAAGAAGCTCACGAGCAATTTCTAAAACACAGAGACGAGTTGCACAATTTAGAAATGCAACAAAAAAAAGAACTGCATGACTTGTTATTAGAAAAATGTAAATATGAGACGGAAAAAGCAAAACAAGAATTAAATAATATTTGTAAATAAACTTTCATTTTCTTTTGTTTTTATATGTATTGTAAAAATAAAATAGTAAAATAATGATAAAAACAAACTGTAAGAAATTTTATTAAATGAGTAGCTAGTCTGTATCTAATAATGCAGCGAAATATGTCCTTATTAATTGATTTCTATATTCTTGCTCATTAGCGGTGATCGGATAAGTAATATAATTTTCTATTACGTCCTCCGGTGCCACATTTTCACTTGCATGGGGTAAATGATCACTTTTATCAATACAAATATTGTGCAGTATTGCTGTGCTTACAATTATAGGTTGAACATTTTCCAACTTAACCCGTAATTGAGAGCCTATGCAGGGAAATCTTCTCTTCCACACGCCAAATGTCCTTTCCACTACATTTCGAGTTCTTATATGGCTCTCATTATATAGTCTTTCAGCTGGTGTCTGTGGATCTGCAAGTGGAGTCAATAGATATTTCTTCTGAGCATAACCACGGTCTCCCAAAAGACAACAACTACCAAACTGTTGATGTTTGACTCTACTATTGTTAAATATAGTGCTGTCATGTACAGATCCTGGCCATCTTGCAACAATGTCCATAATTTTCAGGTCTGCATTTGCAACTACTTGGGTATTTATAGAAAATACATCCTTTCTATTTCTATATAGTTCCGCATTGTCACCACCTAAAACAAAAATAATTATATTTAATTAGGGTATCTTTATTATATAAAAATATATGTATATTTACAGATAAAGGTAACGAAAAAATATTTTAACCTTACCAGGACTTAAAATCCGTATATGTGTGCAGTCAATCGCTCCGATAACACTTGGAAACTTTGCAATTGCATAAAATTTTGCTACCACTTCTTTTATCTCCTCAGATGTACGTGGCATAGCAATAAATTTTTTTAATTTTATACAAATTGTTCTGGAGACAGCATGAATTATTTTACACGCTGTGGATTTTGACATCCCAGACAGATCTCCCGAGCATTGCTGCAGTATTCCAGTGGCATAAAACCGTAATGTGAGTAGCACTTGTTCAAGTGGTGTTACGGCATGATTCCTTAAATAAAATTAAGATAATGAATAGGAAACAAATAAGAAATACTCAAGTATTTTAAAAAATATCACTCTTTCAATGGTAAATATTTGTTGTATAAAAATTGGCTATAGAATATAGGAGTTACTACACAAATAAGTAGGTACCTTGTAGTTGGAGTTTTCAGATAATCCCCAATTTCACAAACTATCCACATCACAGTTTCCTTTGAAAGACGATAACGTTGGCAAAAGTCTACATCATCCCAGGTTTCCAATGGCGAGTTACGGACTCTGAACGTTTTTGGTCTTCTCATTAATATAAAATGCGTAATGACATTGTCGTCATCTGATGAATCTTCTGAGTCTGACGCATCAAAATAACGGACAATATTCAAATTCATTATAGATACTTAAATGTAATTCTTCGAAATGAGATCAAAAAATTATACAACAAAGCAAGAATCAGCTGTCCAATCTAGTTTAACTATCCGCCATCTTGCTCAACCTGCCACCGAGCTGTGGTTAAATTATTTGACTAATAGTTAATAATTTGACAATTAGTTAAGCTAACTAATGATCAAAAAACACATTTTGTCAATATTTAACCATTAGTCAAGATTTTTAACAATTGGTTGGGTTAACTACGGATCAAAAAACCGGCCCTTAGATGAGTTAAAAATGGTCTAAAACTGCTAGGAAAGAGGCATATTCCATAAAAATACAAAAAAAACTAACCTTCCTTAGCGCTCTGATTCACATCGAAAGCGCTATCTGCCTCACTGGTCTTCGCCCATTGAGACCCAGCCTGGGTTTGCACCACCCTGTCTTGGTCTACATCCAGACTACTCGTATGCTCTTCATCATAAGCATCAGACTTCTGATGCCTTCGTCCATTAGCTTGGAATGAGCTGTCGTAGCGTGCATTTTCGGCTTCATGGTCTGAAATTAAAAGCAAAGTTTTGACTGACTATTGTCTTTTTTGTGAGGGGAAAATCACCAAATGACTTCCCCGCCCTAGTGTCAGACTCTTACTGACTAAAAACCCTTACTTCCTTCTCTCTAGGCCGAAGCGCGGCTGAACATCAGCCCTGTGGGGCCCCATCTGTAGTGGTCTATTGACTCTTTGAGGCGCGCGCGGAACGCTACGCGCCGTTCGCTCGGGTCTGGTTCTGGTCGGGCGGCGAGCTACCCTTACTCGCCGTCCGCAAACCCTTGCGTGTATTGCCCATAAGAAATTTTCTTTTTCTATTTCTTTGAACAAATATTAGTGTTACACTGTTCTCACTTATTCGAACCAACTTAATGGTGAACTAAAGAATCTGTATGTGACACTGATTGAAAAAGAGTGACCATGGAGTTTCTTGCTCGTTCTTCTCCATATAAGTACATAGGTTCATATAGGTTTCTATACTTTGGAACGAGCAAATAGCTTCACTAAGAGGACTGACCGACAGACTGACACATTTTATCTTTTAGACATTGTTAGTGAAATAAATGATTTTGAATTTACAATTAGCTTAAATGGCCTGACTCCACGACTTTAAAAAAATATATAGGTAGAGTAACCAGAACCCTTCTCAGAATGGAGGCAAAGTACTTATAATGTCTCTAGTTTTTTTTTCTATGTCAGTTCTCAAATCACCAATCCTTAAGTACTATTTCGCTAAAAAGGAATGATTAAATACTTTAATAAAATACTTACTAGGTAAACCATCGATGGCTACAAAAGCCTGTAAAATTAATAAAAGTAAAAATTAATATTTTATACAAAATTGAAATCAAAAATACTTTTTCCGAATATGCTTTTTTTTAAGAAAACATTACCCCACACTAGGACTTTTCTCCTGTGTCGTGGGTGCGTTTACAAACATAAAATTTCACATGCACATCACAGCCAGACCCGGAACAACAATCTGAAGACCTCACAAAGAGTTGTTCCGTGCGGGAATCGAACCCGCGACACGTTGCGCGGCAGCCAGTTTCCCAGCCACCGCGCCAACCGTGCAGTCATTGTATAGCTAACTTTTCCCCGCGACTTTGTTCGCGTGGAATAGTGACTTCCTGCAGATTTTTGGTTTATAAACTACCCTATGTCCTTTCTCAAATTCCAAACTATGTCTGTACCAAATTTCACACAAAGAGGTTCAGTAGTTTAGGCGCGAAGAAAAGACAGCTACAGAGTAACTCACGCATTTCTAATTTATGTTTGGAAGTTTGGACGGTGTTTGATATGATGCGCATCACTGTTATCTATAAGTACAACGTGATGAAGAAAGACTATCATAAGATTCCCTACCTATTATTACCTACTTAGGTACTATTGTCTATTATAGATAGTTAACTAAAGGTAAACAATGTTGGTATGTCTTTCGACTATGATTAGAATTATTTGACATGTTCAGTTAGGCGCGGATTATCGGGTAGGAAGACAGTATTTCAATAAAATAACTGTTGCTATAATCGCTCTTCTTACAACTCTTGATATTACAATCACAACGATTACAATTTAACTAAGGATTATTAAGATTAGCTTGGATTTGAACGTAACGTCCACCAAACACGTGGCTGCGTGCGTATTCTACGAAGGTCCAACACTAATTGTCCAGTTTTACAAGAAGGCCGCCTCACCAAAGCTCGGTGTTCGCTATGGAATTAATTATGACATTTGACAACAAAGAGGTTTCATATGTGCTAATGGCCAGTGCGCCGACATATTAAAGAGCTCGTTTATTTATTTATTTGTTATTTATTTATTTATTTATTATAAGGTAGGCTCACAGCTTATGTATACAAAGTGGTTTAAAGTAATGGTTATAGGCAGTAGGTCATATACATTAGACAGTTACGAGCTAACCAACATTCTAAAAATTGTGCGTTTATGCAGTCAAAATATATAGAAATTTAAACTTCTTAGAACAAACTATAAAATACATACAAAGATTATTTTTAATTTAGTTTATTAGCTAACTTCGATTTAGATAAATAAGTATCTGTGGTTACGCGAGAAATGCAATTAGGCGCGAAAGGGTTGCGAGAACTTGAAAAATACTGGCGGTTACAAATAAGATGACAGGCGGTGACACAAAAACGAGAAAGTATGCCAAAAGGAAGGAGCACAATACATGCAGGTCTTCTACACCGTCTTATTTGACAAAGGAGCACTTTAACGAGTCAGTTTACACAAATCACACCAGTTTTTCCACATATAACAATTTTTGTAGCGGAGAACGAAGCGAACTATCACACGCGATGTCAGCCATTGGAATTTTTTTGTCGTTAGGTTGCACACACGACTCAAGAGCGCTAGTGTCGCATCTCGCTCCAACGCGTGCGTTAGAGTATGTGCGGGAAAGGTATGGGGAACAGGATTGCAACAACCAGTGATATTGCCAACATTACGAATTCTTACCGAAAATTAAACACGAAAATTACCGCGCAACCAACCTGATTGTAATTTTTTTTACGTACCTACATTTTTTAGACAACTTTTAGATACTAGTAAAAAGACAATATGTCAAAATTGTTTACATTTAGTTAATTACCTAAACCGATGCCATTACTGTGTTTTTTTTCAACCGAAGACATCGATAATTATTTCCTTTTTCGGAATCCAAACTTTAACACCCGGTTTCTGAAAGGCCGATCAATGTTAAAATCAATTTAATCTCTCGTCAAGTCATCTGATTGGTTGACTGAATTATCAACAACCAATCAGATGACTTGACAAGAGATTTAACAGGAGATGAGTTCATTTTAGCGTTGACAAGCCTTTCAGAAACCGGGTGTTAGTGTAGAAGAGCCATGCTTCTTTTTTAAAAAAAAACAAACTTTGCCCCATACTAGGATTTTCTCCAGTGCCGTGGGTGCGGTTACAAACATACAATTTCACATACACATCACACCCAGACCCTGGACAACAATTTGTGGATCACATAAAGAGTTGTTCCATGCGGAAATCAGTTGCCCAGCCACCGCGCCAACCGTGCAGTCAATTGCTGCAGCTTCGGTACGAATTGGTAGGCTACAGACGAGTATCATAATGGCGTCATTGAAAACTGGCGCAAAACCTCGCTTAGGTGCGTACTCCTCAAAATCCCTGGCAAGTACTAATGTGACTTTTCCGTGTGTGAGTTATATGTCCTTTCTAAGATTATTTAGACACCACTGACATTCGGTGAAGGAAAAACATCGTTAGCAAACCTGGACTTATAATTTCTAATTATAAGTTCCACCCAGAGCAAGCATGGTGGTTTATGCTCAAACTTTCTCCATATGAGAAACTCCTTTGCTCAGCAGTGGGCACTTATAGGCTGACGATATAATTTAAGCTTTAATTTTTTAAACTTACCACTAAACAGATGATCACCACTCCACGCCACATTTTGAAATGATTTTACAAAAAAGGTGCGCAATCAATTTTATAATAGCACTTAGAACTGTCAAAATTATTTGTTCCTTAACAATCTGTGCAAATAAAAATGGCGGGTAAATAACGTATTTTATTTGAATTCAACATGGGTTCTAAATTACTAATTGTGTATTCAATTGTTTAATTTCTTTTGTTTATAGTTTATAATTGTACGTACTTATAATAAGATTTTCGTATATTGTTAATTTATTGTGCTTACCTATTACGATCTGAGTTTGCGTGGGCAAGCGTGTATTGTGTTTTTTATATTTCGGGTTTCGTATAGCAACAATTTGTAGAAACCTTTTATGTAACAACTAGCTTTTGCCCAACTCCGTTCGCGTGGTATAGTGACTTCCTTCTTCTCCTATGTCATTTCTCGAGTTCTAAACTATGTCTGTACCAAATATCACAGAAATCGGTTCAGTAGTTTAGGCGTGAAGAAAAGATAGACAGAGAGACAGACCGAGTTACTTTCGCATTTAAAATATTAGTTTGGGTAAGTTTATTTTTGCAATTAGGCCATAAAACACCACTTTTACACGTCAAAAATATATAAAAAAAAAACTAGTTGAAGCCAACGTTTCCTATCTGACTACTCTGAGAAGAAATGCCGAAACAAACTCAGAGGTCCGTCTCTTATAAAGTCCAGATAATGTAACATAAAATAATGTGTGATATAATATAATGTGTGAGAATCGTGCAAGTTCATTCTGTAGTGGTATTTTGAGGATACAATCACACCAGTTTAAGTGGACCTGTTCTGAAGAAAGAAAGGAAGTTACCGATATGGCTTTTAAAATATGCTAGGTGCAATGGCAACGGAAGGAAGAGACGCCGATGGACCCTGAAACTCCTTGGGCAAGCCTCTAAATCGACGTGGATAATAAAAGTCTTTATCACCTAGAAAAATAATGACATTCACGCAGGCAAAAGGCAAAACAGGGGTTTATACAAGGTGGCCCAAAATAACGTTGACAAAACCGGTTTTACATTTAATGTATTAAATAACTAGCTTTTACCCGCGACTCCGTTTGCGTGGAATAGTGACTTCCAGCAGATTTTTGGTATGAAAACTATCCTATGTCCTTTCTCGAGTTCCAAACTATGTCTGTACCAAATTTAATTAATATACCAAATGAGAAAGTAAGTACCTACATAATATAACTCGGAAAAGTCACATTGGTTTTTGCCAGGTTTCCGACTGCACCCTCGCGTATCACGTAACATTTTTCAATTTTATTTTATTTAGTTTTTTGGCAATGATGTTTTTGGGCAACAGTGTATAGTTCGTCTAAACTAATATTATAAAGAGGTAAAATTTGTAAGTTTGTATGTAGGTGGCAATCTTTGGAACCACTGGTCGGATTGCCAACATTCTTTCACTGATAGATAGCTACAATGTTCCTGAGTGCTATAGGTTATAAAACACGCTACGACTAAATGGAGCTGAGCAGCGAGTGAAACCGCGCGAGAGTAGCTATAATACTTATCTTAGAAGACTCCCGAAAGTATTGAAAACCCTTTTAGTGTTTACATAAAACAGTACCCTAACAAAATATTGTTATTATTCAAAGGACAAAGTGTTAGTTTGATTTAAACATAATTACAAATTACCTAACCTTAGTTCATATTGTTACGTAAATATACATACCTACATATATATTATGTATCCGTAATATTATTAGGACAAATTGTAATCGCTCACAGTAATCTCTTACATATTTTTATAAAACAGCTGAATATTATTACTTGCCTTGATCGTCTAATTAGAAAGTGTTATTTTTTTTTGAAAGTGAAAATTGCAAGTTTTCATAATATAAAATTATAAATGAAGCGGACATTTTTCTATTTATATTTTTTCTATTAATCAAAGTGATCACATACCTATGCAATCAATGAATTTTCGCCTCGCATTCGCTGTTTCCTTGAAGAAATTAGTAGTAAGGTAAAAAATCTTAAGACGCATTTTGTACTGTATCTCTTAAATAGATTTCCCACCAAGAAGTCAGCGGCTAAAGTAGATTTCCGTAAGCACAAGGGCCGCCCTCTTCTCATGCATGAGGAGGGTTCGAAACCTGGCAAGTACCAATGTGACTTTTCCGTGTTATATGAACTTTCTATGATTATTTAGATACCATTGTCAAGCATTTTTTCAATTATAAGTTGGATATCAATCCGCCTTGAGCAAGCGTGGTGATTAATGCTCAAACCTTTTCCGTGTGAGAAGAGGCCTTTGCTCAGCTCTGGGCACTCATAGGCTGATGATGCTGCAGCGCTGCCTATAAACACACTCAAAACAAAAGAGTGCGTTGCCGGTCGTTTGAGATTAGGGGTATTTGAGGATTTAAGTAAATTGGAGATGGAGAATGTTCCGGATTTTGGTCCACTGAGAAGTCTATGTTATTTTTATTTGCGTAATCTAACTAACGGTGTTATCAGTTTATCAATCCCTTTTTTCTCTTTTTTCTTTTGATGTGGGGAAAATCATAAAGTGTCTTTTCTCGTCCTGGATGAGGCAAGAGAGAGTGTCAGACTCTTACTGCCTAAAAACCCCTCGTTCCTTCTCAAGGCCGAGGCCGCGGTACCTTACTGCGCTTGCTCGGAAATCCCGGCTGAACATCGACTGGTCTGATGGCTCTGTGAAACAAGTTTTAGATTTTTTTTCTAAAGGACTGCTAAAGATTCTTTGGAGTAGTTAGAATTCCTTTGCTGATCTTTTGAGAATCCCTAACGGATTTGGCCAGTAAGAGTCTGACACTCTCTCTCGCCTCACTTTGGGCGAGAGAATATGATTTTCCCCTTCACAAAAAAAAACCGTAAAAAATATGGTTCGCCAAATTTTCATTTCGAGTATCACCCGCTGCTCGGCTCCATTTAATGGTAGCGTGATGTTTTATAGCCTATAGCACTCTCAGGGACATTGTAGCTATCTATCAGTGAAAGAATTTTGGCAATCCGACCAGCGGTTCCAAAGATTACCCCCTACATACAAATTTACAAATTTTACCTCTTTATAATATAAAATTAATATAATATTATTGAGTGCATTCTCGTTTGCAACAAGAAAAAGAACATTGTAGATACACAGACACACTATTATAATACAACAATTAATTACTTGTATTAAATTTCCAAATAATCAAAACCAATAACAAAGAAAAGTATATAATACAATAATTTACCTATATTTTAAACTTACGTACAATTAAACCTGTGTCAATTAATAAATTTAAACATATTGACATGTTTTTTAGGTATAAAGTTTTCGCATTGTTCTCAATTCCTTTTGAATTGTGAAATGAAACCTTTTTTTTTTATGTGATAGGACGGTAAACGAGCATACGGATTACCTGATGGTGAGCAATCGGCGTCGTCGCCCATGGATACCCGCAACAAAGAAGGAGTTACGAGTGCGTTGCCGACCTTTTAGGGATTAGGGATTTGGAGATTTAGGAATTGAGGAGGGATTGGGGAAGGGGAAGGATTGGGCCTCCGGTAACCTCACTCACACGGCGAAACACAACGCTGTGGTTGTTTCACGCCGGTTTTCTGTGAGGCCGTGGTATCACTCCGGTCGAGCCGACCCATTCGTGCCGAAGCATGGCTGTCCCATTATTTCGTGTACGTTACAGGACCCAGCAAATTATATTCGCGGATAGAATGGTGTTTATTTGTTAATTGTAGCGTGATGTTTTATAGCCTATAGCCTATATAGCACTCCGGAACACTGTAGCTATCTATCAGTGAAAGAATTTTGGCAATCCGACCAGTGGTTCCAAAGATTACCCCCTACATACAAACTTAGCAATTTTACCTATTTATAATATTAGTATAGATTTAACTTTGAATAACTTGTATGTCATGTAAGTAGGTTCGTTTTTTTTATGAGATAGGTCGCCGGCCTTTGTCGCTGCAATACCAAAGGATACTTTAAAACTACGCAACAGATTTTGATGCGGTTTTTTTCAATAGATATAGTGATTGACGAGGATGGATAGTAGAGAAATTTTGTATCTGCATTGCACCCGTGTGAAGCCGGAGCGGTAGCTAGTTATTTTTGCAAGTGCAATTAATATCTAACGTTTACCTTTCAGCTGTTCGAATGCCGCCCGCCATTTTGCGCGCGCTTTCTTGACGTCAAACGTCATGTCACGGAAGTTTCGTCTATTTCTTTTTTCTTTTTTTATGAATGTAGGTAAATGACATGACGAGGTGGTATCATGACAGTAATTTCACATCGACAAAACCGACAATAAAAGTATCAGAGTTTCAGCTAGAGAATTCAGAGAGAATTCAGAGTTTTAGCAAGACCAAGGAAAATCAATTAGTTGTTTTAAAAGACTACCTAACGTGACCTAACTGTGGAGTTTTCTCTGGCCTGAGGTGCGGTTAGAGATAATGTCAGACTCTTACTGACTAAACCCCTGCCCCGTTCCTTCTTTTCACTTCAAAATGAGGCCGCTGTACGTAATTGCGCTTGCCCTGCAACCCGGGCTGCAAGAAGGACTAAATTTGTAAGAAAACTCAAACTATACCCTTGGGAAATCTATGGTTGTTATAATCTACATTTACATAAAAAATCACTTCTTTCCGTCTACAAGTGTGGAAAAGCCATGCTTCGGCCAAATGAAGTGCAACCACGGCCTCACAAAAAACCGGAATGAAACAACCAAAGCGCGGTGTTTGCACAAGAGTGAGGTTACTGGAGGCCCAATCCTTGCCCCTCCCTGTCAATCCCAAAATCTCCAAAAGACTCGTAACTCTTCCGCTATGACGGTTGTCTATAGGCGGCCCTAATTGCTTACCATCAGACAATCCGTTTGCTCGTTTGCCGAAAAAAATAAAACTTAAGTATAGGTCGGTATCAAATTTTAAATGTAGGTAGGTAGGTACTTAAGTATTATTGAATAAAAAATATTGACTCGCTTCTGTCTAGACCACGGAATCAATTCCGTATTATTTAAATAACGAAATGTGTTCGGAAACAATAGTTCTTTGTGTAATTGTGACGTCGTATTCCAGTTAAATGGAAATCAATTAATTTGCCCACTTAAGTAAGTATATCAACTTATTTATTCATATTATAACAATAAACGTCATTCACTTAATATTACGTAGGTAGAAATAACTACTACGCTGAATTTTTTTTGGGATTAAACCTAGTGGTTACATACTCTTTGGCTGGGATAATCGTTACGGCCAATGATATTATAAGTAAAATGGCATAGATACTAGATAGGTTACATAAACAACATTCGATTTTCAAAAACGGAACACTTATGCACACATGAATAAATCGTATGTACACGTTAAAGTGAGATGGCATGATTCAATAATCGCGAGTGAAAAAGAGACAAATATGAAAAAGTGTGGCTAATTAGCTACATTTTAATGTATCAGTTGCTGAGCGCTTGTAACCTATCTACACCTTTTTACTTGTAATATCATTGGTTTCGGCTTACCTATGTTTAGCCGACGACGTTGCGGAGCAAGCGCAATACCTAATGCATAATTTCTTCATGCTAAAGCAAGGAGCAGGAACGGGGGTGTTTTTAGTCAGTCTGACACACTCTCGCCTTACCCTGTGCGGAAGAAGTCATTTGATGTTTGTCCCCTGACAAATCATAAAAATATTTTGCTTGAAACAAAAGTTGTAGACAATTTTATCCTCTATAGTATTGATCATAAACAAATATCGCACAAACCCCATAAGAAACGCGATATTTGCAGAAAAAGTAAAAAGAAGGGATTTTAGTGACCTTTGCCCTTTTTTACACCTTTGACACGTTACAGTATTTGGGACTTGTGGCAAGTTTTAGGATGTTCAAACTTCAAAATAAAACTTTATAGCTACAAATGTCAAAATTAAATGTACAGCTTGGTATCTCGCATTCCGAGATTCTTACCTTATTTTAACACATTTTTTTTTTTATATTATAAGTCGGCAAACGAGCATACGAATTACCTGATGGTAAGCAATGACGCCGTCCATGGACACCCGCTACAACTGAGGAGTTACGAGTGCGTTGCCGACCTTTTAGGGATTAGGATTTTGGAGACTTGGGGATTGGGGGAGGGGAAGGATTGGGCCTCCGGTAACCTGACTCACACGGCGAAACACAACGCTGTAATTGTTTTCCGGTTTTCTGTGAGACCGTGGTATCACTCCGGTCGAGCCGACCCATTCCTGCTGAAGCATGGCTTTCCCACGCCGATTCACGTAAATTTTATTCCAGCGCCGTGGACTCGCCCGGCCAGTTCAACGTAAGGCCGATATCCCGCTAGGCGTTTTACTAGCGTTGACGTCAACGTTGTGTTCGCGCAGCATCGACCCCGCGTCGCGTGGCAAGCATTAACGTCCGTGGGATAGCGGCCTAAACTGTAAGAGAAATGTAGGCGGCATCCGAGATATCATTGTGAAAATCGTAGTGGTAATGAAAGTGGTAACTATGATGACTGGACTAGGAGTGGTATTCTTTGCCAAAAGGGTATACCTGGGTGTCTTCAAGACCCGAGTGACTAGGTTTCTTATGGAGAGGCTCTACCGTAGGTCGTATCATCGGTTACCTCCAGGCGAGTAGCAATTAAATGCCCGCCCATTGCTAATAAAAAAACACTATTAAACTAACTAATCCTTGGGCCACACAAACGTGAAATGCCAGTCACTAACGCGATAATGGACGTTCATTGTAGGTAGGTGTAATTTGATCACTAAACAAATGACTTAAGGTATATTTTTTATTGTTTAATATCATATCAGATATAACTTTGTACATTCAGGTCTTGAACACTGCATGTATGTGTCATCATGGACCACTGCTTCACAGCCACCACATTTCACACTCATTGATACTAGAGGTAGATATTAAAATTTGTAATAGTGACAGACACGACCGACAACACGTCCGGACGCTCGCGCGTGCGCAGTTACAGTTTATCATCTGTCCTGTTTGGCCCTAACAAGGGAGAAGTATGAGGCGTTGACGGAAGATTACGTAAGCTGTTGGATGTGCCCAGAATGCGTGAGCATGATTCCGAAAAGGAATAACTCAGAAACCCCTGTTCGAAGCACACAGAACACTATAATGGATTCTACTTCATTTACGCCAAGCAGCTACGTAAACACAGCGCGTGGGAGTCGTCATTGTCAAAAGACGACTGATACTGAGGATAAGTTGTTCGAGGTGCTACATGAGTTTCGCTTAGAAATGAAATCTCGGCTGGATAATCAAATCAAAGAGTATGGAATGCTAAAAAAGCGGTTTGTAGCAACAGAAACTGAGTTACGAGAGGTACGAAGTCTAATGCAGGTACTTATAGAAAAAGCCAACAAAGTTGATGAATTGGAGGCTAGGATTGAAGTTCTAAAACAGAAAAATGAGCAACTGGAGAGCAGTCTAGTCCTTAAAAACCCGACACAAGGCAAAAAAGATCAAACTGAGGGATCTAAGGTATCGTTTGTGAATGCAGTCAAACAAAATCTGAAGACGGTAGTCACAAATAATGTCGCGAGAAAAGAATGTGTGGCCACAAAACCGACTGAACTGCAAATACAATCAACAACGAGTCACGAGAATAATTTAAACATTAATCATATTAATACGGATGTGGAGGAAAAAGAAACAGAAGAAGGGAAATGGATTACGATGAATAGGAGGAGAAACAGATATCCTAATAGTGAGGTTAAAAGAGGCGGAAGCACAGGCACTAACGAAATTCAAGGGACTGAGAGGAAGAAATATTTACATGTTTGGCGCCTTCAGAAAGACACTATTGAAGAAAACTTGGAAAAACACGTAAAATACATATGTGGAAACGAGGTACCAGTTACTATAGAGAAAATAAAACACAAAACTGAAAGAGATTACGCGTCATTTATTATTGGGGTACCCCAAAGTAAATATGATACAATAAGCAAACCGGAAAATTGGCCAATTAATATTGAGTTTTGTGAATGGGTGTGGTTTCGGAGACCCCTCAACAAGCCGAAAAATCAACAACAAAACAATTGAGATTTATTATCAGAATGTCAGAGGATTGCGAACAAAATTAGAAGACTTTTATGCAGGTGTTACAGCCTCTGGTGCACATCTTTTCGCAATTACGGAGACTGGCTGCAATGAATCTATACACGATGCTGAAATTATACCCCCAAGTTATATCATCTTAAGATGCGACCGAGCGGATGGCAGAAAACAAGGCGGCGCGTGTCTCGTGGCCACACCGCGTTTCGAACTGCGGCGAGTATCGTTGCCGGGTGACATAAACATAGATAAACAGGTATTTGAACTAGTTTGTGCAAACGTTTATCTACACAATAGACTTCTCTTTTTAATGTGCGTTGTTTACATCCCACCTAATAGTCATGAAAATGATTACATGTTATTATTTAGGATAATAGAACAACTTTGTAACAAATATAAGGAAATAATTGTATTAGGCGATTTTAATTTGTATTCATGTCCGTCCAGTATTAGTACTTATTATGAATATTTTGTAACATATTGTGAATTCACTCAGAGTAACGATATTGTAAACTGCAATGGTCGCGTATTAGATTTAGTGTTGAGTTCATTGTCGGGCGAGGGGTGTGTGTGTGTGTGCGCGGCGGGGGCGCCGCTCGTGCCGGTGGACGCGCATCACCCACCGCTTGAAGTGTCTGTGCGACTGTGCGCGCGGGGTAGGCAGCGCTTGTGGGTCGGCGACTGCGCTCAAACGTATGAGTCCTGTGCGACCACACAAACACATACGGGTTGGAATTTTAATAAGGCGGATTTCTATTTATTGTATTCATCAATATACATTGTAGATTGGAATGTTTTATATAATTTAAAATTAGAGGACAGTTTAGACTATTTCTATAACACAATTAATTCAATTATGGATGACTGCGTTCCCAGAAAGAAGCGAAGTCGTGTAAGGTTTAGATATAATTATCCAGAGTGGTACACTGTTGAAATAATTCGCGACATAAAAGTTAAAGCTACCCTCCATAAACAATACAAGAGGAGTGGCTTACCAAATGATTACGAGGCGTTTGCTCTGTATAGGACGAAAGTAAAGAACGCGATATTAATGGCACATGAAAAGTATAAATGCCGTATCCAGGACGAATTACACAAAGACCCGAAGGCCTTTTGGAATTACGTCAAATCTAAAAGAGGCAGGAAAAGCGCACGTAGAATTTTGAAAAATGGGGAGGCATTGCCTGAGTCACACTGTGCACAAGAGTTTGCGAAGTATTTCCATTCGGTCTATAGCAAGGATCGGGCCGCGCTTAATGTACATGCAGCGTTAGCGGATGCGGGCAACGAGAACGGTGCAGCGCGGGTTCATTTAGACCAACTACAATTACGTGACGTACAATCCGCACTTCGTCAACTGAAACCAAAGAGGTCCGCGGGACCGGACGGCATCCCACCTTACATATTTCGGGATTGTCAATCGGTGTTAGCCAGGCCGCTGCTACATATCTATAATCAGTGTCTGGAAGCAGCCATCTTTCCTGAAAGGTGGAAAATTACAAGGGTCGTTCCAGTGCCGAAAGGTGGTCCGGGAGAGAGTGTTGACGGTTATAGGCCGATAGCAATATTATCGAGTCCTGCTAAAATATTTGAAGCAGCGATCCACAGGAGCATATTTACTCAGGTAAACGTGCAACTTTCAGATGCTCAGCACGGCTTTCGACCGGCAAGAAGCACCACCAGCAATCTGCTGACCTACATGGCTAATATTGTACCAATTGTAGATAGTGGGGGCCAGGCTGACGCTGCCTATTTCGACTTTAAAAAAGCATTCGACCTGGTCGATAATGACGTCTTGCTTAAAAAGTTAGCAGCGTTTGGCTTTACTCCACATCTACTTAATTTTTTTGCCAGTTATATGAGAGATAGGCAGCAGTATGTAGAATATGCGGGATATACATCGAATCCATATTTTACCAGATCTGGAGTGAGTCAGGGCAGTATTCTAGGGCCTTTAGCGTTTATATTAATGATAAACGATCTACCTAAGGTTGTAAGAGATGCCTGTTGCCTATTATTTGCCGATGACCTCAAATTGTCACTCGATATAAAAACTATCGATGACTGTGAGCGACTGCAAAGAGATATAGATAATGTGGTAACCTGGAGTAAACAGAACCAACTGCAATTTAACACTTCAAAATGTGTAACGATATCTTTTTCGCGAGCGCGTAAACCAATCACCTATAATTACCATGTAGATAAGGTGCCAATCGTAAGGGCTACAGAGGTCAAGGATTTAGGTGTTCGTCTAAATGCGGAGCTAGCGTATCGTGATCATATCATAAAGTGTTGTAAGAAGGCGTATAGAAATTTAGGTTGTTTAATTCGGACAGTACGAGGCTTTACAAATATTAAAGCAATCGTCGCCTTGTACAATGCTTTAGTCAGGAGTCAATTAGAATGTAATGCAGTCATTTGGGCTCCACATGAAACTAAATATAGTCTCATGTTGGAGAGGGTTCAGAATAAATTTATACGTTATTTATATATGCAACAGTACGGGGTATATCCATTCTATCCATTGATGTATCCAACGTTATTTATCTTAGGTATGGTGGGATACAACGAGCTAAGGGTCAGGAGGGATCTCGCACTTACCTCGTATGTACTTAAGATAATAAGAGGGAAGATACACAATGGTAGTATACTGGCACTGGTTGGGTTGTGTGTTCCGGACGGGTACGTGGGGCGCAGGCGGCGGCCGCGGCTGCTGGCTGTGCCGCGCGCGCGCACTAACCTACTAGCCGAGGCGCCACTGACGCGCGCGCTCCGCACTCTCAACCATATCGCCAATGAAACCGACATATTCGTCTGTACTCTGAGTGAATTCACAAGGATAGCTTTGTTTGTTATATGTTATAAAACTGTAGTCAAGTAAGGATATGTAGATATTATTGTTTAGGCATATAAGCTAGGCTATTGCATTGGGTACAAAACCTGTAAAAATAGTCTAAGTTTTGGAAAATAAATAAATAAATAAATAAAAAAAATAAATTATTATCGAGAGAATTATTGGCATATCCCGTCAGTATGGCCCCAGCACAAAAACCATCCCATTCCTTATCCTGGTCCAAGCCAGGGCCGCGGTACTTACATTATTGTGGACCCGCAATACATTTAAAACTAATACCCAAACAGCTTACTTCCTATTAAAATAAAATTGTATTTTGTATGCATCAAAAACCGTAACTTTCCTTCGTATGAATTTAAGGCAAAAATGGCGCTCATAAAATATGCAAATAACGTCACTATTTCTGATCTGTCGGTTTAGTTAATTAAAACTATTAATGTAAACAATCTTGGCATGTCTTATTTATTAAAAAGTTATCTAAAATTGAATGCAATAATGTTTACAATCTGGTACTTATCTAAATCGATGTTAGCTAATAAACTAAATTTAAATAATCGTTGTATGTATTTTATACGACCTCTTTAATATAAAAAGATAATATAAAAAGATTGTTTACCTTTAGTTATCCACCTAAACCGATATATTTCGGCCCAAAATAATCAACAATTTAATTTCAAATATCTGAAAACATCATATCACAAAACGCAAAAAGTAACAAACGTCAAATTCACAATTTGACAGTGACAGCAGCTTATAGTCATAACACCCAACATCTGTTAGTCGGAAAGAAAACACAGATTTCTTGTGAAAATTAAACAAAAATGACTGAGACTATCGCTGAAAAATCGAACTGTGTATTCTGTAATATCGTAAACAAATTAGAGAACACGCAAATATTGTATGAAGACGACGATATTTGTGTATTTCCGGACATAAAACCTGCAAGCAAGTTACACCTATTAATTATACCTAAAAGGCATATTGAAGATGTGAAAAGCTTAACACCGGCTGATAAGGAGTTAGGTAAGTCGGTTTATCTTAGAAATTAATTAGGTTTTAATTAACTTAGTTAGTAAAGACGGCTGATATCAAATCGTCGATAGTGAATGGGGTGGCCACATGATGAACTAAAAACTCCCCGTCAACACAATAAGGTTAGACTTTCCTTTATGGACCGTCGATTTTGGGGTCAAAATGGGGGGAGGGGGGAAGGGGAGGGTGAGGACTACCCCCCAGGCCCATCCCCACCCCGCGGAGCCCTATGGTTACGGAGATATCCATGGTCAAAGTTTGTTAAAATTTTGAGGTTAGGAAAGATTTTTCGGATAGTTTGTATGTATGTATGTATAACTTTAGAATCGTACCGCAGTGGGGAGGATGCCCCCTTCCCCCAGTACCACTCCCATGACAAGGCAACTCACAGTTGCCGAGAAATACGATTTTTTATAACCTTACCTCAAAACACTAAAAGTCACTTAATAGGCAAAGTCTACGCGGGCTCCTACTTCTGGGTGGTTTGCAACATGCAGCAGGCATGGCTTCTGTCACGGCTCCGGCGCTGCGGGGCTCCGGCGGTCCCACGCGAGCTACGCGGGCCGCCCCGCGCCTCCGCGCCTTCGCGAATTTAAAAAACACTCTCGGGGTAGGGCAGAAAAGAGACCACGCAAAGTCGGTTTCGCAGCAATTCATTTCTGTCACTAACTTTTGTAGCACATTAAAAACATTATGCCAAAAGACAATGTATTAATTATTTCAATATAACCTATATTCAATAGGAATACTCCAAAAAAAAAAAAAAAGAAGTCAACAACACGCGAAACGTCAAATTTGGCGTGAATTTTTCAATAGACTTTACAATTTTTAAATAATTATATCTCGTAAACCGTGAGTTTCCGCAACATAAAAATTTGTAAAAAGCCTTCTGTTAATGTGTACTATCTACAAAAAAAAAATGAACGCTCAACTCGACGGTCCATAAAGGAAAGTCTAGCCATTGACTGATTGCTGTGTGCATAAAACTCCATTATATTCATACTAAATTTCAGTATTAGAAACGAGTCTAAATATTTAAGTCTGATTTGTTACTACTAAATAGAACGAAAAAAAAATTATGATTTCCTTCACGATGTTATACACGTTACACTTATATTTAACAAGCATTCTGGGAAATAAGAATCCAAAAAAGCTAGCAACACCGGCTAGGGATGGTTCAACTGCAAAAATATTTTTGAAAATTATAAAATAAAAAAAACGTTGTTTATGTGTGTGACTATTTTGTCAATTAATAATCGACTAAATAATTTCTTTTTTTCGTTATTTCAGTGAACAAATTATTGAATGTGGCCCAAGAACAATTGACTAAAAATAATCTATCGTTGAATGACGCCCGATTAGGATATCATTGGCCGCCCTTCCGCAGCGTGAAACATCTTCACTTACACGCTATAGCGCCCGCCTCTGAAATGGGTTTTATTTCGCGCCTTATATTCAGAAAGGACTCATACTGGTTTGTTTCTGTAAGTATGATTATTTATCAATTCAAATATATTTGTTAATACGTGAATACCAAAAGAAATTATTTTATTATTTTTCTTGTGATATCAATTACTCTTATTTGCTCTGAGTATTTTTCCAATTCCATTGATAAAATCGACTAAATAAATTACGTTCTCTAATTTTTTTCTTACCAGAACTATGTACCAAATCTATAAATTAAAATAACTAAAATATATAAACTAAAATATATTTGTCTTCTTTCAGCCCGACTATGTCTCTTCACTGCTTTGATGGTGCCCATCCAAACTATAGAACAATTGATTCCAGCTACTGAATTTCCTCTTGAATTAATTATTTAGTATTAATTTGAAAACAATACGCATACAAAGCCTAATATTTGCGATTTGTCATTAATTATGGCATGATCTTTGTTATGGCGGGAAACGCAAGAAGTTGGAAAATGCACTCACGGGCTAGAAGTTAAGGTGCAATATCGATATGTTACCGTTTATATACAAATCTATATTTCATTCCATTTAGTCCATTTCTATGAAATAATTACCTTGTTATGAAAATTTTAGTACTAAGTTTTAGCCATGTCTTCAAGAATTATTTCGTTTATAATGTCTTGTATATATTATTTCATAATATCTTATATTTTAGCGGGAATAAATATTTAATAAAAAGATGTGCTGTTTTGCGTTGAATATGACTTTCTTATTTATTAACCTTCTGTATAACTCACTGAGAAAACGTCCGCTCAAACGCAACGATTTACAGGAACTTGTGTAGGTGCTTATAAAACCATTTATTTTGCTACACAATATGAATTTAAAATAGACAAAATAAACATTTACAAAAAGAAAACAAGTAGCAAGAGCCTCCATCTCAGTACAGGCTGTAGGTATATACCTACCGGCAACAATAGTCGATTAAAGGCGACAAAACTCGACTAAAATTTTTAGCAGCGATAGCCCATCACTCCGGTGCAATAAAACTCAGCTGTCAAAATAAACACAATAAATTATTTTTGTGTTTGTGTTACATATTTCTTAAAAAGGTAAGTTATAAAATAAGTATTTTGTACACATTATTTGACTAAAAAAACCCTTTAGAACAGATTCGTGCTTTATAGCTGTAATATTTAAAATCTTCATGTAGTTTTGTTATCCTAACCTATGACGAAAACAACAATGTTTTAAAAGTCCAATAATTGGTGTAATCGTATGAATAAAACATTTTTATTGCGTAAAATGGGACGCCCAAGTGCTCTGTTGCTGTTTTCCGACTTTCTCCGTAAATGTATCACATTTTTTCTATGAATTAAATCTCATCCCAACGAAAACATATTACCTAAAGGTACGAAAAAATAGAATAATTCAATTTGAAAGAAAGAAAGATTTTCTTCTAATTTCTTCAAATAGTTTGAGAATTGGTTTAAGATTATATATTATCTACTGTAAATCCTGGAACACAAGAGTTAAACTTACAGCCGTTTGGAGTCGCAAAGATCGATTTTATGTTTTTTTTCTTTTTTTTTAATATTGTATCTCCCTTTGTACCAGGAGACTAAATTTACAGCCACTAACACCCATCTAAGTATAACTAGGTCCTCATTCATGATGAAATAGGTGCTGTGTCTAAGATAAGTTTTATTTTAGGATGTAATTTGTATGGCCTATGTGCCACCTAGTTTATCTGGAATTTATATCAAGTTCTTAAAAAAGGGCCCTAAAAATTCTAACATATTTCTTTTATATAAAAAACCTCATTAAAACTGCTCACTATGATTTTCTCCTGTGTTCTGGGATTATACAAAGTGTTGTTCCATGCGGGAATCTATCCCAGAATCGAAATGTTGACACATTGAATGGCAGCTGGTTGCCCAGCCACCACATCAAACATGCAATCATTTAAAACAGATTACAGTGGGAAGGGGTCGACTTTGGTGCTCACGACTTCTTCCATAGAACCAATATCCAAATCTCAAAAATAAATTCAAGTAATTTCCCCATACCTAAAAATCGCAATAGCTAATTGATCACTTTGCATGGAGAAGCGAACTTTTTTTTTTTTAGATTTCTCTATTGCTCCAGAATAAGGATAGGGTCCTTAAATATGTCCCTGTATAATTGGATCAATTAAAAAATTCTCAAATCAATTAAAATCAATTAGATCAAGCTATGTGTTGGAAAGCCATGCTTCGGCACGAATAGGTCGGCTCGATCGGAGCGATACCACCACGGCCTCACAGAAAACTGGCGTGAAACAACCATAGTTTTGTGTTTCACCGTGTGAGTTACCAGACGCCCAATCCTTCGCCTTCCCCAGTCCCTAAACCTCCGAATCCCTAATCCCTAAAAGGTCGGCAACGCACTCGCAACTCCTCTGTTGCGGGTGTCCATGGGCGGCGCTGATTGCTTACCATCAGGTAATTCGTCTGCCCGTTTGCCGACCTATTAAGTATTGTTTAGCCTACAATTTCTTTTTCCAGAACAATGGATGACTCAGAACTCGACCCGTCAGAGCTAGGCACACAGGAGTACTGGCAGAGATCTTACATAAGGGAGATAGAGAACTTTGAGGAAAGTGGAGATAGCGGAGAAGTTTGGTTTGGTGAGGACAGTGCTGATAGGGTGATTGACTGGATCTGCAACTGCGGGATTGAGAAAGATACTGCTGTTATTGATTTAGGTAATATATGTCTATTTAGGACACAAAATGAAACAACACAAAACATTTTTTTAAGTATACAATAATTAGCTTTTGCCCGCGACTTTGTTCGCGTGGAATAGTGACATCCTGCAGATTTTTGGCTTAAAAACTTATCCTATGTCCTTTCTCGAGTTCCAAATTATGTGTGTACCAAATTTCTATATTATGTGTATCTCATAATATATCGACAGATGGCGTTGGGATCGAATTATATTGCGCTACGGTTAGTTAAATGGCAAAGTATATTTCAATTGAACTTAGTTTTAAGAGAATTGAGTTGTCTTCGTTTCTTCGAATTCGCCAGAGTTTCCACGGCGCCCAGGCATCCGGGTATCTCGTTTTAACTTTTCATGGGATAATAAATATTATAGTAATAAGCAAAAAGTTAAAAATCATATGACACTGAAACTGCGTTCTGTTTCGTCGCTCTTTTGATATCAGTTGACCCTTAGCTTCAGGCCACAGTAGGGATTATTCCGATCGAAGTAAAGAACAACCGTAGCGTTTTAAAAAACAAGTGGTCCTATGAAATACTAACTTCCGCCTGCGGCTTCGCCCGCGTAGTATGTTGATAAAATCCTCTCGTCTCGTCTCCCCCCCTGTTTTGTCATAGATGGTCACATTCTCCCCCCCCACGAGTCTGATGTCACGTGTTTTGCGATTTCACATCGAATAATCATTAAATAGAAGCAAAGAAATCGCGCGAGGTACTTTACGGTGCGTTTGGAAGTATTCGTCAAAGTGCTCGTCGGCGATCGGCGCGTGACACTAGAGCGGGTATGAACTCGTCAACAAAACAATTCTTAAACAGTGTTTCATCATCATCATCATCAGCCTGTTGTCGTCCACTGCTAGACAATGGCCTCCCCAATTGCACGCCACTGAGCTTGAGCTCTTCTCATCCAACCAATGCCACCCACCTGTGATTAAATTAATATTACAGTGTTTGATTATAATTAATACCTCAAGATATATTGCATTTTGAAATGTGACAATGTCACAAAATTTAGGACCCCTCCCACACCATGTCACACTTTGTCGACATCTCCCCCCGCCCCTTACCTCTTTTACGTGTGACATAATTTAGATGACCCCTAATTTTCTTTAATGCCTTCGGGCATTAAGTCCGCCTTTGTATGTATTTTTTTTATATGTACATAAAGTGTTAAATAAATAAATAAATACAAAAATTACGTTATTTTCCATTTTTCAAACCTTTCTCAAATTCGATTCCAGGATGTGGCAACGGCTACACGCTGACAGAGCTAGCGAGGGAAGGTTTTACAAATCTGACAGGAGTTGACTACTGTCAGGAAGCTATCATCCTTGCGGAGAAAGTCTCACAAGCGGAGTTTCCGCATATTAAGTACAAGGTATGTATGTTTAAATACAAGTTGTTGGTGCAAAAGCACATCCTGGATAGCCAAAAATTCTTAGATAGCAACTACCTATAAATCACAGATAATCTTTACGAAAAAGTACATACATAAAAAATTAAAATCGTACAATACGGTAGTTTCCATCTAAACAAATTCAATACTTTTATCCAAATGTCAAAAACGATACTTTTCTATGAAATTTGTATTAAAACTCCCTCAGAAATCAGAACATTTTTATAGTTCACAAAGACCCTTGGTTTTTACCCGACTACGGCAAAGCAAAAGAAGGGTTATGATTTTGACAGGCTATGTATGACATATGTTCATCTGTTCCCTCCTAACTTCTAAACTACTTATCAGAGTTCGACATATGACAAATCGCGCTGAAAAAGTATAAAACAAGATTTTCAGAATACTGAAAGGCGTTACCTGCACTTTGATAACGTGTGACTACGCCTATCAGTATTCTTAATACCTTGTTTTATACTTTTTCAGCGTCGGTTTTTGTCGTAGTTGCGTTTTAGTTTTTATACTTTTTATGCTTTCATTATATTTATTTAGTTTGTTATTCGTTGTAACTTTTAAAATACATACATCAGCATAACGCAGGCTATCCCAGTTTGTGTCTACTATGGTCGGGAGCGAGTCAGGGTGGAGTGCTATCGCTATCTTTTGCGAGGCCGTGATGCTCGCAAAGGAGGCGGCGGAAAGGGAGAGAGAGGCTGCCTCCTCTCTTCCCTCCCGCAGCAGACGCACTAGACGTCGTAGAGTGGCCGACCTGCGGCCACCGTAGGACGCGGCCTGCGGACGAGACTCGGGGCGTTTAGTCGTCCGACCAGCAGCAGGCCTCGAGGCGCCGGTGTCGTGTTCCGCGCGCGCCTCATAGTGGAGTTCTGCGGTCGGGGTGACGGCCGCAGTGGGTGACGGGGCCCGCCTTACCATCTGGCGGTCCAATACCCGTCGGGGGGTTGCGACGAATGCTTCGGCGATACCCGCCCCTCCGACACATGGGTTATTGGAGGAACACCGGGTTGGTTTTTAGTCAGTAAGAGTCTGACAGTACCCTTCGCCCTTACCCGAAGGCGGTAGGTCTCCATGAGGCTTTTCCAACCCGACACAAAAAAAAAACAAATCCCAGTTTGGGTTCCTGTCTTCCAACTAAATATTAAATAATGTCTTATGGTGAAAAAATTTAAATTATTATTTATTATTCAATTCCAGGTATTCGACATAACCCAGGACTGCGTGAAGGAGCTAGGTAAATTCGGCGTTGTACACGACAAAGGCACTTACGACGCGATCGGTCTGAACCCCGAGGACCCGAAGACATGCAGAGAAAAATATATTGAACAAGTCCATAATATGTTAAGCGATGATGGTAAGAAATTAGCGTAATCGATAATAAGCACAATAATAAATAGTTAACAACGCCATCTAGGGAGCTGACGCGTAGTAAGGTCCCTAGATGGCGTTGTAATCTCGATAGATCGATCGATTTGGTTACACGAATTTAATTACGTTATAAGGGTTCAGAGTAATTTTAGTTAACATCTTTTTTATGTAATAGTAAGACAGCAAGCGAGATGGATTATTACCTGATGGTAAGCAATCAGCGCCGCCCATCTACACCCGCAACAAGCGGGTAGTTTCATGTGCGTTGCCGACCTATTGGGGATAAGGGATATGAAGTTTTTGGGATTGGGGAGGCATCCACTCGCATGGTGAAACAACGCTTAGTTGTTTGACGCCGGTTTTCTGTGAGGCCATGGTATCACTCCGGTCGAGCCGACCCATTCGTGCCGATGCTTAACACTTAGATTAGGTACTTTTTCTTATTCTATATTATTATTTTCAGGTCTTTTCATAATAACATCGTGTAATTGGACCGAAGAGGAACTAATAAAGCATTTTTCTGAAAAAATGAAACTTAAGCGTGTACTACCGACACCGCAGTTTAGATTTGGCGGGAAAGTAGGCAGCGTGGTGTCTTCTGTTGTCTTTGAAAAGAAATGATTAAAAAAATATTTTGTTATGGACATTGACTTTGGTTTTATTTTTTAAATAGCTGCCTACTTGATGCCTAATAATTAATTTCATTTTGCCCATTGTAGGCAATTTTGAACTTCACACAAAAGTTTAAACATGACATTCTGACGGTCAGTCTTTTTGTCTCTTTTTTTATGTGCTAGGTCGGCAAACAAACAGACCACTTACCTAGTGGTAAGCAATCAGCGCCGCCCAAGGAAACCCGCAGCAACAGAGGAGTTACGAGTGCGTTGCTGACCTTTTACCGATTAGTGATTTGGGAGATTTAGGAATTGGGGAGGGGATGGATTGGGCCTCCGGTAAAATCTTACTCACACGGCGAAACACAACGCTGTAATTGTTTCACGGTGGTTTTCTGTGAGGCCGCGGTCACAGTAAAAATATCATACAGTATTGTAACTCGGCCGCTTGAAAGAAATAAATACCTACAGCCGCACGGTACGTAAACATGCGTTAGGGCTGCTCGTCTCCAGTATTTTAATTACCTTTGTCTACTTTCTGTTTCCATTTAGTTTTGTGATTGTAAATATCCCTTGTTAAAGCAGCAGCAAAAACTATGAAAATTTCGAAAACTAACTAATGACCTCAGAATACAGAAGCTAATGACACAGAGACTGTCAAATTAATTTTTTCTAGTATTATTCATAAACACAGATGATAAACAAATATTATTAATAATAAAATACCACACTCTCTACTTTGAATTATACAAACTAACAAAACATACATGAACCGTTTTAACACAAGCGTAAGTAGGTAGGTACCTAACGTATCATGATTCATTCAGAACCAAAACCGCCTATAACTACCTATTTCACTCGTCTCAATAACTTTATTCATTTTATTTATAAATTCAAACACCAGCTGTTTTCGTGAGATAAAAGGAAATAATGATCCATTATAAAGACACACATTATGTACCTACCTAGGCTACTTTACTAGTAGCCTAGGTAGGTACATAATGTGTGTAAAATTATTTTATAGTCTTGCCTTTCAGAGTTTCCAGGTAATTTAAAAAAACTTATGACTGTTGACGAATTCATGCAACCAAACACAGCACAATATTTCCTATTCGTCATATTAAATAATGTACTCGAGCTGATTTCTAAATAAAAGACAACACACCGTCCGTTCGTCACTGCGGTACAGCCGCGTCTGTCTGCGTCCCGAGCGCGCCCCGACATCGGGCGCGTAGGTATAGTTCGCGTTTCGGCCGTTTCTATGAAGTTGGAATACTTGTAGATATTATTACCTGCCGCGGTATCACTCTGGTCGAGTCGACCTATTTGTGGAATTATAAAGCTGTTTTTTATGTGTGTAATGCGAGTTTGGCGACACTGGTGCTCCTTTTGAGAGTGTAGGGGGGCATGTCTCCTTAATTTTCTATTCTGTGGTTTAAACAGTCAATTTGTTTTGCTTTTTGCAAAGGGGCTACATAAGTAGGTATCAAGAATATTGAAAAAAAAATGTTATTGAAGATCTTTTTCAGGCAGGACTAGCGATAAAAGATTAACAGGAGAGTGGTTTTAAGCCAAATAATAAATTTTATTGTTGAAAAGATTGATGCATTTTTAATTTGTATAAATGGCAAAGTAAAATTAAAAACAAGTAAGTAATCTATACTAATAGTATAAAGAGGTATTTGTAAGTTTGTATGTAGGGGGTTATCTTTGGAACCGCTGGTCGGATTCCTAAAATTCTTTCACTTATTGATAGCTACAATGTCCCCGAGTGCTATAGGCTATGAAACATCACGCTACAATCAAATGGAGCTGAGCAGCGAGTGAAACCGCGCGGGAGTAGCTAGTTATAAATAATATAATGATTAAAAAAATATTCCTAGCTTGTGCAGTAATGGTAATAAAATATTAAACGGCAAAATATTTAGGAGTCAGAGAAAAGAAATATCAGAGGGATATAAATAAAACAATAGGTAAATATATTTTTACACTTTATTAAACATTCTTTACACAAACCATTTCTTCATATACGTACTAATTTTTTGTTACATAAAACTTCAAAAAGAATAATAAACGAAATATTATAGCCATACCATATCTTATAATGTAAACCTTAAATAAATCGGATCTTAATAAATAGAAATGAAATATCGAAAAATACGCCACTTATTGACATAAAAAAGGGCGGGAAATTTTGACAGGCCATAGATAACAATAAACTTTATGCTAGAAAGATGTTCAATGTTTTTCACAAGCTATATGTAAAATAAAAATAAAGCGCTCATTGAAACTTAATAACTGTAATGTGGCTGTCTAGCCTTTGATATGATATTTAAAAATTATAAAGAAACAATATTTGTGCTACAAAAAGGTATAAGATTAGGCATGGCGAACTTAGTTTTTTTCAAATAATAATAGATCAAGAATCTTTTAACGATTACAATCAGACTTTAATATCATATTACAACAATCAGTATTGTAATCTAAGCTTGAATTAATTTTCCATTTATCTTCGTGAACTTTAAAAAATCCAATATAAATAAGGTCTACCCCAAAATACATATATAATATAAATAAATGTATCTATAACACCACTTAGCCTATAAATATATTAATAATTGTGCATGATATACCAAGGTGTAGACATCATCCGTGCATTTTAAAACACAATATTACAAAAATTAAATTTTACTTTTTACATTTTTTTTAAACCACGGATCTGAATACATCAACAAATACATATTACATAAAATTTCCTTAATTCCCAATTCTCTAATACTATTTTTACAGGTACAACTACACAATATGCATTTTTATTTCTTCAAAAGAAACTATCATAAATATATATTTTCTTTAATTTTTAATAAGCAGGTTTTTTTTAAACATTGACATTTATAAGTTTTTTAAACTCTAGAATGACTAAGTTATCACGACTCTCAATTTGATTGATCACAAACTCAAAACAGAAAAATGCAAAAAGAAATATGAGCACTGATGAAATATAAAATATTTTTAAAATTTTGAAACCAAATAAAAAGTGGGCCAAGTGCCAACCAATATTTTAGTTTTAACCATTTCTAAAGTATTTACAATATATGCATTTAATTTATTTAATAATACATTTTAAACATGAAATAGGTAACGTGTAATGGAAAGCAAAATAATGTCACTTTTTGGCGCGAATTTCATGAAAAAGTTTTTTTTTTTTGCTTGGTCTAAGGGAACTCCTATAAGGTACTGACTTTTTGAAGAAAAATATACAGACTGTGAACGTACTGACGAATCGCCTGATGGTAAATGGTCAGCAGCGAAAGGAATAACAAGTCCTTTGCGAATACTGGACATCCCATCAAACAAATCTAACTATGTTATTAGTTTAAGTTTTCATTTCTATTTATTTAGCCGTAGTGGCTTAATAAATACAAATGAAAACTTGTTACTGTGTCCGCTTCTCATGCATGAGGGCAAATAGCAGTCTGACTTTTTTCGATTCATATGCACTTTCTATGATTATTTAGACACCACTGACATACGGCGAAGCTAAACATTGTGAGGAAACCTGGACTTGATAATTTCTATATAAGTTTGAAATCGAACAAGCTGGTGGTTAATGTTCAAACCTCCATGCGACATGAGGCCTTTGCTCAGCAGTGGGCACGTGTATGATGTGATGTGATTATTTCTATTTGCGTTCAACGTGAAACATAATGAGTAATTTACAAGATAACACTATATTATGGCGTAATATATATCAAGTATCAAGTTTGTTCGATAAAGGCTTTAAGATAATAAACGTTGATAACACCTGCTTTTACTGATTTAGAAATAGTATTTGATTACAAAAATAGGTAATTGAGAAACTCCTGTCTAATTCGTAAATTATAAACGGCATTCTCTTTATTCGATTATCGAACATTTTCTAAATCCAATTCAAAAAAAGAATATTATCTTGGCCAGTAACGAACTGGGCGATTCCAAGCCTACTACTATTTTTTATTGGCATTCTTCATTGCACCTAGCCAGTCAATATAACAACCACTCATTTAGACTAGACTGGGCAACAGTTATTTTTTTGTAAACATTAAAAACTAACCGAATGTCTAAGCAAGCGAAATAAAATTTGGTAATTCCTTAGTCAAAATAAATTATTTCGGCTTCTAATGCAATAAAATACTAAAAAAAATACGCTTTCATTATTTGTTATTACGATATAGGTACCTAACTATTAAATATTAGTATTTTTCTAGTTAATTTTCCAAAAAACTAATATACCTATGACATTTGACGTAAAGAGAACATGGCGTCACAACGCACAATCCATGCAAGATATGAGAAAACAAAAAAAAATGTACTTTTTTTTCTTCTTGTTGGCAACTGAATTTCCAATACGATGTCGTCGACTATTCTGCCAGTGTCGAGTGGCGACGGCAGAGTAACGCACCGCCGACTTTTAACTTTGTGGTAGTATTTACTTGTTATTAGCTAAAAATGGACTTGATTATATTTCAAAGACATATTAGCATGTACGTACGGATAAAAAATAAAGACCTATTAAGTATTTTACTTTAAAATTACAGGTTCCACCCCTACACACACAGCAGACTCACGATAATTGACAATTTTTTTTTTTTTTTGTTGTTCATCCGTAACCTATGTGACCTGAGGAAATAAACAATCCCAAAAGCTTATATTATTATTTCTTATTTGTTTAAAAATAAATGCAAGTAAAATTTTATTTTTACATTAATGTTTAGACCGCATCATGATGAAAATTTTATAACCTTTTAAATAGCTGTAGGACGAACATTCCTAGTCAAATGAATATAACTAGTTTTTCTCGCTGTTTTGCACTCGACAATACAGATTTAGTATTAAAAATGTTACTCGATTTCCCCCTTAAAATACAGTAACCGTTAGGTTCACTAATTCGCATCAATCTTACTAAAAGCTCTGAGAGATGACATGATAAAAAACCTCATATAAAATAAAATATAAAAACTATCCTATGTCCTTTCTTGTGGTCCAAACTATGTCTGTACTTACCAAATTTCACAGAAATCGGTTCAGTAGTTTAGGCGAGAAGAAAAGACAGACAGACAGACAGACAGACTTTTTTATTATATTATTAGTTTGGATAAGCATCTTTAACATGACCTAGATTACTACTCATAGAAGCTCATATGCATTTATTTTTCCTAACTTCTAAAACGGCGCAACACTCAAAATATGTTGAAATTGTTCCACACCTATTTCATTTTAGTATTTTTAAGTTTTCGGAGTTTAAGGCGCCCGGTTCTCATGCATGGGGTTAGTATCAATGTGTTTTTTCCGAGTCATATTATGTATTTTCTATGGTTATTTAGACACTACAGACATACGGTGAAGTGAAGCATCGTGAAGAAACCTGGACTTATGATTTCTTATTATAAATTTGAAATCGCTACATAATCTGCCTTGAACAAACGTGTTGATTAATGCTCAAACCTTCTCCGTGTGAGAAGAGGCCTTTGCTCAGCAGTGGGCACTTATAGGCTGATAATGTGGTGTAATATAATGTAATGTTATAACTATCGGTTGATTATAAAATCCCAATATTGCTTTGCCCTCATCAAATAAAGACCTTGTATTTGTATTCGGCCAATTCACTATAACGATCACTAGAGCGACGATCCATAGACTCGTAAAAAAAACAGCCTTAAAATTTTTAATTTAAATATCGAATGATTTCCGCGCAGTTTATAATGCCAACAAAAACATTGTGAAGCTAACGTTAAGAGTTTGTTTAAACGCACTAACCTCCGGAACTGCTAGTTCGAATTTAAAATGTTGTCTTACTTTTTTCTGTCTGTCTTTTCTTCACGCCTAAACTACTGAACCGATTTCTGTGAAATTTGATACAGACATAGTTTGGAACTCGAAAAAGGACACAGGATAGTTTTTATACAAAAGCAATCAGCAGGAAGTCACTATTCCACGCGAACGTAGTCGCGGGCAAAAGCTAGTAGTAATATAAAAAAATATATGAATAGCGTTGGATTTAGGTTTCTCAGGAAAAACGCGGAAGCAATAATCAATAAAATCGACTACCTAGTCTAAAACTAGTCATTCCAAATCTTATGAGGAAGTCAATATCATCTATTCCTTGCTTGACACTATACGAGTATCTGCATGCTTATTTAAATAGTTTTTATGCAGGTTCATTTCAAGTTTTAAGTAAATATTGACACAGCCTCTTCGCTTCGCATGTTCTTAAGCTATTTTCAAATATCAAAGTTCACAATAACTGAATGCAGTGTGAGTATAAGATGGGTTATTTCCTTAGGAAGGTTTTTAGGCAATTTATTTTAAATCTAGCTTTAGCCCGCGTCTTCGCCTGCGTGGCGTTGATAAAAAGTAGTCTATGTCCTTTTCAAATCATCCTGTGCCAAATTTCATCCAGATCCGACCAGCCGTTTTGGCGTGATTGAGTAACAAACATCCAAACATCGTAGCTTTCGCTCTTATAAGATTAATAAGATTGGATAAAGTAGTAGTTTTCTGCTGTAATTTGTGCGGAATCGGGCTCTAAAAATGTATTTTTATTTATTGAATTTTTACTAGTACTAATAAATTGGTAATAGGGGTTTACGACTGTTGCTAACTTCTAACCAAATGTATACCTATTTGTTTTATAAATAAATATCTATTTATAGCCAACGAATTTAGGCCATTAAACACAACAATATTACTGTCGGCTAATAAAGAGTAAAAAATTGTAACTTTGTATGTAGGGGGTAATCTTTGGAACAGCTGATCTGATTTCCAAAATTCTTTCACTGATATATAGCTACAATGTTCCTGAATTCTATAGGCTACGATCAAATGGAGCCGAGCAGCTGATGAAAACAAGCAAGATTAGCTAGTTTTAAAATACAACCGGCAGTTTACAACTAGTCAAATTCAATACTTTTATTGGAATATCAAGAACTATACTTTTCTATAAATTCTATTGTATGAAACACTAATTTGATGACGTCATGTTTTTGCGTCCAATGACTTCATTCTACATTATAACTAGAAAAAAAAACGTTTACCAAATACTAGTAACTGTTACACTAAGAATAATTAAAGAAAAGGTGACTATTTTGGACATTAATTTATGACACGAATTTGGACATGAATATGGGCCTCTAGCGTGGCTTGAAACTAGTCGAATATGTCGTCAAACATTTAGTATGTCTTACAAAAGATATAATAAAATTATTTTATTGCATTGAGAAGTCGAAATTTATTATCTTGGACTGAGAAAACTACCCAATCACGTATGAAAATAACGTTGTTTTTGGCCAGTGCGTGAGAAGTCAATGGACGACTTTCCTTCTTCAAAAAAGAATCCATAATTAAATGACTGCGTTCCTAAATTACATTATTATGATTTTGACGGGGAGCAAATATTGTTGACTTCAATATGAATAACTGTAGTCGACGGAAAGGCAGCATGGATGGAAAAGGCAGTAGGTCGGTAGGAAAATATCGATCCGATTGAATAAATGTCATGACCGAATTTAGGAAGTTCAAACAACAAAATAGAAAATTTTACTGAATTACTTGCGTCGCCTGGACAGTCACCGCTACCATGAGTTGACTGGACAATCTCTTTACATGAGCTGCTGTTTACATGTGAACGTTAGCTCATGACGATACCTAAGTACGTGTGTCGCCTGGACAGTCACCGCTACCATCAGTTGACTGGACAATCTTTTTACATGAGCTGCTGTTTACATGTGAACATTAGCTCATGACGATACCTAAATACGTGTGTCGCCTGGACAGACACGGCTACCATCAGTTGACTGTACAATCTCTTTACATGAGCTGCTGGTTACATGTGAACATTAGCTCATGACGATACCTAAGTACGTGTGTCGCCTGGACAGTCACCGCTACCATCAGTTGACTGGACAATCTCTTTACATGAGCTGCTGTTTACATGTGAACATTCGCTCATGACGATACCTAAGTACGTGTGTCGCCTGGACAGTCACCGCTACCATCAGTTGACTGGACAATCTCCGTACGACAGTAGCTTAGCACGTAGGTACTCAAGTCTCTGGACAATGAACGCTTCTACCAGATAGACCGAACAATCTCTACACTGTATGAGTATTTAAATATGAAAATTACATTGAATAACTCCCCATGCCAATGCCCAAACGCACGACAAATTGATTCAAATCAATTGGCGTGGGTCTGAAAGTCGACGCGACGACCGAATTGATTCACCGACCATATACGTTGGATGGAATTCGAGCCAAAACAATTTTTGTTCGTAACATTAGATGTATGAGTCATAATTTTATCTAGGTACTTTTAGAAGTTAGGTGTTTGACTTAATAAGGATGGAGAATTATCTTCGGAAATACTTTCCAAGAAAAATGACTAAATTTTTATCATTTTTGCAGCTTGTGTCTCATAAGGGCAAAAGTCAAAAATCGTTGCGGGATCATTTCACCTTTGTTTTTAATTGTTGCCTTTGTTTAGCATGACTCATTTTGAAGACGTTTATTTCCTTTTATTTATTTACTTGGCAATTATTATTTTCAGGTAAAGTTGTATTGCTAAAAATACAGTTAATCGGAACAAAAAAAAATCCTACTTTTGCAAGCACCTTACAAAAAATACAATCCCATTTGCAAGCATTTTACAAGTTTTCTTTATTTCCAACAGGTATAAGAATTTCACCCGATTTCTGCATATTATAATCAGTTTAGTATCTACAACAGCTGATACTTTAAAATGATAAGCCATAAAAAGAAATGCATAATTTATAGTCTTTAAAATTTCATGGAATGTTAGAAGGAGCATTTTAGCCAATCTAATATAAAGGGCATGTTTCACTATGACGCCTTTTTTAAGACATTTCAAATCAATAATAAACCTGTATAGTTAAATTATCTGCCACTTACACTGCCAGGAATCTAACCACACATTGACAGGCGCTAAGAATAATAGACCCAAGATTTTCGCTTCAGAAAGACCCTTTATTTAGCAGATAAATTAGGCAACCCGCTCATAGGAGTCTACACATTTAGCGACAATTTTTATGGTATTTCCTCTCAAAGAAGACCAAAAATGTCTCTAGACATTATTGGAATAGATATCTCATTTAATGAGGGTATTTAAATTACTTCAGGTGCTAGCGGGGCCGGTTTGACCAAGCCAGGGACCCCTAGAAAATACGATTCTTGGGGGACGATTTATACGAATTTTGAGATATTGTTCATTGAAAAAAGTTTTACTTGTTTGAAGAAAGGCTTTTGCTATTACATTTCAACGTTTGCTTCTAATAAAGGTTCACAAAATATTCTTTTTGGGCTTCAATGACCCAGGGCATCGAGTAATTTGCTTATTGGTTAATCCGGCGCTGCGGTAGGCAAGCCAAAAGCCTATTTCCCGATATAGAATATTAAAATTAATCTCAAGTAATTAGTCAGTGAAACTGTGACAGCTAAGCTGATTATACTAATAAGACCTTGCGTCACACTAGCGCCATCTCTTGAGAGCGAAATCGAAAAATCCGTATTACATGCCTAGTGAAGCATTTTAATTTATCAAAGGCCTAACGAACGCCGGCGTTCGTACACCTATTATGTCTCGAATTACTACGATTGAAAGATTAAAAATAATTGCTCAAGTAGCTTGAAGCTTTATACAGCAATTTATACATTTATTGACAACATGAAAATGATCACACATTTTCCTAATTCGTATAAAAACATCTGGATATGACACAAGAACATTAATAACGGTCATTCTCAATAACCAATGCTGATATTACTGTAATTTTGTTTTATCACACACTAATATAATATCAAGTTTTAAATAAAAAGCCTGTGGAATGAGGATTTCATCGTTATTTTAAGGCTTGAGGCTTCTGGACTACTTCAATACGTTCAATATTTGCAATAAAGCTTTGAAAATAACAGTTATATGATTCATGCTTGCAATACTACTTACATTATTATAAAACAAAATTAGAAGAAAGCTGGCTTCACAAATATGCTTGATGAACTTTTCCAAAACGCTTCGTTTACAAGAAGAAGAATATCACAACAGACAACGGAATGGTCCAATTAAGTGCATTATTTCACATTTCAATCACTTTAGACGTTGCCACCACAAGTCCACTGATTACCGAGAAGGTCCGTAAAACACCACCCACAACCGAAAAGTTAACGCACATATAAAAGACTTACTTTATAGACTAATTTACTATACATGATATATAGCAACACATTAATAGAGAGTAGAGTAGCAAAAATAGCCATTACGTAGTCTATTTTGAAAGTGGCGTTGGACACCACATTCTGTAACAGCTACATACGTTCACAGTACCGATTCTCTTCAACCATATTCTCATATAACAAATAACCGAGTACCGCAACCAGTACGGTCATTGTTAAAGTAACGAATTGCAGCAACTTCAGTTGTTTCAAGTCTCGGTGCAGCTTTGCATAGTTCTTTTCGAGGTTGCTCAACGCTGAAGTCGCAGAATCAGACTTATCTAGAGATTTTCCTTCAACAATATTGCCGTTCTTTGGTATATCTTTCTCAGGGAACTGGCATTTGAGACGGTATTCATCAGTTTTGCTTCCAGTGGAGGATTGCCAGATTTCTGTCAATTCTTTTGGTGTAACATCAGTCTTTGGTATTTGGATAGACATAACTAAAAATCTGTCTTTAGTTACGGTCCGAAGATGTATTCCTGGTTGGACGACAATTAAAACGGTTTGAGAGGCTCCGCTGGCCAGCGTACCAGAGCTTGGTCTTACTCTAAACTTCTCTGGGGCTGTCGTTCGGATTTTGAAAGACACAGCACTATCATCCATGTTCGTTATAGTAAATTGTCCCGAAATTTCATCGCCTTCAGTTTTAAAGACAATTGTATCGTTTGGAACGAGTCGGAGCATCTCACCAGGAGAATGCTGACTGTCTCCTTGCTCAGCAAAAGTAACTTTCTTCGGAGTGTGTTCCGATCTATTCTCCGGAATGAATTCAAAGACATAGTTATCCTTACCACCCCAGCTGACCAGAGCCTGTTCCGGAGCCACAACATCCTTTAATGTATCCTTAGTAACAAACTTCATACGCTCCACAGCTTTAGCTGGTAGCAAGGTCTTCACAACCTTAAAGGCAGCTGACAAGACCCAGGGCATCTGATAAATGACTATATAATTCAAAAAGTAGGGGTAATATAGCTTAAAGAGTGTTATCAAGTACTTGACTAACTCCATATCCATATTTCCCAACCCACTACCTTCCATATCCAGGAACAAAGTGATGCGTTTTCCGCCCTCCTCTCTTTCAACGCGATCAAACCAATAAATGAGTATTTTCTTTATCTCCTCATAGTCTTTCTGGCCTTTAACATGCATTTTAGCTTTAAAAATTAACAAAAGACTACCGTCTATATCTCTTCCGTGCGTGAAAAAAACTCCTTCCTTCACGTAATCAAGTCTTATGTTCGACTCGTTAATGTCGTTCGCACCGACGGATTTACGCCAAACACAGATGTCCCAGAGCATGTTCGCTGCTTCTTTCGCGTCTTTATCCATATGCTGTAGCACTCTTTTCAAGTATTTCTCATCTTTTGCTCGTTCCAAGTCAAGTGGATGAAAATCCGGAGGTGGTGATGTTTCTTTTAATCGCGCCTCGAATATCGCTCTCACGTCCGCTGGTGTCGCCATTTTAGACAAACAGATATATCATGCGTCGATTTTACTACTAAAATCACTGATTTATTAAATTCGCTTTATTGGAATCTGATATCAAAGTCATACGCGATACGACCGACCCGATACGAATTTACTTTTTTTTATAAATGTCAGGTCACACATATCATTCTGTCAAAAGATCCAAGGACGAAGTCCAATACTTTGTGGGTAGTCTAAAATAAACAAAACCAGTTTTCTAATTAGAAAATTCACTATACATGGTGAAATATGTTTAAGTAATGTTTGGTAGTTTTGTATTTAAATTGAAAAAGGAATATATTTAAATTAAATCTAATTACACGTAATTTTTATCTTTAAAGTAACATAGTTGCTCAAAAATTAAATTAGTAGGATACATATATACACTGCGTAACAAGGAACGCTTTTGACATTTGTTAGTTATTACTGCCAGCATACAAAAATATTAGAATTTAGTAATAAAATGCAATAGATTTCTGTTTAGTAAAACCATGCCGACACGAATGAGTGGGCTAGATGGAAAGTGATACCTCGACATTATTGTCCACGTCGCCTTCTGTTTTCCTAAGTATGTAAGGTAAGGTTCGACCAAGATCTCGGTCTCAGTCTTGGTTCCAGCATTCTCATGCGTCATGATGAGATTGTAACTTTGTGCGGATCGGCATTCGAATTTTGCCACGCTAATATTTTTGAGTAGGTATTGGTTTTCACCTTCCTTATGCTTAGGCCTGCAGTAAATAGGTTTTGACCATCCTGCCTACTAGCGTAGTAAGCAAATCGCTATTTAGCAAAGCTGGATAGTTGTATGACGAGAGATGCAATTCTTTGAAAGCCAAAAAAATGATTTTTGACAATGTCAAGTACCTACTTACCTTTGATTTTTTTAAATTAAATAGTTAAAGTTGTACTAAAAAGCTTTTTTTAGTACAACAGTCTCGACTCTCAGTCTTGGCCGATAACGAAAAACCCATCTCAGTCGAGTCTTAATGTAAGGTTTTTGGAGACCTTACCCCTCATTCGTCCACAATCTCTTAATCACCTTACTCTGAATGCCTTCTAATTGTGATAACCCATAAAATGGGTCCATGAGCAGCCGTGATTGCTTACCATCACGTGATCCGTCCGTTGTTGCTTGCTGAATAATTAAACTTATTCGGTGTAGGTACATTTTAAAAGTAATAATAATAAATTATCTGAAATGACTATTAGTATTACATTTGAAATAGTGAGTGGTAATTAGTCGGGGTGACTTGTGTTTTGAATTGCTTGTACAAATTATATTATACTAGAAACACATCAAAAGAACATACAGCCAAATAACATACGTATACGTAACCAAATTTTATCGTTTTTTATTTCTTGTATGAAAATAAAACATGAACATTTTTAAAACAAGAGGTACTTAGGTAAATTTGTAATAGGTGAGTAATTTTCTAGCTTACGCTCTGACAACACTTTACGTTACCCGTCAATTTTGCTACCAACGAAAGTAGGACGAAATTCACCCTACATAATTCGCTACTTGCTTTCGTAGTAGCCTGCATTGACTTTTTATTCAATTTAAACTGTTTATTCATTCAATTAGCAATTTAGCATCATGTGACTGACTGCACGGCCTAAAATAGACGTCGGTTTAATAATAAACACAACACAACACCCGCATACATTAAAAAACTAATAAATTAAGTGTATATTTTTTCATTGAACGTAAATCAATCGATATAAATGCGAAAAATTATCCGTATACAGTTGTAAACATTCGTAATAGTGTCGTATAACTGTTAATAAACATTAATACCGAGTTAAATCCGCAGTGCTGTGTTAAAATAGTGAATTTATGTATTATTATTGTTGAAAAATATTAAGTTGTATATTTACGTAATAATTTTGGAATATAATTTATTTAAAGTGTTCAGTGGAGTGGTAATTGAAGACGGTGTTGTTTAATCTGGTAAGTAAAATTGTATTTAAAATGTTCAATAATGTTGCATAAGTAGGTCAAGCAAATAAGTATTTAGTTATAATTTATTCAATTTTTATTACGACCGGTTTTTCCGGATCACTTGCGATCCTACTCCGATTTCGAATCGTCTTTTATTATATTCAGCTCGTCTACCTATGGTCTTAATACAATTTTAATATTCTATATTTTTTTTTATAGATTTATTTTTATTAATGTTTCCTACTTTTTTAACGTAATACGCGAGTGCCATGATTAAAAGTTCGCGCGTTTTCTTTATCTGTTTTTTTATCAGAGATTATCTATTAGGAAATTCGTTTTGAAACTCATTGGTTATACATACTATGTACTTAGATAATTAATTACAAAAAGAAATTGCCAATGAAATAAAATAAAACTTTATATACCTACTTAATTTATTTTTAGAATGTGATTGTATTCAAAAAACAAATATTTAAATTACTTATTTAAGAGCTGGTTTTTCAATACCTAGTCAGATAAATGTTATCTGAGGAATTAAATTGTTGCTGTCATTGTCTAATACAAACATTCTGATGCAACAGCATCATAATTATACCCCAGGTAACTTTTATTAAACCATTGAGAAACAGAACTAAGTAAAAAAATATATAAAAATATCCTATGAACAATTTGCACAGTAATTATTTGATACCAGCTACTTCCTCAAATTTTTAATTGCTGCTCAGCTCCTTTTGGTATTAGTGTGATGTTAAATAGTCAATAGTATTTCTCTATAAATGGACTATATTTTAACACAAAAAGAATTGTTGAATTTTGATTCAGTAGTTCCGGAGATAAGTGTGTTTAAACTCAGAAACTAAATCGTTAGTTAAAAATATTAGTTTAGATAGATACAGACAAGATACCTAAAATTTTTATTTAATACAGAGACAGTAACTGTTATTACTTTACTAAATTGCTTGCTTTTTAGAATATTTTCCAAATTTATACTTCTATTCTAAAATTATAAAGAGGTAAAATTTGTAAGTTTGTATGTAGGGGGTAATCTTTGGAACCGCTGGTCGGATTCCCAAAATTCTTTCAGTGATAGATAGCTACAATGTTCCTCAGTGCTATAGCTATAAAACATCACGCTACGATTAAATGGAGCCGAGCAGAGGGTGAAACCGCGCGAGAGTAGCTAGTATTTTATATATCTATTAATATTAGAAATGCAAAAGTTTGTAAGTATGGGTGAGTGTTTGTTACTGTTTCATGTTAACACTACTCAACGGATCTGAATGTAATTTGTGACACAGATAAATCATTTTTATTACCTATAAGTCATTATTTGGATGCTAACAATATTGTTTAAACAGTATATTAAATCATCATCATCAGCCGATAAGTGCCCATTGCTGAGCAAAGGCCTCTTCTCATACGGAGACAGTTAGAGCATTGATCGCCACCCTTGCTCAATGCGGGTTGGCAAGTCCAGGTTTCCTCATGATGTTTTCCTTCACCGTATGTCAGTGGTGTCTAAATACTCATAGAAAGTACATATAACTCGGAAAAGTCACATTGGTACTTGCCAGGTTTCGAACCTACACCCTCATGCATGGGAAGCGGGCTGCTTAACCTTCCACCACCACACGACTGAGTATATTAAAATTCATAGATATGTATTTCTTTCATCCCATTTTGTTGGTTTTTAGTCAGTAAAACTGATACTCCTTTTAGCCCCCTCTGAACAGGAGAAGTTATTAAGTAAATGATTTCCCGCCTCAAAAAAAGGCCCTATTTTGTTTTCCTATTTAATTAAAATGTGCGTTAATTAACGATTAGTTTGTTATCAACGGTTTTAAAGTATGTGTATAGTGTTTCTCATTACGATTAGCAAATTAATTAGGAGTTTTTACTGCGTTTTTGTTAATTACAAATGTAGTAGTTTTCTGCTCGCGGCTTTGCCCGCATAGTCAATAAACCATGATAAATTTTACGCGTAACCCTTCTTTTTTTATGGTAGACTAGCTACTCTCACGCGGTTTTACCCGCTGCCTGGCTCCATTTAATCGTAGCCTGATGTTTTATAGCCTATAGCGCTCAGGAACATTGTAGTTATCTATCAGTGAAAGAATTTTGGCAATCCGATCAGAATTTCTAAAGATTACCCCCTACATACAAACATACTAACTTACAAACATACAAACTTACAACGTTTACCTCTGTATAATATTAGTATAGATATAGGTCGGCAAACGAGCATGAGTGTATTACCTGATGGTAAGCAATCAGCGCCGCCCATGAACACCCGTAACACTAAAAGAATTACCTACTATACGAGTACGTTGCCGGCCTTTTAGGGATAATGGTTTCGGATATTTAAGGATTTGGAAGGGATGGGGGAATCCTGTAATTTCACTGACACGCAAAGCACATCGCTGTCGTTGCTTCACTCCGGTTTTCTGTATACTATGTAAGGTAACAAAGTGTGGGAGAGATAACTAAGTTCCGGCAGCCGGGTCGGCTCGACCGGAGTGATACCACGGCCTCACAGAAAACCAGTGTGGAACAACCACAGCGTTGTGTTTCGCCGTGTGATTGAGATTACGGGATTCCCCCATCCCTTCCCAATCCTTAATTACCCGAAACCATTATCACCAAAACCGGAGCCGAGACGTGGACACTTACAGTGCGACTGATCCACCAGTTTAAAGTCGCGCAGCGAGCTATGGAAAGGGCTATGCTTGGAGTCTCTCTGAAGGATCTTATTCGAAACGAGGTGATCCGACAGAGAACTAAAGTTGTCTACATAGCCCAAAGAATTAGCAAACTGAAGTGGCAGTGTGCAGGTCACATCTGTCGAAGAACCGATGACCGCTGGAGTAAACGTGTTCTAGAGTGGAGACCACGTCTAGGCAAACGCAGTGTAGGGCGCCCTCCAGCTAGGTGGACTGACGACATCCGCAGGGTGGCTGGCAGTGGTTGGATGAGAAGAGCTGAACATCTCAGTGGCGTGCAATTGGGGAGGTCTATGTCCAGCAGTGGACGACAACAGGCTGATATCACCAAAAAGGCCGGCAACGCAATCATAACTATTTTTGATGTTGTTTTTGTCCATGGGCGGCGTTGATTGCTTACCATCAGGTTAATCCGAATCTTATGCAAGCAAGCAATAAAAAAAGTAAAATTTTTCGCATTCCTACCATTTATGGGGACAATAGAATTATTGTTTGTAAAGCTATGCGATGTTGTCAATACTCCCTACTCTGCGCTGTTTGTGTGCGATTTGATATCTTTCTGTTCTTTAATTACTTCGAACACACGCCAGATGTTATTACATACTAGCTGACCCGACCAACTTCGCTATGTCAAAAAAAGAAATGTAATGTGTTTTGTTCCTACCTATTTTATATTCTTTTCAAAAAAAAAATATCCTGAACAGAACCGCGTCACCCTGGTTATATTTCGTTAATAATATTACGTTTTAGTTAGAAAAAGTTTTTAAGTACATATGTGAAAAGGAAAAGGGCTGTTTTTAGGGTTTTCCCGGCAATTATTAGATTTTTCTCAAGTCGTAAGAACCATGCTTGGACTTCAATAAACATCTTAAAAAAAGAATTGGCCAAATTGGTCCAGGCGTTGTTGAGTTATGCGCTTACAAACACATTTTGCGATCCATTTTTATTTATAAGAAGAAGAAGAAGATGTACCTATACAGTTGGGGAAATGTTTAAGGACCCGATTCTGGTGGTCTAATAAAACAACGGGTGTTAAATGTGGGAGAGCCATGCTTCGGCACGAATGGGTCGGCTCGACCGGAGTGATACCATGGCTTCGCAGAAAAACCGGCGTGAAACAACCAACGCCGTGTGAGTTAGATTACCGGAGATTCAATCCTTCCCCTCCCTCAATCCCTCCCAAATCCCCAAAATGTCGGCAACGCGCTCGTAACTCCTCCGCCTTTGCGGGTGTACATGGGCGGCGCTGATTGCTTACTATCAGGTAATCCGATAGCTCGTTTGCCGACATATCACATAAAAAAGCATTAAAAACATAGGGTGGACTAATGCTTTAAGCATTCTCTTCTCTCAGAGAGGAATACCGAAGGCAATCAAGGAATCTTGCATATCAAGAAGCAAGCAGAGTATTTATTGAAAAGGTTAAGGCTGAAAAAGTATACATAATATTATACAACTAACTACTTACTCTCGCGCCGATTTCACCCGCTGCCGCCGCTCCATTTGATCGTAGCGTGATGTTTTATAGCCTAAAGCACTCAGGAACATTATAGCTATCTATCAGTGAAAGAATTTTGGCAATCCGACCAGCGGTTCCAAAGATTACCCCCTACATACAAACTTACAAATTTTACCTCTTTATAATATTACTTAGTGTACATAAAACTGGACAAAAAATACATATATCTATTCAATACCAAGCATTTACAAACCTGTACCTTCTTGCTAACATTTTTACCCCCGACGCAAAAAGAGGAGTGTTATAAGTTTGACGTGTCTGTCTGTCTGTCTGTGGCATCCTGGAGCCTGAACCGGTGAAGCGATTCCAATTTAGTTTTTTTGGTATTAAAGGTGACTTACGTGCGAGTGTTCTTAGACATGTTTGACGAAAATCGGTTGAGCCGTTTAAAAGTAATGGGTGGGGAGGGGGGGTAAGTGGGGAAGGGTAACCGAAGGTCTGCAAATATACTCGAGTGGGGTGTTAAATGAAAGCGCACTGAAAGGGAATGTTGATGGCTTAATCGAGAGAAAATGATATAAAATACCTATAAAAAGTATAAATTAAAAAAATTAATTAGACCCCCGACAAAATAGAAATAGTGTGTAGTTGATAATAAAATATTTGGATCGGTCCTCTAACGCCGCGTTTTCTTTTAATTATTACTTTTTAAAGGAATTAATATTCCCTAGAAATTTTGTCGGGGGTTTTTTATATTTTAAATTTATAGTTATTACAAAGATACATGCAAAATTGTTTACATTTAGTTAATTAGGTACCTAACTGATAGACCATAGTGCTTATTATGAAACTAATAAAACTGCAAAATATACCTTATTTAAAGCTAAACCAACATTGTTCGCTAGATTTTATCTCAATGAGTATTTACTGATGATAAGAAGCGATAAGGACTTTAAAACTGAAAGTGTTTTTTTGCACTGAGTTTTTATATTTCAGCTAATAAATAAAACCATTGAACTGAAAAAAAAAACCGACGTGAAATAATCATAGCGTCATGTTTCGCTATGTGAGTGAGGTTACCGGAGGCCGAGGCCGAATCCTTCCCCTCCCCCAATCCCAAAAAACTCAAAAGTTCGGCAACGCACTTGTAACTCCTCCGTTGGAATACGAATGCGTTGCCAGCCTTTTAGGGATATTAGGGGGTTTCAGAAATTTAAGGATTGGGAAGGGATGGGGCCTCTGGTAACCTTACTCACACGCCGTGGTTGTTTCACGCCGGTATTCTGTGAGGCCGTGGTATCACTCCAGTTGAGCTAACCCATTCGTGCCGAAGCATGGATATCCCACACTTAAGTTTAGAGTTGACCAGTCCAAATTGACGGCACCCGTTCACGAACATGACACGTACACCAGCATCGCCCAACTCAACCATATTATAGGGAATCGAGCGATCCAGTGACCGTGCCATCGCCAATGAGATCTCTGAGTGAGCATGACAACTCCAAGCTGACACAAGTACCTAAATGCTAAACTAATTAAATTTTAACAGACCACAACTTTACTTAAATTTCAAATAATGATATTACCTATCAAGTTCCAAAATAAATTAACCACATGTACCTAATGTTATTTAATTATTAAAATCCATTAAAATATGAATAACTTCCGTGTTCTTATCCTGTGGAGCTTGACCAGCTAGATTCCAAGCAGTTTTTTCGCTCTATATCTGTCATTCCGAAGATTAGATAATAATATGTATAAATAACGCCCCCTAGTGGGCAATGACGGAATCAAGGGGGTTGTGAGTGAGACAAAACAAAATCGGTTTGTTTGTTTCGATTTATAGTTTTTTTTTTCTATACTAATATAATATTATAAAGAGGTTAAATTTAATTTGTAATTATGTATGTAGGGGGTAATCTTTGGAACCGCTGGCTGGATTGCCAAAATTCTTTAACTGATAGATAGCTACAATGTTCCTGAGTGCTATAAAACTAGCAGTGCCGAGCAGCGGGTGAAATCGCGCGAGAGTAGCTAGTATGGTATAAGTAGGTCGGCAAACGAGCCTACGGATCCGTGGGCAAGTGATCAGCGCCGTCCATGGACGCCCGCAACAATTTGCACGAATTGCACGATTGATTCCGCCATCCCAATTTCACCTTCGGACATCCCGGCGCACGGCGAATATCCACCCCTACGTTGTTGAGACACCTGCGGCCCGGACTAAGCGTTTTGCCTCGTCATTTATACCGCGTACATCGAGGGATTGGAACAGTTTGCCGGCTGCAGTCTTTCCGTCCGAATACAATTTAGGTGTCTTCAAGGCTAGAGTGAATAGGCTCTTAATAAACTAGTGCGCCTTACCATCAACGATTGCATCACTGCTTAACATCAGGTGGGATCGCAGTCAAGCACTGGTTTATTGAAAGTAAAAAAAAAAAAAAATTAATCCATAAATCCCGAATAACCCACAAAAGGTCGGCAACCTATTTGTAGTGACTCCTTTGGTACTCCGAGTGTCCATGGGCTGCGCTGATTGCTCCTCCTCCTCCTCGCGTCGGCTTCCTCAGTGCTGAGGGTTGGGACCACCTCGTGGAAGCAGTGTACTGCGTATTACTCTCCGCCATCTATTTCTATCTGCCGCCGAGTGGAGAGCATCGTGGACTGTAGTGTTGAGAGTGGTGCGAATCTGATCCGTCCAACGTATCGGACTTCTGCCTCTAGGTCTCTTTCCTTCCACTTTACCAGTGATCAGTAACTTTTCCAAGTTATCATTGTCCTTTCTGGCAGTTTGTCGAAAAAACTCCAGAAACCTGAGGAGGCATATGGAAGAGATTGATTGAGAGGTGATTGCTTACCATCAGGTAATACGTCTGCTCGTTTGCCGACTTATGACAGAAGTAAAAATACACATTGCCTATGTAACCAGGGATGTTAGGGAGCTCCGTAAGCGAATCCGATATAAAAGTTTCGGATAGTATCGGATAGGTCATAGGTTATGTTGACATGTTTGTAACATAAGTTACACTTTTATATACAATTGGACATTACGTTTATTTTTTTATACAATGACATAGGACCCGGGTACGTCCTAAAACTGCGACCAGACACCGAGGAATGGGGAGCAGCATTCTTTAAAAATTATCGGTGACCTAACTGCGCTCGCCAACCCGCCTGCCAAGCGTGGTGAGTATTGGCAAATCCCCCCATATGAACTGCTCAGATAAAACCAGGCCCCCAGTCTCCGGCAGTCCCGCCGTTCCTGGCTACCGTGGTAGCGGTCAGGGTAACGGCGGGACACGGGGTGCTAAGAATCCCCGGAGGTGGAGAAAAGGCTACCACCCCCGACGACGACTGGCCCTGGTAACACACAATGTTCGCACTTTGAGGACAGACGAGAAGATTATTGAGCTGGAAGAGGCATTGGGTAGGTTGCGCTGGAGTATTGTGGGGAGAGGGCGAGGACACGATAACCCTAAGATCCGGCAACCTATTCTACTACCGGGAGGGCGAACAACTGTCCCAAGGTGGTGTCGGGTTCCTCGTCATTCTTACCGTCGAAAGTGTGTCGAGCAGGGTGGCGTACCTGATACTCAGGGTATCCAATAGATACTCGTTGAAGGTTATCCAGGTTTATGCACCGACCTCGACACACCCAGACGAGGAAGTAGAGGTTATGTATGAGGACATAAGTAGGGCCATACATACTAATAAAACCTACTTCAATGTTGTTATGGGGGACTTCAACGCGAAACTGGGAACTCGAGGCGATAACGAGCTGAGAGTGGGGCAATTCGGGTATGGGCAACGGAACCACAGGGGACAGAGACTGGCTGAGTTCCTGGAGAAGGAGGACCTCTTTGCGATGAACTCCTTTTTCCAGAAGCCGTCTCACAGGAAATGGACCTGGATGAGCCCGGACGGTTCCACAAAAAATGAGATCGACTTCATCATGACAACAAAGCGACAGATGTTCAATGATGTCTCTGTGATCCATAAAGTAAAAACCGGCAGCGATCACCGACTGGTCAGAGGCACATTGAATATCAATATAAAGCTGGAAAGATCACGTCTGATGAAGTCTACGCTCCGACCTTCAAATGCACATATCGGTTGTCCCGAGAGCTTTCAGATCGAGCTATCGAATCGTTTTGAGTCCCTGGAGAATTGCGAGTCAGTGGACGAGATTAGCAACAGGTTTGTAGAAACTGTCCATGCGGTCGGGTCGAAGTTTTTTAGACCCCGCCGAAAAGACAGACCGCAGAAGCTTACCGATCGCACCCTCAAACTCATGGCAGAACGACGTGCTATGGTACTCCAGACCTCTGCCGATGCTAAAGCACATCGGCAGCTCAATAGACAAATATGGAAGTCCATGCGACACGATATCCGCAACTTTAACGCCAATAGGGTTAAAGAAGCGATAGAGCGGAACCAAGGCTCCAAAGTGTTCGCTAGGGACATGTCTATTGGGCAAACACAGCTGACGAAGCTGAAGGCGGAGGATGGCAGTGTGGCGTCGACGAAGGCCGAAGTTTTGGGTGAGATCGAGAGGTTTTATGGACAGCTATACACATCGGTCACTAGACCTGTTAGCTCAGTCGCCGATCCAAGAGCTAAACTCACCCGACACTATACCGAGGATATCCCGGACATCAGCCTATACGAGATTAGGATGGCCCTCAAGCAGCTCAAGAACAACAAGGCGCCGGGCGAGGACGGAATCACATCAGAGCTTCTGAAAGCGGGCGGAACGCCGGTACTGAGAGTCCTTCAGAAGCTCTTCAACTCCGTCATATTCGAAGGAGCAACGCCGGCGGCATGGAGCAGAGGTGTGGTGGTACTATTCTTCAAGAAGGGAGATAACACTCTACTGAAAAATTATAGACCCATCTCACTTCTGAGCCATGTCTACAAGTTATTCTCGAGGGTCATCACAAATCGTCTCACACGTAGGTTCGATGACTTCCAGCCTCCCGAACAAGCCGGTTTCCGGGAAGGCTATAGTACCATAGACCACATCCATACGCTGCGGCAAGTTATACAGAAGACCGAGGAGTATAACTTGCCACTATGCTTGGCGTTTGTGGACTATGAGAAGGCTTTTGATTCGATCGAGACTTGGGCTGTGTTAAGATCTCTCCAGCGGTGCCATATTGACTTTCGGTACATCGAGGTTTTGAAGTGCTTATACACAAACGCCACTATGTCGGTCCAAGTACAAAACCAGAGCACTAAGAATATTCCTCTGCAGCGAGGTGTAAGGCAAGGAGACGTCATATCTCCGAAACTGTTTACCGCTGCATTGGAAGACGCTTTCAAGCTCTTGGAATGGAAAGGATCTGGCATCAACATCAACGGCGAGTACATCACTCACCTCCGGTTTGCCGACGACATTGTAGTCATGGCAGAATCGCTGGAGGATCTGAGCACAATGCTCGATGACCTCTGTAGAGTTTCTCAACAGGTAGGGCTCCGAATGAACATGGACAAGACGAAAGTCATGGCAAACGCCCATGTCACGCCCTATCCGATATCAGTTGGGAGTTCTAACCTCGAAATTGTTGACGAATATGTATACCTGGGACAAGTGATCCAGCTAGGTAGGTCCAATTTCGAGAAGGAGGTCAATCGTCGAATCCAACTTGGATGGGCAGCGTTCGGGAAACTACGCAACATCTTCTCGTCCAACTTACCTCAGTGCCTTAAGACGAAAGTCTATAATCAATGTGTGTTACCAGCGATGACCTATGGAACTGAAACGTGGTCTCTTACTGTGGGCCTTATAAAGAAGCTCAAGGTCGCTCAGCGCGCTATGGAGAGGGCTATGCTCGGAGTTTCTTTGCGAGACCGTATAAAAAACGAGGATGTCCGCAAACGAACAAAAGTTTCCGACATAGCCCAGCGGATTAGTAAGTTGAAGTGGCAATGGGCAGGGCACATAGCGCGTAGAACCGACGGCCGCTGGGGCAGAAAGGTTCTCGAGTGGAGGCCACGTACCGGCAAGCGCAGCGTGGGACGTCCACCCGCAAGGTGGACAGACGACCTGATTAAGGTCGCAGGAAGCCGCTGGATGCAGGTCGCTTCCAACCGGCCTATCTGGAAGTCAATGGGGGAGGCCTATGTTCAGCAGTGGACGTCCTGTGGCTGATATGATGATGATGATGATGACAATGACATGATCACCTATTGTGACATTTTTATTTTTTATTTGACATTTTTTTTTATTTATTTGTTGACATTTTTATTATTTTATATTATTGTTAGTGTACGGACCGTGTGAGACTTGTCGTGCTTTTTGATCACCAGTCATCTGCGTTCTGACAGTTTGAGTACTTGGGTGAATTTCAACAAGAGATTTTTATGTATCATTTCGGTGGGATTTTTTTATTTCAATGCAATCTATATATCTTTAGTGACAAATAATACTTTAGTCTATTTTATAACATTGTGCGTGAGTGGACATCAAATATTATCAAAACTTACATAAATATTTAAGGATAAAGTTTAAGCGTCCACTGAAATTAAAAGTGTCCACCAAAATGATAAAAATTACCACCGAAATGATAAATCCACCGAAATGATACAGCTAAGAACAACCGTGCCCCCAGCCAGGGTTCCGCACTTTGTTAGGTTTGATTTCCACAAATTTTAGATAAACACTGAGACAGGACAGTACACAGTTTTTTTAATATCATCATTAATATACAGATATTACAGTTAGTATTATTACATATGTAATGTTTATTATGATATGAATGAATAGTTTCTTTACTTTTTTAACCTTTGGTAATTTTTGTGGTTGTTGTTGTGTGAAAATGTTGGAAAACTTTATCGTAAATGCTGGTAACCTTAAATAAATATTTTTGCTTGTTTATGTACTAATACTAATTTACTTGATATATTTTCAAAAGAATCAACGTATCGCGATTAGAAAGCTTAAAGTTTCTGATTAATATGATGGTTGCATTTGTAAGTTATGCCATTAATAGTAATACCTAATGTCTACCTATTGCACTAAGAGAAAAATGCTAGGTATAATTTAGTTAAATTGGTAACGAGAGGAGAATAGTGTTTCTACAGGTATATCAGTAAAACTTCTAAAATTAAATCAACTCTTATATTTTTAAAATACAATAAATGAATAAGAAACATTATAAAAATATCTTAGTAGTAATAGCTTAGTACTTTTAATCCTTTTACATAAACGTATGAAACATAACAGAAACCTGAGATTGAGATCACTTTCTTCTTAAATTACTACAACAATAGAAAAACGTACATATCTAAATAGAACAAAAAACAACAAAGTTTTGTTCTACCTATAACTATAATTCGCAATTATGTATAAGTAATTCTTATACCTAATGCGAATAATAGTTATTCCAATAAAACAGTCTTTCTGGGTACGTATTTACGAGTAGGTTCAAGTATGTAGCTTAAAGATTAATTTTTCATTATGTCACTTTAAATCACACAATTATTTCTCAAATTCACTAATCAGCCTCTTTTCATGACTATAAATATAGGTTTTTAATTTAGATATGTACCTAATAAACAAATCTTCTTTAATTATCACACCACAGCACGTCTTTACTATAATTATTATAGTCATCAGTCTTCTTTAATAAGTTTAACTTCCTACCTAAAACAAGTCATGCCATTAAATGACAGCAAATATTTAAAAAACTAAATATACAAAACAAAAATCAAAAAATATTCAAATCAGAACTGGACGAAGACGAAGATAATCTTCTTACTTTTCTCTTCTTGGCTGTAATCATGATTTCTTCTTCGCTGTCAATATTTCTTGTCCGTTCATACTTTTCAATAATTTCAGTATCATTGTTTTCAAAAAATGAACACGATGGAGTGCTTAATTCATTGAAGTTTTCATATTTTTCGAGCAATGATTTGGGTATTATCGATGATTCCTGCTCATTCTCTCCTTTTTGATTATTCATTCTATCAAAGGAATGGGATGTTGAGGGCTTAATAATTGATATTTCAATGTTTGTGATTGAGTGTGTGTGTGGTTCATGTATGAAACTATTCCTTTGTAATTTTTTGGAAAGATTCTTTTTATTGAATGGCTTGGGACGTAGTACTAATTTTTCTGACAGTTGAATTGGACGCAGATGTGCTATATTTGTATTATTTGCAAAATTCGTTGATTGAATCCCAGTGAAGTCATGAAAACCTAAATGCTTGCCGTGATCTGACCTAATAGTTTTATTTAGGCATTCTCTTTCAATACAGGACAGATGTCGAAGTGCCAAACGGTTTCCTGACTCTTTAGACCAAACAACTTGGTGAACTTTCATAGTTCCCGGAAAAGTCTTTAAGTCTTTGGGCAAGAGCCAATCTTTTTCTGTCACCTGATAATCTTCAACTGTTTCAATTTTCACACCTTTAACATAACACTGTAGGTTTTGTACCAGCGATTCAATATTGGTAATATCATGTTGATATGAGACTTGTTTATCTAGAGTTCTCTTTAATACTCCACCCACTCCATCTGCTGCGCTTTTTCCATGACCACACTCACAATAGTTCCAAATTATGTGGGTCAGCATCGGACAATAGGAGGATAACTGAGTTATTATATATAATATATTTTTATTCCTGTATTGCGCAGATGGTGAGTCAGAAATAACGTAAAGTTTACGAACCAGAGGAGCAGTTATCTCAATTTCTTGCAAAACAGGAATGAGGTGTGCCCATACTGCAGCAGCATCATGCCTTAAAGAGGTACTTACAGTACAAAATGAGTTTTGCAAGTTTCGTTGTTGAGTTTGAAATATATTACGACAGTATGCAAAGTGAACTGTTGTCTGCTACCACCAAAATGAAGGGATTGAATTTCGGATCCATATTTGGCATTATAATTTTCACTGAAATCAATTTGTATAATACAGTCTTCCGTAGTCGTATTTTCTTTTAACGTTTTGAAAGCTTGATTTTGATTTTTATTATTGACGCAATGTTTAAGGAATGGTTTCAGGCTATCTTCGAATTTTTTTATTAAATCTAGTGGTTTCACCCAACGCCTTACTTTTTCAACTTTAATAGCAGATTTTTCTACATTATTTTTGACATATATGCTTTTATTCTTCTCCCAACCCCAATACGCTATGTTCACTTCATTATTAAACTCTTGATAATCAATGTGTCTATTTTTACAACTTGAGCAGATTCTTTGCAGACAATCGATGTTATCTTTACTACAACATAGGCTACTTAAAACGTCGGATATTGTATTTTCCTTGATAAGGCGGTTTCTTTTCATAGATTCAATCAAAAGTTTCATATTTTCGTGCTTTTCACATAGGCATGTATTTCGTGCATTCACATTTGGTTGAGTGACCCAGAAAGGCTTCATTCTTGAAAATGTTGAATAGCTTATCGGTGGTTCTCCTGATCCCAAATATTTCAAGTGTAAATTTTTAAGTGTGTCTGTCAATAGTCTTTTTTGTTTTTTTAATCCATGTCTAGATATGGTGTCATTTTTTCCAGGACACAGTGTTGAATTTTCATCATCTTCTAAAAATTTCACCACCCTCCTGAGAATTCGATTTTTTTTTTCATCAGGTTTTATGACTTCTACTGCTGGTTTTTCCTCTTTTTTGGGTACTTTTCTTCAAAATCATATGATTGCTTTGTAGTCTGTTACACCTTTTTTTGAACATTTCTTTTTCCTTAGTGACCTGTAATAATTTGTTTTGTAATTCTGTTATTAGCTTAGTTTTAGTTTTTTGATATTTTCGAAATTTGTCTTTAAGTCCTCGCTTGAATTCTACAGATGTAATTGACGAGTCTGAAACAGGGCTGTTGGGGCATAATGTTGACTCGATACTACTTAGATTTGATGGACATGTTATTCGTTGTACGCCACTTGGTTGTACACAATGAGTGCCAGTTACTACATTGTCATCAATATGATGTTGAATATTGGAACCAATTGTACTATCGCTATTCATCGGCAAGCAGCGCCGAGCCGAAGATGGATTCCCTTGACGAGAAGTGCTTGGACCAGGATTGCTATAGTCAAAATTTACAAAATTTTGATGCGTTGATAGCAGGGTTTGTCGTGGACTGCTTGTGTATACCCGATGAAAGCTTCTAGCTTCTGTAGTATTAGAACGTTGGATTTGGATATTCGTACTAATACTATTGCTGTTCAATCGTAAGCTGCGCCGTAAAGTAGGCAAGAAGGAACTGTTACAGGAAACGCTTAGTCCAGGATCATCACTTTGATCCCCAATTGTCTCATCCAGAGGGTTAGCACGAGCCGCTATAGGAGCTGGAGCTGCTCTATTTTTTTTTCTTTGGTAATAAGCAGCAGCACTTATTTTGTTTTTTCTTCTTAGGATTCTTAATTTTTTAGGGGTCATTAGATGCCTTGAAACAATTAATCCTGCTGCTTTTTTTCTGGCATACCTTTCTCTGTCTTTTCTCAAAAACTCTTCGCGTGAGACTTCATTGCTCTTAATTCTCTCTTTTCTTCTTCTTTCATACAACCTCCTTTTTTCCAACCTTTCTTCTCTAGTCTGTTGCTTAGGCCGCGGCATCCTAAAATCAAAATACACGCTTTTCAATTTTCTTCTTTCTCATATCCACAGACATACATTCATACACACTATACTATGATCCTATAAAATACTATACCTTCAGATACACCACGCGCTCACACACTAGCTCTCTTGCATTTACTCAGACAAACACTCTCACAGGCAATTTCTCATCACATAGGTATATCTCTTTTTTTTTCATATAACGTTTAAATGCTCTTTAACTTATTTGTTATATCTTGTAAAATTAAGAAATTTTGTAATTATATCAATTATTATTTATTCTTTACTCGTAATAAATGATATAAACATAAAGGTAAGTGACTTATATTGAAGGTAAACCCTCGAAATAATTATTTTGTTGACAACTAGTAGGTATAATAATCTACACTGTGGTGACCCACACACTCATCACATTTTCGTTAAGCCGAACAAATGTGTATCTAAAGTATAGTAAACATGTACTAACTACATAGATATATGTATATATTATATATCTTAAGCACAAATATTACACAACAAATACACCTAAATAATCTAATCGACACTAGGTAAAAGTAGGTACATTACAAAACTATGACTTTGTATTTGACACCAGGATCTCTAAAACTTTATGTTTTTATCATTTCGGAGATACTTTTAATTCCGGTGGACTGTAATTGGTATAACAGTCCACCGAATCCACTGAAATGATAACACTGAGATGATAAAATAGAGGTTAGTTCTACATTTAACTCCGAAAAAAAATTATTTAAAAAATATGAACACTACTCAAACAAAACAGTACTTACTGCGAATTTAATACACAATTTTGAAACAAATTAAACAAATCTAGCACGAGTTATAACAGCCACCGAAATGAAACTATTTTTGTCCCCATATTACTGAAATGATAAACTTACTTTTTTGGCGGGAAACCGCAAGACGTTGGGACCGGTGCGTTCGCGCCGAGAGCTTAAGCCGGACTGATCCGGAGTGAGAAAAGGTGAAAGGGGCGTAACAACGCAATGTTGATGTGGCTATTCTACTAAAACTTACTGTCCTCTGAAATGATAACTTTTTTCCAGACAAAAGTTGACCGCCTGTCAAATCCATGAGAAAGAAGATAAACAAACAAAAATTGTTTTATTTGATCGAATATATTATAATTTAATGATAACAAAATCAATTTAAACCCATATTACGAATGTATTTGCAGGAGAAGGTATGTTATGAGCGGAATTGGGTTCAGGACAGGTCACCGTGATGATAAAATAACACTTTGTAATTTTTTTTTGGGTATATTAGAGGGTAAATACCAATGATTTTTTTTGCCAAGGTAGAGAAATACTTACGTTGTTGAGAAAAAATTAATAATCAGCACATTGCACTACCGTTCTCAGGTTTGCCGTGTATTTTTTTGCTTGGGCAATTCACCCACTTGCGCGACCCACCCAAATGTTCTTTTGATCGGTATTGTTCGTCGGACAACTCAGCAGCACTAGCTATACTGGTTGCAAACTGACACTTGCGTGCCTGTCTTCAGAACGGGTCCACTTAAACTGGTGTGGTTCTTTCCTCAAAAGACCACTACAGAATGAACTTGCACGGTTCTCTCACATTATGTTATTTTATATTGTCTGGACTTGAAAAGAGACTGACCTCTGAGTTTGTTTCGGCATTTCTTCTCAGAGTAGTCAGATAGGAAATGCCGGCTTCATCTAGTTTTTCACATATAAATTGACGTGTAAAAGTGCCGTTTTATGGCCTATTTGCAAAAATTAATTCATTGTTTCATTGTTTCATAGGGGCGGAGCCTAATTGAGACACGTTATGTTTGTATTTTACCTTTGAAATTCCTTATAATCTTTACATCTGTAACCGCAATTATCCGAAACTAAAGAATAATACGATATAATTTCATATTTTTTTTTATGTAATAGATCGGCAAACGAGCAGACGGATTACCTGATAGTAAGCAATCAGCGCCGCCCATGGACACCGGCAACGTAGGAGTTACGAGTGCGTTGCCGACCTTTTAGGGATTAGGGATTTGGAGATTTGGGGATTGAGGAGGGATTGGGGGTGGAGAAGGATTGGGCCTCCGGTAACCTCACTCACACGGCGAAACACAACGCTTGAGGTTGTTTCACGCCGGTTTTCTGTGAGGCCGTGGTACACTCCGGTCGAGCCGACCCATTCGTGCCGAAGCATTGCTCTCACACACTTATATCCGTACCGTATCCGATTCGTTTCCGAAATTTTATATATATAACATCCCGAGTAGGTACTTACCTACCTACATACGGTAAATTGTACAAAAATAACTGTAGATTTAATAAGTACCTAATAATTTGAATTCAAAACATTCGACGTTCAAATTGTACATTCTATCACGTATTTTCCGTCATATAAAATTAACGTTATTATGTAGGTACCTACATTTTATTTATACAGGCTGTCCGGTAAAGAATGAGTACCTATATATCTTGCATTGCATTTAAGTATATCTTACTAGCTACTCTCGTGCGGTTTCACCCGCTCCATTTTATCGTAGCGTGATCTTTTATAGCCTATAGCATTCAGGAATATTGTAAGTAAAAGAATAAGTGAAAGAATTTTGGAAATCCGACCAGCCGTTCCAAAGATTAGGTACCTCCTACATACAAACTTACAAATTTTACCTCTTTATAATATTATTAAGTATTAAGTATAAGTATAGATGGCAATTCAGAAAATAAAATATACGAAAAATAAAAGTTTTATTGAAAGAGTTACAAATTAATTTTTTTTTTTTTTTTTTTTTGGAGTTTATGGCCTGGATACGAGTCCTTTAAGCCAAGTCTTTTAATTTACTCGGTTTTATGTTATTATATACTTTCCAGAGTATTTTTAATGAAATTGTATAACGGCACTAAACACTTTGGATCACGTAGTAGATCTTCTAGGCGGCGGGAGGAAACATTATTAATTTATTTTAGACAAATTGTGCATAGTTTATTTTTGCAGTAATGTTGAATCATCATGATTATGCAAGAATATATTGTACGTTAATGTCGAAGGATCATTTTCTATTACCTCTAGCACCAGTTCTTTAGCACCACTTTAAGACATCATAACTTAGGTACTTACTACATATGTCACTTTCCTTTTTGTTTTTTTCTGAATGGCCATAACATGCACTAAAAGGCATTTCATTCAAAGTTATCCGTTCTTTACCGGACAACCTGTATGTAGGTATTTTGAATTAGACTTTGCCATCGGCTTCACTTGTAATAAAAAAATCTTGAAAATCTTGCAACACAGTGCAAAAGACCCGTATATTTCACTCCTTCTTTTAAGGGTTTTTTTTGTGAGGGGAAAATCATCAAATGACTTTTTGTGTAATGTTGTTAAAGTGTCAGACTCTTACTGATTAAAAACCCCCCTGTTCCTTCTCCTGCTCTGGGCCGAGGTCGCGGTGCCTCATTGCGCTTACCCCGCAACCCCGGCTGAACATCAGCCCTATAGGGCCCCGTCTGTGGTGGTCTATTGGCTCTTTGAGACGCGCGCGGAACGTTCGCGCCGTACGGTCGGGTCTGGTTCTAGTCGGGCGGCGAGTTGCTCTCGCCGACCGCAGACCCGCGCTTACGGTGACCGGAGATTGTCCCTTGATACCCGACGCCCATAGTGTCACCTGTAAGGAGGAGGATTGCTCCCTCACGCGCTCCGCCTCCCTCTTTGCGAGCATAACTGCTTCACAGAAGGAGATGGCGTCCCAGTTCCTATCGCTCCGCACCATGGCCTCGACTAAGGCCGGGCGCGAGAAGTCGCCGCACGAGAGGAATGGATGGATGTTTGTCAGTGGAGTAGGTACAAGATGAACCAGTAAACCTTATATTAGTGTTCTATATTTATTTATACATAATTTGTATGTATTATTAGTTTATATAAGATTATATTGTTATTGAATTTGTTTAAACTTACTTCTACATTCTAAAGTCTAAAGTCTAAAATCATTTATTCCAATTAGACCTTTACAGGCACTTTTGAACGTCAAACAAAATTTAAAATAAAAAATAGTGTCAGTCTGTCGATCAGTCCTCTTAGTGAAGCTATTTGCTCGTTCCAAAGTGTAGATTCCGATGGAGAAGAACGAGCAAGAAACTCCATGGTTACTCTTTTTAAATCAGTTTCACATACAGATTCCTTTTACAAACAGTTGGTTCAATTATGTGAGAACAGTGTAACACTAATATTTATTCAAATATAAAAATAAAGTAACCTTAAGGACAATAGACAGTCTGGAGCTGACCAGTCCCAACTGACGGCGCTCGTTCACGAGCATGACACGTACACCAGCATCGCCCAACTCAACCATATTATAGGGAATTAAGCGATCCAGTGCCCATGCCACCGCCAGTGTGACCTTTCAGTGAGCATGACAACTCCAAGCTGTTATAAGGACCGACATTCTGCTAGTCTAACCAATTATAATAGGTTACAGGGCACTCACATTTACAAATTTATCAAGTTATAGTTATACAATATAATGCAATTTCACTAAAATGAAGAAGTCCCGTTCAAGCAAAATCCATTGGAACGTTATTTATTTTGGTGTACGTTTGCTATCCTGTGGAGCAGGACCAGCATGTCTCCAAGCATCTTTATCTACAATGTAATCATTCAGTGTGTAGTATGCTTTTCTATATAAAGTTTTCTTTACACATAATTTAAAATTTCTTTCATTTAATTGTTGTATTTCGCCTGGGATTTTGTTATAACATTTAACACAGAATCCCATGAACGACTTATGTACCTTTGCCAATCTAAATAATGGCTGACATAATCTATCTCTATGTCTAGTTTGATAATTATGTCTATCTGACACCTTATCGAATATTTTTAAGTTTTTCCTAACATACATAATGTTTTCATAAATAAACTGACATGGCACGGTCATAATATTGATCTCTCTAAACTTTTCTCTAAGAGACTCACGACGCTTTAGATTGTAAATAGCTCTGATGGCACGCTTTTGCAAGACAAAGATAGACTCAATGTCAGCAGCCTGTCCCCACAACAAAATGCCATACGACATAATGCTATGAAAGTAGCCGAAGTACACCAGTCTTGCAGTGTCCACATCTGTTAGCTGTCGGATCTTCCAGACAGCAAATGCTGCAGAGCTCAACCGTCCTGCCAGAGATGTGATATGGGGCCCCCATTGTAGTTTGTCATCTATGGTTATACCCAGAAAAGTAGTTTGTTTTACAAATTCCAATTTATTACCGTTTAATAATATGTCACATTCGGTACTTTTAACATTTGGCAAACTGAATCGTATACATTTAGTCTTTTTGTCGTTTAGGACTAAATTATTAATTGTAAACCAATTATGAACCTTCGTTATAGCATTATTTACGTCGTCATAATTATCTGTCCGTCTATTTATTTTAAAAATCAACGATGTGTCATCAGCAAATAATACCATTCCCGGTTCACGTTGAAATAAATGAGGTAAATCATTTATGTACACTAAAAACAGGAAAGGACCTAATATTGAGCCCTGTGGTACGCCCATAGATATGCTAGTACCCTGGGAGTTCACTTTATTTACTTGTACTTTGAACTGCCTATCCTGCAGGTATGATTTTAATAAATTGAGAGATACCCCTCGAATGCCATAGTGTTCCAACTTCAGCAACAGTGTCGTGTGTTCAACGCAATCAAAAGCTTTAGACAGGTCACAAAAATCCCAATAGCGTCGTTTGACTTTTCCCATGAGGCAAAAACATGCTTAAGTAGAGCTACACCGGCGTCAGTTGTGCATCGACCCTTGGTAAACCCATATTGTTGGTCATGAAAGATGGAATTTATGTTAAAGTGTCGTAGCATCTGAGAAAGCATTAGCTTTTCAAACACTTTACTAAGCACTGGTAAAATTGATACCGGCCTATAATTATTGGGATCATTGTCATCGCCAGATTTAAACAACGGAACTACCTTGCTAAGTTTCATCAAATTTGGAAAAACACCCTGATCTACACTTTTATTAAAAATTACAGCTAAGTAAGGCGCTATAGCTTCTATAAAAGACCTACACACCACAACAGACATTCCCCATAGATCCTCTGTAGACTTAACTTTTATGTCTTTAAACGCCTTTATTACTGATTGCGGGTCCGTGTACTGAAATCGGAAGCCAGAACGGCATTCTTTAACATTTCTTTTAAGAAGACTAATAGAAAGTGCCGGAGATGATTCTAAGTCTTTCGTAGTTTTAATGGGGATATTCTTGAAAAAAAATTCGAATTCTTGGGCAACTTCTTGATTAGCATTAACTCGTCCATTATCCGTATTTAAATTAAATTCCGTTTCAAAATCAAAATCATTTATTCCAACTAAACCATAAATAGGTACTTTTGAAACGTCAAAATAGAGAAGTAGTCTGTCAGTCTGTTCGTCAGTGAAGCAAGGTGCACGTTCCAAATTGTAGTTTCGAATGGAGGAGAACGAGTAAGAAACTCCAAAATTATTATATTGAGTCTTTGTTTTAGTCTTTAAAAATTTTGCTGCTTGCGCTCACCGTTTTTACTCATCTCTGCATCACCCAAAGGTCAGACTGGTAGATAATGCCTACGGCATTAAGTCCGCCTATGTACAGAAATTTGGGTGAATAAAGCTTAATAAATAAATAAATAAATAAACCGTAATAGGGTTATAAGTCTTTAATTAAACGCATTTAAGTTATCAGGTAAACTAGTTATAACTGGTTTTTAAAACTGGTAGCTGTTCAAAGTTAACCAACCCACATTACTAACTAGTGTTTGATTAAAGCTGTATGTGCCAATATCCTGTGCGGAATAGTTAGTTAAAATGTACTTAAAGTATTTTATTTACCTATCTATATCGATAACGTTGTGTTTCGCTGTGTGAGTAATGTTACAGGAGGCCCAATCCTTCCCCTCCCCAAATCCCTCCCGGATCCCTGAATCTCACAAATTCCAAATCCCCAAAAGATCGGCAACGCACTCGTAACTCCTCTGTTGTTGTGGATGTCCATGGGCGACGTTGATTGCTTACCATCAGGTAATCCGTCTGCTCGTTTGCAGACCTATCACTCACTCAATCTTGGCACTTTTTTCTGTCTCCTTTGTTTTTTTTTTAACACATGATTCCATTGCCCAATAACTGTGCGTATTTTTATAAGGAGTTACAAATCTTGAAATGTCTCTCTTATTGGGCCGACCGCGGGAGGGAGTGTCAGACTCTTACTGACTAAAAACCACCCCGTACCCTTCTCCTGCTCTAGGCCGAGGTCGCGGTGCCTCATTGCGCTTACCCCGCAACCCCGGATGAACATCAGCCCTATAGGGCCCCGTCTGTGGTGGTCTATTGGCTCTTTGAGGCGCGCGCGGAACGCTACGCGCTTATCCCACAACCCTGGCGGCGACTATGCAGCATTAGTTCACAAACTGATAGACAGAATATCAAGCCAAAAAAGTCAGTGCAGATGATCATTCATTCCTTGACACAGATCAATTCAAGCGTAACGCAGTTTTTATCGGATTCTATTTAAAGAATATTTTTTTTACGTAAATAGGTGCATTATGTATTTCATTTATTTTTTTCTGCTAGGTCAATACTAAGGACAAAATCGATGGACCTTACCTACGTAATATCTGTAAAAAAACTTGTGGCCTTTTTTCTCTTATTAAAGTAAGAGTTTACATAACTCCTTTGCGAGGGAATATGGCGCCTGAATTTTCTAGCTAGCTAATTTTCTAGCCTTCTTCTTGCGTTGTCCATGGGCGGCGCTGATTGCTTACCATCAGGTAATCCGTCAGCTCGTTTGCCTACCTATTACATAAAAAAATCATCTACACTATACACGCGTTTTGCAGCTTTCGCGGCATTTCGCGCCGTAAGTGTATTGGCTATGCGCGCGACGGTGGCGACGCGTAGCGTTTACAACATTTGCGGAAGCTGTCAAATAATAACAATGTAAACATTATAATTTTCTTTGCAAGTATACTTGAATAAAACCAAATATTCAAATAGTATTTATTATCGACATTATTTAAATGCGAAGGTTAGAGCATTAATCACCACGCTTGCTCAATGCGGGTTGGCGATTTCAAACTTATAATTAGAAATTATAAGTCCAGGTTTCCTCCCGATGTTTACCTTCACCGTATGTCAGTGGTGTCTAAATAATCATAGAAAGTACATATAACTCAGAAAAAGTCACATTGGTACTTGCCAGGTTTCGAAACCACACCCTCGTGTATGAGAAGCGGGCTCCTTAACCTCCGTGCCACCACGACGATTTAACTTTAATATGAATGTAATAATAAAAACCGACATTTAATCATCCGCATTTGTTTCCAATTTCTGCCGTGTTGTGCGCTGCGGTCGTTATCTGTCCGCCACTACTCGCTTTGCACATAGCCAATAGCGCGCTTAAACTTGTAATAACGCATTGAGATTGGTATTGTGTTTCCTCGGCCAGGATGTCCATTAATTTTGATGTGCATTACGTGACCACACGAGGTACGTTCATAAACAATTACACAGAAAATAGTCGACAGGAAATTTGTAATCAGGAAATCGTAATTTCTCAATTTTTAAAGGTTTTAAATAGCGCGGTCTTTGCTGTTGTAGGCCAGCTGAACCGGCGTGCAACAACCTCAGCGTTGTTACTCGCCGTCTGTGTGAGGTTACCAGAGGCCCAAACCTTCCCTCCTCCAAACCTTCTCAAATCTTAATTATCCAAAACCCTAATCTCCTAAAAACCGGCAAAACATTTTTGTTTTTTTTTTTTTTAAAAAAACGTTGCCCTACACTATGATTTTCTCTTGTGTCGTGGATGCGGTTACAAACATATAATTTCACATGACACCCAGACCTGGAACAACAATTTGTAGATCACACAAAGAGATGTTCCGTGCGGGAATCGAACCCGCGACCCGCTGCACAGCAGCCAGTGGCCCAGCTTCTGCGCCAACCGTGCAGTCAAGTCATAAACTAAACCTATACATACATATATTTATCCACACTCCCTGCCTGCTTAACTGAAGTGGGCGTGGACTTCCATGATAATGTCAAGGCCATGGAATAAGGGTTACAAATGTCAAATGTCAAGATATTCTGAAATGTCAAATTTCTTTTTTACCCGACTGCCAAAGAAGGAGGGTAATGTTTTTCGAGTGTATGTAAGTATGTATGTATGTCTTTTCCTTTGTGACCTCCTGTAGCCTAAACGGCTTGATGGATTTTGATGTATGAGGTATCGTTAGATTTGTCTTGATTACGGGAGTGTCATAGGATACATTTTATCCTAAAAGTCCCACGGGATAAAGACATAATAATATTTTTTCTAAATTTCCCTTTAAAAAAATATGTATGCGGTATCATTAGATTCATTTCAATCACGGGAGTAATTAATATAGGATACGTTTTTTCTCTAAATTCCCACGGGAACATGTTAATTCTGCGTCAACGCAAAGCAACTCATGCGTTAGCAAGCAAAAAGATAGGGCGTGGCCTGGCATGCGGCGCGCGGCGCGGTGCGGAGGGGGATATGCTCGAGTATACAGCCCGAATGCGGGCACACGCATAAGGGCACACGTCGTTGACGGTCGTCTCTAAATAGCGATTTTTTTCGATACTTCGTCGTCTGACGCGAAACTTATAAAGTATAAATAACTCGTTCTTTTTCTTTCGTGTTTCTCTCTTTAAATTTATTCGTTCTTTCTAAAAATGTCGTCGAAATAATTTAAAATGGTACTTACATATACATAGTCTTCTACATCTACAACATTTTCGTTAAATAAAAACAGCTAAAAAGTTATAAATAAAAAAAATATTATTAAAAAAACAAAATACCCGACTGCACACTAAAAAAAGAGTAAAACAAGCCCCACAATACAAATTTACTGAATATAATTTATAAATGTTGATGGAAAGCATCGCAGGCGGGGACCACCTTGACCGCCACCAACGAAAATTCTGCTACATGGTGCACAACAGAAATGACTATAAATAAGCCTCTGTTGGTCCCCGCCTGCGATGCTTTCCATCAACATTTATAAATTATATTCAGTAAATTTGTATTGTGGGGCTTGTTTTACTCTTTTTTTAGTGTGCAGTCGGGTATTTTGTTTTTTTAATAATATTTTTTTTATTATTTTACTACCGTTCTTGAGGTGAAATACTCGCGAATTTAGTTTGATTGAACTGACAGGCATACAATGGAATTATTTATTTGCCCGGTTTCGCACTGGTGCAATGTTAAAACTAATTTTCTTTAATATTTAATTTTAATGCATGTTATTATACATATAAACCTTTCTCTTCAATCACTCTATCTATTAAATAAAACTAAATGGAACCAGGGTTGTGGGTGCAAGCGTAATAATATCCCGCGGTCTGGAGGTGGTTTTTAGTCAGTAAGAGTCTGACACTCTCCCCCTGGGGGTAGATATTTAATGTTTTTTCCCCCCTTTGCAAAAAGCCTTTTGGAAGCAGAGGACAGGTAACCTTAGCCATAAACGAAAAGCAAGCGTTGTTTAACGCCAGTTTCTTTGGACGCCTTCGTATGTCGTATCACTCCAGTTAAGCCGTAAGTAGTGTAGTTGGTGTCTCAACGAAGGTTAAAAATTCTAGACAGGATTAAGTTTTAAGTACCTGAGTTGATCGTATGCTGCAGCCTTGTGCGCGATTCGTGTAAGGCAGTCTACAGAGGGCCTTTTATGACTTGTTACTGCGCGAATCTTCCGGGCGAGAAAGAGGGATGGAGCTATACACCTTCAATAGGCGTATGGTCTCCAATGATACTGAACACATCACATGACATCATCAGCCTATAAGTGCCCACTGCTGAGCAAAGACCTCTTCTCACACGGACAAGTTTTGAGCATTGATCACTTTGCTGCAAGGGTTGGCGATTTCAAACTTATAATTGGAATTTATAAGTTCAGGTTTCCTCATGATGTTTTCCTTCAGCTTATGTCAGTGGTTTCTAATACTGCGCATAAGAAGAATAATGTCATTGTTAATACATTCATAGAGATGTGACTATTCCAGCCATGCTTAGGCGTTTACAGACGGGGCCTGCAGAGCTGATGTTCAGCAAGGGTTGCGGGTTAAGCGCAATAAGTCACCGCGACCTCAGACCAGAGCAGGCGAAGGAACGGGGCTTTTTAGTATGTAAGAGTCTGACACTCTCTCTTGCCGTGCCCTGGGCGGGAGAGGTCATTTGATGATTTACCCCTGACAAAAATGGCATGCGATCTTTGTTCCTTTACATTGACGGGCTGACTTGAGGTGGCGTCCATCTCGTGCGGTGGTGTCGGCAATAAGAATCATCTGTGACTACCGCACTATCTCCGGGGAGGCGGCGAACCTCCTTGCCGGATCACCGCCATGGGATCTGGAGCCGTAGGCGCTCACGCGAATTTACATTTTGCGGCCGACTAGACATGAGTATATGGCACGTAGCATTCCGTGCGTGCCTCAAAAAGCCAATAGACCTTTACAGTTGGTTCCAACAGGGCCGATGTTTGACCAAGATTGCGGGTAAAGTGCAGTAAGATACCGCAACCTCTTCCTGGAACAAAAAGAAAAATTCGGGGGATTTAAGTCAGTAAGAGTGTGACACCCGCTCTTGCCATACCCTGGGCTAGAGAAGGTATTTGATGATTTTCTGTTGTAGCGACATCTATCTCACAACATTAACAACAACCAATCACGTGCAAGATTCTACATCGCGTATAAGAGTTTACAACACAATTAGCACTGATACAAAAATCCCGACAACAACCGTCGGGCAGTAGCCCACCAGACATGACACCCGTCTGGTCGGAGGATCCTCCCTTTTCATTGGAGGATGAGAAACTTTCCACCCTGTTCTCTAATACCTCTAAAATGTCCTCAAAAAAAAAAAAATACAACGGAATACTAATATTATAAATAGGTAAAATTTGTAAGTTTGTATGTAGGGGGTAATCTTCGGAACCGCTGGTCAGATTGCCAAAATTCTTTCACTGATAGATAGCTACAATGTTCTTGAATGCTTTAGGCTATAAAACATCACACCACGATTGAAAGGAGTCGAGAAGCGGGTGAAACCGTGCAAGACTAGCTAGTATTGTATATGTTAATCAGACGCGTTCGGGTAACTATAGAAATATTTTGTTGGGCTTTCCTTCTTTTTCTTCTCCTTCACAGTTTACAGTCTGGCTTTCTGTCTGTTCATCACAGTTCAATTCAGCATAGGTTTTGTTATACTTTTGTGTATTATTCTGGGTTTGTAACCCGCCTACAGCCTTAGTGATTCTCATGTTAATGTGAGCGTCATTACAAATGACCTTACCTACAAGATTAGCATATGAAATAAAGAAAATATTGTCTATTACAGTGTCATTGCTGCATCTACTTATTTCTCTCATTGAACAAAAGGAGGTTAAATCTATAAAGAGTTAATATTATAAAGAGGTAAAATTTGTAAGTTTGTAGTAGGGGGTAATCTTTGGAACAGCTGGTCGGATTGCCAATATTCTTTCACTGATAGATAGCTACAATGTTCCTGAATGCTATAGGGTATAAAACATCACGCTACGATTAAACGAAGCCGGGCAACGAGTGAAACCGCGCGAGAGTAACTAGTATAATATAAAAATGATCATGAATATAAAAATATGGTTAAAACGCCCGCTTCTCATGAATGAGGGTGTTCAAAACCTGGCAAGTACCGATCTATACTAATATTCTAAAGAGGTAAAATTTGTTGGTTTTTAAGTTTATATAGTGAATAACTACCGAGACTAAATACTTAAGGGTCCTTAGGAAAGGGATACTTAAGGGAAATACGCACATACATAAATTGCAAATTTAAATAAAAACTTGTAAAAGCTTTGTTAAAGAATGGTGTTGTACATTTCCTAATCGGTGCAGCGGTTTCGGAGCTTATGCAGTGCAAAAATACAGAAAATGTTTCCGATTGATGACGGGCATGGTCGTCAAAAGGTTAAATTTGTAGATTACAGTACCAAAGTATGTACCTAATGTACTGTAAATTAGACCTCTCAAGTTCAACGTGCTTGATTTTTACATCGGACGTCCAGATAAGAATGTGTTGTTGATAAAATTGGATTATTATGCAGTATGTTGCACACATTAATCGGGACTTTTAGGGTTTGTGTCCTGTGTCATGTTTGCGTTTATACAACATACTAGCTACTCTCGCGCGGTTTCACCCGCTATTCGGCTATATTTAGCCGTAGCGTGATGTTTTGTAGCCTATACGAGTAGCACTCAGGAACATTGTAGCTATTTATCAGTGAAAGAATTTTGGCAATCCGACCAGCGGTTCCAAAGATAACGCCCTACATACAAACTGAAAATTTTACCTCTTTATAATATTAGTATTTGTTGCAATGCTATTGATACTGTCTCTTCTCACACGAGGAGATTTAAGCATAAGTCCAGGGTCCTAAGGTCCTGGTTCATTTGTGTGGAATAAATGTATCTACATTTCATATGTAAGGGTTATTTATGGAGCTCCTTTGGCACAAATTTTACCTCTATATAATATTAGTATAGACAAATTCACATACATATCAGACCCAGTCCCGGAACAACAGTTTGTTGATCACATATAGTGTTTACAACATATTATTATAATTACGCGGGTATTAACGCGAAAAATAATTGTTTCAGTATCTTAATAGGTTTGACGTTTCGACCTGGTTGCATAGGTCGTGGTTGCAAGCAGACTGTTGACGCAAAGTGTTACCAAAACCCATTTTTTCTCTTAGAATAATATCTTCTGATTTATTTCGTTGCGGTATCTAAGTCAGTCATTCATGTCACTAAGACTTCAGTGTTCCGGTGTTTTCATAGTTGTATCTACTGTAAATGGGTTTGGGTGGTACCGCGGCCCAAAACAGAAGAAGGAACGGGGGGGGTTTTTAGTCAGTAAGGGTCTGAGACTCTCTCCGGCCTTACCCTGTGCGGGAGAAGTCATTTGATGATTTTCCCCTGACAATAAAAAATCTACTGTAGACTGTTCTGGTGCAAAGGAGTTGCAGCAGTTTTAGGAGGTTTCGGCGGGCTTGTCCCATTCCCAAAATTCCTCACCTATCCATCTCCTGCTGCAGAGAAGCCCAATAATTTGCTTCTAGCCTAGTGGCTGTGTTCACATAAGCGAATGTTGATTTTTTTGCATTTTAACAGCTCATAACTGTTTTCGCCATATTGTCACATTTTAACCGCGTCAATTGCCAAAATGCAAAACTCTAGATTAGCAATCAACCTCTATTTTTAGAATAGATGTATGTTTTGTATTGTACAATAGACCGTCAATTATCTATTTTTGAAACGTCTGTTTGAAAAAAACTCTTGTTAGGGCACTTTCGCACTGTGTCTGGCCCGTATCCGATCTGAATCGGCGAAAATATGGCCCGTGATAGCCGTACAACTATTTCTTTATTTTTCAAACCAAATTATTTATTGCAATCCATAAGTATAAATAGATGGTATAGAAATTAAGGAAACATTATGTGGACCCTTTTGGGCGCGGCAAAATATAGTATGTAGGTGGGAGGAAGACGAGGAATAACCCCTCATTTCTGTATATCTGACATCCATCATTAAGGTTAAAGTCCTCTTTAACCCGCGCGGTTAAGGCGCCCGCTTCTCATGCATAAAGAATTTTCAACACAATAAGCACCCATACAGATATCCCGACAACAACCGTCGGGCAGTAGCCCACCAGGCACGAACACCTCGCCTGGTCGGAGGATCCTCCCTTTTCAATGGAGGATAAGGAACTTTCCACCCTGTTCCTCATACCTCTAAACTGATAAGTACCAATGTGACATTTTCCGAGTTATACCTATGTACTTTCTATGATTATTTAGACACCACTGACAGCGACATACGGTGAAGGAAAACGTCGCGAGGACACCTGGACTTATTTTTTCTAATTATAAGTTTGAAATCGCCAATCCGCCTTGAGCAAGCGTGGTGATGATTAATGCTCAAATCTTCTCCGTGTGAGAAGAGGACTTTGCGCAGCAGTGGGCACTGATGATGTGATCGTCAAGGGATCATCCGAATTCTATCCGTGTTTTCTGGACCTGTATGCTCACGGATTCGGATCTGACGCAGTGTAAAAGTTCTCTAACCAATTACAATTTCGCAAACATGTACCTACTTATGTAGCTAAAATTGAGACCAATTTAAAATAGATTACATAAATTATAAATGATTATAGTGTGCATTTTCGAAAATTAACTATTTTGCGTGTGTATCGCTGTGTTATTGACTAATATTTTTTACGTAGCAACGAATATAAATTACTAGCTTCCGCGCACGGCTTCGACCGCGTGGTATGTTGATAAAAAGTAGCCTATGTCCTATTCCGGAGTGTATCGTTTGCCTGTGACAAATTTCTTCCAGATCCATCCAGCCATTTTGGCGTGATTGAGTTAAAAACATTCGCTTTTATAATATTAGTAAGAAGTTAGAAGTACGATTTGTAAGATATTCGGAACCCGAGCATACGGCGTGTAGCGTTTGTCGCGCCCTAGAGCTAAAAGACCATAGACCGCAACAGACGGAGACCGATAAGTCCGATGTTCAGCCGGGGTTGTGGGGTAAGCGCAATGAGGCACCGCGACCTCGGCCCAGAGCAGGAGAAGGAACAGGGGGGTTTTTAGTCAGTAAGAGTCTGAAACTCCCTCCCGCCCGGCCCTGGGCGGGAGAAGTCATTTTCCCCTGACAAAACAAAAACCGGGGTTGCGAGGTAAGCGCAATAAGGTACCGCTGCCTCGGCCTAAAGCAGGAGAAAGATCGGAGGGGTTTTTAGTCTCACAGTGATCCTCTATGACGTTTAAATTGCCATCAAGTGTGGGCGAGCCATGCTTCGGCACGAATGGGTCGTCTCGACCGGAATGATACCACGGTCTTACAGAAAACCGGCGTGAAACAACCACAGCGTTGTGTTTCGCCGTGTGAGTGGGGTTACCGGAGGCCCAATCCTTCCCCTACCCCAATCCCTAAATACCCAAAAGGTCGGCAACGCATTCGTAACTCCTCTGTTACGAGTGTCAATGTTTGCTCGTTTGCCGATCTATTACATAAAAAGATTAGCTACTCTCGCGCGGTTTCACTCGCTGCTCTGCACCATTTGATCGTAGCGTGTGTATGTTTTATAGCCTATAGCACTCAGGAACATTGTAGCTGTCTATCAGTGAAAGAATTTTGGCAATCCGACCAGCGGTTCCAAAGATAACCCCCTACATACAAACTTACAAATTTTACCTCTTTATAATATTAGTATAACAAAATCCTTTAGCTATGGATTAGTATGGATGAACAATACAATTTATGTAAAATTCACGCTACATACATATATACACATACCTACCTAAATATATAAGGTAATAGTTACTTGAAACAAATGATATGTACAATTCGTTATGATCCGGTCATTGAACTCAGGACATTGCGGTCGAAGCGAAATGACGCACCGCCGTCTACCTTGGATCAGGAGTTGGAACGGAGTGGTTTTTAGTCAGTAAGAGTCTGACACTCTCTCTTGTGACTCCCCGCTCGTGCTGCGCAAGATGACGTTTTTAATGGAATAGGAGGAGCTGACGATCATCCTCATCATCATCATCAGCCTATGAGTGCCCACTGCTGAGCAAAGACCTCTTATCACACGAAGAAGGTTTGAGCATTAACCACCACGATCGCTCACGACGGACCGGCGAATTCAAACTTATAATTAGAAATTATAGCAGGTCTCCTCTCAATGTTTTCTGTCTAAATAATCATAGAAAGTACATATAACACGGCAAAAGTCACATTGGTACTTGCCAGGTTTCGAAACCCTCATGCATGAGAAGCGGCCGTCGGGGATCAAAAGACGATCTCCGGCCACCGTAAACGCGGGTCTGCGGACGGCGAGTAAGGGTAGCTCACCGCCCGACCAGAACCAGACCCGAGCGTATGGCGCGTAGCGTTCCGCGCGCGCCTCAAAGAGCCAATAGACCACCACAGACGGGGCCCTATAGGGCTGATGTTTAGCTGGGGTTGCGGGGTAAGCGCAATGAGGCACCGCGGCCTCGGCTTAAAGCAGTAGACGGAACGGGGGTGTTTTTAGTCAGTAAGAGTCTGACACTCTCTCGCCTTACCCTGGGCGGGAGAAGTAATTTGACGATTTTCCACTGACAAAAAAAGAACCTCCGGGCCGCCATGACATCAACGGTTTGCATTTAGCGTTCAACTGTGTCTAGCTGCTTATAACATACCTACAAGTTAGCTAATGAATATTAATTAAAATGACATTCATTAGTAGGTAACTGTCTATACACAGAAGTAGGTATGTTCATATTAGCCTAGCCGTGGTGGCCCTAGTGGCATTCATCTAGCCGTGGCCCGAAGGTTAAGGAGCCCGCTTCTCATGCATGAGGGTGTGGCTTCGAAACCTGGCAAGTACCAATGTGACTTTTTCCGAGTTATATGTACTTTCTCGAGAAGCACTCAGGAACATTGTAGCTATCTATCGGTGAAAATAATTTTGGCAATCCGACCAGCGGTTCCAAAGATTACCCCCTACATACAAACTTACAAATTTTACCTCTTTATAATATTAGTATAGATATGTCATTATAGGTATACATATTTTTTTATGGTATAGGTCGGCAAACGAGCTGTCGGCGCCGCCTATGGGCACCCGCGACAACAAGAGTTACGAGTGCGTTGCTAGACTTTAAGGGAGATAAGGGTTTCGGATGTTTAAGTATTGGGAAGGGATAGGGGAGGAAAAGGGATTGGGCCTCCAGTAACCTCACTCACACGGCGAAACACAACGCTGTGGTTGTTTAACACCGGCTTTCTGTCAGGTCGTAATATCACTCCGGTCGACCCATTCGTGCCGAAGCATGGCTCTTCCTCATTTAGTTGCGATCATAGGATTAACGCTAGTCAGTAATTGTAAAATAAATTAGTTTCAAAGTCGATGTGATTAGATTCAATTTGTAATACGTCATTCTTAATAAGACCTTATTGTATTTACTTCGAAGTAGGTACATAAGAAAATGAGATATTACATTGTTTATTAGAATATAAATAAAGAAGTTTTATATGTAAACATATGTATGAGTAAGTGTCCTTTTACATGATTAGGTAGGTACTTAATACTTGAAGATATGAATATATCTTCGAGAGATGATCTCCGGCCACCGTAAGCGCGGGTCTGCGGACGGCGAGTAAGGGCAGCTGGCCGCCCGACCTGAATCAGATCCGAGCGACCGGTGCGTAGCGTTCCGCGCGCGCCTCAAAGAGCCAATAGACCACCACAGACGGGGCCCTATAGGGCTGATATTCAGCCGGGGTTGCGGGTGGTTGCGGGGTAGGCGCAATGAGGCATAAGTGGTTTTTTTTTATTATCATTTTTGTGAGTTTGGGAGTTGATAAGTTATTAGTCAATGATCTATGCTTGCTTCTACGGAACCCTTCGTTGGCGAGTTCGTCTCACACTTGGTCGGTTTTACTGTAGTGGTAGCTGCATACCTCCTTATAATAACACTGTCATTGCGTACGCTACTGAACTGTTACGTCACGAATATTGTGCAAGAATCTGATGTACCGTAAAACTGTTATGTGAACAGAAACTTTCACTGAAGTTATAAATTATTACTCTAAAATTCGATAGCATTTTTTTTTATGTAATAGTTCGGCAAACGAGCAGACGGATTACCTGATGGTAAGCAATCAGCGCCGCCCATGGACACTCGCAACGGATGAGTTACGAGTGCGTTGCCGACCTTTTAGGGATTAGGGATTTGGAGATTTAGGGATTGAGGAGGGATTGGGGAAGGGGAAGGATTGGGCCTCCGGTAACCTCACTCACACGGCGAAACACAACGCAGTGGTTATTTCACGCCGGTTTTCTTTGAGGCAGTGGTATGACTCTGGTCGAGCCGACCCATTCGTGCCGAAGCATGGCTCTCCCACACTTACCACGCATTTTTTAACCGACTTCAAAAAAAGGAGTTCTTTTTTTTATATTTTTGTGCAAGTAAGTGCCAGGTGTCAAGTAAAACAATGATGATTAGTAGGTTCCGATCAATACATATGTTTCTAATACTGTTGTTGTTTGGTATGTGTAGCATTTACTTGGCACCGACTGCCAAGATTATAAAAATAGTAATTAATATTATTTTCTATTTACCTAAATGAAAACATGCATAAGTAATGGCATTACTTTGTACAAAGAAAATTAATTTTTTGCTTTTTAAGTTTTTTTGAAGTCGGTTTGTTAATATTTACTATTCTAGAAATGTGGGTGAGCCAAACTTCGGCACGAATGGGTCGCTCGATCGGAGTGATACCACGGCATCACAGAAAATCTTAGCGTTATATTTCGCCGTGTGAGTGAGGATGCCAGAAGTCCATATCTCTCGCGTCTCCTTCTGCCGCATCCTTCCCTCCCCAATCCCTCCCCCTCCACATGACAGCTGTCTTTTTAGGAAATAACAAAAATGTAATACGGTAGTTTCCAACTAGTCAAATTCAATACTTTTATCCTAATGTCAAAAACTATACTTTTCTATGAAACTCCAAATTATGACGTCATAGGATTCGAGCGTCAAATAGCTTACCCAGTTGTCTTAGTACCTACCAATTTTTTAGAGAAAAGGTAATTATAGTCGTATTCAAGTACCTAAATGCGTGTCTTGAACAAAAGGCTAATTCAAATAGAAAAAGAGATCGATATGATTTAATTAAGCGTTTGTTGACAATATTCAGACATACCTTAGGTTCGGTTCCGTATTAAAACAATTGAATAACTTATACTCAAGCACATTCTGTTAAGAGAATAATAGCACGTTTTGTTTATCTATGCATTTTTCAAATACTTCATGTTTCGCATTCTAATGTTAATATTAATAAACTAGTATTACCTTCTTAAATTTTTTTTGAAGGAAAGCAATCGACCTAGTACTTCTCTCCCTCCCTTGGTTGGGGCGAGAGGGAGTGTCAGACTCTTACTGACTAAAAACCACCCCGTACCTTCTCCTGCCCCATTGTGAGGACCACCCAGAGGATACGCACTGGGCTGAGCACCGCCGTATCCTCAGGTAAGTGATCAGCGGCGGTGACCTCTCGCGCCCGGCCTTAGTCGAGGCCATGGTGCGGAGTGAGAGGAACTGGGACGCCATCTCCTCCTTCTGTGAAGCTGTTATGCTCGCAAAGAGGGAGGCGGCCCGCGTGAGGGAGCAATCCTCCTCCTCACGCCCCAGCCGCCGCAATAGGCGCCATTCCGGGCGTCGGGGATCGAGAGATGATCTCCGGCCACCGAAAGCGCGGGTCTGCGGTCGGCGAGTAAGGGCAGGTCGCCGCCCGACCAAAACCAGGCCCGAGCGTACGGCGCGTAGCATTTCGCGCGCGCCTCAAAGAGCCAATAGACCACAACAGACGGGGCCCTATAGGGCTGATGTTCAGCCAGGGTTGCGGGGTAAGCGCAATGAGGCACCGCGACCTCGGCACAGAGCAGGAGAAGGAACAGAGGGGTTTTTAGTGAGTAAGAGTCTGACACTCCCTCCCGACCGGCCCCGGGCGGGAGAAGTCATTTGATGATTTTCCCCTCACAAAAAAAAACCTTCTCCTGCCCCAAGCCCAAGCCGTGGTACAGATTTGCGAATTCAATTGTTCTCATACAATGTCTGTAGTTATTTCAATATTCCGGGACTCTCAAATCCCCTATGCTAAAATCCCTAATAAAACGCAAGAAGTCGGCAACGCAATTGTAGTAATTGCTTTGGTATAACGAGTGTCCGTTGGCAACGCTGATTGCTTACCATCAGGTAATCCGTCTGCTCGTTTGCTGACCTGTTCCATAAAAGAAACCGCACAAGAATTCGGCAACGCACTTGTATTAACTCCTTTTGTATTACGAAAGTCCATTGGCAACGCTAAGATCATACATAGGGAGTAAAAGAGCGTCTTAAGTGTGGGAGAGCCATGCTTCGGCACGAATGGGTCGCCTCGACAGGAGTGATACCACGGTCTCACAGAAAAACGACGTGGAACTACCACAGACGTTGTGTTTCGTAGTGTAAGTGAGGTTATCGGAGGCCCAATCCTCCCCCCCCCCCCCATCCTTTATCCTCAAATCCCCTATCCGTAAATCCCTAACAACCCACAATAAGCCGGCAACACACTTGTAGTAACTTTGGGCGGTATGTACGTGTCTGTCATTAGGCGGCAGATTGCTTACCATCAGGTAATCCGTCTGCTCGTTTGACGACCACACATAAAAAAAATTACCATGATTCATTCTCATCCATCCATTCATTGAACCTATTCAATTTGGTATGCGAAAAGTTCATTACAGAGCCAATAGGGTCGCAGCGATCGCATTTTTGGCGTGTCGCCATTTACATCCATCATCAGCTCATCAATGGAACAGAAGGGAACTTCGGTTCATAAGCATAGGTACGGGCGACTTGACACGGCTCCCCAGGGGTGCAATCATCATCATCATCATCATCAGCCTATAAGTGCCCACTGCTACACAAAGGCTTCTTCTCGCACGGAGAAGGTTTGAGCATTAATCACCACGCTTGCTCAATGCGGGTTGGCGATTTCAAACTTATAATTAGAAATTGTAAGTCCAGGTTTCCTTACGATGTTTACCTTCACCGTATGTCAGTGGTGTCTAAATAATCATCCACAGACCCGTACATATTTACGGTGGCCGGAGATCATCTTTTGATCCCCGACAGTGAGAAGAGTTCCATATGGCTCTTGTTTTAAGTTTTTTTTGGGTCGCTAGTAGAATAATATATAATTACTACATTTACTGTCGCACAGATACAGATACTACTATAATTACTGTCGCACAGATTCACTCGCTGCTTTACTGTCGCACAGATACAGATACTACTATAATTACTGTCGCACAGATTCACTCGCTGCTCAGCTCCATTTGATCGTAGCGTGACGTTTTATAGCCTATATCACTTAGGAATATTGTAGTTATCTCTAAGTGAAAGAATTTTGGTAATACGACCAGCAGTTCCAAAGATTACCCCCTAAATACAAACTGACAAATTATACCTCTTTATAATATAAGTATAGATGGATGATTTACGTTAGGATTTTCAAAGCCGTGAAGTAGAGCTATAAAATAATTTGAACAATCTTAAGTGCAATTAGCAAAATGATAAGATGGTGTAAAGATGATTAAATTGTGAAATGTACACAATTATAACTAAGCGTCTGCCTTCTAACAAAGCCCGCTTGTGTCATTTCAAAATGCAATCGTTGTCAATGCGATGAGATCCAACGGATGCTTGATTTTATTTACATAGTGTTGCCACCACTTCGAAAGTCTCAGAAGGGCTTGGGGAAGAGGAAGGATTGGGCATCCGGTAACCTCACTCACACGGCGAGAAACAACGCTGTGGATTTTTCACGTCGGTTTTCTGTGAGGCCGTGGTATCACTCCGGTCGAGCCGACCCATTCGTGCCGAAGCATGGCTCTCCCACACTGAAATAAATTATTTTGACCTTGACTTTTTGACATTGATTTTGACATCATTTTCTTTGATAGGTTTTTTTTTGTGAGGGGAAAATCATCGAATGACTTCTCCCGCCCAGGGCCGGGCGGGAGGGAGTGTCAGACTCTTACTGACCAAAAACCCCCCTGTTCCTTCTCCTGCTCTGGGCCGAGGTCGCGGTGCCTCATTGCGCTTACCCCGCAACCCCGGCTCCTTTGATAGGTGAAAATGCAATTATAACATCTAGTTAGCTTACAAAACCTTAACAATTAAGGACTCTCTTTGATAATTGAAACATCTGTGCTCTGACATCAATAGATAAGTGGAAGAACCTCTCCAAACAATAAAGATAAAAGATTTTCTACTTTAAGTTAATGCGTTTATGATAGTATTTGCATTGAATTGCAAAGATAATTTAATTAAAGAAGTATAATTGTTTTATTAGTGACGGTTTTATCCGTGCAATAATGGCAGTGCAGGGACGTACTGAGGATCATTTTGACGAAATAGGCAAGTCCTTGGGGCGCCAGGTTCCGCCTCATGGAACGCTATAGGAGTGCATGCTAGGACAATTTATAGGGTGCCACGGGACGTGAGAGTTGCCTATGTAAGACGAATTCTTTGGGCGCCAGGTTGCGCAGGAACGCCACGGGGTGCAAGGTGAGCGTTAGGCGGTATTCTTGGGCGCCAGGTTGTTGAGGAACGCCACGGTACGCAATAGGGTCGTATGCTAAGAATATTTGGGCGCCAGGTTGTGAACAAATGCTACGGGACGCTATAGGCGCGGATGCTAGGCAATTCCTTGGACGCCAGGTTGTGTATTTGGTTGATTCGATGGCCGTGGATGCTTGGTATTTTTCTTGGGCGCCAGTTTGTGGAAAGGTGCCACGGAGATGCCATAAGTGTAGATGCTAGGCATTATTCTTGGGCGCCAGGTTGTAGAGGCGCCACGAGATACAACAGGCGCCGGCAGCCTCACTCACACGGCGAAAAACAACTTTATAACCAATACTTTAAACCACTTGTATACATAAGCTATGAGCGTACGTTTTTTTTTTAATGTAATAAGTAGGCAAACGAGCAGACGGATTACCTGATGGTAAGCAATCAACGCCGCCCATGGACACCCGCAACGGAGGAGTTACGAGTGCGTTGCCGACCTTTTAGGGATTAGGGATTTGGAGATTTAGGGATTGGGGAAGGATCCGGGAAGGGGAAGGATTGGGCCTCCGGTAACCTCACACGGCGAAACACAACGCTGTGGTTGTTTCACGCCGGTTTTCTGTGAGGCCGTGGTATCACTCCGGTCGAGCCGACCCATTCGTGCTGAAGCATGGCTCTCCCACACTTAGCATGGCTCTCCCACACTTAAATAAACCTTGCACCTTATAATAAATTAATAAATAAATATTCTGTTAAGCCATGGTGTCACTCTGATCGACCCGCTTTAATCGTGTCGAAGCATAGCTCTCCACGATTAATCGGTGCTCAATGTCTTACCATCAGGTAATGTTAATAATCCGTTTGCTAGTTTGCTATTTTCAACATAAAAGACCAGATGTCGCCTCTTTATGTTCTAAACAGCATTGACCTTCAGACTACTGCAGTGAAACAAGCAAAGGTCATAACTTGTTTTGGAGTCTTGCCAAGTAAGAAATTGTGTCTACGATTTCGTCTAAATAGCCACGCGATCCGGAGATCACGTTGAATCGATCCTGGTTGTTTTTTTATGGACGGTTAACGAGATAATGATGGATTATCTGATGGTAAGCAATCAGCGCCACCATGGACATCTGCAACGGAGAAGTTACGAGTGCGTTGCCTTTTAGGGATTAGGGATTGAGGAGGGATTGGGGGAGGAGAAGAATTGGACCTCCGGTAACCTCACTCACATGGCGAAACACAACGCTGTGGTTGTTTCACGGTTTTCTGTGAGGCCGTGGTATCACTCCGGTAGAGCCGACACATTCGTGCCGAAGCATGGCTCTCCCACACTGCTTTTTTTTTATAGATCGCGTGTTAAAATGTCACGTTCCGTAATCTTAGCTTTTTTCCGAGCTATTTAAATTAGTTAGCTATACCAGGCAGCGTGCGTGTTTTCAAAGCATTTAAAATGTGACCGCGTTCTGAAAGTAAACAATGGTTTGTTTTCAGGTTTATCTACACGTAATTTTAATTGTGTTTAAACTGGTAGATATTTTGCTGTTCAAAACCAGTGTAAAATGACGGTTCAATATGCGGAAAGACCACACATAGTGAGACCAAGATATAGTGTTTGATATCGGTTTTTTTTTTATGGTATAAGTCGGCAAACGAGCAGACGGATTACAATCGGCGCCGACCATAGACACCCGCAACACCAAAGGGGTTACGAGTGCGTTGCCGGCATTTTGGGGATAGGGGTTGGGGATATAAGGATCGGGAAGGGATAGGGGAGGGGGAGGAATTGAGCCTCCGGTAACCTTACTCACACGGCGAAAAACAATGGTGTGGTTGTTTTACGCCGGTTTTCTCGGAGGCCGTGTTATCACTCCGCTACAGCTGACCCATTCGTACCGAAGCATGGCTCTCCCACACTGAATACTACTTGTAGTTTTCAGGGTAATCAATTAGATTACAATTTGTGTGTGTGACCTTCGCAGCTCATAGAAACACCCTGTTTTGTTTTAATTAATTTGGTTAGCCGCAATGACCGAGCGGCTTAGTACAGTTGGTTACAAAAGTTTTTATTTGATATTGTAACAGTTTTCGTACCAAAAATTTGGAGGCGGCTGGGGGTAAAGTTGCCAGCTTCTTAGAAACCTGGCAAGTACCAATGTGGCTTTTTCCGAGTTATATGTACTTTCTATGATTATACATACGGTGTAGGAAAATGTCATGAGGAAACCTGGATCTATAATTTTCAATCATAAGTCTGTTCAGTAGGTACTGCTGAGGAAACGCCTTTCTCAGACAGAGCTAGCACGAAAGATGAGGACGACTAGTAAGGGTAGCTCGCCGCCCGACTAGAACCAGGACCCGAGCGTACGGCTCGTAGCGTTCCGCGCCCGCCTCAAAGAGCCAATAGACCATCACAGACGGGGCCCTATAGGGCTAATGTTCAGCCGGGGTTGCGGGGTAAGCGCAATGAGGCACCGCGACCTCGACTTAGAGCAGGAGAAGGAACGGGGGGTTTTTAGAAAGTAAGAGTCTGACACTTCCTCCTGCCCGACCGTGGGTGGGAGAAGACATTTGATAGATAATTTTCCGATCACATAAATAAGACAGACCTAGCAAATTATCTAGCAAAAAGAAACACACACATTGTCTTGTTTGCACATCATATTTGTTAGTTGTGTAGCAGTGATAAGCATAGATTTAATAGTACTAGGCTAGGTAATAATATATTTGTACCTACTGAAAGCTTCTCTAACCTCTTCATATTGTGCCCTACCCGGCCCATATTGCTTTTAATACATTGATGCAACTTAAAAAAAATTACCACCTGTATGACAAAAAAGAATTACCACCTGTATGACATACTAGCTACTCTCGCGCGGTTTCACCCGCTGCTCGGCTCCTCGTAGCGTGATGTCTTATATCAGTATCAGTGAAAGAATTTTGGAAATCCGACCAGCGGTTCCAAAGATTACCCCCTACATACAAACTTACAAATTTTACCTCTTTATAATATTAGTATAGATGGGACGCTAATAAAATAATGAGTATTAAAAAAATATGATACAAAAAATGAAACGATCACTTTTCTTTGCAACTGTACAATATTTAACCGGGGTGTGGCCCACTAATATGCTATTTCATTATCAACCTTATGTTCTAGGAAAAAGTAATTGGTATCGTTTGTTCAATTTGTGTACTTACGATACTTAATTTATTTTATGTGGAATTTTTTTCTTGTAGCTATAAGCTTTTTTGTTAAGAAGTATATTTCCACTGAACAAATGAAAAACGACGTCACTATTGAACACCGGTATAAAGTAACACTAATTAAGTTACCGGACGCCCAATCCAATCCAAGGCTTAATATTAATACCAAGTGTATCTATACTAATATTATAAAGATTGAAAATTTGTATGTTTGTATGTAGGGGGTAATCTTTGGAACCGCTGGTCGGATTGCCAAAATTCTTTCACTGATAGATAGCTACAATGTTCCTGAGCGCTATAGGCTATAACACATCACGCTACAATCAAATGGAGCCGAGCAGCGGCTGACACAGCGCGAGAGTAGCTAGTATGAAATATAAAAGAAATCTGTGGCACCAACAGAATTTGCGAGCTAAACCACACATCATCACCACATCATTACTGAGCACATGTGTCTTTACACACGGAGAAGGTTTGAGTATTAATCATTACGCTTGCTCACGGCGGATTGGCGATTTCAAACTTATAATAAGTAATTAAAGTTTACGTGTGGGAGACACGGCACGAATGGTTAGGCTCAACCGGAGTGATACCAAGGCCTCACAGAAAACCGGCGTGAAACAACCACAGCGTTGTGTCTCGCCGTGTGAGTGAGGTTACCAGAGGCCCAAATGCTTCCCCTTCTCCAATCCCTCGTAATACCCAAAATTTCCAAATCACTAATCCCCAAAACGCACTCGTTACTCCTTCGTCGTTGCGTGTGTTCATGGGCGGCGCTGATTGCTTACCATCAGGTAATAATCCGTTCGACATATAACATAAAAAAAAAACCTCACGATGTTTTCCTTCACCGTATGTAAGTGGTGTCTAAATAATCATAGAAAGTACATATAAGAGGGAAAAAGTCACATTGGTACCTACCAAGTTTCAAATCCACAGCGACATTGGCGAAGCCGCATACGGAGAATTACTTAAAAATAAACTCTATTAAGTTTATAAACTTCTCACGTACCTAAATATCTGCAACCTTCTGTATATTTTTCAAGTCAAAACATGTGTTACGTTATAAAAAAAACAATATGGCGATGACATTTGAACAGCTGTTTTTCATCCGCCATCTTGCTGTTCTGTTTGTTTTGTTTCAAAAATATTATTATTGAATGGATACCGTATGCGGATCGGTTTAAAATTTTAAAAATAACGTAATATTTTATAGTTAGATAAATTATTAATGTAATTCACTTTGTATACATCTATACTAATATTATAAAGAGGTAAAATTTGTAAGTTTGTATGTTTTGTAAGTTTGTATGTAGGGGATAATCTTTGGAACAGCTGGTCGGATTGCCAAAATTCTTTCAATGATACATAGCTACAATGTTCCTGAGTGCTATAGGCTATAAAACATCACGCTTTGATTAAATGGAGCCGAGTAGCGGGTGAAACTGCGCGAGAGTAGCTAGTATATGTATAACAATTTTGTGTCACGTGTTTGTCCGCGATGTACTCCTGAACTACTAAACCGATTTAAATTTGATTTGCATTCCGTATACATTTTGATCCGACTTGAAAGATAGGATAGCTTACATCTCAATTTATAGTCACAATATTATTTACCTTAGCCACAGCAACGTGTGGCTGGGTCTGCTAGTTTTTATAAGTATATATATTTTTTAATGTAACTTGAGATTGTAATTGTAAATGCTTCATGGAGTGGCAAATAAATATGTTTTCTTTATTTCTTTCTTTCTTATTCAGTACAATATATAATACAGTGGCTATTGTTACATTTGATTTTATTGTTTTTAATGATTACATATCTTTTGTAACCTCTAGTCGGCTTAGTATTCAAACAATAGATACTGTCTCTGTATTTTATCAAACAATCTTTATTTTGGAGCACTCATCTTACTAGGTTTAATATTACAAAAGCGAAAGTTACGATGTTTGCATGTTTGTTACACAATTACGCCAAAACGGCTGGACGGATCTGGATGACATTTGGCATAGATATTTTCTGGAATTGGACATAGGCTAACTTTTTATCCACATACCAAATAACTTTGCACACTGTTCGCTAGCCTGAGTCTTCTTTTTTATAGAGGAAAGTCATCAAAAGACCTCTCTCGGGTCAGAGGGAGTGTCAGACTCTTACTGACTAAAAACCACCCCGCACCTTTTTCTCCCTCCGAGCCGGGCTGCGCTATATACCCGAGCGTACGGCGCGTAGCGCTCCGCACCTCAAAGACCCAATAGACCACCACAGACAGTGCCCTATAGGGCTGATGTTCAGCCGGGGTTGCGGGGTAAGCGCAATGAGGCACGGTGGCCTTGGCTCAGAGCAAGATAAGGAACGGGGGGGTTTTTAGTCAGTAAGAGACTGACACTCTCTCTCTCGCCTTACCCTGAGCGGGAGAAGTCATTTGATGATTTTCCCCTCACAAAAAAAAAACTCGAATATAATATGTCCTTAATCTAAAACTCTAACGAATTGGTGACACCAACAGTAATTAAAACAAACAGTATGTTATACTTTAAAAGAACCACATATTTCTGCAACACGCACAAAAAGAGACATAATAACCAGTAAACCTTGGTCCCGCTATGAGTAATCTTTTCGCGTATACAATGGTCAGTTTGAACTGGTTAGCACGGATCGTTGTATTTTCCAAGGATGATACTCAAGAAATTATCTGAAGTGCTGATATGTACTACTTGATACACTGTTATCAAGATTTCAGATCTGAAGTGAAAATCAAATATGATATAGCTGTAAGTACGACCTACATACTTGAGTGGAAAATCATTGCCATTATTTTAAAGAAACGGTTTTGCTTGGTGTCTTTCTGAGGGTTCGGATTCGAAACGAGGTGATCCGACAGAGAACTATAGTTGTCAACATAGCCCAAAGGATTAGCAAAGTGAAGTAGCAGTGGGTTTACAGTTATCGAAGAACCGACCGATTTATGGAGACCACGTCTAGGCAAACGTAGTGTAGGGCGCCTTCCAGCTAGGTGGATTGACGATATCCGGAGGCGGTGGTTGGGTGAGATGAGATGAATGATGATAATGAAATGAGATTAATTGGTTTCTTTCTCGTTCTTCTCCATTCGAATCTACAATTTAAAACGAGCACCTAGCTTCACTGACGATCAGACTGACAGACTACTATTCTATTTTGTCGTTTCAAAAGTACCTATTTATGGTTTCGTTGGAATTAATGATTTTGACTTTAACTTTGAAGATCTGAACATCGAACTCAGTGACGAGCAACTGGAGAGGCATCGGGCTGATGACGCTGATGATGATGATGATGATGACGACGAAAATCAAAGCAACAACAAACAATTATTCATAGCATACCTTAAGAATCACGCTATCTATTCCTGAGAACCGAACAAAAATGTGTCCGGCAGTTTTTGAGTTTATTGCGTTCATAATAATAGACTGTCGTGTCAGGGTACTTCTTTTTGTAATACATCTGAAGGTTGCAGATATAACGAATGGAATATCCAGTAGTAAAGGGGGGGAGGGGTGGTTAATATGACAATTAGTGTTTTCTAAGACATAAAAAATAATCTATCTTGGTGACAAATTAAGGCCGCTGTAACTGTACTATTGAAACCTCAAGTGTGGGAGAGCCATGCTTCAGCACGAATGGGTCGGCTCGACCGGAGTGATACCACGGCCTCACAGAAAACCGGCGTGAAACAACCACAGCGTTGTGTTTCGCTGTGTGAGTGAGGTTACCGGAGGCCCAATCCTTCCCCTTCCTGGAACCTTCCCCAATCCCTAATCCCTAAAAGGTCGTCAACGCACTCGTAACTCCTCCGTTGCGGGTGTCCATGGGCGGCGTTGATTCCTTACCATCAGGTAATCCGTCTGCTCGTTTGCCGACTTATTACATTAAAAAAAAAAGCCTCAAAATAGAATATAGTAGTCTGTCAGTCTGTAATACACAGTTTCTTTTACACATTTTTCTACCAACGTGCTCCACTAAGAACTCAATAACTCAGACAACGGTTCTAATCAATAATTCTCTAGAATATGACTCATGTTTTACGTAGGCGGCGAAATAAAATGCTACTAACTGTGTTCAATGTTGCATACATTATTTTTCATCGTATAAGTCTTCATTATCATCCAATCCAAGTGCCTACTGCTGATCAAAGGCCTCATCTGAGACGGTTGGACGGTGGACGATTATTTTAAAATACCCAAACACACGCTTTGAACCATATGATTTTGTTATCAAGAGAAATGGATCTACCTAATGAGTCTAAACTTGATATATTTGGTAGCAGACAGTCCAAGGCTTCATCAGTTATCATCAATTGGAAACTGTCATCATACTAGCTCAATGGTACTACAATATAGTATTGTCAATTATAGTCTACATATAATTGTTAGGTGTTATGACAATAAAACAATTAGAAGTGTGTATAATTTCGATTTTACTAGCGTTCGCCCGCGGCTCAGCCCGCGTGGATGTCGATTTTATAAACTTTCTCTGGACTTCCACGAATAATTCAAGACCAAAATTAGCCAAATCGGTTGAGGCATTGCTGAGTAAAACGTTGCAACGAAATATGGCATTAATTTTTGTATATAGATTACATAGGCCATTGAGGCCCAATCCTTCCACTCCCCCAATCCCTAAATCTCCAAATCCCTAATCCCCAAACGTCAGTAACGCACTCGTACCTCCTCTGTTGTTGTGTGTGGGCGGCGCTGATTGCTTACCATCAGGTAATCCGTCTTCTCGTTTGCCGAGCTATCACATAACAAAAAACATAGTTCGATACAGGTCGACCTAAATGAAAGCGTGTTAAAAATCCTTAATTTTTCTAGCCCCGTAAGGTTAGGTTATAATATGTGTTAAGTTAAACAGCTTGATAGGGGGCGTCCATAAATTAGGAGGGGGTAGAGTCAAATCTCATCTAATCTTACGTTGGAGAGAGGGGGTCTCGGCAAATATCAAGCAATTTTTTCTGATTTCTTTTTACAATAACAATCTAACGCGTTTACGTAAGAAACTCACATTTTGAAAAATCTCAGTTGAGATTCGGGGATGGGGGAGGAGGTTGAATAAAATCTCACGACATCTCACAGGTTGCAGAAAATTAAAAAAAAAAACACCTCACGTAATTAATGGACGCCCCCATACACGCTGTAGTTACAGCTGTGTGTTCGCTGTCTGTCACTCAATAAATAGTAACGGAATAGCATTTTGCATGTTAACGGTATATTTTTGATTAGTTAACGGTACTTCTATGAAAGTAGGTCACAACAAATAATTCTAAACATGTATTTTTTCATTCTTTTCAGTAACAAACATGGAACACAATGATCTGAACGTAATATAAGACAGCACCACCTAGCGGCCGATGGGCGGACTACGTAAGATGCTACTAGCTCCATCTATTGATCGATAAACGAGATGCCACGCTTAAAATATGCGTCGGTTGCCAGAGTTGTTGTTATACTCGGGCTCTTTTGCCTATGGCTACAGATTATGCTTTCCGCGTCGACTGGCGGCATGTACAGAGATGGAGGTATGATATAATTAATTTTTTGTACTTTATTAATTAATAATTTTCTCATTTCATAATATCTTAAATAAGATTGTCTAAATGACACATGGGGTGAAATAAAATATTGGCCTGTGAACGCAGTAATTGTGTTCAGCGCCACTGTCGAAGTATTATTGGGTTTCGTCAATATTTTCAACAGGTTTTAAAACAAACTATGAAATAAATACAAACCAAACTAAAGTAATATTTACGGCCTGCTCTTGTAAACTGATTCGAGATTCACTTGACTGTGCGATGAACCGCGATTTTGAGCCCCGGTATACGTTGAAACTGGTCGAGCATCCCCGAATTAGTTTACTCGAGTAGACCGAAACTAAATATTTCAATATCCACTAACAGCATGGAGTCTGAAATTTAGTCCAGTGCATGACATAAAATATGTGGCAAAAAAGCATGATACGTCAACTAATTTTACTAATTACAGGTGACGACGGTATACAGTTGCAGGGAATGTTGATCAGAGTTAACAAAAATCAAATAGAAGGTTTTTAATTTGAATTTATTGTTTTTCTTTTTGTTCTTATGTCTTTTTGGAGGGGGGGGGGGGATGCAAGGTTTACATACTTAGGTTGCTTATTGGAGCATATCATACGATTCATTATACATTGTATATTATATTGATTTTCAGTACAGTCATTTGGTTTGAAATAAAAAACTGTGAAGAAAAACATTGAAAGGCTTGTTAGTTGTTGGTGTTGTTGAAGACTTGTTACGGGATAGGGTTGAAAATGAGCTAATGGATCACCTATCCGTCTTGATCAGTAGTCCTTTCAATGTACCCGACTTAAAATTCATCATATTATAATTATTGATGTCGATAAACGAGCGAGGACTACCTGATGGAAAGCAATCAGCGCCACCCATGGACATCCACAACAACAGAGGAGTTACCAGAGCGTTGCTGAAATTTTGGGGATTAAGGATTGGGGGAGTGGAAGGATTGGGCTTCCGGTAACCTCACTCCCTCGACGCAACACAACGCTGTGGTTGTTACACGCCGGTTTTCAGTGAGGCCGTGGTACTCCTGTCGAGCCCACCCATTCGTGGCGAAGCATGGCTCTCACACACTTATCTATTTACCCCGTTTTATGGAAACCATAAAATGTCTCCGAGTACCGTAGTTAGGCACTACCAAATGACTGGACTGAACATGTCATAATTTTGCACTCACGTATAATCATTATTATATCGTGCCTCAAAAAGGGTGTTTCATGTATCTATTTATTTATTTAAATGGTGTTTTCAAGTATTATTTTCAAGTTGTTTTTCTTTGTATCTAGTATTATTATTCTTGCGTTTTGTTCTATATTCTATTATCGACTGACTCCCGGTTTCCGAAAGGCCGATCAATGTTAAATTCAATTTAATCTCTTGTCAAGCCATCTGATTGGTTGACTGAATTATCAACAACCAATCAGATGACTTGACAAGAGATTTGACATCTAGTTAGTTGATTTTAACATGATCGGGCTTTCGGAATAAGTAATGTTTAGTCAAATTTGTATTTTTTTTTAACTGTATTCTCGGCTTTTGAACAAGCTATACAAAACCAGTTTTTTTTAAGGATACGATGGTAAATGAGCTTTAGAGTCTTATTACCTGATGGTAAGCAATCTGCTTTGCCCATGGTCACTCGTTACACCAGAAAAGTTGCAAACGCGTTGCCATCCTTTTACAAGTTGTTAGGGATTGGGAAATACGGAAGAGGGAAAGGGAAGCTTTCCAGTATTTTCTCTCACACGAAGAAACACAACGCTGTGATTGTCTCATCCTGGTTTCTTATGAGGCCTTGGTATCAGTCTTTTCGAGCCCACTCATCCCGTCTTCTTATGAAGCCATGGTATCATTCTGGTCGAGTCCGCCCAGCACTGTCGAAGCATGGGTCTCTCAAACTCTATTATGCTTTTCAGTGGTCTCGCTATTCTAACTACTAACTAACCGTGGAGTTTCTTGCTAGTTCTTCTCCATAGGAATCTACACTTTCAAAAGTGCCTGTATGGGTCTTATTGAAATAAATGATTTTGACTTTCACGGTCTTTCCGCAAATGGAATGGTCTTCTAGTAATACTGGTTTTGTATAGCTTGTTAGAAGCCGTGTGTTTTCATCTAATACGAAGATTGGGAACTTGGCATAGGCAAAAATAAAGTTTTGGTTGGTGAGCTTGTGAAACATTTTTAAACGAGTAACGATGGAGTTGCTTTCTTGTTCTTCTCCATTGGAATTTTAACTTTGGAACGAACACCTAGCTTCACTGGTAAACAGACTGACGGACTATTATTCTATTTGGGTTTTTCAAAATTACTTGTAACTCACCACATAAAGTTAGAATAAATAGTTTGACTTTGACTCTGCAAGTAAATTATTTTGACCATTAAAGTCACACTGTCATCGATTGATTGATTTGAGTTTATATTTATTTAAAATTCGTATTTTTCTAGTTACTTCTTTTGAAATGAATATGCTCAAATAGCATCAGTAGTTTGACGTCTAACAAACATAATGTCACAATACACAATCCGGATAGATCTTAAAAAGACTATCGATTCTGATACTTTTACTTTGACTTTTGATTTTTGACCTTTGATATTGACTTTTACTTTGACTTTGACTTTTGGCTTTTGACATTGACATTATGACAAAAGTATTGAATTTGACTTGTAGTTGTCTGTCAAGTACCCAAGTTCTAATTTTATAGTGTTAATTTTCCAATACGAAGTATCTATTTTGTGGAACTGGTAACAAGACTATTAGTTAAAAATATTATCTAAATACATAAATATATTATATCTATTGACAATCTATGTATTAGTTACTAATAATAAAGTAGGTATTTGAACTGTTGACGCGCAGTTGTTGTTGGGCAACCATCAGCCGTGCGTAATGTCGCACGGAACAACTCTTTGTGTGATCCACAAATTGTTGTTCCTAGTCTGGGTGTGATGTGTATGTGAAATTGTATGTTTGTAAACGCACTCACGGCACAGGACAAAATCCTAGAATGGGGTAACGCGTTTTGAAAAAGTCTAGGTACATTTTGAACCAAAAAATGGTCAGCAATCGACACCGCTTTTAGCAAAATGTTTGTGGGCTTTTTTCTGAATATTTAGGGATACAAGGAATATGGTTTTGGTGATTGAGTATAGGGATTGATTGGGCCTATGGCAACCTCGTTCACACAACGAAACACTAGTTTAAAGCGGTTTTCTGTGAAGCTGTGGTATCCATAGCCAGCGCATTCTCTAAAGTTATTTGATTTCCTTGCTCCAAATTTTAGTTTTTAATGTTACGAAAAACAAATGATAATCTTTTAAGCAAGCATTTTAATATTTTCAGATGAAATTACTGTTAAGAATAAAATTATGGATTCGGTACTGCTGTCATTGCCATTTGAAGGTTTATTTTTTTTATTTGCTATTTTTTTTATTTTTGTGTATGTCTTTAATTTTTTTTTTATTATTGTACAAAACACGCTATTATCAGTTCTGTATAAAGTTTTTACATACATTCGTTTATTTATTATAATTTTAATGATTCACCCGAATAGTTGACACTATGCTCCTCATGGTTATGAGCCCCGGACATAGCTTGAAACTGAGCGAGATAACTCGACAACTGTTTGTTGTAGTATCAACTACTCGGGTTACACTGTCAAACAGTTTTATGAGTAATTCGTTTAATAATTTGTGAACATTCAAAAGATTCTCAGTATCAGTAAAGAGTTTATAATTCATCAAATTGTTCGCAATAAGAGGACTTTTATACCACAAGCCATGTTGTCATTCTAGAGAACAAATATCAATCGAAAGATGAAGTAGATGTAGAATCATCGCTTCGTAGTATAAAACAAAGTCGCTTTCTCTATCCCTATATCCCTATGTACGCTTACATCTTTAAAACTACGCAACGGATTTTGATGCGGTTTGGTAGAGATAGAGTGATTGAAGAGGAAGGTTTACATGTATAATACCATCCATTAAAAAGTGGAGGCATTACGCCCTTGCGGAGCTAAGGCTGGTCGCTAGTATAAACCTAATTGTAAAACAAATGACGATAATTAGATAATAGCGTGTTATTTTATTATATTGTGTAAATGTATGTGACGATATTATCATACCTACCACTGTACTTGGTGACATTTAATTATTATTTAAACGAGTCTTTAGTAATTATTTTTGTAACAAAGGAAATAGCATAGGTTTTAAGTTAATTAACAGAGAAAAGATTTACTAGTCACCAGTTATAAAGGGACTCTTAATCGTGAGCAGCGTGCGCGTCGCGCGACGTCGCGCTGCCGACTGACCGCTCGCGCGCCCATGGCGCCATCTACCGCTTGCTTCCAAGCAATAGATGCGGCAGCGTCTTGAGTAGATGTTGTATTGACACGCTCGGCTCGTTCAACGTTATTGTTTTGTCTCATTCCCGGGTCGACACAAATATTGTGTTGCATACCACGCTTACTGTCATCATCATCATCAGCCTGATGTCGTCCACTGCTGGACATAAACCTTCCAAATTGCACGCCACTGAGCTCGATGTTCAGCTCTTCTCATCCTACCACTGCCAGTCACCCTGCGGATGTCGTCGGTCCACCTAGCTGGAGGGCGCCCTACACTACGTTTGCCTAGACGTGGTCTCCACTCTAGAACACGTTTACCCCAACGGTCATCGGTTCTTCAACAGATGTGACCTGCCCACTGCCACTTCAGTTTGCTAATCTTTTACGCTTACTCTATCACACACTAATTTCGTATCTCTGTAGGTCGATGAAGGCTTCAAGATTGGTTTCTAAGCAGATGGCGTCTAGTTGCCGTCTCTGAAGACGAGCGAGCGAGCGAGCGAGCGAGAGAGAGAGAGAGAGAGAGAGAGAGAGAGAGAGAGAGAGAGAGAGAGAGAGAGAGAGAGAGAGAGAGAGAGAGAGAGAGAGAGAGAGAGAGAGAGAGAGAGAGAGAGAGAGAGAGAGAGAGAGAGAGAGAGAGAGAGAGAGAGAGAGAGGAGAAATCTAGTTTGAGTAATCATTAAATGTGCCTGAGAACGGTGGTTATATGTACATGTACTTTAAGAATCTTTTTATTTGGTATTGTTTTTTGTTTAATGATCTTCGTGGCTATACGTGTTTGTTGTCATTTAGGGGCATAGCTCATTAGAGCCATTAGGCCCCCATCCTGCACCGCTTCGCCTCACGGCGTCCACTCGTTGGTGATAGGTAGTCCACGGGTTGACGTCGCTATCACCAATAAATCTGCCGCGGTCAACGAGTGGATGCCCACGAATTTTTGAGTAGTCTGTTAATAATTTGTAATAAGGCAGCGCGCGGTCCACTCCGTTGTTGCAACGCTTAGTGACCATTGTCACCGCGTGGTCTACCCGCTGCGCCGTCCGTCCGTGCGTGACGTGATGATACGGAGTTGATGTAGTGAGCGCATACAAGACCATATAAAGAATACTAGCCGCACGAGGCAGTTGGTGTAAAGTGGGTGCCGGGTGGCTTTAATGAGCTGTGACCTTGAAGCTGTAAAGTACTGCTATACGTTTGTAAATAACTTCTGCCAAAATTTTGGTGATCAGCCGGGGTTGAGGGTCAAGCCCACTCATAGACCGCGGCCCCGGCCCAGAGTAGGAGAAGAAACGGGATGGTTTTTAGTCAGTAAGACTCTGACACTCCGTTTTGTCCCACCAAGGACGAGATAAGTCAATTAAATGACTTTCCCCCCTGACAAAAAAAAAATAAAACTTTGGTGTACCGTCTATAAGGCGTGTTTGTATTATAATGGCTTCAAATACAGCTACTTTCGCTTTAACACAAAAATGTAAATCCTCATGCTTAGAATGTTAATACTCAACCATAACAGGTTTTGTGCCAAATTAATGCCATCAAAGCCATCTTGACTAATTTTGTGCAATAGTCAGATAAATGTTATCTGAGGAATAAAATAGTTGCTGTCACTGTCTTATATACACATTCTGACGCGACAGCATCATAATATTCTCCAGTTAACTTTTATCTTATCATTGAAAAATCAGCCCTTAATAAATTAATCTAAATTTGTAATTAAATCGCTTTCTTACTATATTTTTGTCATTTATGTATACGCAGTGCGTTGTGCGATCTGTCATACATTGCTTATAAATAATACCGTGTGAATCGATCCTCAAATCCTCTATTCATTAACCCCTAATAATTCACAAGAGGCCGGCAACGCGTATTGCTTACCATCAGGTAATCTGTCCGTGGTTCAAAGCTGCAATGCAAGACAAAAGCACGACGTTTTGCTTATGCTTAAACGACGCCTAATAGGTTTATAAGCAGACAAATATGTTCTAGATTGAGAAAATAATATTATTTTGTCATCTATACTCAATACTCATCGTTTTAAATAAAGACATCGTACGTCTCCAAGTTATAAATTCTCGACAAAATATTTACAAGATACGCGCCTCATTTATAAGATAAATTACTTGAAAAATTGGCTTACGGCCAAGTTTCACTTATTTCAAAATAACTGACATACTTCCCACAGAATTCTAGTGACAATTTTATTAATGTAGCGTAAGGTTTCAACAAAATTACAAACGTATACTTAACACCATCTGCCGAGAGAGTAACTGAACTACATCATTGGGTACTTGTTTTTAACGCCATCTAGTGAGTAAAACGTTAGACAAGTTGGTATTTCACTTGGGTTTGGGTTGTGTATCTGTTGTTTTTTTATTTGTGGCGTTTATCATTGGTTTTTCAAATAACAGGGAATCCAATTTTGTTTACTATTTTAAAGAATAAGGTATTTTTTGGTGTTTTTATTGTATTTTTGGGTCATTCTGTGTTGTCGACACTGTTACTTCTATTGCTATATTGTATAGGCTATGGTAAATTATCACGATGTGACTGTGTGCAATTTTCAACCTTGTGTTCAACAAAGTTTGGTGTATTTTTGTAAAGTATGTCAGTGCTAGTAAGAAAAAGCTAGTACATACAATGTAATTTGAACTCTATTCCAATTGCAAAATGTTTTAATTTCAGAGGAGCTGATGAATGCTAATGAAACATCTGAGCAAGTTTTAGCATTGGTGCCGCCTGAGCTTCATAAGTATTTGACAGTACATCCAAGAAACAATTCAGGTTAGTATATAATACTTATTTATCCTCCCACTTACCCAAATAAGAAAAAGCCTTTGACAAAAGCGTCCTTTTTAACAGCGTTGGTCCTAAAATGATGCCCAGAGGAACCCCATAAAAATTTTAAATCTTGTATGATGGTCTTGTAGCGACATCTATCGCACAACCATAACAACAGCACCAATCACGTGCAAGAATCTCCATCGCGCTATAAGAGTTTTCCACACAATTAGCACCCATACCGATATCCCGACAACAACCGTCGGGCAGTAGCCCACCAGGCATGAACACCTCGCCTGGTCGGAGGATCCTCCCTTTTCAATGGAGGATGAGGAACTTTCCACCCTGTTCCTCATACCTCTAAAGTCTCACCAATCGAACAACGGTACGTGTCTACCGATCAAGAGTTTTGGAAATAGTTTAGGAATTATTCGTAATAAAGGAATGATATTTTATTTTTTCTCGATTTCATCGAACTAACTTTTCTCTGGCCTTTATACAGCGTTAGAAATAAATCCACAAGTTACTCGTCTATTTTGCCTACATCACCTCGTTTTCAACCTTTTTGGACATAGGCTTGTTTTTGTTATGTATTGTGTATATCTATTTTTGATATGTATTTATATAATTTTGCTGTTTAACAGTTTATTAATTCTTATTGTTTTCCTTTTTCCTAATTGTGTTTACACAGTCAGTCTACACAACTTTTTATTCTAACTCCTTTATATCCCTCCTCCAGCAGGCTTATGGGAATAAGCCTGCTGGAAGAGGGATATTAGGGATGGTTGCTGGAAGAGATTTCTGAAGAAATAAGCTGTGCCTTTGTACCTAATTGTTGTATTATTTTTCTTGTCCAACTAACTGTGTGTACAAAAATTATTAAATTAATAAATAAATAAATAGGCGTCTCCAATCATCTATCGAATTTTGTCATTCCAACTGCCTGAAAGTCACTTTACATCTTCGCCCTTCTATTTTTACCTAGATATTGTCCCCTGTTACCTGATAGTAAGCAGTATCTCTAAGGACACCCGTAAAACCAGATGGATTGCGTTGTCTTTTGTTGATAAGGGGTTATGTGGATTTATAGATATGTTTATCCACGTAATCGTAAAAGCAAGTGGCGTCACGCCAAAAAGTGTTTTGCGGCAGAGGTATCTCTGCAGGCAAATGCCTATTGACGATAGGTTTCGCTGTTATCCCAGCGGTTCGCTTGCTTTAAGCGGGAAGATGAGGAGTTATAGGGGACAGGAAGGATTGTGCCAAACCAGATTCACACGGCGAAACATAATGTTATGGTTATTCCACGCCATTTTTCAGTGAGAACAGACATTTAATATTTCTGTTTAACATTCCAGGGAACTCTACAGATCGCATAGCAGTTAAGAATATAACAGAAATAAAACAAGCAATCAGAAGGTATAATGACGCACAGACAATTTACAATGAGGACATATTTGGAGCGGTGCAGAATGATACAGTTATTATTGCTATACAGGTAAGCATATATTAGTTCAACATTAATATTCCCTATTCAAAAATGGTAGCCCTGAGGTTAAGGCAGTTCGACGTCTGGCAAGTGTAATGCACATATCTACTATCACGGTTTGCCAAGGTCCGAATTCTTACCATCAGGTTTTTTTATGGAATAGGAGGCAAACGAGGCACGAATCACCTGATCGTAAGTGATCAGCCCCGCCCATGGACTTCTAAAATACCAGAAGAGCCACAGGCGCGTTGCCGGCCTTTTAAAAAGGAGTATGCTCGTACCAAAGTTTTGCTGTGCGAGGCAGAAAGTAGCGCGACAACCGCACAGTTATTGACTGCCAACCATCTATATGATGGTTATGGAAATATTTTCGTGATCAGGTGATCCTATCCTATAAAAACGGAATATGGAATATATACGAATCTGGAGCTGTCTATTATTGATTAATTCAACATGTAGACAAACTTAAGAATTTTTATTAAGAAAACACCATAAATATTAAAGTATATTCAATACATATATCATTTGAAAACGTAATAAAAATCAAGTCTTTCGTCCACAAATGAATTGCTGATAAATTCTGATAAAAAGGTTTTATCTTCAATATCTAGATTCTCATGCTTCTCTTTAAAATTGCGTAAATCGTAATTGCGTAGAGATAGACATCGGAGGATATTTGTGTATACTTTACGACTAAGCGAACCGGTATCGGCGCTTTGCCTCTGAGGTGAGGCACGGGGTAGTTGAACACCTCACTACTCCTGCAGAAGACGATGTCTGAGCAGATCAGGTTATCGCTAGCATGCGGCTGTCGAAGAATGAGGGTTTCCGTGACCGTGGGCATGTGGAGACACCGGGGTGGTTTTCTCTTCTCTTGAGTATATTAAGGTCTACAGTCCAATAGACTACAACGATAATATTTAGGCAACTTATTATGACCCTCTTAACTGTCTGATCTAAAAGGATCCTATGGTTTACTACTGCCAATTTTTGAGCGTAGAAGAAAGTCCTCATCGGGTGGTTGGATATGACATATAGTACACCCTCATCATCATAATATCAGACGTTCTCTGTTAGATCAGTTTCAAGACTGCGAGATCGGTCAGTTGTGAGAAAATGCATTCAAGAGTTTCCTGTGTTATTATCAAGATGGATATGAAGAAAATGTATAAAGGTTAAGCTAAAAATTTCGCCTTTGGCTTCTTTCGTCTGGCTAAAATCAGTTCTTTTCCGCTGAGTCCTTCCAGAACTATTCTCTTTGGCATTAGGCGAGAATCCCTTTTAGGCACAGACTTCTTCCCGTCTTTCGTCTTCTGAATCCCTCCTTCTTTCTTCTTCTTCGGTTCCTTTCTGGATGGAGATCCTGGACGATGTTCCATCCAGATGAGCTGAGCTTCATCGGGAATATTTTTGAGGATACGGAATTTTCTGGGTGCCTGAAATTTGAAGGTAGTTAAAAGTTCTAAGACATTATGACTGAGGTTTTATTCAAGGAATCCTCTTAAAAAAACGAATCTTATACATTTCTGTTATCCTGCATTAAATTCGCCCATAGAAGTGGAAACTATTTCGTTTTGTTCTACTTTGATTATTTCGAAAGGAGAACAAAACAACCACGGCTTAAAACAACCTTAGCGTTGTGTTTCGGCGTGGGAGTGAGATTAGCTCAATCTCCTAATCCCTTATTTCCAAAAGGTCGGCAACGCACACGTATCTTCTCTGTTACGGTTGTCCATGGGCGGTGCTGATAGCTTAGCATCAGGTAATCCGTCTACTCATTTGCCGCCCTATTACATAAAAAAGGCCCAATCACTCACCCTCTCCTCATCCTTTCTTAATCCTTAAATATCCGAAACCCTTATTCTCAAAAGGCCGGCAACCCCCTCGTTACAATTTTGGTCTTCTCCATGGGCGGCGCCGATTACTTACCATCAGGTAATACGTCAGCTCGTTTGCTGACCTATCCCGTAAAAAATGTATTATAGTATTTATTTTAGGAATCATAGTATGTCGTCATAGGTACCTGATACTCATTGCAATACTCCTCAGGCGGTTCGAAGGTAGGGTTGACTTGCGTTTCATCTTTTTCCCGTGCAGGTATTCTCGCGTACATGTATTTGGGACAATCCGGTTTTTGATACCTACGAAAATTTTTATCTATACTAATATTATATAGAGGTAAAATTTTTAAGTTTGTATGTAGGGGGTAATCTTTGGAACCACTGGTCGGATTGCCAAAATTCTTTCACTGATATGTAGCTACTATGTTCCTGGGTGATATAGGCTATGAAATATCACGCTATGATCGAATGTAGTTAAGCAGCAGGTGAAACCGCGCGAGAGTAGCTAGTAGAAAATAAGGCCGTGGTGGCTTAAAATTACAGTGGAGGTTATAGAGCCCGCTTTTCATGCTTCAGGGTGCGCGTGCGGTCCAAAACTTGGCAACTACCAGTGTGACTTTTTCCGAGTTCTATGTACTTCTTATGATTATTTAAACACTACTGAAATACGGTGAAGGAAATTATAAGCTTGAAATCGCAAATCCGCCTTTAGCAAGCGTGGTGATTAATTCCCAAACGTGTGAGAAGAGACGTTTGCTCAGCAGTGGGTATTTATAGGCTGATGACAAAGAAAAATTTTAGAGATAGCTTTTACCCGCAACTTATCAGCTACATTCCAAAAGCTGTTCTCAATTAATTCACGTAAGTCTTAATTTTCAAACAAATTATAGTTACTGAAGTTAGACATCACTGCGATTTGGGAGAGTCGATATATTCCAAAAAATTACCAAACTAAATCCCAATGGTCCAAATTCATCGGTTTCGGATTGAGAATCTTCATCCAGCGAAGTACATCGCTCCTGAAATAAAAAAATAACAATTTTGGATAAGTGTAACTAGGCCCAATGACCGTAAGGACACTTAACCGCTCTTGATAATCATTATGGTTTTTTGGACACTCTTTTTTATGTAATAGGTCGGCAAACGAGCAGACGGATTACCCGATGGTAAGCAATCAGCGCCGCCCATGGACACCCGCAACGGAGGAGTTACGAGTGCGTTGACGACGTTTTAGAAATTAGGGATTTGGAGATTTAGGAATTGAGGAGGAAATGGGGGAGGGGAAGGATTGGGCCTCCGGTAACCTCACTCACGTGGCGAAACACAACGCTGTGGTTGTCTTCTAATGACTTCTGTCCCAGAGTGAGGCAATAGGGAGTTTAAGACTCTTCCTGACTAAAAACCCCGTTCCTTCTCTTGCTCTAGGCCGAGGCCGTGCCTCATTGCGCTTGCCCAGCAACCCCGGCAGCAAGCATCTCTTGCGTTGCGTTTTGTTGGTTATCCCCATCTTAAAAATTCCCTTAATCCTCAAATCCTAACCCCAAAACGGCTGGCAAGTCACTTGGCATACCTTAACACAACTCGTGTTGTACATATCCATGTGTGGCGCAGATTTACTTACCATGAGTGGATGAGATTTTGAGCTTTTTTGCCATTTTGTCCAAAAATAAAGGATTAGAGAGACCCGATATGGTTCTTCTCTCTATGCTAGCTGCGTGCCGAGATCCTTGTGAAATTCCCTTGAGTTGTTATTTTTGACCCCCGACGCAAAAACGACGGGGTGTTATAAGTTTGTCTGTCTGTGGCATCTTAGCTCTCAAACGGATGATCCTATTTGAATGCGTTTTTATTTTGTTAGTTTCAAAGGTATCAGTCAGTATATCAGTCGAGCGAGAGTGTTCTTAGCTATGTTTGAGAAATCGGTTCAGGTCTTCAAGGTCATCAGGTCGTTTGTGAGATGTTATAGGAAAATTACACACTCAGTTTACTATAATATAGCATTTTTAACTTTTCCCCATAATAAATGCGTCCCCTTTTTGGGTCGGAATTTGTTTGAATTTTTATTGTATTATCTTACCTGGTATAATTCTGTCGGATCCCCCAACTTGGTCCAGTCAGGGATTTGAACCAAGTGCAGTGTGTTGCAGGCTTCCTTATTGGCAGGTTGATACTCCGCTTGAATCGTACAAAGTCGGTTGCAAATACTTTCCTTATTGCCGCTGTAATAATCTGAAAAAGAAATGCATGCAAATGCATTTTGTTTCCTAAGCTTCCGCTACCACCTTCTTGACATGACTTCACCGGAGGCCCAATCCTTCCCTCCTCCGCACTCGTAACTCCTGCGTTGCGGATGTCCATGGGCGGCGCTGATTGTTTACCATCAGGTAATCCGTCTGCTCGTTTGCCGACCAATCACATAAAAAAAGTTTTTCGTAGGCACAAAAAATATTTTTTGGCGTTTAAATAAATAATAAGAATTGTTAAAAAGCCCTCCAGCTAGGTGGACTGTCTATATCCGGTGGCTGGCAGTGGTTGGACGAGAAGAGCTGAACATCGAGCTCAGTGGCGTGCAATTAGCAAGGCATATGTCCAGCCGTGGACGACATCAGGCTGATGATGATGATGAATAAGAATTATAAAAATAAAAAATAAAATAAAAATGTGTAGATTTTGACAGTTCAAAATAAGTATTGGATTGGCATGTCATGTTCGTCAGCATGCACATGTGAGTGCCATGTTCGAGAGGATAAAATATAAAATTTTTATAATCAATTCCTCGATTGGTCCCATCGTTTGTTCTTTGTTTTTAACAAATTACTAATAAACTTGTACTACGTATTATATAAAAAAAGAGTAATGATGGAGTTTCTTGCTCGTTCTTCTCCATTCGAAACTACAATTTGAAACCTAGCTTCACTGACGAACCGACTGACAGACTTATTAAATTTGACGTTTCAAAAGTACCTATTTATGGTTTAGTTGGAATGAATGATTTTGATATTTTAAACGCTTTTAAGATATTACTTACTTTGATATGTTCGAAGTCATGGATATTTATCTTGGGCAGTTGCGACGGGTCTTCAAAACGAAGTAGCCTTCTCCCATTAATGTGGTTGTCTAAGATGCATTCCTGGGACATTCAAAACGTTTGATATGTTTACCTTTAAATCTAAATCCCCTAAAACCTTTATCCCCAAAAGACTGGCAACGCACTCGTAACTCCTTTGGTGTTGCGAGTGTCCATGGGCGGCGCTGATTGCTTACCATCAGGTAATCCGTCTGCTCGTTTGCCGACTTATAACATGAAGGGCGACAGAAGAAACTTAATGATCTTCACCCTCAAAAAAAAAGATGTTTTCGCGGGATTTCACCAAACCCTTGGCTGTTATTAGGCGTATGGTATTATTAAAAGTGACCTATCAAAGACGAATTGTCGTAACCGAACTAGCAGTTCCGCAGATGAGCGCTTCTTCATTTTTATTCTACTAGCTCTTACCCGCGGCGTCGCTCCCGTCATTTACCCTACTCTACCTACCCTACCTACCCTACTCTACTAACCCTACCTACCCTACTTTACCTACCCTACTATAACTACCCTACTCTACCTACCCTACTCTACCTACCCTACTCTACCTACCCTACTCTACATACCCTACTCTACCTACACTACTCTACTTACCCTACTCTACCTACCCTACTCTACCTAACCTACTCTATCCTATCCTATGTCCTTCTCCTGGCTCCTATGTCCTTCTCCTGGCTCGTATGTCCTTCTCCTGGCTCCTATGTCCTTCTCCTGGCTTTAAACTACCTCCCTGCCAATTTTCAGCTAAATCGGTTCAGCTGTTCTTTAGTTATAAGTGGTGTAACTAACACGACTTTCTTTTATATATATAAGATATAGTTTACAATATACTAGCTTTGCCACTCACACACGGTTTTACTCGCGTACTTTAGGTATAGCCTATGTTCACAGGGAATAGTGTAACTTCCTAACGGTGAAAGAAATTTTCAAATTCAGCAGTAGCAGTTTTAGTAACTCCAATAGTTTTGAGGCTTATTCCATTCAAACAAACAATCAAATCTTTCCTCTTTATTATATTATAATAATATACAGTAATATGCTAGCTTATGCTAGCTTCGGTCGCAGTTATTTAGAAAGTAGTTCAACCAATAGTTTTTACGTGAAAGAGTAACAAACATCCATCCGTACCTATTTAGAAACTTTCGCATTTATAATATTACTACGAGTAGCTACACCGGCTAGTTTCACCGGCTGCTCGGCTCCATTTGATCGTAGCGTGATGCTTTATAGCCTATAGCACTCAGGAACATTGCAGCTATCTATCAGTGAACGAATTTTGGCAATCCGACTAGCGGTTCCAAAGATTACCCCCTACATATAAACTTACAAATTTTACTTCCTCTTTCCATTCCATTCTTTAATATTAGTATAGAATAGATAGAAAGACTAGGATATACCTAATTACTATAGCATTGAAAAACTCCCTTATAACCCACAAGACGTCGACAAAGCACTTGTAGTAACTACTTTGGTATAACGAGTGTCCATGGGCGGCGCTGATTGCTTACCATCAGGTAATTCGTCTGCTCGTTTGTCGACCAATTACATAAATAACGTTCAGAATACCTTATACTGTGGAAAGCCGACGTCCTCATCAATCCATTGAGCTACTTCGAACTTCGACCACTCGAAAGGATCTGGGTAATCCAATTTATCCACTACTGCAGCAGCTAACTCGTAGAGGGTAGGTGGGGAGACTAGACATCTGTTCAGGCGACTGTTGAAACGAAATAAATTAAACCTTTCAATCTTGAAAATTCGAGAGTTCGAGACGCCGGGTGTGCGAACGCCGGCGTTCGCTTGGGGTTTGGTTTGTAAAGGTCGGCAAACGAGCAGACTGATTACCTAATACTATGGACACCTGCAACAGAAGATTTACGAGTGCGTTGCCGACCTTTCGGAATTAGGGATTTGGAGATTTAGGGATTGGGCCACAGACGGGGCCCTATAGGGCTGATGTTTAGCCGGGGTTGCGGGGTAGGCGCAATGAGGCACCGCGACCTCGGCCCAGAGCAGGAGAAGGAACATGGGGGTTTTTAGTCAGTAAGAGTCTGACACTCCTTCCCGCCCGGCCCTGGGCGGGAGAAGCCATTTGATAATTTTCCCCTCACAAAAAAAAAGGGATTGGGGAAGGGGAAAGATTGGGCCTCCGGTACCTTCACTCACATGGCGAAACACAACGCTGTGGTTGTTTCTCGCCGGTTTTCTGTGAGGCCGTGGTATCACCCCGGTCGAGCCGACCCATTCGTGCCGAAGCATGGCTCTCCCATATTTAAACTTACACTGGTTTTGGTTTTTGACCGGCAGTCATTACTATAATTTTTGGTTTCTCAACAGTTACAGATAAGGTGCGATGCGGTATCTGGACCTTTTTTGGACGCTTCCTCTGCACCTCATCTTCCTGTTTGACATGGATCTGTAATCAATCAGATATCGTTTTTTTTTTTAGAAAAACGTTGTCTCCCTAGTATTTTCTTCAGTGTCGTGGGTGCGTTTACAAACATACAATTTCACATACACATCACACCCAGACCCGGAACAACAATCTGTGGGTCACACAAAGAGTTGTTCCGGCATCAAGTTGCGTGGCAGCCAGATAGCCATCGTGCCAACCGTGCAGTCAAATCTAATCCTGGTCTTTGAGTTGTTAGGCAAAGTTTATTAGGTACTGCCGCCTCGGTCTAGGGCAGGAGAAGGAACGGGGGGTTTTTGTCAGTAAGAGTCTGACACTCTTTTCAATGACATCCCGACTATCAGAAGAGTTACGAGTGCCTTGCCGGCCTTTTGAGGTTAGGGAATAGAATATTGTTCCGGCGTGAAACAACCGCAGCGTTGTGTTTTGCCGTGTCAGTGAGGTTGCCGGAGGCCCAATTCTTTCCCTCCCTCAATCCCTCCCCAATCCTCAAAAGGTCGGCAACTCACTCGTAACTGCTTTGTCGTTGTTAATCAGGTAATCAGGGGGCACGTTGCCGAACTATCACATAAAAAAATGGGACATTAAGATTGTTGATATGGGAAGGGAGAGAATGCGAAACTCGGTGTTTTTTTTAATTGCCTTACTATAGGATTTTCTCCTGTGCCGATACAAACCACCCAGACCCGAAGCAACAATTGATGGATCACACATTGGGGATCGAACCCGCAACACTTTTCATAGCAGCTAGTTGCCCAGCTACCGAATGTGGTTGTTTAATGCCTTTCCGAATCAATCTGGTCGAGCCGAAAGCTTGCCAAAGTGTGGCTCTTCCACATTGATATATTTTATTCTGACGTGACTGAAATGCACGGTAAAATATACCAAAGAATCATACTATAGTCACATCATTATCTTCTTCAGACATTGCGGCGATTTAATTTAAAAAAAAAGAACGAAATTTATAATAATTTTTAACATAAATAAAATATGACTTCGTCTCGAATGACAGATCCCTATTACACTGACACTGACAACAATGAACTGTCATTTCGACGTTTACCGTTTTTTTTAGGCGCGAAATAGTTGAGCGTTCGCATTGTAACCTCTTTTCGGTTCTTTTGAATTGTATTTTGGGTTTTGAGGTCGTCATCGTCGTCATCAGCCTATAAGTGCCCACTGCTGAGCAATGGCCTCTTCTCATACGGAGAAGGTTAGAGCATTGATGACGCTTGCTCAATGCGGGTTGGCGATTTCAAACTTATATTTATAAGTCCAGGTTTCCTCACGATGTTTACCTTCACCGTATGTCAGTGGTGTCTAAATAATTATAGAAAGTACATATAACTCGGAAAAAGTCACATTGGTACTTGCCAGGTTTCGAACCCACACCCTCATGCATGAGAAGCAGGCTCCTTAACCTCTGGGTTTTGAGGTCGGTCTTCGACTAATTTAAAAAAAAAAAATGCGGATCCTTCCCGAAAACCCCCACATATCAAACAGCGAAACCCCATCTCCCGGGCTAATTTGTGAATCTAAACCATCCAGGAACTCGAACGCATACAGGAAAATTTATTTAAATCGGTTAAGCCGTTTAGGAGTTTAATTACATACACACGTCCAGCAGCATTATGTATATAAAGATGAATCGCAAATTGTGTAAGTAAGCGCTTAACTCAACAACACTTGGACCGATTTTGACACTTATTGTTTTGTTGTAAATATTATAGTCAGAAGAAGGTTCTTATCAAAGAAAATATTAGAAAAGTGGAGGAGGAAACAGGGAATCAGTGACCTTTTCGTTGTTGGCGAGATACGCGGCGAATCTTTTATTTCGGAGTCGAATATTTTTGTATGTCGAGTATCCGATAGTTTAGGTTACGGTTATGGAGCTCTCTAACATAGTTAGCCTAGTTTCCATCCTCCCCCCTCTCTTTCCCTCTCTTTCTTTCTCTCTCCATCTCTCTCTCTCTCTCTCTCTCTCTCTCTCTCTCTCTCTCTCTCTCTCTAACAAATGTGTGTTTTTTTTATTTCCAGGTTCACACCCGTCTGACTTACCTCCGCCACCTGATTGTATCACTAGCTCAAGCCAAGGAGATTGACAAAACTCTGTTGATATTTTCACACGATTATTACGACGAAGAAATTAATAATCTAGTTAGAAGCATTGATTTTACTAAAGTAAGTATGTAATGTTTCAATTATTAATCAAAGATTACCTGATGGTAAGCAAACGGCGCCGCCCATGGACACTAGCAACACCAAAGGAGTTACTAGCCTGACTTTTAAGGGTTTTGGATAATTAAGGATTAGGAAGGAATGGGCCTTGCTCACACGGCGAAACACATAATGTTGTTTCACGCCGGTTTTCTGTGAGGCCGTGGTATCACTCCGGGCGAGCTGAAGCTTGGCTCTCTCACACATAAAATATCTGCCAAAAGATATCCCATCTTTTGTTTTATTGAAGAACTTCCGCTCGCGGCTTCGCAGCAGCGTTTTAAGCGATAGCTCGACTACAATACGCAAATCAAGTATAATTTATAGCCTATAGCACTCGGGAACATTGTAGCTATCTATCAGTGAAATAATTTAGGTAATCCGACCAGCGGTTCCAAAGATTACCCCCTACATACAAACTTAGAAATTTTACCTCTTTATAATACTATAGTATAATGTATACTAGCTATTTCTGCGTGACCCCATTATTTGCTGGGCTCGATAGGTGATTGACGTCATTTAGCCAATGAGGAGAGTAACAATTACTTAAATTTCTGTTCAATATTCGAGGATGTCCGACTAGTTTCGATTTACAACGGATTTTTCTAAGTGTGGGAGAGCCATGCTTCGGCACAAATGGGTCGGCTCGACCGGAGTGATACCACGGCCTCACAGAAAACCGGCGTGAAATAACCACAGCGTTTTGTTTCGCCGTGTGAGTGAGGTTACCGGAGGCCCAATCCTTCTACTCCCCCAATCCCTCCTCAATCCCTAAATCTCCAGATCCCTAATCCCTAAAAGGTCGGCAACGCACTCGTAACTGCTCCATTGCGAGTGTCCATGGGCGGCGCTGATTGCTTACCATCAGGTAATCCGTCTGCTCGTTTGTCGATAGTATACATAAAAAAAAAATTTGAAATGCAGCACACCACGTGCGACTTTGACGTTGGACCTCTTTTAGCTAACCAGTATCCTCTTTTAATACGAAACTCGTTAATTCAATATTAAACTCTGTATTAATATACAATAAAATCGATTTTCCAATTTCCAGGTGATGCAAATATTCTATCCATATTCCATCCAGACGCACCCTCACGAGTTTCCGGGAATGGATCCCAACGACTGTCCCAGGGACACTAAATTTGAACAGTAAGTGGCTTATGTTAAGGTGCAATTTTCTTTAACAGATCGTTCTATTCTCCTGACGATAAATTCGCATCTATTCTTAAGTTTTTACATTTCTAAAATACATCCTTCTTGGAGACTAAATTCTACAAAATGCGTTGGAAGATTAATCCCAGATGAAAAGTTATCACTACATAGTATAAAACAAAGTCGCTTCCTCTGTCCCTATATCCCTATGTACGCTTTAATCTTTAAAATTACGCAACGGATTTTGATGTGGTTTTTTCAGTAGATATAGTGATTGAAGAGGAAGGTTTATATGTATGATAACATCCATAATATAATGGAGAAATTTTGTATCTAGTGTTGTATAATATACTAGCTATCGCCACGCGTTTTTTCCCGCTTCTCCGATATTTTATAGCCTATGGCACTCAAGAACATTGTAGCTATCTATCAGTGAAAGAATTTTGGCAATCCGACCAGCGGTTCCAAAGATTACCGCTTACATAAAAACCTTCTACATATATAATAATCAATGCCACTTTTCGTTGTAATATTATAACTCAACAATGCCTCTACCGATTTGGCTAATTTTGGTTTTGAATTATTCGTGAAAGTCCAGGGAAGGTTTAAAAGGTCCAAAACAAACAGTTAGATATATTTGAGGCGTACTGGGCCTGGAATTCGCCAGGTCAGCTAGTTTTCCGCGCGGTTTCACCCGCTGCTCTGCTCCTTCAGATCGTAGTATGATGTTTTATAGCCTATAGCACTCGGGAACATTGTAGCTATCTATCAGTGAAAGAATTTTGGCCATCCGACCAGCGGTTCCAAAGATTACCCCCTACATATAAACTTACAAATTTTACCTCTTTATAATATTAGTATAGAGTAAAATGTCTGTTTATTAATATCCGTTTTTTTCTCTGCATTTTCAGGGCTGTTAAGTTAGAATGTAACAATGCATTATATCCAGATTTGCACGGACATTATAGAGAAGCCAAATACACGCAAACAAAACACCATTGGTGGTGGAAAGCGAACAGAATATTTAATCAACTGCAGTGCACTGCTGGACATACAGGTAAGGGTCTTTTGTCAGAAGAAAATCATCAAATGACTTCTCCCGCCCAGGGTAAGGCGAGAGAGAGTGTCAGACTCTTACTGACTAAAAACCCCCTGTTCCTTCTCCTGCTCTGGACCGAGGTCGCGGTGCCTCATTGCTCTTAATCCGCAACCCCGGCTGAACATCAGCCCTATAGGGCCCCGTCTGTGGTGGTCTATTGTGTCTTTAAAGCGCGCGCGGAACGCTACGCGCCGTACGCTCGGGTCTGGTTCTAGTCGGGCGGCGAGCTACCCTTACTCGTCGTCCGCAGACCTGGGCTCACGGTGGCCGGAGGTTGATAATGATATATCGATTGACCTTCGGTCCATAGTCATATCATTAGCAGGATTTTCTTTAGTACAATAAACCGAATATGTATTAAGTGTGGGAGAGCCATGCTTCGGCACGAATGGGTCGGCTCGACCGGAGTGATACCACTGCCTTACAGAAAACCGGCGTGAAACAACCACAGCGTTGTGTTTCGCCGTCTGAATGAGGTTACCGGAGGCCCAATCCTTCCCCTTCCCGAATAATTTGGGGATTGGGGAAGGGTCCGCCTTCCCCAATCCCCTATTATATACTATTATATCCTTGTATATCCCATATTCCCTAAATCTCCAAATCCCTAATCCCTAAATGGTCGGCAACACACTCGTAACTCCTCCGTTGCGAGTGTCCATGGGCGGCGCTGATTGCTTACCATCAGGTAATCCGTCTGCTCGTTTGCCGACTTATCATATAAAAAAATATGTGAACATGACTAATTTGTAAATCTCTTCTCCTCTAGGCTACGTTCTCTTCTTGGAAGAGGACCACTACGTGGCTGAAGATTTTCTGCACATCCTTAATCTTCTGAAGTCGACAGCAGACAAGAGTTGTCCGCAATGCGAAATGCTTTCTCTAGGGACTTATTTGAAAACCTACCAGTACCATGTCAACGGAGATAAGGTTAGTCCAAATACCCTAATCTTATACTTTATACTTCGACTGCACGGTTGGCGCGATTCGATTGTCGCACGGAACAACTCTTTGTGTGATCAACAGATTGTTGTTCCGGGTCTGGGTGTGATGTGTTTGAGATATTGTATGTTTGTAAACGCACCCACGACACTGGAGAAAATCCTAGTGTGGGGCAACGTTTTTTTTAAAAAAAAAGATAAAGATAGTTACATAAAAATTAATAGCTGTTTCTTACTTCCCCAAAAATGGGGAAAAGGATGGACCACATGGCTCATTATAGTCTTGAAGTATTCTTGACTATACAGGGAAGGTCTAAAAGGGCAGAAAATATGACTAAACAAAAAAAACTACACTACATTTGTCCGGACAGCCTGTTACGTACATGTAATTTTCGAATCAATTTTTTGAAAAAGGAATGTGTTCCTAATTTTGATTTTTGTGGTTTTTTTCCCGAATTAAGGTATAATTCTCGATTCGAATTTTTTGAAAAAGAATAAATTATTTTGATTAAAATTTGTTTTTTACTTGGATTGTCTCTTGTTAATAACTTACGAGAAAAGCTCGACTGTTTTCAATACAAACTGATATCTTTCGGACAGTTTCGGTAAATTAACTTTAATGAGTTATTCTGAATTACCATTATACGGTAACTTCTTAGTTGAGTGCTTCACAACGTAACGTTTTCCATTCCCGCACGGAACAACTCTTTGTGTGATCCACAAATTGTTTTTCCGGGTCCGGGTGTAATGTGTATGTGATATTGTATGTTTGTAAAAGCATTGACAGGAGCCAATCCAAGTTTTAAGATAAACATCAGGGCCGGAGTAACATAGTTAGGTATCCCTAGGAAATGCAATGGGCCTGTTTTCTTTGAGAATGCATTTTAACGATTTAAAAATATTGTCGAGCAAAGAAATTTTTTACCTGATATAAAAGGTAGTGTATTACTATTATTTTAGAGTCCTCTATAAAATTATACAAAGTTTTCGACAAAAAGAAAATGTGTTTGTGGCGTTGAGACCCAAAAAGGACTCCTAGATGGAGTTTCTTTCTCGTTCTTCTCCATTCGAATCTACAATTTGGAACGAGCACCTAGCTTCACTGACGTTGACTGACAGACTACTATTCTATTTTGATGTTTCAAAAGTACCTGTTTATGGTTTAGTTGGAATAAATGATTTTGATTTTGACTTTTACTTTGACTGCCTAGTCAGTGAGTTGAGAAGACCATTGGGTCTACTCCGTCTTTTAGTCTACTTGGCCCTGTATAACTAACTTGGACTGCCTAGTCAGTGAGTTGAGAAGACCATTAGGTCTACTCCGTCTTTTAGTCTATTCGGCCCTGTATAACCCACTTGGACAGCCTAGTCAGTGAGTTGAGTAGACCATTGAGTCTACTCCGTCTTTTAGTCTATCCGGCCCTGACTCACTGACACGCAGTCCAAGTTAGTTATATACCTTGGTCTGCCTAGTCAGTGAGTTGAGTAGACCATTGGGTCTACTCCGTCTTTTAGTCTATCCGGCCCTGTATGTCATTGTTTTTTTTTTGTTATTTGTTTAATATAATCGTTAATCCTTTATACATAATGTCTTATATAGAGAAAGAAAAATATGAATTTGAACTACATACAACAAGTCAAGCTGGCGAATGAAGAGCGAAGAAAGAAACACGAAAACAATCCTACGTGGAACTTCCAAGTCTATCCGCATCTATACACGGCGACCCAAAAGGTTTTTTTCAACTTGTAATTTATTTCTCTTCATAGTGTAACTTTTATAAGGGTTTCGTACGAAAATATTGGCAATGAGAATCGTTTTTCTAAGACTTTTCTGTCGTCCTTCCATCGGGTCTTCTTATGGAGCATGGTAACTAGACGTTATTCATCAAACTCCAAGCGAACGCCGGCGTTCGCGCTCATATTGTACTTAACTTTATATACTTAAAAGGATACCTCCATCCCAAGCTATATTTTACGTGTCACACACACGTCTCTTTAAAGAAAGAAATCTTTTTTTTTTCGCCTCTCGATTTTTTCATAGTGAAGAAAGTAATAAAGTTACAAACACCATATTTGAGTCGCACTACCGTTAATGTAGTTTTTGCGCTTAGAAATAACATTGGACAATAACTATTGAGCAACAGTTAACTGAAAAAAAAATGCCTCATCATTTATACCGCGTATATTGTGGGATTGGAACAGTTTGCCGGCTACAGTCTTTCATACAATTTTGGTGTCGTCAAGGCTATGGTGAATAGGCTCTTAATAAACTAGTGCGTCTTACCATCAACGATTGCATCACTGCTTACCATCAGGTGGGATCGCAGTCAAGCACTAGTTTATAGCAAATAAGAAAAAGAAAAAAAAACTCTAAATGAGGCTTCTTTACAACCAACATGATTTTCGTACGAAACCCTTCATACGCGAGTCTGACTAGCATTTGACAGGCTTTGATATGTTGACTGGTAATTAGTGACCTATATGTGTTTAAACACGTGACTGTACTCATGATAACAAAAAACTTTCCCAAAGAAACTTTTTTTCTATAGATACTCATTTGTTTTATTTTTATTAATGTTACAAAATTACTGTGGAAAGTTCAAACGAGGTCGCACGGCCTCGCCGCTAACAGCTGAACGGGCGACGCACGGCAGGCGCTCGAAGTTTGTTATAAGGAGTATTAGCTATACAATAAAAAAAAAACAAAAAAAACCGCCTTCAAAAAAAGTCAAACGATAAAAGTTCCTACACTAAAAAGTTAAAAATAAAAATTTGAATTGCTGCTTGCTTATTTTTGGAGTCGGTGCCAGCACAGGCAAGGAAATAGGAATGGGCCACAATCCCTTGAAAAACTACCTCTAACTGAACTATAAAACTACTTAATACCTATTTGCATACTCAAATATACATTAAATAAATTAAGACATAAATAAGGATTATAAAAAAAAATACAATCGAATTGAAAAACCTCCTCCTTTTTTTGAAGTCGGTTAAAAATAGTTTCTTTGGAAAAGTTGTTTTTTATCATGAGTACAATAACGTATTTAAATATGGGCCACTAATTACCTGTTACCCTTTACATAATATCACGCTGTTTACCAAATTGGTTAAATGTAGTTATTACGTTGTTTATAAACTTACATATTTCGCCTCCTGTGACATAAAAAATATGTCTTAATTTTTTTTAATGTGGTTATTAAATGTTTTCATATCTGCTTACCCCTTCAAAGGTAAACGAGCGTGATATTATATATTATATAAGGAAGGTTAAAAGCACAATTGGGGTTACTGTGTTACCGCTCACTAGATGGCGCGAGTGTGCTTCACCTTTTCGGCCAATAGGACATTACCTAGTGTCACACCATTAGTCGTTCGATTTTTGATGGCTACTGTGATTGGATAGGTTCACGTCTTGTTATAAGCGTCATCTGTTGAGCAAATCAGTTATCCCTATTAGATTCACTTCTTGTTATAAGCGCCATCTGTTGAGCAAATCAGTAACTCCTATCAGTTGGGTTAAGTAGAAGTTTGGTTAGTTTTAAAATAGATAGGTTTGAACTATGTATTGTTTAATTATGTTTTATAGTATAAAATAAGGGAATGGTTAATAGTAATAGTAATTTACACTTGTTTGAGAACCTGGAAGTGCAAGTTTTATTAAAGCACGAATGAGCTGGCCCGACCGAAGTGATAACACATCCTCATAGAAAACTGATGTGAAACTATCACCGTTTCATATTGTGAGTGAGGTTACCAGAGGCCCTAACGGAGGCCCTTCTCCCAGCCTCAATCCAGCTTGGAGAAGCAGGATGAATGATGTGCCGGAAAAATTCACAAAATGAATTAGGAAAAAAATCCGCTCAAAAAAAGCTACTTACTCACTGCTTTTAAGAGTTCCTGTCATTTTATAATGTAACAATATGCGAGAAAAATATTTATTTGATTTAATTTGATTAGTTTTTTTTTTAAATAGTATTAGTAAAATAAAAAAAAAACTTATGCCTGTTATAATACAGGAATTGTACCAAATTGTAGATTTTTTTTACTATTAACCATTCTCTTGTATAGCTTTGTATATCGCTAATGCATATTGTATGGAATTTGTATGAAATATTTTGAAGCATGCAAGCTTACGATAAAAGTGTATATATATTACAAAAATGTGCTGTCTTCTTTATTGGGGATAATGTTATTGAGTAGTTGTTTGGCTCTGCAACTGGTTTCTTGACGTTATCAAATAAAAAATAAAATGTTTAAAAATAATCACATATTTAAGAACTTAAATTTGATTAGAGCTGTTGCCGCGTGTTGTGCGGTAGATGTCGCTACATTTGCTTTTACAAGATATACCTATTATTATTATTGTAATAAGTTTACAAAACAACTGTAATTTTTGGCAGTTCATAAAAAGTATTGAATTTGACCTTAGCTGTCAAATAACCAATTGCAAGGTAGTTTTTGTAGATTTTTCTCTCATTTAAAATTGGGTGTTTTGTTCAGTCAAGAAAACATTTCAAAATATTAAGTCATTAATTGACTTAATATTTTTTTTGTTAATTATTATATTATAATATCAGCCAAACAAAAGTAATAATAAGTACCTACGATTTTTTCTTAATGTAGGAGGTTTGATATTATGTTTTGATATGATATTTTTATTTTTGACTGAATAAAATACCTAATTTTATTAAATAGATACTTAATTTACTTTGTAAATAGCATTTTATTTTTACTGTTGGTGAAGGGTGCATGTGCTATCTTCTTCTTATATACCAAAGTGTATTTCTGTTCGTTAGCCTCTCTAAAATTCAGAAACGGATGGACAGATTTTGTTAAATTTGCTGCTGCTATGTTCGTGAAGTTTAAATGGAGTTTCAGTTGATAAAAAATTGCATGTGAAATAATAAACAGCTATAATTTTCTTTCTCATCAAAACTGCTCGATATGTTACTTTAGATATTTGACAACTAACAAAAATGATTTTGAAGCGATACGAAGCTATCCAGGTTGCCTAGTATATTATATTATTCCTGGATACATATAGTCCATGACAGTCCACTAGTTTTATGACTATATCCTCTATAAGAAAAAAGGGTTCAGGTTTATCAGAGAACCATCCGGAGCAAGACACGGTGGAGCATACGGTGGCGGTGTGCTCTGTTCGGTCTAAGCACCACTCTGTACTCACGAAGCAGTAAGAGCGTTTGAGCGTTTGATCTATTATCCTCCTCTCGCTCCAGCCGCCGGAATGGAAGACATTTCAGGCGTCTGAGATCTCATGACGATCTCCAGTCACCGGAAGCGCGGGTCTGCGGACGATGAATGAATAAGGGTAGTTCACCGTCTGACCTGAACCAGTCCCTCGATACGCGCCTCAAAGAGTCAATCGACCACCATACATGAGGCCCAAGAGGGCTGATATTCAGCTGGGGTTGCGGGGCTAGCGCGATAATGTACCGTCACCTCGGCGTTGAAACTCTCCTCATCCTCCAGTCCTCATGATGATGACGATGATGGTTCCATACTTAATCGGTTGACTTGCCTGTTACTTTAATTTACAACTCTGGTTTCCCTTCAAAACGCTTAAATCTTTCGCATTTACTTTGACTTTTGACGTTGTCATTTCAGTTGCACTATGAAAAATACGCCATTTATCTACTAAGTGACAATGGCATGTAAATAATTGTCTCTTTTTAATGTTAATTCTGTTTTTTTGTAGATTTTGTTTAGTAAACTGGTCACTAGATGGCGGTATTACTAAAATGACTCGTATCTAATAATTTGACAAGTAGTTAGAATTACATTAAAACTCTTTCTTTGTAGCTACTATTGTCTAGTGATTGAATTATACGATGTATTATTGTTTTGTTCTTTTAACTTTAATGCTTAAATACAACTGGGTACATAAACAATAGATTGGACTTCTTGACTTAGTCAATGACACCAAAATTTTACAATGAAACCATTTAACGATTTAAGGCACAGTCAACTACATATCGGTGGAAACACTTTTAAAAGTTTTAAAGTTGAAAAATTTTCACATGCGAAATAGATAGTCATACCTCTTAATATTCTGTTTCTTGTTGTGGTCATAACAAATTTATCTATAGTTATGAATACTGATACTGCTGACTTGATGCCGGCTGTACAATAAACTTAATATTCGTATATTTCTGGACAACAACAACCTGTATACACGGAGTACATTCCACATTCAAAGAGTGACGTCACGAGCCCCTACTCCTGAATTTGAATGTGCTGTATCTTTGTCAATATTATTCGTATGGACAAATAAAAAAATACGTATTGAATATTTTTCTATAATCTAACTGACGGACTAATTAGAATCTGTATGTGAAACTGTTTTAAAAAGAGTAACCATGGAGTTTCTTGCTCGTTCTTCTCCATCGAAATCTACACTTTGGAACGAGCAAATAGCTTCACTAAGAGGACTGACCGACAGACTGACAATATATCTTCAAAATTTTGTTTGACGTTCAAAAGTGCCTGTAAAGGTCTAATTGAAATAAATGATTTTTGTCTTTTGACTTTAGAATCTTGTTGTTTTTACCCAGGAGACATCCTTATTAACTGAGAAAAGCTCTACTAGTCTTATTCATAGCCAACTGACAGTTGCTCACGCTGCTTATTAATAAGAGTCCCGGTAAGACTTGACCCGGTAATACGAGCTTTTCTCAGTTAATTCACGCGAGTTAGTCGTTACATTCAATTACTATAGTACTTATGTGTCACGATTTTTGCTATTCAAAAATAGAAATTGTAATATTTATTTAATGTATAATATCACTTTGAAAAGCGACCTATATATGACTTTTTGACTAAGTCAAGTCATGTTTCCAATTTCTTCGCTTCTGCTTGTAACAATTATTAGTAGGAGCATGTCTATCGATTAACGGACAGTGTCATTAACTCATGTCTACATTTGCTTACTAGAATTTTGACACAATCTGTATGGAGCTTATGTCAGAATTTGGTAGTTTCCTAGGTCAAAAATAAATTAATTCGACGTTACGTTTCAATGCAATAAAATATTGAGAAATAATTACTTACTTATAATTTTATTCATCGATCTGTCGATACACAAAATTTTCGCAATTTTTTTGCTATTAGTAAGTTATTTGACGCTAAAATACTATGACGCCATAATTTGCAGTTTCATATAAATTTCATAGAGAAGTATAGTTTTTGACATTTCGATAAAAATATTGAATTTGACTAGTTGGAAACTGCCATATTATATGTTTAGTAAGTTAGCAAACTAGCATTGTTTGGTTACTGAGACTGCCCGTTAGTATGTTTTAGTAATAAATATCTCTTCTACTTTGTATTTTGTTTTTTAATTGGGGTTTTAGAATTGCACTCTCTTCTACTATAATCTGTTTTGAAAAGGCTGTATATTGTAATGCTTCTTAGCTTTCAATAAAAAAGCATGTTTAGATTGTAAAATATATTATATTTTTGTATATATGTAATAATTGATAGTTAAATAGTTATGTTATAAAAAAAATGTGTCTATGACCAACTGCCAAAATTTCCCGCCAAAATCTGACAGTTGTGTAAATAATGTTGTTAGTTAATTAACTGAAAATTCTACCATTTTTCTTTTGTGGTTTTTTGTGTTTTATGTTTATTTTTTCTTGTTTTCAGGTAGAAATAACACCATGGCATTCTAGTATGCATAATATGGGGTTCGCGTTCAATAGGACTGTTTGGAATCATATTATGAAGCAGCAGAGTCAGTTCTGTGCTTACGATGATTATAACTGGGATTATTCTTTATTACATTTATCACAAAACATGCCAGGGAGGGAAAAGTTTAAAGTTATTGTGTGTAAAGGCCCACGTGTTTTTCATATTGGTGAATGGTAGGTATTTTTTTCTTTTTTATTGTTTGTTTCGTGGTCTTAAAAAAGGGTACATGCAGGTCTTACTTCCCCAAATCAGACTTTTACCGCTTCCTTATATCTATTTGTGATAATCTAAATTTTTTATTATTAATTATACTTCAGTTAATTGAGAATAGCTCGACTAGTATCAAGTCACATCGTGACTTTTATTCGTAAGCGGCATTCGCGTCGCGGCGACGTTGCGCAGTCAATCAGTTAATGAGTAAGAGTCTTCTTGTGACTTCAAACTAGTAAAGCATTTCTCATTTAATTAACGTGAATATGTCGTTATTTAAAAAAAATGTAAATTTCACGATAGTTTATATTAAAAAATAATCTCTATTTCCTATGAAAGAGTAATAAGATACCTTGCTCTATTTATCCATGGTTTCTTTAGAGCTATGTTGATCATGATTTCGTAGTCGACTTACGTCGTCAGAAATTTTTTAAGACTTTATTTGAATTAAATTTTCTCCATTCCAGCGGTTTCCATCACAAGAAATCAAATTGCAATGCATCAACGGTGATAAGTAAAGTACAGAAATTACTGCAGAACGCCAAACCCTACCTTTATCCCACGAGGGTAAGCGCGCAAGTGACGGCGGGCGGTGCTAAGCATAATAAGAAGCTAGTGAAGGGAAATGGAGGGTGGGGAGATATTAGGTAAGATTTTTCCACTCGCATTTATAGTATTTTAATCAACAAATGGCCTTTTTGCCCTGAAAGAGAGTGTCAGACTTTTACTGACTAAAACAACTTTCTATCTACTGTTTTGCCGAGCCGACCCATTTGTGCCTACTCATGGCTCTTCAACGCTTATCTCTCATTCACATCATCTTAGAAGAAACGTGAAATTAATCGCGATAATCATTCTTTCTTTTACAGAGATCAAGAACTGTGCACAAACATGACGAAAGTTGGTCGACAGCACAGGCACACGATATTTTACGCGTAAATTTAATTAAAAACACATAATAGCATATTAAAAAAATACACACTCTGTATAAAGGTGGAAGGGTTTGATAACAACCTGTATACACGTAGTACATTCCACACGCTGTACATAATAGGAAAATACGCATACGATTTTGAACTTTATGTCGTAGATATAATGAAGGTAAAGGATTATATTTGTGCACTTAGAAATATTCTGCAGCTAATTTAAGCCTTATTATCAGTCAACTCGCTATTATCTATATAGTGAAAATCGATAAAAATGTTAAACAGATCTGATTTTTTATTACGAAGACTCTGAAATAAATAAAATACGCGTTTGTTTCAATACCTCCATATAAGGTCCTGGAAAACTTACGTGGTATAGTTCATCTACATTATTTTCCATATATATTCTGTATCTGAAACTGATTTAAAAAGAGTAACCATGAAGTTTCTTGCTCGTTCTCCTCTATCGGAATCTACACTTTGGAACGAGTGAATAGCTTCACTAAGAGGACTGACCAACAGACTGACACTATATCTTCAAAATTTTGTTTGACGTTCAAAACTGCCTGTAAGGGTCTAATTGAAATAAATGATTTTTGACTTTTTGTACGTAGTAGCTATAGTCGTACAACGTGCAACGTTTCACAGGTTTTATTCCCGCACAAAACAATTCTTTGTGTGATCAACAAATTGTAGCTTTTTTTGTGGTATAAGTCAGCAAACGAGCAGACGGATTACCTGATGGTAAGCAATCAGCGCCGCCCATGGACATCCGCAACACCAAAGGAGTTACGAGTACGTTGCCGGCCTTTTGGGGATAGGGGTTGCGGATATAAGGATCGGGAAGGGATAGGGGAAGGGAAGGGATTGGGCCTCCGGCAACCACACGGCGAAACACAACACTGTGAGTTGTTTCACGCCAGTATTCTGTGAGGCCGTGGTATCACTCCACACTTGTTTATCTAACAATCCATGTCTAAGTTTCTTTTTTATTTTATGCCCCACTCTACGATTTTCTCCTGTGTTTAGGCGTTTACAAACGTACAATTTCACATACACATCACACCCAGACCCGGAACAACAATCTGTGGATCAGACAAAGAGTTTGTCCGTGCGGGAATAGAACAGTTGCTACAGCGCCAACCGTGTAGTCTTTATTAAATTTTGTATTTATATTTATTTAGGGCTGATTTTTCAATGGTTAGATAAAAGTTACCTGCGGAATAATTATGATGCTGTCGCGTCAGAATGTTTGTGTAAGAGAGTGACAGCAACAATTTTATTCCTTAGATAACATTTATGTGACTATTGAAAAATCAATCCTTAGTTGTTTTTAATTCTTGATATTAAGTTTTCAAATGACTTTCATCTGGACGACATCGCTTGTAAAGTTGTAGTATAATACACCTTATAAACAAATTTTATATGCGGTTATGCTAGTCAATTTTCGAATTTATTGTTTTGTCCATAAGACTTACATTAGCTGCAGAATTATTAGTGTCAAAAACAAAATTTTTCTAGCAAGATTAGTTTTTAAGTCTACGCGTTAAAGTTCAAAATACCCTATGCAAATTGTTAAAAACAAGAAAATTAAAGCAAGCCATACAAAAACCATATAAAAAAAATGCAATTTATTATATTTTCGTGATTAACCTCGAATGGTAGTTTTTAGAATCAAATCAAAGTAATGTTGCCACTCAACAAGAAAAGCTACTGAATTGGTAGATTTTTTTTCAGTGATAGCACTTGACGTATTAAAATTTTGTACTTATTATTTTAATGTATATAAATGTACCTAGTTATTGATCAACATATAATTTGTATAAACGGATAGAAACATCAATTTTCAGTTGTATATAAAAATATATATGTAAGTATATAATATAAAAAAGTTTAAAAGTGATGCTTTAATTGTAGTTTATATGATATTAAACATTAAATAAATTGGTGTTGCTATCCTCAACATTTCATTATTTATTTAGTAAATCTGATTTTTTTTTACTTTTCACAGAAATGTTGATAGGTTCCGTTCAAGTTTTTTTTTAGAATCTATTATGTAACATGTTTGTGTTATAAATACTCTTTTTCAAAAATGAAAATCTATCTATTACCTGTTTTTATTTAAATTGCAATGTAGGTATGTATGTTTATGTGGGAACTGGAAACTTGTAACTAAATCCCGAAGCAGATATCTTCAACGGATTGAGTAGAAATTCTGTAACACGTTCAGTTTGCATGACAATAAATGCTAAGCTGTATGACAGAACTCTAACACCCGGTTTCTGAAAGGCTTGTCAACGCTAAAATGAACTAATCTCCTGTTAAATCTCTTGTCAAGTCATCTGATTGGTTGTTGATAATTCAGTCAACCAATCAGATGACTTGACAAGAGATTAAATTGATTTTAACATTGATCGGCCTTCCGAAAACCGGGTGTAAATCTATTAAAATGTCTCTAAAGAGTTTAGAATTGAGCCTTGACGAGATATTGATGCACCTGAAAAAACTATGTTTTAAAAAAATATTTTATTTAATGATAAAAATTATTCTTTTTTAATTAAGTGCTAATTTTTCAGTTGTCAGATAAAAGTTACCTGTGGAATAATTATGATGCTGTCGCGTCAGAATGTTTGTATAAGACAGTGACAGCAACAATTTTATTCCTCAGGTAACATTTATCTGACTATTGAAAAATCAGCACTAAGTATAGTATTCTATTATAAATTATTGATATGAATCAGTATTAGGACAGAATCTTCAACGGTAGATTTCTGCCTACCTTTAATAGGAAGAAAAAATTAAATCTCATATTTATAGAAAAAAATATAAAATATAAATAAAAATATAAAAGCGATTCACATTTACATACTAAATTTATTTTTGTAAATAGGCCATAAAACAGCACTTTTACACGTCAAAATTATATGTAAAGAAATCTAGATGAAGCCAGCATTTCCTATCTACTACTCCTGGCTACTCTGAGAAGAAATGCCGGAACAATTTTACAGGTGAGTCTCTTTCTTTATTGAACTATAAACTCTTAGTCAAGAAGCTTAGCCTTAATCTCCACGATTGGCAGACGGCATTGAGATCGCGATGTTACTTACAACATTACTATAACGTACCTGTCCATCATTTTTATAGTAAAGCAAATAGTAGTAAAGCAAATAATATACTGGCCGTTTCAAATCAAAATAGTTTTTGTTAGGCTAAGGCTAATTAATTTTGTTTTAAAAATATGGGATTCTTTTTCCAAAAGTAGTCATTTCTTTATTGATTAGTGTCATTTTCATCGCATTTCAAATCAAAAAATTCGTTTAAATTTTTTTATGCAAAACGGCAATATCATAGGTAAAGACTTATTATATTATGTAAAAATAAAAGAAATATCGATTACTTAGTTACAACATTCGTTCTTTCTAAAAATGTGAAGAATACAAGTGAGAAGGGTTTTCGTTAGTAAATTATAATCCAAACTAATATTATAAATGCAAAAGTAACTCTGTGTGTCTGCTTTTTTCTTCACGCCTAAACTACTGAACCTATTTGTGTGAAATTTGGCACAGACATAGTTTAGAACTCGAGAAACGACAAAAATCTGCAGGAAGTCTCTATTCCACGCGAACATAGTCGCGGGCAAAAGCTAGTGTGTTATAATTAAAAAACAATAACCCTTTTAATGACAGTAACTGTCAAACGAAAAATGACGTTTCCTGGATTCTTGAAATTGGCGAAATACTTGACCTGACGCCGTTTGTGTAAAATAATAACGCACAAATTTAGGAAAAGCATGGGTGTCAAAAGGATATTATTAATTTGACTTTTAAAAACAATGAATTATTAAAATATTATCATACTTTCATTCATTGATTTGACGGTATACTTAATTTTAGATTGTTTTCTAATAAATTTTCAAGATATAAGTGTGAAAGTATTATATGTATTTTTGACATAACATTTTAAGTATTAAATTTGATTAGTTGGTAACTATCGTTATAAACAATATATATAAATATAAACAAAAGAATATTTGTCAAATCAATAAGCGGATTTTGAAAAAGCTAATGATAAACATGTCTGTTGTTTTTTCAAAAAAAAACTTTTTTTATACCTTTCTAAGGGCTGACTTTTCAATGTTTAGATAAAAGTTACCTGCGGAATAATTATGATGCTGTCGCGTCAGAATGTTTGTATAAGACAGTGACAGCAACAATTTCATTCCTCAGATAACATTTATCTGACTACTAGCGGCCCGCCCCTGCTTCGCACGGGTCCAACCATTTCTAATCTTCCCCTCTACTTTTCTAATATTTTCTTTGATAAGAACCTTCTCCTGACAATAACAAACACAACAAAAAAAGAATTAACAAAATTGGTCCAGGCGTTGTTGAGTTATGCGCTTACCAACACATTTTGCGTTCCATTTTTATATATAAGAAGATTGAAAAATCAGCCCTTACTAAACGATTGCTAATCCGTGTAAAAAATCACTGTAATACATAAAAACATTATAAATTATAATAGAAATATATGTATGTATGTATGTAAAAATAAAATGTGTAAAGTTCTCATGAAAAAAGGTATGCATATTAGTATGTACCTATGTAATATGTAATTGTACAGTTTTCTTTGTTCGATTATTTAAAAAAAATCTGTTTTTTTATTGCATTAATAGGTATGTTTGATTTGTATTAAAATTTTATATTATATTTTGTTTTATATTATTATAGAAAATTGTTTAGTGACTAATGGCCTTTCTCATGACTTAATTGTCTGTACAAATTATGAATGGAGCTATTGGCTATGTGCAGCGCACAACACGGCAGAAATTGGAAACGAATGCGGATGATCAGCTGTCAATTTTTATTATTATATTCATTTTACAGTAAAACTATTGAATAAATTGCACCTAAATAATGTCAACAATACTATTTTAATCTTTGATTTTATTTATATTTGCAAAGAAAATTATAATGTTTACATTGTTATTGTTTGACAGCTTCCGCGAATTTTGTAAACGCTACGCGTCGCCACCGTCGCGTCGCACACATAGCCAATACTCAACCCCAGTTTCCGAAAGGCCGATCAATGTTAAAATCAATTTAATCTCTTGTCAAGTCATGTGATTGGTTGACTGAATTATCAACAACCAATCAGATGACTTGACAAGAGATTTAACAGGAGACTAATTAATTTTAGCCTTGACAAGCCTTTCAGAACCCGGGTGTCAGTCTAATCTCGATGTGAAATGTTAACAAACTAAGCACAAGTGTACAAGTACGTTCAGCCGGGGTTGCGGGGTAAGCGCAATGAGGCACCGCGACCTCGGCCCAGAGCAGGAGAAGGAACAGGGGGTTTTTAGTCAGTAAGAGTCTGACACTCCCTCCCGCCTTACCCTGGGCGGGAGAAGTGATTTGATGATTTTTCCCTCACAAAAAAAGTTTACAAGTACGTGTCGCTCTGTCTCGCTCTAATTACTGACAGTTCTGAGTGATGCAAGCGTGCTTTCCGTCACAACTTTTGACAGTAAAATTATTGATTTTATTTCGTTTTAATCCTTTCGTACCCTTTCGGAGTGAAGGCAAGATGTTATATTAAATCCAAAGATATTTTAATGTTATACAGATATTACTTTAAAATTATCGTAGCATTATGCCTTGTATTCCAAATGGGGTAGCAGAGGTCGAGGTATGCATTGTAACACTGACTTTTCCGCAACTAATTGTTATGGAAACCATGTAATAATGATTTATAACAAATTTTATAGCAATGCTAGTCAATATGTTGCTTGAATATTACATTTAAAATAATATATAATACGAAATTTATAACACCGCCATCTATTGGTATTTGACAATAAATGCCTTTAATAGTACTGTTTATTTTTGGTTGTATTATTTTTGTTTTTTTTATTTCCTTTTCTTTCGTAGTTAGGTAGTAATTTAAGGAGCTACTATGTTAGCGGATTTTTTTAATTTATTGACAATTTTATGGGAGTGGGCGGCCAACGAGCCTGTTATGTTAGCGCCGCCCTTGGAAATACACAATACTACAGTTACCTTGTAACTGTGGTATTGTGTATTTCGTTACCGAACTTTTGAGGATTTATTTTTAAATAAAGATGAGTGTTTACAAGTGAGAGAGCCATAGCTGGCGCGACCGGAGAGGTACCAAGTGCCAAGCCCTCGCATTAAATAATGTATTAGTGAGCTTGTAAAACATATCCATGTTTTAAAAGAGTAACTATGTAGTTTCTTGCTCGTTCTTCTCCATTCGAATCTACACTTTGGAACGAGCAACTATCGTCACTGACGAACTGACTGCCAGACTATAATAAAATTATATTATGACGTTTCAAAAGGACCTGTTAGTGGTTCAATTGGAATAAGTGATTTTGACTTTGACATAACACACGTGATACAACGGTTGTCTTGTGTAAAGCCGTGTAAGTCTGGAAGTAAAGGGTCAGCAAGATACTAGTCACTAACGGTCTATCACAACTGATCGAACTCACTATGGCGATAAAGCAAGCAGTAGAATACCTAAACGACTTGGTTTTGATTCAGTAGGTATGTCTTTTTTGTGTGAGGGAAATTATCAAATGACTTCTCCCTCCTACCCGCAGCGACTCGCTATCCCGCTCGGTACGTATAAACACGCACTCGCTTGTCACTCGGCCACTCGCCACTCGTTCGTTATTCGTCATCAAGCAGTGTGCGGGTTTGTGAATTTTTTCAAACAATTTATTCACCAACCACAATCCACAATTCGTTAATAATATCTAATAACAGCCGATTTAAAACCCGTTTAAATCAGATTTTTTTCGATCGATTGCAGACGTCGTGATCAAAACTGAACTGACTCGCCACAGGTGTAAATACGTGTAAACACCAACTCGGTTCGGCAACTCTCTCGGCCGAGAGCTTATTTACTGACTCACCACTGTACTCGTTAGGTGAAATCGACCCATTCCTGACTAAAAACTCCCGTCTCTTCTCTTGCTTTAGGCCGAGGCCGCCGTGCCAAACCTATTGCGCTTACCTACCTCGCAAACCTGGCTGAAATATACTTCTTTACATGCCACTCAGGGCGGGAAGTCATTAGATAATTTGCCTCCCACAAAATTAAACTTAACCCTCCTGGTACTGTTTGCCCGTTTACGCACATTTCATAAAAATGTTTTTTAATAAAAAAATCAATTTATTTTTTGTCATCATCTTTCACCTAACATATCCGCTAAAATAGTAGGTCTTTAAATAATTATATAAGTAGATATATTTCAATCTATAACTGTTCTCTTCATAGAAATAGTATCTATGTAAATAAATAAATACTAGAATCTACAAAAACTTCTGCTAAAGACATAAAAGATGACGAACGCGCGCAACTGTACCTATTACAGTACTTAGGTACGTAGGCTGAGGGAAAGCGTCTTTTTCTGACGTTTGCGCGCGAACTCGCACCCGCCATTTTGTATATTTTTTCTATTATTTATTGGTTGTTCAGCTATTTTGAAGTATTCTGGACCATAGATATCTATGTTCTGGACAGTTAAGGTTTCCCTCAAATTCAGAACAAAGATTTCCCACACGTTTCTTGAAATTCCGGGCGTAGGTATGATCTTTGATACCTACCTGAGCCTAGTCGCAAGAGAGCTGGTTATAAGCCCAAAATTCTAACTGTTGTCGGCCGAACTACAGTCAGTTAAATCGGAGGCCCAATCCTTCCCCTCTCCCAATCCCTAAATCTCAAAAACCCTAATCCCCAAAAGGTCGGCAACGCACTCGTAACTCCTTCGTTGCTGCGAGTGTCCATGGGCGGCGCTGATAGCTTACTATCATTAATCCGTGATAGGTAAGTCCGTCACTGAACGGATAACTTCAAAAAGTTTATTTTCGTCTACCTACTGTTTAAGCTTAAAGGTTATTCTTAAACCAAATAATGTGCCCAAATGCCTTATTTTAGTAAGTATAAAATGCGATTATATTCAGTAGGTAAAATCGTGAAAATATCTACAGATTTTATTAACCCTGTATAGTACAATACCGATTTTTATATATATAAAAAAATAGATATCTGTTGTACCTACATAAAGGGCTGATTTTTCAATGGTTAGATAAAAGTTACCTGGGGAATAATAATTATGATGCTGTCGCGTCACAATGTTTGTTTAAGACAGTGACAGCAACAATTTTATTCCTCAAGTAATATTTTTCTGACTATTGAAAAATCTGCCCTAAACGGAATATAGGAGTCTAGTTTAAATAAAGTTGTTAAATGCGCTGGAAAAATGAGTTTTTTAGAACTTAGTCAACCAACTGTTGAGACGTGGATAACACATACTATGCGTACTTAGATCTAGGTTAATTGAAAACGCAATGTTTTATCAAGAGTTATCTAACCAATGTGTAAGTTATTAGCGAACTTATTTATTATAATTATGTAATAATGAACAAAATATAAAAAAAAGAATTTTCAAAGATTCAAAAATGGATTGTTTTGAAGAATAAATTGAAATTAATATTTACAATGGAAGTAAGTAAACCTTCTTATTTTTTTTTAAGAAGTTAGATATTTAAATGCACTCCTCAAACTTTTGTAGGTAGATACTTCTAAGAATATTGTTTTTTTTTGTTTTTATTCTGTCAAATTTTCGCGCCTAAACAAGGTAAAAAAATAAAACACCAAAAATAAAATTGTTATTGTAGAAAATAAAGTTTCCAATTTAATTATATAATATGAATCTCCATCCAAGTTTTAAGAGCAAGCAACGAAATATTATTTAAATTGATAATATAATATAGGAATTATGCTAGATTATAAGTAATATAATATTAAATGCATTGTAAAATGTAAAAAGTTGAATTTTAACAGTGGCATAATACTAATGTGAATTATGTATTTGTAATAAAATAATAGATATTATATAAATAAAATTGCAGTTCGTTTTGATGTGTTTGTTTTATTACATGCATGGCTCATACCCTACGTGCGTCCTTAGGAAAAAAAAACAGTGTAGAAGTTCAGAATGACTGATTTACCTTAGCGCCATCTATTATCGTTATAAAAACTATACCTAATATTAAGTTTGGCAATGTTTTGATTCGAACAAAAAGGATCTTTCAAAACAATCGTTTGCATTTATTCAGAGACTAGCTGTTACCCGCGGCTTTTATCCCGTCATTTGACTGCCTACACTACCCAACATAAGTTACCTTTTCTTATTTTTATTTTTTGGTGCCTGTTGGAAAATCCTCATGGAGACCCCTCGGGGAAGGGGGAAGGGTACTGTCAGACTCTTATCGACTAAAAACCAACCCGGTGTCCCTCCATTTACCCATGTGTTGGAGGGGCGGGTATCACCGAAGCATTCGTCGTATCCCCCGACGGGTATTGGCCCGCCAGATAGTCAGGCGGGCTCCGTCACCCCGACCGCAGGACTTCACTATGAGGCGCGCGCGGAACATAGCGCCGCCGCCTCGAGGCCTGCTGCTGGTCGGACGTCAAGACGCCCCGAGTCTGCTGTCCGCAGGCCGAACATAAATTACCTTACCCTACCCTACCTACGCTAAACCCCAAGGCGGTCATTTTCACCGCGGCAACATCCAAGGCGTTAAGAGTGCATTGTCGGCCTTTTTTTTAGAGAGAAAATGCATCCTCTCTAGTTGGCTACGCTGGCTTATAGCGGCCGGATATTGCCGCGCGTTCCCCGACGCTGAAAATGTGTCCTACTAGGTCGTGAGCCTTTTGTAGACTGTTAGAGATAGATTGAGGTCTGAAGATAGGGTAGAGGGAAAGGATTGGGCCTCGTAAGTACTTCAGGTCTAGGTTTCCTCACGATTAATAAGAGTAGTGGACAATAAAACAACATTAACTAAAAATCGCCGGTTACTCACGTCTATATTGAGAAAAGCTCTACTAGTTTCGAACCACAGCGGGGTTCTTCATCATGAGCAGCGTGCGCGTACCCCTCTGTGGTTCGAAACTAGTAGAGCTTTTCTCAATATAGACGTGACTAACCGGCGATTTTTAGTTAATTTAGTAGGTATGTCTCACGATAGTTATTAAAAAAACAATAAAACAACAATAGCGTAGGTAATATAAAAATATATTTTATGCAACATGTACGAAGGAACACATTTTCATTTACAACTTCAAATATTGATCACTTAAGGCAATTTATCTAATATTGATTATCAACACAAATACAATATTTGTAGAAGAAACTACATCGTGAAACATTATCAACTAACTGATGATGTCACTCTCGTAACCTTTCGAGGTAACACGACTACTTTCAAGCTTCGCACGGGACTCATAGTCATGAGTACCGCAATTGAAGGACTGTCGTTTTCCTGCTTTTTAGAAGAATAGACTAGAGGTCCACACTGACGGCACCTGGTAGTTCCTATTGACGTTGTGAGCGTCGCCAATATTGAGTGACAGACAGACAGCACACAGCTGTAACTACTTCGCGTAGCAAGCTGTGCGACATGTAGCGCACTGTATATGTGCGAGTGCTAACAGATAACTACATAGAAATTTATATAAATTGCTGCTACTATACAAAAAAAAATGTAATTTTTCGATGTTAGTAAGTAAAATACTAAAACCAACTACTATTTGACAGAATAGGCAGTAAAGATGACAACATTATATAGGAGATACAGTTGCCATTCACAAAAATAAAGAAAATACTAAACTTCCAATTTAATTAAACGGAGAGAGTATATTTATTCTAAGATGTTCATTTATGTAGATAGATTTGTGAAAATTATTAAGAATTTTTTAACTTTTTTATTGTTGTGTTAAGTCCTGCAAAACTGAATCCGTGTTTAGTCATCATCCGAATTAACTTTTTTCTTTCCCCGTTTGTCAGCTAATGTTGGTTCCCACTGCCGAGCAACGCTACAGTATAGCTGCATGGCAGCTCTTGCATCCTCTACGGAGCTGTGCTCTCCAGACTGTATATCAATACCGAGAATCTTGATAATATCTCGATGTGAAATGTTAACAAACTAAGCACAAGTGTACAAGTACGTTCAGCCGAGGTTGCGGGGCAAGCGCAATGAGGCACTGCGACCTCGGCCCAGAGCAGGAGAAGGAACGGGGGGGTTTTTAGTCAGTAAGAGTCTGACACTCCCTCCCGCCCTACACTGGGCGGGAGAAGTGATTTGATGATTTTTCGCACACAAAAAAAGTTCACAAGTAAGTGTCGCTCTGTCTCGCTCTAATTACTGACAGTTCTGAGTGATGCAAGCGTGCTTTCCTTCACAACTTGTGACAGTAACATTTTTGTTTTTATTTCGTTTTAATCTTTTCTTACCCTTTCGGAGTAAAGGCAAGATGTTATATTAAATCCAAAGATATTTTAATGTTATACAGATTTTACTTTAAAATTATCATAGCATTATGCCTTGTATTCCAAATGGGGTAGCAGAGGTCGAGGTATGCATTGTAACACTGACTTTTCCACAACTATGTTATGGAAACCATGTAATAATAATTTATAACAAATTTTATAGCAATGCTAGTCAATATGTTGCTTGAATATTAAATTAAAGTAATATATAATACGAAATTTATAACACCGCCATCTATTGGTATTTGACAATAAATGCCTTTAATAGTACTGTTTATTTTTGGGTGTATTATTTTTGTTTCTATTTCCTTTTCTTTCGTAGTTAGGTAGGGATATAAGGAGCTACTGTGTTAGCGGATCTTTTTAATTTATTGACAATTTTATGGGAGTGGGCGGCCAACGGTCCTGTTATGTTAGCGCCGCCCTTGGAAATACACAATACCACAGTTACAAGGGCGTTACCGACCTTTTGAGGATTTATTTTTAAATAAAGATGAGCTTTTACAAGTGAGAGAGCCATAGCTGGCGCGACCGGAGAGGTACCAAGTGCCAAGCCCTCGCATTAAATAATGTATTGGTGAGCTTATAAAACATATCCATATGTTTTAAAAGAGTAACAATGTAATCTCTTGGTCGTTCTTCTCCATTCGAATCTACACTTTGGAACGAGCACCTATCGTCACTGACGAACTGACTGCCAGACTATAATAAAATTATATTTGACGTTTCAAAAGGACCTATTAGTGGTTCAATTAAAATAAATGATTTTGACTTTGACATAAAACCGGCGTGAAGCAACGCTTGTCTTGTGTAAAGCCGTGTAAGTCTGGAAGTAAAGGGTCAGCAAGATACTAGTCACTAACGGTCTATCACAACTGATCGAACTCACTATGGCGATAAAGCAAGCAGGAGAATACCTAAACGACTTGGTTTTGAGTCAGTAGGTATGTCTTTTTTGTGTGAGGGAAATTATCAAATGACTTCTCCCTCCTAGGGTGGGGCGGGAGAAAGCATCAGACCTTTACTGCCTAAAAACTCCAGTCCCTTCTGTTCTAGGGCGAGGCCGCCGTGCCAGACCTATTGCGCTTACCCCGCAAACCTGGCTAAAAAGTTTATACTTCCTTACATCCCACCCAGGGCGGGAAGTCATTAGATGATTTGCCTCCCACAAAATTAAACTTAACGTTCCTGGTATTGTTTACCCGTTTACGCACATTTCATAAAAATGTTTTTTAATAAAAAAATCAATTTATTTTTTGTCATCATCCTTCACCTAACATATCCGCTAAAATAGTAGGTCTTTAAATAATTATATAAGTAGATATATTTCAATCTAAAACTGTTCTCTTCATGGAAATAGTATCTATGTAAATAAATAAATACTAGAATCTACAAAAACTTCTGCTAAAAATTACTAATTATGACGAACGCGCGCAACTGTACCTAGTGCTTACGTAGGCTGAGGGCAAGCGTCTTTTTCTGACGTTTGCGCGCGAACTCGCACCCGCCATTTTGTATATTTTTTCTATTATTAGTTGTTCAGCTATTTTGAAGTATTCTGGCTGGACCATAGATATCTATGTTCTGGACAGTTAAGATTTCCCTCAAATTCAGAACAAAGATTTCCCAGACGTTTCTTGAAAATTCCGGGAGTAGGTATGATCTTTGATACCTACCTGAGCCTAGTCGTAAGAGCTGGTTATAAAAGCCCATAATTCTAACTATTGTCGGCCGAACTACAATCAGTTAAATCGGAGGCCCAATCCTTCCCCTCTCCCAATCCCTAAATCTCAAAAACCCTAATCCCCAAAAGGTTGCTGCCGATGGCTTACTATCAATAATCCGTGATAGGTACGTCCGTCATTGACGTCATTATAACTTCAAAAAGTTTATTTTCGTCTACCTACTGTTTAAGCTTAAAAGTATTCTTAAACCAAATAATGTGCCCAAATGCCTTATTTTAGTAAGTATAAAAATGCGATTATATTCAGTAGGTAAAATCGTGAAAATATCAACAGATTTTATTAACCCTGTATAGTACAATACCGATTTTTTATATAAAAAATAGATATCTATATGTTGTACATTAAGGGCTGATTTTTCAATGGTTAGATAAAAGTTACCTGGGGAATAATTATGATGCTGTCGCGTCAGAATGTTTGTATTAGACAGTGACAGCAACATTATTATTCCACAGATAACATTTATCTGACTGTTGAAAAATCTGCCTTAAACGGAATACTTATAGGAGGCTAGTTTAAACAAAGTTGTTAAATGCGCTGAAAAAATGAGTTTTTTAGAACTTAGGCAACTAAAAGTCGAGACGTGGATAACACACACTATGCGTAAATAGATCTAGGTATATTGAAAATGCATTGTTTTATCAAGAGTTATCTAACCAATGTGTAATTCATTAGCGAATTTATTTATTTATAATTATGTAATAATAGGTAAACAAAATACAAAGAAAGAATTTTCAAAGATTCAAAAATGGATTGTTTTGAAGAATAAATTGAAATTAATATTTAACAATGGAAGTACCTTAGTAAACCTTCTTATTTTTTTTAAGAAGTTAGATATTTAAATGCACTCCTCAAACTTTTGTAGATACTTCTAAGATTATTGAGTTTTTTTTTGTTTTTATTCCGTCAAATTTTCTCGCCTAAACAAGGTAAAAAAATAAAACACCAAAAATAAAATTGTTATTGTAGAAAATAAAGTTTCCAATTTAATTATGTAATATAAATCTCCATCCAAGTTTTAAGAGCAAGCAACGAAATATTATTTAAATTGATAATATAATGTAGGAATTATGCTAGATTATAAGTAATAAGTATAATATTACTTAAATGCATTGTAAAATGTAAAAAGTTGAATTTTAACAGTGGCATAATACTAATGTGAATTATGTATTTGTAATAAAATAATAGATATTATATAAATAAAATTGCAGTTCGTTTTGATGTGTTTGTTTTATTACATGCATGGCTCATACCCTACGTGCGTCCTTAGGAAAAAAAAACAGTGTAGAAGTTCAGAATGACTGATTTACCTTAGCGCCATCTATTATCGTTATAAAAACTATACCTAATATTAAGTTTGGCAATGTTTTGATTCGAACAAAAAGGATCTTTCAAAACAATCGTTTGCATTTATTCAGAGACTAGCTGTTACCCGCGGCTTTTATCCCGTCATTTGACTGCCTACACTACCCAACATAAGTTACCTTTTCTTATTTTTATTTTTAGGTGCCTGTTGGAAAATCCTCATGGAGACCCCTCGGGGAAGGGGGAAGGGTACTGTCAGACTCTTATCGACTAAAAACCAACCCGGTGTCCCTCCATTTACCCATGTGTTGGAGGGGCGGGTATCACCGAAGCATTCGTCGTATCCCCCGACGGGTATTGGCCCGCCAGATAGTCAGGCGGGCTCCGTCTCCCCGACCGCAGGACTTCACTATGAGGCGCGCACGGAACATAGCGCCGCCGCCTCGAGGCCTGCTGCTGGTCGGACGTCAAGACGCCCCGAGTCTGCTGTCCGCAGGCCGAACATAAATTACCTTACTTAGCGGGGTTCTTCATCATGAGCAGCGTGCGCGTACCCCTCTGTGGTTCGAAACTAGTAGAGCTTTTCTCAATATAGACGTGAGTAACCGGCGATTTTTAGTTAATTTAGTAGGTATGTCTCACGATAGTTATTAAAAAAACAATAAAACAACAATAGCGTAGGTAATATAAAAATATATTTTATGCAACATGTACGAAGGAACACATTTCCATTTACAACTTCAAATATTGATCACTTAAGGCAATTTATCTAATATTGATTATCAACAGAAATACAATATTTGTATTATCAATTAACTGATGATGTCACTCTCGTAACCTTTCGAGGTAACACGACTACTTTCAAGCTTCGGACGGGACTCATAGTCATGAGCTTCGCAGTTGGGGGACTGTCGTTTTTCTGCTTTTTAGAAGAATAGACTAGAGGTCCACACTGACGGCACCTGGTACTTCCTATTGACGTAGTGAGCGTCGCCAATATTGAGTGACAGATAGACAGACAGCACACAGCTGTAACTACTTCGCGTAGCAAACTGTGTGACATGTAGCGCACTGTATATGTGCGAGTGCCGACAGATAACTTCATAGAAATTTATATAAATTGCTGTTACTATAAAAAAAAAATGTAATTTTTCGATGTTAGTAAGTAAAATACTAAAACCAAGCGTCTACTACTTGACAGTATAGGCAGTAAAGATGACAACATTGTATAGGAGATACAGTTGCCATTCAAAAAAAATTAAGAAAATACTAAACTTCAAATTTAATTTAACAGAGAGAGTATATTTATTTTAAAATGTTCATATAGATTGATTTGTGAAAATTATTAAGTATTTTTTAACTTTTTTATTGTTGTGTTAACTCCTGCAAAACTGAATCCGTGTTTAGTCATCATCCGGATTAACCTTTTTCTTGCCTCGTTTGTCAGCTAATGTTGGTTCCCACTGCCGAGCAACGCTACAGTATAGCTGCATGGCAGCTCTTGCATCCTCTACGGAGCTGTGCTCTCCAGACTGTATATCAATACCAAGAATCTCTTTGGCTAAACGCTTGAGTGACGGTGTGCTGCCCTTCGTGATCTGAAAATTAAAATAGATTGTGATTAATTTTTTGCATGATATATGGGTGGATTAAGGAGCCAGCTTCTCATGCATACATGAGGTATGGGTGAGTCAAAACCTGGCAAGTACCAATGTGACTTTTCCTGAGTTATATGTACTTTTCGTGATTATTTAGACACCACTGACAGGAAGGAAACCAGGGCTTATAATTTCAATTTTTAAGTGAAATGACCTGTCCACATTGAGCAAGCATGGTGATTAATGCTCAAACTTCCATGTGAGAAGAGTCCTTTGCCCAGTAGTGGTCACTCATAGGCTGATGATGATAGTTTAGGTGACAAAGGAACAGATGGATCGACTGATAGTAGGCAATCACCAAGCCCATTAGCCACTTACAATACCTGAAGAGTTAAGAGGACATCCAGGCCTTTCGAGGTTGCTGATTTGAGTATTTAAGGGGAGAATTTGGTCTTATAATTTGAATTTAGACTTTGTTGTAAAATATATAGTTAATTAATGTGATTAGGAATATTGCACAATGTTATGCAGAATTCTTATATTTGTTTACTGCATGGTAACCTTTAGCTAACATTTGGCCCAGAATTATTTTGGTTGTTTATTGAGGTCAAACAGTAAAGAATATAAAGATTAATTCATAAAACGGCAAGAAAATGCTGCATTAACACTCCTATTGTTTTTCTATTGAGACCCAAAAACCATGATTAAAAGATTAATAGTAGGTATAAATCAATGGCAAAACAAATTACTTGTGAAGGTGTATTTTGTAAAATATAAAAAATAAAATAAAGCATATTTACCTTCCTAAATGGTTTATATCTGGATGTATCTCTAATATTTCTTTTAGGGTGTGAGAGAAACAAAACAGCCAAATCATTCTTCAACGAATGCCCAACTAATATACGACCTCTAATTAATTCTGAAACTTCTTTCTGGACAACGGTAAACTCTTCTCCGTTTAATAAATCCTCTTTTCTCACACCACTGATGTCAGTTCTATAGTCTTTGACCTCTTCCCGCGCTTTGACGAATTTGTCGTAAATGCAGTCACCGAATTTGTTTACTATAGACACCCTAGCTAACATGTGATCGTTACCGCTGTAACCAATTCCCACCATTTCACAATCCATAGCGAGAAACTTCGTAATTCGATTTTTTTTACTATTGTTATTGTTTTTAACAACACCATTAACGTTATTCGATTCACTACTGCCTTTATTATCTACGTTATTCACTATACTGTCCGCGTTTGAAGCCAAATTCAAAGTTTTTAAGTTGTTTTGAACACTGTCATGGTCTTTAGTCTTTTTCTTCCTTGCACGGCGGAATGTACCGGAAAATTGGTTTTTACTATTCTCCTGTGCTGGTTTTTCCGGCTTTTTATCCATGATGAGGTTGCTTGATAAGAATTTCTGCCAGTTTGCATCAATAACACCTCGAAACGCAACAGTTTGGTTAGGTTGGTCATTAGAAGTTTTCTTCTTCTTTTTCGGTGCTTCTGTCATGTTTACATTAAAAACGTAATGTAATAACAACTTGAATATTATAAATACACTGTTTATCACACTAAACACGATATTTAATAAGAATTCTATTAAATTCAGGAGTAAATAAAGACCTTCCTGGGTGAAGCCATTTGACATCTTTTGTAGTGACAGATTTCCCGCATGGCATATTAGCTATAGACTATTACAGAAGTTTTTTTCAACGGATTTACGGTTTGACGTTGTACTGATAATGTCAAATTATGTTGAACTTTATCAAAATTTTGTTTATAATGCTCAATAATTGAGCATGAATGAAACTGTTGAAATTGTAGCAATTAATTTTTTTGTTTAATTTTATTTTCTTATAATTTTGTGTAATTTTGTCGGTAAATAAAAAATATGAAATGTCATTAACTTCCATAGACAACATAGGATCGTTTTGAAACTATATTAGTTAGGTACCGGAAAAGCAATTAATAAATATATTTCGAAATATTTTAATTTATTGTAATCAGACATAAAGAGGTGTTTCATCATCAATAATCACGTTATTTAGCTAATTATATTAAAATACAATATAAGAAAAACTAGTTTTTTCGAATTATTGAGAAATGTCAAAATTAATGCATTGTTTCAAAACGCAAACTAGCCTGGTATTAGAATGTTTTTAAATCACTTATTGATCGATTTGTCAGTCACATTATACATTGCTGTTTTACTTGAAGCATAGTAGGCCAAAGAGAGCTTAAAACTAGAAATGTACTACAACAAATAACGAATAATTGCTATTTCAACATCAGACTGCAGGCAAAAATGTAAATACAAGATTTGTATACAAAAATGTCTTGTAAATGTCAAATGAAGCCGACGTGTCTGCATTCGAGTTAGTTACATCGTGTGGTGGGAGAATTTTGTGAAAATGTTATCTTGTTCGTAACCATGAGTTGTAGCCAGTGTACGCTTTCTAATCGCCGTAGACAGTCGCCGCGTAAACAATAATGTCTTACGACAACATTTTCGAAAATCTAAACTCTCACGGGCAAGGCCATTTATTAAAATACTGGCCAGATCTAAGCGAAAAAGAGCGCGCTCAACTATTGAGCGATATAAAAAAAATTGATTTCGCCGAAGTGAATGAATTATTTCGCCGCGCTAACGATACAAGTAAAGTAATTCTAGAAAAAGTTGAAGATTTAAAACCTATACCGGATTCTCATTATGAGGCAGTGCCGAATTTGAGTAACGAAAAAATTTTGGAATACGAAAATATTGGTTTGAAAGAAATTAGTGATGGAAAAGTTGGTGTTTTGTTACTGGCCGGTGGACAGGCAACTAGACTTGGATTCGGCCACCCTAAAGGTATGTACGATGTCGGTTTACCATCGAGAAAAACTCTATTCCAAATTCAAGCGGAAAGAATTGTCCGGGTGCAGCAAATGGCCGCAGAGAAATACGGGAAGGAGGGAAAGATTACCTGGTACATAATGACGTCTGAGCATACACGGGGACCAACCGCTGACTACTTCAGAAGCCACTCTTACTTTGGTTTAAATGAAGAAGATATTGTATACTTTGAACAGGGCACACTGCCATGCTTCGATTTTGAAGGAAAAATATTTTTAGATGAGAAATACCATGTTTCGTCAGCTCCTGATGGCAATGGAGGACTGTACAGAGCTTTAAAAAACCAGGGTATCTTGGCAGATATTGCGAAAAGAGGTGTAGAGCATCTTCATGCTCATTCCGTTGACAATATCCTTATTAAAGTGGCTGATCCAGTCTTCATTGGTTACTGTAAGAGCAAAAATGCTGACTGCGCAGCGAAAGTTGTACAGAAGTCTACACCAAGTGAAGCTGTGGGTGTTGTTTGCAGAGTAAATGGTCATTACAAGGTAGTAGAGTACTCAGAACTTACCGATGAAGCTGCTGAAAGCAGAACAGCAGACGGCAGACTAACTTTCTCCGCAGGAAACATCTGTAACCATTACTTCTCATCGGAATTCTTAACAAAAATCTGTAATTTCGAATCGAAGTTGAAACTCCACATTGCCAAAAAGAAGATTCCTTATGTAGACCACGAAGGAGTCCGTCAGAAGCCAACAGAACCAAACGGAATTAAGATGGAAAAATTCATCTTTGATGTTTTTGAGTTTGCGGAGAACTTTATTTGTTTGGAAGTAGCAAGAGATGTTGAATTCTCAGCGTTAAAGAATAATGATGCTGCTAAAAAAGACTGTCCTTCAACTGCTAGGGAAGACCTGCTGAGGTTGCACCGGAAATACATCAGAGAAGCCGGTGGTATTGTAGAAGACAACATAGATGTAGAAATTTCTCCATTGCTGTCATACGGTGGAGAGAATCTAGAAGACCTGGTCAGCGGAGAAGTCTTCACAATTAGTCCGTACCATCTGAAGAGCATGCAAGAGTCTGCAGCTAATGGAAATGGTGTAAACGGATCTAATGGTACCCATTAACCGAGTGCAGTGATAAAGATGTGAAAAAAAAGACTTGATTTGTTCGAAAATGATATATTTGAGACAAATTTCAGTTCTACAAGTGATCACAAGTGTTAATTTTAAGTTTCTTTAAAAAGGACATTACTTATTTTACTTAGAATTGTTTACTGGACATTCATATGAAATTAAAAAGCAATAAGTTATATATTTCCAGCGTTTTGGTCCATATAAAATAATAGGCTGAATAAAAAAGCACTTCTAATTTTAAAAAAATAACTCTTATAGTCTATTTATTTACAAAAAAAAAAAATATGTACATTTTTTTATATTTTTTAAAAAGGACTAAGTGATGTAAACAAATTTTTAGTCATTATTCAAATAAGTTAATATACATTTATAAATTACTATAATTTTCTAATAACTTCCAGTTACAGCAATAATTATAGTGTATAAAAATTCATTGCGAAAATCATAAGCTACCTTGCTAACATACTTAGGCTAATGACTATTTAGTAACAATTAGGTAAAAAGCGAAAAAGTGACGAAAGCATAGCATATAACAAAAAAAATATCTGATATTTTCGTTGATATCTGTAAGTACCTATAGAGTCAAGTTTATATATTATTTTTCGATTGTAAAAATTTGAAAAGTTTGCGAAGTCAACATTAGATATCTATTAAAAAAAAATATATAAGAACTTTTTTTACAAAATATTCGGACACATGCCGCGTAAAGGATTTCTTAATAATTCGCCGTTATTTTTCTTCGCACCGCTTAACCAAACGTTTTCGTGATCATAAAGCTGTAATTTTATATACTTTTCTTTATTGCGTAAAGTTATCTGTAATCATTTTATTACTGTTTTAATACGAGTAGTTACATTGTTTCTTAACGTATACCTTAATTAAATAGAGGATTCAAATTTGAAAAAAAGTTAAGATAGGTGCCTAGTTATTTCACGCGTACTTAATTTCTTTATATAGGCTACAAAACAGCATTCATACTCTACAATATTTTAAATAACTGAGGCTGGCATTTCCTATTTGACGCGAAAATATACAGAAACTAACCCAGAGGATTAAAGTCTAGATCAAGGAAAAGTGCAATTTTATTCTACTAAAAACCAAGAAGCAGAGATTCATATTTAATAAAGGTTTTCTATTAATCTCTTAGACTCTTCCAAAGCGAGGCTAACAAAGGAACAAGTATATATTTCAATAATAAATAATTTATGTCAACTAATAAGAATTCCAAGGAGGTCTATACCAGTTTTCCGTTCACCTATAGACAACCAGTTTTTAAGTGTCAAAGTGTTTGAAATTCGAATCTTAATTCTGTCAAATATTGCCGCCAGAATTTCGCTTTTATTCTCAAGGTCGTCTGTGAATCTTGTTTTTGAACCTGTTTGGTTAGCAACCTCCTTTCGTTAGGTCACGATTACACATTTTTGAAGCTATAATAATTTTACTATGATGAAATCAATGTTATAAATACGACATAATTGTGATATAAATGATTAATATCTTTGTAGATAAATTGTAATCGATATAAGTATTTAGATTATTATCGAAATAATTTTAAGAAATCGAGAGTGTGTTTAAAAATTTGTTTTCAACTTTATTTTATTTGGTTTTTGTGAAAAATATTGTAAATATTGTTGTGTGTTTTTTGTTATAAAGAATCAATATAAAATTAGCGTATCTATTACATAATAAAGTATAAAAAACACGTAAATTTCATTTTAGGCTACCCAGCTAGAAAAATCGAGTTGTTCTAAATTTTTAAGGAAAAATTGGTATATTTTTATTTACCTATGTGAACATTTTCTGTTATTTTACTTTAATTTTATTCAATTAGCGGCTATTGCTTGATTGTTACACTGCCAAAATTTAATATAGAACGGCAAATTATATGTTTTTTTTCTGTTTGTTATTTTTTTTTTCATATTTTACCTGCTGAAGATTTGATGATCGTATCGTTCTAAAAACTGTACTGTTTAATTATAGTTATTACCGTAATTATGTTTTTTACGTAATAAATATTATCTTAAACGGAAACTATACTAAATCGGTATCTTTTTTCGCGCAAAAAATCTATTACTTATGTTGTAGATAAGTTATTATTTTAAGATAATTATTATGTTTTTTTTAATCGCGGATTTTTTAAACTTTCGATGAAATCGGTCATATCCGTGTTTTTGATGTCGAATGATCTGCCTATCCTTTAGGGAGCAAGAAGGTATTAATTTTAGTTATAATATTAGAATTCGTAAAGCTCAAAATTATTGATCGGGACCGGATATCTACATATCTGTTAAATTAAGGGCTGATTTTTTAATAGTCAGATAAATGTTATCTGAGGAAATAAAGTTGTTGCTGTCCCTGTCTTATACAAACATTGTGACGCGACAGCATTATAATTATTCCCCAAGTAACTTTTACTAACCATTGGAAAATCAGTCCTAAATATGATATTTATTATCTGAATTGCCTTCTGTAATAATTTTAAAAACACAACTAACTACAAATATCACTTTTTTTTTAATACATTGTGTTCATTAAATTTTTTCTGCCTTGTAGCATTTTATTTTAGTAATTTATCAGATTGGATATGTTTAAAAGAAATATAATAAATACATAAACTTGATTCTAATTTCTATAATTTTAGGATAGATTACTTTGACCTACCACACAAATAAACATCACAATTGAAAACTAGCCTTGATATGCTTAAGTATAGTTCTTAATCGAATTTGCAAATGATAGATGGCGCTGCTGTCGAATTTGGAGAGATTTTTATAGTGAAGTTTTTAGAAGAAGGATTGGAGAGTTGTAAAAAATTAAGATGCCAACCTTAGCTTTTGTTTTTTACTTGTAATAATTATACCTATAAAGTAAACATGTCTATGGATTTTATCAAGATTAACGTGGAACAGCCATACTTGTTTCCGAGTTATATGTATCTACTTTCTATGATTATTTAAACACCACTGAAAAATCGTGAGAAAACCTGGACTTATAATTTCTAATTATAATTTTGAAATCGCTTATACGCCTTAAGCATGCGTGGCGATTAATGCTCAAACCTTCTCCGTGCGAGAAGAGGCCTTTGTTCAGCAGGGGCTGATGATGTGATGTGAGACATATAAGTATACATGGAATGACTTACTATTTAGAAGTCCGTAGAAACAAAAGCTAAGGTTCAGTATAAACTAGTGTGTTAATAATATATGTATACAGTTTAAGCCTAGTGTATAAATAGCAATATCTAGTTACTAAAATACATATAAATTTATTTACATTTGTTTTCAAAATTATGTTGTGTATTTTAAATGTTTTATTCTAAATAACTAGCGAACGAAAGCGCTTTTGCTATTTTGCTTGCTAGATGGCGCTTCAATCGATTAAGGTCTTTAATAGGTACAATATTTGATTTTATGACAAAATTAAATAACAATTTTATTCACTGGTACCTGCAAAAAATTTTATTCGTTATTCAAATTGTAGTAGTTTGATACAAAAAAAAAGTTTCAATAAATACCATTCCCATAGTGTAATTTTATTTTCCAAGAAGTATGTAAGCCTAGTTTATAGCTTTATAAAAATATGTTTCTATTACTAAATTTTATTGGTATATCAATATAAAAAACGTTACTATATTTCCCCGCAAATCCACTAACAATAACGTTATTGTCTTTATTGTACCTACCTACTTAGAATACGTTCCATGATAAATTATTTTAATCTATAGTAACCTGTCAAAAATTTGGCGAGGAAATCCATTATTTTTGTTTTAACTAACTGATTTTTATACTTAACCGATTTTAAAAATGCAAAATCTTAATATTATTATTGAAAGTCAAAATCGTTTATTTTAGTAAGACTTTACAAGCACTTTTGAACGTCAAACAAAGCTTAAGTCTGTTTCAGTCCTCTTAGTGAAGCTAGGAGAATAACGAGAAAGAAACTCTATGGTTACTCTTTTTATATCAGTTTCACATACATAATATATTGAGACAGATTATTGACAAAATATTATGATGAGCTGAGCTATTGGGTTTTCGCGTTAAAAACCAGAGATCGATTTGGATTAAGATCGAGTTGTTTGAACTTTAATATTTTGTCTATCAACTTTGTTTCCTTATAAATTTAGTAATAGAACCATTTTTTTTAATCATTAACTTTGTAATATACTATGTACTTAAATAGTCATACAGATATATATGTATAATAAATGAGATTTTTATAATGCTAAATGCTATTATTATATATTGTTCTATTCAATGATGAAATATTAAAGAAACATTTTTATGAAATACTGTTTATTATTTATTTATTACCAACATGTCGTGGTGGCCCCGACGTTACGGCGCCCGCTTTTCATTCATGAACATGTGGGTTCGAAACCTGGCAAGTACCAATGTGACTTTTTCCGAGTTATACGTACTTTCTATGATTATTTAGACACCACTGACATACGGTGAAGGTAAAAATCGTGAGGAAACCTGGACTTATAATTTCTAATTATAAGTTTGAAATCGCCAACCCGCATTGAGCAAGCGTGGTGATTAATGCTCTAACCTTCTCCGTGTGAGAAGAGGCCTTTGCTCAGCAGTGGGCACTTGTAGGCTGATGATGATTGATTACCACCAGCAACAGTCATTTGAATAAAAACTGACTGATTTTTATCTTTAAGTGACTGGTTAGGCGAGATGGAGTATCAGACTCTAACACCTGGTTTCTGAAAGGCTTGTCAACGCCAAAATCAACTAATCTCCTGTTAAATCTCTTGTCAAGTCATCTGATTGGTGGTTGATAATTCAGTCAACCAATCAGATGACTTGACAAGAGATTAAATTGATTTTAACATTGATCGGCCTTTCGGAAACCGGTTGTTACTGGCTTAAAACCACACCATTCTTTGTCCTGCTTCAGGCCTGGGCCATCGTACATTTTTCACTTGAACCGTAACATTAAGGGAGTTACGAACGCGTTGCCGACATTTTGTGAGTCACTCTGGATGCATTTTGAGATCGAGGATGGGCGGGGATTAGTTTAACGCCGGTGTAAACAATTTTTATCATCCATTTGTGTAATAAGTGACGGTCAAGGGCAGAAAAGAAGCGCAAAATATGCTGTTTGTAATGTGCTATGTGCAAATTCGCCAATTTCGACCAGAAAACGTCATAATTCAATACCTGGTCGTTTATAGCCGAACAGGGCGTTCAAAAGGTCGATAGATGATCTCCGGCCACCGTAAGCGCGGGTCTGCGGACGGCGAGTAAGGGTAGCTCGCCGCCCGACCAGAACCAGACCCGAGCGTACGGCGCGTAGCCTTCCGCGCGCGCCTCAAAGAGCCAATAGACCACCACAGACGGGGCTCAATAGGGCTGATGTTCAGCTGGGGTTGCGGGGTAAGCGCAATGAGGCACCGCGACCTCGGCCCAGAGCAGGAGAAGGAACGGGGAGGTTTTTAGTCAGTAAGAGTCTGACACTCCCTCCCGCCCGGCCCGGGGCGAGAGAAGTCATTGGATGATTTTCCCCTGACAAAAAAAAGGGCGTTCAAAAGGTAAATTTTTTTATGTGATAGGATGACTCACAATTTTACGGTTTACCTGCTGGTAAGCAATCAGGGCCGCCCATGGACACCCGCAACAACGGAGGAGTTATGAGTGCGTTGCTGACTTTTTGGGGATTAGTGATTTAGAGATTGGGTCTCCGGTAACCTCAGACACATGGCGAAACACAACGCTGTGGTTGTTTCACACCGGTTTTCTGTTAGGCCGTGGTATCACTCAGGTCACGACGAAGCATGACTCTCCCACACTTAAAGTTATGATAATCCTGCTTATTCAGAAGTTTAAGGCTTACAACAGTGTTCAAAATACTTTTACTAGAACAACACTGGTGATTTTAAAACTAAAATGACGCAAGATCAGTCACCTACTTCACGCTGTAACGCGTTATTGGGTAACGAAACATACAGCTGGTTTTGTAATGAAATGCATTATAGTTCACAAGTATTATTATATAGATTTATATTCTATTTTACAGGGTGTCCCAGAACTCAATGCCAATCTGTAAATAAATACGGGGCAATAGGATTGATCATAATCGTGACGCGAATGTAGGTAGTTGATATTTTTTATGGGTGGAAAATTATCAAATGTCTTTTTTTATGTAATAAGTAGGCAAACGAGCAGACGGATTACCTGATGGTAAGTAATCACGCCGCCCATGAACACCCGCAGCGGATGAGTTACGAGTGCTTGATTTTGGAGATTTAGGGATTAGGATGGGGAAGGATTGGGTCTCCGGTAACCTTACTCACACGGCGAAACACAACGCTGTGGTTGTTTCACGCCGGTTTTTTGTGAGGCCGTGGTGTCACTCCGGTCGAGACGACCCATTCGTGCTGAAGCAGCCTGGTGCTGGGCGTCTTGTATGCCTAGCTTACACTGAGTGGGTAACCCATTTAGCATGGGCATGTTGTAGCGTCTATTTTCTGTTTCATCTGCTTTAATCTTTAACTCATGTTTATCTTACTTCTACCGCCACACTTTTATTGGCTTTTTATATGCTGTATTGTGCCTGGTGCTGAATAAATTTCTTTTCTTTCAAGCATGGCTCTCCCACACTTACCATGGCTCTCCCACACTTGTCTTCTCCTACCCTGGGTAGGGTGGGATCTTACTGCCTAAATATCTACCCTTTTCTTCTCCTGCTCTAGACCGAGGCCACATTGACTTATTGCACTTGCTCCGCAACCCTGCTGGCATGCAGTTTGAAAATTACGGGCATTATAAGAAAGACATAGATATTTGATTAAACTGTAAAAAGTTTCAGTATGTGTGGTTATTCTTTTGTATTTTTGTTCATTTGAACTTTGGAAACGTGTTCCTGAATAACATTTCTAGAATTATAATAAAAAAATGCTTATCTATGGCACAATTGTCTCTGAAAAGAGACTATCATTTGTAAAACAACGAATTTTAAAAAGTATTTTCAAACTGCACGGATTTTTTTTCAGATTTTTCTCTGTTTTTTATGATCAATCAATCTTGGTATTTACTTACCCCTTTTTGTCGTGACGTTGAGTTGTGACACACCGTTATATGCGTATAAGCCAAAAGGTTAGATCGTAAAGTTCAAATCTGTGTTAAAGGTCGCAGATCGGTTGTTGATTTGATGTATGTACAGTTTAGACTAAGAAATTTGAGTTACTCTCACTCGCCCTTACATTAATTAGTTGCGCTACCCGGCTGTTTCCAACTAGAAAAATTCAATACTTTTATCTAAATAAAAAAAAAATTAAGATGTCATAACTTTTTTCTTACATCAAATTTCTCTTAAATTAGATAGACAAATACTAAAACTAAATATATCTACATTCAATCAACTCTATCTATGAATTAAAGAAGATTGTGTGATTCGAAAATTTTAAATACCTAATTTACTTTTTTATTAAGTCTGAAGTACCTACCCAATTTGGCACAATGGTTGAGAGAGTATTTCCGGGGTCTTAGTGTGATATAATTTATTTGATTAGCTTTATAACATAAAGGTTAGCAAGTAGGCTAATCCTCACAAAACCGTTGCAATGTTTTGACTGTTAATAAGTCTAATGATGTGTATTGTACATTCTTTTTCGAAGAATTTGTAAACTCAACAGGGATTGCGGGGCAAGCGAAATAAAGCACATCTACCTCAGCCTAGAACAGGAGAAGGAACGGGAGGGTTTTTAATCAGTAAGAATCTGACACTCGAAGATTTTCCCCTCATAAAATAAAAACGGCAAAGTAAAAGGTAGTAATCAAAAGTGGCTGAGTGACTTTAGTCTGAATAAAAAAAAAACTGTCAAAATTGACATAATTTATTTTTTTGCGCGCGCATATTCACATTAATTTACGACGCCATATTAGGAATCTATTAATAATTATTTTCATATACCAATTGAAAAGACAAAGAGAGATTTGAATTACATAATTGGCTGGTAGAGGGCGCCTTGACTAGGTAGTGTTCTAAAATTATGCGACCTTACTGCAAATACCTTTCACTTTGACTTGCCCAACTTGTCAAGTTAGTGTTCAATAGATAACTGTTATACACATATCTACTTATACGTACTTATATTATAAAGAGGTAAAATTTGTAAGTTTACATGTAGGGGGGTAAACTTTGGAACTGCTGGTCAGCATTCCAAAATTCTTTCACTGATAGATAGCTACAATGTTCCTGAGTTCTATAGGCTAAATTGCGTATTTCAGATGACATACCGCTTTAAACGCTGCTGTTTTAAAAATCATATTAAACATTTGGTACTTTAATACGCGTGCGATGCAACGGACAGAAGCTAGTAGGTAATGATAAATATGTGGGCGCAACAGCGGTCAAACGGCTTTCTGTCGCATTCTGGAAAAGTATTAGCATTAGATATTACTTTTAAATGAAGGGCACATTATCGACTGACTTCTCCCGTCCTACGTAGGGTGAGCGTCTAACTTTTTCTGACTAAAATTTGGTCTTCGAAAATCTCAACAATAAGCAACACTAACGTTTTGGTTCGCCGTGTGATTAAGGCTATCGGAGGCCCAATTCTTCCCTCTTCCCCCCATCTTTAATCCTTAAATCCCTAATAACATATTAGAGGCCGCTAATGCACTTGTAGTAACTCCTTTGGTAAAACGATTTCCATGGGCGGCGCCGATTGCTTACCATCAAGTAATCCAGCTTCTTTGCCGACCATTTGACATTAAAAAAAACTAAAGTTATGTTGTTTACATCAAGTTTATTAAGCCGGATCTAAAACAATATTATAAAAAGGTTTTATCAAGGCTGTATACCATACTGCCCTTTGTTAACTCTAAAAAGTATAAACCGTAGTTTATGCCTAAGCAAGTTGCAACAAGTTGACTGCATAACGAAAGGTTCAGTGCCCTAAGCGAGGTTGGTTACAAATTCTTACCGCGTAGGTACAGCCAAAACAAACATTGGTAGCCAATATTTGAATCATTTATGTAGTAGAAATAATTATGTTTGAAATGTCAGAAGTTGGTTTAAGCGTGGCCAATGTTTGTGCGATTTACTTAGGAATTTAGTACTATCTGTCTAGATTACTAGCGAGTTAGCGACACGACCTCCACTGTTTAATGGATGTTATTATACATGTAAACCTTCCTTTTCAATCACTCTATTTAGTAAAAAACTCGCATCAAAATCCGTTGCGTAGTTTTAAAGATTTAAGCGTACATAGAGATATAGGGACAGAGAAAGCGACTTTGTTTTATACTATGTAGTGATGATAGTAATAAAATAATTGTCTTTTTGCGTTTAGGTTTGGAATGTTTATGTTTTTAATTTTATAAATTACATATATTCTACACAGCCTGAACCAAAAAACCCTGGATTTTTGCTGCATTCTATATAGATAGTCTCATTGGTCCAGTCGTGAATGCGTTTGCTAAGTAAGATATGTTAGAATTCAGGATATGGTTTCCGCCTCGAGTAGGTACCTAAATGTCCAAAGAAACGCTCATATTGATGTTGTTTTTCCGCAAATTTCTCAGTAATAGCGTGTAATATAGAATTCTGAACGTTTTTTATGTTTATTTTTTGGGTGAAAAATGTCATCTAACTTCTTCTCCCGCCCTGGGTGGTGTAAGAGAGAGTGTCAGACTCTTACTGACTAAAAACCATCACACTCCTTCTCCTGCTCCGTGTGGATTTGAACCAGGCAAGTATCAATGTGACTTTTTCCAATTCATATGGAAAACATCGTGAGGAAACCTTTATTTATAATTTTTTATAATTATTTATGTTTGAAATCGCTAATCCGCATTGAAGAGATTGGTGATTAAACCTTCTCCGTGAGAAAAACAGGCCTTTGCTCAGCAGTGGGCACTTATAGGAAGACCGGCGTGAAACAACTACAGCGTTTTGCCGAGTGAGTTAGGTTACCGGAGGCTCAATCCTTCCTCATTCCCTATCTCTCTTCAATCGAATCAAAGCCGTTTTTGAATGAAAATTGCACTCTCTAGCATTGCAGACGTCCATAGGTTGCGTGGACTGCTTACCATCATACCGTCTGCTTATTTGTAGCTGTATCAAATAAAGCTTGCCTGTTTTAGTAAAAAACAAAAATCTAATTTAAATCGAGACAAAGGAAGCCTTTTAAAACTAGAAATATTCAGACAGAGAGAACTGGCTTGGCGGATCGTGAATGGAATTTTAAGAGAGAATTTAAAATGGCGTTTAAAAGTCATGGCCAACGCCCCGTGTTATAAATAAACTATTATAAGTATATATAGTGGAATTCTTTTCTTATTTAAGATCTCTAACATAGGGGAATTGTGGGAGAGCCATGCTTCGGCACGAATGAAAAACTTTAAAACAATAAAATGTGTAGGTTTATGTAAACAAAATAATATCACATAAACCTGCCTAAGTAATTCAAAGTTCAAGTCAAACGAAACAGAAGAAAGTTAAAAGTAAAAAGTTTTAATGAAATAGTCATAAAGATCACGTCTTGTTAGTAAAAGAAATTTAAAAATCCGAGATCCGACCAGCCGTTCCAAAGCTTACCCCTTACATACAAACTTACTAATTTTACCTTTATATAATATTGGTATAGAATATATTGCATGATGATTCAATAAATAAGACAAAGAAACATATCTTTTATTAAAATCATTCTTTTACAATAAAAATAAATAAAACATAGGTACCTATAGCTTCGCAATAATGTAATTTGATAAGTTTATTGAAAAACACTATCTATATTATCAACCAGGATGTAAAGAAAATAACAGTACCTGTATTATTTAATACTATAATGAATACATATGCTAATAATGTCGTCTTTCGATCCTCGCACATAATATTATAATAATAAAAGGAACGTGTATTGACCTTGACATTTCCCGCCATTACCGTTTGACATTTACTTACATTGCGGACGAAAGTTATTTTTTTTAAAGAGCATAGACTAAAGGATGACACACGACGCGTGCAAATGAGGTCGTGTTTGCAAAGGTGTTTTATTCCTTTTGTAATCATTATGATATTACATTTTGTTATGTAGGTATTATATGCGAAGTGTGAATTTTACTTCGGTAATGTTGCATACAAACATTGCATTTTCATTGCTTTCTTAGATGAATTTGTGAGCTAAAAGAATATAATTCGTACCTAAAATTATGTTCTTACTTAGAACACAGACAGAAAATTATAGGTAAATACTGATTGGGTTTGTTTGATAGCTTAAAATCTATGAATTCCACGATGATTCACATGCCTCAGAATGCACGTTTAGCAGTTGGCCCTTTGATTTCGACGCTTGACCTTTTGCTTTTTTTAGACATAGAAAAACAGTTAAGAGGGTTTTCTACCTTCTAATCAGAAGTAAGCTAAAGCTAAGGACTGTATTATACGATCATTAAATGACTCTGAGTACGCCGCTAAGTCTCATTATCACTGGGTCAGTGGCTGCTCCATTTTCAATAGGAAACGTATCGAAGATATCATTAATGACGACCTTGACTTAACATTTAAACTTAATGTCGTTTTGCAGAATTTGATAAGAGGTTAGCTAATCGCAATTATTTATACATAATATACATTTACACGTCATAATTCAGTGATAACGTTTCGTTAGGAATGTTTATTTAGTTTTCGAAATCAGTAGAAGTGTGGCCACATTTTAATGTATCACTTACTGATTAGGTACTTATGACCTATTTACACCTTTTTACTTATAATATCATTGCTTGTATTATTTGGCAATCATTACTCAATTTAAGAATTGAGTGTGACTTACATTTCGAGAGATGATCTCCGGCCACTGTAAGCGCGGGTCTGCGGACGGCGAGTAGGTAAGGGTAGCTCGCCGCCCGATCAGAACCAGACCCGAGCGTACGGCGCGTAGCGTTCCGCGCGCGCCTCAAAAAGCCAATAGACCACCACAGACGGGGCCCAATAAGGCTGATGTTCAGCCGGGGTTGTAGGGTTGAGTGTAGTAATGAGTCACCGCGGCCTCGGTCTAGAGCAGGAGAAGGGACGGGTGGGTTTTTAGTCAGTAAGAGTCTGACACTCTCTCTCGCCTAACCCTGGGCGGGAGAAGTCATTTGATGATTTTCCCCTGGCAAAAAAAGGATAAGCGTTACTCCTTTCTAAACAAAATCGCACAGCAATGATTTGAAACTTCATGTCCATTTGCGCAACTCCTAAACCGCGTTTTCAATAAATGCAATTGCATTCACTGGACCGACGAGCAGCAGTGTGATTCTGTAAGACTTCATTCTTTTCGAATCTGAATCCGCCGTGAGTAGCAGTACACTAGCGCTACACTTGCGAGTTGAACTAAATTGACAGTAACATTTTGATAGATAAAGTACCTATGAGATGACGTTAAAAGTGACATTCTAAAATTTAATTTCCCCGTCACTTCGACGCTCACTTCGCACTCGAACACGATTCAAAATCAAACAAATTTTATAGAATCGACGTGCAGTAATTAGTCAGTAAGATAAAGTAGATATTATTAATATAACCTTTACAAGATTACGAAGACTTATCAGTTATTGGAAAGGTGATAGGTGCATACAGCTGCATCATTACTTACATAATATAAGTAAACAAAGTCGCTTTCTCTGTCCCTATAATCCTATGTAAGCTTAAATCTTTAAAACTACGCAACGGATTTTGATGCGGTTTTTTAGTAGATAGTGATTGTAGAGGAATGTTTATATGTACAATAACATCCATTGGTGGAGAATGGTGGTGGACGTCGTAGTGGCCCGGAGGTTAAGGCGCCCGCTTCTCATGCATGAGGGTGTGGGTTCGAAACCTGGCAAGCACCAATGTGACTTTTACCGAGTTATATGTACTTTCTATGATTATTTAGACACCACTGACATACGGTGAAGGTAAACATCGTGGGGAAACCTGGACTTATAATTTCTAATTATAAGTTTGAAATCGCCAACCCGCATTGAGCAAGCGTGGTGATTAATGCTCAAAACCTTCTCCGTGTGAGAAGAGCTCAGCAGTGGGCACTTATAGGCTGATGATGATGACGATGACGATGTTTATATGTATAATAATATCTATAAAATAGTGGACGAATTAAGTATTAGCTTTGCACCCGTGTGAAGACAAAGAGGGTCGCTAGTATCAAGATAAAAGACCAGTGTATCATGGTCTCCGTTTCTTTCAACCTTCCGCATAATCACAGGCCAATTTATATTAGCTTTTCATAACTTGATCTGCATTACAATGGATAACTTTTCCAATTACATAATCAACTAGCTCCCCCTTCACAAAGGTCCAACAATCTCGCTAACAACGAAAGGCGCAGTTTTTCTTGGCCAAGTTGCGGACCCTTTGTTCATAAGATCGCTCGCCTTGAGGACACGGATGCTAAACAGGAACAAAATAATGTGCATTAAATAAAAACATCAGTTGAAAATCAGTCATTTACTGTATAGTTATCTATTAGATATTATTTATTTAATATTCCAACAATCTGATAGATAAAGCCTTTATGTACCTACCAACAGATAAAAACAGAATGCAATTTATTAAAGTGGATAGGTACCTACATTATTTTATCTGTGTATCCAAAGTACACACTTGCGTTAAAAGTCAGTGCAGACGCGAAACAAGAATCATTCCTATAAGTACAACTTTAAAAACAAAGAGCAAAGTTCATTTTTTTTGTCAGTGGAAAATCATCAAATGTCTTGTCCCGCCCAGGGTAAGGCGAGAGACTGTCAGACTCTTACTGACTAAAAATCCCCGTTCCTTCTCCTGCTCTGGGCCGAGGCCGCGGTTACCTACTCATTGCGCTTACCCCGCAACCCCAGTTGAACATCAGCCCTATAGGGCCCCGTCTGTGGTAGTCTATTGGCTCATTACGCCGTACGCTCGGGTCTGGTTCTGGTCGGGCGGCGAGCTACCCTTACTCGCCGTCCGCAGATCTTCTTGCACGTTCTTCTCCATTCGAATCTACAATTTGCAACGAGCACCTAGCTTCACTGACAAGTAGACTGCCAGAGTACTATTCTATTTTGACGTTTCAAAAGTACATATTTATTATTTAGTTGGAATAAATTATTTTGACTTGATTGATTGATACGTCGGGATTTTCTATCCGTGTTTATTCGCGCGCCCTAACTTCAGTTGCCTGATGTAGAACCTGTGGCGCAATCTGTTGCATGTTTATCGTCGATTAACCAATTTTGTCGCCACTATGAAGATCAACCGCTCTTTGCGTAAAAATAATAGTCTGGTGTGGGAGAGCCATGCTTCGGCACGAATGGGTCGGCTCGACCGGAGTGATACCAAGGCCTCGCAGAAAACCGGCAAAACCGGTGAAACACACAGCATTGTGTTTCGCCGTCTGAGTGAGGTCCCCCAATCTCTAAATTTCGAAATCGCAAAAACGTTGGCAAAGCACTCTTTACCTCTCTGTTGTTTCAGGCGTCCATGGGCGTCCATTTATACATACCTGTAACTCGGTAAAAGTCACATTGGTACTTGCCAGGTTTCCAACCCCCATACATGAGAAGTAGGCGCCTTAACCTCCGGGCCACCACGACGTGATAATTGCTTACCATCAGGTAATCCGTCTGCTCGTTTGCCGACTTCCAATCCAATAATAAACCGAACTGTTGTCGAGGCCAGAAGTTTTTCGACTGCACAATCTTGATGTACTTAGAAATTAAATAATCATTTTTAAGACATTAAATTGTAACCTAAATAACGAATACAATTGTTATTTATTATCTCTCATTTATCATGACATGAATAGAAAACAATTGAAAATGTAATTAATAATTGAATTAATATAAGTAATCATTGACTTAGTTATTGGTTAAGTACCTATAATACATATGTACTTACTCGCTTTTCAACGGCCTTCGAAACTGAGTGATTACTGAATCAGAAATCTATACTAATACTAGCTGTGCCCCGCGGTTTCACCCGCGTTTTTGTCGTTTCCGTGGAAATACCGAGATAAAATATTGCCTATATTATAGCCTCCCTCAATAAATGGACTATTGAATATTTAAACAGTTTTCATAATTATCAGATCAGCATTTCCCGAGATTACCGCCTTCATAACAAACAACCAAACTTTTCATGTTTAGGTATAATATTAAGAAAAATATAGATTAAGTTCAATTGTATAAGTCAAGTAAGCAATAGCTGTTTATCTGTTCGAAATTCAGCCAGAGTAAGAATTACGACTACAGGCGGGAGTGTCCGTCCACTTTAAACCGGGTTCAAATATCATTTTAAAGTACTTCTGAGTAAATTATATTTTTTGTTTTATTTTCTGAATTGGATTAAAATGTAAAGGCAAATCATTTGGAATCATTAGGATCCGAGGTTTAAATACTGTTTGACCAACCACAGGACCAGTCATAACTATTATTGCAACTATCACGTTATTGCGAACAAATTTAACCTAAAGTCTCCCGTTACATAAATTTCTAAGTAAAATAATGGCGCACCAATTTTTAACTTGAGAGAATGTGATGGGATGCCCCTCGGGTTTAAAGAATGAAAACATCCCTGTAGATAATGGACTGCATATTCTTGATCCATTGGAAGTTTAGTTAAAATTAAATCGTTAATTTTGTCAACACTACTGTTTAGACTTTACTCTACTGTACACACTTTAGGATTCTCTCCTGTGTTGTGGGTGCGTTTACAAACATACAATGTCACATACACATGACACCCAGACCCGAAACAACAATTTGTGGATCACACAAAGTGCTGTTCCTTACGGGAATCGAACCCGCGACACGTTGCACGGCAGCCAGTTGCCCAGCCACCGCACCGACTGTGCACACTTCCATTGATAATCTTTATTTTCTATTTCGACGATATCTTTTGATATTAAACTCTCAATGCTAGTCTTTTTTTTCTCCTAAATCTTGATCAATAGGTATTTTATTTTCAAAATAAGGTACTTTTCCGTCTCCAACTAAAAGTAACTTCAAAGGAAAATTTGTACTACCTCCTCCCAAATATGCTCTCATGTCCGTAGATAGTTTTAAGGTATGAACAAATTTCCATAATAGAGAACTTTTAAGGCAATTTTTTACAATGTCTACTTTAGTTCCTCTTACTACTACTGGTAAAGTTTGCCGAAAATCCCCAGCAAACATGACAGTAATCCCAACCATGATTTTATCACAGTCTCTATTATCTATAATAGTCCTATCTAGAGCCTCCACATGAGCTCTATGAATCATGGTACATTCATCCCAGATTATTAAAGTGACATCTTACAAAACTTTGCCTAAAAGGCCATTTTTACGAATAGAGCACACGCTCTTTCTGTAACGGAACGGTTAGGTTATGTAAGTTTAAAAGTGTAATGAGCTGTGCGTACGCCAGCTAATATAGTAGCAGCGATTCCAGATGACGCTACTGCCAAAGCTAGTTTTCCCTGAGACCTTACTTTTGCTAATATCATATTAGTAGCTAATGAAAGTTTTGCCAGTTCCGCCTGGAGCATCCAAAAAAATATGTTTTCCTCATTGAAACAACACTGAGCATAACACTATCGTTTGCCATTACCTGGTCATTAAAGAACTTGGATGCATTTACAGTAATATACTCATTTAATTCATTTACATCGTATGGCTTCCGCAACGACATTTCCAAATTAAGATGTATGTTTTTCCTTGGATTTCCTTTTCCTTAGCAGAGTTAGTTTAGAAATGTATTGCTTATACTCTTCAAACATCTTATACTTCCAATCATCCACATACATATAACGAAAAATATTATTACAGGATTTATGTTGATAAAAAACTCTATGGTCCATAACTCATTAATAAGGTACCAACTCTTAACATCTTACACACATGATAACTTTTAAACGATTGAGAGATTGAGAGGAAATAAAAAAGTATTTTAAAATAGTTATAAATAAATACTCTTGATAACATAATGCTTAATTCCGATAAAGAATAATATTACGATACATATTTAACGCTTTTTTTCCTTCAGACGATTTAATAATTATTTTGAACACAAAATCGGGTATTGTGATTAAAGCATGATAGCTAGATATATGCTCTCGCGGACTTTTTGTAGGTTTTAATAGAATCTACAAACCCGTAGTACATTATTTTGTTCTATGGTCAATAGTTATTGCAGCGCACGCAAAAATAAGTTTTCGATTTTACTCCTTGTGTTACAAAATAGCAATTTTATTACAGATCCCTAATTCTGAATTAAATAAAATATACCTTCCTCGATAGATGGACTACATAACACTGAAAGAATCATTCAAATCGGATTTTTTTTTTGTTTCGGAACCCGACTTATTAATCCTCAAACGACGAATTCTGTGCTCCAGCTCCACGGCACACGCGCACACTGTTTTGATAGATATGATTGAATTTGAACTTTGTTTAGCGGTAAGAAAGTGCAAATTTACTTTTTGACGTTAGGAACACACCTTTTCTTCTTTCACTTATTTCTTAGATAACAGTGAGTGCTTGTTATTTAATATGAACCTTATGTATAACAGCAATAAAGCTCAAATTGATTCGACGTTTTAGTTAGAAAACGTTTGTATGTGAAAAAGAAAAGGACTGTTTTTAGGGTTTTCCCGGCAATTATTCGATTTTTTCTCGCCGTAAGAACCATCCTTGGACTTCAACGAACATCTTAAAAAAAGAATTGGCCAAATTGGTCCAGGCGTTATTGAGTTATGCGCTTACAACACATTTTGCGATCCATTTTTATATATAAGAAGATTATAAAGAGGTAAAATTTGTAAGTTTGTATGTAGAGAGTTATCTTTGGAACCGCTGGTCGGATTGCCAAAATTCTTTCACTGATACATAGCTACAATATTCCTGAGTGCTATTATAGGCTAAAAAAGATCACGCTACGATTAAATGGAGCCGAGCAGCGGGTGAAACTGCGCGAGAGTAGCTAGTAAATGATGTTAACTTTTAGGTAATTTAGTCATTAATTAAAAAACGTATTTTCTTTGATTACAGCACGTATAAATTGCTTACCATCAGGGTTTGAAGACCCTGGTGTAGTTATTTTTTGAGTGATTTTAAATCTTAAGCGTCCCAGAGGGTCATGGCTATTCGGATAATCCGTGGATATCGCACGATCTCCGGGGAGGCGGCGAACCTCCTTGCCGGATCACCGCCATGGGATCTAGAAGCGAAGGCGTTCGCGCGCGTCTACAGTTTGCGCGCAGACGCGCGTCGTTCGGGGCGAGGATCCTCTGCCGCGCCAAATTAGTGCGTGGCGGAATGAGCTCCGGCGAGATCTCATAGCTGAGTGGAAGCAGCGACTGTCGCAACCAAGGGGGCACGCTATTATAGCAGCGGTAAGACCCCTCTTTGAGGAGTGGCTTGAGAGACGGCGGCGTCCTCACCTTCCACCTGACGCAGGTGCTTACCGGGCGTAAGCGCGAGCCTGCGGTCGGCGAGTAAGGGTAGCTCGCCGCCCGACCAGAATCAGACCCGAGCGTACGGCGCGTAGCGTTCCGCGCGCGCCTCGAAGAGCCGATAGACCACCACAGACGGGGCCCTATAGGACTGATGTTCAGCCGGGGTTGCGGGGTAAGCACAATGAAGCACCGCGACCTCGGCCTAGAGCAGGAGTAGGAACAGGGGGGTTTTTAGTCAGTAAGAGTCTGACACTCCCTCCCGCCCCACCCTGGGCGGGAGAAGTCATTGGATGATTTATCCCTCACAAAAAAGAAGCACCCGAGTGAATGCTGTAGAAATGACTAATTTTACCATATAGGTAGGTAACAATTGAACATCTGCAATGCTAATACTAAATTTCTTCATTATTTAACGGATATTATTATATGCACCTATATATAAACCTTCCTCTTCAATAACTCTATCTATTACAAAAAGCGCATCAAAATCCGTTGCGTAGTTTTCAAGATTTAAGCTTACTTTTTTATGTCATAGACGGATTACCTGATGGTAAGCAATCAGCGCCGCCCATGGACACTCGTAGTACCAAAGGAACGTTGCCTGCCTCATCTGGCTTATTAGGGATTCAAGGATAGGGGATTCGAGGATTGAGGATGGAAGGGGGGCAGACTTCGGCCTCTGGTAACCTCACTCACACGGCGAAACACAACGCTGTGGTTGTTCACGCCGGTTTTCTGTGAGGCCGTGGTATCACTCCGGTCGAGAAGACCCATTCGTGCCGAAGCATTATGGCTCTCCCACACTTAATAGGGATATAGGGACGGAGAAAGCGACTTTGTTTTATACTATGTAGGTAGAAATTAAAAACAAAAGAATCCATATTTTATCTATCTGTTTTTTTAAAACATTTTATTATATACTGTTCGTAACTTCAAATGCGTAATTTATTTAGAAAAATCGAAAATTCAGGTAATGTTTGTTTGGAAAAAAGTTTTGTAATAATACTTAGAATTCGATTGCGCAAAAAAAAATTGAAAATGCATCTTTGACCTTCAATATCTCGAGAACCCGTGGAGTCCCAGCTATGGCCTTAAAGAAAAAAATGATCCAAATAATGGGTACAATGCGCGACTTTCGGCTTCGTTAAGTGTCTTTTCACACCCTGTATTTGATCTGAATATAAACTTGGTGGACTATGAAATCTGAACTCTTAGAACAAAAGAAATTACACGCTTATACCTACTATTTGTTGTAACGAAAGCATAGCTCGCTTTTAATTGCGACAACGCCATCTAGTTGCAAAATTTGAACTAAAAATATTTAACATAATTTTATTTATTTATTTTTGTTTTAAAAACATTGCCTCACTTTAGGATTTTCTCCTGTGTTGTGGGTGCGTTTACAAACATACAATTTCACATGCACATCACACCCAGACCCGGAACAACCATCAACAATCTGTGGATCACACAAAGAGTTGTTCCGTGCGGGAATCAAACCCGCGACACGTTGCGCGGCAGTTGCCCAGCCACCGCACCAACCGTGCAGTCAAATTATTATGGTTTTGTTACTTTGTCCTGGGTTTTGGTCTTAAACACTATCTATGAATGTTTAAAAATAAATAAAATTTTCAATTTGCTTGGTCCACTTATCGTTCAATTCGCTCATGTAGTATACATATGTATAGTAAGTACCATTACATCCGTTTCCTTCGATAGAGAAATAATAAAATAATAAATTAAATTATTTCATTACACTATCAATTAACTGGTTCTCTATTTATAACCGTAAAATCACATGATGCCAGATTACAATACACATATGATCACCGCAACTCTTCGCGCGGGTAGCGTCACCGACTAAGGGACTCCATATTACACGGAGACCGGCCAGCAGCACTCTCTGATGAACCTGAATCTTTTAAACTGAGATCTCCTCCAGTTAATCGTTGAGATCACACCTAAGTTCCTTATGCCATGCTTCGGCACGAATGGGTCGGCTCGACCGGAGTGATACCACGGCCTCACAGAAAACCGGCGTGAAATAACCACAGCGTTGTGTTTCGCCGAGTGAGTGATGTTACTGGCTCAAACGTTCCCTGCCTCATATCCTCAATCTTCAATTCCCTTGATCTTCAAATCAACTCCCAAAAGGCCGGTAACTCCATAGTCCAGGTGCCCATGACATGGGCGACGCTGATTGCTTACCATCAGGTCATAGGGAAGTGATCGGCGGCGGCGACCTCTCGCGCCCGGCCTTAGTCGAGGCCATGGTGCGGAGTGAGAGGAACTGGGACGCCGTCTCCTCATTTTGTGAAGCAGTCATGCTCGCAAAGAGAGGGGCGACCCGCGTGAGGGAGCAATCCTCCTCCTCACGCCCCAGCCGCCGCAATAGGCGACACTACGGGCGTCGGGGTTCAAGGGACGATCTCCGGCCACCGTAAGCACGGGCCTGCGGTCGGCGAGTAAGGGTAGCTCGCCACCCAACCAGAACCAGGCCCAAGCGTACGGCGCGTAGCGTCTCGCGCGCGCCTTAAAGAGCCAATAGACCACCACAGACAGGGCCCTATAGGGCTGATGTTCAGCCGGGGTTGCGGGGTAAGCGCAATGAGGCACCGCGACCTCGGCCCAGAGCAGGAGAAGGAACAGGGGGTTTTAAGTCAGTAAGAGTCTGACACTCCCTTCCGCCCGGCCCTGAGCGGGAGAAGTCATTTGATGATTTTCCCCTCCCAAAAGTCGGTGCCAAGTAAATGCTACATACCAAACAACAAAAGATTTAAAAAAAATATATTGATCGGTACATACTAATCATCAAACTAGCAAAAGGTATGTAGGTTATATCTTTACACTATTATAGTTCTACTTGGCACCGACTTTAAGATTATAAAATAGTTATTAAATAATATTTTCTATTTAACTAAATGAAAATACATATGTATTACTTTGGACAAAGTAAATTTATTTTTTGCTTTTTAGTTTACTTTTTGAAGTCGGTTTTTTTTTGTTTGTTAATGGAAAATCATCAAATGAAGGCGAGAGAGAGAGTGTCAGACTCTTACTGACTGACTTCGACTGGGTGTGCTTCATGGAATACCTCATGTAATTTAAATGTATCTCAATAATAATATATTTTAATACTGTTTTCTTTTATAATATTAATTCAATTAAATATTTATTTATTTGGACAATGAGTAGTTGTTACATTAATTCGTCTTAACTTAATATTATTCTAAAATAATAGATAAATGCACAATATTTTAAGATATTCTTAACTATTAATGGGTACTCAAAATTTGCATACCGATTGATCGGTGAGATTATAAGGTATGTTGTACTAATTTTGTACCTAGCTCCAGTAACAACTATTTAACACGCCTCATTCTAATCTACCGGGGAAAAACAAGTTAACCAATGGATACGAATGAAGAGTTTTATAACATTTTATTTCGTAATACTTTTATTGTTATTATTTATCATCGTATCAATTAAAATCTCTGTTGTAACTTTGCTTATTTACTTCAATAGGTAAGTACTGATAACGTTAACTGAATCTACGCGTTTATCAATATCTATACTACCTAATATTATAAAGAGGTAAAATTTGTGAGTTTGTATGCAGGGTGTTATCTTTGGAACCACTGGTCGGATTGCCAAGTCTTTCACTGATAGATAGCTATAAGATTCCTGAGTGCTATAGGCTATAAAACATCACGCTACGATTAAATAGAGCTGAGCAGCGGGAGAAACCGCGCGATTGTAGCTAGTATAATTATGTTTTGAATAATTTCACTGATTATTAGCTTGTTGGGACTTTTTATAACTTCATTCTCATATCTTGGTCTTAATTGACCAGACTATATTGACCTATATACCTACTACATATACATATATCTACTAAATTAGATATATAAATTGATAGCACTAGTATACTATAATATACTACCTAATACTTATACTGGGTAATATACTTACTAATACTAAATACTATACTAATATTGACCTATGATAATTATACTAGGTACATTACCTATATACTAGGTACTATATTACTACTTACTATAAAATAATTTAGGTATTATTGAATGAGTCAAGCTATCAATTGTTATTGTTAAAATCTGTTTGCTTAAAGTTTTATAGATTATCGTATTTATGTGATTAATTGATAATATTTTATTAAAGTATTAGGCTATTCTTAGATTTGGGGCGTCCCCTTAAGAAATATGATTCTAGGTCAACGTAGTCGCTTTGTACCTGGCACAACTATTGAAAAAACTGGCAATAACTGGCAAATAGTAAATCGTCAGCCTATAAGTGCCCACTGCTGAGCAAAGGCCTCTTCTCACACGGAGAAGGTTTGAGCATTAATCACGACGCTTGCTCAATGCGGATTAGCGATTTCAAACTTATAATTAGATATTATAAGTCCAGGTTACCTCACGATGTTTACCTTCACCGTATGTCAGTGGTGTCTAAATAATTAATCAAAGAAAGTACATATAACTCGGAAAAAGTCACATTGGTACTCGCTAACACGCCTCAGTCTAATCTACCGGGGAAAAACAAGTTTACCAATAGATATGAATGAAGAGTTTTCTAACATTTTATTTCGTAATACTTTTATTTTTATTATTTATCATCGTATCAATTAAAATCTCTGTCGTAACTTTGCTTATTTACCGTAATAGGTACCTAATGATAACGTTAACTGAATCTACGCATTTATCAATATCTATACTAATATTATAAAGAGGTAAAATTTGTGAGTTTGTATGCAGGGTGTTATCTTTGGAACCGCTGGTCGGATTGCCAAAATTCTTTCACTGATAGGTAGCTACAATGTTCCTGAGTGCTATAGGCTATAAACATCACGCTACGATTAAATAGAGCCCAGCAGCGGGAGAAACCGCGCGAGAGTAGCAAGTTTTTAATATAGATATGTATGTAATGAGTGAGTAATATTTTATTGCATTGAAACTAATTGAAGTTACATCAAGTCCCAACAAGGTGAAGATCAGTGAAATTATATAACTACAAGTTCTCCTGGGAAATATAATAATGTTTTGAATAATTTCACTGATTGTTGTTGCTTGTTGGGACTTTTTGTAACTATAGCGTAGCGGTACGCGCTAGCAACTCAAAAGGCGTCCTTCCGACGTTGTCCGCGAGAGCGCGCCACCGAGTTGACAAAATTAAATGGCCGCCAGACATTCGAAATGGCAACGAAAGACTACGGCAACGCTCGCGGTCACATGTAAAATTTAGATTTGAGTGAGTTATGTTGATTAATCTGTGTGCAAAGTTGTTTCTTGAACATTAAACTGTAAATTATATTAAGTGAGTCCTAATTCGCTCCCCACCTACACTATACATATAACTCCATTCTCATATTTTGGTCTTAATTGACCGGACTTTATTGACCTATACCTATATACTATTTACTATCAAAATAATTTATTATTGAATGAGTCAAGCTATCAATTGTTATTGTTTAAATCTGTTTGCTTATAGTTTTATAGATTATCGTATTTATGTGATTAAGTGATAATATTTTATTAAAGTATTAGGTTATTCTTAGATTTGGGGCGTCCCCTTAAGAAATATGATTCTAGGTCAACGTAGTCGCTTTGTACCTGCATGGCATAACTATTCAAAAAACTGGCAATAACTGGCAAATAGTAAATCGTCAGCCTATAAGTGCCCACTGCTGAGCAAAGCAGAGCTTCTCACACGGAGAAGGTTTGAGCATTAACCACCACGCTTGCTTAATGCGGGTTGGCGATTTCAAACTTATAATTAGAAATCATAAGTCCAGGTTTCCTCACGATGTTTACCTTCACTGTATGTCAGTGGTGTCTAAATAATCATAGAAAGTACATATAACTCGGAAAACATCACATTGGTACTTGCCAGGTTTCGAGCCCACACCCTCATGCATGAGAAGCGGGCTCCTTAACCTCCGGGCCACCACGACGTCCACGTTGATTGCTTACCATCAAGTAATCCCCCGGCCTTAGTCGAGGCCATGGTTCGAAGCGGAGCATGTGAGGGACCTATCTTCCTCGCGCCCCAGCCGCCGCAATAGGCGACATTCCTATTCGTGCGTCTATTGCGTCCGTCGGGGATCGAGAGATGATCTCCGGCCACCGTAAGCACGGGTCTGCGGACGGCGAGTAAGGGCAGCTCGCCGCCCGACCAGAACCAGACTTGAGCGTACGGCGCGTAGCGTTCCGCGCGCGCCTCAAAGAGCCAATAGACCACCACAGACGGGGCCCTTTTTTTTTTTTTTTTTTTTTTTTTTTTTGTGAGGGGAAAATCATCAAATGACTTCTCCCGCCCAGGGCCGGGCAGGAGGGAGTGTCAGACTCTTACTGACTAAAAACCCCCCTGTTCCTTCTCCTGCTCTGTGCCGAGGTCGCGGTACCTTATTGCGCTTACCCCGCAGCCCCGGCTGAACATCAGCCCTTTAGGGCCCCGTCTGTGGTGGTCTATTGGCTCTTTGAGGCGCGCGCGGAACGCTACGCGCCGTACGCTCGGGCCTGGTTCTGGTCGGGCGGCGAGCTGCCCTTACTCGCCGACCGCAGGCCCGTACTTACGGTGGCCGGAGATCGTCCCTCGATCCCCGACGCCCGTAGTGTCGCCAGTTGCGGCTGCTGGGGCGTGAGGAGGAGGATTGCTCCCTCACGCGGGCCGCCTCTCTCTTTGCGAGCATGACCGCTTCGCAAAAGGAGGAGACGGCGTCCCAGTTCCTCTCACTCCGCACCATGGCCTCGACTAAGGCCGGGCGCGAGAGGTCGCCGCCGCCGATCACTTCCCTGAGGATACGGCGGTGCTCAGCCCAGGCAGGGCATACCGCTACCGTATGCTCCACCGTATCCTCTAGGTGGTCCTCACAATGACGACACTCGGGCGTTTCCTCCCGCTGAATCCGAAACAGGAACCTACCGAAGCTGCCGTGCCCGGTAAGCACCTGCGTCAGACGGAAGGTGAGGACGCCGTGGCGTCTCTCAAGCCACTCCTCAAAGAGGGGTCTTACCGCTGCTATGGTAGCGTGCCCGGCCCTCGGTTGCGACAGTCGTTGTCTCCACTCTGCCATGAGATCTCGCCGGAGCTCATTCCGCCACGCATTTATTTGGCGCGGCAGAGGATCTTCGCCCCGGCGACGCGCGTCTGCGCGCAAACTGTAGACGCGCGCGAGCGCCTTCGCTTCTAGATCCCACGGCGGTGATCCGGCAAGGAGGTTCGCCGCCTCCCCGGAGATCGTGCGATACCCGCGGATTACTCGTATAGCCATGACCCTCTGGGACGCGACCAGCGTACGAGCCGGCCGCCGCTTCAAGTCCGGCGCCCACACAGGGGCACCGTAGAGGGCCATGGATCGCACAATCCCCATATACAACCTCCGGCAGGAGGCGTTTGGCCCCCCGAGGTTGGGAAGGAGCCGCTTGAGCGCGGCCCCAGACCGTTCCAACTTAGGGGCCAAACGACGAAAATGCTCCGTGAAGTTCCATCGGCTGTCGAGGACGAGACCAAGGTACTTCATCGCCGACTCGACGCCGATGGTAACTCCTCCTGCCGTTACTTGGGACCCACCTGGAGGTGGCGCGCTCCGACGGCCATAGAAGCACATGGCCTCGGACTTGTGGAGCGCCACCTCGAGTCCCAACTGCCGGATCCTTGCAACGACTGTCGCAACCGCTTGTGACATCAGGTCGGCCGCCGCCTGATGCGACCTCCCGTTCGCCAGCACCAGCGTGTCGTCAGCATAGCAGACAATGCTGACGCCGCTCGGGAGGTCGGTGCGTAGCACCCAATCGTACCCGATGTTCCACAGGAGAGGTCCCAGGACCGATCCCTGTGGGACACCGCGCGACACCTCTCGCCGATTCCACACGCCCCGGTGACCGGGGTAGATGACGCATCTGTCCGTCAAGTAAGCCTCGACTACACGACGGAGATAGGCAGGCACCCGGTGATACCGGAGTGCCTCCAAAATGCAGCTCCAGGGCAGCGAGTTAAAGGCGTTGGCGATGTCCAGAGACACCGCCACGACGACTCGCCTCCCGGCCAACGCTGTCCCCGTCGTGAGGTCCCTCACGCGCATGATGGCGTCCACCGTGGAGCGCCCTCTGCGGAAGCCGAACTGGCCGTCCGCTAAATCCGGCCCCCTTCCAGACAGGTGCCCGACGAGGCGGTCTGAGATTATCCTCTCGAACAGCTTTCCCACCTCGTCGAGCAGCACAATGGGCCGGTACGCGGACGGAGAGTCCGCAGGACGCCCCGGAGACGGGGCCCTATAGGGCTGATGTTCAGCCGGGGTTGCGGGGTAAGCGCAATGAGTCACTACTGAACCAATTTGTGTAAAATTTAGTACAGACATAGTTTTGAACTTGAGAAAGGACATAGGATGGTGTTTAAACTAAACATCTGTATGAAGTCACTATTCCACGCGAACAAAGTCGTGGACAAAAGCTAGTATAATATTATTAATGCAAAAGTAACTCGGTCTGTCTGTCCGTCTGCCTTTTCTTCACGCCTAAAATACTGAACCGATTTATGTGAAATTTGCTACAGACATAGTTGGGAACTCGAGAAAGGACAAAAGGTAGTTTTTATTATTAAAATAAAATTACGTATATACAGCGCCATCTATTGGTCAAAGCTCGGCATCAATTCAGTGCTACTCTGTGGTGCTACTAATGTCGAGCTTGGTACACGAGTTTGGTTTATGTTATTGCTTTAATTCATCGGAAAAATGTAACTAAATAGTAAAAAGATAACATTATGTGGTTAAAACCAAAAATCTGCAGTAAGACACTATTCACACTAAGTCGTGGGCAATAGCTAGCTATATATAGGTACTTATAAACCTTCCACTTCAATCACTCTGTCTATTAAAGAAACCGCATCAAAATCCGTTGCGTAGTTTTAAAGGTTTAAGCGTAGGTACATAGGGATATAGGGACAGAGAAAGCGACTTTGTTTTATACTATGTAGTGATTGTAATGAAAAGCATTGTAAGCAGAGTATTGAATATAATGTTTTTATTTTTTATGTAATAGGTCGGCAAACGAGCAGACGGATTACCTGATGGTAAGCAATCAGCTCCGGTAACCTCACTTACACGGCGAAACACAACGCTGTGGTCGTTTCACGCCGGTTGTCTGTGAGGCCGTGGTATCACTCCGGTCGAGCCGACCCATTCGTGCCTAAACATGGCTCTCACACACTTTACACATTTGTATAAGTATTTTATAAACATAGAGAATATGCTTCCACACCTTTGTAGAATGCGTAACGAATTATTCCAAATTTGAATTGCTAATATCAGTCATTCTATCTCTGTCTCTCAAAGCTATTTATGGTCAGTCTTTATTTTTGAATACCTAGTACCTATCTAACTACCTATCGTATGACATCCAAACTAATTTTTTTTTTTATGTGATAAGTCGGCAAATGTGCAGACGGATTACCTGATGGTAAGCAATCAGCGCCGCCCATGGACACTCGCAACTGAGGCGTTACGAGTGCGTTGCCGACCTTTTAGGGATTAGGGATTTGGAGATTTAAGGATTGAGGAGGCATTGGGGAAGGGGAAGGATTGGGCCTCCGGTAACCTCACTCACACGGCGAAACACAACGCAGAGGTAATTTCACGCCGGTTTTCTGTGAGGCCGTGGTATCACTCCGGTCGAGCCGACCCATTCGTGCCGAAGCATGGCTCTCCCACACTTATATATAACATATTTTAAATGCGAAAGTAACTCTGTCTTTTTGTCTTTTCTTCACGCCTAAACTACTGAACCGATTTCTGTCAAATTTGGTACAGACATAGTTTGGAACATAAGAAAGGACATAGGATAGAAAAATCTGCAGGTAGCCTCCATACCACGCGAAGTCGTCGAATCGAGTCGGGAGTCGTGGGCAAAAGCTAGTCTATACTAAATTACTAATATTACAAAGAGGTAAAAATTGTAAGTTTGTGTGTAGGGAGTAATCTTTGGAAACGCTGGTCGGGTTCCAAAGAAGATAAAACCTGTTTCTCTATGTCGGATTTCCAAAATTCTTTCACTGATAGAAAGCTACAATGTTCCTGAGTGCTATACCTAATAATAGTTCCAAATAAAATAATTTAAAAACATAAACAGCCTATCGAACGTCAACGACACATCAATAAAAAAAAAGAAAAAAAACACAAAGGAGGTTTGTCGAGAGAATGTTAAATCACTTCGTCATCCAAGGTCAGTCACTTTCGATTAGCGAGGTTACCAGCCTCAGCACAACCCTTTCCTTATTGTGACGAAGGAAGACAGGGCCGAATTGTTATTTTGTTGTGGCCCCTTGGCCCCGTATAACCAGGGGCCCAGGGGCCATATAGGTCCTCAAACGAAGTCAATAATTAATTAATTTATTTATTAACTAGCTACTCTCACGCGGTTTCACCTGCTGCTCGGTGTTGTTTTATAGCCTATAGCACTCAGGAACATGTAGTTATCTATCAGTGAAAGAATTTTGGCAATCCGACCAGCGGTTACAAAGATTACCCCCTACATACAAACTTACAAATTTTACCTCTTTTTTTTTTTAATGTAATAAGTCGGCAAACGAGCAGACGGATTACCTGATGGTAAGCAATCAACGCCGCCCATAGACACCCGGAACGGATTAATTACGGGTGCGTTGCCGACCTTTTAGGGAATAGGGATTTAGGGATTGGGGAAGGGTCCGGGAAGGGGAAGGATTGGGCCTCCGGTAACCTCACTCACACGGCGAAACGCAACGCTGTGGTTGTTTCACGCCGTTTTTCTGTGAGGCCGTGGTATCACTCCATTCGTGCTGAAGCATGGATCTCCCACACTTTATAATATTAGCAATGCTGTTGATACTGTCTCTTCTCACACGAGGAGATTTAAGCATAAGTCCAGGCTTTCCTAAGGTCCTGGTTCATTTGTGTGGAATAAATGTACATTTCATATTACGGGGCTCCTTTGGCCTTATTTATCTAATCAAATTCTAAAAGTTTAATTTATTATTGTCTAATTGGTAAGGGAACCTAAAATCTTAAGACACTTAGGACGTCGGGGATCCAGCGACTGTCCCGGTCTCCGTACCGACCCGAGCGTACGGCGCATAGCACCCCGCGTGGCATCAAGAGCCAACAAGTCACCACGGATAGGACTCAACAAGGTTCAACTGGAATTGTGGGGTAGCGCAATGAGGCACCGCGACCTCGGCCCAGAGCAGAAGAAGGAACAGGGGGTTTTTAGTCAGTATGAGTCTGACACTCTAATGGATTTCACAAAAAAAAAACCTGGTTAAGGGGGGAGTGTCAGACTCTGTTTTTGTGGAGGGAGAAATCTAATAACTTCTTCCACTCCGCTTTGGAAGGGAGTGTCAGACTCTTACTGACTAAAAACCCCCTGTTCCTTCTCCTGCTCTGGGCCGAGGTCGCGGTGCCTCATTGCGCTTACCCCGCAACGCTAACTGACACATAAGACCTTGAATGTCAAAAGTAACGGTATACATACTTACTACTCAATCTATAATAGACAATATACTTGTATACGTAACGTTGGCAGCCATCTTGTTGCAATAAATTAATTGTTCCGTGTCCGATCACAAATAACATTCTCCGACGACCTTGTGGTGCATTCTGGAGGTTGTAATGCCTAAAGTCACTTTTTCTGTCTCTATTATAGACATATATTTGAAGTCTGTGGTCTCGATATCCCTATGTCACGCTTAAATCTTGAAAACTTAGTTTTCATAAGTCTCTCTCAGTAGGTAATTTTATTATATGGCAAATTGCATGTAACAATCAAAATTAGGGAACATGTTTATCGACGTGAGATTATTGTGGCCAAAATTCTGGATGATTGCATCCTGTGACTTGAATTCCTGAGAGCCAACTACGCAGCTGAATTTGATGTGGTTTGATTTTAAAAATAGAGTGAATGAATAGGAATTTTTATAAGTATAATTACATTGATTAAATAATAAACATAGGTATAAACCTTCTTTTAATGATTAAATAGTTGAGAAATTTAGTATCAGCATAGCTCCCGTGTAGTGAAGCAGGGACGGGTCGTATTTAATAAATAAACGTACTGTTTTCTATTACTGGGTAATATTACAAAGAGGTGAAATTCGTAAGTTTGTATGTAGAAAGTAATGTTTGGAACCACTGGTTGTGTTTCCAAAATTCTCCCACTGGTAGATAGCTACAATGTTCCCGAGTGCTGTGGGCTATAAATTATAGGTATTGCGCTTACCCCGCAACCCCGGCTGAACATCAGCCCTATAGGGCCCCGTCTGTGGTGGTCTATTGGCTCTTTGAGGCGCGCGCGGAACGCTACGCGCCGTACGCTCGGGTCTGGTTCTGGTCGAGCGGCGAGCTACCCTTACTCGCCGCCCGTCCGCAGACCCGCGCAAATTATAGGTAGGTACTTGATGTGCGTATTTTAGTCGAGCTTTCGCTTTTAACGCTGCTGTTTTTAAAATCCCTTAGATATCCACAAATAAGTACTATCTAATAATTTCATAAAAAAAAAATAAAGAAAAATAGGGTCCATAGCAATGACGTATTATATATAGACACGTCATGAACCAACATCGCGGCGCTTAAAAACGGCGAATATACTAGATAACTACTTCTACGAGTAAAGAAAGGGAAAGAAAATATGACATCGTATAGTGGAATGCCTTTGCTAGAGGGAGATAGATATACATCTTCAGTTATGCCGACGGCACGTGACTATACCTTCATGCGCCGGCCGCCATAAGATGGCGGGCGCCGGCGTCGTAAAAAATAAAATAAAAATAGGTTGTTTGGTGAACTTACGCATGAAATAACACATTTTTGTCTTTAACTTTTGGAGTATAATTTGTACATCGTCTGAACACACACGACGGCATACTTTCTTTATGTTTCGCACAGGTTTACACACACGATATATATTAAAAACAAACGTAGCGTCGCGCGGCAGGTTGGTGCGTAACTAAGCGCGATGTTGTCAATTGCCTTCATTTCATGTTGTCATTTTAGAGCGCGGACAACGTATCTATAGTTTTATACATCATTGGTCCATAGTATATCCTTTTGGGATTTTCGGACACAAAGTGCACAAAATCAACCTGAAATGTACCTAACTTATTTGGCGTATGCTGCCTAAGCTATAAAAGATCGAACTGTAAAATGTTCGTGTCAGTGTCTATAAATTGACCTGGAAATTATCATGCTGCTTTTGTTTTTCCTAAGTAGGTAGGCTTCTTGCAGCGGTAATCGACGTGAACTCGGGTGGAGTCGCGAGTGACTGCACCTACTAGACCCTCTCCCCCACTTAAACACCTCACGTAATTTATGGACTAGCTACCGAGCCCTTAGGGGCCCCTAAGGGACCGCGGCCTCGGCCTGGAGCAGGACGGGTGGTTTTTAGCCAGTTATTAAGACTCTGCCTATCGCTTCACCGTGGGCGAGTGAAGTCATTAGATAGATTTTGACCTATTATAACAAAAAAGGAACCTAGACATTATTTTTAAATGATTTTATGGTTTTTGAAGTTGATAGATATTATTTATTTTTGGCTAAGGAATCCATCTATTCCAGACCAAGTACTTTTATTTGGGAATAGAACGCGGGATACGGTCCCCAACATTCAACAAGTTTTGGTTGCATCTTATACATTGAAGTAAGTACGATGACGAATTATGATGATTTTATTAATTTTGTTATCTTACCTGAGAGCTTTGATATTGATTTATAATTAAATTAATAATTAAATTTATTAAAACAGTAATCCGTTGTTAAAATATTTTAACTTACAAGTGCTGCCATCTCTTAGTTTTCTTACAAACTACACAAAATATGCAATGCATTTTATCAATTTAATCACTATGGATTCATAGAGGAAGTATTAACTCCATTTATTTATCGTAATGCAAATTATAATTATAATTAACACTGCTAAAGCTTTTTCCTGTTCTTTTTATGGTCTAAAAATAGCTCCAAATAAGGCGTTCGATAAACTCTAACTCCACATGCGCCCTCTATTCATTGATTGTTACGACAAAATTTAGTAGGCCATTCAGTGCTTATATCAATTTAGCACGCATCGACTTTTCAATTTACTCGCATTATGTTGCCATAGGTTTGTTTTCTCTTTCGTTCATGCTGACTTTATATCTGTTGTCTCTTTTCAAAAAGCACTCGCATCTGGGATGATGATAAATGGCGAAGGCGAACGGTCTTGACATTTCGTGCTACTATCAAAATGTTAAATTCTGTTATCGGTTGTTATTATTTACGTTTTATAAATAAAACAAGATGGTATTCCGCGTAAATCTTGTTCCTGGGACTGTCAGTCGGCCGTGTGAAGTGTTTGAAGTGTAAAATCATAAAAGAAAACACCTAGTCAAGTGGGTCAAATAATCTCAAATAAACCAAAAAATGTGTTTTAATATGCCTTTTAAAAACATTAGTTTGCTCTCTAAGTCTATTTAGATTAAACTTAGATACTCTGCATCCCAGTTTTGATTGAGAAAATGGTAATTTTGTGACTGGAAGTGAGGTGTTTTTTTTTCGTAAATAAGTTATGAAGTGAAATTCGCGTAAAGAATGATTGTTTATAATGTGTAATTTGTGAATAGTTTACTGTCCGCATAAATATCGTGTTTGAAGTGAGCAGTGTTTAGATAATTTCCAAACATTCAGTAGATAAAGTAGCTATTTGTGGCGTTATAAAATAAACCACCAAATTTCACCAAAGCGGTCATCAATAGGCATAACTGCTGAATATCGTTGCCAAAAAGCAATAAAAGCTTAATGTAGGTGTAAAATTTTGGCGGGAAATTAATGAACAATTTTGAAGTTGCGATATTTTTCATTTAGTCACGAATGAATTTCTATTTTGAAAATTAAAATGGTGACGATGAATTCTTCGGAAAAGGCGGCGTCGAAGGCCTGTCAACAAGGGCCATCAAGGTAAGACTGTGTTCAACAAAAGTTACTTTAAATAGATACTAAAAACACATCTTCACATAAAAACAAATCTATCAAAAAGTACTTCTACTCTCAGTTATTTAATTCAAAAGAGATTGATTCAATATCACCTTGATGATGATAAATGCATTGCCAAATAAACTCTTTTATTATCTTGAAAAATATCAATGATCTAACACATTCTGTAAACCCTGTTTTTAAAAGAAATGTTTTAAGGTTTCCTGCATAATTCAAATTCTCTCAAGTTTATTTCAATTTACAGCTTGATTTTGGATAGTCTGGTAATAAAACTTGTAATAGTGTGATTACACATTTGTTATTACAGTTCTATACATGTTAAAGCGATCAACATTATTCTCTACTCAGTACTTTATTCATTAAATCACCAAATCCCTAATCCCCAAAAGGTCGGCAAGACATTAGTAACTCCTCTATTGTTGCATGTGTATGGGCAGTGCTGATTGCTTACCATCAAGTAACCTTGTTTGCCAACCTACCATATAAAAAAAAATACAGAATGTACTTATAGTTTAATGGCTTCTTAGAGCCTAAAAAGCCATTAAACTATAAGCCTTTTTTTCTGGTTTCCCAGCTACCATACAAACCTACCGTTAACTGTAAGGAAACAGAAACCTGTAGTTTTAGCCTCATCGCCTGGTTGATTGGTGTGCCAACCCACCGCTTAACTACACAGTCAGTTGGTGTTGTGTTGGCGTTACTAATACAAGCATAATTTGCTTATAAGGAAGCTCCAATCACAAACTGATTTTAAACCACAGATAATTTTGTATTATATTTGTGTATTGACTGGGCTACCGGCTTCTGTGTAGGGTTTGTTTTGCTTGGTGTGAGCCACAAATTGTTGTTCCCCATTGTTTGTCAGGGTTTCATGTGTATATAGAATTATATATTAATAAAGACAGGAGAAAATCCTGTTCTAAGGCAATTTTTTTACTATTTATCTGACACAGCATCCTATATGTTTCATATGTACCTATTTATTAATAAGTGCCATATTGTTTTAGGGCTTTTGTCTGCGCTTTTTTAATTTTATTACAATGAATTATCCAAAAATGATGGCAATCAGCCATCCGTAATTGTTTTTTACAACAATATTGTGATAATTCTCTTTCAAATAAATTTATTTATTTCTTAAAACGTTGCTAACATTTTAAGAACCGGTAACCTCAGTTACACGCTGAAATACACTGCTGTGGTTGTTTCACGCCGGTTTTCTATGAGGCAGTGGTATCACTCGCGTCAAGCCGACCCATTCGTGCCGAAGCATGGCTCTCCCACACTTAAATAATTGTAATCCTGCTTATTCAGCAGTTGAGGCTTACCAAAAATTTGTGGATCACACAAAGAAAGTTAGAAAGTACATTTTTTTTTAAATTTGCCCCATACTAGGATTTTCTCTTGTGCCGTGGGTGCGTTTACAAACATACAATTTCACATGCACATCACACCCAGACCCGGAACAACAATCTGTGGATCAAACAAAGAGTTGTTCTGTGCGGGAATCGAAACCGCGACACGTTGCGCGCCAGCCAGTTGACCAGCCACCGCGCCAATCGTGCAGTCAAACATAACTCGAACTCATCATCATCAGCCTATAAGTGCCCACTACTGAGCAAAGGCCTCTTCTCATACGGAGAAGGTTAGAGCATTAATCACCACGCTTGCTCAATGCGGGTTGGCGATTTCAAACTTATAATTAGAAATTATAAGTCCAGGTTTCCTCACGATGTTTACCTTCACCGTATGTCAGCGGTGTCTAAATAATCATAGAAAGTAGATACATACACAACCAACACCCTCATAAATGAAAAGCGCGTGCCTTAATATCTAGACCATCACGGCCATTAGCAAAAATAACACACGAATGTATTTGTTACAGAGACAACTCGAAATGTATAAAGGAAGAGAAAGAGAAAGATCGAGAGAAGAAGGACAATTCCGCTCTTCCACCCGGGGTACAAGCGCTGATGTCCACCATACCATCTCCAGAGGAATCGCCCAATTACCTCGTTTATAAGAAGGTAAGACCATTGATTTACCTTAGACTGCACGGTTGGTGCGGTGGCTGGGCAACTGGCTGCCGTGCAACGTGTCGCAGTTTCAATTCCCGCACGGAACACCTCTTTGTGTGATCTACAAATTGTTGTTCCGCGTCTGGGTGTCTTGTGTATGTGAAAATGTATGTTTGTAACAGCACCCACGACACAGGAGAAAATCCTAATGTGGGGCAACGTTTTTCTTTTTAATTGATATCATCTTCTGTAATATAAAACAAAGTCGCTTTCTCTGTCCCTATATCCGTATGTACGCTTAAATCTCTAAAACTACGCAACGGATTTTGATGCGGTTTTTTAATAGATAGAGTGATCGAAGAGGAAGGTTTATATATGTTTAAAATCCATCTTTAAACAGACATTTACTCACTCATTTAAGTCTCAAAAACTGATGACATCAAAAGTCACACGATTGAAAAAGAGTAACCATGGAGTTTCTTGCTCGTTTGTCTCAATAGGCTTGTTCTAGTTCTACACTTTGGAACGAGTAAATAGCTTCACTAGAGGACTGACCCGTGGGGCTGAGCGACTGACTGACACACATTGTATCTTTAAATCTTTGTTTAATCCAGCTAGCCCCAAGCGAACGCCGGCATTCGCGCGCCTATTCCTTTTTTTGCGTTTCTTCTTCTATTGTGTCTCGAATTAGACGGTTGAAAGGTTGACCTTTTAAGTGTGTGAGAGCCATGCTTCGGCACGAATGGATCGGCTCGACCGGAGTGATACCACGGGCTCACAGAATACCGGCGTGAAAGTTGTGTTTTGCCGTGTGAGTGAGGTTACCGGAGGCCCAATCCCTCCCCCTCTCGTTATTCCTTCCCAATCCTTGAATATCCGAAACCTTTATCTCTTCAAAAGGTCGGCAACGCACTCGTGACTCTTTTGGTGTTACGGCTGTCCATGGCCGGCGCTGATTGCTTACCATCAGGTAAACCCTCCTTCGTTTGCCGACCTATCCCATAAAAAAGCCCGTATGCCCATAATGGTCTAAGGGCTGATTTTTCAATAGTCCGATAAATGTTATCTGTGGAATAAAATTGTTGCTGTCACTGTCTTATACAAACATTCTGACGCGACAGCATCATAATTATTCCCTAGATAACTTTTATCTAACCATTGAAAAATTAGCCTTCATTGAAATTGAAGTTGAGACTTATGACACAGAAAAAAAACAAATATAATAGATAGCCACAGATATCCCATTAGAAATGCAATACTGTACACCGGAATTGACGAGTCAATTAGAATGCGTCATATCCGGTACACAACACGCAGCTATTTCCTCCTTGATTAGGTTCGGTACCGTTTGTATTTGTTATTTGCTTTGTTAATTAATTGTTTATGTTACAATAATATTGTATTATATATCAGTACATTTTTTTTTTGTTAATAAGTCGGCAAACGAGCTGACGGTTTACCTGATGGTAAGCAATCAGCGCCGCCCATGGACACCCGGAACGGAGGAGTTATGAGTGCGTTGTCGACCTTTTAGGGATTAGGGATTTGGAGATTTAGGGATTGGGGAAGGGTCCGGGAAGGGAAACGGCGAAACACAACGCTGTGGTTGTTTCACGCTGGTTTTCTGTGAGGCCGTGGTATCACTCCGGTCGAGCCGACCCATTCGTGCCGAAGCATGGCTCTCCCACACTTGTACTCTCTTGTATGGCTCTCCACATAGTATTACTAATATTATAAAGAGGTATAATTTGTAATTTCGCCGTCCGTGGCGTGAGTCACTGCAGGGTGCCACCTGAAAATCAGCGTTGAGCATATTCGCTCAACTATATGCTGAGGTGGAGGCCCTTTTGGCATGGGCACATGAATATTATTATTTTAACGTTTTATTTTCTTTTTTGATACTTTATACCCGTTTTTGTTGTATTATTCTTGTTTTGTTTGTTATATTATTATTGTACTTATAAATATATGTGTTTGAAGGCACCGGGGGGTTGGTACAAACATTAACATCCCGATCGTTGTCTTCACAGTCCATCGCAGGGCGTAGGATTTTATAATCAGACCGAATAAATTACAAAAATAACGGACGTCGGCGATCCGCCTCAGATGACAGTCGCAGCGCTCGCTCTCCACCATAATGCGCACGCAGAACTGCCAGTTTGACGTTCCGCCAGAGTACGATTTATGGTACCCTCGTCCGATGAATTGTGATAAAACCTCCTTCAAGATTCAATTTAAATAATCGTCGCTCCGACACGGCCAGACTGACATTCGCTCGTCCTCGAGCGATCTTAGTTCTGTGGTAATTCTGGAATAAAAGAAAGATTCCACGTGTATAGCACGCTGCTCGTTCATCCTGACTAACATGCGCTTTCTCAACATCGCCTGGTTACTGCACTCAAGATCGTCGTATCATTATCATCATTATCAGTTGTACCTACTTCCAAAACAACTTATCCCAAACCACACTGATACGGCCTCAGCGATTGGTGTGCATGGACCGGATGTATGCGCCTTAACCACCAGCCAACATGCTCCGGCAAGACCACATCATCCCTTCGACCAGCTCACCACATCACCTGCCTGGGTCAGACTAGTGCGTCCCTCCGACTAGACACCACGTGACATAGACCGGACGTCACTATCCTTCCCAATGATCAGTTACGACAACTCACAACTATATTCACAGACACGTCACCCAGATGAAACTAGGTACAACCATCAACTTCTCTAATTTGGGAACTATCTCGCTCGTTATAACTACAGTCGTTGGTTCAATCATATGACCACGCAGATAATGAGGAAGATGACCCGTTATCCCAAAGAAATGGAACTTTCTCACCGGTAGATATCTCCAACAAGCCTTTGGAAGCTCTATAGCCACAAGCGTTGACTTCTTTAAATGTTGCATAGCTGGTCTTCTTCTCGAAACGTGACATGAAAAACAGATGAGTGCATGCCCCTTTTTCATCCGCGTCAGTTACAGGTCGTTCTTTCGGATTATCAGATGGTTTCCCATCAAATCCCACTTCTGATGAAGGCACCGGGGGGTTGGTACAAACATTAACATCCCGATCGTTGTCTTCACAGTCCATCGCAGGGCGTAGGATTTTATAATCAGACCGAATAAATTACAAAAATAACGGACGTCGGCGATCCGCCTCAGATGACAGTCACAGCGCTCGCTCTCCACCATAATGCGCACGCAGAACTGCCAGTTTGACGTTCCGCCAGAGTACGATTTATGGTACCTTCGTCCGATGAATTGTGATAAAACCTCCTTCAAGATTCAATTTAAATAATCGTCGCTCCGACATGTTCTTATTATGTATTTGTGTGCCTATTTGTCTAATAAATGTGTTTTCTTTCTTTCTTTTATAATTTTGTAGGTAAGTTTGTATTTTGGGGGTCAATCTTTGGAACTGCTGGTCGGATTTCCAAAATTCTTTCTAACTAATTGATAGCTACAATGTTCCTTAGTGCTATAGGCTCTAAATCATCACGATATGATCATATGGAGCCGAGCAGGGAGTAGCTAGTAGTATTAATAAAGTCTCTTTCTCTGTCCCTATATCCCTATGTACGCTTAAATCTCTAAAACTGCACAACGGATTTTGATACCTACGACGGCTTTTTAATAAATAGAGCGATTGAAGAGAGAGATTTATATACAAAATAATACTTATTAATTTGTTGGTAGAGAAATTTAGGATCAGGGTTACTAACCTTACTCCTCCGAAACGGCTTTAACGATTTTCACAAAATTTTATATGCATACTAGCCTTTGCCCGCGGCTTCGCTCGCGTTAAGAAATATTATTCTTAATTAGGTATAGTTTTTGCGTATTACTTTTTTTAAGCGTGTGTTGAAAACTAAGGCCTCATCTTCATCAATCTTTAATTTCAGCTCAATTAGTCGAAAATCTAAGAAGATTTATACAAACTTTCATCCCCTATTTAAACCACTTAGAGGTGGAATTTATCAAAATCCTTTCTTAAGGGATGTAGGCATACCGTATAACATAGGTACCTACGCACATCGTAGGCGTTATAGTAGCTTTATGCATGTAAGGTCTCGGTTTAAAACTGACAAAGTTTCATCCCCTTTTTTATCCTCTTGGGGGTAAAATCAATCAAAATCCTTTCTTAGCGGATGCCTACGTCATAACATCTACCTGCATGCCAAATTTCAGTCCGATCCGTCCAATAGTTTGGGCTGTGCGTTGATAGATCACTGTATAAGTCACCTTAGAGTTTTATAACGCGCGTAGCGTTCCGCGCGCGCCTCAAAGAGCCATTCGACCACCACAGACGGGGCCCTAAAGGGCTGATGTTCAGCCGGGGTTGCGGGGTAAGCGCAATGAGGTACCGCGACCTCGGCACAGAGCAGGAGAAGGAACAGGGGGGTTTTTAGTCAGTAAGAGTCTGACACTCCCTCCTGCCCGGCCCTGGGCGGGAGAAGCCATTTGATGATTTTCCCTTCACAAAAAAAAAACCGGTTTCTGAAAGGCTTGTCAACGCTAAAATTAACTAATCTCCTGTTAAATCTCTTGTCAAGTCATCTGATTGGTTGTTGATAATTCAGTCAACCAATCAGATGACTTGACAAGAGATTAAATTGATTTTAACATTGATTATCCTTTCGGAAACCGGGTGTCAGTAGATCTGAGAATTGACTGTCTATATTTTATACCCCATAGTAATAAGGGTTGTTAACCTTTAACATTTCGAAATAGGTTATTTACCTGTATGGCAAAACAACATTTTCCGGGTCAGCTATTTTGTATAATATACATATATCTATAAAGAGGTCAAATTTGTAAGTTTGTACATATGTAGGGGGTAATCTGTGTCCAACTATTTTCCGAGTTGTTTTTTCCCGAATCTCCCATCTATATTTCTTATTTTTTTTATAAAAACCTTTTCCTGACTGTATCGAACTCAACAAAAACAGAATTGCCGCAAATAGATCCATGCGTTATTGAGTTATGCGCTTACCGATTTATTTTGTCTTCCATTTTTATATACATACAAGCGGTCGGAAGCGGCAACGCCCGCGTTTTTATATCATTTTTAAATTTTTTCGTGATTTTTTTTTCATTACCTACAAACTTTCTCTGGACTTCCTCGAATAATTTAAGACCAAAATTAGCCAAATCGGTAAAGGCATTGTTGAGTTATAACGTTACAACGAAAAGTGGTATTGATTTTATTTAGATTGGAACGAGATTCATAGATGTGACGTCATACCTTTCTAGTTTCAAATGATACTTCATCATCATCATCAGCCTATAAGTGCCCACTGCTGAGCAAAGGCCTCTTCCCACACGGAGAAGGTTTGAGCATTAATGACCACGCTTGCTCAATGCGGATTAGCTATTAAAAGCTTAAGTATAATTACAAATTATAAGTCTAGGTTACCTCACGATGTTTACCTTCACCGTATGTCAGTGGTGTCTAAATAATCATATAAAGTACATACTTTAAAAAAGTCACTTTTGTATTTGCCAGAGCTATACTTATTGTTACATTTTTCTTCATTACAGATGGAAGCGATAATTGAGAAGATGCAGGACGAAAACACAGGAGTTCCTGTGAAGACTGTCAAGAGTTTCATGACGAAGATACCTTCGGTAAGAGAATCTCTCTCCTTTTATGTAATAGGTCGACAAACGAGCAGACGGATTACCTGATGGTAAGCTATCAGCGCCGCCCATGGACACGCGCAACGGAAGAGTCACGAGTGCGTTGCCGACCTTTTAGGGATTTGGAGATTTAGGGATTGGGGGAGGGAAAGGATTGGGCCTCCGGTAACCTCACTCACAAGGCGAAACAGAACGCTGTGGTTATTTCACGCTGGTTTTCTACCGACCAGCGATTCCAATCCAACATACAAATTTTACCTCTTTATAATATTAGTATAGATTACTTCATAAAATTATTGTATTCAATTATTTTTTTCAGGTATTTACAGGCACTGACTTAGTCGCCTGGTTGGCCCGCCATCTCAATTTGGAAGAGACGTGGGAAGCGCTACACGTGGCCCATCTGTTAGCTGCCCACGGTTACCTGTTCCCAATCGACGATCACTGCCTCACTGTCAAGAATGATAATACTTATTATAGGTGAGTTTTTTATGTGATTTTTTACGGTGCCTTGGATAAATGGTAAGAACGGGATTCCACAGTCCGTTCGTCCGTCTGGCGTCTTTTATGGTATAGGTCGGCAAACGAACTGGTGGATTACCTGATGGTAGGCAATCACAGCTGCCCATGGACACACCAAAGAAGTTGAAGTTGAAGAAACGCCGGCAATGCACTCGTGCGTTGCCGGCGTTTTGGGGATAAAGGAATTTTAAAGGAATGGGGGCAAGGTTAGGGATTGGGTCTCCGGTAACCTCACTCACACTGCGAAAGTGTGAGTCCGTGGTATCACTCCGGCCGAGTCGACCCATTCGTGCTGAAGCTTAATTTAGTTATCTCCAATCCGCTTTGAGCAAGCGTGGGATCACCTGATGGTAAGCGATCAGCGCCGCCCATGGACACTCACAACACCAGAAGAGTAACAGGCACGTTGTTGGCCTTGTAAGAAGGAATACGCTCGTTTCTTGAAGATTTGAAGGTCGTATCGTTTCGGAAATACCGCCGCGGAAAGATCGTTTCGAAGTTTAGCTGTGCGAGGCAGAAAGTTTCGCGAAAATCGCACAGTGGTTGACTGCCAACCATCTATATGATGGAGATGATAACGTTTTCGCTTTGATCGATGGCGAAAGAAAGGGTGGGAATTAACATGAATAATCATCGAAATCGGAAGTTATCCCCTTGGTATAGGCGGTATAGAACATATAGCTATAGTACATGTAGCGAGTAAGGGCAGCCCGACCAGAACCAGGCCCGACCGTTGGGCGCGTAGCGTTCCGCGCGCGCCTCAAAGATCCAATAGACCACCACATACAGGGCCCTATAGGGCTGATGTTCAGCCGGGGTTGCGGAGTAAGCGCAAAAAGGTACCGCGGCCTCGGCCTGGAGTAGGAGAAGGAACGGGGGTGTTTTTAATCAGTGAGAGTCTGACACTTCCTCCGGCCCGGACCTGGGCGGGAGAAGCCATTTGATTATTTTCCCCTCACAAAAAAAGCGAGTAATGTTAGCTTGCCGCCCGACCAGAACCAGGCCCGAGCGTACGGCGCGTAGCGTTCCGCGCGCGCCTCCAAGAGCCAATAGACCACCACAGACGGGGCCTTATAGGGCTGATGTTCAGCTGGCGCACCGGGGCAAGCGCAATAAGGTACCGCGGCCTCGGCCTGGAGCAGAAGGGGAACGGGGGGGTTTTAGTCAGCAAGAGTCTGACACTCTCTCCCGCCCCACCCTGGACTTGAGAAGACATATGATGATTTTCCTCCCACAAAAAGAAAATATAGTACTTATATTAAACGTATTTGATTTGTTCCAGATTCCAAACTCCTTACTTCTGGCCCTCCAATCAATGGGAACCTGAGAATACTGATTATGGTGAGATTCAATTTTTAATTTACAAAGATAAAAATAATTAATTTTAGCCCTGGAATGATTGCGTCAAATTCAGTCGTTTCGATTTTTTTTGCGATCAACAGGGTAACTTGAAACTGATCGAGCTTTTCTCGAATAGTTTCAGGTGAGTAGGCTATATATTGCAAACTAGCTACTCCTTCCTGATTTCATCCGCTGCTCAGCTTTTATTTGTCGTAGTATAATGTTTTATAGCCTATCTGAACAAAATGGTCAAGTTTTTTTTTATTTGGTATAAACCAGTGCTTGACTGCGATCCCACCTGAGATAAGACACTTAAATAACTTTTGTTTCAAATAAGCAGACGGATTACCTGATGGCAAGCAATCAGCCGCCCATGGACGCTTGTAATACCAAAGGAGTTACTACCAGTGCGTTGCCGGTCTTTTGTGGGCTAGTAGGGATTTAAGGGTAGGGGATTTCAGGTTGTTGATGGAGTGTAAGGGGGAAGAATTGGGCGTCCAGTAACCTCACTCACACGGCGAAACACAACGCTGTGGTTGTTTCACGTCGGATTACGAGTGCGTTGCCGACCTTTTAGGGATTAGGGATTTGGAGATTTAGGGATTGAGGAGCGATTGGGGAAGGGGAAGGATTGGGCCTCCGGTAACCTCACTCACACGGCGAAACACAACGCAGTGGTTATTTCACGCCGGTTTTCTGTGAGGCCGTGGTATCACTCCGGTCGAGCCGACCCATTCGTGCCGAAGCATGGCTCTCCCCCACTTAATAATAATAGGTATATTGTTTTTGTCCACAGCGGTATATCTCTGCAAGCGAACAATGCAGAACAAAGCGCGGCTGGAGCTGGCGGATTACGAGGCCGAGTCCCTGGCGAGGCTCCAGAAGATGTTCAGCAGGAAATGGGAGTTCATCTTCATGCAGGCGGAGGCACAGAGCAAGGTATGTACGTTAGAAAGACATAGGTCATCGCTTTATGGAGGATAGCTACTCTCGCGGAGTTTCACTCGCTGCTCGGCTCCATTTGACCGTAGCGTGATGTTTTATAGCCTATAGCACTCGGGAACATTGTAGCTATCTATCAGTGAAAGAATTTTGACAATCCGACCAGCGGTTTCAAAGATTACCCCCTACATACAAACTTAAAAATTTTACCTCTTTATAATATTAGTATAGAATCCCATCTACACGCACGAAGCGGTTCGCTACCAGTTTTATCCAGAACCGCTAAGGAGTGGAATTCTTTGCCGGAGTCTGTGTTCCACGAAGGGTATACACTATACAGTATAACCTGGGTGTCTTCAAGGCCTGAGTGAATAGGTTGCTTATTGTGTAGACGTGCTCCATCGTAGGTCGCATCATCGCTTCCCACAAGGCGTGATAGCGGCCAAATGCAAAAAAACATTTATTTGGCACGGGAAAATCAACTATATATGTAAAGAATCCTTGTCCTTTCCCCTTCCCATCCTAATCTCTTAATCCCCAAAAGGCTGTCAACGCGCTTGCTACTCCTCCGGTATTGCATGGTGGGTGTGATAGCCGCCAAATGCGAAACAAAACACTTATTTGGCACTGGAAAATCAACTATATATTTAAAGAATCCTTGTCTTTCCCCTTCCCATCCTAATCCCTAAATCCCGAAAAGGCTGTCAACACTGTTACTACTCCTCCGGTGTTTCGGGTGTCCATGGGCCGGCGCCGGTTGCTTATCATCAAGAATAGAATAGAATAGAATAGAATAGAAATTTTATTTGCTTAAACATGTGTATACATACAGAATTAAAATAATACATGCATGAAAGATATTATAAATAGGCGTGAGCATGACATGTCTGCCCATCTCAAGGCGTGCAAATATTAGGTAAAGTTTTTTTATCAAATAGATTCAAATTATAGGAGTACAATTACACTTATACATTATGTTACATCAAATTCTAAAGATCAACAATATATTAGTTACATACACATATCATTACATTATCAATTTATATTTATTATTTAATTATTTCATTTACTAACACAAGGAGTCATTTAAAAATTCTATAATACTATAATAAGCTTTTTGTACCAAAAACGATTTCATAGTATGTTTAAGTTGAGGTATTGTTTGCTCCTTCCAACTTTTGGGCAATTTATTGTAGATAATTGGTGCCATGCAGAAAACACTTTTCCTCATAAGTGCAGTTTTTGACGTGTGTGCACATAGTTTGCTATCATCACGTCTATTTCGAGGGAATTTGTCTGCCATACGGGTGAACAAATGCGGATATGCCTTAACGAACATAGCTATTTCAAATATATACAGTGAGGGTAACGTTAAAATCTGATGTTTTTTGAAATAAGGTTTACAGCTATCAGTAATTTTGAGATTAAACATCGATCTCAAGCAGTACTTTTGTCTTTTGAAGATGATATCCCTATCAGTTGAGTTGCCCCAGAAGATAACACCATATCTAATGACGGACAAGTTATCCCTCTGCTTATTTGTCGCCGAATAGAAAACTCAACTCAACAACAAAAAAGACGCATTACCTAATGGTAAGCAATCGGTGCCACCGGTGGTGATAAGTGTTTTAAAGATTTGAGAAATGAGAAATAGCCCTCCGGCAACCTCAAATTGTTGGATCACCCGAAGAGTTGATCGATTCCTGCATCAAACAATGATGCAGGAATCGATCAACTACGATATGTTGCGTGGTAACCGATTGACCCAGCCACCAAGCCAACCTGATCCTAAAAATGTGAGGGAGTAAACGTCTTCCGGCCTATATGACATATGATAAAATGTCTCCTCCCTCCACAGGTGGACAAGAAAAGGGATAAGTTGGAGAGAAAAGTGCTGGACAGTCAGGAACGAGCGTTCTGGGATGTTCACCGACCTATGGTATGTAGTTCTTACTTATAATATTAGTAAATATACTAATTCAATACTAAATTAATTGAAAATAATGACATACCATACATACCCACGTGATATCACGGCTTCACAGAAATATATAATGATATGCAAAAGTAATAGGTATATGTCGGATTTTAAAAACAGCATCATTTAAAACGATAGCTCAACGGTAATACGCAAATGAAGTGAAATTTATATAAGGTATAATTAATCTATCTTTACTTCTATACTAATATTATTTATAGTTAATAGTTTTATTTTTATTTGCAATTTTATTTTTAATAATCTATAATATTACGATGTTATTATTTTTTGCATGATGTGGTCTCCTATAATTGGAGGAGCACAAAACTATTGTATTTTATTTTATTATTGCGCATGTAATGTGTATTCTCTGTTGGAGATCCTAATAAAATAAATAAATAAATGCGAAAGTAACTCTGTCTATCTGTCTGTCTTTTCTTCACGCCTAAACTACTGAACCGATTTCCGTGAAATTTGGTACAGACATAGTTTGGAACTCGAGAAAGGATATAGGATAGTTTTTATACCAAAAAATCTGCAGGAAGTCACTATTCCACGCGAACGAATTCGCGGGCATAAGCTAGTATGGTATAATTAAGGTATACTTTTAAAAGGTATTAATATGTTATGCAGCTACAACCAGTGAAAGAATTTTTCAACTCCAAAGATTACCCCCCTACATACAAACTTACAAATTTTACCTCTTTAAATATTAGTATAGATTAATAAAATTAAATATTAAACATATTTCTTTACATTTTTCAGCCGGGCTGCGTTAACACAACTGAAATAGATCCGAAGAAACTGTCTCGCATTAATGCTCTTAAGGCGAAACGTCTCCGACAATGCCAGGAATTGATATTACAACATAACCTAAAGGTAAGTTCTTGTTACAATTATGGTTCTTAAGTTTAAGGGTTCCTGGTTGGGCTCGAAACTAGACGAGGCATCTTATAGTACATAAGCAAGGAGATACTGTGTTTGTTTTGTTAGAATGGTTCAATGTTAAAAACAAGGATTTTTGGTTGAATGTTCAGTTTGAAATATACAATATTTAACTACATTTTTGCATTATTTACAGTACCTACATAGTATTAAAAGTACATAAAATAAACTCATGAGGGTGATTTCTTATATCTAGTCAGAGTTGTTTTTTAAATACGGTAGTTTCCAACTAGTCAAATCAATACTTTTATCCAAATGTCAAAAACTATACTTTTCTATGTAATTTCTATGAAAAATTGAGTTATGACGTCATAGTATTTTCGCGTCAAATAGCTTACTCATTTCTTAGTAATTAGCTACAAAATATCTAAAACATAGTGTATCGATCGCTCGATGAATAAAAGTATAGTTATTTTTCAATATATTATTGTATTGAAACGTCGAATTTATTTATTATTGACCTAGGAAACTACACAATCATAAAATAATTACTTATTTGTTTCAGAATAACCCAATAGTGACGATCACGAATCCTCAAGAGAGCGAAGAAGAGATTCAGAAGAAAAATGATAATAACGTTATCAAGGAGAATGGTAAGAGTTTCACTATTTTCAACCTTATATGCAACGTCATCAGCCTATAAGTGCTCACTGCTGAGCAAAGGCCTCTTCTCACACGGAGAAGGTTTGAGCATTAATCGCCACGCTCGCTCAAGACGGATTGGCGATTTCAAACTTATAATAAGAAATTATAAGTCCAGGTTTCCTCACGATGTTTACCTTCACCGTATGTCAGTGGTGTCTAAATAATCATAGAAAGTACATAAAATATAGCTCGGAAAATGTCACATTGGTACTTGTTAAGTTTCGAACCCATGGCGCTGGCCATGGATACCCGCAACATCGGTCGAATTACAAGTGCGTTGCCGGTCTTTTGAGAATTAGGCGATTTAGATGACAGTAAGAAGGATTGGACTCACTCACACGGCGAAACACAGCGCTGTGGTTGTTTCACGCCGGTTTTCAGTAGGCCGTGGTATCACTCCGGTCGAGCCGACCCATTCGTGCCAAGCATGGCTCTCCCACACTTAATTATATTAGTAATGATTTAACTAAGTCAATACCCAATTAAAACATTATTTTCTATCCGACAGGAGAAACGTCTCAACCGGAAATATCGGTGACATGCGTACCGGAAGTATCAGTGAAGCCGCCGACCATAGAGCAGCAAATTGAGGCGGCGCGCCGCCAAGTATCCATGCTTCGCACGAGACTCGAACGGCGGAACGTGCGCGTCAGTAAAGTTGCTGACATGTATGTATTTTTTATTAAATAATCTGTGTTGTTAATAACAAAGCATATATCCAAACTAATATTATAAATGCGAAAGTAACTCTGTCTGTCTGTCTGTCTGTCTTTTCTTCACGCCTAAACTACTGAACCGATTTCTGCGTAATTTGGTATAGACATAGTTTGGAACTCGAGAAAGGACATAGGATAGTTTTTTAACCAAAAATCAGCAGGAAGTCACTATTCCAAGCGAACAAAGTCGCGAGCAAAAGGTTTTTTTTTACTTGCAATAAACTAGTGCTTGACTGCGATCCCACCTGATGGTAAGCAGTGACGCAATCGTTGATGGTAAGGCGCACTAGTTTATTAAGAGCCTATTCACTCTAGCCTTGAAGACACCTAAATTATATTCGGATGGAAAGACTGCAGCCGGCAAACTGTTCCAATCCCTCGATGTACGCGGTATAAATGGCGAGGCAAAACGCTTAGTCCGGGCCGCAGGTGTCTCAACAACGTAGGGGTGGATATTCGCCGTACGAGGTAGTGTATATATAAAAAAAAGTCGTGTTAGTTACACTGTTTATAACTCAAGAACGGCTGAACCGATTGCGTGGACAATACGGTAGTTTCCAACTAGTCAAATTTGACTAGTTGGAAACTACGCGACTTTGTTCGCTTGGAATGGTGTTTTCCTCCAGATTTGTGGTATAAAAACTATCCTATGTCCTTTCTCGAGTTGCAAACTATGACTGTACCAAATTTCACACAAATAGGTTCAGTAGTTTAGGCGTGAAGAAAAGACCGACAGACAGACAGACACAGTTACTTTCGCATTTATAATATTAGTTTGGATATATGTTTTGTTATTAATACCGTTATAATTTCCAAATGTCAAAAACGATACTTTTCTATGAAATTTGTATGAAAAACTGAGTTATGACGTCATAGTATTTTTGCGTCAAATAGTTTACTTATTTCTTAATAATTAGCTACAAAATATCTTAAACTTAGTGTATCGATCGATCGATGAATAAAAGTATAGTTATTTTTCAATATTTTATTGTATTGAAACGTCGAATTAATTTATTTTTGACCTGGGAAACTACCCTATTCTAACTAAATAATTTCAGGTTTATAGCCTACTGTGAACAGTACGCGGAGTATGATGCGTTCCTGACTCCCCCCGAATGGCCAAACCCTTGGGTCAGTGACACCACTGACATGTGGGACCAGGAAAAGCAATGGTAACTATCATTAAACATATTATTAATTAATTGTATGAAGAGTATGGTTAAAGGTATCGTTGGTAAACGAGCTGACGGATTACCTGATGGTAAGCAATCAGCGCCGCCCATGAACAATCGTTTTTTTTTTAATCTTTGCCCCACTCTAGGATTTTCTCCTGTGTCGTGGGTGCGTTACGCAAACATTCAATTTCACATACATAACACACCCAGACTCGAAACAACAATTTGTGGATCACACAAAGTGTTGTAACGTGCGGGAATCGAACCCGCGACACGTCGCACGGCAGCCAGTTGCCCAGCCACCGCGCCGACCGTGCCGTCGTTACCACATAAGTGCGTTGTCGGTCTGTTATAGACAAGGGTTAGGAATATTTAAGTATTGGGGAAGGATTGGGTCTCCTGTAACCTCACTTACAACGCTATAGTTGTTTCACGCCGGTTTTCTGTGAGGCCGTGGTATCACTCCGGTCGCGCCGACCCATTCGTGCCGAAGCATGGCTCTTCCACAATCTAAATATTACCAGTATATTCTGACCTTGATCTTTTCCCTTTTAACATTCCAGCAAGGAACCGCTCCCGCTACGCCGCGTCCGCCGTTGGTCGTTCTCCCTCCGCGAGCTCCTGCAGGACAACGCCGGCAAGGAGCATTTCGCCAAGTTCCTCTCAAAAGAATTCAGCGGAGAGAATCTAAAGTGAGTTGTTCTTTCTTAGTACGGTAGTTTCCAACTAGTCAAATTCAATACTTTTATCCAAATTTCAAAAATGGTACTTTTCTATGAAGTTTGTGTGAAAAACTGAGTTGTGACGTCATAGTATTTTGACGTCAAATAGCGAACTTATAATTCGCGAAAAACTATCTACAACTGTGGTAGTAGTAGTCGTGATGGCCCCGAGGTTAAGAGTGCAGTTGCATTGAGGCGGAGCGGAGAAGAGTGGAGAAAAGAGCTCTAAGAACTACACCCTGAGGGTGTGCTGGGTTCGAAACCTGGCAAGTACCAATGTGACTTTTCCGAGTTATAAGTACTTTCTATGATTATTTAGACACCACTGACATACGGTGAAGGTAAACATCGCGAGGAAACCTGGACTTGTGTACATGTAAAGCTTAATATATAAATAAAGTTCCTAATTGTTTTTTGAGGGGGGAAATTATCAAATGACTTCTCTCGCTCAGTGTGAAGCGAGAGGGAGTGTCAGATTTTTTTTATAAGATACTAGCGTCCCGCCCCCGCTTCGCACGGGTTCAACTATCTCGCTATCAAAGGGTCACTTTTTCCTAATCTTACCCTCTACTTTTCTAATTTATTCTATTCTATATTGATAAGAACCATCTCCTGACAATAACAAACACAACAAAAAAAGAATTAGCAAAATTGGTCCAGGCGTTGTTGAGTTATGCGCTCACCAACACATTTTGCGATCCATTTTTATATATTAGAAGAAAGATATGTGAGCAAACGAGCCAGCGTATTACCTGATGGTAAGCAATCGGCGCTGCCCATGGAAACTCGCGACACCAAAGGAGTTACGAGTGCGTTGTCTGCCTTTTAGGGATAAAAGTTTCGGATATTTAAAGTTTGGGGAGGGATTGGGCCTTCGGTTACCTCACTCACACGGCGAAACACAACGCTGTGGTTGGTTTACACCGATGTTTTGTGAGGCCGTGGTATCACTCCGGTCAGGCCGAGGCGTAGCTAGCTTCCATTCTTACTGACTGGCGATAAGGGTAATGTCGATTTAAGGATTGGAAAAGCGAGGACTTTGCCAGCCTGTTGGGGTTTTGGAGATTGAGTAGAGATAGAGGGAGGGGAAAGATTTTTTTTTATGTAAACGATCGGCAAACGAGCAGACGGATTACCTGATGGTAAGCAATCAGCGCCGCCCATGGACACTCGCAACGGAGTAGTAACGAGTGCGTTGCCAACCTTTTAGGGATTTGGAGATTTAGGGATTGGGGAAGGATTGGGCGTCCAGTAACCTCAATCACACGGTGAAACACAACGCTGAGCCTGTTTCACGCCGGTATTTGAAGCCGTGGTATCACACCAATCAAGCCACTTTAAAAATTTTAAAATCATTACAGTAATTCCTATCTTTCCTCCTCAGATTCTGGCTAGCAGTGCAGGAATTGAAAGCGCTACCCATACGTCGCGTGGCGGCTCGGGCCAAGGATATATGGAAGGAATATCTCGCTGCTGATGCCCCATCGCCTATTAATATCGACGCGGCAAGCAGGTTAGTTAACTTTAATTAATTCGAGATTCAGAGCAGACGGATTACCTGATGGTAAGTAATCGGTGCCGCCCATGGAAAACTGCAACACCAAAGGAGTAACGAGGATGTTGCTGGCCTTTTGGGGATAAGGGTTTTGAGTATTGGGAGAGTTTAAGAATTGGGAAGGGATAGGGAAGGGATTAGGCCTCCTGTAATCTCAGTCGCACGGCGAAACAACGCTGTGATTGTTTCACGCCGTTTTTCTGTGAGGTCGTGGTATAACGCCAGTCGAGCCGACCTATCTAAAACAAAAATAACATTTGAGATCTACGCATCTGCATTACGTTGTATAGCACTGTGTATACTTACAAAATTTCGCAATTTGCAGAAATGTTGTTGAGGTTGGAGCGCGAAGAGAAAAGATACACTTAGTTAGTTTAGGACGTTTTATTATGTATATGTCACCGGAAAATAACAAGATCCGTAAGTTTATCAATTTACTAGGAAGTTTATAAACTTTCGTAAGATTCTAAACGGGAGATAAATTGTAATATTTTACGTCTACATTTTCGTAATTTTATCAATTTCCGACGTCATACGGTAAATTTATAAACTAACGAATATCTATTTTTAAGATTTTATATGGTTCGACCAATCACAGAAACTCTTTTAAATATACGATCTTTGAAATACGTAAAATAACACACTGCTCCCTGATTGGTCAATGTTCATAGTGGCAATGCTTGTGTCCATAGAAGTGACACGTGACAGCCAACCAATCAGATCGCGCGTAGCGTTTGGTTACTGCTTACTTATTATTTTACGAGTGAGTTCAGTAAGTTTATCAATTTACGAAAATGTAGACGTAAAATATTACAATTTATCTCCCGTTTAGAATCTTAAGAAAGTTTATAAACTACCTAGTAAATTGATAAACTTACGGATCTTGTTATTTTCCGGTGACATACACAATGAAACTGTTGACGATTCCTTTCTCTAATGTTGGTCACCGCTTAGCAGTAATTGCACTCTCTCATTTATAATGTTGTATCGGTATTTATAAAAACAAATTATGTACGATCAGTCATTTTTAAGACTTTACTAGGACATTTTAAAACATTATCCCACACTAATATTTTCTCCTGTGTCGTGGGTGCGTTTACAAACATACAATTTCACATCGTCACACCCAGACCCGGAACAATTTACGGATTACACAAAGATTCGTTCTGTGTGGGAATCGAACCCGCGACACGTGGCACGGCAGCCAGTTGCCCAGCCACCGCACCAACCGTGCAGTCATCAGTAAATTAAATAAATATTATTTTAATTTCAGGGAGCTAACTCGACAGAAAGTGGAATCGGGCACCGCCGACCGATATTGCTTCGATCAAGCTCAGGTAAGCAATTTCATTCCTATCATAATCATCAGCCTATAAGCGCCCACTGCTGAGCAAAGGTCTCTTTTCACACGGAGAAGGTTTGAGCATTAATCACTAATCACTACGCTCGCTCAAGGCGAATTGGCGATTTAAAACTTGTAAATAGAAATTATAAGTCCAGGTTTCCTCACGATGTTTTTCTTCTCCGTATTTCTGAAGTGTCTAAATAATCGAATAATAATTCGAACCCTATACCTTATACGTCGAATTGAAATGTCAAAAACGATATTTTCTTTTTTAATATTTGTATGAAAATCGTATCATGTGAATTCCTAATGTATTTAAATCAAATGCCATACTAAGTTTTGAAAAAACTAAAAATTATAGCTTAGAACAAAACTATAATTAAGTTTAGAATCTTGAGTCAAAAGTATTAAAGTACCGCGGCCTCGGCCTAGAGCAGGAGAAGGAACAGGGGGGTTTTGAGTCAGTAAGAGTCTGATTCTGTCTCTCACCTAACCCTGGGCGGGAGAAGCCATTCAATGATTTTCTTCCTCCAACAAAAAAGCATATCAGAACAAATCAATTAATGAAAGTATGGATACAATGTTATAATTATTCAACTTCGACACTGTCAAAATGTAATATTTTGTCCTTGACCTTTAAATGTGTTTGACTTCGACCTTGACCCTGAATTTACAGGCGCACGTGTACCACTTGATGAAGTCGGACAGCTACTCGAGGTACTTAAGATCCGAAATGTACAAGGATTATCTCAACGGATCCAAGAAAAAGGTAAGGTTTTGTAATTATTTTGTTGAGTTATATGTGTGAAGACAAATTATGCAATTGAGAGTCTAATGCTAACTGTGTTTTATTATTTTACTGCCTACGCTGGGCTACATACTGACGCTAAGTTCCTTACACGCTCACAGTGCATAATAATGTATGTGTGTCCCCCACAGCCCCTTTCTTTTTATTTTTTTTTTAAGTAATAAGTCTGAAAACGAATATTACCTGATGGTAAGCAATCAGCACCACCCATGGACACCCGCAACAGCAGAGGAGTTACAAGTGCGTTGCCGGTCTCTTGTGGATTATTCGGGATTTAAGGATTGAGGAATTGTGAGGGAGTGTGGGGGGCGGTAACCTACTTAAAACACAACGTAAGTATTGGTTCAAGCCGGTTTTCTGTGAGGACGTGGTATCACTCTGGTCGAGCCGACCCATTCATGCCGAAGCATAGCTCTCCTACAACTTACATTAATATATTTAAAAGATAAAAACTATAAAAAGACTAATACAGCCATTTTCCTTTTCCAGACATCCGTAAAAGGCATCCGCTCTATAGTGTCTTTCACTGCGCGCAAGGAGACTTCAGCGAATTGAAGCATAGATAATGTACCAAAGAGGTTTGTTGTTACTCGCGTTTAGTTGTTACGCGCTATGGCGCTAGTCGCTTGCGGGTACGTTGTATTACTATGGTTAAAGGTCAAAATCAAAATTGATTTTCAATTTCAGTTTGTGTCCAGATCAGAAATTAATGTCTAAATTTATATTTAGAGTTAAAGTCAAAAGTCTTTTTCAACTCAAGGTTAATGTCAAACTTGTGTCAAGGTCAAAGTCAAAATCAAATTTGTGTCAAGGTCAAAGTCAGAATGTGAATTTCAAAGTCTCTTTTGCACAACTAAAACAACTCCTCAATAAAAAAATGTCAAACACATTTTAACTTCGATCTCGAGGTTAAGGTCATTCATCAAATTTGATTTTGACTGTTACTTATAACATGAGTTAGACGTGAAACTTAAATCTCAATGTCAAGGTGAGTTAAAGATACAACAAAATCAAAATCTCAAGGTCAAGGGCAAATTGTAAGTCAATAATATTTGTTTACTCTATAATATAATAATATTCCCAGTACTAATGTTTTAGAATTCTCATATTTTTGGCAGCATCATCATCAGCCTATAATTGCCCACTGCTGAGCAAAGGCCTCTTCTCACACGGAGAAGGTTTGAGCATTAATCACCACGTTTGCGTGGATTAACGATTTCAACCTTAATAGGAATTATAGATCCAGGTTTACACCGGTGGGCACTTATAGGCTAATGATGATAATATATTATTTTTAATTCATATTGAAATAAGGAAAAGGTCAACAGATTTAAATTAGTCAATGCATAAAAGAGATAGCAATCCTTTTTCAGTAAAGAATTAAAGAGACAAAAAATCAAATACACAGTAATACAACGCGCCCGTATAGTTTTGAAAAAAATACTCAATGTGTAGATTTATAAGTTTTAATTAGTAATCTTTGATATTCTTTGTGGGGTTGTCTTTTTTTTTATTTGGAATCTTTTGAATACTGTCCGCTCCAGTTTCGATTTACAAAACTTTTTTGACATACACATCACACCCAGACCCGGAACAACAATTTGTAGATCACACAAAGGGAATAGAATCCGCGACTTTAATGCAGCCGGTTACCCAGCTATTATAGTGACAAAACTGAGTAATATTAGTATAGCGGCCCGACACTCAGTAATAGTTTGAGGATTCTGGACCCCCTCTCTCTCATCCTCAATCCCCAAATCACCAAACTCCAAAAAATCCATTTGTAACTATACTGATAACATAATTGTCTATTAACGGCGGTGATGGCTTACCATCAGGTAATCTGTCTGCTCGTTTGCCGACTTATCCTTTAAGTCTTAAATTGTACCTGATTTTATAACTAATAATTGCTCTCTATTATTTAAGATTTATAAGTGATGATAAATACTAAGATACTATTATACAATAAATACATCCCTACGCAACCCTTATAAGCAAATATTACAACTGAATTTTGATTGATAAAAAGCTTGTAGCTTTTTTTGTTCTGACAACACTGGTAATCAGTTGTCAAAACTCAACTCCTTAAATAATTTTATTTTAAAATGAATTGTAAAACTGATTGAAAAAGAGTTACCATGGAGTTTCTTGCTCGTTCTTCTCCATCGGAATCTACACTTTGGAACGAGCAAATAGCTTCACTAGAGGACAGACGGACAGACTGACACGCATAAAGTTAAAGCTCCTAAATATGATTTTTTTTTGCTTGACGTTCAAAAGTGCCTAGTGTGTGTTATTTGAAATAAATAATTTTGACTTTGACTAAATTCAAGGTCAAGGTCAAAGTAAAAAAAATAGACATTTCAAATTTAACTTTTTATTGTCTGCCATCTATATACTATATATGTATTAATTTATTGAAAATAAATACTTACCAGAGTAAAGAAGTCAACAAGAATTAAAAACTTATACGGCCTTATTACAAAACAAGTTTTTACTTTAATCTAGGACTAAACCAATGAGCCAGTTTTCGTATTTCGAATTGAATGTAGATGACAATAAGATTCAAAATTCAAAACCCGACTCAATGGTTTAAACCTGGACTAAAGATAAACCTTGTTTTGCAATAAGGGGGATAAAGTTTATCCCAGTTAATTCACTTGACTAAGAACTGATTTTTCAATAGTCAGATAAATGTTATCTGAGGAATAAAATTGTTGCTGTCACTGTCTTATACAAACATTATGACGCGACAGCATCATAATTATTCCCCAGACGACTTTTATCTAACCATTGAAAAATCAGCCCTTAGTCTTTATTATTAACATGTTCAGGAAAAAGTAGGTAGGTATATAAAATATAGTTCTGCTTGCGTTGGCTTTTTTTTGAGTTTGAGGGGAAAATCATCAAATGACTTCTCCCGCCCAGGGTAAGGCGAGAGAGAGTGTCAGACTCTTACTGACTAAAAACCCCCCGTTGCTTCTCCTGCTTTAGGCCCAGGCCGCGGTATACATTACAACAGTATTCAAACGATTCCAATTTAAAAAGAACTCCCATATCCTTATAGACTTTTAAATTTAAAAAAAAATCGTGTATTAGAAAAAAAATATAATAATACCTACCTTAAACGTTATTACCTACTCTATATTATTATAATATAAAGTACATACATATATATTATTATATAAATATATAAATAAATAAGCAAAATAATAACATTGAAGATCAAGATCAAAATTTGACTTTCAAAGTCACAATGCTTTTATTTTACAAATAAAAGTCGTAGTTTTAATTTTAATGTTTAAAAGTCAAAGTCAAAGTTTGATTTTCAATGTCAAAGTAGTTAACGTTTGACTCTCGAATTTGTCAAAGTGAAATTTGACATGCAAATCGCAAAAGCATTTTTTTTATTAAAATTAAGTTTACATATATATAAAAAATCTATTTGTCTATCTGTTATGATAGTAAAATAACATTTACTATATTATTAATGGAAGATTAACATACTTGGGGTATAAAAATCTGACAAATTTAATATTATATTAAGTTTTCCTTGCTCACACTCAACCTCGTTAATTTTCGAGGTCGCTCGACTAATTTCAAGCCATGACAGGGACTCGTAATCTGAAGCATCAAGCGCTATGAGAACTCGTTATTAATTTAGTAATGATGATTATATATTAAAAGCTTAATGAGGCTATTTCAAAAGGCTAACAAAACACTCCTTTGGTGTTACAAGTGTCCTTGGTAAGCAAAAGGCGTCCTTTTGCTTACCATCAGGTGGTCCGGCGTGTGTTTTGGATTCACATTAAAACGCAATCCGGTACCGAGTTTACAACAAGTCAAATTCAATAATTAATTGGAAACCCTTTAAAAAACCTACATAGCACGTTTGCTAGCCTTCCATTGAAAAAAATATATTAAAAAGTATTTTAGGGACACTTGCTAGAACAAAATATTTAACCAAAGATTTCTTTAATATTACAAATATTAATAACCCACCGATTTTTTTTAGAGGCTCAAATTATTATTATATTATTACTTGCGACCCTAAGCGACAAAATAACTCCACAATTTAATGGATGTTATTATACATATAAACCTTCCTCTTCAATCACTCTGTCTATTAAAAAACTGCATCAAAATCCGTTGCGTAGTTTTAAAGATTTAAGCGTACATAGTGATATAGGGACAGAGAAAGCGACTTTGTTTTATACTATGTAGTGGTGTACAAACTGGTGAAAAGTGACTGGTACATTGTCAGTGCCGACTAGAGGCCACTGAAAATAATGTGGCGCCCAGTTAAGGGAAGCAATATCAAGTGTAAGTTTTATTTTGATCGTATTGATATCGTTAGAGTCACTCCTCAAAATATCAATCGAAAGAAATTCTCAATAAAAATATGCATATGCACAAAGCGTAGAGCACAGTTCTGATGGTTTGCACCAGGAGAGGCAAGAGACACCGACTTCAGACCTTGGAGCCCCCTAACGCCCCTCTCCCCTCCTTACGCCGGCACTGTGCATTGTGTAATTGTGTATGTCTCTATTTGCCCTATCGGGGTTTAAGCTATTGGCTCGTTCCAGAGCGTAGATTTCTATTAAAAAGAACGCGAAAAAAACTTCTTAAAAAAGGTAAGAAATAGACCTTATTTTTATTACGTACTAGCTACTCTCGCACGGTTTTACCAGCTGCTCAGCTTCATTGGATCGTAGCGTGATGTTTTATAGCACTCAGCCATCGTCTCATATCCTATGTCCCATCTCCAGTTTCAAACTGTCAGTACCAAATTTCACAGAAATCGGTTCAGTAGTTTAGGCGTGAAGAAAAGACAGACAGACAGAGTTACTTTCGCATTTATATTATTCAGAAGGTAGTAAGTATCCCCATGTATATAAAGTTTTCCATTAATAATATAGTTAATTTATACTTTTGCGGGAAAGTTTTGAGCCTAAATGTGTTCACATCATCATCATCAGCTTATCAGTGTTCACTGCTGAGCAAAGGCTTCTTCTCATACGGAGAAGGTTTGAGCATTACACCACGCTTGCTCAAGGCGGATTGGCGATTTGAAACTTATAATTAGGAATTGTAAGTCTAAGTTTCCTCACGATGTTTTCCTTCACCGTATGTCAGTGGTGTCTAAATAATCATAAAAGTATTTGATACTTTGGTGTGATGTGAATGTCATATTAATATTATATATTGTATACTTCCAGGCTCAAAACTTTTTATCCGCCTAGATATTATGAAAAAAAAAACAAAATTCCAACTTACAATGAAAGTTATCGTTTTGCTCTCACAAGATGGCGCTGATGTAGTTTTAGGTCATGTAAGAACTCGTTTACGAAGACACGGTGTGTCGTGCATTGTAAAAATATATAAGCAATGAATTATATTTAGTTATTTTTAAACATCGGAGGTCCAATCCGCCACCCTCCATCCTCAATCACTAAATCACCTACCCAGTAATTCAACAACAAAGATTCTTTAGACTATCCAACACACACACACACACACACATACACACACACACATTTGTCACATATTATGTACGACGGACTCTGACGCGCCATGTCACCGTAAACGAAGTCTAATGCCCGGTTTCCGAAAGCCCGATCAATGTTAAAATCAATTAACTAGGTGTCAAAAATTCTTGTAAGTCATCTGATTGGTTGTTGATAATTCAGTCAACCAATCACATGACTTGACAAGAGATTAAATTGATTTTAACAATTATCGGCCTTTATGAAACCGGATGTAAATGTGACAAAAAAAAATATGACCTTAGAAGCTATATAAAGGACTTCAAGTTATTATTTAAAAAAAAGCGGCGCAATTAAAAAGGCGTTACGTTTAAAATATAATATTTTAGACGGAATACATTACAAATTAAAGAAAAACAATAAGTATGCCAAAGTTTTTACTCTCCCGTTTATTAAATAAGGGTTCTTATTTGTTTATTATATAGTTTTTTTTCTTAGACGTTCAAACTTAGTTATATTATGTTCTATTAAGATAAGTTTCGCATCATACAGTCGACTCAAAGATATTATAAGTAAAAAGAACTGTAGAAAAGTTACATAAAACAACATTCGATGTACTTATCATACCTAAGTGTGGGAGAGCCATGCTTCGGTTCGAATGGGTCGCCTCGACCGGAGTTTTTTTTTTATGTAATAAATCGGCGGATTACCTGATGGTAAGCAATCAACGCCGCCCATGGACACCCGCAACGGAGGAGTTACGAGTGCGTTGCCGACCTTTAGGGATTAGGGATTTGGAGATTTAGGGATTGGGGGAGGGTCCGGGAAGGGGAAGGATTGGGCCTCCGGTAACCTCACTCACACGGCGAAACACAACGCTGTGGTTGTTTCACGCCGGTTTTCTGTTAGGGCGTGGTATCACTCCGGTCGAGCCGACCCATTCGTGCAGAAGCATGGCTCTCCCATACTTAAATTACGGCCGTGTGAGTGAGGTTACTGGAGGCACAATCCCTCTTCCCTTCCCTTCCCAATGCTTAAATATCCGAAATTCAAATCCCCAAAAGACACTTGTAACTCCTTTGGTGTCCATCGGCGGAGCTGATTGCTTACCATCAGGTAATTAATCTGCTCGTTTGCCGACTTATCCCATAAAGGGGATTTAGAGATTTTGGAATTGAGAGAGGGGAAAGATTGGGCTCACTCACGCGGCAAAACACAACGCTGTGGTTGTTTCACGCCGGTATTCTGTGTGCCCGTGGTATCACTCCGGTCGAGCCGACCCATTCGTGCCGAAGCTTGGCTCTAAGACACTCAATACTTTTCTAATACTTACCTTTTTACTTATAATATCATTGGTCGCGATCCATATCTCTTAAAATGGATGTCACTGTCCTTAGCGACTCCTTCTAGTATTAGAAGGCGATCTATTATTGTTTTAGGTAACAAAAGTGCACAATTAATTAGCACAATTTTCTCAGTAATTGTTAAGTTTATATTAGTAATAATATAATCGGCACACAACCTATGTGGCACTAAAAAAATCCTTTTTTTATTATTATTAAGGTATATCTGTGTTCAAACTTTTGACGGCTATTTTCAATAGTATACCTAGTTTCGTGACTGGGCTCCCAGTTGTACAGTCTCTTCTGTGCCTTTAAGGCTTAAATCATTCTGTCTCCAGCATTCAATTTACCGATGAAAGTGGAAACTATTTCGTTTCTTCTCCTCAAATAATGTCTACTGATTTATTTCGTTGCGGGATCCAAGACAGTCATTCATGTCACTGAGACTGACTTCAGTGTTTCGGTGTTTTCATGGTTGTATCTACTGTAGATCCTAGAGTACAGGAGTTGCAGCGGCTTTGGGAGGTTGCGGCGTTCTAGTCCCTTAAAAAAAATATATAAGTACCTAGTTTTCAAAGCCAAAATTTTGTCACGCAATGAGACCCCGAAAATAGTCAGTTCCATTGCGCGATGAACGACTGTCTTTCGAGAAGACCAGAAGTTAGGGACCACGTCTCAATACCATACGTTATCTCCTAAAACGCACCGCGGGTCTGCGGACGGCGAGTAAGAGTAGCTCGCCGCCCGACCAGAACCAGACCCGAGCGTACGGCGCGTAGAGCCAATAGCCCACAACAGACGGGGCCTTATAGTGCTGATGTTCAGCCGGGGTTGCGGGGTAAGCGCAATGAGGCACCGCGACCTCGGCCCAGAGAGTCCGACACTCCCTCCCGCTCTACCCTGGGCGGGAGAAGTCATTGCATGACTTTCTCATCACAAAAAAAACCGGCAACTCACGCCGATTGGTCTTAAAGCGCTGTGTGATTTTCGATGAGAAGACATCGTGTAACTTCTCGAACATTCGAGGAGGTTCTATACAATACATAATTTGACAAAATTCTTCTATTGAAATCTGTTGAGAGAATAGTAATTGAAAATAGCCGGAGAAAACATAAAAATTGTCTTTCTATTAAACTTTTTCTATTTTGACTGCCTCGCAAAGGCAGAGAAAATTTATTCCCTCGGCAGAAAATCTGATTTCAGACTCCGATTAAACTATTTTTGGCAACTACATCGTTGTGTTTCGCCGTGTATGTGAGGCTATGGGCGGCCCAATCCTCACCCTCCTCGTTCTAAAAAAAAACAAGTATCATACGATGTTTTTCAACACACTTCTGAATAAAATAATAATTCAAAAGAGAAAACAAGACGAGTTGTGAAAAAATTTTGGTAATGGCGGGAAAAACTAATCAATCATAATTAAAAAAAAACTTCATTACTCACTCGTGAATAATAGTAATGAAAAAGTCACAGTTTGATTATAGGTGTCATTACGTACCTAATTGCGCCAGGAATGAAAAAAACATCAAAGTAGAAAATACCTATGTGGTAGAAAGACAATTTTTGGTGATCCATTAGACCTACTGTCATCTATATTCCGTCTAGCTGCTATTTATTAATATAAAATTTTTGAAACAAAAAATAAAAAAATAATAGAATTGATGTTTGTAGAAACAATTATTATGTATAATAATTTAATGTTTTGCACTAAAAAAATAATAATTTAAAACAAATAGTTTACGGGACTCCCTAGTTGATCTGAAATAATAGTCACAAAAAAAAAATCGTCTCAAAAATTTTTTTTTTTTTTTAGACTTATTTCTTAGTCGAAATTAGTTTCTAGTTTATCTTTAGTTTATTTATATCAATCGTTGATTAAATATGGGTAATGCTAATCTGTATGTTGCTTTAATAATTTCGCAATATATGTTAAAAAATTAATTTACTTGGTATTGGTATGGAAGAAAATATTAATTTAATACAGAGACAGTCACTATAGTTTATAGAATCAAGCGTTACATTACGAAATCCATGATGTTAAATTTTATGGAAAATATCAAGTTTTAATTCCGCGACAAAAATTGCAAAAAAAATATTTCCGTTTTTTTTCGTATTTTTCTGTTTTTTGCGCGTATGCATATGCAAGATCGCGTAGGGTGGGATTGCATCCTGCAACAAGCCTGGTTTTTTGTCGCATAAATTAAAATTAAAGCTCGATAATATTTTTCATAACACTTGACACTATAGTTTGTCTACTTAGAGCTGATTTTTCAATGGTTAGATAAAAATTACCTGGGGGATAATTATAATGCTGTCGCGTCACAATGTTTGTATATGACAGTGACAGCAACAATTTTATTCCTCAGATAACATTTATCTGACTATTGAAAAATAATCCCTTAGCCAGCTTAGAACACCGTATAATTTAGTAAAACTATGTATACTGAATCTGTACTAAATTAATATTTATTTCATTACCAAAATACCAAATAAATGTGCAGTCTACCAACTTAAAATTAGGGGCGGGACTTTTAAGCAAAAGGATTATAGATAATTTGTGTGTTGGGCAAAAAATATCGAAAGAATAATTTGATATCATACAATACGGTAGTTTCCAACTAGTCAAATTCAATACTTTTATCCAAATGTCAAAAACGATACACATTTCTATGAAATTTGTGTGAAAAACTCAGTTATGACGTCGAATAGTTTACTTATTTCTTAAAAATTTGCTATAAAATATCTATATATCAATGTATCGATCGATCGATGAATAAAAGTACAGTTATTTTTCAATATTGTATCGTATTGAAACGTCGAATTAATTTATTTTTGACCTAGGAGACTACCCAATCTTACTATTATTATAAATGTGAAAGTATGTGAGAAAAAAACATTGCAGTAAAAGAGAAGATCTTAGTGAGAGACCAGGATTTTCTCCTGTGTCGTGGGTGCGTTTACAAACATACAATTTCACATACACATCACACCGCGACCAACGGAACAACGATTTGTGGATCACACAAAGAGTTGTTCCCTGCCACACCAGTTGCCCAGTGCAGATCAAGGTCGTTATTCTCTCATTTAAAAACTGCTGGAGATTGAGATTTGGTATGTAGATAGGGTGATACTCTGAATTAACATATAGACTGCGTTTTATCAACATACAACGCGGACAAAGCCACAGGTGGAAGCTAGTTTCTTCAATAATGTTCCAAAATTTAATTTATGTATTTGGCGTATAACATTGTATTATAATATACATTTGCCTTCTTATTTAAACTCTTAAGGCCTTACAAAAAAGGTTTTTCTTTATAGTCTAGTTTTAAATCATTGACCCAGTTTTTCTATTTCAAATTGCAGGTACCTAGGTAAGAAAAAGATTCAAAATAAAAAACCTGACTCGTTGGTTTAAAACTAGACTCCATAAATCCTTTTTTGTAATAAGGAGGTTAAGGACTCATTTTTCAATAGTCAGATAAATGTTATCTGAGGAATAAAATTGTTGCTGTCACTGTCTTATACAAACATTGTGACGCGACAGCATCATAATTTCTCCCCAGGTAACTTTTATCTAACCATTGAAAATTAGACCTTAAATTTATGTAAAAACAAAAATAAAATTGAAAAGCAATACATTCCCACAGTGATCATTTATAATATAATATATTATAAATTTTAATTAAAAAAATTATGTATGGTATCTAATAATACAAGTTTTATTCATAAAATTTGAGAAAAACTGACTGCGTCTCCAGTTAAATCTGCATAATATATAAATTTGAATTACATAAATAATATAATTTTTATGTAAACAGTGTTTTTGGTATCGCGATTCCGAAATTAGCTTAAATTTGATCGATAAAAATACTAAGGACTTATTCAAATGCCAATAATCACTACATAGTATAAAACAAAGTCGCTTTCTCTGTCCCTATATCCCTATGTATGCTTAAATCTTTAAAACTACGCAACTGATTTTGATGCGAGTTTTTTTGGTAATAGAATGATTGAAGAGGAAGGTTTATATGTGTCATAACATCCATTAAATAGTGAAGCGATTTATTATCAGCATTGCCTACCTGTGCGAAGCCAATTCGATAGTTTCTTAACTGTATGTAACATGTTTTTGTGTTTATAACAAGACATTCAAATAAACACAATTGACGTCGTGGTGGCCCGTAGTGGGTTCGAAACATGGCAAGTACCAATGTGACTTTTACCGAGTTATATGTACTTTCTATGATTATTTAGACACCACTGACATACGGTGAAGGTAAACATCGTGAGGAAACCTGGACTTATAATTTCTAATTATAAGTTTGAAATCGCCAACCCGCATTGAGCAAGCGTGGTGATTAATGCTCTAACCTTCTCCGTTTGCTCAGCAGTGGGCAATTATTAGGCTGATGATGATGATGATGATGAATCAAATAAAAATACAATATTTAATAAATACAGATTTTTTTTTAAATGTATTTCCCTCAGAATGCTGTCCGGATGTCTTTAAGTATATTTTGATGATAAAGTATTTTAAAATTCTCAACCCAATGCTTATACTGATTTTTTCTACTATTTAATGGATGTTATTATACATATAAACCTACCTCTTCAATCACTCTGTCTAAAAACCGCATCAAAATCCGTTGCGTAGTTTTAAAGATTTAAGCGTACATAGGGATATAGGGACAGAGAAAGCGACTTTGTTTTATACTATGTAGTGATGTACATCAAGCGATATTCCGTATCGGAAATCCGATATCTAACACGCTGTACAATGTCAAAAATGAAAGCAAAGCGAATGTAAAATTAAAAGTACGTACGTAAGTAACGGTTGATATTTAATCAAAGATTTAAATAGAATTAGTTTTAAAATAAAAATAAAAATAAATAATTTCAAAAAGCATCAATGTGTACCTATAGAAATGTACCAAAGTGTTTTAAGCGAAATAAATTATTTTAAAATGTATGTGTTTTCATTTCTCGTATTATTTTGTTGTTTATTTACAGTACGGCCGACGTATCTTGGCGAGTCTGGAGTTAGCCGTTTGTCTGCGCAATGGATCTTTTAGGAACAATATTGTGTACTGCGCAGCTAATCGGCTAACTTCAGACTCGCCAAGATACGGCGGCGGTATTGTACTACTAGCTTTTGCCCGCGACTACGTTCGCGTGGAATATTTCATGAAGATGGTTGGTATAAAAACTATCCTTTATCGACTGTCCTTTCTCGAGTCCTATGTCTGTACCAAATTTCACAGAAATCGGCTCAGAAGTTAAGGCGTGAAGAAAGGACAGACAGACAGAGTTACTTTCGCATTTATAATATTAGTTTGGAGGATTTCAAAATGTAATCCTATAAATCCTGATATAAGTGTGTGTGCGTGTGTGTGTATGTGTGTGTGTGTTTGTGTAGTATGTGACTGTCATTACTCAATCCGCCTTGAGGTGAAACAACTACAGCGTTGTTTCGCCGTGTGATTGAGGCTACCGGAGGCCCAAGACGTCCCCTCCTTTTATGCCTAATTAATCGGAAACCCTAGTCCCAACAAAACCTCTGGTGTTCCGGGTGTCCATGGGTGGCGCCGATTGCTTACCACCAGGTAAACCGTCTGCTCGTTTGTTGACCTATCACATAACAAAGCGAGCATAGTATAGTATGTTCAAACCTTCTCCGTGTGAGAAGAGGCCTTTGCTCAGCAGTGATGACTTATAGGCTGATGATGACAGAATGTTAGATTTTTAACCCCCAATCGTGGTAATTCAAGACACTGTATTAAGAAAATAGTGCGCAAACGCCGGCTGTCGCTGGAGTTTGATGAATTATTTTCGTAATGGACAGGCATTTGGCCACTATCAGGCCTGGTGGTAAGCGGTGATGCGACCTACGACGGAGCACGACTACCCTTAAGCAACCTATTCACTCGGATCTTAAAGACTGGTTTACTCTTCAAAGAACACAGACGTTAAGTATTTTTAAATCTTAAGTTATAAGGTATTTATGCTTAACATTGTTTTGCCAATAAATTCGACGTAAATTGTGAAATGAAACAGCTGTTTAAATAATACCTACTGTACATTGTAATGGCCAATTTTAATTATTCATAATATGTATCTCTCTCATATATTAATTATTTGCCCACTCAAAATATACAAGCTTTTCAATTCGACGCATTTTTATTCTACTTTTTGTGAAACAACCATAGCGTTGTTGATTCGCCATGTGAGTGAGGTTACCAACCCTTCCCCTTCCTCAACCCCTAAATCTCCAAAACCCTAATCTCCAAAAGGCAACGCACTCGCAACTCCACCGTTGCTGCAGGTGCGTTGATTACTTACTAATTTAATTACTATCGTCTACCAAGTTTAAGGCCTATTTACTAAAACAAATTCATTATCAAATTGTTTTTTGAGTTTTCATAAGCGGCGCTGATTGCTTACCATCAGGTATTTTGGACACAACCGATCTACTTATACCATAAAATATGTTTCCTCTTTTTTTACAAAATACTAATAATTTAGTCCAAAAACTACGCGAGGTGTTTTATTTTTAACCCCCGACGCAAAAAGAGGGGCGTTATAAGTTTGACGTGTCTGTCTGTCGGTCTGTCTGCGGCATCATAGCTCCTGAACAAATGAACCGATTTCAATTTAGTTTTTTTGTATAACAGGTGTTTTACGGGCGAGTGTTCTTAGACATGTTTGATAAAAATCTATTGAGCCTTTTAAAAGTGATGGGGGGTTAAAGTGGGGAAGAAAAACCGAATGTCTGCAAATAATATGCTCAAGTGGGGTATCAAATGAAGCCTTATGACTTGAACGTCACGAAAAACAAAAACTTTAATAAGTTTGACGTGTCTGTCTGTGTGTCTGTGGTATCATAGCTCCTGAACGGATGAAACGATTTCAATTAAGTATTATATACTTTTTAAAGGTAGCTTATGCTATTTCTGTCGGGGGTTTTCTTAATTTATTAATATTTTATTATTTTCTGTCCTTCCCCTCTTGGTGAAGGATTGGCCATGGGAATCATTCAACCCCCTCCCCTATACCCTCAATCTCATGTGAGATTTTTCACAACGCACACGTAACTCCTTTGGGATTACGGGCGTCCATGGGCGGGGCTGATTGCTTACCATCAGGTAATTCGTCTGCTCGTTTGCCGTTCGCATAAAAAAATGCTTATTTTTTTTTTTGATATTATATATATTTCATTTCTACAATAAAAAAAATTGCGTGGTATTCGTCAAGACCGCTTTCCCCGACATGGGATTAGATGGGATTCGACTCGACCCCCTTTAATAATCTCACATACTAAATACCGTAGTTTCCAACTAGTCAAATTCAATACTTTTATCCAAATGTCAAAACTATACTTTTAAAATTTGTATGAAATTCTAAATTATGACGTCATAGTATATTCGCGTCAAATATATATTAAAAATGAGCTGAAAAAGTACCGAAAATTTTGTGTTATGCCATATCTATATATATACTAAAGAGGTAAAATTTGTAAGTTTGTATGTAGGGGGTAATGTTTGGAACCGCTGGTCGGATTGCCAAAATTCTTTCACTGATAGATAGCTACAATGTTCCTGAGTGCTATAGGCTATAAAACATCACGCTACAATCAAATGAAGCTGAGTAGCGGGAGAAACCACGCGAGAGTAGCTAGTTGATGAATAAAAAAAACTATAGTTATTTTTCAATATTTTATTCTATTGAAAAGTCGAATTAATTTATTTTTGACCTATGAAACTACGCAATTTGATATGGACGCCTCCTTACTGACCTACCAATACATATGTACGTAGTTCTTCAATCTCTATAGAATTTAGGCGCCGGCTTATTACAAATTATTATAGCTTCCGTGGTCACAATAGATCTAAAACTATTAATAATAATTTAATACAAATAATAATTAATCAATTCTCGTCACCTTGTTACGCATTTGACCATATTTTGTTTCCAAATATCGACGTCACAGCGTTGGAAAAATATGAAAATGTTATTTAGGTATGTAGGTATGTATGTTCTTGTGTGTCTCCTGCTTTTTTTGTCAGGGGAAAATCATCAAATGACTTCTCCCGCCCAGGGTAAGGCGAGAGAAGTCGTTAGAACTCCTGCTCCAAACCGGGCCTCTGTATGTAGAGATCTTCCATCTTAACCAAGAAATACACGGAAAAGAGCTCATGGGACTAATGAACAGGCGTACCATTTATATTAAGCGCGGTTAACACTTACAAAACCAGAAGAAGTAGGCGTCGGATTTAAAGGTCTTTGAAGGTCTTTTTGTTAAGAGGATAAATCATCGAATGTTACTCCACATAAGCGAGTTATAGACCAAACTAAAAGTCAAAAGTCAAAAATCATTCATTCCAATTAGACACTTTTGAACGTCAAACAAAATTTTGAATATATAAAGTGTCAGTCTGTCGGTCAGTCCTCTTAGTGAAGCTATTTGCTCGTTCCAAAGTGTAGATTCCTATGGAGAAGAACGAGCAAGAAACTCCATGGTTACTCTTTTTAAATCAGTTTCACATACAGATAACTAAATTGGAGGTAAAGGAGCAGACGGATTACCTGATGGTAAGCAATCAGCACTGCCCATGGACGAGGAGTTACGAGTGCGTTGCCGACCTTTTAGGGATTTGGGATTTGGGAGATTTAGGAATTGGGGAGGGGAAGGATTGGGCCTCCAGTAACTTCACTCATACGGCGAAGCACAACGCTATGATGGTCTCACGCAGGTTTTCTATGAGGCCGTGGTATCACTCTTATCGAACCGACCTATTCCTGCCGAAGCATGACTCTCCCACACTTATTTTACCATTATTATAATATACTATACATACTAGCTACTCTCGCGCAGTTAAACCCGCTGCTCGACTCCATTTGATTGTAGCATGATGTTTTATATCCTATAGCACTCAGGAACATTGTAGCTAACTATCAGTAAAAGAATTTTGGCAATCCGACCAGCGGTTCCAACGATTACCCCCTACATACAAACTTACAAATTTTTCCTCTTTATAATATTAGTATAGATAGGTATATTACCTGATTTATAATACGCCGGTTATATTAACACAGAAGTCAAGTAAAACCAAAACGAAAATCCTAGTATACCTAATTACGGTCGAAAAACAAAAAAGTTTGAATTGACACAGCTGCAAAAAGTTTGTTCAATAATATTATATAAATCTTGTCACCGCTTTGTGAGTGTCGCAGTGGTATAACAGATATATTAAATCTGTCCACTTGGGGCTTACATACAACCATGCGAGTGATAATTGGTTTCATAATTGCTGTGGTATTTGTGAGTAATTTATAACATCTATAATTGTGTAGTTTCCTAGGTCAAAAATAAATTATTTCGACGTTTCAATACAATAAATATTGAAAAATAATTATACTTGAAAAATAATTATTCATCGATCGATCGATATACTAATTTTTAGATTTTTTTTAGCTAATTATTAAGATATTTGACGCAAAAAAGTTATGACATCATAGCTCAGTTTTACATATAAAATTCATAGAAACGTTTCGTTTTTGACGTTTGGATAAAAGTATTGAATTTGACTCGTTGGAAACTACCGTATTGTAATAGGTCTTTACCTATAAATATGCCGTTTTGCATGAAAAAATTTTAACGAATTTTTCGATTTGAAATGCGATGAAAATGTATATAACACTAATCAATAAACAAATGACTATTTTTGGAAAAAGAATCCCATGTTTATAAAACAAAACTAATTAGCCTTAGCCTAAGAAAAAAATATTTTGATTTGAAACGGCCAGTACTGCAGAACGGCATTTTCATAGGTAAAGACCAATTATTAAAGTTTTTTGTTAAGTGTAATAGAGCGTTGCTTTTTTTGTGTGAGGGAAAAATCATCGTATGGTTGTTTTTTAGCCGAGGGTAAGAAAAAGGGCATGTCAGACTCTTACTGTTACTTAAAGTTTCCAACTAGTCAAATTCAATACTTTTATCCAAAACTCATGTAGCCCGGACGTTAAGCAGCCCGCTTCTCATGCATGAGGGTGTGGTTTCGAAACCTGGCAAGTACCAATGTGACTTTTACCGAGTTATATGTACTTTCTATGGTTATTTTGACTCTTCCTGAGTTACACATGACTTTCTATGATTATTTAGACACCACTGACATACGGTGAAGGTAAACATCGTGAGGTAAACCGGGACTTATAATTTCTAATTATATGTTTGAAATCTTATAGGGATAAAGACTTATAGGGATAAAGGTTTAGGATATTTAAGGATTGGGAAGCGATAAGGGATGGGGTTGGGGATTGGGCCTCCGGTAACCTCACTCATACGACGAAACATAACATTTTCCTGGTTATAACTTCTAAGTTTATTTACACACAGTGAAGGAAAATATTGTGAGGAAACATTTGGCCAGAGGAAGTGTCAGTCAGAGGTCTTACAGCCTCAGGACACAAAAAGAAATTGGATGATTTTTCCCGCCTTAAAAAATTTGCTCTTTTGGTTTGCGGTTGATGTTGTGTCAAGGTCAGTCAAAAATTCTGCCTTATTAACTTAATAACATTATAATTTTACAGGTCCATGTGACAATAACAGCAGGCCATTTATCAGGTAATAAGATGAGCAGATTCACCGGCTGCTCGGCTCCATTTAATCGTAGCGTGATGTTTTATAGCCTATACACTCAGAAACATTGTAGCTATCTATCAGTGAAAGAATTTTGGCAATCCGACCAGCGGTTCCAAAGATTACCCCCTACATAGAAACTTACAAATTTTACCTCTTTATAATATCAGTATAGAAGAGCGCAGAAGGAGTAGACTGATTACCTGATGGTAAGCAATCAGCGTGGTAACACGAGTGCGTTGCCGGCCCTATACTTGGTCATTAGGGTTTCGGAGATTCAAGGATCGGGGAGGAGGAAGGAGAATTGGACCCCAACATCACTCATCATCATCTTCCTGCCCTTGTCCCGTTTTATTTGGGGTCGGCGCAATATGTTTTTTTCTTCCATTCTGTCCTGTCACTCGTCACGCTATCGCTAACTCCTCTGTCTTCCATATCACTCCTCACACAATCCATCCATATTTTCTTTGGTCTCCCCCTGCCTCTCCATCCATCCACATTTATACTCATGACTTTTTTTGTAACATGCTTTTCATCCCTCCTATTCTCATGGCCATACCAAGACAAACGGTTCCCTTTCAACTTTTCAGTCACTGGCGCCACTTTCAAACTTCCTCTAATATACTCATTTCTCACTTTATCCATTCTCGTCACACCACACATCCATCTCAACATTCTCATCTCTGCTACATGCAATCGCTTTTCATCCGTCTTTTTCAGAGCCCAACATCACTCACAAGGCGAAATAGAACGCTGTAGGCCTTTATATGTCGATTTTCTTGTGTCATACTTCGGCAAACGAGCAGACGGATTACCTGATGGTAAGCAATCAGCGTCGCCCATGGACACTCGTAATACAAAAGGAGTTACTACAAGTGCGGTGCCGGCCATTTGTGGGTTATTAGGGATTCAAAGATAGGGGATTTGAAGATTAAGAATGGAGGGGGGAAGTATTGGGCCTCCAGTAACCTCACTTACGCAGCGAAACACAACGCTGTGGTAGTTCCACGATGGAATTCTGTGAGTCCGTGGTATCACTCCGGTCGAGCCGACCCATTCGTACCGAAGCATGGCTCTCCCACACATACGTAAAGAGCAAAGAAGCGGTCTGTAGTTCCTTTGTGTCTTCGGAAAAAGGCATGAGTTTTTCTATTCTTCTCTCTTCAACAGATGATGGAGATAGTCATCACTATCACAGAAGAGGCAGGAAGTCTTCTGAAGAAGAGATCAGCTCAGAAGATGACAGCAGCGATTACAGTGGCAGAAAAGAACGCGACAGAAGAACTGATGGTACGAGAAGAATGATTTGATTAGCAGAGTTCTAGCAACGGAGCATCTAGCTTCACTGACGAAGACTGACAGATTATTATTCTGTTTAGAGATTTCAAAAGACATTTTTCTTTGTGGTTTACTTGAAATTAATGATTTTTGTGGTGGCTTGGAGGTTAGTCAAAAATCATTTATTCCAATTAGACCTTTACAGGCAGTTTTGAACGTCAAACAAAATTTTAAAGATATGGTGTCAGTCTGTCGGTCAGTCCTCTTAGTGAAGCTATTTGCTCGTTCCAAAGTGTAGATTCCGATGGAGAAGAACAAGAAGCTCCATGAGCAAGAAACTCCATGGTTACTCTTTTTAAATCAGTTTCATAAACAGATTCCTTTTACAAACAGTTGGTTCATAAAGCGCCAGCTACACATGCATTAAGGTTTACAAACCTGACAAGTACCCATTTTGCCGAGTTGCCGAGTTATATGTACTTTCAATGATTATTTAGACACCACTGACAAACGGTGAAGGTAAACATCGTGAGGAAAAACGGGACTTATAATTTCTAATTATATGTTTGAAATCGCCAATCCTTCTTGAGCGAGCATGGTGGTTAATGCCCAAACTTTTACGTCGATTCTGCCGATTCTATAAAGTTTAATTTTGAATCTTGTTCGAGTGCGAAGTGAGCGTCAAAGTGACGGGGAAATACATTATAGAATGCCACTTAACGTCATCTCATACTTTATCTATCAAAATGTTGTGGTCAATTTAGTTCAACTCGCTAGTGTAGCGCTAGTGTACTCACAGCGGATTCAGATTCGAAGTCTGATCTGACAATGTAATAATTATTTCAGATGCGGACTCCGAACCCATCTCCAGCGGATTACTAAATGTATTAGGAGTCAAAAGTAAGTTTTAAAAACCATTTTACCATCTATATGTATACACCATACATTACTCGTCGCTTCGCTTTCTCTATCCCTATTTATTTTTAAATCTTTAAAACTACGCAACGGATTTTGATTTTCGTTGTTTCAATGTTTCATACATAGTCTTTTTATTTTTTTTTAAATAAAAAACGTTGCCCCACACTAGTATTTTCTCCTGTATCGTGGGTGCGTTTACAAACATACAATTTCACATGCCACATCACACCCAGACCCGGAACAACAATCTGTGGATACCACAAAGAGTTGTTCCGTGCGGGAATCGATCCCGCGACACGTTGCGCGGCAGCCAGTTGCCCAGCCACCGCGCCAACCGTGCAGTGTGTCAAAAGCATAACCCTCCTTTTGGGTAATAAATAAAAAATATTTCAAACTAATCTTTCTTTTTCAGATCAAAATGACGCCAGCGACCTCCTGTACCAATTAACTGGATTCCACGGTATGTTCAGTATAAAAATTTAAAAACTTACCTTTATTTAATTTATCAAATCCCAAGCGAACGTCCGCGCGCCTATTGTTCTTAAATTTTGTAATTGTTGTTCGTACGCAATTTATCGCGATCTATTGTTGTAGTTTAGGTAAATAGGTCGGTAAATAAGCAGACGGCTTACCTGATGGTAAGCAATCAGCGCCGCCCATGGACACAAGCAACACCAGAGGAATTACAAGTGCGTAGCCAGCCTTAGTCGTGGTGGCCCGGAGGTTGAGGAGCCCGCTTCTCATGCATTAGGGTGTGAGTTCGAAACCTGGCAAGTACCAATGTGACTTTATCCGAGTTATATGTACTTTCTAGGATTATTTAGACACCACTGACATACGGTGAAGGTAAACATCGTAAGGAAACCTGGACTTATAATTTCTAATTATAAGTTTGAAATCGCCAACCCGCATTGAGCAAGCGTAGTGATTAATGCTCAAACCTTCTCCGTGTGAGAAGAGGCCTTTGCTCAGCAGTGGGCAATTATAGGCTGATGATGATGATGAGCCAGCCTTTGAGCAGTTGCGATTTTTATTTGATAACTCGGCAAACGAGCGGACGGATTACCTGATGTTAAGTAATGCCAACATGGACTCTCATAGTATCAAAGGAGTTACTACAAATGCGTTGCCGACCTCTTGTAGGTTATAAGAAAGAAAGAAAGAAAGAAAGAAAGAAAGAAAGAAAGAAAGAAAGAAAGAAAGAAAGAAAGAAAGAAAGAAAGAAAGAAAGAAAGAAAGAAAGAAAGAAAGAAAGAAAGAAAGAAAGAAAGAAAGAAAGAAAGAAAGAAAATATTTATTTGTGAGAATGTAGTACAAATATAGGTGTTTGTGTTATGTGTATGGAATCTCACACATTCTACCGAATTGGTGTACAAATTATTTCGCTTAATATCTAGTTATAACTATGCACTACTTATTCTAAGTCTATGATAGGTCATCTAAATAATCTTAAGTGCAATAATAACATTTATTTAGCAAAAACTCAAACAATTTTCTTTTAAAAGACATTAGGTTAAGATTTTTTAGGTCATTTGGAAGTTTATTGTAAATTTTGATAGCCATGCAATATGAGTTTCTCCTTTATAATGTTGTGCGTTGGCTCGGTACAAATAATTTATTAGGGTATCTACTATTTCTACTAGTAACAGATTTTTTCTTAATAAAGAGATCCGATTAGGGTTTAGAGGTATGAGGAACAGGGTGGAAAATTCCTCATCCTCCATTGAAAAGGGAGGATTCTCCGACCAGACGGGTGTTATGTCTGGTGGGCTACTGTCCGACGGTTGTTGTCGGGATTTTTGTATCGGTTCTAATTGCGTTGAGAACTCTTATACCGCGATGTAGAATCTTGCACGTGATTAGTTGTTGTTAATGTTGTGCGATAGATGTCGCTACAAGGGATTTACGGATAGAGGATTTAAGGGTTAGGATTAGGCCTCCGTCAACCTCAATCACACAGTGGAACTCAACGCTGTGATTGTTTCGTGCCGGTGTACTGTAAGGCCGTGGTATCACTCCGGTCGAGCCGACCCATTCGTGCCGAAGCATGGTTCTCCCACACTTAGTCAAATTCAAATGACGGGAGTGAAACTGCGGGTAAAAACTAGGTAGTATTTCCATAAAAAAAACATACATTACACTCAAAGAATAAGAATTATTATGTACTCTCATATAATATATCTAATTTTTATATTATAGTGACGGGCTAGTGCTTAAAATCAGCGCCGCGACGCGAGTTATACTCTCGGGTCATGGCATTTTAGCTTAGCACTTGGCCTTTTTGCGCCGTGCATACTCTCCATATAAGTTGTACCTAATTTGTCTGTTATTAATTTTTGCGGTGCAAATAAATATTTTTCCTTTCTTACATACGTACATAGTTTCTGTACATTAAAAATCCAAGTAAGTAGATTATATTTCACAAATATTTATTCAAGTGTGTTAATACAGTGAGTAACCTCGATACGTCATAATCATTTTGGACAAAGCATCCATAAACGTTAGGTAGGAATATAAAAATGAACAAGTTATGTACCTATACTTAGTTACATTCTATAAAAAATTTGTTATGTTGGCAAAAATTCTGGGAGACCTATGTTTCAGCCCGACCGGAACGATACTACGGCCTTACAGAAAACCGGTGTGGAACAACCACAGCGTTACCAGACGCCCAATTCTTTTTTTTCTTTTTTTTTATGAAATAGGTCGGCAAACGAGCAGACGGATTACCTGATGGTAAGCAATCAGCGCCGCCCATGGACACTCGCAACGGAGGAGTTACGAGTGCGTTGCCGACCTTTTAGTGATTAGGGATTTGGAGATTTAAAGATTGAGGAGGGACTGGGGAAGGGGAAGGATTGGGCCTCCGGTAACCTCACTCACACGGCGAAACACAACGCAGTGGTTATTTCACGCCGGTTTTCTGTGAGGCCGTGGTATCACTCCGGTCGAGCCGACCCATTCGTGCCGAAGCATGGCTCTCCCACACTTAAAAAAATTACTTTACACTTAAATTCTTTTTCCTCTCCCCTGATCCCTAAATCTTCGAAACCCTAATCTCCAAAAATCTTGTGTTTGGCAAAGATATACCTACAAGAATATTGGTAGGTAGTTCAATAGGAATTAGGTTACTTACAAAAAAAATATTCCGTCGCTCGTGAACAAACAAGAGTTGGGTTCAAAAGTATAAAGTATTCAGTATTTTCAAGCTGTTTTCCAAATTGTTAATCACAATAGCACGAAGGAATTAGATATGACAGACTATTAAAATTAGCAAATATTTTTTATCCGTGTCGTCAAGTCAATTAAACAAGTACGAGGTTGTTTAACTTGGACATTAATGTTACATGGACATTAATTAAGGATTTTTTAGAAAATAAGTAATGTGTATCAGGTTTTTTAGATGTCATAAATAATATCAAACTTCTAATATTTAATAATAACTTTTATACATATAATTTTTGTTGTTTACTTGTAATTTTGTTTTAATTAATAATGTACCAGCCCAAATGGGCCTTGATTATTGTATGCCCAAACGGGCTGATTGTTGTACTGTATACCACTATAAATATGTATAACACCTGTAACCAACACAATAAAGATTACTTTACTTTACTTTAAGAACCCGAAACCTGGCAAGTACCAATGTGACTTTTTCCAAGTTATATGTACTTTCTATGATTATTTAGACACCACTGACATACGGTGAAGGAAAACATCGTAAAGAAACCTGGACTTATAATTTGTAATTATAAGTTTGAAATCGCCAATCCGCCTTGAGCGAGCGTGGTGGTTAATGCTCAAACTTTCTGCGTGTGAGAAGAGGCCTTTGCTCATCAGTGGGCACTTATAAGCTGATGATGTGCTACAAAACAATGAAGATATATAAGACACATTTTGATATGAATGGTGTTACTAGATTAAATATTAATTATTAATTTCAGATGAAGCCTCAGCGATGAAATACATTGAAAATCTAACAGGACTTAAAGGTAGGAAAGACTTTATTAAATTTTGTGAAATTGACACAATAGCCATATACCAGAACCGATGACCATTGGGGTAGACGTGTGATGGAGAGAAGACCAGTCTTTTATGGGCCATATGCGACATACTTATTTGCTATTACAGGACGGATTACCTGATGGTAAGCAATCAGCGCCGCCCCTGGACACCCGCAACGGAGAAGTTACAAGTGCGTTGCCGACCTTTTAGGGATTAGGGATTTGGAGATTTAGGGATTGAGGGAGGGGAAGGATTGGGCCTCCGGTAACCTCACTCACACGGCGAAACACAACGCTGTGGTTGTTTCACGCCGGTTTTCTGTGAGGCCGTGGTATCACTCCGGCCGAGCCGACTACCAGTGCTTTACTACCTTTTTGGGGGTTTTGAATAATGGGAAGGAGGGAGAATAAATTAATTTGAGGCGTATTTTTGTTATTCTTTCAAATTAAAAAAAAAACATTTATTCCAATGAGACCCTTACAGGCACTTTTGAACGTCAAACAAAATTTTGAAGATATATAGCGTCACTCTGTCGGTCAGTTCTCTTAGTGAAGCTATTAGCTCGTCCCAAAGTGTAGATTCCGATGGAGAAAACGAGCAAGAAACTCCATGGTTAATCTTTTTAAATCAGTTTCACATACAGATTCCTTTTACAAAGAGTTAGTTCAATTATGTGAGAACAGTGTAACACTAATATTTATTCAAATATAAAAAGAAAGTAACCTTAAGGACAATAGACAGTCTGGAGCTGAGCAATCCCAACCGACGGCGCCCGTTCACGAACCTGTTCACTTTTTTTATTCTATAACCGGAATAATTCTAGTGTGGTGCAAAATATTTATTTTTCAAATTCGCGTATTTCTGAACTCTACATCGATTATTTTTTTCATGAATAGATGACAAGAAAATTTTGAAATTCTTAAAGAAATGTTATTTTTCAATTTCGCGTATTTCTAAACTCTACATCGATTATTTTTTTCATGAATAGATGAGAAGAAAATATTGAAATTCCTAAAGAAAAGCAAGGGTTCCCGGTCTTGGCATCGAGTCGTTGACTTTGTTGAGCTAATGGATGATGCACCTGGTAAGTAATGAAATATAATAATAATAATATATTTTTCAACACACTATGTCACAAAGTGGCTACAATCTCATGAATATATTTTTCAACACACTTCCTCATAAAGTGGCTCTAATCCCACGGCAATTAGGCACGTAATGACACCTATAATCAAACTGTCTGCACAGTTGGCGCGGTAGCTGGGCAACTGGCTGCCGCGCAACGTGTCGCGGGTTCGATTCCCGCACGGAACAACTTTTTGTGTGATCTACAGATTGTTGTTCCGGGTCTGGGTGTGATGTGCATGTGAAATTGTATGTTTGTAAACGCACCCACGACACAGGAGTAAAATCCTAGTGTAAGGCAACGTCTTTTTTTTAAAAAAAGTTTGAGTCTTGCATTTGCTTATAGTTAGTCGTGCTCCATTGTAGGTCGCATCATCGCCTACCAACAGGCGTGATAGCGGCCAAATGGTAACCCTTTACTGAACGAAAAATATTGAATACTAGAAGACCGCCCCTGCTTCGCACGGGTACCCGACTTCCCTGGTGTCAGTCATTTGTTTTGCAAGCGAACGGCCACGGCGTCGAAAGGGTTGTTAATTACCGCTATTGCCCTTTACTTTTCTAACATTTTCTTCGATAAGAACCTTCTCCTGACTATAACAAACACAACAAAAAAAGAATTAGCAAAATTGGTCCAGACGTTGTTGAGTTAAGCGCTTACCAACACATTTTGCGATCCATTTATATATAAGCATATATATAAGTTGAATATTATTGCAGATCTACCTGTCTCTTATTGACAGAAATTCTGAGAAAATGGCACAATATAAGATTCTGCGTATACTTCGCTGGCAATGGTTTCCATACTAACCCTTACAAGATTCCTTTCTTAGGAAGTGTCACACACACACAAACACACACACACACACACACACACACACACACACACACACACACACACACACACACACACACACACACACACACACACACACACACACACAGTGAGAGAGAGAGAGAGAGAGAGAGAGAGAGAGAGAGAGAGAGAGAGAGAGAGAGAGAGAGAGAGAGAGAGAGAGAGAGAGAGAGAGAGAGAGAGAGAGAGAGAGAGAGAGAGAGAGAGAGAGAGAGAAACAGTGCTACCAACATGATAACATGAATAATAGTTTTTTTAATTTTTATTTTTTTTATGTAATTGGTCGGCAAACGAGCAGACGGATTACCTGATGGTAAGCAATCAGCGCCGCCCATGGACACCCACAACGGACGAGTTACGAGTACGTTGTCGACCTTTTAGGGATTTGGAGATTTAGGGATTGGGGGCGGGGAAGGATTGGGCCTCCAGTAACCTCACTCACACGGCGAAACACAACGCTATGGTTGTTTCACGCCGGTCTTCTGTGAGGCCGTGGTATCACTCCGGCCGAGCCGACCCATTCGTGCCGAAGCATGGCTCTCCCACACTTAAATCCACGCGTTTAAAAATAAAACGTTTTTCTTCATTGTTATTTTTCAGTTCTGAAGACGATTGTTGAGATTTTAAAACAGATGACCAATGAGGATGGTAAGTAGAATTTGACATTCATATAATTACTTGACTAATGTCATGTCATGGTGGCCCGGAGGTTAAGGAGCCCGCTTCTCATGCATGAGCGTGCAGGTCCAAAACCTGCAAGTGCCAATGTGACTTTTTCCGAGTTATATGTACTTTCTATGATTATTTAGACACCACTGACACACGGTGAAGGTAAACATCGTGATGAAACCTCGAGTTATAATTTGTAATTGTAAGTTTGAAATAGTCAATTCGCCTTGCCCGAGGTGGATTTAAGAGACAAGGGTCCTCGCCTATAACAGCTGACGGGCGACGCACGCAGGGCGACTTTGATAAAGTATTAAAAATAAAACTAATGAATATATTAACTAAAAATCTCGGTTACTCACGTGTATATATTGAGAAAAGCTCTACTAGTTTCGAACCACAGAGGGGTTCTTCATCATGAGCAGCGTGAGCGGACGCGGCGACGTCGCGCAGCCTACGAATAATGAATATATGTATAGAAAAGAAGTTGTTTTGGGAAAGTTGAGTTTTATAACTTAACATAAACGTTCCACTAAAACTACCTACTTAGGTCAAGTTTGATGTACGACCTTACAATGTTTTTAATGCTGCAATATTAATTTCAGATGTCCTAAAAGCGTTCTCCATAATGAAACCACTGATTGGACATGAGGACTTCGATGGAATTTTGGAAAGTTTACAGAAGATATCCGGAGAAAGAGGTACGTTTTACATGGACTCAAATAAATAAACAAACGGACTGACGGATTACCTGATGGTAAGCAATCAGCGCCGCCCATGGACACTCGTAGTACCAAAGGAGTCACTACAAGTGCGTTGCCGGCCTTTTGTGAGTTATTAGGGATTTAAGGATAGGGGATTTGAGGATTGTGGATGGGGGAGGTCGAAATGATTGGGCCTCCGGTAACCTCACTCACACGACGAAACACAACGTTAGTGTTGCTTTACGCCGGTTTTCTGTGAGGCCGTGGTATCACTCCGGTCGAACCGACCCATTCTCAGATATATTGCTCATATGCATAGATTTAAAAAGAGTAACCGTGGAGTTTTTTGCTCGTTCTTCTCCATCGGAATCTACACTTTGGAACGAGCAAATAGCTTCACTAAGAGGACTGACCGACAGACTGATACTATATCTTCAAAATTTTGTTTGACGTTCAAAAGTGCCTGTAGGGGTCTAATTGGAATAAATGATTTTTTAATTTTTTGGCTGTCTTTTTTATATTTTATTAAACTTTCAGATCCACATGAAATAGCTGATCATTTCGCGCACATCGCTCATACAAGTGGTAAGGATAATTTTGTTACTTATAAAAAGAAAAATAAATATTTATTGATATTATAACTCACACGTATTATACCTAACTTACACTGTAAGGATCACACGGCGAAACACAACGCCGTGGTTGTTTCACGCCGGTATTCTGTGAGGCCGTGGTATCGCTCCGGTCGAGCCGACCCATTCGTGCCGAAGCATGGCTCTCCCACGATGGTCCCGTGTCTGAGTGTAAATGTATGTGAAATTGTATGTTTGTAAACGCGACCACAACACAGGAGAAAATACAAGCGGGGCAACGTTTAATAAAAAAAATGACTTTTGGGCTCTTATAACGATTTTCATTCGTCTTTCAGGTGTGGAGGGTCTGAAAATGGAAATACTGAAACTGACTAGTGGCCTCGGGCCAGCTGAATTCCCTAGGCTATTAAAGGTTCTGCTACCTGAAATAGGTAAGACTAGCTTCCGACCGCGACTTCGCTCGTGTTAATCACTACATAGTATAAAACAAAGTCGCTTTCTCTGTCCTTATATCCCTATGTACGCTTAAATCTCTAAAGCGAATATGTTAGATGTTTTTTTAAATATAGAGTGATTGTAGAGGATTGTTTATATGTATAATAACATCTATTAAATAGTGGAAGAATTTAGTATCACAACTGCACCCGTGCGAAGCCGGGGCGGCTATTCAGTTATAAAGCATTGATTTCTATGTATATGTTGATTTTACAAGGATATATTTCTGAAAAAGTTATTATTTTCGGTCCGTTTCGCATGGATGTCCAGCCACCTTGGTGTCAGTCATTTGTTTATATTTTCTTTTATAAGAAGCTTTTCTTCATCTAATCAAACACGGAATTGGTCTAGCCGTACACGCGTGATGCTATGACCAGCGGAAATTGGGATTCTTTTATATATATTACACTAGCTACTCTCGCGCGGTTTCACCCGCTGCTCGGCTCCATTTGATCGTAACATGATGTTTTATAGCCTATAGCACTCAGGAACATTGTAGCTATCTACCAGTGAAAGAATTTTGGCAATCCTAGCACCGGTTTAAAGATTACCCCCTACATACAAACTTACAAATTTTATAATATTAGTATAGATACGTCTTTAATTAAATATTTTATCGCATTTTTCAGACCTGAAAGGAGCCTTCAACCTTCTTCTATTGGGAACGCGAACTGTGGGTGAGTTGTTTTAAAGAAAGTTTTCAATTTCTCACACACTAGATGGCGCTAGTGATGTTTTATGGCGCCCGTTTTTGATGATCGACGGTTTTAGTCATAACTGGCAAGTACCAATGTGACTTTTTCCGAGTTTTACGTACTTTCTATGATTATTTAGACACCACTGACAACTGGAACAAACATCGTCACAAAACCTGGACTTATAATCTCAAATTATAAGTTTAAAATCGCCAATCCGTCATGAGCAAGTGTAGTGGTTAATGCTCAATCCTTCTCCGTGTGTGAAGAGGCCTTTGCTCAGCAGTGGGCACTTATAAGCTGATGAAGTTAGCGTGTATTTTTTAAGTTATACTTAATCCTATTTTAAAATCATTTCACAGACATCGGCGAGGCTATTCCGGCTCTAAATAATTTGCTTAACACCAAATCGCTGACTGACAGTTTAGTTATGCTGAAGTCCATCACTAAGCAGACGCGTAAGTTATTCTAAATCATCAGCATCATCATCATTGATCATCATCCTGATGACAAAACGCCGATCTTCATTTTTTTTTCTTCCGTAATTTTTTAGGGTCGTTGGATAGATACAAGGTTTCTTTGCAAGCATTGGAGTCTCCTGGTTAAGTCTTGAGGTCACAGCTCCGAACTTTCCTCCTTCAACTAGTATTCTTTATAAGGCCTTGCATAGGCATGCGCTCACTACATCAAATCCCATCGTCACCAGATCGCCTCGGTTTTAAGCCATTCACGCGCGGACATCGAGTGGACCGTTCGGTGACAACTCGAATGCTTGTCTTGCGTTGTCAGGGCGTTGTTAATGCGCGGGTCTTGAGTGAACCGAGCGCTGCCCTAGTACCAATTATTAACAGACTACTCGAAAATTTTTGGATCAACCGGTGTCCCGTCGTAAACCCCTCGGCGTTCTCGTTGACTTCGCAAGGTCGACCCGTGGACTACTTGGCGGTACAGGGTGGCTCTAATGATCTGTGACCCTTAGAGTAAAATGAGTAAAAGGCGAGGACAACAATGAACCACGACTCAGTCTGAAACACGAGAGAAATAACGGAAGGATTTTTAGTCAGTAAGGGTTAAGACAGTAATTAAGGAATTTTAAACGTCGATCCTAATTCGAGAGCATGAAATTTACTCTATATCCTCACTCACACGGCAAATTACAACGCTGTGGTTGTTTCACGCCAATTTTCTGTGAGGCCGTGGTATCACTCCGGTCGAGCCGACCCATTCGTGCCGAAGCATGGCTCTCCCACAAACGCTGATGAATGAATGCCAGTACGTCGATTCTATAAAATTTGTTTGGTTTTGAATCTTGTTCGAGTGTGAAGTGAGCGTCGAAGTGACGGGGAAATTTCACTGTAAAATGCCACTTTTAACGTCACCTCATACTGTATCTATCAAAATGTTGCTGTCAATTTAGTTCAACTCGCAAGTGTAGCGCTAGTGTACTGCTACTCACAGCGGATTCAGATTCGAAGTTTAGAATGCAGTCTTACAGAATCACAGTGCTGTTTTTAATTTGCCCGACCTTAAAATATATTGTCATTTCAATAGTTTTTTATGCATTTCATTAAAATTTTCTATTATTTTACAGAAACTAAATATGCTATAGAAGAATTGACACAAGCGGTTAATAGAGGAAGTAAGTTACTGATCCTGATTTGTAGCTTTTCTTTTTATGGATTGGTTCAGCATAGGAACAGACGAATCACCCGATGGTAAGCCATCGGCGCCGTCCATGGACTTGGAGTCAAAATGCGTTGCAGCCTTTGAAAGGAGCCCAAGCGTACGGCGCGTAGCGTTCCGCGCGCGCCTCAAAGAGCCAATAGACCACCACAGACGGGGCCCTATAGGGCTGATGTTCAGCCGGGGTTGCGGGGTAAGCGCAATGAGGCACCGCGACCTAAGGAACGGTGCTGTTTAGTCAGTAAGAGTCTGACATTCCCCTCTCACTTCCTCCTGGGCGGGAGAAGTCGTCTAATGATTTATTCACCTTACAAAAAAGGCTTTGGTAGGAGGGTAGATTGGGCCTCTGGTAACCTCACGAGGCGTTGTTTCATGCCGTTTATACTGTAAAGTGTCGTCATGGCCCGAAAGTTAAGGCGCCCGATTCTCATGCATGTAGGTGCGTGTCAAGACGTGGCAAGTACCAATGTGACTTTTTCCTTGTTATATGTACTTTCTATGATTATTTAGACACCACTGACATACGGTGAAGGTAAACATCGTGAGGAAACCTGGACTTGTAAGTTCTAATAATTATAAGTTTGAAATCGCCAACCCGCCTTGAGCAAGCGTGGTGCTTAATGCTCTAACCTTCTCTGTGTGAGAAGAGGCCTTTGCTCAGCAGTGGGCGCTTATAGGCTGATGATGATGATGATGATATACTGTAATGCCGTGGTATCACTCCGTTCAAGCCTGGCTCTCATACATGACGTCTTTCTTTTAACGTAAGACTTTTTATGTGTTATTTTATAACACCCGGTTTCCGAAAGGCCGATCAATGTTAAAATCAATTTAATCTCTTGTCAAGTCATCTGATTGGTTGACTGAATTATCAACAACCCATCAGATGACTTGACAAGAGATTTAACAGGAGATTAGGTAATTTTAGCGTTGACAAGCCTTTCAGAAATCGGGTGTTAATCTACCAATTATGTGTTTTTTAGATTTGAAAGTCATAATTGAGAATCTACATAAGATCGGAGGTAGCGACAATCTATTGGAAGTGCAAGCTGCCTTCAAAGACGCTTTCGAAACGGACAGTAAGTTAACACATCTATACTAATATTACAAAGAGGTAAATTTTACCTCTTTCGCTCACTCGCTCACTCACTCACTCACTCAATCACTGACACACTCACTGACTCACTCACTTACTCATAATTTATTCAATTACTCACTGAAATCTGTATTTGTAATTTGTAAATTTGTATGTAGGGGGTAATCTTTGGAACCGCTGGTCGGATTGTCAAAATTCTTTCACTGTTAAATAGCTACAATGTTCTACGAGAGCTATAGGCTATAAAACATAACGCTACGATCAAATGGATCCGAGCAGCGGGTGAAACCGCGCGAGAGTAGCTAGTAAAGTATAAAAATACCTACTCTTAACTAGAGGACTGTGTTTCTCAACATTTTTCATGTCGGGACCCCTTTTGTAAGAACAAACCTGTATACAGCGTGTAAAAAGACACTTAACGAAGCCGAAAGCCACGTATTCTACCCATTATTTGGATAATTTTTTTCTTTAAGACCATAGCTGGGACTCCACGGGTTCTCGAGATATTGAATGTCAAAGATGCATTTTTATTTTTATTTTTTGTTGCGCAATCGAATTCTAAGTATCATTACTAAACTTTTTTCCAAACAAACATTACCTGGATTTTCGATATTTCTAAATAAATTACACATTTGAAGTTACGAACAGTAATGTACGTAATAAATAAATGCAGACCCGCACAAAAAACATCGTGCATTTCAGTAGGATTTTTATTTTACAGAATTGTTTTGTTGTTGCGAAGTAAAACGTCGACCTACGTACTTATCATAGCGTTTTAATGCTAAGCTGTGAACCTACGCACACAATGACACGAAGCCCGTTTGCTTTACATTGCGCGCAATATATATTTTTTTTTGATACCTAAAAATAAATGTCGTTTCTCAGTGATAATTTTAGCGTAAAGCTACTTAGTTAGCACTGCAGTATGCGTAGTTTACCGCTTCGTTGTGTCTTTTTACACCCTGTATATATACGAGTGCGTTGCCGACCTTTTGGGGATTAGGGATTTGGAGATTTTAGGAATGGGGAGGGATTGTGGTAGCGGAAGAACTTCACTCACACGGCGAAACACAACGCTGTGGTTGTTTCACGCCGGTTTTCTGTGAGGCCGTAGTTCCGCCTTCGGTTGACCCGACTCTTTCGTGCCGAAGCTTGGCTCTCCCACACTTAATCTATATTTTTTTATTTCAGATATTGTCAATATAATACATAAAATAAATAAAGTAACGAAACAGCAGGACGCACTCTACTTCTTATACTCTCTTCTGGACGTCACCCAAACAAAAAACATTAAGGAAGCTTCCAAATTCATTTTGAGTCTTACTTCTAAAGAGAGTAAGTAAATTTTACATTAACATAGCTATATTTCTATATTTTTAAATCTACATGAGCTGCTGTTTACATGTGAACATTAGCTCATGACGATACCTAAGTACGTGTGTCGCCTGGACAGTCACCGCTACCATCAGTTGACTGGACAATCTCTTTACATGACATTTTTATATTTGCAGTAAACTTATTGGACTTTTTGGAGCTAATCCGTGTTAACTCGGGCCACGACGATGTTATAGACTTTTTCAAAAGACTTATGTCTATTACTGGGACTAAATGTGAGTATTTATAATATGAATTTAACTTATATTTTTACTTAGGGCTGAATTTTCAATAGTCAGATAAATGTTATCTGAGGAATAAAATTGTTTCTGTCGCTGTCTTATTCAAACATTCTGACGCGACAGCATCATAATTATTTCCCAGGTAACTTTTATGTAACCATTGAAAAATTAGCCCTTAATCTTTCACCAAAATTAATTTAGCAAAAATTAGTGAAATTCAAAATATGTATTTAGTTTTTATTAGTATTTTTATAAAAAAAAATATTCAAACTTGCTTCTCATGCATTAGTGTTCGAAACCTGACAAGTACCAATGTGACCTTTTCCGAGTTATATGTACTTTCTATGATTGTTTAGACACCACTGACATACGGTGAAGGGAAACATCGTGTGGAAACCTGGACTTATAATTTGTAATTATAAGTTTGAAATCGCCAATCTGCCTTAAGCAGGCGTAGTAATTAATGCTCAAACCTTCTCCGTGTGAGAAGAGGCCTTTGCTCAGCAGTGGGCACTTATGATTATAAGATTTAAATTTCTATTGTTTTTTTTTCAGCTATCCAAGAAGCGTGGCAAGTTATCGCTGCAGTGACATCTATTGAAGGTAATTTCGACAGTTATAATTGAGTAGTTTCCTAGGTCAAAAATAAATTAATTCGACGTTTCAATACAATAACATATTGAAAAATAACTATAAGTACTTTTATTCATCGATCGATCGATCGATCGATACCCTAAGTTTTAGATTTTTTTAGCTAATTATTATGAAATAAGTAAGCTATTTGACGCAAAAATGTTATGTCATAGCTCAGTTTTTCATACAAATTTCATAGAAAAGTATCGTTTTTGACGTTTGCGTTTGGATAAAAGTATTGAATTTGACTAGTTGGAAACTACCGTATTATCATATTTTCAAACGACCAGGCTGGACCTGATGGTAAGCAATCGGCGCCATATTACACTCAAGGATTTATAAGTGCGTTGCCAGTCTTTTGTAGTTTGTTAAGCATATGACGATCAGGGATTTGGAGATTGGGGGTAGGGGAAAGGATTTTGCGTCTGGTAACCTCATTCAAACGGTCATTATGTATTTTACGATAAAAATACACATATAGCATTAATCCATTCATAATTGAAAAGGTGGTTTTAAATTCGATTCTCCTTTCAGATATATTTCTATTCTTCGACGAAGTTTACAAATACACAGCAGAAGAAGTAATTATATTTCTGGAAACGATAATTCGAGTTACCAACGCTACTAACATTCGAGTTGCCGCCTCCATCCTTAAGAAGATCGGTGGCGTTGATGGTGAGTTTTAATTTTTTTGTGTGATCGATTTTGCATTATGTTTTTTCTGTCAGTAAGCAATTGGCGCCTTTCATATACACCCTGAGGATAAGATTTTCTGAAGTTATGACGTCACAAACATTATGACGTCATATTTTGTGATTTCAAACTAAATTCATAGTTTTCATACCTATATTACCTAGTTAGAAGTATAGTTTTTGTCAATTAATTGCAAATTTTGAATTAGACTAGTGTCTTAGTGGCCGGAGCCCGCTTCTCATGCATGAGGATGTGGGTTTGAAACCTGGCAAGTACCAATGTGACTTTTTTCGAGTTATATGTAATTTTTTTATTCGATAATGGCATGGAATCCGGAAATGTGTGCAATGTATGGGAGCTGGCTGCCCCCATACTATACTTAAGAATAAGGCTCAAAAAATACCAGCCGTAAACCTTTGGCGTTTGGAGGCAAATCATCCAATGACTTCTGGCCCTACCACGCCGAGAGATGATTAAAAACACCCTGTTCCTTATCCTGGACCGCTGTTTAAGAGGTATGAGAAGAACAGGGTGAAAAGATCCTCATCCTTCATTGAAAAGGGAGGAACCTCCGACCAGACGGGTGTCATGTCTGGTGGGCTACTGCCCGACTGTTGTTGTCGGGATTTTTCTATCGGTTCTAATTGCAATGAGAACTCTTATACCGCGATGTAGAATCTGTTGCGCCATCTGTTGATTATTGTTCTCAGATTACTGCGTGTGTGCGATAGATGTCGCTACACTGTACAGTATTGCTTTTCCACATTATCCACAACCCTGGACGTTTATTTATATCTCTGGAGACGAAATGCTGGCTAAATAAAAATGTATTTTATTTAATTTTCAGAATTATTCGACATTATACAGCTGATATTTGAAATTACTGAAATGGGTAAGTCTCTAGTTTATATGTTTTTGTCCACTACAAATCATTACAATTCAGATAGCTAAGTTAGTTTAAAACACCCGCTTCTCATATATGAGGGTGCGATTTCGAAACCTGGCAAGTACCAATGTGACTTTTTCCGAGTTATATGTACTTTCTATGATTAGGTATTTAGACACCACTGACATACGGTGAAGGTAAACATCGTGATAGAAACTTGGACTTATAATAAAATTCTAATTGTAAGTTTGAAATCGCCGAACCACCTTGAGCAAGCGTGGTGGTTAATGCTCAAACCTTCTTCGTGTGAGAAGAGGCCTTTGCTCATCAGTGGGCACTTATAGGCTGATGATGTGTGAGGGACAGTGGTTGGATGGAAAGAGCTGAACATCGAGTTCAGTGGCGTGCAATTTGAGAGGCCTGTGTCCAGCAGTGGGTACTTATAGGCTTATTATGATGTGTGTTGTGAATTGCATATTTGTTTGAACTCGTTTTTATTAGAAGCAGAATTTGTAATTAATATATATTGCTTTCAGATATCGTCCAGTTCTTTGAAAACATCATTACGATCAGCAAGGCTCTCTGTGAGTATTTACCTACCAACAATCAATTTGATGTTCTTTTTTCTTTTTTTTTTTTAGATTCTTTAAACAAATTTTAGTATAATACTGAACTCTTTTAATAGAAACTACTAATGCCCGGCTTCCGAAAGCCCGATCAATGTTAAAATCAACTAGGTAGGTGTCAAATCTCTGGGCCTCGAGTCTGCTATTACAATAGTGTCAGAATAGTAGATCATTGGTTTCAAAATTGTTGATTTAGACAAGTTTGGTAATCTACTAACACGATAGTGTCATTATGACTTTCCAATGATCAACCGATGTCACTTCATTGAAATAATTCTTTAGAACGGTAATCTCGTACATAATGACAAATGAATATTTGACATAATGAGGTAAATTAATAAAAAAATGACAGTTCCTTTATTCAATGATTCACGTTTAGAATATTAATGTGCGGTTATTGTTTATAATTCGTTACAAGACATCTCGTACTATAATTCTATTACGACATCGCCGAACGCCAATGATCAGCCATTTTGAATTAACAGATTACGAACTTTTAGCAAAATGACAATGGAATCGTGTAGGAATGACAACACTTTGAAAATAGTAGACTCGGGCCCCTGATTGGTTGTTGATAATTCAGTCAACCAATCAGATGACTTGACAAGAGATTAAATTGATTTTGACATTGATCGGCCTTTCGGAAACCGGTTGTAAATGATGTACTTAACAATAAACTTAATTGAAAAAGAATATCTAACCATGGAGTTTCTTGCTCGTTCTTCTCCATTGGTATCTACACTTTGGGACGAGTAAACAGCTTCACTAGAGGACAGACCGACAGACAGACTAAAAGTACCTAACAAACTTTCCTTTGTAATATTTACTTTCAAGCACCAAGATTTTCATTGATTCAGATCTATGGTGACTTATAAATTATTATAAAAACTAGCAGACCCAGCCACGCGTTGCTGTGGCTAAGGTTCTTGTCAAAATAATATTGTGACTATAAATTGAGATGTAAGCTATCCTATCTTTCAAGTTGGATCAAAATGCACACGGAATGCAAATCAAATTTAAAATCGGTTTAGTAGTTTAGGAGTCCATCGTGGACAAACACGTGACACGAAATTTTTATATACCGGGTGTAAAAAGACACAAGACTTAACGAAGCCGAAAACCACGTATTCTACCCATTATTTGGATCATTTTTTTCTTTAAGACCATAGCTGGGACTCCACGGGTTCTCGAGATATTGAAGGTTAAAGATGTATTTTTAATTTTTTTTACGCAATCGAATTCTAAGTATTATTACAAAACTTTTTTCCAAACAAACATTACCAGAATTTTCGATTTTTCTAAATAAATTACGCATTTGAAGTTACGAACAGTAATGTACGTAATAAATAAATGCAGACCCACACAAAAAACATCGTGCATCTCAGTAGGATTTTTATTTTACAGAATTGTTTTGTTGTTGCGAAGTAAAACGTCGACCTACGTACTTATCACAGCGTTTTATCACAATGACACGAAGCCCGTTTGCTTTACACTGCGCGCACTAAAATTATTATTTTTGATGCCTAAAAATAAAAGTCGTTTCCCAGTGATAATTTTAGCGTAAAGCTACTTAGTTAGAACTGCAGTATGCGTAGTTAACGGCTTCGTTAAGTGTCTTTTTACACCCTGTATATCCAGTACAAATATTTCAATAAACTCATCATGTCTTTTTTTTTCTTTTTATCAGATCTGAAAGAAGCCGTTTTTATAATTGAAGACTATACGTTGACTGATAGTGAGTATTATTTTATATTTCATACCTACCTAAAGTAATTTATACTAGAAGGATCAGCCGGGGCTGTGGGGCAAGCGAAATGAGCGAAAAAGCAAGTGTGGGAGAGCCAAGCTTCGGCACGAATGGGTCGACTCGACCGGAGAGCGAACCGGCGTGAAACAATCACAGCGTTGTGTTTCGCCATGTGAGTGAGGTTACGGGAGGCCCAATCCCTCCCCTCTCCCTATCCCTTCCCGATCCTTATATCCGCAACCCCTATCTCCAAAAGACCGGCAACGCACTCGTAGCTCCTTTGGTGTCCATGGTCGGCGCAGATTGCTTACCATCAGGTAATTCGTCTGCTCGTTTGCCAACTTATACCACAAAATAATAATAATAAAAACGTAAGGTAAAGTAATAGGAAAAGAAGAAACGGGGCGGGTTTTAGCGGTAAGAGTCTGACACCCCCTCTCTCCATATCTCCCTCTACCCTAAGCGAGAGAAGTCAATTGATGATATACCCTCCTTAAAGAAGTACCAGCAGGTCATCCAGTATCACTTTTCAATAGACTAACGTCGGATCACCCAGTAAAAAAACAAGACTGGGCCATTCATATGGCGGACGAAACTCCTGACGCCAAACCTTAGAGGGCACGTAAATTCTCGGGCTCGGCTCGGGCTTTTAAAATGAAGAGCCAAAGATATCAATTGACAACATTTAGTGTCTGAGAGTGTAATTTTAGAAGTTATCGATATGTTAAAGCCAACTAGCATAATTAATAATTTGGCTAAAGATTCTGATTCCGATCTGAATTATTAGCTGTTTGTGTTTGATTTAATCACTGAATTATTATTATAGTACTAGCGGCCGGCCCCCGCTTCGCACGGGTCCAACTATCTCACTATCAAATGGGTCACTATTTCCAAATCTTCCCCTCTACTTTTCTAATATTTTCGTTGATAAGAACCTTCTCCTGACAAAAACCAAAAAAAGAATTGGCAAAATTGGTCCAGGCGTTGTTGAGTTATGCGCTTACCAACACATTTTGCGATCCATTTTTATAGATAAAGATTTAGTCATTCAACAGTTAAAATCTTTAAAATGACGACGAAAGTGATGATGCAGAACATTTGAAAGAATGATTCACTAAATTAATTCTGAAAAATTAAATTACTTTTAATATCGAAAGTAATCGCCAATATTAAAATAGTGATTCTCCTTTTTATACAGATTTCATTGATGCATTAAGAGACCTGAAAAGGGCAACTGGACAAACAAGTAAGTCTAATTAAGTACACGATTCTTCGAAATTCCTTTTTTTTTAATTAGATTTAATATGTTTTTATTATAACTATCGTGAGACATACTAAATTAACTAAAAATCGCGGGTTACTCACGTGTGTATATTGAGAAAAGCTCTACTAGTTTCGAACCACAGAGGGGTTCTTCCTCATGAATATACACACGTTAGTAACCCGCGATTTTTAGTTAATTTAGATTTAATATTCGTTGAGGGAACTTACCAACAATTTAATAAACGTGCGTAATAATCCGAACCAAATATGCAAATACCCGACAAACTGACCTATTTATAGTTTAGCGCCATCTATTGAGATGATATGTTACTACCTGAACGGTATGTGTTCTATGTGTAGTTAGATGAACCTGTCTTTTCGTTTCGTTTGAAATTGCCATCACAAATGTCATTGAATAGAAAATATTGCATTCATTAGCAAGCACATTAGCGCTGTAGGTATAATTGGGTAATTTTCTAGGTCAAAAATAAATTAGTTCGACGTTTCAATACAATAAAATATTGAAAAATAACTATACTTTTATTCATCAATCGATCGATACACTAAGCTTTAGATTTTTTAGCAAATTATTAAGAAATAAGTAAGCTATTTGACGCAGAAATACTATGACGTCATACCTCAGTTTTTCATACAAATTACATAGATAAGTATAGTTTTTGACATTTGGATAAAAGTATTGAATTTGACTAGTTGGAAACTACCTTATTATGTCCTACGCAAGTTAGATCTCAGCAAATATGAATTTTATAACAAAACACTATATATCAATTTTTGTATAGTGACCATCGTAATTAACGTGATAAAATCGTTATTTTTAGTAAATACATTTTCTCGTTTTTTCCAGCCATCCTCCAAGCGATAGACTATATAAAGAAAAACAAACCACGCATAGAAAGAACTACTACTACTACTGCAAAAATATCTGAAGAGGTCACAGAAGATAACTCTTCTCTTACAAGTACTACAGAAGAATCAAATAGCATTCCCAAACAAAATAACACAACAGAAGAAAAGAGTAAACAAGATATTTCAACAGCTAAAATAATAGAAACTGCACTAAAAGAAGGTACAACCACAACACCCAATTCTTCTGTAAAGCAAACTCCTGTTCAAAGAGCTTCAAAAGAAACTGGAAGCACAGAAGATACAATTGAAAAAACGACGTCCACAAAAGAGTATTCCAAAGAAGTGATCACTTCTACGCAAGAAACGAAAGCTTCAAAAGAATCAACCACTGAACAGAAGACTAAAATTACAACTACAAAATCTTCTGTCTCAAGTTCTACTGCTACTAAAGAAGCTGTAACTTCGTCTACGGAAGATAATGTAACTTCTAATCCAATTTCTATTACAGAAAAGATTAGAGAAGGAACAACTTCAGAATCATCAACAACTCCAATTCCTACAGAAGAATCTGTCGAAAACACTACAAAGCGAGACCAGACTTCTGAAAGTGAAACTTCCAACGATGTAAATACCAGTCCCAAAGACACAGAAGCAATTACTGAAAAGAACAATAGTGACAAATCTTCTACAGACACCGTTACTGAAAAGAAAGTTGAAGAATCAAGTACTGATTCTCAGACTACTCCAACAGTTAAAGTTAGTACAGAAGATATCACTGCTACTTCTTCTATGGAAACATCAAGCACTACTTCTTCAGAAGGTAATAAAACAAACGAAAGTACAACCTCAAACTCTCCTCTTTATAATGAAGGTTCGACTACTAAGAAGCCTACAGAAGATAACAATTCTCCTTCTGTAGATGAAAAATCTACCGTCACAGGTAAAATTACTACCGAATCAGTTACAACAACACAAAGCACAAAAGAAGAATCCAAAAGTACACCTAAATCAGAAGATTTAAACCCCGCCCCAGAAGATAGCACTTCTGCCACCACAAACTCTCCTCTTTATAATGAAGCGTCAACTACTAAGAAGCCCACGGAAGTTACTACTTCTTCTTCGACGGGAGAAAAATCTGATGTCACTACAGAAGAATCAAAAACAACAAAAGGTGAAATAACAACCGAATCAGTCACACCAACACAAAGCACAAAACAGGAATCCAAAAATATACCTAAATCAGAAGATTTAAACCCAGCCCCAGAAGATAGCACTTCTGCCACCTCAAATTCTCCTCTTAATAATGAAGCGTCACCTACTAAGAAGCCCACAGAAGATACAAATTCTCCTTCAACGGAAGAAAAATCTGCCGTCGCTACAGATGAATCAAAAACAACAAAAGCAGCCGAAATTACATCCGAATCAGGCACAACAATACAAAAACCAAAAGAAGAAACAAAAAGTACACCTAAAACACAAGATTTGAACACTGCGTCAGAAGAAAATACTTTAGAGAAATTCACTTCGACAGAAACTTACATACCAAGTTCTAGTAGTACAGAAGACTCGTCATCTGACTGTACGTCTTCTTCTTCTGAAGAGTTCAGTTCAGAAGTTCCTAGCACAGAAGTAAATCAATCTACAACAACTAATAAAGCTGAAAATTCTCGTGAAAATTCTTCTGTACAAACTTCTAGTGAGCAAGCGATTACAGAAATTACCACTACAACAGAAAAAAATGAAAAGACAACTTCTTCTCAATCAAGTGGCAAACAAGATACAACTGTTGTAGTTAAAACAACATCTGTTCAGGGAGCAACTGAAGTGCCAACAACAATTGTAACCACGGAACAACCATCAAGTGAACAAGGAAATATTGAAACAACTCTAGCTGAACAACAACAATCAACAACAACTACACAACAAACGCCTTTAGACACCACTGAAAGTACTACGACTGAAAGATCTGCTGAATCAGACGTAACGACAACATCTCCTGCGCAGACAACTTCAGAAAAATTATCAACAACAACCAGCGAATCAGTTACTTCTGAACAACCGGCCACTGAATCTAATTCAGCGGATAAAACAACTAACCAACGAATAACAACTCAACCAGAAACCACAAAAGAGAATATAAATCAAAATTCTTCTGCACAACCTATAGAAGACACTACTTCTACAACAGAGGCAAACATTACTGATAAAACAACTCAGAAAATAACTAGCGAAGTCACTTCTGAACAACTTTCAACAACTCAACAAAATACAGAAACTTCTATTACTCCAACAACAGCTGCTTCAGTGACAACTAATCAGGGTTCAACTGAACAAGGAAAAACTAAATCAATTTCTTCAACAACTGAAGTTATATCAACTACTTCAACAGAACAACATTACGACGAATATGTCAGTTCAGAAGAATCAAATTCTTCTGCGTACGATTCTACAGAAAATAGCTCTGAAGAGGACACTGAAAGACAAGGGGAATATGATTCAAAATCGATTGAAGATTTTGAAACATCAGAAGGAGTTACTCACCAAATGTCTCTGGGTTCGACAACCGAATCTAAGACAACAGTAACTACAGGACAGTCTAACATACCCGATATATCAACTTCAACTCAACCTAACACAAACGAATTAACAACTGAGTTTGTTTCGACAACATCAGGTAGCGCAGAACAACAACAAAGACAAGTTAAAACGGTTTCATCAACAAACCAAGGACAATTTACAACTGAAGTTTCAACAACAACTCAGTTACCAACTACTCAAGATAATCCTTCAACAACTGACATTTCATCTACAAAAACTACTCCTGAAATTCCATCAACTCAATCTGTATCCACATCAACTGCTGATGAATCATCAACTCAGCAAACAACAACAACTCAAAAGGATGCACCTTTATCAACTGATGTAGCTTCCAAACAAAGTCGTACTGAGGAACTATCAACAACACAATCAGTTTCTACGGATCAGTCAGTAACAACAGAGGCATCTACAACTCAAATAGTTTCAACTACAACAACTCAAAAATCTTCAACTGATAATGTCTCAGTACAAGATATTTCTACGACTGATCAGTCTGTAGCTACTGAGATATCAACTACTCAATCTTCTTCAACAACTGAGTTAACAACAGCTTCAGAACAACTGTCAACTGAGGTAATATCGACTGAAGAGGTTTCTTCATCATCGTCATCAGAGCAATTAACCAGTACTGAACAGTTCACAACCCAGTCATCAGTAATAACAGAATCAAGTACTGGAACAACCCAAGCAGTTGTGTCAACAACCACTGATCAGGCGTTGACAACTGTAGTTGTATCTAACTCAATAACAAGTGAACACCCAGCTACTGAACAATCGACACAATCTGTTTCTTCAACCGATCAGTCGGCAGCTACTGAGGAATCAATTACTGGAGTTATTTCAACAACTCAGACTTCAACAACTGAGCCAACAGCTACTGAAAAATCAACAGAAAACGTTTCTACTAAGACTGAATCGACAACTCAACCATCAACGACATCAAAGTCACAATCAGCTACAGAAGAATCAGTACAAAATATTTCTTCAACTGCTTCTGATTCACCGTCAACAGAAAAACAGTTATCTGAACAAACAACAACACAAGCAACTTCAACAACTTCTCAAACATTCACAAGTAACCAAGAAATTACTGAAGGAACAACTCAAGAAAACTCTATCACAGCCAGTAACCAACCATCAACAGAACAACAATCAATTCCAGCCATTTCAACTACCCAGTCAGTAGAACAACCAGCCACTGAATCAACAACAAATATTCCGTCAACAACCCAATCATTATCTAGTACTCAAAAAGAAACAACTCAAAGTATTTCAACTACAAAACTTATTCCGTCAACTGATAACCCAACAACTCAAGATGTATACTCAACGACCACTGAGGCTAATCCATCAACGACTGTACAACAACTTAAAACTTCCCCAGTTGTTTCAACAGAGACCACAAAACCGTCAACTGAGTCAGTTACCACAGAAAGATATGAAAGAAAGATTTCAGAAGAAGAAGTATCTACGGAATTTGAGTCAGAAGAAGCGTCTACATCTTCCGAGTACGATTCACACTCAACTGAGTCAATGGAATACCAGAATTCATTGCAAAAACCGAAAGAATCCGAGTCTTATGAAAATTCATATGAAATAAGTAACGAAAGTGTCGAAAAAGGTACAAAGACTGATAATGATGTAGAAAAAACAACAACAGTTTTATCAACAACTGCTGAACAGTCTGTCTCTACTGTATCCTCAACGACGACTGAGAAAGTTATTGACGAATCCACAACAGTTACCTCCACTGAAGAAGCTAAAACTGACAAACGAACTACTGAGAAACTGAATGAGGAGTCTACAACCACACAAGTTATTTCTACTGATCAAACAACTGAGTCAACTTCAACAACAGTTTCTAGTGATCAAAAATCTGACTCAACTCCAACAAAAGTTTCTAATGATCAAAAAACAAATGCAGTAAATGCTATTACGAAAGAGACCACAGAACAGTCTTCTGAAACAACAACAGAGAAACCAGTATCAGATATAACAACTAAACAACCAGTCAATAATGTTACAAACCAACCAACAACAGAAGAAAACCTTTCAACATCCTCTGAAATCCCAACGACTCAAGGATCACCATCCGAAACACCTAAACCAAACCCTGAACAACAAAATAGTAAACAACCAACAACAGAAGACAACCAGGCATCAACCACAACTCCTTCAACAGTCAACTCATCAACTGAAGAACCAACTAAGACAGTAAAAGAAAATGATTTAAATACGACAACAGAACCACAGAAGACCAACACAGAAGTTGGAAACCAAGGAACGACGACAGTATTACAATCAACTCAAGAATACACTACAACAAAAACAATCAAAGGAATAACTCAGTTGTCGACAACAACCGAGAGAACGCAACAACCAGGACAATTTACCACCACCGACAACGCGCCAACAACAAAAGACGATTCAGATAAAACAACAACAGAAAAAACTAGTGCGTTGTCGGAAAAAACCAATAATGTTGAACCATCTTATGCTCCTGAGCCAAAGCCGCCTGGTCAACAGGGGGTGAAATTTGAGACAGACGTAAATATACCTAAAGCGGGGGGCAAGCTTTGTGTCAACCAGGGACGTAAAGGTGAGTTTTTTATATTATCTCCTGTGTTAAATCGATTGAAAATATCAACTTACTAGCTACTCTTGCGCGGTTTTTAAATATAGTAGCATCTAGCGTGATTTTTCATAGCCTGTAGCCTTCCTCGATAAATGGACTAACAAACACAAAAAGAATTATTGTTCTATTCGAACCGGTAGTTCCAGAGCGGATTGACGATATCAAAGCAATTATAAGTTCAGGTTTTCTCAAGATGTTTTCCTTCACCGTATGTCAGTGGTGTCTAAATAATTATAGATAGTAAATATAACTTGGAAAGGTCCCATTGGTAGGTACTTGCTACGTTTCGAGCCCGCATGCATGAGAAGCGGACGACTTCCGGGTCACCACGACGTCAGAACTTTTACGACTAATCTATAGTACTTAATATTATAAAGAGGTAAAATTTATAAGTTTGTATGTAGGGGCAATGACGTATTATATATAGACACGTCATGAACCAACATCGCGGCGCTTAAAAACGGCAAAAATACTAGATAACTACTTCTACGAGTAAAGAAAGAGAAAGAAAATATGACATCGTATAGTGGAATGCCTTTGCTAGAGGGAGATAAATATACATCTTCAGTTACATCGGCACGTGACTATACCTACATGCGCCGGCCGCCATAAGATGGCGGGCGCCGGCGTCGAAAAAATAAAATAAAAATAGGTTTTTTGGTGAACTTACGCATGAAATGACACATTTTTGTCTTTAACTTTTGGAGTATAATTTGTACATCGTCTGAACACACACGACGGCATGCTTTCTTTAGTTTCGCACAGGTTTACACACACGATATAAATTATAACAAACGTAGCGTCGCGCGGGAGGTTGGTGCGTGACTAAGCGCGATGTTGTCAAATTGCCTTCATTTCATGTTGCCATTTTAGAGCGCGGACAACGTATCTATAGATTTATACATCATTGTGTAGGGGGTAATCTTTGGAACCGCTGGTCGGATTGCCAAAATTCTTTCACTGATATAGCTTCAATGTTCCTGAGTGCTATAGGCTATAAAACATCACGCTACGATCGAATGGAGCAGAGCAGCGGGTGAAACCGCGTAAGAATAGATAGTTTTCATATAATTTAAGATAAAAATTGGCAATACGGTAGTTTCCAACTAATCAAATTCAATACTTTTATCAAAATGTCAAAAACGTAACTTTTCCATGAAACTCCATATTATGACGTCGTAGTATTTTTGCTTCCAATAGCTTCACATATTTCTCAAACATTAGCTAAATAAATATTGAAAATTTTGCGTAACGATCGATCGAGGAATAAAAGTATAGTTTTATTTCAACATTTTATTCTATTGAGACGTCACATTAATTTATTTTTACCGACTCCAAAAAGGAGGAGGTGCTATGTTCGGCTGATTGTTTTTTTTTTTTTTTTGACGTAGGAAACTTTTTAGACTATTGTGTGCTAAACGTCCGACATATTTTGTCCTCTTACAAGCTTAACATGACACTTTTCTAACCTCTATTTAAGGAATAAAAGTGTTTTATTTTTTATGTTACAGAAATTATGAACGCCTTGGAGACTAATATGCGATTAAAGATCCTACTCCTTCCTAAGGGTCCTGATGGCAAAAACTGTTATTGTACGTGCACCAGTAATACACCACCGGCTATTATTCCTTTATCTGAACTGCCGGAGGAAGAAAATGAGACAGAAACTGAAGCCTGATAAAATAATAAAATATTACTTAGGTTAACCTAACCTAACCTACCTCCTTACAAAACTAGATTAATCTTTAGTCCATTCCAGTCCACTGAGTCAGGTTTTGTATTTTAAATCTTATTTTCTCCTACCTTCAATTTGAAATACAAAAAATGACTCAATGACCTATAGACAGACCTTGTTTTGTTATAAGTAGCATATCTTAATCTGCCCCCAAGAAACAGAGAGAGAACGAAAAAAATAAATTTTTCACAACAAAAAATATCTTTCTCATGCTTAAAAATATGTGAAACTTTCAAAGTTTATATGAAAACCCGTGCTGCGTAACATTTTAATAGATATTCAACAGTTTTATAGATATTTAAGCTAAGATCGATGTAAAATGTTGCTTTTTTATGTATTAATCTTAATTATTTATAAAAAATAAAATACCTTATACCAAATAGTTTTTGTTTTATTCCTGACTAGATTTTTTGTTTGAGACATACCTTTGTAATTGAAAGGCATTTAAAAAAAATGTTAGGTTGGAAAAAAATATCAATATTGTCTTCCCTCTTCTTGGAAGGCGAGAGGGAGTGTTAGACTCTTGCTGACTTAAAACCAGTACCTACATTATTACGCCTTGCCCGTAGCTCCAACCTAAATTCCCTTGAGACAATATTTAAATGAGGAACTCTGGCGCGTTTTCAGTGTTGCTTGGCGCCTATTGTTCTTAGCGTGATGTTTTATAGCCTATAACTACCTAGTTTTTTTCGTTAAATGGTCTATCAAACATAATACCTAACTTATTCCACTCCATAAGTGTGGTAGAGCCACGAATGGGTCGGCTCGACCGGAGTGATACAACGGCCTGACCGAAAACCGGCGTGAAACATTACAGCGTTGTGTTTCGCCGTGTGAGTGAGGTTACCAGAGGCCCAATCCTTCCCCACTCCCCATTCCTAAATCTCCGAAACTCGTAACTCCCCAGCTGTTGCAGCGTTCTGATAGCTCCTGGCGTTCCAGTTGCCGATATCTATGATTGCTTACCATCAGGTAATGAGTCTGCTCCTTTGCAGACATACCGCATAAAGCCGGGTTTTCACAGTAAGAATAGGTTCGGATCGAGTGCACTCGTACGAGTCAGCTTCGTGCGAGTGTACACGGATAGTGGTTTATTGTCGCCATATTGTTTTCATAAAAATGATCCACAGAGTACATTCAAATGATCCGAGTGAGCTCGAAAAATAGAGCAGAGTCCGAGTCTACTCGGATTAGACATTTTTTTTTTTTGTTAGGGTTTTAAATCATCAAATGACTTCTCCCGCCCAGGGCCGGGCGAGAGGGAGTGTCAGACTCTTACTGACTAAGACCCCGCCTGTTCCTTCTCCTGCTCTGGGCCCAGGTCGCGGTGCCTCATTGCGCTTATCCCGCAACCCCGGCTGAACATAAGCCCTATAGGGCCCCGTCTGTGGTAGTCTATTGGCTCTTTGAGGCGCGCGCGGAACGCTATGCGCCGTACGCTCGGGCTTGGTTCTGGTCGGGCAGCGAGCTGCCCTTACTCACCGACCGCAGACCCGCGCTTACGGTGGCCGGAGATCATCTCCCGACTCGGATTAGACGTTGGCGTCCGAGTGCGCTCGGATAACCTGTTTACATGATACGAGTAGCATCCGAGTTGACATCCGAGTGCACTCGGTCCGAGCCAAATCTTATTGTGACAACCCGGCTTACTTAAGCATAAAAAAGTTCCTACAACACTTCACCCAGTAAATTTAAAAGGTTTTAAAAAAATAAAACAACCAATATAATAGTTATAAAATTAATTCATTTATTAAAATTTCATTGTAAAATGATTTCTCATCGTAATTACACTTAAACTCATGATTCTTCATATTAACATCAGTTTGTCACATTAAACACAACAGGCGACATCTGCAACAAAAATAGGAAAATATTAAACACTTTTAGTAGAAAAGGATTTTTAGTGAAACGAGGTTTTGTACAGAATAAGGGGTTTTTTAGAGAAAAAGGGTGTTGTAAGTAAAATATTATAATTAAATATAACGCATATTGATCATTGATTGTTGTGTAGGGGAATAATTGAGAGTCAGATTTACGTAGGTACTGTAAATTGTTAAAATTAAGGCGATTGAGTTAGTAGACTGTCACTGTATCTATTAAAATAAAATACAATAAAAATGAAATAAAAGGTTTTGTAGACAAAGGGGTTTTACAGACAAAGGGGGTTTTATAGACAAAGGGGGTTTTATAGACAAAGGGGGTTTTATAGACAAAGGAGGTTTTATAGACAAAGGGGGTTTTATAGACAAAGGAGGTTTATGTAGTAGTATAACTTGGTAAGTTAGACTGCACGATTGGACAAGGTCTGGCAACTGGCTGGTGCAACAAGTCGCGGGTTTGATAACTGGCACGTGTCTGGGTGTGATTTGTGAAATTGTATGTTATAAGTGAACCTATGAGACAGGACAAAATTCTAGTGTATGATGTTATCGGAATAGAAGCCTACAGGGAGCTGATAGCTCCTAGCTTTTGCAGGTGTCCATGAGAGACAGCGATTGCTTACCATCAGGTAGTTCGTTTGATCGACGGAAAATCTATGTAAAAGTCGTTAGAAGAGGCCAATGAGAAAGAAAGAGAGAAAAACTTTTTGAGGCAGTAAGGCAGAGGACGTGCGGTGGCTAACACCATCTCCCCAGACTTCTGACGGGACGAAATAAGGGACCCTCCCCCTCCCACATTTGCATCTTTACTAAAGTTATAATTCTCTCTCGTAACTGTGTCTTTGTCAACATAACAAAACTGGCGACAACCTAACGTCCATGCCTCTATAGAACAAAAACCAAAATAGCTTATCTGCTAAAAACCAATACACAACACATAGCCAGAAACAGCGCAGAAAACAGGCGTGAAACAACCACAGCGGTGTTTCACCGTACGAGTGTGGAAACCAGAAATCCATCCTTAATCCCTTTCCCCCTAAATCCTAAAAAAAGCCATCAGAGAGTCCCAGAATAAAGCCATCGTGCTATGGCATCGCACGATCTATTAGGACACCTGTTAGGTCATCATAATCATTCACTTGTAACACCTTTGGTATTGCGGGAGTCCATAGGCGGCAATGATTGCTTAGGATCAGGTAAACATACACGTATACCGAAAAAAGTATAAGGAAAAATCTACCAACCTTATTCAACAGCGGACGTATCTATACTAACATAGCTGGCCCCCATATTCTCTCTATGACGCGTCGAAACAACATGCTTTTTCGCGGTCTCCCCTTCTTCAAGGTCCGCATCACACACACCACATTTCAAACTTCCAAATTGATAATACACATACTTATTACGCGCCAACATATTTATATTATGCTTCAACTCCAAATAAAAACGGAAGACCCCCTCAATAGCTGGCTTCTCCTTAAAATGTCCAGCGTACACCAAATGGGTTAGTAACGATCGTATGGAATTGAAAACACCCTTACAATCAATGCAAGTAAAAGTAGCTCCTTCGCTATGCAGAATATGATTGCCTTTCATATAAACGCTGATGATATCTCCCTTATTAAAACTGATCTTCGCTTCAGCCACCGCTGTTTCATGATCAATGCTACTTAAAATATGTTTCACAGCTTCAGATTTATCATGGAATGATGTTTTGCACACTTCGCATTTCAAATCAGCGGTAATTTTGTTCGCTGACAAAATTTGCATGTCTGGCTGGTTGTAGAGGGCTGATCGGATCAGTTTAGCAATGGTATCGAAATGGGAAGCGCTTTCGAAGTGTTCGACCATCGCGGAAATCGAAGGCGTCGCTACGAACTCAGGGCAAATGGTGCAAATGTAGAAATTTCCGAAGCTAGCGTAATATTCAGAGGGTCTGCAGTGGTTTTTGTAGAGCATCGACAGTTTACGAGGCGCAGCGTTCCTCAAATGCTTTTTCTGACGGATGTGGTTAAAAAGGACTTGTCTAGGTCCCTTTAAAGTCATATCGCAACAGGTACAATAGTTTCCAATCTTTCCCGAGGGTTTAATAAAGTTTTCAATGACCACGTGGTCCCGATTGTTGTGCGGTTTGCCAACGCTCGCTAAGTACTTACTCCAATTTAAGTCTTTAGGACCCCATTCTTCAGGGATAGCACCTTCCGGGTCAGCTTCCTTCATACGAAGGTACAACTCGTCAGACAACCTGGCCAAGTGTTTCTCATCGAGTATATGCAAAATCGAAGCTTCCACAGACTCGATCGGAGTGGCACACAGCCTACAATTCAAGCCGATCGGGGTAAAAACAATATCGTGGCTCAAAAGGAACTTTTCATTCATCTCTTTAATTTTCTCTATAGTTGGTTCAGTCATGGAGAAAGAAATGCTTTTATCAGACTGTAGGATGCAGGATAGATTGTGGACATGAGTCTCACTAAACACATGGTTCAAAACACTGTCGTAATGAAACCTCAGCGTGTAATACTCACAAGCTATGCAGAAAAATGCCAATTTACCAGTCCGATCATCAATTAACGACAAAAGTTTATGGTTGACAAGAAGTTTTACAATCGAAGCTTCAATGGGACCATAGTAACGATATTTCTTCACTTGGTTTTTCGGTTTCTCGGCGGCTTGATCGTTCTCATCATTGTCAATGTTCTTATTTGCGTCTCCAGCAAAATTCTGGTAGACATTGTCTTTAATGCTCATTATAATCGGAGCAACGGAGGACGTTTGAGTCGAAAAGTCAATATTGGAGACATCAGAGCAAAGTTTGTCATATAACTCTTGATAGAACTTTAAAGCGGCATCCACACTGGCTTCGGAAGCGTCTGGGAGTATCTTCATCAACGAAGTGCTAAGTTTTGACGAGAAATTCTTTTCCAATTTCTCTACAGGCTTTGTGATCGTGAGCTCTTTTATTTTGGGTAACGGCAGCTCTGCCATAGCGGATAGACGACGGGACATGTTCGGCAAAATTATAGGCTCGGCCACATCCATGCTTTCCCGCCTCAACTTAGGCAGATGGGCATCAGAATTAAAATGGCGTTGTAAAGATTCCATAAGCGGTTCTTCGTCATTTAATTCAATCTCAATATTGCAATCAGTGCATATATGGACTTGCTTAGCGTCATCTGACGTGAAGAGTTCAGCTTTCAATAGTTCAGGAACTTCACTAACAGGAAGACTATTAAATCTTTGCCTTTGCAAACTGCTCTTTTTCTCAGTCGTAAAAATATATTCAACCTCAACGTAATCGCGTTTTTGTAAATATATATTCTTGTGCGTTTCGTCTAGATTCCTTAGATAAGAATGTAGTACTTTGTTCTGTTGCGTGAGTGGGTGGTTGACAACATTTTGAAAGTGTCTAGCGAGGCGTTTGATGTCCTCAAATTTCCTGAACGACAAAACGGTTAGGTTCTCCATTTTTAACTCGTTTCTTTGTCAACTGATTCAGCCTATATCTTGATTACAAGATTATTGGCTACGCTTATAAAGCTTATTAACAGTTCGTTGGATGCCGTCCGCTATGCCCGTACTGTGAATTCCGAATAAATAATTTTGTACCCAAAATGGTTTGTAGGATTTTGAAATTCAAAATAAAATGTTTTTGTTGGGATTATCACTGCATTTCAAGATCTGGAATGAGAGAAAAAACTTGGTTAGATTTTTTGGAAGTACCGAAAACTTATTAGTACTGCCTAATATATTTTTAGACATGATCTGAAATTCAAAATCAAATTCTTTATTTGCATATCAAGATGGGTACAAGGATCTTAAATTAAAATAACAGGCACAGCTTAACGGCCTTTTTCAGGCGTTGCAAAGAGGGCTATTACTAGCTTATAAAATAATATTAAATTACTTAATTTAAATCACATTGTATAAAAGAGAAAAAAAAACAAAAAAGTTAAGAATTAGATAAATAAAAAATAAAAAAAATATCAAGTTGTTAGTTGAGTTAGTAGGTAGGTGTTTGTGTGTATATGAGGTGGGTTTTAACATTCTAGAAACCAGAATTATCTCCAATACCATGGATGCGTCCCACCCAAACCTAGAAAAACTATTTGCAGAAAGCGTAGTTGTTACATACAGGACTCGAACCCGCTTACTATCAGACAATAAGGTACCGTTTTTCTAGTAAGAAATCCAAAAGAGATATTTGGAAAGTTGACTTGTAGAATAAACATTCCAATGATGAAAAAACGTTTCAAATTGGTCCAGTAGTTTCTGAGTTTATTGAATACTAGTTACTCTCGCGCGGTTTCACTCGGCTCTATTTAGTCGTAGCATAATGTTTTATAACCCATAGCACTCAGAAACATTGTAGCTATCTGTCTGTGAAGGAGTTTTGGAAATTCGACCAGCGCGTCCAAAGATTACCCTCTACATACAAACTTACAAATTTTACCTCTTTATAATATTAGTATAGATAGCACTCCGGAACATTGTAGCTATGCACTAACTATTCCTTCATAGATAGATATCTATGAAGGAATTTTGGAAATCCGACCAGCTTTCCAAAATTTGTAAGTTTGTATGTAGGTGGTAATCCCTACATACAAGGTTACAAATTTTACTTCTTTATAATATTAGTATAGGCAAACATATTCCTATAAAATGTTTGTATCTGTAGGTAGTCTATATTTAATAAATAAACATGATCTAGAAACAATTCAAGAAAAAAAAATGTGACACAATAAAAAAAAACTAAGAAACACGAATAGGAGAACAATTTTACAATTCCAATAGAATACATCGTTTAAAATTGATATTCATACATTCAAGACATTAAAAATTCGTTGAAAAAATTGCACAATCGCAGATTGGACATCTAAACACGCGATACTGGTTCTTATTGCCAGGGTATCTAAATTCCTATTCAAACACTCTTGTATTATATAGATGCAGTGACAGACGGAGACACAGCTGAAACTATTCCGCAGAGCAAGCTGCGTGCGTGATCATGTTGAGCAAAGAAGATATGTCAATTTTTGTTTAAGTAAAAAAAAAATTTTTGTTTTTATTTTAGTTTAATTTAGAATCGTAATTTTTGCAATTTTTATATTATTACTCTTCCTACTATTTTAAATTTATTTTAAATTATATTCTTTCTTTTATAGATTTTTGATTTTTCAATTGGGTAGTTTCCTAGATCAAAAATAAATTATTTCGACATTTCAATACAATAAAATATTGAAAAATAAGTATAATTTTATTCATCGATGGATCGATACACTAATTTTTAGATTTTTTTTAGCTCGTTATTAAGAAATAAGTAAGCTATTTGATGCAAAAAAGTTATGACGTCATAGCTCAGTTTTTCATACAAATTTAATAGAAAAGTATCGTTTTTGACGTTTGGATAAAAGTATTGAATTTGACTAGTTGGAAACTACCGTATTGATATATTGATTTTTCAATTATTTTTTGTGTAACTACGAAATATTTTGTGACACCTTAAAATGCTGTACATTTAATTTTATTATAGTGTATTTAATGTTTAGATGTAAGCAATAATATAACAGCTACTGGTTGTCCATAATTCAATAATAAAATAAAGGCCTCTTCTCACACGGAGAGGGCACGAACAAAACATCAAACCCCAAGCGAACGCCGGCGTTCGCGCACCTATTGTTGTTCTATTACGCTCGAATTACCACGATTGAAAGTTAAATTACTACGCTTGCTCAAGGCGGGTTGATGATACCAAAATTCCTCACTCACAGGGCTTGTTCACGCCGGTTTTCTGTGCCGTGGTATCACTCCGATCGAGTTGACCCAGTAGTGCCGAAGCATAGCTCTTCCACACTTAAAAACACGTGGCTTCCATTAAAATTACGCGCAAAGAGATATATTCTCAAGTGTGGGAGAGCCAAGCTTCGGCACGAATGTGTCGGCTCGACCGGAGTGATACCACGGCCTCAAAGAAAACCGCCGTGAAATAAAAAAAAACCACGGAAAAAGAATAAAAATTGATTTTTTTTAGAAACTTCTAGTCCCGTATGTTAATACTGGTTGCTACCTGCCTTATTATTATGGGAATATAGATCAAAATCGTTTGAATAATTTATTACATGACTTAATAATATCATTTTCATATGAATACGATTTTTATTCTTTCAAAGAAATGGCAACTTTGTATGTTTTTTTTTTTTTGTTATGGTATAAGTCGGCAAACGAGCAGACGGATTACCTGATGGTAAGCAATCAGCGCCGGCCATGGACACTAGCAACACCAAAGGAGTTACGAGTGCGTTGCCTGCCTTTTGGGGATAGGGGTTGCGGATAAAAAGATCGGGAAGCGATTGGGCCTCCGGTAACCTCACTCACTCGGCGGAACACAACGCTGTGGTTGTTTCACGCCGGTCTTCTGTGAGGCCGTGGTATCACTCCGGTCGAGCCGACCCATTCGTGCCGAAGCATGGCTCTCCCACACTTGGGACTGGGATCCACTAATTGTGTTTTGGGTCTGGGTGTAATGTGTATGTGAAATTGAATGTTTGTAAACGCCCCCACGGAGAGGTCGCGGTGCCTCATTGCGCTTACCCGCAACCCCAGCTTAACATCAGCCCTATAGGGCCCCGTCTGTGGTGGTCTATTGGCTCTTAGAGGCGCGCGCGGAACGCTCGGGTCAGGTTAGATAAAAGTTACCTAGGAATTAATTATGTTGCTGTCGCGTCATAAAGTTTGCATAAGACAGTGACAGCAACAATTTTAATCCACAGATAACATTTATCTGACTATTGAAAAATCAGGTCTAGGAGTCTGACATCCTCTTACCACCACAGGCATTAAAAAGGAGCAACATATACGAACTTTCATAATCTTATATATAAAAATGGATCGCAAAATGTGTTGGTAAGCGCATAACTCAACAACGCCTGGACCAATTTTGCTAATTCTTTTTTGTTGTATTTATTATTGTCAGGAGAAGGTTCTTATAAAAGAAAATATTAGAAAAGTAGAGGGGAAGATCAGAAAAAGGTGACCCTTTGATAGCGAGATAGCTGGATCCGTGCGAAGCGGGGGCGGGCCGCTAGTTTACAATACATATATTTATTCGATTCTATTATGCATCGAATAAAAGGAAAATATAAGCCTTTAAGCGTTTTAGCTTATTTTTTCCTTGTTAACCTGTGCTATTATTATAAATTTTAAAGTTTACGTGAGCACTGTACAGTTAATTTGTACGCAGGTATAAAAATAAAGAGAGACTTAGTACAGTGTAAAGAGTGACACCACTGCCTCATAGAAAACCGGCGTGAAACAACTACAGCGTTGTGTTTCGTCGTGTGAGTGAGGTTACCGAAGGCCCAATCCTTACCCTCTCCCAATCCCTAAATCTCCAAATCCCCAAAAGGTCGGCAACGCGCTCGTAACTCTTCTGTTGTTGCGGGTGTCCATGAGCGGCGCTGATTGCATACCATCAGGTAATTCGTCTGCTCGTTTGCCGACCTAAAAAACAGAGCCAGCTCTATCAGTCTCCGTTTTCTGTTTCTAGCTCTGTTTTTTAGGAATTTGGCGATTTAGGGATTGGGTAGGTAACACTAAATTATATGGTGTTTAATGAAGCCATATCTTTTGTGACCATTGGTCGGTTCTTTAGACAAACTATATTGACTTTTTCTGTATTTTTACGTGATAGGTCGGTTAACGAAAGGACGGATTACCTGATGGTAATCCGTCCTTTCGTTTCCGTGGGGACGCCCCTACCTCATGGTACGGGGCAAATTGCGCCAATGGGCCCCCCCACTAACCCGGAGTCTCCAGCCACAGCTGCTGGAGGAGGTGGTGTGTGCGTTGTTTCCGACGAGACCGGAGCACACTCCACCGGCTAGGGTTCCGCCTCGTAGTTCGCCCAACGCGGAAGACGAGACTGACGAAAACGTGCCCGAAGTGACCCGGGTAGAGTTGAGAGTGGCGGTGGCTCGCATCAAGAACACCGCCCCAGGGCCCGACGGCATTCCAGGCCGTGCATGGGTCCTGGCTATGAGAGCTCTCTGGCCCCGACTAGCGGGGCTCTTAAGCGCATGTTTGGAGCGGGGCCAGTTTCCAAGCCGGTGGAAGACCGGAAAGCTGGTCCTGCTCAAGAAGGCGGGGCGCCCCGCAGACTCCCCGTCTGCGTACAGGCCGATCGTGTTGCTGGACGAGGTGTGTAAGATCTTCGAGCGAATCATCGCCGGCCGCCTCGTCCAGCACATGACCAGGGTGGGGCCGGATTTGGCGGACAACCAATATGGTTTCCGCCAGGGGCGCTCCACGGTCGACGCGATCATGCGCGTAAAGGTCCTGGCGGAGGAGGCAGTCGCCCGGGGCGAGGTGGTCTTGGCGGTGTCGCTCGACATCGCCAACGCTTTCAACACCTTGCCCTGGCCTACCATCCGAGAAGCGCTCCGGTATCACGGGGTGCCGCGCTACCTCCAACGCATTGTCGGGGCCTATTTATCGGACAGGTCGGTGGTGTACCCGGGTCGAGAAGGATGGGGTCGGCGAGAGACGTCGTGCGGCGTTGCGCAGGGATCGGTGTTTGGTCCGCTCTTGTGGAACGTTGGCTACGACTGGGCTCTGCGCGGTGCGCTACTCCACGGCGTCGGCGTCATTTGTTACGCCGACGATACGCTAGTTACAGCGCGTGGAAAGTCGTACCGGCAGGCGTCCATACGCGCAACGGCTGGTGTCGCGCACGTCGTGGGTAGGATCCGGCGGCTGGGCTTAGAGGTGGCATTGCACAAATCGGAGGCCCTGTGTTTTCATGGGCCGAGGATGAGGCCGCCTCAAGGATCCAGCATTATAGTAGGAGGGGTTTCCATCGCTGTTGAGTCCACGATGAAGTACCTCGGACTCGTTCTCGACAGTCGGTGGAATTTCGGGCCGCACTTTACACGGCTCGCCCCCCGGTTGATGGGCGCCGCTGTTGCGCTGTCGCGCTTGCTGCCCAACCAGGGGGGGCCCATCTCCTCCTGCCGGAGGCTCTACATGGGGGTCGTACGGTCGATGGCGTTATACGCTGCGCCAGTATGGGCGGACGCCCTGACGGCCCGCAACATCGCCGCACTACGAAGGCCACAGCGCGCGATGGCTGTCAGGATAATCAGGGGATACCGTACGATCTCCTTTGAGGCAGCGAGCCTCCTAGCCGGATCCCCGCCCTGGGACCTCGACGCAAAACTCCTCGCGTCGCTCTATTGGTGGCGCGCGGAGGCAGTCGAGCGGGGCGAGCGCCTGGTGCCTCGACAGGTTGAGGCACGCAGGGCAGAACGGCAGGGCAGGGCGGAGTGGCAGACGCGCTTAGCGCAACCCACGGCGGGGCACGCCGCTATAGAGGCGGTAAGGCCCGTTCTAGAGGAGTGGCTCAATAGGAGCCACGGCGCCCTCAGCTTCCGGCTGACGCAGGTGCTTACTGGACACGGGTGTTTCGGGAAGTACCTGTGTCGCATAGGTCGGGAGCCGAGGTCTCAGTGCCACCATTGTGGTGATTGCCGCGACGATACGGCGCTGCATACCTTGGCGGAGTGCCCAGCTTGGGCCGAGCAGCGTCGTGACCTGGTCGCGGCCGTAGGTGCTGCGGGAAATCTCTCGCTTCCGGGTGTAGTGTCTTCTATGGTCGGGAGCGAGTCAGGGTGGAGAACCGTCGCTACCTTCTGCGAGGCCGTGATGCTCGCAAAGGAGGCGGCGGAAAGGGAGAGAGAGGCTGCCTCCTCACTCCCCTCCCGCAGCAGACGCACTAGACGTCGTAGGGTGGCCGACCTGCGGCCACCGTAGGGCGCGGCCTGTGGACGACAGACTCGGGGCGTCTTGTCGTCTGACCAGCAGCAGGCCTCGAGGCGGCGGCGCCGTGTTCCGCGCGCGCCTCATAGTGGAGTCCTGCGGTCGGGGTGACGGCCGCAGTGGGTGACGGGGCCCGCCTTACCATCTGGCGGGCCAATACCCGTCGGGGGTTGCGACGAATGCTTCGGCGATACCCGCCCCTCCGACACATGGGTTATTGGAGGAACACCGGGTTGGTTTTTAGTCAGTAAGAGTCTGACAGTATCTTCGCCCTTACCCGAGGGCGGTGGGTCTCCATGAGGATTTTCCAACCCGAAATCAAAAAAAAAAAAAAAAAAAAAACCTGGTGGTAAGCAATCATGGACACTCGTAATACCAAAGGAGTTACTACAAGTGCTTTGCCAGCCTCTTGTAATAATAACCCATTAGGGATGGGGGAGGGGAAGAATTGGGCCTCCAGTAACCTCACTCACACGGCGAAACACAACGCTGTAGTTGTTTCACGCTGGTATTCTGTGAGGCCGTGGTATCACTCCGGTCGAGCCGACCCATTCATGTCGAAGCATGGCTTTATCTCACACCTAAAACTTAGGCCTCTGCCTTGAAACTCGCGGGCAGCGGCGCGGGAGCGGCAGGGTTTTACGCGTATAATCAGATGGACCGGCCCTCGAATACAGCGGGACGGGCGCGGGCAGCGAGCGGTGTACGTCCGAACCACAATAAATCGAGCGTTAGGAATAAATTTGAATCAAAAAGATGTTGCCGCCATTTTTCAGACATTTCGTTCGCTAATAAAAACAAATATGTCGACGACACAATTAACAACAACACTAAGCTGTTACAATGACGCGCGATCCGCCCGCTGGATTCGAGAACGGGTCTGCGATGCTCGCTCCGCTTCCGCGCCGCCGCCGCTTTCGCCCCGCTGCCCGCGAGATTCGTGACGGCGGCCTTACTGAACCAATGCTTATATTCGTCTGCGTGCCAAATAACTACCTACATAAAATAGATCAGTACCCGCGGGAACTCGGCGAGTAAGGGCAGCTCCGAATCAGGCCCGAGCGTATGGCGCGTAGCGTTCCGCGAGCGCCTCAAAGAGCCAATAGACCACCACAGACAGGCCCTAAAGGGCTGATGTTCAGCCGGGGTGGCGGGGTAAGCGCAATGAGGCACCGCAACCTCGGCCCAGAGCAGGAGAAGGAACAGGGGGGGTTTTTAGTCAGTAAGAGTCTGACACTCCCTCCCGCCCGGCCCTGGGCCCTGAGAAGTCATTTGATGATTTTCCCCTCACAAAAAAAAACCCGCGGGAACTGGTGAAATATGTTCTTGTATCACCACATAGTTTTGACAGACAGACAGACAGTTTAACTGACTATTTTCAATCTAACGTGAGTCGAAGTCGAAGGAAAACCTATCGTGATGCAATTTCCTGCATTAATGTTGCAATAGACGAATGCATAATATAAAATATATATATTTATACATTAGCATATATATAGATGGCTTCAACAAGGAGGAAAACTACCATTAATGCAATATCTATTGGCTATTCGTGACTGAGATCGGGCTACTAGGCTTTTTGTATATTTCGTTTCAACGAGAACCTTTTTGAATGTTAATCCATCAAACCCCAAGCGAACGGCGGCGTTCGCGCAACTATTATCTTACTCTCTGTCTGTATGTCTCGAATAACTAAGTTTTTTTTAATTATCTAAACTATCTGTTCAACTCTGTCTGTAACTCTGTCTGTCTTTTCTTCACGCCTAAACTACTCAACCGATTTATGTGAAATTAGGTACAGACATAGTTTGGAACTCGAGAAAGGACATAGGATAGTTTTTAAGCCAAAAATCTGCAGGAAGTCACTATTCCAAGCGAACGGAGTCGCGTCGTAACAATGAATACATTTTTGTCATAAATCGGCACTTTTACATGTCAAATTATAATAATATTAGCTAGGCTCGCGCGGTTTCACCCACTGCTCGGCTCCATTTAATCGTAGCGTGATGTTTTATAGTCTATAGCACCCAACATTGTAGCATGAATTTGAATGTGAATTTTTGTTGTGCCCGACAGGGTCCATGTGAACTATTTATAAGTACTACCACCTAAGAATACATGTGGAAAGCAATAAGTATTGAGTATTGAGTATAGCTATCCATCAGTGAAAGAATTTTGGAAATCCGACCAGCGCTTCCAAAGATTACCCCCTACATACAAACTTACTACATACTTACAAATTATACCTCTTTATAATATTAGTATAAATATAGAAAAATAGTATAGAAAAATCTAGATGAAGGCGGCATTTCCTATCTGACTACTCTGAGAAGAAATGGCGAAACAAACTCAGAGGTCAGAAAGTAACACCCGGTTTCTGAAAGGCTTGTCAACTAATCTTCTGTTAAATCTCTTGTCAAGTCATTTGATTGGTTGTTGATAATTCAGTCAACCAATCACATGACTTGACAAGAGATTAAATTGATTTTAACATTGATCGGCCTTTCAGAAACCGGGTGTAAGAGAATCAGGTAGTTTGAGATCTATGCGAAGCAGGGTCGGTCGGTGCTAATTTCTTTATAAAACTTAGCACTGAAGTTATCCAAGTTTACGTGGGCGATAGTATTATACTTTTACTGTGTGTGGGCGAACACCCACATACTGACATTTCCACTAAGTTTATTGATATTTGATATAGCCAATACGATAATAGCTACTAATATCATAACAGACTAGTCTGCAAACAGGGGTGCCCACTGACTGACTGGGCGACTTGTATGCCTAGCTTACACTGAGTGGGTCTGTTTCGGATCCAGCAGGAGGAAACGAGTGTCGTCATTGCGAGGACCACCTAAAGGATACCCTAGCACACCTGGGCTGAGCACCGCCGTGTCCTCAGGGAAGCGCCTCAGAGCCAATAGACCACCACAGACGGGGCCCTATAGGGCTGATGTTCAGCCGAGGTTGCGGGGTAAGCGCAATGAGGCACCGCGACCTCGGCCCAGAGCAGGAGAAGGAACAGGGGGGTTTTTACTAAAAACCCCCCTGTTCCTTCTCCGACCGGAGTGTCACGACTCTTACTGACTAAAAACTTTTTAGTCAGTAAGAGTCGTGACACTCCCTGACTTCTACCCAGTTCTAACATTGCGACAAGTTCGGGACAGTCGATAGAGCCATTAGCGATATTTATTAAAAAACAGACAGCGGCAATCCGACGTCTGTGCTCAAGTGGCAGAAAATGGTATCTTTTACATCGGTTTTATAAACCTACATAGCTTGTTTCAACGCATTAATTCATGAAACTCCAAGCAAACACATTAACACGCCTTTTGTTCTTCTATAATGTCTTAAATTACAGTGATTCAAACCAGAATTATGGATGCAAATCGAACAAATATTTTCATGCTCAATCAGGTGATGGTTCTTAAGATGTTTTAGGGCAGATTTTTCAATAGTCAGATAAATGTTATCTGAAGAATATAACAGTTGCTGTCACTGTTTTATACAAACATTCTGACGCGACAGCATCATAATTATTCCTCGGGTAACTTTTATCTAACAATTGAAAAATCTGCCCTTAAACATCTTTTTCAGATGGCTTACAGCAAATAGCTTCACTAAGAGGACTGACCGACAGACTGACTTTGTTTTGTTGTGATGTTCAAAAGTACCCGTAAGGGTCTAATTGAAATAAATGATTTTTGATTTTAAGTTTAGATTATGATGATGATGATGAAAAATACTTAAGTTATTCGACTTTGGTATCACCATCATCAGCCTATAAATGCTCACACCGAACCATCGAAAAATCAGCCCTTTGCTTATAAAAGTAAAGTAAAATCGAATACAGCATACATAGCGGTAATATAATATGGCAGTTCACTAACAAACAAATAACTGACGCAGAAGTAGCTGGGCATCTGTGTAAAAGAGAGACAGGCCACTAGATAAACATAAAAATGGGTAACAATGTGGTTTGTGTCCATGTAATATAATCTACACTTTGGAAAGAGCACCTACTGACTGATGGACTATCCTGTTTTTAAGCTGGAATGTTGCATGAGTTCTATAAAACATGGTAATTTGTTTAAAAGTTGGACAAGAGATAAGAGTGGACTTCATTTTTCAATTATTTCTAATATTGAACTATGTCTCTATCTATTTAACAATGAATATTGCAATTTGGATTCTCAAATTCCAATCTATCTATAAAGTATTTTACAATAATAATAACATAACTAAACTATATATATATTATGTTTATAAACATTTGTGAGTGACCTCATCATCTATTATTAGCCATTATGAGTAAATTTAAAGCATAATTCTAACTAAGCTAGTACCTAAGTATTAAGGAAATAATTTTGTGAATTTTTCAACTAATATGTTTGAAAGGTAAAAAAAAAACAATAAAAGTATATGATATTATATGATAAGATGTAATCTTTAAGCAATAAAATGCTATATATTTATTATTTGATATGGTAGAAAAGCCATCTACAATTTTCTTTGGCAAAATAAAAAAAGAAGCCATTTTTAAAATAAAATACACATGGACAATAATCCAAGTTTTATATTCTATGTTGGTATGGGGCAAAGGCAGCATTCCATTATGCCTATACTAAACCTACATGCTATTTGGTTATAAAATATCTGTGAATTGTAAATCTAGCACCATGGGTATTATAAATAATTTACAACATGGCTATTGCCATGAATATGTTAATATCAAAATTCACAGGAACATTCTGTATACCACTTTCATTGGTTAATAAGTGGAAAAGTTTTAAATAAATACTTCAGAAATAACAAAGAAGCGCAGATGAATAAAAAAATATATAACTTATTGTTCTCATCATGAAGACCACAGATTATATATTACTAAGTTATTTGCAGCATAACAAAGTCATGATTGTGCCAAGTACCTACACCTACCTACATCCTATAACATACAAGTGCTTAGTCATCAACAATTTTAAAAAACAGTTTATTTAACAAACAAACCAAATAGTTGTTAGGACTTTTTGGATACCGTTACACAAACATCGCTGACCTACAATTAAAAAACATTGACAAAAAAAAATAACAAAATTTTAAGGTTATGGTGATGAAGCAACTATTGTGATATTGCGTTTTTATGATAAAAATACAAAGTAAATATGTAAACAATGATGTTATTTACCTGAAAGTCTTGATTTTGTGCATGGCAGCGTGTTGCGGCCGAATTATTTTTGATTTAGTACGGGCATAAACTGACAGCCTGTGGTGACATGACAGACAAGAAATTTTTTGACGTTTCAAACGTGATCCGATGCGGCAGATGCTGGGTGGTCAGGTAATTGGATTTTACACTTCTTATGGGAAAGTTACACTTTGATAAAAGTAAGTTTTTTTAATTAATATTTAAAAACAATATTTTTCTGTTTATGGCTCTTTATTAATATCCAAAAAATATTAGTGTCCTATGAACTTTGTGCAAATCTGAAAAAAAAAAATTAGCAAATAATCTTATTTAATCAGTAGCTTTTTTAAATTAGGAATCAGTAGAGTATCCAGAGTGCGCTAGTTTATTAAATATGTGTCTGAGCCTAAGTGTTGCACTAATGCAATCGATTCCTGCCATGATTCGACTCGAATGGATCGGCTCAAGCAGCGTGATACCACAACCTCACAGAAAACCAGCATAAATCAACCATAGCGTTTCAGTGAAGTTGCTTAAGACTCAATCCTCCCCCCTTCCCATTCCCAACCATTAAAGATTGATTGGGATTGGGAAGCCCCAAATCCTTAATCCTCAAATATTCAACACCCATACTTGTAACTCCTCTGGTGTTGGGGGCGTCCATTGGCATGGCATAGATATGCCACAGAATAATTATGAACTATTTTAGGGTTTTCGTTTAGTTTCATTAGTAACTTACCACTATTTTCTGATAAATGGCCAAAACTGAATCATAAAACACTAAGGCCTGATTTTTCAATAGTCAGGTAATTGTTATCTGAGGAATAAAATTGTTGCTGCCACTGTCTTATACAAACATTCTGACGCAAAAGCATCATAATTATTCCCCAGGTAACCTTTATCTAACCATTTAAAAATCTGCCCTAGGTAACAATTAAAAAAACACACAAACCTAACCTCTTTCAATATTACCCGCCGTAAAAACGAAATCTCCCCACGGTTTTCCAGCACAGATTATAATCACTGCGTCACTTTTAGCTACGTGTAATGAATTATAGCAAATAATGTGAAAATTAATCCTAATAATCTGTTTACGTCATTTTAATTAACCATATTATTTGTTATAAATGTCCTTGTTGAATGTTTTATTTACTTATGACTCATTTTTATAACACTTGCAACTTAAATATTGTATTTTTGTATTGTTTATTTTGATTTTTAATAAGTCGGTAACAAATTATTAGCCACGCTACGACGCGACGAGGCGACGGCGACGCTACAAATATGGTTTTCAATAATATAATTATTGTTATTATAGATTGACATTTCGTATAATACCTGTGTTGTTTTTAATGTTAAGATCTTGTTTTTATCAATTAGATGGTCCCTAATCGTTTTTTAATTGACGTGTCAATGATACCTATACTAGTTAGATAAAGAGAAATATCTTAATAATATAATACAAATTACAAAGGTAAGCCTGGTTTAAATCAAAGTTTAAATAGTAATGCAGTCACAAATTCAAAGTTTGTTACGACTCGTTGATAATTTTACGATAAAAATAGGTACTGTAATATTCTTCTTATACCGTTTATTATGAATTAAAGTCCTGAATCTTTGTTTAGTTGAGTATTAATAAACGTAGTGGTTACATCCTCTTTGGAGTATTATGTGTTATGTTTAAGACTTTTGATTAAAAAACACTGCCCACCCATAGACACCCGCAGTACCAAAGAATGAGGAGATGGGAAATGGCAAAAGGATGGGGAGTTGGGGAAGGCTCGGGCCTCGGGTAACCTCTCTCAAACGGCAAAACACAAAGCTGTAGTTGTTTCACGCCGCCGGTATTCTGTGAGGCCGTGGTATTACTCCGGTCGAGCCGAATCAAGCTTGCCTCTCCCACACTTCACTTTTTATTTAAGTAGGTAGGTAATAATAGGTAACTATTTGCAGTATTTTGCTTCAATCCAAGTTAATAATCTGTTAATAACCTGTTCAATAATATGACTGGCTGGGTGACTTCAGCCGATCTGTCTCCGATGCGTCTTGTAATTTGGCGTTACTGATACAGTTATGATGGATACCATATTTATACCATTATATTTTAAAGATTGGGAAACTGGTATCGTCACTCACTCGGCGAAACACAGTTTTTGTAAGGCCGTGATATTACGCTGGTGGAGAGCCGACCCATTCGTTTTTGGTTGGCTTGGATCTGTCACACTTGTGAGTCAAGGTAAGCTATCAACTATCAAACTCAAAATTGCCACTTTCAGTCTCTGTTCCACTCTAATAAAATTTTTGGACCTTGGCTCATCATTAACTACCGTGTTTTATCGGTTCAGCAGAGTCCTTCATGTAAACTTGAAAGTTGAACTTAAGATAGGTAAGTTTCTGTCCGCGCCTGCGCGAAGAGACAGGGGTAGTAATTAATAAATTCTATTTTACCGTCACTCCTCAAAGAGCCAATAGACCACCACAGACGGGGCCTTATAGGGCTAATGTTCAGCCGCGGTTGCGGGGTAAGCGCAATGAGGCACCGCGACCTCGGCCCAGAGCAGGAGAAGGAACAGTGGGGTTTTTAGTCAGTAAGAGTCTGACACTCCCTCCCGCCCGGCCGTGGGCGGGAGAAGTCATTTGATGATTTTCCCCTCACAAAAAAGACCCTCACTACATAGTAACTTTACGATACGAAATGATAACAAAGGCGTATTTTTAGACTTTACAACTAGACTAGATAAACAATGCGCTGATGTACACACGGCCATGTAAACCAGTATAAAATGACTTGTTTATGTGGGGACCGATCATACAAGTACAGACCATGACACGCTGGATTTTGTATTTTGGTCTGCAACTCTGCAGCCATTTTGCCTATCTTATTATTATCTGTTATCTGTAAAATTGTTTTTTGATAATACAAATTAAATGTTTTTACAAGATAGGTACCTAAGTTTATTATGTATATTTTACTTTATTTTTAGACTTCCTATTTGTATGGAGATTACGGTATTATAAAAAAAGTCTGAAGCGTTATTTTGTATGCAGCTATGAAAATAACGGGCACGCTGGCTGTTATAGCAGTGGTAAGACCGCTTTGAGAAGGGGCTTGAGAGACGCCACGGCGTCTTCACCTTTCGCCTGACGCCAGTGCTTACCGGGCATGGCAGTGTCGGTAGATTCCTGTTTCGGATCCGGCGGGAGGAAACGCCTGAATGTCGTCATTGTAAAGACCACCCAGAGGACACGTTGGAGCATACGGTGGTGATGTGCCCTGCTTAGGCTGAACACCACCACGTCCTGAGGGAAGTAATCGGTGGGCGACCTCTCGCGCCCGGCCTTAGTCGAGGCCATGGTGCGTAGCGAGAGGAACTGGGAAGCCATCTCCTCTTTCTGTGAACCAGTTATGCTCGCAAAGAATTAGGCGGGCCGCGTGAGGGAGCTATCCTCCTCCTCGTGCCCCTGCCGTCACAAATAGGTGACACTCCGGGCGTTGGGGATCGGGCGATGATCTCCGGCCATTGGGGGCCCTGTTGGGCTGATGTATGGCCAGGGCTGCGGGGCAAGCGCAATGAGACACCATTTGATGATTTTCATCCATTAAGAAAAACGCACCTATTGTATCTCGATTAACCGTGATTGAAATGTTGTAATGATAAAAATGTGTTTATAATAATAAGATCAATGAAGTCAGCACTTATAGTTACAGGTTTGCTTTTCTTCTAATAAATAACTGTACTTACAGACTGAGCTGTCTCTTCCATTACTAAAATATAAGCCTACATAACTTTTATTTTGAATGCAACCTTTGTTTATGATATATCTTGATCAAAGCTTGCTTGCATGGTTTAGTTACGTAGAATTAATTAATATTTTCCTTTTTAAAAACAATTATTACAAATGATTACTCGTATGATAATATCGACTAAATGTTAAACTAACATTTAACCTTTCTAAACACATCACTATACGTAAAAAAAACGAACGTCAATTATAATCCGTCAAATTTGCTTGTTTTCGATTTGATTATTTTCGTCAATCACGATCCTAATCGCGAAAAATCTAAAATGTATTTTTTAAAAATTGTGTAACAAATACTTGTTGAATTGACATTGAAACCGTAAAAATGTCTAGCGACGAGCTCCACGAGGAGATAGTAGAAATCGTAGAGGACGACAGTTTCAATTTTATTGCTGAAGATTCGGATTTAACATGTACAATTTGTCAAGCTGAATTTTTGGACCCTGAAGATCTTAATATACACATAGATCAGGTCCACAAGGTAAAAGGGACGAAGAAATGTTATTTTTGCCCCGAAAAGTATACAGATTTAATGGATTTCGCTGAACATTTTCGAGATAAACATCTTGCAAATTTGTTCTACTGCTTGTATTGTTTACGGTCATTTAAAGACGAAAAGGAGTATAAATTGCACGATAAGAAACATAAACGTGGTACTAAGTCGACGTACTGGTGCGCTATGTGCAGTGAGAAGTATGGGAGCCTCTGGGATTTGCGCAAACATGATTTGATCTATCATGAAGATAATAACGAGGGTTACTTGATTCAAAACCTGCTTCCGTACTTGTCAGCAGTATTAAAAGTTAAAGCAGTAACCGCGTTACTCTCTCAACATAAGCCAACCGTGCACACTTGTATGTGTTGCCATTATACGACAACGGAATTAGAAGATATAATAACACATTCACGGAATAAGAAATGTAAATGCTACGTCTGCTACATGTGTACAAATGTCTTTAAAGATAAATCTTCTTTGCAAATGCATTTGGAGAAAGTTTGCGAAAAGAGGAAACCGTACGGAAGGGTTGAATGCCCAGATTGTAAGGTTATCTACAATTCCTTAGTTTACTCCAAGCATAAGAAAGTTTGTAAGATCATCAAGTGTTCTACTTGTGGTACGCAATATCCTTCAATGTACGAGCTGTCCGAACACCAATCTAAAGACCATCCGTTGTCCGCAGAATTAGCAACTTGTAAGTTTTGCTGGAAACATTGTGTTGGGACAGTTGCGTTAGAGAAACATATGGAGAGAGCACATAAACCTTACTTGCATTTGTATAAGTATTTGTGCATCTACTGTAAGACACCTTTTAAGCATCCGCAGAAGTTGTTTGCGCATTATTTTACTACGCACAGAGATTTAGAGCCTTACACTTGTACGATTTGTTCGAAAACATTCAGAATACGAAAGCGATTTACTGTTCATATTAAACTTCAACACAAAAGCGTTGGTTTTGTTGAGTTTGATGAGAACTACCATGTTTTTTTTACTGAGAAGAAGTCAGAAAAACCTTTTATACCTAAAAGTCTGTATGGGGATGAGAATGAGAAACAGACTGTGGTAGAAAACACTGAGGATACGGACTTGACTCTATTGAACATGAATTCGGAAATAAGTATATCGGAAACTGAAGGCAATCAAACTGAAACTGGCTTATTAGTGCCCAGAAAACGTAAAAAAGGAACTCCCAAAGGTCGAAAAAAGGCCCAGGGTACTGTAACTACATTATCATCGGACGATGAACCTCAAGAAGTTTCAAAAAAGAAAACCAAATCTTCCCGGAATACTATGACTACTAGTTGGAAGAAAAAACAGCAAGCGATAAATAAAAAGCGCTTTACTTGCACAATCTGTAATAAGTACTGCTATACATACCAAAATTACAACCACCACATAAGTCTTCATTCGAAAAATGAATACAAAAAGTGTATAAAGTGCTCCAAAGTGTTCCGGAGCAAGGAAAAGTTGAACAGACATATGAATAATGAACACTCATCTTCTAAATTAACTGATACCCTTAAAACTATGTTGGAGAAAAGGAAAAAGGGTGAGACTATGTCCGACAGCTTACCGATGTCAGAAAAATTCAGACGGACCATTAAAAAGGTTGAATGCCAAGACACAGGACCTGTAGCTAACATCAAACAAGTTGAAGACGGCCTTTCAGTGCAAAAGTTTATTGAGAATTTCATGCCTGAAACAGAAAACAGATCTGAAAGCCCTATAGATAACACTGTTATAGTTAAAATGGTTAGTGGAATTGAAAAGGAACCGGTAATAAAAATGACCAAATTTAATTTCAAACCGCTGTCAGAAGCCACGAAGTTAGCTATGCCAGTAAAATTCAAATCCAACCAATTTGAAAGGACTTTAGCTACCGTACGTTTAGTACAAGCTGTTTCGATGTACCAAGAAGACAATCAGGACCACGACAGCCAGTCGTACAACGAAGAAATTGACAGGAATGATTCAATACCAGAAGTTGCAGAGGAAGTAATGCTTGAAGGAACTGAAGAGACGCCAAATTCATCACAGATACCGCATAAAATTGTCATACCTAAACTCCCAACGATGTATAAGGACCTAAAGATTGCTCATTTACACCCTCAAGCACCATATTATAAGATAGTGCCAGTAAAGGATGTTTTGAAAGCAACGGAGAAGGCCGATGTTAAAAAGGATACAAGCAAGAATACTATAAAATTGCCCGACGGGACAAAATTGATAACGACGAATCCATTAGCCCATTTAATAGACAATAAGGAGATTGAAAAAGTTATGGAACCCATGAAGAATAGGTATTACAAATATAAAGAGAGGGATTTGCCCAAAATGTTAGTGGAAGCTTTAAGTAATTTGGACAAACCGTTGGTGCGAAAGAAGAAGGTAATCGGTGATAATTATTCTGAAGCTAGCAACTAAAGAGCTAAAGTTAGTAACTTTATTACGAGATAAAGCGGCATACGTGTGGAAGAGCTAAGCTTCGGCTCGATCGGATTGATACCACGGCCTCACAGAAAACCGGCGTGAAACAACCACAGCGCTGTGTTTCGCCATGTGAGTAAGGTTAGGAAAACCTTATTCCTAAAAGGCCGGCAACGCACTCGTCACTTCTTTGGTGTCCATTGGCGGTGCTGATTGATTACCACCAGGTAATCCGTCTTCTCGATGACCGACCTATATGTAGCATACAAAATATGAGCTGATAGATGGTCCATGGATTTCCGTTGAGGAGTTAACTCAGCGGGAGTCTAGGGTGCATGGTTGGCCTCTTATAGGTCGTCGCGTCGATCTGGGAGTAGAGAGCAGTTAAAAATAAATAGATTTTGTACATAATGTAGGCATTGTTTTGTTTTCTATACAAATTATGTTATTTGAAGTTTAAGTATTGGTCGCAAGTTTATGAAATTTTTTTTAAGTAGGTAATTCCCATAAGCGGGAAACAGCTGGCAACTCTGCTACTGTCATTCATTCTTGATCCTGTGTAGAAAAATAGGAGACAGGTAGTTGTTATTTTTCAAATAATTTTTATTGTTTTCGTTGTATAAAAATGTAATGTCTGTTATATGTACTGAACCAAATAGCATTTTAGCGATCGTTGACTAATTATGTCCGGACTTGACGCAAAGAACAATAATAAGCTTAGTAATGGAGACTGGTTCTTTATAATTAATTAAGCGTCAGCGGTAGCTGATCCAGCCGGGGTAGCGTGGTAAGCGCAATGTGGCACCGCGGCCACGGCCTAAAGCAAAAGAAACGGGGGTTTTTAGTCAATAAGAGTCTGACACTCTCTCTCGCCTTACCCTGGGGGGAGAAGTCATTCGAAGTGATGATTTTCCTGTAGTATATTTGATCAATATGAAAAAACTGAAGCATCAATATTACACCAAAGCGATGTATGAACTGAGCTAAATCAGTCCAAAGATGGAAGAACATCGTGACATTATATTTTTGTTCACTGCTTTCCGTTATGTAAATGCTATTTGGTTCACAACTCTGTATGAAATTGTTACTTTAAACCTAGTTATATGAATGGATAATGATTTATATATACTTTAAAATAAATGTACATTATATTATATACTTCATTGTTTTGTTTCTGTTATAAATAATTAGTAAGTTTTTTCATGTGGTAACTACGAGGGCAAACGATTTTTTTATTTTTATAGGTATTGAATGTTGCCTTGTAGAAGTGTTGTGTTATGGTTTTATTGAAAAAATAAATTCATTGTTTTATTGATGGTAAGCAATTTAAATGTGCGTTACCGGCCTTTTGGGGATAAGGTTTTAGGGATTGGGGAGGAAGGAGGGGGGATTTCACTAATATTTATTCAGAAAACAGATCTATCGATTTGAAAGGATCACAATGGATCATGAGCCACTGTGTGTAGGTACTTTTGATACGTTTTTGTAATTATTAAGCAGCATTTAACATTTATGATATTAGTTTGGATTTATTTTTATTACATGCTGAAGAAGATTACATACATTTATTTCTTATTTTAATTTAGATAATTTAGTTAGGACAATTGTGTTTTTAATATTTTATAGGATCCATTTATGGTTTTTGCTATTTCACGTGAATATTACTGAATGGATCCGAATGAAATTTGGCACAGAGATAGATTATAGTCTGGAATAACACACGGGGTACTGCTTACCTTGACGAAGCGAATAAAACCATTAGAAAATAATTGAAAATAATATTTATTTAATTGAAAACCACTTATATTTTAATGTCTTAACAATAAACTATTCAATTCTAAGTCTATGAGTCTGAACGATTATCGTTTGGCGTAAAAACATTACCCTTTTTGTAAAGTAGTCGGTTAAAGAGGTCACAATAACACTTTGACCGACCCGGGAGACCAGTCGATCATACTTAATCTGATCTGAATGTAATTTGGCACAGAGATAGATTATAAAAGCTAGAAAAGTGATCGTTTACCAAGATATTCGTTTAGACTCTTACAAAAGCATGTCCTATGTATTAAATAAACAATTACATCGACTGTACAACGTGGCCTAGCACTCACTTGTATGCCTACATCTATTTCAGACACCCTACACTAGCATTCAGCCGTGTGACCAGCGCAACTCTTCGCGCGGGTACCCTCACCGACTGACACGGAGACCGGCCAGCAGCGCTCTCTGATAGACCTGAACCTTTTAAACTGCGATATCCACCCCCCAACTGGGGATTGTACCGAACAGTGGACTGAAGATGATGTTTCTTTTATAGGTTAAGCAGAATGATGGTAAGCAATCGCCACCATAAGAGTTACAAGTGATAGAGATAAGGGGATTGGAGATTTGGGGATTGGGGATTGGGGTAAGTGGGGGAGGAGATGAGAACGCAACGGCTGCCCGCCTCGTGTCGTGGGACAGTATCCTGGATGCTTCGTATAGATTGTATTTTAGCAATTCGGGATTGAATCAGCTCGCCGCAGCCGGCGGACTGGGCAAGTTTCCACACGAGTCGAAAAGGAATATTTGAATAGTTAATGTTAGGTAATAGAGAAATAAAATGATTAGCAATAGTGAGTGCAGACCTTGCGTACGGCGGCGTGCGTGGTATCAGGGGGCAGTTTGAGCGCGCGCAGGAGCGCGGCCAGGTGCGCGGGGGGCTCCCCGGCCACCAGGGTGCACTGCACCAGCCGGCCGCCCATCTCGCGGGGGCGGTACTACGTTACAGTACAGGATGCACTCACTATTTGGGAAAGGGACACACATTTCTGTCTTACTGGACTCTATTTATTTCTTATACAATGGCTCACTGTCTATCGGGACCGTTGTTTACATTCAATATTTTACCGGCTTATATAGCGGGGCAAGCTCAATGTGGCACCGCGGCCACGGCCTAAAGCAAAAGAAACGGTCTGACACTCTCTCTCGCCTTACCCTGGGCGGGAGAAGTCATTCGAAGTGATCATTTTCCTGTAGTATATTCGATCAATATGAAAAAATTGAAGCATCCATATTACACCAAAGCGATGTATGAACTATGCTAAATCAGTCCAAAGATGGAAGAATATCGTGTCATTATATTTTTATTGTATTTTTGTTCACTGCTTTCTGTTATGTAAATGCTATTTGGTTCACAACTCTGTATGAAATTGTTATTTTAAACCTAGTTATATGAATGGATAATGTTTTATATAGACTTTAAAATAAATGTACATTATATTATATACTTCATTGTTTTGTTTCTGTTATACATAATTTACTCATATTTTTCATGTGGTAGCTACGAGGGCAAACGATTTTTTTTATTTTAATATTGAATGTTGCCTTGTAGAAGTGTTGTGTTATGGTCCTTTTGCAAAAATAAATTCATTGTTTCATTGATGGTAAACAATTTAAATGTGCGTTGCCGGCCTTTTGGGGATAAGGCTTTAGGGATTGGGGAGGAAGGAGGGGGGATTTCACTAATATTTATTCAGAAAACAAAGATCTATCGATTTGAAAGGATCACAATGGATCATGAGCCACTGTGTAGGTAGGTACTTTTGATACGTTTTTGTAATTATTAAGCAGCATTTAACACTTATGATATTAATTTGGATTTCTTTTTATTACATGCTGAACAAGATTACATACATTTATTTCTTATTTAATATTTTAATTTAGATAATTTATTTAGGACAATTGTGTTTTTAATGTTTTATAGGATCCATATATGTTTTTTTGCAATTTCATGTAAATATTACTGAATGGATCCGAATGAAATTCGGCACAGAGATAGATTATAGTCTGGAATAACACACGGGGTACTGCTTACCATGACAAAGCGAATAAAACCATTAGAAAATAATTGAAAATAATATTTATTTAATTGAAAACCACTTATATTTTAATGTCTTAACAATAAACTATTCAATTCTAAGTCTATGAGTCTGAACGATTATCGTTTGGCGTAAAAACATTACCCTTTTTGTAAAGTAGTCGGTTAAAGAGGTCACAATAACACTTTGACCGACCCGGGAGACCAGTCGATCATACTTAATCTGATCTGAATGTAATTTGGCACAGAGATAGATTATAAAAGCTAGAAAAGTGATCGTTTACCAAGATATTCGTTTAGACTCTTACAAAAGCATGTCCTATGTATTAAATAAACAATTACATCGACTGTACAACGTGGCCTAGCACTCACTTGTATGCCTACATCTATTTCAGACACCCTACACTAGCATTCAGCCGTGTGACGCCAGATTACAATACACACATCACCACCGCAACTCTTCGCGCGGGTACCCTCACCGACTGCCAGAGAGAGAGAGAGCCAGCAGCGATCTCTGATAAACCTGAACCTTTTAAACTGAGATCTCCACCCCCCAAGTGGAGATTGTAACGAACAGTGGATTGAAGATGATGTTTCTTTTATAGGTTAAGCAGACTGATGGTAAGCAATCACCACCAAAAGAGTTACAAGTGATAGGGATAAGGGGATTGGAGATTTGGGGATTGGGGTTAGTGGGGGAGGAGATGACAACGCAACGGCTGCCCGCCTCGTGTCGTGGGACAGTATCCTGGATGCTTCGTATAGATTGTATTTTAGCAATTCGGGATTGAATCAGCTCGCCGCAGCCGGCGGACTGGGCAAGTTTCCACACGAGTCCGCTGCTCTCGTAGCTATCACTGAAGTTATCTGAAAAGGAATATTTGAATAGTTAATGTTAGGTAATAGAGAAATAAAATGATTAGCAATAGTGAGTGCAGACCTTGCGTACGGCGGCGTGCGTGGTATCAGGGGGCAGTTTGAGCGCGCGCAGGAGCGCGGCCAGGTGCGCGGGGGGCTCCCCGGCCACCAGGGTGCACTGCACCAGCCGGCCGCCCATCTCGCGGGGGCGGTACTACGTTACAGTACAGGATGCACTCACTATTTGGGAAAGGGACACACATTTCTGTCTTACTGGACTCTATTTATTTCTTATACAATGGCCTACTGTCTATCGGGACCGTTGTTTACATTCAATATTTTACCGGCTTATATAGCGGGGCAAGCTCAATGTGGCACCGCGGCCACGGCCTAAAGCAAAAGAAACGGTCTGACACTCTCTCTCGCCTTACCCTGGGCGGGAGAAGTCATTCGAAGTGATCATTTTCCTGTAGTATATTCGATCAATATGAAAAAATTGAAGCATCCATATTACACCAAAGCGATGTATGAACTATGCTAAATCAGTCCAAAGATGGAAGAATATCGTGTCATTATATTTTTATTGTATTTTTGTTCACTGCTTTCCGTTATGTAAATGCTATTTGATTCACAACTCTGTATGAAATTGTTATTTTAAACCTAGTTATATGAATGAATAATGTTTTATATAGACTTTAAAATAAATGTACATTATATTATATACTTCATTGGTTTGTTTCTCTTATACATAATTTACTCATATTTTTCATGTGGTAGCTACGAAGGGCAAACGATTTTTTTATTTTATATTGAATGTTGCCTTGTAGAAGTGTTGTGTTATGGTCCTTTTGCAAAAATAAATTCATTGTTTCATTGATGGTAAAGCAATTTAAATGTGCGTTGCCGGCCTTTTGGGGATAAGGCTTTAGGGATTGGGGAGGAAGGAGGGGGGATTTCACTAATATGTATTCAGAAAACAAAGATCTATCGATTTGAAAGGATCACAATGGATCATGAGCCACTGTGTGTAGGTACTTTTGATACGTTTTTGTAATTATTAAGCAGCATTTAACACTTATGATATTAAGTTTGGATTTCTTTTTATTACATGCTGAAGCAAGATTACATACATTTATTTCTTATTATATTTAATTTAGATAATTTAGTTAGGACAATTGTGTTTTTAATATTTTATAGGATCCATTTATGGTTTTTGCTATTTCACGTAAATATTACTGAATGGATCCGAATGAAATTTGGCTCAGAGATAGATTATAGTCTGGAATAACACACGGGGTACTGCTTACCTTGACGAAGCGAATAAAACCATTGGAAAATAATTGAAAATAATATTTATTTAATTGAAAACCACTTATATTTTAATGTCTTAACAATAAACTATTCAATTCTAAGTCTATGAGTCTGAACGATTATCGTTTGGCGTAAAAACATTACCCTTTTTGTAAAGTAGTCGGTTAAAGAGGTGACAATAACACTTTGACCGACCCGGGAGACCAGTCGATCATACTTAATCTGATCTGAATGTAATTTGGCACAGAGATAGATTATAAAAGCTAGAAAAGTGATCGTTTACCAAGATATTCGTTTAGACTCTTACAAAAGCATGTCCTATGTATTAAATAAACAATTACATCGACTGTACAACGTGGCCTAGCACTCACTTGTATGCCTACATCTATTTCAGACACCCTACACTAGCATTCAGCCGTGTGACCACCGCAACTCTTCGCGCGGGTACCCTCACCGACTGACACGGAGACCGGCCAGCAGCGATCTCTGATAAACCTGAACCTTTTAAACTGCGATATCCACCCCCCAAGTGGAGATTGTACCGGACAGTGGACTGAAGATGATGTTTCTTTTATAGGTTAAGCAGACTGATGGTAAGCAATCACCACCAAAGGAGTTACAAGTGATAGGGATAAGGGGATTGGAGATTTGGGGATTGGGGATTGGGGTTAGTGGGGGAGGAGATGACAACGCAACGGCTGCCCGCCTCGTGTCGTGGGACAGTATCCTGGATGCTTCGTATAGATTGTATTTTAGCAATTCGGGATTGAATCAGCTCGCCGCAGCCGGCGGACTGGGCAAGTTTCCACACGAGTCCGCTGCTCTCGTAGCTATCACTGAAGTTATCTGAAAAGGAATATTTGAATAGTTAATGTTAGGTAATAGAGAAATAAAATGATTAGCAATAGTGAGTGCAGACCTTGCGTACGGCGGCGTGCGTGGTATCAGGGGGCAGTTTGAGCGCGCGCAGGAGCGCGGCCAGGTGCGCGGGGGGCTCCCCGGCCACCAGGGTGCACTGCACCAGCCGGCCGCCCATCTCGCGGGGGCGGTACTACGTTACAGTACAGGATGCACTCACTATTTGGGAAAGGGACACACATTTCTGTCTTACTGGACTCTATTTATTTCTTATACAATGGCTCACTGTCTATCGGGACCGTTGTTTACATTCAATATTTTACCGGCTTATATAGCGGGGCAAGCTCAATGTGGCACCGCGGCCACGGCCTAAAGCAAAAGAAACGGTCTGACACTCTCTCTCGCCTTACCCTGGGCGGGAGAAGTCATTCGAAGTGATCATTTTCCTGTAGTATATTCGATCAATATGAAAAAATTGAAGCATCCATATTACACCAAAGCGATGTATGAACTATGCTAAATCAGTCCAAAGATGGAAGAATATCGTGTCATTATATTTTTATTGTATTTTTGTTCACTGCTTTCCGTTATGTAAATGCTATTTGATTCACAACTCTGTATGAAATTGTTATTTTAAACCTAGTTATATGAATGAATAATGTTTTATATAGACTTTAAAATAAATGTACATTATATTATATACTTCATTGGTTTGTTTCTCTTATACATAATTTACTCATATTTTTCATGTGGTAGCTACAAGGGCAAACGATTTTTTTTTATTTTTATATTGAATGTTGCCTTGTAGAAGTGTTGTGTTATGGTTTTATTGAAAAAATAAATTAATTGTTTTATTGATGGTAAGCAATTTAAATGTGCGTTACCGGCCTTTTGGGGATAAGGTTTTAGGGATTGGGGAGGAAGGAGGGGGGATTTCACTAATATGTATTCAGAAAACAAAGATCTATCGATTTGAAAGGATCACAATGGATCATGAGCCACTGTGTGTAGGTACTTTTGATACGTTTTTGTAATTATTAAGCAGCATTTAACATTTATGATATTAGTTTGGATTTATTTTTATTACATGCTGAAGAAGATTACATACATTTATTTCTTATTTAATATTTTAATTTAGATAATTTATTTAGGACAATTGTGTTTTTAATATTTTATAGGATCCATATATGTTTTTGCTAATTTCATGTAAATATTACTGAATGGATCCGAATGAAATTCGGCACAGAGATAGATTATAGTCTGGAATAACACACGGGGTACTGCTTACCATGACAAAGCGAATAAAACCATTAGAAAATAATTGAAAATAATATTTATTTAATTGAAAACCACTTATATTTTAATGTCTTAACAATAAACTATTCAATTCTAAGTCTATGAGTCTGAACGATTATCGTTTGGCGTAAAAACATTACCCTTTTTGTAAAGTAGTCGGTTAAAGAGGTCACAATAACACTTTGACCGACCCGGGAGACCAGTCGATCATACTTAATCTGATCTGAATGTAATTTGGCACAGAGATAGATTATAAAAGCTAGAAAAGTGATCGTTTACCAAGATATTCGTTTAGACTCTTACAAAAGCATGTCCTATGTATTAAATAAACAATTACATCGACTGTACAACGTGGCCTAGCACTCACTTGTATGCCTACATCTATTTCAGACACCCTACACTAGCATTCAGCCGTGTGACCACCGCAACTCTTCGCGCGGGTACCCTCACCGACTGCCAGAGAGAGAGACGAGCCAGCAGCGATCTCTGATAAACCTGAACCTTTTAAACTGCGATATCCACCCCCCAAGTGGAGATTGTACCGGACAGTGGACTGAAGATGATGTTTCTTTTATAGGTTAAGCAGACTGATGGTAAGCAATCACCACCAAAGGAGTTACAAGTGATAGGGATAAGTGGATTGGAGATTTGGGGATTGGGGATTGGGGTTAGTGGGGGAGGAGATGACAACGCAACGGCTGCCCGCCTCGTGTCGTGGGACAGTATCCTGGATGCTTCGTATAGATTGTATTTTAGCAATTCGGGATTGAATCAGCTCGCCGCAGCCGGCGGACTGGGCAAGTTTCCACACGAGTCCGCTGCTCTCGTAGCTATCACTGAAGTTATCTGAAAAGGAATATTTGAATAGTTAATGTTAGGTAATAGAGAAATAAAATGATTAGCAATAGTGAGTGCAGACCTTGCGTACGGCGGCGTGCGTGGTATCAGGGGGCAGTTTGAGCGCGCGCAGGAGCGCGGCCAGGTGCGCGGGGGGCTCCCCGGCCACCAGGGTGCACTGCACCAGCCGGCCGCCCATCTCGCGGGGGCGGTACTACGTTACAGTACAGGATGCACTCACTATTTGGGAAAGGGACACACATTTCTGTCTTACTGGACTCTATTTATTTCTTATACAATGGCTCACTGTCTATCGGGACCGTTGTTTACATTCAATATTTTACCGGCTTATATAGCGGGGCAAGCTCAATGTGGCACCGCGGCCACGGCCTAAAGCAAAAGAAACGGTCTGACACTCTCTCTCGCCTTACCCTGGGCGGGAGAAGTCATTCGAAGTGATCATTTTCCTGTAGTATATTCGATCAATATGAAAAAATTGAAGCATCCATATTACACCAAAGCGATGTATGAACTATGCTAAATCAGTCCAAAGATGGAAGAATATCGTGTCATTATATTTTTATTGTATTTTTGTTCACTGCTTTCTGTTATGTAAATGCTATTTGGTTCACAACTCTGTATGAAATTGTTATTTTAAACCTAGTTATATGAATGGATAATGTTTTATATAGACTTTAAAATAAATGTACATTATATTATATACTTCATTGTTTTGTTTCTGTTATACATAATTTACTCATATTTTTCATGTGGTAGCTACGAGGGCAAACGATTTTTTTATTTTAATATTGAATGTTGCCTTGTAGAAGTGTTGTGTTATGGTCCTTTTGCAAAAATAAATTCATTGTTTCATTGATGGTAAACAATTTAAATGTGCGTTGCCGGCCTTTTGGGGATAAGGCTTTAGGGATTGGGGAGGAAGGAGGGGGGATTTCACTAATATTTATTCAGAAAACAAAGATCTATCGATTTGAAAGGATCACAATGGATCATGAGCCACTGTGTAGGTAGGTACTTTTGATACGTTTTTGTAATTATTAAGCAGCATTTAACACTTATGATATTAATTTGGATTTCTTTTTATTACATGCTGAACAAGATTACATACATTTATTTCTTATTTAATATTTTAATTTAGATAATTTATTTAGGACAATTGTGTTTTTAATATTTTATAGGATCCATATATGTTTTTTGCAATTTCATGTAAATATTACTGAATGGATCCGAATGAAATTCGGCACAGAGATAGATTATAGTCTGGAATAACACACGGGGTACTGCTTACCATGACAAAGCGAATAAAACCATTAGAAAATAATTGAAAATAATATTTATTTAATTGAAAACCACTTATATTTTAATGTCTTAACAATAAACTATTCAATTCTAAGTCTATGAGTCTGAACGATTATCGTTTGGCGTAAAAACATTACCCTTTTTGTAAAGTAGTCGGTTAAAGAGGTCACAATAACACTTTGACCGACCCGGGAGACCAGTCGATCATACTTAATCTGATCTGAATGTAATTTGGCACAGAGATAGATTATAAAAGCTAGAAAAGTGATCGTTTACCAAGATATTCGTTTAGACTCTTACAAAAGCATGTCCTATGTATTAAATAAACAATTACATCGACTGTACAACGTGGCCTAGCACTCACTTGTATGCCTACATCTATTTCAGACACCCTACACTAGCATTCAGCCGTGTGACGCCAGATTACAATACACACATCACCACCGCAACTCTTCGCGCGGGTACCCTCACCGACTGCCAGAGAGAGAGAGAGAGCCAGCAGCGATCTCTGATAAACCTGAACCTTTTAAACTGAGATCTCCACCCCCCAAGTGGAGATTGTAACGAACAGTGGATTGAAGATGATGTTTCTTTTATAGGTTAAGCAGACTGATGGTAAGCAATCACCACCAAAAGAGTTACAAGTGATAGGGATAAGTGGATTGGAGATTTGGGGATTGGGGATTGGGGTTAGTGGGGGAGGAGATGACAACGCAACGGCTGCCCGCCTCGTGTCGTGGGACAGTATCCTGGATGCTTCGTATAGATTGTATTTTAGCAATTCGGGATTGAATCAGCTCGCCGCAGCCGGCGGACTGGGCAAGTTTCCACACGAGTCCGCTGCTCTCGTAGCTATCACTGAAGTTATCTGAAAAGGAATATTTGAATAGTTAATGTTAGGTAATAGAGAAATAAAATGATTAGCAATAGTGAGTGCAGACCTTGCGTACGGCGGCGTGCGTGGTATCAGGGGGCAGTTTGAGCGCGCGCAGGAGCGCGGCCAGGTGCGCGGGGGGCTCCCCGGCCACCAGGGTGCACTGCACCAGCCGGCCGCCCATCTCGCGGGGGCGGTACTACGTTACAGTACAGGATGCACTCACTATTTGGGAAAGGGACACACATTTCTGTCTTACTGGACTCTATTTATTTCTTATACAATGGCTCACTGTCTATCGGGACCGTTGTTTACATTCAATATTTTACCGGCTTATATAGCGGGGCAAGCTCAATGTGGCACCGCGGCCACGGCCTAAAGCAAAAGAAACGGTCTGACACTCTCTCTCGCCTTACCCTGGGCGGGAGAAGTCATTCGAAGTGATCATTTTCCTGTAGTATATTCGATCAATATGAAAAAATTGAAGCATCCATATTACACCAAAGCGATGTATGAACTATGCTAAATCAGTCCAAAGATGGAAGAATATCGTGTCATTATATTTTTATTGTATTTTTGTTCACTGCTTTCTGTTATGTAAATGCTATTTGGTTCACAACTCTGTATGAAATTGTTATTTTAAACCTAGTTATATGAATGGATAATGTTTTATATAGACTTTAAAATAAATGTACATTATATTATATACTTCATTGTTTTGTTTCTGTTATACATAATTTACTCATATTTTTCATGTGGTAGCTACGAGGGCAAACGATTTTTTTATTTTAATATTGAATGTTGCCTTGTAGAAGTGTTGTGTTATGGTCCTTTTGCAAAAATAAATTCATTGTTTCATTGATGGTAAACAATTTAAATGTGCGTTGCCGGCCTTTTGGGGATAAGGCTTTAGGGATTGGGGAGGAAGGAGGGGGGATTTCACTAATATTTATTCAGAAAACAAAGATCTATCGATTTGAAAGGATCACAATGGATCATGAGCCACTGTGTAGGTAGGTACTTTTGATACGTTTTTGTAATTATTAAGCAGCATTTAACACTTATGATATTAATTTGGATTTCTTTTATTACATGCTGAACAAGATTACATACATTTATTTCTTATTTAATATTTTAATTTAGATAATTTATTTAGGACAATTGTGTTTTTAATATTTTATAGGATCCATATATGTTTTTTGCAATTTCATGTAAATATTACTGAATGGATCCGAATGAAATTCGGCACAGAGATAGATTATAGTCTGGAATAACACACGGGGTACTGCTTACCATGACAAAGCGAATAAAACCATTAGAAAATAATTGAAAATAATATTTATTTAATTGAAAACCACTTATATTTTAATGTCTTAACAATAAACTATTCAATTCTAAGTCTATGAGTCTGAACGATTATCGTTTGGCGTAAAAACATTACCCTTTTTGTAAAGTAGTCGGTTAAAGAGGTCACAATAACACTTTGACCGACCCGGGAGACCAGTCGATCATACTTAATCTGATCTGAATGTAATTTGGCACAGAGATAGATTATAAAAGCTAGAAAAGTGATCGTTTACCAAGATATTCGTTTAGACTCTTACAAAAGCATGTCCTATGTATTAAATAAACAATTACATCGACTGTACAACGTGGCCTAGCACTCACTTGTATGCCTACATCTATTTCAGACACCCTACACTAGCATTCAGCCGTGTGACGCCAGATTACAATACACACATCACCACCGCAACTCTTCGCGCGGGTACCCTCACCGACTGCCAGAGAGAGAGAGAGAGCCAGCAGCGATCTCTGATAAACCTGAACCTTTTAAACTGAGATCTCCACCCCCCAAGTGGAGATTGTAACGAACAGTGGATTGAAGATGATGTTTCTTTTATAGGTTAAGCAGACTGATGGTAAGCAATCACCACCAAAAGAGTTACAAGTGATAGGGATAAGTGGATTGGAGATTTGGGGATTGGGGATTGGGGTTAGTGGGGGAGGAGATGACAACGCAACGGCTGCCCGCCTCGTGTCGTGGGACAGTATCCTGGATGCTTCGTATAGATTGTATTTTAGCAATTCGGGATTGAATCAGCTCGCCGCAGCCGGCGGACTGGGCAAGTTTCCACACGAGTCCGCTGCTCTCGTAGCTATCACTGAAGTTATCTGAAAAGGAATATTTGAATAGTTAATGTTAGGTAATAGAGAAATAAAATGATTAGCAATAGTGAGTGCAGACCTTGCGTACGGCGGCGTGCGTGGTATCAGGGGGCAGTTTGAGCGCGCGCAGGAGCGCGGCCAGGTGCGCGGGGGGCTCCCCGGCCACCAGGGTGCACTGCACCAGCCGGCCGCCCATCTCGCGGGGGCGGTACTACGTTACAGTACAGGATGCACTCACTATTTGGGAAAGGGACACACATTTCTGTCTTACTGGACTCTATTTATTTCTTATACAATGGCTCACTGTCTATCGGGACCGTTGTTTACATTCAATATTTTACCGGCTTATATAGCGGGGCAAGCTCAATGTGGCACCGCGGCCACGGCCTAAAGCAAAAGAAACGGTCTGACACTCTCTCTCGCCTTACCCTGGGCGGGAGAAGTCATTCGAAGTGATCATTTTCCTGTAGTATATTCGATCAATATGAAAAAATTGAAGCATCCATATTACACCAAAGCGATGTATGAACTATGCTAAATCAGTCCAAAGATGGAAGAATATCGTGTCATTATATTTTTATTGTATTTTTGTTCACTGCTTTCTGTTATGTAAATGCTATTTGGTTCACAACTCTGTATGAAATTGTTATTTTAAACCTAGTTATATGAATGGATAATGTTTTATATAGACTTTAAAATAAATGTACATTATATTATATACTTCATTGTTTTGTTTCTGTTATACATAATTTACTCATATTTTTCATGTGGTAGCTACGAGGGCAAACGATTTTTTTATTTTAATATTGAATGTTGCCTTGTAGAAGTGTTGTGTTATGGTCCTTTTGCAAAAATAAATTCATTGTTTCATTGATGGTAAACAATTTAAATGTGCGTTGCCGGCCTTTTGGGGATAAGGCTTTAGGGATTGGGGAGGAAGGAGGGGGGATTTCACTAATATTTATTCAGAAAACAAAGATCTATCGATTTGAAAGGATCACAATGGATCATGAGCCACTGTGTAGGTAGGTACTTTTGATACGTTTTTGTAATTATTAAGCAGCATTTAACACTTATGATATTAATTTGGATTTCTTTTTATTACATGCTGAACAAGATTACATACATTTATTTCTTATTTAATATTTTAATTTAGATAATTTATTTAGGACAATTGTGTTTTTAATATTTTATAGGATCCATATATGTTTTTTGCAATTTCATGTAAATATTACTGAATGGATCCGAATGAAATTCGGCACAGAGATAGATTATAGTCTGGAATAACACACGGGGTACTGCTTACCATGACAAAGCGAATAAAACCATTAGAAAATAATTGAAAATAATATTTATTTAATTGAAAACCACTTATATTTTAATGTCTTAACAATAAACTATTCAATTCTAAGTCTATGAGTCTGAACGATTATCGTTTGGCGTAAAAACATTACCCTTTTTGTAAAGTAGTCGGTTAAAGAGGTCACAATAACACTTTGACCGACCCGGGAGACCAGTCGATCATACTTAATCTGATCTGAATGTAATTTGGCACAGAGATAGATTATAAAAGCTAGAAAAGTGATCGTTTACCAAGATATTCGTTTAGACTCTTACAAAAGCATGTCCTATGTATTAAATAAACAATTACATCGACTGTACAACGTGGCCTAGCACTCACTTGTATGCCTACATCTATTTCAGACACCCTACACTAGCATTCAGCCGTGTGACGCCAGATTACAATACACACATCACCACCGCAACTCTTCGCGCGGGTACCCTCACCGACTGCCAGAGAGAGAGAGAGAGCCAGCAGCGATCTCTGATAAACCTGAACCTTTTAAACTGAGATCTCCACCCCCCAAGTGGAGATTGTAACGAACAGTGGATTGAAGATGATGTTTCTTTTATAGGTTAAGCAGACTGATGGTAAGCAATCACCACCAAAAGAGTTACAAGTGATAGGGATAAGTGGATTGGAGATTTGGGGATTGGGGATTGGGGTTAGTGGGGGAGAGATGACAACGCAACGGCTGCCCGCCTCGTGTCGTGGGACAGTATCCTGGATGCTTCGTATAGATTGTATTTTAGCAATTCGGGATTGAATCAGCTCGCCGCAGCCGGCGGACTGGGCAAGTTTCCACACGAGTCCGCTGCTCTCGTAGCTATCACTGAAGTTATCTGAAAAGGAATATTTGAATAGTTAATGTTAGGTAATAGAGAAATAAAATGATTAGCAATAGTGAGTGCAGACCTTGCGTACGGCGGCGTGCGTGGTATCAGGGGGCAGTTTGAGCGCGCGCAGGAGCGCGGCCAGGTGCGCGGGGGGCTCCCCGGCCACCAGGGTGCACTGCACCAGCCGGCCGCCCATCTCGCGGGGGCGGTACTACGTTACAGTACAGGATGCACTCACTATTTGGGAAAGGGACACACATTTCTGTCTTACTGGACTCTATTTATTTCTTATACAATGGCTCACTGTCTATCGGGACCGTTGTTTACATTCAATATTTTACCGGCTTATATAGCGGGGCAAGCTCAATGTGGCACCGCGGCCACGGCCTAAAGCAAAAGAAACGGTCTGACACTCTCTCTCTCGCCTTACCCTGGGCGGGAGAAGTCATTCGAAGTGATCATTTTCCTGTAGTATATTCGATCAATATGAAAAAATTGAAGCATCCATATTACACCAAAGCGATGTATGAACTATGCTAAATCAGTCCAAAGATGGAAGAATATCGTGTCATTATATTTTTATTGTATTTTTGTTCACTGCTTTCTGTTATGTAAATGCTATTTGGTTCACAACTCTGTATGAAATTGTTATTTTAAACCTAGTTATATGAATGGATAATGTTTTATATAGACTTTAAAATAAATGTACATTATATTATATACTTCATTGTTTTGTTTCTGTTATACATAATTTACTCATATTTTTCATGTGGTAGCTACGAGGGCAAACGATTTTTTTATTTTAATATTGAATGTTGCCTTGTAGAAGTGTTGTGTTATGGTCCTTTTGCAAAAATAAATTCATTGTTTCATTGATGGTAAACAATTTAAATGTGCGTTGCCGGCCTTTTGGGGATAAGGCTTTAGGGATTGGGGAGGAAGGAGGGGGGATTTCACTAATATTTATTCAGAAAACAAAGATCTATCGATTTGAAAGGATCACAATGGATCATGAGCCACTGTGTAGGTAGGTACTTTTGATACGTTTTTGTAATTATTAAGCAGCATTTAACACTTATGATATTAATTTGGATTTCTTTTTATTACATGCTGAACAAGATTACATACATTTATTTCTTATTTAATATTTTAATTTAGATAATTTATTTAGGACAATTGTGTTTTTAATATTTTATAGGATCCATATATGTTTTTTGCAATTTCATGTAAATATTACTGAATGGATCCGAATGAAATTCGGCACAGAGATAGATTATAGTCTGGAATAACACACGGGGTACTGCTTACCATGACAAAGCGAATAAAACCATTAGAAAATAATTGAAAATAATATTTATTTAATTGAAAACCACTTATATTTTAATGTCTTAACAATAAACTATTCAATTCTAAGTCTATGAGTCTGAACGATTATCGTTTGGCGTAAAAACATTACCCTTTTTGTAAAGTAGTCGGTTAAAGAGGTCACAATAACACTTTGACCGACCCGGGAGACCAGTCGATCATACTTAATCTGATCTGAATGTAATTTGGCACAGAGATAGATTATAAAAGCTAGAAAAGTGATCGTTTACCAAGATATTCGTTTAGACTCTTACAAAAGCATGTCCTATGTATTAAATAAACAATTACATCGACTGTACAACGTGGCCTAGCACTCACTTGTATGCCTACATCTATTTCAGACACCCTACACTAGCATTCAGCCGTGTGACGCCAGATTACAATACACACATCACCACCGCAACTCTTCGCGCGGGTACCCTCACCGACTGCCAGAGAGAGAGAGAGAGCCAGCAGCGATCTCTGATAAACCTGAACCTTTTAAACTGAGATCTCCACCCCCCAAGTGGAGATTGTAACGAACAGTGGATTGAAGATGATGTTTCTTTTATAGGTTAAGCAGACTGATGGTAAGCAATCACCACCAAAAGAGTTACAAGTGATAGGGATAAGTGGATTGGAGATTTGGGGATTGGGGATTGGGGTTAGTGGGGGAGGAGATGACAACGCAACGGCTGCCCGCCTCGTGTCGTGGGACAGTATCCTGGATGCTTCGTATAGATTGTATTTTAGCAATTCGGGATTGAATCAGCTCGCCGCAGCCGGCGGACTGGGCAAGTTTCCACACGAGTCCGCTGCTCTCGTAGCTATCACTGAAGTTATCTGAAAAGGAATATTTGAATAGTTAATGTTAGGTAATAGAGAAATAAAATGATTAGCAATAGTGAGTGCAGACCTTGCGTACGGCGGCGTGCGTGGTATCAGGGGGCAGTTTGAGCGCGCGCAGGAGCGCGGCCAGGTGCGCGGGGGGCTCCCCGGCCACCAGGGTGCACTGCACCAGCCGGCCGCCCATCTCGCGGGGGCGGTACTACGTTACAGTACAGGATGCACTCACTATTTGGGAAAGGGACACACATTTCTGTCTTACTGGACTCTATTTATTTCTTATACAATGGCTCACTGTCTATCGGGACCGTTGTTTACATTCAATATTTTACCGGCTTATATAGCGGGGCAAGCTCAATGTGGCACCGCGGCCACGGCCTAAAGCAAAAGAAACGGTCTGACACTCTCTCTCGCCTTACCCTGGGCGGGAGAAGTCATTCGAAGTGATCATTTTCCTGTAGTATATTCGATCAATATGAAAAAATTGAAGCATCCATATTACACCAAAGCGATGTATGAACTATGCTAAATCAGTCCAAAGATGGAAGAATATCGTGTCATTATATTTTTATTGTATTTTTGTTCACTGCTTTCTGTTATGTAAATGCTATTTGGTTCACAACTCTGTATGAAATTGTTATTTTAAACCTAGTTATATGAATGGATAATGTTTTATATAGACTTTAAAATAAATGTACATTATATTATATACTTCATTGTTTTGTTTCTGTTATACATAATTTACTCATATTTTTCATGTGGTAGCTACGAGGGCAAACGATTTTTTTATTTTAATATTGAATGTTGCCTTGTAGAAGTGTTGTGTTATGGTCCTTTTGCAAAAATAAATTCATTGTTTCATTGATGGTAAACAATTTAAATGTGCGTTGCCGGCCTTTTGGGGATAAGGCTTTAGGGATTGGGGAGGAAGGAGGGGGGATTTCACTAATATTTATTCAGAAAACAAAGATCTATCGATTTGAAAGGATCACAATGGATCATGAGCCACTGTGTAGGTAGGTACTTTTGATACGTTTTTGTAATTATTAAGCAGCATTTAACACTTATGATATTAATTTGGATTTCTTTTTATTACATGCTGAACAAGATTACATACATTTATTTCTTATTTAATATTTTAATTTAGATAATTTATTTAGGACAATTGTGTTTTAATATTTTATAGGATCCATATATGTTTTTTGCAATTTCATGTAAATATTACTGAATGGATCCGAATGAAATTCGGCACAGAGATAGATTATAGTCTGGAATAACACACGGGGTACTGCTTACCATGACAAAGCGAATAAAACCATTAGAAAATAATTGAAAATAATATTTATTTAATTGAAAACCACTTATATTTTAATGTCTTAACAATAAACTATTCAATTCTAAGTCTATGAGTCTGAACGATTATCGTTTGGCGTAAAAACATTACCCTTTTTGTAAAGTAGTCGGTTAAAGAGGTCACAATAACACTTTGACCGACCCGGGAGACCAGTCGATCATACTTAATCTGATCTGAATGTAATTTGGCACAGAGATAGATTATAAAAGCTAGAAAAGTGATCGTTTACCAAGATATTCGTTTAGACTCTTACAAAAGCATGTCCTATGTATTAAATAAACAATTACATCGACTGTACAACGTGGCCTAGCACTCACTTGTATGCCTACATCTATTTCAGACACCCTACACTAGCATTCAGCCGTGTGACGCCAGATTACAATACACACATCACCACCGCAACTCTTCGCGCGGGTACCCTCACCGACTGCCAGAGAGAGAGAGAGAGCCAGCAGCGATCTCTGATAAACCTGAACCTTTTAAACTGAGATCTCCACCCCCCAAGTGGAGATTGTAACGAACAGTGGATTGAAGATGATGTTTCTTTTATAGGTTAAGCAGACTGATGGTAAGCAATCACCACCAAAAGAGTTACAAGTGATAGGGATAAGTGGATTGGAGATTTGGGGATTGGGGATTGGGGTTAGTGGGGGAGGAGATGACAACGCAACGGCTGCCCGCCTCGTGTCGTGGGACAGTATCCTGGATGCTTCGTATAGATTGTATTTTAGCAATTCGGGATTGAATCAGCTCGCCGCAGCCGGCGGACTGGGCAAGTTTCCACACGAGTCCGCTGCTCTCGTAGCTATCACTGAAGTTATCTGAAAAGGAATATTTGAATAGTTAATGTTAGGTAATAGAGAAATAAAATGATTAGCAATAGTGAGTGCAGACCTTGCGTACGGCGGCGTGCGTGGTATCAGGGGGCAGTTTGAGCGCGCGCAGGAGCGCGGCCAGGTGCGCGGGGGGCTCCCCGGCCACCAGGGTGCACTGCACCAGCCGGCCGCCCATCTCGCGGGGGCGGTACTACGTTACAGTACAGGATGCACTCACTATTTGGGAAAGGGACACACATTTCTGTCTTACTGGACTCTATTTATTTCTTATACAATGGCTCACTGTCTATCGGGACCGTTGTTTACATTCAATATTTTACCGGCTTATATAGCGGGGCAAGCTCAATGTGGCACCGCGGCCACGGCCTAAAGCAAAAGAAACGGTCTGACACTCTCTCTCGCCTTACCCTGGGCGGGAGAAGTCATTCGAAGTGATCATTTTCCTGTAGTATATTCGATCAATATGAAAAAATTGAAGCATCCATATTACACCAAAGCGATGTATGAACTATGCTAAATCAGTCCAAAGATGGAAGAATATCGTGTCATTATATTTTTATTGTATTTTTGTTCACTGCTTTCTGTTATGTAAATGCTATTTGGTTCACAACTCTGTATGAAATTGTTATTTTAAACCTAGTTATATGAATGGATAATGTTTTATATAGACTTTAAAATAAATGTACATTATATTATATACTTCATTGTTTTGTTTCTGTTATACATAATTTACTCATATTTTTCATGTGGTAGCTACGAGGGCAAACGATTTTTTTATTTTAATATTGAATGTTGCCTTGTAGAAGTGTTGTGTTATGGTCCTTTTGCAAAAATAAATTCATTGTTTCATTGATGGTAAACAATTTAAATGTGCGTTGCCGGCCTTTTGGGGATAAGGCTTTAGGGATTGGGGAGGAAGGAGGGGGGATTTCACTAATATTTATTCAGAAAACAAAGATCTATCGATTTGAAAGGATCACAATGGATCATGAGCCACTGTGTAGGTAGGTACTTTTGATACGTTTTTGTAATTATTAAGCAGCATTTAACACTTATGATATTAATTTGGATTTCTTTTTATTACATGCTGAACAAGATTACATACATTTATTTCTTATTTAATATTTTAATTTAGATAATTTATTTAGGACAATTGTGTTTTTAATATTTTATAGGATCCATATATGTTTTTTGCAATTTCATGTAAATATTACTGAATGGATCCGAATGAAATTCGGCACAGAGATAGATTATAGTCTGGAATAACACACGGGGTACTGCTTACCATGACAAAGCGAATAAAACCATTAGAAAATAATTGAAAATAATATTTATTTAATTGAAAACCACTTATATTTTAATGTCTTAACAATAAACTATTCAATTCTAAGTCTATGAGTCTGAACGATTATCGTTTGGCGTAAAAACATTACCCTTTTTGTAAAGTAGTCGGTTAAAGAGGTCACAATAACACTTTGACCGACCCGGGAGACCAGTCGATCATACTTAATCTGATCTGAATGTAATTTGGCACAGAGATAGATTATAAAAGCTAGAAAAGTGATCGTTTACCAAGATATTCGTTTAGACTCTTACAAAAGCATGTCCTATGTATTAAATAAACAATTACATCGACTGTACAACGTGGCCTAGCACTCACTTGTATGCCTACATCTATTTCAGACACCCTACACTAGCATTCAGCCGTGTGACGCCAGATTACAATACACACATCACCACCGCAACTCTTCGCGCGGGTACCCTCACCGACTGCCAGAGAGAGAGAGAGCCAGCAGCGATCTCTGATAAACCTGAACCTTTTAAACTGAGATCTCCACCCCCCAAGTGGAGATTGTAACGAACAGTGGATTGAAGATGATGTTTCTTTTATAGGTTAAGCAGACTGATGGTAAGCAATCACCACCAAAAGAGTTACAAGTGATAGGGATAAGTGGATTGGAGATTTGGGGATTGGGGATTGGGGTTAGTGGGGGAGGAGATGACAACGCAACGGCTGCCCGCCTCGTGTCGTGGGACAGTATCCTGGATGCTTCGTATAGATTGTATTTTAGCAATTCGGGATTGAATCAGCTCGCCGCAGCCGGCGGACTGGGCAAGTTTCCACACGAGTCCGCTGCTCTCGTAGCTATCACTGAAGTTATCTGAAAAGGAATATTTGAATAGTTAATGTTAGGTAATAGAGAAATAAAATGATTAGCAATAGTGAGTGCAGACCTTGCGTACGGCGGCGTGCGTGGTATCAGGGGGCAGTTTGAGCGCGCGCAGGAGCGCGGCCAGGTGCGCGGGGGGCTCCCCGGCCACCAGGGTGCACTGCACCAGCCGGCCGCCCATCTCGCGGGGGCGGTACTACGTTACAGTACAGGATGCACTCACTATTTGGGAAAGGGACACACATTTCTGTCTTACTGGACTCTATTTATTTCTTATACAATGGCTCACTGTCTATCGGGACCGTTGTTTACATTCAATATTTTACCGGCTTATATAGCGGGGCAAGCTCAATGTGGCACCGCGGCCACGGCCTAAAGCAAAAGAAACGGTCTGACACTCTCTCTCGCCTTACCCTGGGCGGGAGAAGTCATTCGAAGTGATCATTTTCCTGTAGTATATTCGATCAATATGAAAAAATTGAAGCATCCATATTACACCAAAGCGATGTATGAACTATGCTAAATCAGTCCAAAGATGGAAGAATATCGTGTCATTATATTTTTATTGTATTTTTGTTCACTGCTTTCTGTTATGTAAATGCTATTTGGTTCACAACTCTGTATGAAATTGTTATTTTAAACCTAGTTATATGAATGGATAATGTTTTATATAGACTTTAAAATAAATGTACATTATATTATATACTTCATTGTTTTGTTTCTGTTATACATAATTTACTCATATTTTTCATGTGGTAGCTACGAGGGCAAACGATTTTTTTATTTTAATATTGAATGTTGCCTTGTAGAAGTGTTGTGTTATGGTCCTTTTGCAAAAATAAATTCATTGTTTCATTGATGGTAAACAATTTAAATGTGCGTTGCCGGCCTTTTGGGGATAAGGCTTTAGGGATTGGGGAGGAAGGAGGGGGGATTTCACTAATATTTATTCAGAAAACAAAGATCTATCGATTTGAAAGGATCACAATGGATCATGAGCCACTGTGTAGGTAGGTACTTTTGATACGTTTTTGTAATTATTAAGCAGCATTTAACACTTATGATATTAATTTGGATTTCTTTTTATTACATGCTGAACAAGATTACATACATTTATTTCTTATTTAATATTTTAATTTAGATAATTTATTTAGGACAATTGTGTTTTTAATATTTTATAGGATCCATATATGTTTTTTGCAATTTCATGTAAATATTACTGAATGGATCCGAATGAAATTCGGCACAGAGATAGATTATAGTCTGGAATAACACACGGGGTACTGCTTACCATGACAAAGCGAATAAAACCATTAGAAAATAATTGAAAATAATATTTATTTAATTGAAAACCACTTATATTTTAATGTCTTAACAATAAACTATTCAATTCTAAGTCTATGAGTCTGAACGATTATCGTTTGGCGTAAAAACATTACCCTTTTTGTAAAGTAGTCGGTTAAAGAGGTCACAATAACACTTTGACCGACCCGGGAGACCAGTCGATCATACTTAATCTGATCTGAATGTAATTTGGCACAGAGATAGATTATAAAAGCTAGAAAAGTGATCGTTTACCAAGATATTCGTTTAGACTCTTACAAAAGCATGTCCTATGTATTAAATAAACAATTACATCGACTGTACAACGTGGCCTAGCACTCACTTGTATGCCTACATCTATTTCAGACACCCTACACTAGCATTCAGCCGTGTGACGCCAGATTACAATACACACATCACCACCGCAACTCTTCGCGCGGGTACCCTCACCGACTGCCAGAGAGAGAGAGAGCCAGCAGCGATCTCTGATAAACCTGAACCTTTTAAACTGAGATCTCCACCCCCCAAGTGGAGATTGTAACGAACAGTGGATTGAAGATGATGTTTCTTTTATAGGTTAAGCAGACTGATGGTAAGCAATCACCACCAAAAGAGTTACAAGTGATAGGGATAAGTGGATTGGAGATTTGGGGATTGGGGATTGGGGTTAGTGGGGGAGGAGATGACAACGCAACGGCTGCCCGCCTCGTGTCGTGGGACAGTATCCTGGATGCTTCGTATAGATTGTATTTTAGCAATTCGGGATTGAATCAGCTCGCCGCAGCCGGCGGACTGGGCAAGTTTCCACACGAGTCCGCTGCTCTCGTAGCTATCACTGAAGTTATCTGAAAAGGAATATTTGAATAGTTAATGTTAGGTAATAGAGAAATAAAATGATTAGCAATAGTGAGTGCAGACCTTGCGTACGGCGGCGTGCGTGGTATCAGGGGGCAGTTTGAGCGCGCGCAGGAGCGCGGCCAGGTGCGCGGGGGGCTCCCCGGCCACCAGGGTGCACTGCACCAGCCGGCCGCCCATCTCGCGGGGGCGGTACTACGTTACAGTACAGGATGCACTCACTATTTGGGAAAGGGACACACATTTCTGTCTTACTGGACTCTATTTATTTCTTATACAATGGCTCACTGTCTATCGGGACCGTTGTTTACATTCAATATTTTACCGGCTTATATAGCGGGGCAAGCTCAATGTGGCACCGCGGCCACGGCCTAAAGCAAAAGAAACGGTCTGACACTCTCTCTCGCCTTACCCTGGGCGGGAGAAGTCATTCGAAGTGATCATTTTCCTGTAGTATATTCGATCAATATGAAAAAATTGAAGCATCCATATTACACCAAAGCGATGTATGAACTATGCTAAATCAGTCCAAAGATGGAAGAATATCGTGTCATTATATTTTTATTGTATTTTTGTTCACTGCTTTCTGTTATGTAAATGCTATTTGGTTCACAACTCTGTATGAAATTGTTATTTTAAACCTAGTTATATGAATGGATAATGTTTTATATAGACTTTAAAATAAATGTACATTATATTATATACTTCATTGTTTTGTTTCTGTTATACATAATTTACTCATATTTTTCATGTGGTAGCTACGAGGGCAAACGATTTTTTTATTTTAATATTGAATGTTGCCTTGTAGAAGTGTTGTGTTATGGTCCTTTTGCAAAAATAAATTCATTGTTTCATTGATGGTAAACAATTTAAATGTGCGTTGCCGGCCTTTTGGGGATAAGGCTTTAGGGATTGGGGAGGAAGGAGGGGGGATTTCACTAATATTTATTCAGAAAACAAAGATCTATCGATTTGAAAGGATCACAATGGATCATGAGCCACTGTGTAGGTAGGTACTTTTGATACGTTTTTGTAATTATTAAGCAGCATTTAACACTTATGATATTAATTTGGATTTCTTTTTATTACATGCTGAACAAGATTACATACATTTATTTCTTATTTAATATTTTAATTTAGATAATTTATTTAGGACAATTGTGTTTTTAATATTTTATAGGATCCATATATGTTTTTTGCAATTTCATGTAAATATTACTGAATGGATCCGAATGAAATTCGGCACAGAGATAGATTATAGTCTGGAATAACACACGGGGTACTGCTTACCATGACAAAGCGAATAAAACCATTAGAAAATAATTGAAAATAATATTTATTTAATTGAAAACCACTTATATTTTAATGTCTTAACAATAAACTATTCAATTCTAAGTCTATGAGTCTGAACGATTATCGTTTGGCGTAAAAACATTACCCTTTTTGTAAAGTAGTCGGTTAAAGAGGTCACAATAACACTTTGACCGACCCGGGAGACCAGTCGATCATACTTAATCTGATCTGAATGTAATTTGGCACAGAGATAGATTATAAAAGCTAGAAAAGTGATCGTTTACCAAGATATTCGTTTAGACTCTTACAAAAGCATGTCCTATGTATTAAATAAACAATTACATCGACTGTACAACGTGGCCTAGCACTCACTTGTATGCCTACATCTATTTCAGACACCCTACACTAGCATTCAGCCGTGTGACGCCAGATTACAATACACACATCACCACCGCAACTCTTCGCGCGGGTACCCTCACCGACTGCCAGAGAGAGAGAGAGAGCCAGCAGCGATCTCTGATAAACCTGAACCTTTTAAACTGAGATCTCCACCCCCCAAGTGGAGATTGTAACGAACAGTGGATTGAAGATGATGTTTCTTTTATAGGTTAAGCAGACTGATGGTAAGCAATCACCACCAAAAGAGTTACAAGTGATAGGGATAAGTGGATTGGAGATTTGGGGATTGGGGATTGGGGTTAGTGGGGGAGGAGATGACAACGCAACGGCTGCCCGCCTCGTGTCGTGGGACAGTATCCTGGATGCTTCGTATAGATTGTATTTTAGCAATTCGGGATTGAATCAGCTCGCCGCAGCCGGCGGACTGGGCAAGTTTCCACACGAGTCCGCTGCTCTCGTAGCTATCACTGAAGTTATCTGAAAAGGAATATTTGAATAGTTAATGTTAGGTAATAGAGAAATAAAATGATTAGCAATAGTGAGTGCAGACCTTGCGTACGGCGGCGTGCGTGGTATCAGGGGGCAGTTTGAGCGCGCGCAGGAGCGCGGCCAGGTGCGCGGGGGGCTCCCCGGCCACCAGGGTGCACTGCACCAGCCGGCCGCCCATCTCGCGGGGGCGGTACTACGTTACAGTACAGGATGCACTCACTATTTGGGAAAGGGACACACATTTCTGTCTTACTGGACTCTATTTATTTCTTATACAATGGCTCACTGTCTATCGGGACCGTTGTTTACATTCAATATTTTACCGGCTTATATAGCGGGGCAAGCTCAATGTGGCACCGCGGCCACGGCCTAAAGCAAAAGAAACGGTCTGACACTCTCTCTCGCCTTACCCTGGGCGGGAGAAGTCATTCGAAGTGATCATTTTCCTGTAGTATATTCGATCAATATGAAAAAATTGAAGCATCCATATTACACCAAAGCGATGTATGAACTATGCTAAATCAGTCCAAAGATGGAAGAATATCGTGTCATTATATTTTTATTGTATTTTTGTTCACTGCTTTCTGTTATGTAAATGCTATTTGGTTCACAACTCTGTATGAAATTGTTATTTTAAACCTAGTTATATGAATGGATAATGTTTTATATAGACTTTAAAATAAATGTACATTATATTATATACTTCATTGTTTTGTTTCTGTTATACATAATTTACTCATATTTTTCATGTGGTAGCTACGAGGGCAAACGATTTTTTTATTTTAATATTGAATGTTGCCTTGTAGAAGTGTTGTGTTATGGTCCTTTTGCAAAAATAAATTCATTGTTTCATTGATGGTAAACAATTTAAATGTGCGTTGCCGGCCTTTTGGGGATAAGGCTTTAGGGATTGGGGAGGAAGGAGGGGGGATTTCACTAATATTTATTCAGAAAACAAAGATCTATCGATTTGAAAGGATCACAATGGATCATGAGCCACTGTGTAGGTAGGTACTTTTGATACGTTTTTGTAATTATTAAGCAGCATTTAACACTTATGATATTAATTTGGATTTCTTTTTATTACATGCTGAACAAGATTACATACATTTATTTCTTATTTAATATTTTAATTTAGATAATTTATTTAGGACAATTGTGTTTTTAATATTTTATAGGATCCATATATGTTTTTTGCAATTTCATGTAAATATTACTGAATGGATCCGAATGAAATTCGGCACAGAGATAGATTATAGTCTGGAATAACACACGGGGTACTGCTTACCATGACAAAGCGAATAAAACCATTAGAAAATAATTGAAAATAATATTTATTTAATTGAAAACCACTTATATTTTAATGTCTTAACAATAAACTATTCAATTCTAAGTCTATGAGTCTGAACGATTATCGTTTGGCGTAAAAACATTACCCTTTTTGTAAAGTAGTCGGTTAAAGAGGTCACAATAACACTTTGACCGACCCGGGAGACCAGTCGATCATACTTAATCTGATCTGAATGTAATTTGGCACAGAGATAGATTATAAAAGCTAGAAAAGTGATCGTTTACCAAGATATTCGTTTAGACTCTTACAAAAGCATGTCCTATGTATTAAATAAACAATTACATCGACTGTACAACGTGGCCTAGCACTCACTTGTATGCCTACATCTATTTCAGACACCCTACACTAGCATTCAGCCGTGTGACGCCAGATTACAATACACACATCACCACCGCAACTCTTCGCGCGGGTACCCTCACCGACTGCCAGAGAGAGAGAGAGAGCCAGCAGCGATCTCTGATAAACCTGAACCTTTTAAACTGAGATCTCCACCCCCCAAGTGGAGATTGTAACGAACAGTGGATTGAAGATGATGTTTCTTTTATAGGTTAAGCAGACTGATGGTAAGCAATCACCACCAAAAGAGTTACAAGTGATAGGGATAAGTGGATTGGAGATTTGGGGATTGGGGATTGGGGTTAGTGGGGGAGGAGATGACAACGCAACGGCTGCCCGCCTCGTGTCGTGGGACAGTATCCTGGATGCTTCGTATAGATTGTATTTTAGCAATTCGGGATTGAATCAGCTCGCCGCAGCCGGCGGACTGGGCAAGTTTCCACACGAGTCCGCTGCTCTCGTAGCTATCACTGAAGTTATCTGAAAAGGAATATTTGAATAGTTAATGTTAGGTAATAGAGAAATAAAATGATTAGCAATAGTGAGTGCAGACCTTGCGTACGGCGGCGTGCGTGGTATCAGGGGGCAGTTTGAGCGCGCGCAGGAGCGCGGCCAGGTGCGCGGGGGGCTCCCCGGCCACCAGGGTGCACTGCACCAGCCGGCCGCCCATCTCGCGGGGGCGGTACTACGTTACAGTACAGGATGCACTCACTATTTGGGAAAGGGACACACATTTCTGTCTTACTGGACTCTATTTATTTCTTATACAATGGCTCACTGTCTATCGGGACCGTTGTTTACATTCAATATTTTACCGGCTTATATAGCGGGGCAAGCTCAATGTGGCACCGCGGCCACGGCCTAAAGCAAAAGAAACGGTCTGACACTCTCTCTCGCCTTACCCTGGGCGGGAGAAGTCATTCGAAGTGATCATTTTCCTGTAGTATATTCGATCAATATGAAAAAATTGAAGCATCCATATTACACCAAAGCGATGTATGAACTATGCTAAATCAGTCCAAAGATGGAAGAATATCGTGTCATTATATTTTTATTGTATTTTTGTTCACTGCTTTCTGTTATGTAAATGCTATTTGGTTCACAACTCTGTATGAAATTGTTATTTTAAACCTAGTTATATGAATGGATAATGTTTTATATAGACTTTAAAATAAATGTACATTATATTATATACTTCATTGTTTTGTTTCTGTTATACATAATTTACTCATATTTTTCATGTGGTAGCTACGAGGGCAAACGATTTTTTTATTTTAATATTGAATGTTGCCTTGTAGAAGTGTTGTGTTATGGTCCTTTTGCAAAATAAATTCATTGTTTCATTGATGGTAAACAATTTAAATGTGCGTTGCCGGCCTTTTGGGGATAAGGCTTTAGGGATTGGGGAGGAAGGAGGGGGGATTTCACTAATATTTATTCAGAAAACAAAGATCTATCGATTTGAAAGGATCACAATGGATCATGAGCCACTGTGTAGGTAGGTACTTTTGATACGTTTTTGTAATTATTAAGCAGCATTTAACACTTATGATATTAATTTGGATTTCTTTTTATTACATGCTGAACAAGATTACATACATTTATTTCTTATTTAATATTTTAATTTAGATAATTTATTTAGGACAATTGTGTTTTTAATATTTTATAGGATCCATATATGTTTTTTGCAATTTCATGTAAATATTACTGAATGGATCCGAATGAAATTCGGCACAGAGATAGATTATAGTCTGGAATAACACACGGGGTACTGCTTACCATGACAAAGCGAATAAAACCATTAGAAAATAATTGAAAATAATATTTATTTAATTGAAAACCACTTATATTTTAATGTCTTAACAATAAACTATTCAATTCTAAGTCTATGAGTCTGAACGATTATCGTTTGGCGTAAAAAACATTACCCTTTTTGTAAAGTAGTCGGTTAAAGAGGTCACAATAACACTTTGACCGACCCGGGAGACCAGTCGATCATACTTAATCTGATCTGAATGTAATTTGGCACAGAGATAGATTATAAAAGCTAGAAAAGTGATCGTTTACCAAGATATTCGTTTAGACTCTTACAAAAGCATGTCCTATGTATTAAATAAACAATTACATCGACTGTACAACGTGGCCTAGCACTCACTTGTATGCCTACATCTATTTCAGACACCCTACACTAGCATTCAGCCGTGTGACGCCAGATTACAATACACACATCACCACCGCAACTCTTCGCGCGGGTACCCTCACCGACTGCCAGAGAGAGAGAGAGCCAGCAGCGATCTCTGATAAACCTGAACCTTTTAAACTGAGATCTCCACCCCCCAAGTGGAGATTGTAACGAACAGTGGATTGAAGATGATGTTTCTTTTATAGGTTAAGCAGACTGATGGTAAGCAATCACCACCAAAAGAGTTACAAGTGATAGGGATAAGTGGATTGGAGATTTGGGGATTGGGGATTGGGGTTAGTGGGGGAGGAGATGACAACGCAACGGCTGCCCGCCTCGTGTCGTGGGACAGTATCCTGGATGCTTCGTATAGATTGTATTTTAGCAATTCGGGATTGAATCAGCTCGCCGCAGCCGGCGGACTGGGCAAGTTTCCACACGAGTCCGCTGCTCTCGTAGCTATCACTGAAGTTATCTGAAAAGGAATATTTGAATAGTTAATGTTAGGTAATAGAGAAATAAAATGATTAGCAATAGTGAGTGCAGACCTTGCGTACGGCGGCGTGCGTGGTATCAGGGGGCAGTTTGAGCGCGCGCAGGAGCGCGGCCAGGTGCGCGGGGGGCTCCCCGGCCACCAGGGTGCACTGCACCAGCCGGCCGCCCATCTCGCGGGGGCGGTACTACGTTACAGTACAGGATGCACTCACTATTTGGGAAAGGGACACACATTTCTGTCTTACTGGACTCTATTTATTTCTTATACAATGGCTCACTGTCTATCGGGACCGTTGTTTACATTCAATATTTTACCGGCTTATATAGCGGGGCAAGCTCAATGTGGCACCGCGGCCACGGCCTAAAGCAAAAGAAACGGTCTGACACTCTCTCTCGCCTTACCCTGGGCGGGAGAAGTCATTCGAAGTGATCATTTTCCTGTAGTATATTCGATCAATATGAAAAAATTGAAGCATCCATATTACACCAAAGCGATGTATGAACTATGCTAAATCAGTCCAAAGATGGAAGAATATCGTGTCATTATATTTTTATTGTATTTTTGTTCACTGCTTTCTGTTATGTAAATGCTATTTGGTTCACAACTCTGTATGAAATTGTTATTTTAAACCTAGTTATATGAATGGATAATGTTTTATATAGACTTTAAAATAAATGTACATTATATTATATACTTCATTGTTTTGTTTCTGTTATACATAATTTACTCATATTTTTCATGTGGTAGCTACGAGGGCAAACGATTTTTTTATTTTAATATTGAATGTTGCCTTGTAGAAGTGTTGTGTTATGGTCCTTTTGCAAAAATAAATTCATTGTTTCATTGATGGTAAACAATTTAAATGTGCGTTGCCGGCCTTTTGGGGATAAGGCTTTAGGGATTGGGGAGGAAGGAGGGGGGATTTCACTAATATTTATTCAGAAAACAAAGATCTATCGATTTGAAAGGATCACAATGGATCATGAGCCACTGTGTAGGTAGGTACTTTTGATACGTTTTTGTAATTATTAAGCAGCATTTAACACTTATGATATTAATTTGGATTTCTTTTTATTACATGCTGAACAAGATTACATACATTTATTTCTTATTTAATATTTTAATTTAGATAATTTATTTAGGACAATTGTGTTTTTAATATTTTATAGGATCCATATATGTTTTTTGCAATTTCATGTAAATATTACTGAATGGATCCGAATGAAATTCGGCACAGAGATAGATTATAGTCTGGAATAACACACGGGGTACTGCTTACCATGACAAAGCGAATAAAACCATTAGAAAATAATTGAAAATAATATTTATTTAATTGAAAACCACTTATATTTTAATGTCTTAACAATAAACTATTCAATTCTAAGTCTATGAGTCTGAACGATTATCGTTTGGCGTAAAAACATTACCCTTTTTGTAAAGTAGTCGGTTAAAGAGGTCACAATAACACTTTGACCGACCCGGGAGACCAGTCGATCATACTTAATCTGATCTGAATGTAATTTGGCACAGAGATAGATTATAAAAGCTAGAAAAGTGATCGTTTACCAAGATATTCGTTTAGACTCTTACAAAAGCATGTCCTATGTATTAAATAAACAATTACATCGACTGTACAACGTGGCCTAGCACTCACTTGTATGCCTACATCTATTTCAGACACCCTACACTAGCATTCAGCCGTGTGACGCCAGATTACAATACACACATCACCACCGCAACTCTTCGCGCGGGTACCCTCACCGACTGCCAGAGAGAGAGAGAGCCAGCAGCGATCTCTGATAAACCTGAACCTTTTAAACTGAGATCTCCACCCCCCAAGTGGAGATTGTAACGAACAGTGGATTGAAGATGATGTTTCTTTTATAGGTTAAGCAGACTGATGGTAAGCAATCACCACCAAAAGAGTTACAAGTGATAGGGATAAGTGGATTGGAGATTTGGGGATTGGGGATTGGGGTTAGTGGGGGAGGAGATGACAACGCAACGGCTGCCCGCCTCGTGTCGTGGGACAGTATCCTGGATGCTTCGTATAGATTGTATTTTAGCAATTCGGGATTGAATCAGCTCGCCGCAGCCGGCGGACTGGGCAAGTTTCCACACGAGTCCGCTGCTCTCGTAGCTATCACTGAAGTTATCTGAAAAGGAATATTTGAATAGTTAATGTTAGGTAATAGAGAAATAAAATGATTAGCAATAGTGAGTGCAGACCTTGCGTACGGCGGCGTGCGTGGTATCAGGGGGCAGTTTGAGCGCGCGCAGGAGCGCGGCCAGGTGCGCGGGGGGCTCCCCGGCCACCAGGGTGCACTGCACCAGCCGGCCGCCCATCTCGCGGGGGCGGTACTACGTTACAGTACAGGATGCACTCACTATTTGGGAAAGGGACACACATTTCTGTCTTACTGGACTCTATTTATTTCTTATACAATGGCTCACTGTCTATCGGGACCGTTGTTTACATTCAATATTTTACCGGCTTATATAGCGGGGCAAGCTCAATGTGGCACCGCGGCCACGGCCTAAAGCAAAAGAAACGGTCTGACACTCTCTCTCGCCTTACCCTGGGCGGGAGAAGTCATTCGAAGTGATCATTTTCCTGTAGTATATTCGATCAATATGAAAAAATTGAAGCATCCATATTACACCAAAGCGATGTATGAACTATGCTAAATCAGTCCAAAGATGGAAGAATATCGTGTCATTATATTTTTATTGTATTTTTGTTCACTGCTTTCTGTTATGTAAATGCTATTTGGTTCACAACTCTGTATGAAATTGTTATTTTAAACCTAGTTATATGAATGGATAATGTTTTATATAGACTTTAAAATAAATGTACATTATATTATATACTTCATTGTTTTGTTTCTGTTATACATAATTTACTCATATTTTTCATGTGGTAGCTACGAGGGCAAACGATTTTTTTATTTTAATATTGAATGTTGCCTTGTAGAAGTGTTGTGTTATGGTCCTTTTGCAAAAATAAATTCATTGTTTCATTGATGGTAAACAATTTAAATGTGCGTTGCCGGCCTTTTGGGGATAAGGCTTTAGGGATTGGGGAGGAAGGAGGGGGGATTTCACTAATATTTATTCAGAAAACAAAGATCTATCGATTTGAAAGGATCACAATGGATCATGAGCCACTGTGTAGGTAGGTACTTTTGATACGTTTTTGTAATTATTAAGCAGCATTTAACACTTATGATATTAATTTGGATTTCTTTTTATTACATGCTGAACAAGATTACATACATTTATTTCTTATTTAATATTTTAATTTAGATAATTTATTTAGGACAATTGTGTTTTTAATATTTTATAGGATCCATATATGTTTTTTGCAATTTCATGTAAATATTACTGAATGGATCCGAATGAAATTCGGCACAGAGATAGATTATAGTCTGGAATAACACACGGGGTACTGCTTACCATGACAAAGCGAATAAAACCATTAGAAAATAATTGAAAATAATATTTATTTAATTGAAAACCACTTATATTTTAATGTCTTAACAATAAACTATTCAATTCTAAGTCTATGAGTCTGAACGATTATCGTTTGGCGTAAAAACATTACCCTTTTTGTAAAGTAGTCGGTTAAAGAGGTCACAATAACACTTTGACCGACCCGGGAGACCAGTCGATCATACTTAATCTGATCTGAATGTAATTTGGCACAGAGATAGATTATAAAAGCTAGAAAAGTGATCGTTTACCAAGATATTCGTTTAGACTCTTACAAAAGCATGTCCTATGTATTAAATAAACAATTACATCGACTGTACAACGTGGCCTAGCACTCACTTGTATGCCTACATCTATTTCAGACACCCTACACTAGCATTCAGCCGTGTGACGCCAGATTACAATACACACATCACCACCGCAACTCTTCGCGCGGGTACCCTCACCGACTGCCAGAGAGAGAGAGAGAGCCAGCAGCGATCTCTGATAAACCTGAACCTTTTAAACTGAGATCTCCACCCCCCAAGTGGAGATTGTAACGAACAGTGGATTGAAGATGATGTTTCTTTTATAGGTTAAGCAGACTGATGGTAAGCAATCACCACCAAAAGAGTTACAAGTGATAGGGATAAGTGGATTGGAGATTTGGGGATTGGGGATTGGGGTTAGTGGGGGAGGAGATGACAACGCAACGGCTGCCCGCCTCGTGTCGTGGGACAGTATCCTGGATGCTTCGTATAGATTGTATTTTAGCAATTCGGGATTGAATCAGCTCGCCGCAGCCGGCGGACTGGGCAAGTTTCCACACGAGTCCGCTGCTCTCGTAGCTATCACTGAAGTTATCTGAAAAGGAATATTTGAATAGTTAATGTTAGGTAATAGAGAAATAAAATGATTAGCAATAGTGAGTGCAGACCTTGCGTACGGCGGCGTGCGTGGTATCAGGGGGCAGTTTGAGCGCGCGCAGGAGCGCGGCCAGGTGCGCGGGGGGCTCCCCGGCCACCAGGGTGCACTGCACCAGCCGGCCGCCCATCTCGCGGGGGCGGTACTACGTTACAGTACAGGATGCACTCACTATTTGGGAAAGGGACACACATTTCTGTCTTACTGGACTCTATTTATTTCTTATACAATGGCTCACTGTCTATCGGGACCGTTGTTTACATTCAATATTTTACCGGCTTATATAGCGGGGCAAGCTCAATGTGGCACCGCGGCCACGGCCTAAAGCAAAAGAAACGGTCTGACACTCTCTCTCGCCTTACCCTGGGCGGGAGAAGTCATTCGAAGTGATCATTTTCCTGTAGTATATTCGATCAATATGAAAAAATTGAAGCATCCATATTACACCAAAGCGATGTATGAACTATGCTAAATCAGTCCAAAGATGGAAGAATATCGTGTCATTATATTTTTATTGTATTTTTGTTCACTGCTTTCTGTTATGTAAATGCTATTTGGTTCACAACTCTGTATGAAATTGTTATTTTAAACCTAGTTATATGAATGGATAATGTTTTATATAGACTTTAAAATAAATGTACATTATATTATATACTTCATTGTTTTGTTTCTGTTATACATAATTTACTCATATTTTTCATGTGGTAGCTACGAGGGCAAACGATTTTTTTATTTTAATATTGAATGTTGCCTTGTAGAAGTGTTGTGTTATGGTCCTTTTGCAAAAATAAATTCATTGTTTCATTGATGGTAAACAATTTAAATGTGCGTTGCCGGCCTTTTGGGGATAAGGCTTTAGGGATTGGGGAGGAAGGAGGGGGGATTTCACTAATATTTATTCAGAAAACAAAGATCTATCGATTTGAAAGGATCACAATGGATCATGAGCCACTGTGTAGGTAGGTACTTTTGATACGTTTTTGTAATTATTAAGCAGCATTTAACACTTATGATATTAATTTGGATTTCTTTTTATTACATGCTGAACAAGATTACATACATTTATTTCTTATTTAATATTTTAATTTAGATAATTTATTTAGGACAATTGTGTTTTTAATATTTTATAGGATCCATATATGTTTTTTGCAATTTCATGTAAATATTACTGAATGGATCCGAATGAAATTCGGCACAGAGATAGATTATAGTCTGGAATAACACACGGGGTACTGCTTACCATGACAAAGCGAATAAAACCATTAGAAAATAATTGAAAATAATATTTATTTAATTGAAAACCACTTATATTTTAATGTCTTAACAATAAACTATTCAATTCTAAGTCTATGAGTCTGAACGATTATCGTTTGGCGTAAAAACATTACCCTTTTTGTAAAGTAGTCGGTTAAAGAGGTCACAATAACACTTTGACCGACCCGGGAGACCAGTCGATCATACTTAATCTGATCTGAATGTAATTTGGCACAGAGATAGATTATAAAAGCTAGAAAAGTGATCGTTTACCAAGATATTCGTTTAGACTCTTACAAAAGCATGTCCTATGTATTAAATAAACAATTACATCGACTGTACAACGTGGCCTAGCACTCACTTGTATGCCTACATCTATTTCAGACACCCTACACTAGCATTCAGCCGTGTGACGCCAGATTACAATACACACATCACCACCGCAACTCTTCGCGCGGGTACCCTCACCGACTGCCAGAGAGAGAGAGAGCCAGCAGCGATCTCTGATAAACCTGAACCTTTTAAACTGAGATCTCCACCCCCCAAGTGGAGATTGTAACGAACAGTGGATTGAAGATGATGTTTCTTTTATAGGTTAAGCAGACTGATGGTAAGCAATCACCACCAAAAGAGTTACAAGTGATAGGGATAAGTGGATTGGAGATTTGGGGATTGGGGATTGGGGTTAGTGGGGGAGGAGATGACAACGCAACGGCTGCCCGCCTCGTGTCGTGGGACAGTATCCTGGATGCTTCGTATAGATTGTATTTTAGCAATTCGGGATTGAATCAGCTCGCCGCAGCCGGCGGACTGGGCAAGTTTCCACACGAGTCCGCTGCTCTCGTAGCTATCACTGAAGTTATCTGAAAAGGAATATTTGAATAGTTAATGTTAGGTAATAGAGAAATAAAATGATTAGCAATAGTGAGTGCAGACCTTGCGTACGGCGGCGTGCGTGGTATCAGGGGGCAGTTTGAGCGCGCGCAGGAGCGCGGCCAGGTGCGCGGGGGGCTCCCCGGCCACCAGGGTGCACTGCACCAGCCGGCCGCCCATCTCGCGGGGGCGGTACTACGTTACAGTACAGGATGCACTCACTATTTGGGAAAGGGACACACATTTCTGTCTTACTGGACTCTATTTATTTCTTATACAATGGCTCACTGTCTATCGGGACCGTTGTTTACATTCAATATTTTACCGGCTTATATAGCGGGGCAAGCTCAATGTGGCACCGCGGCCACGGCCTAAAGCAAAAGAAACGGTCTGACACTCTCTCTCGCCTTACCCTGGGCGGGAGAAGTCATTCGAAGTGATCATTTTCCTGTAGTATATTCGATCAATATGAAAAAATTGAAGCATCCATATTACACCAAAGCGATGTATGAACTATGCTAAATCAGTCCAAAGATGGAAGAATATCGTGTCATTATATTTTTATTGTATTTTTGTTCACTGCTTTCTGTTATGTAAATGCTATTTGGTTCACAACTCTGTATGAAATTGTTATTTTAAACCTAGTTATATGAATGGATAATGTTTTATATAGACTTTAAAATAAATGTACATTATATTATATACTTCATTGTTTTGTTTCTGTTATACATAATTTACTCATATTTTTCATGTGGTAGCTACGAGGGCAAACGATTTTTTTATTTTAATATTGAATGTTGCCTTGTAGAAGTGTTGTGTTATGGTCCTTTTGCAAAAATAAATTCATTGTTTCATTGATGGTAAACAATTTAAATGTGCGTTGCCGGCCTTTTGGGGATAAGGCTTTAGGGATTGGGGAGGAAGGAGGGGGGATTTCACTAATATTTATTCAGAAAACAAAGATCTATCGATTTGAAAGGATCACAATGGATCATGAGCCACTGTGTAGGTAGGTACTTTTGATACGTTTTTGTAATTATTAAGCAGCATTTAACACTTATGATATTAATTTGGATTTCTTTTTATTACATGCTGAACAAGATTACATACATTTATTTCTTATTTAATATTTTAATTTAGATAATTTATTTAGGACAATTGTGTTTTTAATATTTTATAGGATCCATATATGTTTTTTGCAATTTCATGTAAATATTACTGAATGGATCCGAATGAAATTCGGCACAGAGATAGATTATAGTCTGGAATAACACACGGGGTACTGCTTACCATGACAAAGCGAATAAAACCATTAGAAAATAATTGAAAATAATATTTATTTAATTGAAAACCACTTATATTTTAATGTCTTAACAATAAACTATTCAATTCTAAGTCTATGAGTCTGAACGATTATCGTTTGGCGTAAAAACATTACCCTTTTTGTAAAGTAGTCGGTTAAAGAGGTCACAATAACACTTTGACCGACCCGGGAGACCAGTCGATCATACTTAATCTGATCTGAATGTAATTTGGCACAGAGATAGATTATAAAAGCTAGAAAAGTGATCGTTTACCAAGATATTCGTTTAGACTCTTACAAAAGCATGTCCTATGTATTAAATAAACAATTACATCGACTGTACAACGTGGCCTAGCACTCACTTGTATGCCTACATCTATTTCAGACACCCTACACTAGCATTCAGCCGTGTGACGCCAGATTACAATACACACATCACCACCGCAACTCTTCGCGCGGGTACCCTCACCGACTGCCAGAGAGAGAGAGAGAGCCAGCAGCGATCTCTGATAAACCTGAACCTTTTAAACTGAGATCTCCACCCCCCAAGTGGAGATTGTAACGAACAGTGGATTGAAGATGATGTTTCTTTTATAGGTTAAGCAGACTGATGGTAAGCAATCACCACCAAAAGAGTTACAAGTGATAGGGATAAGTGGATTGGAGATTTGGGGATTGGGGATTGGGGTTAGTGGGGGAGGAGATGACAACGCAACGGCTGCCCGCCTCGTGTCGTGGGACAGTATCCTGGATGCTTCGTATAGATTGTATTTTAGCAATTCGGGATTGAATCAGCTCGCCGCAGCCGGCGGACTGGGCAAGTTTCCACACGAGTCCGCTGCTCTCGTAGCTATCACTGAAGTTATCTGAAAAGGAATATTTGAATAGTTAATGTTAGGTAATAGAGAAATAAAATGATTAGCAATAGTGAGTGCAGACCTTGCGTACGGCGGCGTGCGTGGTATCAGGGGGCAGTTTGAGCGCGCGCAGGAGCGCGGCCAGGTGCGCGGGGGGCTCCCCGGCCACCAGGGTGCACTGCACCAGCCGGCCGCCCATCTCGGCGCGAGCCAGCCGGACGCCGGGGCTCCTGCGGAGGTGGTGGGGTCCGGTTAGTACACTATGCAGACATGGCTACACAATACACTATATATATACACAATGCACTCACTTGGCTTGTAGTCCACCGAGCGACCTGCATGCGGCGGCGACGCGGGGCCTCAAAGCCTCGAGTCTCGCCGCTACGGCCGATCGCTCCCCGCCCGCCTCAGCGGCAGACACGAGACCCCGAATCTAGAAATTGGAAACAAAATCATTTGTAAGCTTATAAAAATAGATAAATACTATGTAATCTCTACATAAAGAATTAGTTATTAAGATCGTGTATAAATAAGCCTACATCGTGTCGTGAGACATTCTTAATTAAAATTATTACGTCTTCGGCTTACTCACGTAATAATTCGACGAGATACTCGACTAGTTTCAAGCCATTCGTGTCGCGGAATGCTACTCACGAGTATGGGCCTCTAGCATGGCTTGAAACTAGTCGAGTTGATGATCTTAGCAATATAAGACCACTACGGGTTATAAGACCGAAAGTTTAATACTAAGGCAAAATAAAATATCTATACTCGGAATTTTAACTCCATTCCAGATTTGACAATTTCAGTGTTGCAACGTTATGACACGTAATAAATAGTGACGTTGCGAAATTATTCGATGTGGAAATCGAATATTTCTGAATCGATTCCTCTCGTTTATAAATTATTTACTCTCGTAAACTAAGTTTATCAGGAAATAAAATATTTCTGAACCGATAATTTAGTTTTGACAATTAATTAACGATCTGAGACTTTTCTTTTGTAATTGTGTGTGAAATTAATAAAAATGTGATCATGAAGGAACATGACAAATAAACGGAAATTTTATAAATTGTCGCCGTCATCGCTATCGCTATCGCTGTTACTTTCTGTAACATTTATTATGAATTGTGTCTGTGATTTTTATTCTCAATTAACATATCTAGCTTAGGTACTTATTTTTTCCTCTTCTTTGACAACATGGGATACGCATTTAGACCATTCGGTAGCCGTTTTTGAATGCCTTCCTGAAACTGATTCACTGATTGTTTATCGATTTTTGTGTTCATCACTACACTGTTATATGTGGTATCATTATTTCACAAAACGACAGAAGGTCATGTCAAATCAGGAATCGAATTAAAATTCTGACTATAGAACTGTCTGTGATAAGACGGGGAGGACTTCCTTATTCGGCAGGCAATGTTTAACGAAATTAGGTATTAAAATACCTCCATTTCAACAAGAGATCAACCATTTTTTTTTTGTGAGGGGAAAATCATCAATTCACTTCTCCCGCCCAGGGCCGGCCGCAGGGAGGGAGTGTCAGACTCTTACTGACTAAAAACCCCCCGTTCCTTCTCCTGCTCTGGGCCGAGGCCGCTGTGCCTCATTGCGCTTACCCCGCAACCCCGGCTGAACATCAGCCCTATAGGGCCCCGTCTGTGGTGGTCTAATGGCTCTTTGAGACGCGCTCGGAACGCTACGCGCCGTACGCTCGGGCCTGGTTCTGGTCGGGCGGCGAGCTGCCCTTACTCGCCGACCGCAGACCCGCGCTTACGGTGGCCGGAGATCGTCCCTTGATCCCCGACGCCCGTAGTGTCGCCTATTGCGGCGGCTGGGGCGTGAGGAGGAGGATTGCTCTCTCACGCGGGCCGCCTCCCTCTTTGCGAGCATAACTGCTTCACAGAAGGAGGAGACGGCGTCCCAGTCCCTCTCGCTCCGCACCATGGCCTCGACTAAGGCCGGGCGCGAGAGGTCGCCGCCGATCACTTCCCTGAGTACACGGCGGTGCTCAGCCCAGGCAGACCAACCATAGTGTATACAAAACGTCTGATACGATGTCGATTGTTTGTTGAACAGGTATAAAAAATTACCTATTATACCTATACGAAAATAAATAATGTTCCAGTCGACCTTTGTTTGAAAGGAACTTTTTAGATTTTGTAAATTTGTAACCATGCCATTCTTATTGTTAAACTTGATAAATTTGTAAATGTGAGTGCCCTGTAACCTATTATAATTAGTTAGTAACTCAGCAGCACTAGCTATACTGGTTGCAAACTGACACTTGCGTGCCTGTCTTTAGAACGGGTCCACTTAAACTGGTGGGGTTCTTTCATCAAAAGACCACTACAGAATGAACTTGCACGGTTCTCTCACATTATGTTATTTTTACATTGTGTGGACTTGAAAAGAGACTGACCTCTGAGTTTGTTTCGGCATTTCTTCTCAGAGTAGTCAGATAGGAAATGCCGGCTTCATCTAGTTTTTCACATATAAATTGACGTGTAAAAGTGCCGTTTTATGGCTTATTTGCAAAAATAAATTCATTGTTTCAATGTCAGCTTGGAGTTGTCATGCTCACTTAAAGGTCACATTGGCGGTGGCACGGTCACTGGATCGCTTAATTCCCTATATTATGGTTGAGTTGGGCCATGCTGGTGTACGTGTCATGTTTACGTGTTAATTGGGACTGGTCAGCTCCGGACTGTTTATTGTCCTTTAGTTAATTTTCTTTTATGTTTCTCTGTATATTAGCGTTACACTGTTCTCACATAATCAAATCAACTAAATAATGTATCAAAGAATCTTTATGTGAAACTGATTTAAAAAGAGTAACCATGGAGTTTCTTGCTCGTTCTTCTCCATAGGAATCTACACTTTGGACCGAGCAAATAGCTTCACTACGAGGACTGACCGACATACTGACACTTTATATGTTTAAAATTTTGTTTGACGTTCAAAAGTATCTGTATGGGTCTAATCGAAATAAATGTGGGATAGCCATGCTTCGGCCCGAATGGGTCGGCTCGACCGGAGTGATACCACGGCTTCACAGACAACCGGCGTGAAACAACCACAGCGTTGTGTTTCACCGTGTGAGTGAGGTTACCGGAGGCCCAATCCTTCCCCTTCCCAATCCCTCCTCAGTTCCTAAATCTCCAGATCCCTAATCCCTAAAAGGTCGACAACGCACTCGTAACTCCTCCGTTGCGGGTGTCCATGGGCGGCGCTGATTGCTTACCATCAGGTTATCCGTCTGCTCGTTTGGCGAACTACTACATAAAAAAAATGATTTTGACTTTGAATTGATTAGCGAGGGACGCAGCAAGGCAACGCTCCGGTAGCGGGAAGGTGCGAGGTCGGTGCCTTACGCTGTGAGGGGTCACGTCGACGCGGAGCTGGACGTCAACAGCATCATAATTATTCCCCAGCTAACTTTCTTTATTTTTTTATAAAAAAACCCCACATTAGGATTTTCTCCTGTGTCGTGGGTGCGTTTACAAACATAAAATTTCACATGCACATCACACCCAGACCAACGGAACAACAATCTGTGGATCACACAAAGAGTTGTTCCGTGCGGGAATCGAACCCGCGACACGTTGCGCGGCAGCCAGTTGTCCAGCCACCGCGCCAACCGTGCAGTCTAATTTAACAATTGAAAAATTAGCCCTTATAATAAATACTCGAAATTAGAATATTCGAATTCCCTAGAATATATATATATAAGGACGTACCTCATCACAAACATGAAGGTAATGATGTATTGCCTGGCCCCCAGTCTCCCATCCAGCCACCTCGCTGCGTTGAGCAGCTTCGTGCATCCGTTCCAGTAAGGGGGATATGCTCTGCAGATCATCTGTGAAAAAAATATAAAATATATACTTCTATACTAATATTATAAAGAGGTAAAATTTGTAAATTTGTATGTAGGGGGTAATCTTTGGAACCGTTGGTCGGATTGCCAAAATTATTTCACTGATAGATAGCTACAATGTTCCTGAGTGCTATAGGCTATAAAATATCACACTACGATCAAATGGAGCTGAGCAGCGGGTGAAACCGCGTGAGAGTAGCTAGTATATAATATATAATACCTAACTATCGTGAGACATATAAAACTTATTGCAAGTATGGGAGAGCCATGCTTCGGCACGAATGGGTCGGCTCGACCGGAGTGATACAACAGTCTCCCAGAAAACCGGCGTGAAACAACCACAGCGTTGTGTGAGTGAGGTTATCGTTGGCCCGAACCCTCGCCTTCCCCCCATCCCTTCCCAATCCTTAAATTTCCGAATCACTAAAAGGCCAGCAACTAACTCGTAACTCCTTTGGTGTTGCGGTTGTCTATGGGCGGCGCTAATTGCTTACCATCAGGTTAACTCTGCCCGTTTGCCGACCTATTCCTACCAAAAAAAAAAGAAAAGTAGCTGACCCGGCAAACTACGTTCTGACTCAATATTATTTCATTATGATAACAAAAAACTTTCCCAAAGGAACTATTTTCTATACTCATTATCTTTATTATTGCTTATTTAGGGGTCGTAGTTAGGTGAGATCCCTAATTGAGCACTGCCTCTTCTGGTCGTGTGGCGCAGGGGGTTGAGTGAAACACGGTGTTAGGATACCCCGGGTATATTTCGCTTAAACCCTAGGCAGAACCGTTCAGTCGGACCAGTGCGTTCACTGTCCGTGCCTCGCAAACTTCACGCTCACACAAGTTTTCGTGTGTGTCATCATGTTTCCCTACACTTACACAAACTTCGCGCGACCGCCGTGCGTCGCCGGATTAGCTTTTTTTTTATTTATGTAATAGGTCGGCAAACGAGCAGACGTATTACCTGATGGTAAGCAATCAGCGCCGCCCATGGACACTCGCAACAGAGCAGTTACGAGTGCGTTGCCGACCTTTTAGGGATTAGGGATTTGGAGATTTAGGGATTTAGGAGGGATTGGGGGAGGGGAAGGATTGGGTTTCCGGTAACCTCACTCACACGGCGAAACACAACGCTATGGTTGTTTCACGCCGGTTTTCTGTGAGGAAAGGAAGGAGCTTTAATAGACGAGGGACACGCGCGTCATTTTGTTATAGTTTAAATAACTGTCGCTTATTACCGCTAACCCTATACAAACGTTGAAGTATAAAATCATCATCATCAGCCTATAAGTGCCCACTGCTGAGCAAAGGCCTCTTCTCACACTGAGAAGGTTAGAGCATTAATCACCACGCTAGCTCAAGGCGGATTGGCGATATCAAACTTATAATTAGAAATTATAAGTCAGAGTTTCCTCACGATGTTTACCTTCACCGTATGTCAATGGTGTCTAAATAATCATAGAAAGTACATATAACTCGGAAACAGTCATATTGGTACTTATCAGGTTTCGAACCCTCCTTAACCTCCGGGCAACCACGACCACGACAGTACGATGTTAAAAATAGTTTGTTAATATATTTACCAGCTAGTACGGCCTCCGGTAATAATTCCTCTATGAGAACCTTGTGGGCCGCGTTCCAATGTCCAGCCCCAGCTAGATGCTCCGCTTCCACTGCAGGGAGACGCTGAAACAAGTCGTCAGAGGTCATGCTAAGCAATTGTGTAGTTTTCTAGGTCAAAAATAAATTAATTCAATGTTTAAATGCAATAAAATATTTTAAAATAACTATACTTTTATTCATCGATCGATCGATACACAAAGTTTTAGGTATTTTTTAGATAATTATTAAGAAATAAGTAAGCTATTTGACGCAAAAATACTATGACATCATAACTCAGTTTTTCATACAAACTTCATAGAAAAGTATAGTTTTTGACATTTGGATAAAAGTATTGAATTTGACTATAGTCAGACTTTTAATTCGATTCCTGATTTGACATTGACCACAGTCATTTTGTGAAATAATGATACCACATATAACAGTGTAGTGATGAACACAAAAATCGATAAACAATCAGTGAATCAGTTTCAGGAAGGCATTCAAAAAATTACGGCTACCGAATGGCCCAAATGTGTATCCCATGTTTTCAAAGAAGAGGAAAAAATTAGTAAGCTAGATATGTTAATTGACAATAAATATCAAAGACACAATTCATTATAAATGTTACATAGAGTAACGGCGATAGCGATAGCGATGACGGCGACAATTTGTAAAATGTCTGTTTTATTTGTCCCGTTCCTTCATGATCACATTTTTTATTAATTACACACACAATTACAAAAGAAAAGTCTCAGATCGTTAATTAATTGTCAAAACTAAATTATCGGTTCAGAAATATTTTATTTCCTGATAAACTTAGTTTAAGAGAGTAAATTTATAAACGAAAGGAATCGATTCAGAAATATTCGATTTCCATATCGAATAATTTCGCAACGTCACTATTTATTACGTGTCATAACGTTGCAACACTGAAATTGTCAAATCTGGAATGGAATTAAAATTCCGAGTAAAGTTGGAAACTACCGTAGGTATTATAATGTTTAGTAGGTATATATACTATCAAACTATTTAAGTATATTTGCTCTAGGAATTTAACCAATTTCAGATATACAAAAACCGAAAACAAATATAACACTTTACACAGATTTAAAATCAAATTGAAAGCATTGCTAATGATTAATATACTTACTGTATTAATTTAATAATAATCCTACAAAAATTTTTTTTTGTTACTCTTTCACGTGAACACTAGTACACTACTCAACGGATCCGAATGTAATTTGGCACAGAGATAGATTATAGTCTAGAATAACATATATGCTAGTTTTTACTCTAAGACTACGAACAAAGCTGGAGGCACAAACTAGTTTAATATAATTTATAATTTTTCAATAAAACTTACCTCATATTTAGCCCGATGTGCTTGTGCCAATAACAACCATTTTTCAGGTACTTTCAGTCTTCTAATTAATTCTAGACGAGCCTTCATCTCCGCTGACTCCGCTTTGGCGGGGGCGTGGCGTGATAATACGGCGCGTATTAGGTGACCGCGGCTGAGGACAAAGAATCGTTTAAAAATAAAAAATAAAGTCTAAAGTTTTATTTTGAGGCGTTAAAATCACCAAATGGCTTCTCGCGTTCAGTGTGAGGTGATAGAGAGTGTCAGACTCTTACTGACTAAAAACCCCCCTGTTCCTTCTCCTACTCTGCCGAGGTCGCGGTGCCTCATTGCGCTTACCCCTCCACCCCGGCTGAACATCAGCCCTATAGGGCCCGGTCTGTGGTGGTCGAATGGCGTACGCCGCGCCTCAAAGAGCCATAACTTTGAGGCTCGAGTCTGGTTCTGATCGGGCGGCGACCTATTCTTGCTCGCCGACCGCAGACCCATGGAGAAGGAAAAAGACTACCTTTCACGCAGGCCACGCCAGGAGTTACGAGTAATCCTACTAATATTATAAATGTTATAGTTTTATATCGCATTGAGCAAGCGTGGTGATTAATACTAAAACCTTCTCCGTGTGAGAAGAAGCCTTTGCTTAGCAGTGGGCACTTATAGGCTGATGATGATGATGATGATGAAAGTTTTATAAAACGAATGGTCCGATTTGGTTGGAATTTGTTATGTATATAGTTATACCAAGATACCCTTTTTTGAGGGGAAAATCATCAAAGGACTTCTCCCGCCCGGTGTCAGACTCTTACTGACTAAAAACATCCCGTTCCTTCTCCTGTTCTAAGCCGAAGCTGCGATGCCTAATTGAGTTTAAGGTTAATATTAATCTATAATAGACAAGATTATCTATAATACACTGGCGGCCGCGGCTGAGCGGAGGCGGATGGACGCGGGGCCAGGTAGCGAGGTACACAACCGATGCGCTTCAACACTGCGCCCCTACATACGACCAATGTAACTGCGCACTTTGATCTTGACGTTACCACAAGACAATGTAATTTTAATTAAATTGTTAACACACACTCCATTTTGCAATATCTCTGTGTAGCGCATTACTGTATTAATTATAATAAAACTCCTAGTCACATTTCAACTCAACTCATTCTTTTATTTCAACTGAACTTAAGATAGTTGATACCGTGGATAACACAAGGCTACTTTTTATCCACAATAAGGGACAAAGCCGCGGGCTCAAACTAGTAATTTATGTACAAAAATACTCACGCGGTCTGGTCGGGATGGTAGGCAAGCGTTAATACAGCTAGGTGCCAATGTCCGGCCGCCTCGAGTTGTTCAGCTATTCCAGTTATACTGGCAATATCTGGATTGCCAAACCACGTGCCCAGTAGGAAACTGTAACGAAATTAATTTATAGATCTATTCTAATATTATAAAGAGGTTAAATGTGCAAGTTTGTATGTAGGGGGTAATCTTTGGAACGGCTGGTCGGAGCGCCAAAATTCTTTTTGAAATTCTATTTGAATTTGACTAGATGAAAACTGGCGTATTAGGATTTGATGTCGTGGTAGCCTGGAGATATAAATCAAGTAAAAAATGTGAAATTTTCCCAGTTATATGTACTTTCTGTGATTATTTAGACACCACTGACATACGGTGAAGGAAAAACATCGTGAGGAAACCTGGACTTATAATTTCTAATTAAATAAGTTTGAAATCAATTTTTATGTTTTCGGCTTACTCACGTAATAATTTGACGAGATACTCGACTAGTTTCAAGCCCTGCTAGAGGCCAATATTCATGAGCAACATTCCGCGACACGCGACTCTGCGACTGTCGGGCTGTGTAGCAAAGCGACAGTCGCAGAGTCGTGTGTCGTCAAATTATTACGTGAATAAGCCGAAAACATAATAATTAATTAAGAATGTCTCACGAAAGTAATAATAAAAATAAAATTTGAAATCGCCAAACCGCCTTGAGCAAGCGTGGTGGTTAATGCTCAAACTGTCTCCGTGTGAGAAGAGGCCTTTGCTCAGCAGTGGGCACTTATAGGCTGATGATGATGATGATGATTGCGACTCACCACAAGCTGTAGTCCATGGGGTCCGGGGTGTATGATGCGGGCCGAAGTTTGGGACGAATGTTGAGGGCGCGCGCCCTTATCAACTCATAACGAAGGTCGAGCACGCGACGCTGTTTTCCATTCTGTTGATAGAAGATAAACACAATATTATTATAATTATGTAAACATACATCTATACTAATATTATAAAGAGGTAAAATTTGTAAGTTTGTATGTAGGGGGTAATCTTTGGAACCGCTGGTTGGATTTCCAAAATTCTTTCACTGATAGATAGCTACAATGTTCCTGAGTGCTATAGGTTATAAAACATCACGCTACGATTAAATGAAGCAGCGGGTGAAATCGCGCGAGAGTAGCTAGTATCATATATGTTAATTGTAGGAGAGCCGTGCTTGAGCGCGAATGGGTCGGCTCAACCGGAGTGATACCACGGCCTCACAAAAAACCGGCGTGAAACAACCACAGCGTTGTGTTTTGCCCTGTGAGTGAGGTTACCTTCTCCTCCCCCAATCCCTCCTCAATCTCTGATCCCTAAAAGGTCGGCAACGCACTCGTAACTCCTCCGGTGTTGCGAGTGTCCATGGGCGGCGTTGATTGCTTACCATCAGGTAATCCGTCTGCTCGTTTGCCGACCTAATACATAAAAAAAAGGAATCTAGACTAGGGTAGTGTAGACAGGCACCTAGCTTCACTGACGAACAGACTGACAGACTACTATTCTATTTTGACGTTTCAAAAGTACCTATTCATGGTTTGAAGTTGGAATAAATGATTTCGACTTTGATTTGAGTCAAATTATTATGGGAGAGAAGCTGGGTATAAAAGCTAATATATAAATAAAAAAATAACTTACGTTGACAACGGTCACATCATACTGGTTAACATATGGAGGTAAGGGTAGTTGCATCGACATCTCATCCGCCTCTATGACGGAGAGATCAGGGTCCTGCTCCTCAGACGAGGGGTAGAAGAATCCCTCGTATGTACGCAGCACCTGCTCGAGGGAGGGCACGTGAGGGCAGAGGTATCTGAGGACGAAAAACATTGAATTATTAACAAGACAAGCATTATATTTGACAAAATACGGTAAAATGGGGTGAATATATACACTATTTTATTTTATTTTATGTAGATCGGCAAGCGAGCAGACGGATTACCATATATCAGCGCCGCCCATCGACACTCGCAACGGAGGTGTTACGAGTGCGTAGCCGACCTTTTAGGGATAAGGAGATTGAGGAGAAATTGGGGAAGGAGAAGGTTTGGGCCCCGTTAACCTTACTCACATGGCGTAATATAACGCTTGTGTCACGCCGGTTTTCAGTGAGTCCGTGGTATCACTCCGGTCGAGCCGACCCATTCGTGCCAAAGCATGGCTCTCAATCACTAGATTAATCTACATAAAAGAACTCAAGAACGGCTAAACCGATTTAGCTGAAAATTCGTAGGGAGGTAGCTAAGAACTAGGAGAAGGACATAGGATAGAGTAGGTAGTGTAGGGAAGGTAGTGTAGGGTAGGTAGAGTAGGGTAGGTAGAATAGGGTAGGTAGAATAGGGTAGGTAGAATAGGGTAGGTAGAATAGGGTAGGTAGAATAGGGTAGGTAGAATAGGGTAGGTAGAATAGGGTAGGTAGAATAGGGTAGGTAGAGTAGGGTAGGTAGAGTAGGGTAGGTAGAATAGGGTAGGTAGAATAGGGTAGGTAGAGTAGGGTAGGTAGAGTAGGGTAGGTAGAATAGGGTAGGTAGAATAGGGTAGGTAGAATAGGGTAGGTAGAGTAGGGTAGGTAGAGTAGGGTAGGTAGAGTAGGGTAGGTAGAATAGGGTAGGTAGAATAGGGTAGGTAGAATAGGGTAGGTAGAATAGGGTAGGTAGAGTAGGGTAGGTAGAGTAGGGTAGGTAGAGTAGGGTAGGTAGAATAGGGTAGGTAGAGTAGGGTAGGTAGAGTAGGGTAGGTAGAGTAGGGTAGGTAGAGTAGGGTAGGTAGAATAGGGTAGGTAGAATAGGATAGGTAGAGTAGGGTAGGTAGAGTAGGGTAGGTAGAGTAGGGTAGGTAGAGTAGGGTAGGTGGAATAGGATAGGTAGAGTAGGGTAGGTAGAGTAGGGTAGGTAGAGTAGGGTAGGTAGAATAGGGTAGGTGGAATAGGATAGGTAGAGTAGGGTAGGTAGAGTAGGGTAGGTAGAGTAGGGTAGGTAGAGTAGGGTAGGTAGAATAGGGTAGATAGAGTAGGGTAGGTAGAATAGGGTAGGTGGAATAGGATAGGTAGAGTAGGGTAGGTAGAGTAGGGTAGGTAGAGTTGGGTAGGTAGAATAGGGTAGGTGGAATAGGATAGGTAGAGTAGGGTAGGTAGAGTAGGGTAGGTAGAGTAGGGTAGGTAGAATAGGGTAGGTGGAATAGGATAGGTAGAGTAGGGTAGGTAGAGTAGGGTAGGTAGAGTAGGGTAGGTAGAATAGGGTAGGTGGAATAGGATAGGTAGAGTAGGGTAGGTAGAGTAGGGTAGGTAGAGTAGTGTAGGTAGAGTAGGGCAGATAGAGCGGTGTAGGTAGAGTACGGTAGGTAAAATAGGGTAGATAGAGTAGTGTACAACACCGCCGACGTATCTTGGCGAGTCTGAAGTTAGCCGAGTAGCTGCGCAGTACACAATTTTGTTCCTAGAAGATCCATTGCGCAGACAAACGGCTAACTTCAGACTCGCCAAGATACGTCGGCCGTACTGTAGGTAGTCAAATGACGGTTGCCAAGCCGCGGGTAAGAGCTAGTCTGTTATAAATCTTACCTAGCAGTGCAATGCAGAGCTCTCAGCCAGTCGGTCTCAATGAGTTTGTCGCGTGGAGTTGAGAGTCCAGCAACTAGGAGTAGGGTAGCCCACCGGTGGGATGATATCAGGGAGTCAGCCCCACATTCACGCCACTGAGACAGCTGGCGACTGATCAGAGAACGGAATGATGGATCGCCTGTAGAAAAAATTAAAAATATTAGTCACAATAGTCACTAGCCACTGTCGCGCGGTTTCACCCGCTGCTCGGCTCCATTAAATCGTAGCGTGATGTTTTATAGCACTCAGGAACAAGAATTTTGGCAATCCGACCAGCGGTTCCAAAGATTACCCCCTACATACAAACTTACAAATTTTACCTCTTTATAAAATTAGTATAGATTATAAATGCGAAAGTTATTTTTTCGATCTGGACAGATCTAGATGTAATTTGTCACAAGCAAAGGATACACTCCGGAATAGGACATAGGCTACATTTTATCAACATACCACGCGGGCGACGACGCGGGCTAAAGCTAGTGTTGATTAAATGAAGAAAATCTGAAACTCACCGGCAGCTTGTGACAGAAGAATGGCCATATTCAGATCTCCGTGTTCCTTGGCCACCTTACAAGCCTCCAGGATCCGGCCACCGAGGAGGAGAGTCCATATTCGAACGCTGTGCCCGTCTGATTCTGTGGAAAAAATACAATTATGGTATTAAAGGGGCCATCCATAAAGTACGTTATGATTTTTTAAACCTTCCGTCTCTGATCCATTGTCGCAGGTGATAACGCGAGATTTTTTTATATGGAGTAGGTCGGCAAAGGAGCTGATCGAAATCCTGATTATAAGCAATCGGCGCCGCCCAACAGCAACTGTCTGTCTTTTAGGGTATAAGGGTTTCTGATAATTAAGGATTGGTAAGGGATGGGGAAAGGGGAGGGATAGGGCCTCCGTAACTCACTTACACGACGAAACACAACGACGCTGTCGTTGTTTCACGCCGGTTTTCGGTATATCACTACTACTTACTACACGATATCACGAAACTTGGGACCTCTTCCACACATTGTCACACCACGAGTTACCTGATGGTAAGCAATCAGTGCCACTTGTAGACACCCTCAACATCAAAGGAGCTACGATTGCGTTGCCGACCTAATCCCCCATTAGGGATTTGGAGATTTTGAGATTTGGGGGAGGGGAGGTTTATGTATAAACTTACCATCTTCCTTCTCCCCGGAGGTTGGTTTAGACAGATCCTCGTCAGTGGCTTCAGCTACAGCTGTCTTCAACCAGTCCAAAAACTGACGATGCCTGTTCACTATCGACAGAGGATCCGTGCCTGGTACACCTGGAACAATACAGAATAGAATGCATCCGTTCACTGACACCCGGTTTCCGAAAGGCCGATCAATGTTAAAATCAATTCAATCTCTTGTCAAGTCATCTGATTGGTTGACTGAATTATCAACAACCAATCAGATGACTTGACAAGAGATTTGACACCTAGTTAGTTGATTTTAACATTGATCGGGCTTTCGGAAACCGGACTTAGGTTTCAGTTGAAAACCATCGTCCGGCAACGTAGTTGTCTCACATTTTTTGCTGAACTGGACCAATTTGGCGTAGGTGAGAGAGATGCAGTGTACTTTTTAATTAATATGTGGTTTTATGTACTGTGTGCCAAATAAATATTTTTCTTTCTAAAATATAATATAAAAAATAATTATTTGGCACATAGTACATAAAACCACATATTAATTAAAAAAGTACACTGCATCTCTCTCACCTGCGGGGTAAGCGCAATGAGGCACCGCGGCCTCGGCCCAGAGCAGGAGAAGGAACAGAGGGGTTTTTAGTCAGTAAGAGTGACACTCCCTCCAGCTCGGCCCTGGGCGGGAGAAGTCATTTGATGATTTCCCCTCACAAAAAAACCCATTATGAGAATCTTTATATATAAAAATGGATCGTAAAATGTGTTGGTAAGCGCATAACTCAACAACGCCTGGACCAATTTTGCTAATTCTTTTTTTGTTATTGTCAGGAGAAGGTTCTTATCAAAGAAAGTATCAGAAATGAGGGGAAGATTAGGAAAAAGTGACCTTTTGATAGCGAGATAGTTGGACCCGTGCGAAGCGGGGGCTGGCCGCTAGTAATATATAAATATTTATTTTTATGGAATAGGAGGCAAACGAGCAGCCGGATCACCTGATGGTAAGCGATCAGCGCCGCCCATGGACACCTGTAATACCAGAGGAGTTACAGGTGCGTTGCCGGCCTTTTAAGAAGGAGTACGCTCGTCTCTTGAAGGTTTTTATACATACTAGCTATTCTCGGTTTCACCCGCTACTCGGCTCCATTTGATCGTAGCGTGATGTTTTATAACCTATAGCACTCAGGAACATTGTAGCTATTTATCAGTGTAAGCGTAATTTTAGCAATCCAACCCGCGGTTTCAAATATTACCCCCTACATACAAACTTACAAATTTTACCTCTTTATAATATTAGAGTATAGATATATGGTAAAACTCACCATCATTATCGAGATCGGCCCCCCATAGAGCGTCACAAAGTCGCCAAACTTCGTTACAGTAGGCCCCGGACACGCCAAACTGTTAACACGCATATTATTATTATTATTTTTTTAAATAAAACGTTGCCACACACTAGGATGTTCTCCTATGTAGTGGGTGTGTTTACAAACATACAAATTCACATACACACAAAGAGTGGTTCCGTGCGGAAATCGAACCCGCGACACGTTGCACGGCAGCCAGTTGACCAGCCACCGCACCAACCGTGCAGTCGAATATTGTTATTATAGTTTGTTACAAATGTTACCTCCTTGTCCTTATGGTCCAAAGATAATGAAAAAATTACACGCGACCTCGCGCATAATGTTATATATATACTCTGTGGACCATAGACAAAAGTTTTCTTTTTTTTTGCTGTTATTAATTTATTTTGAGTAGGTAGCTTTTTTATGTAATAGGTCGGCAAACAAGCAGACGGATAACGTGATGGTAAGCAATCAGCGCCGCCCATGGACACTCGCAACGGAGGAGTTACGAGTGCGTTGCCGACCTTTTAGGGATTAGGGATTTGGAGATTTAGGGATTGAGGTTGGATTCGGGGAGAGGAAGGATTGGGCCACCGGTAACCTCAGTCACACGGCGAAACACAACGCTGTAGTTCTTTCACGCCGGTTTTCTGTGAGGCCGTGGTATCACTCCGGTCGAGCCGACCCATTCGTGACGAAGCATGGCTCTCCCACACTTAAAATCCTATTATTTGTATCATTTAGTTTAGATTATTAGTAAAGTCATTTTCTTCTTTTTTTGTATTTTTGTTTTCTGTGTGTGCCAAAAAAAACTAGTTTTTAAATGTGAGAGGGCCATGCTTCCATGTTCGAGCCGACCCATTCGTTGCCGAAGCTCCCACACTTTTGTAAGACTTACCTTATGTCTAGTCAGTACTTTGGCGGAGTCTTTGAGGTACTGCGAAAGTACGGCGCGTCTGTCGCGTGGACTCTGTGATAGTCTGAGTTGAGGACACTGATTTTCATCCACCTCAGTCAGTGACGAGTATTCCAGTAACGTTTCTAAGTGTTTCTTCAGTACATCCTGTTGGCAAAATAAGTATACAATTACACATGTTAATACGGTAATTTCCAACTAGTCAAATTCAATACTTTTATTCAAATGCCGAAGACTATACTATTCTGTGAAACTTGTTTGAAAAACTGAGTTATGACGTCATAATATTTATGCGTCAAATAACTTATTTCTTAAAAATTTGCCAAAAAATCTCAAACTTAGCGTATCGATCGATCGATGAATGAAAGTATAGTTATTTTTCAATATTTAAGAAAACATCATGAAATTCATGTGACGCACTGAATGGATGGCCCCTACCTAGCAAGAAGTGATCGCTTTATTCTATTTATACACGGTGTAAGACTGCTTATCGTATTAATACCTTCTGTACGATGAATTCCTATTGTCTAGTCATCTTAACATTATCAATACGTGATGCACTACATATATGCAGTATGCAATCACCAGTGATCGGAGTTTTTTTTTGTGAGGGGAAAATCTTCAAATGACTTCTCCCGCCCAGGGCCGTGCGGGAGGGAGTGTCAGACTCTTACTGACTAAAAACCCCCCGTTCCTTCTCCTGCTCTGGACCGAGGTCGCGGTGCCTCATTGCGCTTACCCCGCTACCCCGGCTGATTATTAGCCCTATAGGGGCCCGTCTGTAATGGTCTATTGGCTCTTTGAACCAGTGATCGGAGTAGGTAGATTGAAATGGGGTCATTGAACCGAAACGTATATATTAATAAGGACATTCCTCCGGAATTGGTGGATTATTGAAAAGAATCGGAACTTGTGTAGGCATTTTATTCTGCCAGAGTGGAAGGAGTCATTTGATGACTTGCCATCCTCAAAAACAGGTAGGAATTGTAATAAAATGAGCAATATTATTCTTCATATTTTTTTGATGACCACTATTAAAATATTTAAATTTAAGTGTAACAATTTATGTATATCTATAAAAGTTCTAGCCATAGGAGGCTAAAACTACAAAAAAATTTTATTAAAGCTTCGATCGGAATTCGATTGTTTTTATTATTCAAGAAATACAATTTATTTAGTTTTTATACCTTCCTTTAAATTTGAATTCAGTAGGAATAATATCACAATTAACATTAACAACGAGTGCTATTCCCGCCGCCAAACTGTCTTAACAGTTTGGTGGGTTTATATATTGTAAACTTTTTGTTAAAATTAATGAAGGATTTAATTATTAAAAAAAAACAGTATTTAATTGAATCCGGAAATATCGGAATTACTTTCCGGGAAAATGTCTTATCCTTGTTATTTTTTCTGTGTGCATTTATGATACAAGTACCAAAAATCACTACTCCGATCCTGGTGATCACAGATTACACCACATCAGCCTTCCAAAGAGTGAATGGAAACCGGGCATACAAAATAATAATAAAATATTGAAAAACTTTTTAAAATTTGATATAAAGTAAAACATAGCCCCACACTAGTATGTTCTCCTGTGTCGTGAGTGCGTTTACAAAAATACAATTTTACATACACATCACACCCAGACCTGGAACAACAATTTGTGGATACCGGATCCACAAATTGTTGTTAATTTTTGCTTTACATTTCGCTGATCTTTGCATTGTTTCTCGTTTTTCAATCATTTGTTTTCAGATTTACACTTAAGCATAACTTTTACAAAGTATTTATTTGTAAGTATTTTTTTTGTTATTTTTTGCAATAATGTTTCCCAATTAAGACCGCACCGCGAAAATTTTGAGTTTAGATAGCTCCGCCCACTACACCCGCGCGCTTACCGCGTCGCGCAAACCTATACTTTTCACTCAATGTGTAAAATTTGAATTTCGCGCCATTCGCAAACGCCGAGGTCAGCGCGGGGTCAGGAGAACCGAACAGGGAAGCTAAGGAGCCGCATTAGCTTACTTAGAGTCATATTATGAGTATATATGGACACTTACCATCATCCCATCGTCTTTATCTGATTGTCCAATGGCCATTCTAACGAGTACGGGCTCCGACCAGTCGTTGCTGGCCCGGCCGCGCACGTATCTGCCTAGCTCTGAGAGGTCAGCCGCTGTGGACGAAAGAAATTGTATATTTTATTTATTTGAATTGTCAATTCTTGTTTTTAGTTAAACACTACACGTAAACATTGTATGCATAATAAGATTACTATAGCAAAAAGCAAATAATAATAATTAAAAATACAAAAAAAGAATAATAATTATGAACTAAAAATGAAAAATATTATACCTATATAAACTTTGTACCTATATATTAAAAAAAAATTGCCCCACACTAAGATTTTCTCCTGTGTCGTGAGTGCGTTTACAAACATACAAACCCACATACACATCACACCCAGACCCGGAACAACAATTTGTGGATCGCACAAAGAGTTGTTCCGTGCGGGAATCGAACCCGCGACACGTTGCACGGCAGCCAGTTGCCCAGCCACAGCGCCAAACAAGCATATCGCACGCTGATATTAAGTATGAATTTTATTTAATAAAAACTTACATTTAGGTAGATCGTTGACGGAATCGTATGAAGTTGTGAATGCTAGAGTGCCGGCGGGGCCGAATCCGACGCGAGCGTGACGAGCGCGGCATACGGACATATCCGATATATACGCTGCGTCTAATCTACCTGTAGGGGGAAGGGGGGAGAAATAATATTATAACTTGTATATTAAATATAAAACGCTGTCCTACTCGTGTACTAAGTGGATTTACATACAAAAGGTAAAGTTATTTTATATCACATAGGGTTGAACAAGCAGACGGATTACCTGATGGTAAGCATTCGCGCCGCCCATGGATACTCGTAAAACCAAAGGAGTTACGAGTCCTTTGCCGGCCTTTTGGGAATAAGGGTTGCGGATATTTAAGGATTGGGAAGGGAAGGGATGGGGGAGAGGTAGGGACTAGGCCTCCGGAGTAAGGGTAGCTCGCCGCCCGACCAGAACCAGGCCCGAGCGTACGGCGCGTAGCGTTCCGCGCGCGCCTCAAAGAGCCAATAGACCACCACAGACGGGACCCTATAGGGCTGATATTCAGCCGGGGCTGCGGGGTAAGCGCAATGAGGCACCGCGACCTCGGCCCAGAGCAGGAGAAGGAACAGGGGTGTTTTTGGTCCGTAAGCGTCTGACAGAGAGAAGTCATTTGATGATTTTCCCCTTACAAAAATAACGCCATCTGTGGTGGTCTATTGGCATCATTTCAAATGCATGTCTATAAATGACTGGACTCACCTGCGATGGTCTGTTTGAAAGGCAGTACTTTTCTGTGGTACTTCAAGACGATCGTGTGTGGCTGGACTATTAGCGGCTTCATCGGTATTTCTGTGAAAAAAAAACTTTAATTTTTGATAGGAACGATGGGAAACCCACTGTTATTAATACTAAAGCTGAAGATTTTGTTTGTTTGAACGCGACAATGTCTAGAATTACTGGTTCGAATGGCAAAAAATTGGGTAGTTTCCTAGGTCAAAACTAAATTGAATTAAAAAACGTTTCAATACAATAAAGTATTGAAAAATACCTAAATGTTAGCTATTTTTTAAGAAATAAGTAAGCTATTTGTCGCAAAAATACTATGACGTCATAACTCAGGGTTTCATACAAACTTCATAGAAAAGTATAGTTTTTGACATTTGGATAATATTTTATAAAAAGGTTGCCCCCCCACTAGGATTTTCTCCTGTATCGTGGGCGCGTTTACAAACATACACATCATATCCAGACCCGAAACAACAATTCGTGGATTACACAAAGTGTTGTTCCTTGCGGGAATCGAACCCGCGACACGTTGCACGGTAGCCAAGTTGCCCAGCCGCCGCACCAACCGTGCAGTCAATTAAATTTAACTAGTTGAAAACTATCGTATTCTTTTTATGTTAGTTACTCCATTTATCTAGAGAGGCCATAGAACCAGCAGTTCCGGAGATTAGCGAGTTCAAACAAACAAACAAACTCTAAAGCAATATAATATTAATAAATAAAAAATTGTATTGTTAAAACACTTACCGTCAACGAGCGGCATCTCGCTTTCAACAACTGGTAGTTCCTCCCTGACTGCAGAGGGCGCCAGTGTAGGCACGGACAGTAGTGGGACCGATACAGGAACCAACTGATCCCCAGTCGACACAGACGCATCGTCTTCCATTTCTGGGGATTTAGTGAACGTAGGTTGATATTTAGGGCGTATTTCACACAATGTATATATTTTTTTATGTAATAGATCGGCAAACGGGCAGACGGATTACCCCACGGTAAGCAATCAACGTCGCCCATGGACACCCGCGACGGAGGAGTTACGAGTGCGATGCCGACCTTTTAGAGATTAGGGATTTGGAGATTTAGGGATTGGGGGAGGGGAAGGATTGGGCCTCCGGTAACCTCAATCACACGGCGAAACACAACGCTGTGGTTGTTTCACGTCGGTTTTCTGTGAGGTCGTGGCTCCAACACATATGATATACTTAATATCTACAAAAATGAATAGCAAAATATTTTAGTAAGCGCATAACTCAAAAACGGCTAGACCAATTTTGACAAACCCTTTTGTTTTGTATTTATTATTGTTAGGAGAAGGTTCTTATTAAAGAAAATATTAGAAAAGTAGAGGTGAGGATTAGGAAAAAGTGGCCTTTTGATAGGGAGATAGTTGGACCCGTGCGCAGCGGGGGCGGGCCGCTAGTCTATATATATCTATAATATCAAAATAAATCGCCAAATGTGTTGGTAAGCGCATAACTCAAAAACGGCTGGACCAATTTTGCCAAACACTTTTGTTTTGTATTTATTATTGTCAAAAGAAGGTGCTTATGAAAGAAAATATTGGAAAAGTAGAGGAGAAAATTGAGAAAAAGGGACCCTTTCGTTGTTAGCGAGATAGTTGGACCCGTGAGAAGCGCGGGTGAGCCGCTAGTCTAATATAAAAATGAATCGCCAAACGTGTTGTTAAGCGCATTACTCAAAAACGGCTGGACCAATTTTGCCAAACCCTTTTGTTTTGTATTTATTATTGTCAAAAGAAGGTGCTTATGAAAGAAAATATTGGAAAAGTAGAGAAGAAAATTGAGAAAAAGGGACCCTTTCGTTGTTAGCGAGATAGTTGGACCCGTGAGAAGCGCGGGTGAGCCGCTAGTCTAATATAAAAATGAATCGCCAAACGTGTTGTTAAGCGCATTACTCAAAAACGGCTGGACCAATTTTGCCAAACCCTTTTGTTTTGTATTTATTATTGTCAAAAGAAGGTGCTTATGAAAGAAAATATTGGAAAAGTAGAGAAGAAAATTGAGAAAAAGGGACCCTTTCGTTGTTAGCGAGATAGTTGGACCCGTGAGAAGCGCGGGTGAGCCGCTAGTCTAATATAAAAATGAATCGCCAAACGTGTTGTTAAGCGCATTACTCAAAAATGGCTGGACCAATTTTGCCAAACCCTTTTGTTTTGTATTTATTATTGTCAAAAGAAGGTGCTTATGAAAGAAAATATTGGAAAAGTAGAGAAGAAAATTGAGAAAAAGGGACCCTTTCGTTGTTAGCGAGATAGTTGGACCCGTGCGAAGCGGGGGTGAGCCGCTAGTCTATCTATAATATAAAAATGAATAGCAAAATGTGTTGGTAAGCGCATAACTCAAAAACGGCTGGACCAATTTTGCCAAACGCTTTTGTTTTGTATTTATTATTGTCAGGAGAAGGTTCTTATTGACGAATATTGGAAAAGTTTTCCTTGTTGTTAGAGAGATCACCTATAGGTATCTCTAACAAAGAAAAGGTCACATTTAAGGGACTTGTACGAAGTGGGGACGGGCTGCTAGTATAAAAATATAATACATACCAGTGTCGGCGTATAAGGACGCCTTCATAAGCTGGACATTGTGGCTCTGTCGGTGTTCCAAACGCGCCAATTCACTTGTCGGACTCTTTACACCGAATGCTGTAATGAAACATGATATTATTAACTAATATTATAAAGAGGTAAAATTTGTAAGTTTGTATGTAGGGGGTAATCTTTGGAACCGCTGGTTGGATTTCCAAAATTCTTTCACTGATAGTTAGCTACAATTATCCTGAGTGCTATAGGCTATAAAACATCACGCTACGATTAAATGGAGCCGAGCAGCGACTGAAACCGCGCGAGAGCTAGTTCTTAATACTTTCAAATTATCCTATTAATATTATACATATGGAAAATTTGTGAGAATGTATCTTTATTATCCTTTCACGCATAAACTGCTGAACTGATTTAGTTGAAATTTAGTATGTAGGATAGGTGATACTTAATACAGCTTGAGGGCGTGTCTTTTTTATTGTCAGGGGAATATCATCCAATGACTTCTCCCGCCCAGGGTAAGGCGAGAGAGAGTGTCAGAGACAGTGTCTGTATAAGGAATCTGTATGAGAAACTCATTTAAAAAGAGTAACCATGAAGTTTCTTGCTCGTTCTTCACCATAGGAATCTACACTTTGGAACGAGCAAATAGCTTCACTAAGAGGACTGATAGACAGACTGACACTATCCGCCGGTTTACGAAAGGCCGATCAATGTTAAAATCAATTTAATCTATTGTCAAGTCATCTGATTGGTTGACTGAATTATCAACAACCAATCAGATGACTTGACAAGAGATTTAACAGGAGATAAGTTAATTTTAACGTTGACAAGCCTTTCAGAAACCGGGTGTATATCTTCAAAATTTTGTTTGGCATTCAAAAGTGCCTGTAATGTGTAATTGGAATAAATGATTTTTTACTTCTTTTTGGCGGAAGCTAGTACTTAACTAAGTTTTGTAATACGTTTTTTCGGCAAACGAGCAGACATACCAACTGATGGAAAGCTTGATGAATACCCGTAAAACCAGATAAATTAAATTTTGACAGGAGAAAATCGTCAAAAGTTCTTCAGCCATTTGACGATTTTCCCCGGGTACATATACGGGTGGGATACAAGCACAAGAGGGGGAACGGAATGGTTTTAAGTCGGTAAGAGTCTGACACTTCCCCTAGTGAGAGAAATATTTTGAAGTTTAAAAAAACAACCTTAGAATGAGAACCCACCTCGATTATCCAAATATAAACTCTGAGATTCAGTATTGTCTTCAGTCGTATCCATTTCGAAAGCTGAAACAAAATACTTAGATTAGATTGAGAAAACATATGTTGACGTTAATTATTGACTGCACAGTTCATCATCATCATCAGCCTATAAGTACACACTGCTGAGCAAAGGCTTCTTCTCACACGGAGAAGGTTTGATTTGAGCATAAATCACCACGCTTGCTCAAGACGGATTGACGATCTCAAACTTGTAATTAGAAATTATAAGCCCAGGTTTCCTCACGATGTTTACCTTCACCGTATGTCAGTGGTGTCTAAATAATCATATAAAGTACATATTACTCGAAAAATCGCATTGGTACTTGGTTTGAAACCTCACGAGTCATGCATGAGAAGCGGGCGCCTTAACCACTGGGCCACCACGATCACGACCTGATTCAGATTTTTGTTTTAGTGAGTACACTTAAACCTTAGAAAGTTTAAGAAAATCTATACTAATATTATAAAGAGGTAACATTTTTAAGTTTGGTAATCTTTGGAACTGATCGGCTTGACAAAATTCTTGCCCTGATAGATAGCTACAATGTTCCTGAATGCTATCTATAATATAAAAATGAATCGCAAAATGTGTTGGTAAGCGCATAACTCAATAACGCTTGGTGGTCCAAGCTTTTTTGATAATTTGATAATTCTTTTGTTGTTATGTCGTTATTATCAGGAGAAGGTTCTTACGGGTAAAAATATTAGAAAAGTAAAGGGGAATAGCGGTAATTAACAATCCTTTCAAAGCCGTAGCCGTTCGCTTGGAAAACAAATGAATGACACGGGTAGTCAGGTACCCCTGCGAAGCAGGGGCGGTCTGCTAGTAGGCTATAAAACATCACGCTTCGATCAAATTGAGCCAAGCAGCAGGTGAAACCGCATGAGAGTAGCTAGTGGAATATAAATAAATTATACTGAATTTCATTCGAGAGTCAGAATCATCCTATGTTGGTTGAATTGTGTAAAACGCATAAGAACGTGGCTAAAAATGAGTCTGTAAGTTCGTAGGGTTCCGTACAATCTATACTAATATTACAAAGCTAAATACTTTAGTTTTGTCTGTTAGCTTGCTTGAACAGGCCAATCTCTGAAACTACTGGTTCGAATTGAACAATTTTTTTGTGTTTTACGAGTATAGTCCATTTATCGAGGAAGGCTATAGGCTATAAAACGTCACGCTACGACTAAAAGTAGCCGAGCAGCTAGTAAAACGGGGAGTAGCTAGTAGTTATCTTATAACAATATCACAATGACAGGTAACTGAAAAGTTGTGTTTCGTCGTGTGTGTGAGGTTATCAGGTGCCCAATCCTTCCCCTTCCCCTCCCCCAATCCCTAAATCCTCGAAACTCGAATCCAAAAAGGCTGGCAACTATCTCTTTCTTCTGGTGTTGCGTGTATCAATTGGCGACGCTGATTGCTTACCATCCACTTATCTGTTCCTTAGCCAACATCACTACCTATTATAAAACAAAATTGTTTTCTCTATCCCTTTATCCCTAAGCATACATATGCTTACATTTTTAAAGCGATTTTGATGCAGTTTTTTATTACACAGAGTGATTGAAGAGGAATGTTTATAATAATATGTATATTTATTTGCTAAGTTGGGCCTGGTACAACATATTTATTACATTCTGTTCTTCACTACCAAACCCTATTTGGTTTTATAAGGGGACCAAAAGTTACCAATAGACCACCACAGACGGGGCCCTATAGGGCTGATGTTCAGCCGGGGTTGCGGGGTAAGCGCAATGAGGCACCGCTTGCCAAGAGCAGGAAAAGGTACGGGGGGTTTTAGTCAGTATGACACTCTTTCGCCTCACTTTGGGCGGGAGAAGTCATTTGATGATTTTCCCCTTACAAAAATTAAAATAAAAAGGGAACCATAAGTTGCATTAATCCATGTCTAGTTATTAATTATTAATGGCAGATTAATAGAAAAGAACTGATTTAAATAGATCCTATATCCTACTATTCTACTAACCTATTTTTTGTCAAGGGAAAATCATCAAATTACTTCTCCCGCCCAAGGTAAGGCGAGTGTCAGACTCTTACTGACTAAAAACCTATTTGTCTGACTTTTATGTATTTTTTTTTTGTTTTTTTTTTTAAAAAAAAAAGTTGCCCCACACTAGGATTTTCTCCTGTGTCGTGGGTGCGTTTACAAACATACAATTTCACATACACATCACACCCAGACCCGGAACAACAATTTGTAAATCACACAAAGAGTTGTTCCGTGCGGGAATCGAACCCGCGGTACGTTGCACGGCAGCCAGTTGACCGGCCACCGTACCAACCGCGCAGTCCACTCGATTGACATTGTCTTTCACTTTTATTGTAGACAGGACAAGGCTCGTGCCTATATGTGAATTTATTTGTTTTACTCGCACTGTATTGCTTTTGTATTATGCAGTTTCTTAAAACATTGCAATATGTTACTATAACATAACCATACTTCCATTTAAAACATTGAAGATACAAGTAACTTTAGATAATTTCTAGCTTACTTTATAAACTTACTATAAAAATATTATGACGTCATTTTTATATAGGACAGAACGGCAAACTAGCAGTCTGATTACCTGATGGTAAGCAATCAGCGCTGCCCATGGACATTTGCAATAACAGACGAGTTACGAGCCCGTTACCGGCTTATTTCGAATATTTAAGGATTGGAAAGGGATGGGGAGGGATTGGGCCTTTAGTAACATCACAGACACGGAAGCACAACGCTGTGGTTGTTTCACGCCGGTTTTCTGTGAGGCCGTGGTATCACTCCGGTCGAGCCGACGTATTCGTGAAGAAGCATGGCTCTATCACACTTCATCACCACAACACTTTTTAAATAGTTGTCCAGTTGTTAATTGCTTTGTAATAAATAATAAAAATACTTTCAGTCATATACAGGGTGTAAAAAGACACTTAACGAAGCCAAAAGCCACGTGTTCTACCCATTATTTGGATCATTTTTTTCTTTAAGACCATCCACAAACTGTGTAACAATGTAATTGGTGTAATGACGAAATAAATCGTATTTTATTATTTTTTATTACTTCGTATCGATTTTGCTACATTCCAATTAAGGTATGTAACGCGCCGCCCGAACCTCTACATTTGTGGCAACTTGACGCGTGCGCGGGAGATGCTGCGCGCGCCGCGTCGTTCGCGCGAGCTTCAGTCCGCCCCCGCTAACGGCCGCGACGCGCATGAATGTATCGCGTCCGCGACCTTACTATTTTATTTGATTTTTTCTCTAACTAATTAGTTTTGTGACATTGTGTAACTGATTAGACTCTCTTTATCTAAAGACATGGTTTTCTTTCTTTCGTGAGACCCCAATAGAAACAAATGTCATAATAGGTATTAAATTTGACTAGTTGGAGACAAGTATGTCTATTAATACTAGGGAAAATCAACGACGACTTAAACTTTTTTTGTATATAATTTTAATTCAAACTTTTTTGTGATATAATCATAATTAAGAGTACAATAGATTTTAATTAAAAACTAACCTACTTATTTATTGTGTATACAAGTAATCTTATGTGTATGTAGAATATACAAAAAGGTTATATACTAATACATAGTTTTCTTATTTCTAAGTAATTATTTCCTAATTCGTAAGCAATCAGCGCCGCCTATAGACACGCAATACCAAAGGAGTAACGAGTGCTTTGCTACCCTTTTGGGGATTAGGGTTTTCAAGATTTTGGGATTTGGAAAGAGAAGAACGATTGGGCCTTAGGTAAGCTCACTCACACGGTGAAACAACGCTGTGGTCGTTTCACGCCGGTTTTCTGTGAGGCCGTGGTATCACTCCGGTCGAGCTGACCCATTCGTGCCGATGCATGGCTCTCCCACACTTTTTTATGGGAATAAGCGACAAACGAGTAGACGGTCGTGGTGGGCGGAGATTAAGGAGCCCGCGTCTCATGCATGAGGGTGCGAACCCTGGCAAGTACTTACCAAAGTGACTGTTTCCAAGTTATATTTACTTTAAGATTATTTAGACACCACTGACATACGGTAAAGGAAAACATCGTGAGGAAACCTGGACTTATAATTTCTAATTATAAGTTTGAAATCGCCAACCCGCATTGAGCAAGCGTGGTGATCAAACCTTCTCCGTTTGAGAAGAAGCCTTTGCTCAGCAGTGGGCACTTATGGGCCGATTAGCAATCAGCGCAAGCATAAAAACAACCCACTACACTAAACGAGTCACAGGCTTGTAGCCGGCCTTTTAAGAAAGAGTACGCTCTTTTCTTGAACTTTTGAAGGTTGAATCGGTTTAGGAATATCGCTGACAAAACATCATTCCAAAGTTTCGCTTTTCAAGCCAGAAGGATTGGAGAAAATCGCACAGGTATCATGTATATCATACTAATATTATGAAGAGGTAAAATTTGTAAGTTTGTATGTGGGGGGTAATCTTTGGAACCGCTGGTCGGATTGCCAAAATTCTTTCACTGATAGATAGCTACAATGTACCTGAGTGCTATAGGCTATAAAACATCACGCTACGATCAAATGGAGCCGAGCAGCGGGGGCGGCAGCATGAAACCGCGGGAGAGTTGCTAGTTATCAATAGCATGGGTTTTGTAAATGATTAAATGCCTTCTCTTGTTTAGAGTGGAAAGAGAGTAAGTGTCAGACCCTTACCCCCTTATTACAAAACAAGATTATCTTTAGTCCAGGTTTAAGCCATTGAGTCGGGTTTTGAATTTTGAATCTTATTGTCATCTACCTTCAATTCGAAATACGAAAACTGGCTCAATGGTTTAGTCCTAGACTAAAGTAAAACCTTGTTTTGTAATAAGGCCGTAACTGACTAAAAACCCCTCGTTCCTTCTCCAAGCCAGGGCGGGGTTCAATAGCTCTAGTAGGTTCCATGTGTAGTAAAACTACGGTTACATTAAAGACTAAACACAAAGTATCATATCTAAACAAAATATCTTAAGAAATACCTATAGTTACATATTATCCTAATATAATTATTATAATCATAACTTTAAGCTTTACAATTCTATACGGGATAGACTACTATATTTAAAAATATATATTTTACTTGAATTTAAATAGAACTACCTTAAGCGAGGTAGGCAATATTTAAAAAAAAAATACTTTTTTTATGTAATAGGTCGGCAAACGAGCAGACGGATTACCTGATGGTAATCAATCAGCGCCGCCTATGGACACCCGCAACGGAGGATTTACGAGTGCGTTGCCGACCTTTTAGGAATTAAGGATTTGGGATTTGGAGAATCAGGGATTGAGGGGAGATTGGGGGAGGGGAAGGATTGGGCCTCCGGTAACCTCACTCACACGGCGAAACACAACGCTGTGGTCGTTTCGGTGAGTAAAAAAAAAATATAACATCTACTTTCTAAAGAAGAAAAAGAATATAAGAATAAATATAAAAGATAGAATAATGACAACTAGTACTACGGTTATAAGGCACATATTCGTGCAAAGCATAGCTTTGGCTACACGTTTTTGGAGAACGTACTCTTCGTTGTATGGTGCTGAAGGGATTTCGGGGTCATTGGGGGCCCTGGGGTCTAGTACGACCCCAGCTTGGGGTCCAAATGAGGGATTAAACGAATACGTCGTCATTTGGTTACCTGTTAGGGAATAAATTCAAACTGTTTCCATTATTATGGGCTAATGAAAAGATGGATTATCTGATGGTAAGCAATGCGCGCCGCTATAGACACCAAAAGAGTTCCGAGTGCGTTTTGGAGACTAGTACCCAGGATTTTGAGATTTAGGGATTGGTGTAGGGGAAGGATTGGGCCTCACACGGCGAAACACAACGCTGTGGTTGTTTCACAACGGTTTTCTGTGAGGCAGTGGTATCAATCCGGTCTAGCCGACCCATTCGTGCCGAACCTTGGCTCTCTCACACGAATATGGGATGATGGTAAGCAAAAAAATACAACGTTGCGCTTGTTTCACGCCGGCGTATTTCGAGGCCGTGGTATCCGTCCGATACCAGTCTCAACCAGTTCCTTTATACTACCAGTAGCGACTGACATTAGTATTCTAACAATCACTAAGCGTGGTACATTCTCAAGTCTTGTTTTATTAAATGAAAGTGTAGAAGAAAAGCATTTTCTCCTGTGACGTGGGTGCGTTTACAAACATACAAATTCACATACACATCACACCCAGACCCAGAACAACAATTTGTGACACAACAAATAGTTTTTTTCGTGTGGGAATCGAACCCGCGACACGTTGTATAAAAGCCTGTCATCCAGCTATTGCATCAACTGAGACATACATTGCTCATCAAGAATATTTTTCAACAATAATGTTTGAATCTTTGTGGAAACCTGGCAAGTACCAATGTGACTTTTTCCGAGTTATATGTACTTTCTATGATAATTTAGACACCACTGACATACGGTGAGGGGAAACATCGTGAGGGAACTTCGACTTATAATTTCTAATTATAAGTTTGAATTCGCCAATCCGCCTTGAGCAAGCGTGGTGGTTAATGCTCAAACCTTCTCTGTGTGAGAAGAGGCCTTTGCTCAGCAGTGGGCACTTATAGGCTTATAGAGCATACATACCTTTCCCAGCTCCATTGAGAAGGTTCAGCGAGGTCTGCTGCATGGCGAAAAGATTGTCTTCAGGGATCAGAGGGGGGGCACCCAGACCTCCTAACCCCGCCGATGGGGTCGCTACCGGCTGTTTGGGGGCTGTAAGAGAGCAATATTAGATATTTAGAGTTAATTGAAGGATTAATCTTTATAATTATATAAAAATGGTTCGCAAAATGTGTTTATAAGCGCATAACTCAACAACGCCTGGACAAATCTTGCTAATTCTTTTTTTGTTGTGTTTGTTATTGTCAGGAGAAGGTTCTTATCAAAGAAAATATAAGAAAAGTAGAGGGGAAGATTAGGAAAAAGTGACACTTTGATAGCGAGATAGTTGGACCCGTGCGAAGCGGGGACGGGCCGCTAGTAATATATATGCTTTTTAATTTAACTTCATGCACAACCAAAATTGTGCATAAGGTGGACCTAATACAATGAGCATTCTCTTCCAGTCTACCTTTGGTATAGTTATATCAATTCTATTAATAAATAAATAGCAATAAGGGGACGTCGGTTCGACGGGAGTGATACCACGGCCTCACAGAAAACCGGCGTGAAACAACCACAGCTTTGTGTTTCGCCGTGTGAGTGAGGTTACTGGAGGCCTAATCCCTCTTCAATCCCAAAATCTCCAAATTCCTAATCCCTAAACAGTCGGCAACGCACTTGTAACTCCTCCGTTGTGGGTGTCCATGGGCGGCGCTGATTGCTTACCATCAGGTAATCCGTCTGCTCGTTTGCCGACCTAATACATAAAAAACAAATTACTTACTAGGCGCCGCGGTCTTCTGCAGGACTTGAGTGACGAGCTGTCTCTTCATGAGTTCCGGTACATCATCGTCTTCGTCGGAGTCAGTGAGACCGTATTTACTGAAGTGCTCGACGCGGAACACCCAGCTACCGGAGCTGGGACGGTACTCTATGAATTTCGTGTTGTGCTTGTCGCAGACCCGACGTAACTTCCATTCGTATTCCATTTTCGCTAGTCTGTGAAAGAAATATTTAGTTTTTATTTTATTTATATCAAAAAAAAAAACGCTGCAACATACTAGGATTTTCTCCTGTGTCGTGGGCGCGCTTACAAATAAACATTTTCTGATATACACATCCAGACCCGGAACAACAGTTTGTGGATCACACAAAGAGTTGTTCCGTGCGGGAATTGCATTGACACTGCGCCAACCTTGCAGTCAATTTTTTATTAATAATTTATTATTAACTAGCTACTCCCGTGCGGTTTCACCCGCTGCTCGGGTCCATTTGATCATAGCGTGATGTTTTATAGCCTATAGCACTCAGAAACATTGTAGCTATCTATCAGTGAAATAATTTTGGCAATCCGAGCAGCGGTTCCAAAGATTACCCCCTACATACAAACTTACAAATTTTACCTCTTTATAATATTAGTATAGAAGTATAGATATTAACTTACCTTTCTGGATCAGTTATAGCTCGCTTTTCACTCTTGTCTCTCGGCCAGACGCGGTCTAGGGTTACAATGGCGCGTCGGTTTAGACCCTCCCCTAGAGGAGGCTTCTCAGACTCATCCGGGTAGATTATTACCTCTTTGTTCAAGAAGTGCACTGAAATTTAAATAAAATAATTGATTATTGGTATATGACACAAAGATAACAGATATCAATAAAAAATCGACATTACGTGTGAATGATACCACGGCCTCACGGTAAACCGGCGTGAAACAAGCACAGCGTTGTGTTTCGCCGTGTGAGTGAGGTTACCGGAGGTTAAACTCCCATCGTCTATCCTCAAATCCCATATCCCTAACAACCAACAAGAAGCCGGCAGCGCACTTGTAGGTACTCCTTTGGTATTGCGAGTTACTATGGGTGGCGCCGATTGCTTACCATCAGGTAATCCGTCTGCTTATTTGCCGACTTATGACATAAATAATACGTATAGGATATACTATAGCCGTAGTAGCCCGGAGGTTAAGTAGCCCGCTCCTCATGCATGAGAGTATTGAAGCCAGGCAAGTACCAATGTGACTTTTTCCGAGTTATATGTACTTTCAATGATTTATTTAAACACCACTGACATACGGTGAAGGTAAACATCGTGAGGAAACCTGGACTTACAATCTATAATACAAAAATGAATCGCGAAACGTGTTTGTAAGTGCATAACCCAATAACACCTGAACCAATTTTTTCAATTAGTTTTTTGTTATGTACGTTATTGTTAGCAGAAGGTTCTCACGAAAGAAAACTATAGAAAAGTAAAGGGGAATAGTGGGAATCTGGGACTTTACAAGCCAGCAATGGTGCCGGGGCCGTTCGCTTGCAAAACAAATGACTGACACCGGGGTAGTCAGACTAACACCCGGTTTCCGAAAGGCCGATCAATGTTAAAATCAATTTAATCTCTTGTCAAGTCATCTGATTGGTTGACTGAATTATCAACGACCAATCAGATGACGTGACAAGAGATTTAACAGGAGATTGGTTAATTTTAGCGTTGACAAGCCTTTCGGAAACCGCGTGCAATACCCGTGCGCGGCAGGGGCAGTCTGCTAGTTTCCAATAGGTATATTTGAAATCGCCAATCCGCGAGCAAGCGTTGCGCGTTGCGATTAACGCTTTAACCTTCTCCGTGTGAGAAGAGGCCTTTGCTCAGCAGTGGGCACTTATAGGCTGATGATGACATATTAAAACAAACAAATATAACATACAACTCACCTAAACTATCGAGGTCCATGCCGGCGACATCAATTTCGCAATCATAGTATACATTGCCATAGTTCTTCCGACCAATAGTCAAATGCGGGACAACGCAAGACCCGTCCGGACGCATGTACGCTGTGGACAATTATGAAATAAAATAATCTAAATTTATGTTATACTAGCTACTCTGGCGCGGTTTCACCCGCTGCTCAGCACCATTTAATCATAGCATGATGTTTTGTAGCCCATAGCACACAGGAATATTGTAGCTATCTATCAGTGAAAGAATTTTGGAAATCCGACCAGAGCTGTTACAAATATTACACCCTACATACAAACTTACAAATTTTACCTCTTTATAATATTAGTATAGATAAAACTTTAAGGTGATATAGTGATCTATCAACGCACAGCCCAAACTACTGGACGGATCGGACTGAAATTTGAAAAAAGAAAGAAAGGATTTTGATTAATTTTACCCCCAAGGGGATAAAAATGGGGATGAAACTTGGTCAGTTTTAAACCGATCGGACTGAGACCTTGCATGCATATAGCTACTATAACGGTTATACGGGATGCCTACAACCCCTAAGAAAGGATTTTGATAAATTCCACCTCTAAAGGGCTAAAATAGGGCATGAAAGTTTGTATAAAGATGATTCATCAATCTTTAATTTCATCTAAGAAGATTATACTTAATTTTCAATACACGCAACACACGCTAAAGTAAAGCCGCAAAAACTATACCTAATTAATAATAATATTTCTAACGCGAGCGAAGCCGCGGGAAAAGCTAGTACCTATTAATAAAAGCATAAGTGTGTCTTCATAAAAACCCATTCTAAGTTGTGGAAATTAATAATAATAAAGATTACATAAATTGTACTTACCAATCATCTCATCCAATGAGGGGATAGTGTAATAGCCGGGACGAGTGAGTTTCACTCCTGTCGGATGAGGAGGAACCTCCCTTGGTGCAATATTCTCCTCCTCTGAAACTTTATAAAGAAAATTAACTATTAATGGTCGACCCTATTAATTTATTCGAGACCCAGGGATCCAACCTGAGCATTTTGGTTGGGAGTCGCGATTCCGACCAGTCGACAAGCGACACGGTCAAAGAGACGATTTTTGACATATATTTAGAAACTATTTGAAGGTACTATAAAACTCTTAGCTATCTAAATTCAAACTAAGTGTGCGAGAGTCATGGTTTGGCTTGACCGGAGTCATACCACGGCGTTAAAGAAAACCGGCGTGAAACAACGACAGCTTTCTTCCCATCCGCAAATCTAACCCACAAAAGGCCGGCAACGCACTTTTAACTTAGTGTTAATAATGTCAGCGTATACCAGAAAAATCTTAAAATAGACAATTTAAACCAGTATATAATCCAAATACTCTTTTTTTTTACGTTGCCCCACACTAGAATTTTCTCCTGTGTCGTGGGTGCGTGTTCAAACATACAATTTCACCCATCACAAACACGCAACACCCAGACACGGAACAACAATTTGTGGATCACACAAAGAGTTGTTCCGTGCCCAGCCACGGCGCCGAATGTGAAGTCTCGTAAAAAAACTCTATTAAGATTGATTGTAACCAATATATATTTATAATCTAACTACTTAATAACAAAGGTTATACTTTACTATGATAAATACTTTTGTCCTATTTATGTTTATTTGTTATAATTTCTATATATTTTGTCTGTACAAACGCATAATTTTTAGAATGTTGGTTAGCTCGTAACTGGCTAATATATAAGACCTACTGCCTATACCAACACTTTTAACTACTTTGTATACATAAGCTGTAAGCCTACCTTATTATAACAATTAATATATAATCCTACCATACAATCCTCCGATCTGATGAGCTATTTTCTCGCATCTAGAACATCCGGCTCGCTCCCCGGACCGGTGTCGACAGAATTGGAGAGTTTGAAGACGTTCCAGGGGACTCACTGGTGAGGAGGGAATTGGGAGAGGGATTATGGTAGGAAGGTATTGAGGACTAAGTGATTGAGTACTTGACACAGACAAAAATATTAGGTGCAGTCCAAGAATTACGTAAGCAGGCGTATCAACGTTTACTTATACTTAAAAAGGTTTTATTTATACCAACTTCAAGTAAATATCTCCCCCCACTTCCATCCCTAAATAACCCCGCCTTCTACAGTGATTAAGTTATGCTTAAGAGGTCCATAACTACCTGTACGAGCAAAACCGTACATTTTGTATTGTTTAGCAATAATGCTGACGTTGCACTTACGATGCTGTGCATCGCGCTCTACTTGGCAATAATTTACTTTACTACAAATCGTTACACGTCGACGTAATCATTGATTTAAGACTTAAGGGGGGAATGTCAGTCTTAATATTACCCAAAATTAACAAAGCATCCACTCCCCATAGTGCTTACGTAATTCTTGAATGAACCCTTATTATCGATAATAATATAGATATAAAAGAATAACGTAAAAATACGTCACACGTTATTCCTATTATTATACAATTTTCGAATATTGACAGCAAAAACAAGTAGTCACAACAAAAAAATCCGAAAAAAACTGTCATTTTTAACAATTCAAAAATTGAATTGAAATATCAGTTGTCAAGTACCCAAATGGAACGGGATGTTTTTTTATTGTATAAAAGGATAAAAGCAAAAAACATTGAGTTTTTAACAGTAGCAGTGCTTGGTGTAAGTAAAAAGTCACTACTACTAATAAGAACATGCCCAAAAGGGTTGCGCAACATGCCCAAAAGGTTTGCGAAAGATGCCCAAAACGGTTGCGCAACACACAAAACGGTTGCGTAACACGCCCAAAACGGTTGCGCAACACGCTCAAAATGCTTGCGCAAAAATTTTTACCTAAATTGAACAGAAAATTATACTTATTCAAAGCATTTACTAAACTTACCCGACAGAGTATCAACATTCTCCTTATCGTGCGATGTGTCGGTCCTACCCGCGAGCTCCCTGACGGAATGCTCAGCAGACTCCGGGTTACTGGCGAGCGGTTTGCGCAAAGGTTTGGTTGTCAGCCAACTTGCGCGACGCTCCGTGACTTGCGCTTGTATGTCTTTGTCTAAAGAAAAAAATAATTATATAAATGCAGAGTTTTTTGTGTTCTCGGGCGAAAGTCGTGTGGGTAAGCCATGATTCGGCAAGAATGGGTCAGCTCGACCGGAGTAATACCACCACAGCGTTGTTTTTCACCGTGTGAGTAAGATTACCGGAGACACAATGCCTCCACAAACCCAAAGTCTCCAAATCTCTAATATATAAGTAATATATCTATGACATAAGTAATAATCTCTAATATAATGAGGTTGAACGCATTCATAGCTCTTCCGTTGTTGCGGGTGTCCATGGGCGGCGCTGATTGCTTACCATCAGGTAATCCGTCTGCTCGTTTGCCGTCCTATCATATAAAGAACAGAAGACAATTTTTGTTGGACTGCTTGAGGATAAGTGAATCACACATCACATCATCATCAGCCTATAAGTGTCCACTGCTGAGCAAAGACCTCTTCTCACACGGAGAAGGTTTGAGCAGTTACCACGCTTGCTCAAGGCGGGTAGGTGATTTTAAACATTAAAAAATAAACTTACCGATATTAGGGTACAGCCTTGGGGTTGGTTCCCCATCAATGGGACGCTCCTTATCATTCCACATCTTCGAAGCGCTGAGCCTAAAAAGATTAATAAATGTATACTAATATTATAAAGAAGTTTCTATGTTTGTAAGTCTGTATGTAGGGGGTAATCTTTGGAACCGCTGTTCGGATTGCCAAAATTCTTTCACTGATAGATAGCTACAATGTTCCTGAGAGCTATAGGCTATAAAACATCACGCTACGATTAAATGGAGACGAGCAGCGAGTGAGACTGCGTGAGAATAGCTAGTTAATAATAAAAAAATACGATAAAATAATGACCAATTTAAATGCATTTTTCTGTATACCATGGCAGTGGCACCGTGGATAGTTTAGATTCACAAATCAGCCCGACAGATGGCGCTGATTGCTTGAAAAAGCATGTATTGTGATCTAGGAAACGGCCCTAAGGATTTAGCTTAATTTGTTTTGTATAGACTCTGTGGCGCTTACCAACTGCCGTGTTTGTCGGAGCCAGCGCTGACATCAGCTTCTGTAAAGAAAAAAATATAAATGTTATGAGAATAATAGTCCTTCAGTCTGTTCGTCATTGAATCTAGGTGCTCGTTCAAAAATGAAGATTGATATTTGTATAATTTTTTTTTTTTTTATTTAATAGGTCGGCTAACGAGCAGACGGATTACCTGATGGTAAGCAATCAGCGCCGCCCATGGACACCCACAAGAAAGAAGGAGTTACGAGTGCGTTGCCGACCTTTTAGGGATTAGGTATTTGGAGATTTAGGGATTAAGGAGGGATTGGGGGAGGGGAAGGAGTGGGCCTAAGGTAACCTCACTCACACGGCGAAATACAACGCTGTGGTTGTTTCACGCCGGTTTTCTTTGAGGCCGTGGTATCACTCCGGTCGAGCCGACCCATTCGTGCCGAAGCATGGCTCTCCCACACTTCTACTGATATTATAAACGTGAGAGTTTGTGAGTACGGATGTATGTTTGTTACTCTTTCAGGTAAACTACTCAACGGATCTGAATGTAATTTGGCACAGAGATAGATTTTCTAGTCTAAAATATCATATATATCCGCAGTAGCGGATAATAATAACTACATAGTGTATACTAATATTATAAAGAGGTAAAATTGGTAAGTTTGTATGTAGGGAGTAATCTTTGGAACCACTGCTTGGTTGGATTGCCTAAATTCTTTCACTGATAGATAGTTACAATGTTCCTGAGTGCTATGGGCAACAAAACATCACGCTACGATTAAATGGAGATGAGCAGCGATTGAAAACGCGCGAGAATAGCTAGTATAAAAAAGTAGCTTTCTGTGTCCCTATGTACGCTTAAATCTTTAAAACTACGCAACTGATTTTGAGGCGATGTTTTTAAACAGATAAAGTGACTGAACTGGAAGATTTTTTTTGGCGAGGGAAAAATCCTCAAATGACTTCTCCCGCCCAAGATCGGGCGGAGAGGGAGTGTCAGACTCTTACTGACTAAAAACCTCCCCGTTCCTTCTCCTGCTCTGGGCCGAGGCCGCGGCCGCGGTGCCTCATCCTCATTGCGCTTGAAGAGGAAGGTTTGTATGTATAATAACATCCATTAAATAGTGGAGAAATATTAGTATCAGTATTACACCCCTGCGAAACCGGGACGGGTTGATAGTAATAATATAAAAGGTAGGTACTTACGTTTCCCAGCATCTTTTAAAGAGATATACTCCTCCTGTCTTCGATCCACTTCGTCAATGTTTGGCTGATCAGAAGTCGCCTCGTGGGAGAGAGGCGCCCCATTAGACCTTGGTGGCTCTTCCATTGACCTGATAAAGAGAAACAAGAATAATATTTTAGTAAATGATCTTGGTTTCAGATATTTTAGGATTGGGAAGAAATTGGGGAAGTAGCATGTATTGGGCCTCCGGTAACCTCACTCACACGGCGAAACACAATGCTGTGGTTGTTTCAAGCCGATTATAAGTTCTTTTGACGAGAGAACTTCACCTAATGCTTTCTCAACGCTTTAGGTGGGGCTAGAGGGATTGTCAGACATTTACTGACTAAGACCTCAGGGGTATCTTGCACCCACGATAAGATTAACGGTGGTAATAAAATGTATAAAGGTAACTAACCTGGCGTTTTCATTGTTGCTGTGATCGACGCTGTCATGGTGGCTCTCGTTGGCTCTCTGATTCGGTCGTAACACGAGACGCTTACGGCTCGGTTTCAAGCTGAGTTTATCTTCTAAGCTTGCGTCTGATTCTTCTAAGCCATCGAAGAGAGATTTCTGGGGAAGAGATTTTTTATTTTTTATTTAATAGGTCGGCAAACGAGCATACGGATTACCTGATGGTAAGCAATCAGCGCCGCCCATGGACACTCGCAACGGAGGAGTTACGAGTGCGTTGCCGACCTTTTAGGGATTAGGGATTTGGAGATTTAGGAGGGATTGGGGGAGGGGAAGGATTGGGTCTCCGGTAACCTCACTCACACGGCGAAACACAACGCTGTGGTTATTTCACGCCGATTTTCTGTGAGGCCGTGGTATCACTCCAGTCGACCCGACCCATTCGTGCCGAAGCATGGCTCTCCTACACTTAACTATTATTTTTAATGTATTAGTTAAAGGGGGAAAAATATTGTTGACTGTATTAATGTTGTAAAAAGAGTAACCATGGAGTTTCTTGCTCGTTCTTCTCCATCTGAATCTACACTTTGGAACGAGCAAATAGCTTCACTTAGAGGACTGACCGAAAGACTGACACTTTATATATTCAAAATTTTGTTTGACGTTCAAAAGTGGCTGTAAAGGTCTAATTGGAATAAATGATTCTTGACTTTTTTTCTGACTTTGACTAATACTGGCTGACCTGGCCAATTTCGTTTCGCCTCAAAATTAACTTAAGTTTTCAAACCTGTTAAGACTTCCACGAATAAATCCAAGACTAAAATTATCCAAATCGGTAAAGGCATTGTTGAGTTATAATAAAATTACAAGGAAAAGTGGCATTGATTTTTATATAAATATATAGATATAGATAAAACAAATTGGGTAGTTTCCTAGGTCAAAAATAAATAAATTCGATGTTTAAATACAATAAAAATATTGAAAAATAACTATACTTTCATACATCGATCGATCGATACACTAAGTTTTAGATTATTTTTTAGCTAATTATAAAGAAATAAGTAAGCCATTTGACGCAAAAATACTATAACGTCACAACTCAGTGTATCATACAAATTTCATAGAAAAGTATCGTTTTTGACATTTGGATAAAAGTATTGAATTTGACTAGTTGGAAACTACCGTATTGTGACTTTTTCACGGTTGGCATCATAAGCGTAATGCGTTTTGTTAGTATAGCATAGAGATATGTTTGCGCAAAGCTTTCTTGATTGCGCAAAAAAAAAGTTAATTTCATACATTAGTTAGGGCAACCATTGCGAACTTGCGCAAACAATGCGCATCTTGCGCAACAACAAAACTACGCTGCAGAGTCAGCACGAATATTGAACAAATATTAAGCTTCTAGACGCAGTTATACCTGTTGAATTAATTGTGCTACCAAACCTTCTTTGCTTTCAGTACCCATAAACCAAACGAACACCATTTAGTCACTGCGCAACCGTTGCGCAACCACAACAACACGTTCGAACACTAACCTAATTGAGATTTCCGCCCTCCATGATCCAAAATACTGTAGTAAAGTACCTTATCATGCAGCATTAGGGCAACAGGATACCTTGTTATTCTCAAACGCTAACTGAGGATTGAGCGCGAGTTATTAAACATAAAAAGCTGTTACAAAGCAGTTACACTTGTTAAATTCATTGCGCAACCACAATAACATAACTAACAGTACCCACAAACCAAATTAACACCATTTAGTCACTGCGCAACCGTTGCGCAAACATTGCGCAACTACAAAAACACGTTCAAACACTAACCTAATTGAGATTTTCGCCCTCCATGATCAAAAAAAGTGTTAGTAAAGTACCTTATCATGCAGCATTAGGGCAACAGGATACCTTGTTATACTCAAACGCTAAATGAAGATTGAGCGCGAGTTATTAAACATAAAAAGCTCTTACAAAGCAGTTACACTTGTTAAATTCATTGCGCAACCACAATAACATAACTAACAGTACCCACATACCAAATTAACACCATTTAGTCACTGCGCAACCGTTGCGCAAACATTGCGCAACTACAAAAACACGTTCAAACACTAATCTAATTGAGATTTTCGCCCTCCATGATCAAAAAAAGTGTTAGTAAAGTACCTTATCATGCAGAACCAGGGTAGGGGATACCTTGTCGTGCTGTAGCGCGGACCGCGGGGTTAATGCGAGGCGGGGGCCAACCGGGGATGTGACCCGGTACTGGGTAGACCCGGACCGTTCTAATACTGCCTGTACTGCAGCCGGGTTTGTCGGCTTCAAGACGTCTTCCGCTGTAGTTGCTGGTGGAGGAGAGAAAAAAATTATTAAAATTATGTATAACAAATGATAATAAAAACATTGTTGAATGTCTTAGGTCGACAAACGAGCAAACGGATTACTTGATGGTAAGCAATCGGCATCGCCCATGGACACCAGCTACAACGAAGTAGTTAGAAATGCTTGTCGACTCTTTCGAGGATTAGGGAATTGGAGATTTTGGGATCGGAGGATAGGGCCTCCGGTAACCTTAAAGTTATTTAATATTATATTAACTCATGTCACCAGCCACTCTCATCTTTAAATCACCTAATGATCGACAGCATTGTGTCAGTGAGGTTACCGGAGGCCCAATCCTTCCCCCTCCCCCTATCCGTTCCCAATCCTCATACCCACAACCCTTATCCCCAAAAGGCTGGAAACGCACTCGTAACTCCTTCGGTGTTGCAAATGTCCATGGGCGGCGCTGATTGCTTACCATCAGGTAATCCGTCTGCTCGTTTGCCGACTTATAACATAAAAAAGAAGAAAAGAAACTCCATCGTTATTCTTTTACTACTTACAAGAGTCAGGGAGTAGATCCTTGAAGAGGGGCGAGTCTCCGTAGGGTCTCGCGGCGAGAGTCAGAATCTGCTCGTGTACATTGCCCGCCGCAGATGAACCGGAGAGCGAATTGCTAAAACGAAAAATGCAATGTATCATTACTTTGTGAAGTAGATAGGTACTTTAGGAACGCCTCCTGTGTCGGGGGTGCGTTTCCAAACATATAATCCACTAGATTTTGCATGCGACTTAGTCCGCGTGGAACAGTGACTTCCTGCCGATTTTTGGTATAAAAACTATCCTATGTCCTTTCTCGAGTTCCAAACTATGTCTGTACCAAATTTCACACAAATACATTCAGTAGTTTAGGCGTGAAGAAAAGACAGACAGAGTTATTTTTGCATTATAATATTATCGACTGCTTGGTGTCGCGACTCCCGCACGGAACAGCACAACTCTTTGTGTGATCCACAAATTCTTTTTCCGGGTCTGGGTGTCATGTGTATGTGAAATTGTATGTTTATAACCGCACCCACGACACAGGAGAAAATCCTTATGTGGGGCAACGTTTTTTAAAGAAAAAAAAATTAGTTTGTATATAGTTTGGATATCAAATGGCAGGCTTAAAAAGACAAATCAAATATAAAAATAAAAAAATATATGTTTTGTCTTTTTAAACCTTCCCTGGACTTCCGCGAATAATTTTAAACCAAAATTAGCCCAATCGGTAAAGGCATTGTTGAGTTATAACATTACAATGAAAAGTGGCATTGATTTTTATATACAGCAGACCCAGCCACGCGTTGCTGTGGCTAAGGTAAATAATATTGTGACTATAAATTGATATGTAAGCTATCCTATCTTTCAAGTTGGATCAAAATGCATGCAAATCAAATTTAAAATCGGTTTCGTAGTTTAGAAATATTTATACACTAGTTACTCTCGCACGGTTTCACCCGCTGCTCGGCTCCATTTGATTGTAGCGTGATGTTTTATAGCCTATAGCACTCAGGAACATTGTAGCTATGTATCATTGAAAGAATTTTGGCAATCCGACCCGCGGTGTGTTTGTTTTTTATTTATGTGTTCCGTTGGTGTCCGTGGCATCACTAGGCCCTATCAGAATACTAGCGCTGCGTTATTTTTTTTAATATCGCAGCATATGCTGGGATAGGAGCCTTTTTGACCTCGCACAGAGCACTTGTGTTAATTTTAGTTTTCTGTTTTCGTTTTGTTGTAATTTTGATATAGATTAAGTAGTTATATTTTTTTTTTATTGTTGTTGTTGTCCTGTGCGAGTCTAAATAAATGTTTTTTCTTTCTTTCTTTTTTTCTGTTCCAAAGATTACCCCCTACATACAAACTTATAAACTTACAAATTTTACCTCTTTATAATATTAGTATAGATAAAGATGAAGAAGATAGATTATAGATAACTTACTTGATAGCATTATTTTGGTTGTTTTGCATCCCAAGCCCTAGTCCGCCGGTGAGAGATGAATTGTTACCAAAAAGGCCGCCACCAAGGGATGTGTCCAAACCTGTTAGAAATGAAAAAAATAATTAACAATATCGATTGCTCGTCGTGTCCCGGAGGTTAAGGTGCCCTTTTTGTGAGGGGAAATCATCAAATAACTTCTTCTGCCCAGGGCCGGGCGGGAGGGAACTGTCAGACTCTTACTGACTAAAAGCCTCCTGTTCCTTCTCCTGCTCTGGGCCGAGGCCACGGTGCCTCATTGCGCTTACCCCGCAACCCCGACTTTTCCGAGTTATATGTACTTTATATGATTATTTAGACACCACTGACATACGGTGAAGGAAAACATCGTGAGGAGATCTAGACTTGTAAGTTCTATTTATAAGTTTAAATTCGAAAATCCACCTTGAGCAATCGTGGTGATTAATGCTCAAACCTTCTCCGTGTGAGAAGAGGCCTTTGCTTAGCTGTGGGCACTTATAGGCTGATGATTTTTTTTTAGAAAAACGCTGCCCCACACTAGAATTTTCTCCTGTGTCGTGGGTGCCTTTACAAACATACAAATTCACATACAAATCACACCCAGACTCGAAACAACAATTTATGGATCACACAAAGTGTTGTTCCGTGCGGGAATCGAACCCGCGACACGTCGCACGGCAGCCAGTTGCCCAGCTACCGCGCCAACCGTGCAGTCAAGGATATTTTATTGGAGTGCATTAGGGTACTGAGAGAGGAACTTGTAAATGTTGTTAATTTTTTCTTGTTAAATGTAATTGGATCTTATTCGTATCGACATAAAGCTCACTTTCACAATGAAACTACAGGTTTTCTGTGATGCTTCCCTACACTATTTTTATATTTATATTTATTTGTCCACAGCGTACATGCGTCCGGACGGGTCTTGCGTTGTCCCGCATTTGACTATTGGTCGGAAGAATTATGGCAAATGACCAAAAAATGATGTGACCAATATTGAATGACAAGACTGTTCACACATTCACAACTACTGGGCCCCGGCTACAAGCGGGGCGCGGGACGCGGGACGCGGGGGACGGCGCGGCTCGGGGACACTTCACTACTTCTTCAAGCGACGACGCGCGAACTACCCTTGCTACTTAATTGTAACCATGTACATTTAAATTATTATATTTCATTGCATACAGTCCGGCTTAGTTTTATTTATTTATAATAAAGCAACTGGCCTATCTATAATCAAAGATTTTTCTTCATCAAACCATACCCAGATCCTTTCTAGTTTTATACTTCCTACTGGATACGATAACGATGAATGGTACATACCGGTTTTAAACATAGTATTGTTGGCTTGTTGCGTGGCGAAGGGCGTGCTCCCGAGTTGACCAAAGGCGGGGGCTGCCGGCTTGGCTTGGAACGTGTTACTGCCGAGGCCTCCGCCTAGACCTGTACCTGTGAATAAATATTACCACAATTATAATCAACTTATAGCTATAAGCAGTTATAGGTATTAGGTATAGACGTCGTGGTGGCCGTGGGTTCGAAACCTGGCAAGTACCAATGTGACTTTTTTCCGAGTTATATGTACTTTCTATGATTATTTAGACACCACTGACATACGGTGAAGGTAAACATCGTGAGGAAACCTGGACTTATAATTTCTAATTATAAGTTTGAAATCACCAACCCGTATTGAGCAAGCGTGGTGATTAATGCTCAAACCTTCTCCGTGTGAGAAGAGGCCTTTGCTCAGCAGTGGGCACTTATAGGCTGATGATGATGACAGCTATAAGCAGTTACCTCACGGAGCGAAAGGAACTGGGAAGCCGTCTCCTCTTTCTGTGACGCAGTTAAGCTCGTAAAGAAGGAGGCAGAGCGCGTGAGGGAGCTATCCTCCTCCTCAGGCCCCAGCCGCGGCCGAATACTGACGATCGAGCGCGGGTCTGCGGACGGCGAGTAAGGGCAGCTCGCCGCCCGACCAGAACCAGACCCGAGCGTACGGCGCGTAGCGATCAAGGAGCCAATAGACCACCACAGACGGGGCCCTATAGGGCTGATGTTCAGCCGGGGTTACTAATGGAATACTTATCTCTTTTGAAAAACTTATATTAAGTACTAGCAGCCCCGGCAAACATTGTTTTGCCAAATAAATTGTGATCATTTTGAAGTATGAAAATTAGACTGTAGCTGATTCTCAGACCTACTTAACACGCATATAAAATTTGGTAAAAATCAGTAAAGCTGTTTCGGAGGAGTAACGTAACTAATATTGTGACACCATAATTTAAGTAGAGATTATTTTTAAAGTTTTTATGTTATTATAAGTTGAAATAATTTATTATAGACTGAGAAAACTATAAATTATAAATTACCATTAAATTTTAATAGAAGCCCATCCATTTAGACATTTATATAGGTAAAGCATATGTCTCAATTTTTCTCAATCTACAATTTGGAACGAGCACCTAGCTTCACTGACGGACTATTATTCTATATTGACGTTATAAAAGTAACCGAATTTTTTTATTTCATTTTCAATTTATTGACTCACCAAGTCCAGTTTGGGGTGTGGTACCGAAGCCGAACGTAGGTCCCGTAGCGGGTTTCCCGAACCCGGTCTGACCACCTCCGAAGAGTCCACCGCTCGCCGTAGAGGTATTCGTGCCAAATCCACCGGAGGTCATTGATCCGAAAGCTAAGAGAGAGAATAAAGAATATTAAAGTTAATTTATACTAGACTATATATACTGTTATAAAGTTGGAGAGTTTATTTGTTTGCCTGTAAGCGCTAATCTCCAAAACTACTGGTTCGAATTCAGTAATTCTTTTTGTGTCTGTTAGTACTTTTATCGAGGAAGGTTTTAGGCTATTAAACACCACGCTACGATTAAATGGATCCGAATGGAGCCGCGCGAATAATTTATAGCACTCAGGAACATTGTAGCTATCTATCAGAGAAATAATTTTGGAAATACGACAGCTATTGCAAAGATTGCCCCCTACATACAAACTTACAAATTTTACCTCTTTATTATATTAGTATAGATAAGATATTTTCAAGTTTTTGGTGATAGGTCGCCAAACGAGCAGACGGTGTTGCCATGGGCGGCGCTGACTGCTTACCATCAGGTAATGCGCCTGCTCGTTTGCCGACCTATAACATATATATATATATATATATATATATATATATATATATATAAGCCCAGTAGTACTGACCGGGTGCCTGAGTGCCGAAGCTGGGTGCCTGTGTCTTGGCCCCAAAGACCCCGCCGGTCCCGAAGGCGCCGAAGCCACTACTGGCGGGGGTCGCGCCGAACGCTGGCTGAGCTGGTTTCGCGGCGCCAAAGAGAAGACCGCTCGATTGTTGCTGTAGAAAAGAGAATAATAATATTAAATATCCTGTTTCACCTTATATAATTAAAATAGCTTTTCGTTGTAATAATGTTATAACTCAACAATGCCTTTACCGATTTCGCTAATTTTGGTTTTAAATTATTCGTTAAAGTTCAGGCAAAGCTTGTATGTAGAGTAAATTAAAAATAATATATTGAAATAGTGTAAAATCGACATCCACGTTGGCGGAACCTAGTTTTCTATAAATTTAGTATTTCTTTATTTTGACGTAATTGGATCAAATCCATAAAAAAATGTTAAATCAAGTATTAATAAATTATTAAATTAAAAAAATATTAAATCAAAAATCCAAACTAATATTATAAATGCGAAAGTAACTCTGTCTGTCTGTATGCCTTCACGCCTAAACTCTACTGAACCTATTTCTGTGAAATTTGCTACAGACATAGTTTGGAAGGATAGTTTTTATACCAAAAATCTGCAGGGAGTCACTATTCCAAGCGAAAGTCGCGGGCAAAAGCTAGTAAATAATAGGACCTATGAAATTGCCGTTCAGCAGTACTGGCCATTTCAAATCAAAATAGTTTTTGTTAGGCTAACACGCGGTTTCTGAAAGGCTTGTCAACGCTAAAATTAACTAATCTCCTGTTAAATCTTTTGTCAAGTCATCTGATTGGTTGTTGATAATTCAGTCAACCAATCAGATGACTTGACAAGAGATTAAATTGATGTTAACATTGATCGGCCTTTCGGAAACCGGGTTTAGGCTAATAATTTTGTTTTAAAAACATGGGATTCTTTTTCCAAAAGTAGTCATTTGTTTATTAATTAGTGTTACATTTTCATCGCATTTCAAATCGAAAAATTCGTTTAAATTTTTTCATGCAAAACGGCAATTTCATAGGTAGACCTATTATAATATATATTAACATACCTGATTCTGTGTGTTTGAACCGAAACCGAATGTGGAAGTATTTGTACCGAACGTTGGAGCTTGCGTTTGCGTTGTAGTAGCACCAAATAGTCCGGTTCCACCTGTACAAAAAAAAAACAAAATTTGAATAAAAAAATAAATTAATTCGACGTTTCAATACAATAAAATATTAAAAAATAACCATACTTCTATTCATCTATCTGTCGATGCATTAAATTTTTATTTCTTCTTCAGTTAATTTTTAAGAAGTTAAACTTGTTAAGTGTGGGAGAGCCATGCTTCGGCACGAATGGGTCGGCTCGACCGGAGTGATACCACGGCCTCACAGAAAACCGGCGTGAAACAACTGACTGAGGTTACTGGAGGCCCAATCCTTCTCCTCCCCCGATCCCTCCCCAAACCCTTAATCTCCAAATCCCTAATCCCTAAAAGGTCGGCAACGCACTTGTAACTCGTCCGTTGCGGGTGTCCATGGGCGGCGCTGATTGCTTACCATCAGGTAATACGTCTGCTCGTTTGCCGATCTATTTATTTTACATAGTCGATGATTATCGATTCGAACCATGACAAGTACCAATGTGTCTTTTTCCGCGTTATATATTATACTTTCTATGATTATTTAGACAACACTGACATACGGTGAATGTAAACATCGTGAGGAAACCTGGACTTGTAATATCTAATTATAAGTTTGAAATCGCCAATCCGCATTGAGCAAGCTTTGTGATTAATGCTCAAACCTTCTCCGTGTGAGAAGAGGCCTTTGCTCATCAGTGGGCACTTAAAGGCTGATGATGATAATATGCGTTAAATAACTTACCAGCTGTAGAAGTAGCTCCAAAAGCCGGTTTGTTGGCTCCAAACAGGCCGGTAGTGTTTGTAGTTTGCGCATTGTTGGCAAAGGAGAATGACGAGTTCTGCGCACCAAAGCCCCCTGTAGTACCGAGGGCGGAGCCTCCGAACACGGACGGAGCGCTAGTCGTGGCCGCCTGACCGAATGCTGCGAAAAAAATGAGTTATTAACATGTATATCACCGATACGACCTTCAAACCTTGGTTAAATGAGCTTTGGTTTTTCTATGTAACAGGACAAGCCAGGCTTTTAGCGCCGCCCATGCACACTCGTAATACCAAAGGAATTACTACAAGTGCGTTGCCGACTTCTTGTGATTTATTAGGGAACTAAGGATAGAGGATTGGAACGGTCCTGAAAGATTGGGCCTCCGGTAACCTCACTCAGACGGCGAAACGCAACGTAAATGATGCTGCACGTCGGCTTTCTGTAAAGCCGTGGCATCACTCCAGTCGAGCCGACCCATTTTTGATGAATTTTGCCGTGTGAATGAGGTTACCGGAGGTCAATTTATTTTTAAACTTTGCCCCACATTTGGATTTTCTCCTGTGTCGCGGTTACACCATACAAATTTACAGATATATCACACCCAGACCCGGAACACAATTTGTGGATTACACAAAGGGTTGTTTCGTACGGGAACCTAACCCGCAACATGTCGTTCGGCAGCCAGTTTACCAGCCACCGCACTACCTCCCCATATCAAATCCTCCTATCCGTAAATCCCTAATAACCCACAAGAGGCCGGAAACGCACTTGTAGTAACTCCTTTGGTACTACGGGTGTCCATGGGCGGCGCTGATTGCTTACCATCAGGTAATCCGTTAAAATAAAGGTTAAAATACTTACTGCTACCACCAAAGAGGGGTTTATTTTCAGCCTGAGGCTGGAACCCTCCGAACACTCCGGTCGTGTTTCCTTTTCTACCAGCCACGTAATCTTCTAAGCGAAGTTCCTCTAGCGATTTGTTTTCATATTCCTGTCGAAATAGAAAAAGTACTTTAGCATAGGATTTTGGTATTTATTTTATTTTGTGTTTAAAGTTCAATTTGGTTTGCCGATTGATTTACTATTTATGAACGAAGTTTCTCTAAGGACTTATTCTAATATTCCTTTTTATATTAGAAAAAGTACTTCAGCGTAGGATTTTGGTATTTATTTTAATTTGGGTTTAAAGTTCAATTTGGTTTGCCGATTGATTTACTATTTATGAACGAAGTTCCTCTAGCGATTTGTTTTCATATTCCTATCGATATAGAAAAAGTAGTTTAGCATAGGATTTTGGTATTTATTTTATTTTGGGTTTAAAGTTCAATTTGGTTTGCCGATTGATTTACTATTTATGAACGAAGTTCCTCTAGCGATTTATTCTCATATTCCTGTCGAAATAGAAAAAAGTAGCTCAGCATAGAATTTTGGTATTTATTTGAATTGAATTTAAAGTTCAATTTAGTTTGGCTATTGATTTACAATATATGTTATGAGTGAAGTTCCTCTAGCGAATTATTCTCATATTCCTGTCGAAATAGAAAAAGTAGTTTAACGTAGGATTTTGGTATTTATTTGAATTGAATTTAAAGTTCAATTTGATTTGGCTATTGATTCACAATACATGTTATGAGCAAAGTTTCCTGTTGAAATACAAAAAAAGTAGTTGAGCATACAATTTTGGCATTTATTTTATTAAATTTAAAGTTTAAAGTTTGGACGACGAAACTAAAAGATTTTTTTATCTACATTTCTTTATGGCTAATATTGATAATATATAAAGTGCTTTTTATTACTTATATCCAAAAAATAAATTTATAGCTTCAGCGGATTGAAAACCATACATATAGATATAGGGACACAGAAAGCGACTTTATTTTATACTTTGTAGGTGTGGGAGAGCCATGCTTCGGCACGAATGGGTCGGCTCGACCGGAGTGATACCACGGTCTCACAGAAACCCGGCGTGAAACAACCATAGCGTTGTGTTTCGCCGTGTGAGTGAGGTTACCGGAGGCCCAATCCTTCCCCTCCCTCAAATATATACTATTTAGTGTATACATTACCTTCATACAGGTGATGCAGTGGTGTTTGATGCTGACAGTCTGCGAGGTCCCGGATTTGACGACAACATCGGACCCAACGACGGGGTTGTATTTGACATGCGCTGTTCCCGTCGCAGTGGTCTGTTGCTGCCCGAATCCACCTGCTGGGATAAAGAATTTTTTTTTAACTAACGTTGCCCCACTTTATGGTTTTCTCCTGTGTTGTGGGTGCGTTTACAAACATACAATATCACATTCACATGACACCCAGACCCGGAACAACAATTTGTGGATCACACAAAGTGTTTTTCCGTGCGGGAATCGAACCCGCGACACGTTGCACAGCAGCCAGTTGTCCAGCCACCGCGCCAACCGTGCAGTCAAAAGGGTATCACATGTATGTAGGATTGAGGCGGCAAATAAAGTGCTGTCGTTTTGTTAGTCATCATCAGCCCTACAGGGCCCCGTCTGTGGTGGCCTATTGGCTCTTTGATCGCCGTACCCTCGGGTCATAAAATGTTACTATTTTAATTTAATAACAATATTTCATTTCTTTCTGATTATTAATTTTTATGTCAATTGACAAATCATAGCGCATTACAAGATTTTAATATCATTTTATATAACTATCAGTTATATAAAATGATATTAGAATTATTCTAATTCTGAAGACATTTAATAATTTTACACGAATATCACGCCGGATCGCGGAGTTATACCACGACCACACGTAACACCGGCGTGAAACAACCACCACAATTTGCGCCATGAGAGATTTACCGAAAGTTTGAACCTATTTTTCCTATCCCCCAACCTTTTGTTTTTAAGCTCGATTGCTCCAAACCTACCAGTGTTATTGGAGAATAGCCCCCCTCCGCCCAGGGTGTTGGTCTGCTGGCCAAATAGACCGGTGCCTGTGGATGGAGTAGACCCGAAGAGACCACCTGTGGTAGCTCCTGTTGTTGTCGTACTACCGAAACCGAATCCTGGTAAGAAAAAGAGTTATGATGGAGAAGCATATGGTAATGGTCTTTTTATAGTTAAAATATATAAAATAAGCATTTATTGCTGGTTCACAGAGTTTAGAATTATAAAATCAAAATACTTTAATCCCAGTTGCCCAGCCACCGCGCCAACCGTGCAGTCGAATCTACATATTAAACAAATTTAGTAACTCGGCACTCGGTTTCTATTCTTTTTTCCAGCATGTCTTTCGACAAAGGCTTCCTCTAAGGCTTTCCACTCGTCTCTGTGCTTAGCTATGCGTACCCATTCCGGTCCAGCTACTTGTTTCATATCGTCTTCCCATCGCATAATAAAATTGACTTCTACTGCCTTAGAAGGGGCGCAAGGGGGGCGCCTGATTTCGTGGTACTACCATTATTCGTGAAAGCGCCATATTTTGGTACGAATCTAAATCTACCACATCAACTTATAAGGCTCCACTGCTGAGCAAAGGCGTCTTCTCACGCGGATAAGGTTTAAGCATTAAACACCATGCTTTCTCAAGGTGGATTGGCATTTCAAAGTTATAATTAGGAATTATAAGTCCAGTTGTCTCACAGAAAACTGGCGTGAAACAACCACAGCATTGTTTTTACCGGAGCTGTCCAATCCCTCCTAAGTCTTCTAAATCTCCAAAACCCAAATGTCCAAAGGGTCTACAACGGATTCGTAACTCCTCCGTTGTTACGAATTTTAAGTGTGGGAGAGCCATGGTTCGGCACGAATGGGTCGGCTTGACCGGAGTGATACCACGGCCTCACCGAAAACCGGCGTGAAACAACCAGTTTTGTGTTTCGCCGTGTGAGGTAACCGAGTCCCAATCCTTCCCCTCCACCGATCCCTCATCACCAATCCCTTAATCTCAAAACCCTTATCCCTAAGAGGTCGGCAACGCACTCGTAACTCCTCCGTTGCGGGTGTTCATGGGCGGTGCTGATTGCTTACCATCAGGTAATCTGTCTGCTCTGTGGTGATACCGTCTGCTAGTTTTAACCTATAGGTCTCATCAAGAACCATCAAACATAACTCACCAGTAGGCTTAGCAGCGAAAGCAGTTTGGTTATGGGTGTTCCCGAAAAGACCACCTCCAACAGTCGAGGTATTGCCAAACAGGCCTCCGCTGGCCGGCTGGGTGGCTCCGAAACCGAAGCCCGAGGTGCTCGCTCCAAAACCCGATGTCGAAGTAGACGCAGTAGACCCACCGAAAAGACCACCGGTCGTATTAGTAGACCCGAAAAGACCTAGAGATGGAGAGAGAGTATTGTGAAAATACTTAACTCTAGATTTATCCCGTTAAGATAGACATAAGAAGAAACATTTTTTATATGGCTTTTTTAATCGACAAAATTATTACTGAGGAAAGTTTATATGTATAATGACATCCATTAAATAGTGGATAAATTTAGTATCAGCATAGCGCCCTTGCGAAGCCGGGGCGGGTCGCTATTTCATAATCTATACTAAAATTATAAAGCTGAACAGTTTGTTTGTTTGAACGCGCCAATCTCAGAAACTACTAGTTCGAATTGAAAAATTTTTGTGTTTATTAGACTATTTATTGTGGAAAGCTTTAGGTTATAAAACATCACGCTACGATCTGTAGAAGCCGTGCAGCTGGTGAAACTACGTGAGAGTAGCTAGTAAATTAACTAAATTATATTAACTTACCGCCACCAGTCGCGGGTTGGGTTGACGTTGCTGCTCCGAAAGCTGGAGGTGCCCCAAAAGCGCTCGTTCCTGTCGTCGGTTTAAAACCCCCGAAAGGGGAAGCAGTCGATGTACCGGAGTTAAAAGAGCCTGAAAAAAAAGAACAATATCAATAATATTATAAAGAGGTAAAATTTGTAAGTTTTTATGTAGGGGGTAATCTTTGGAACCGCTGGTCGGATTCCCAAAAATTTTTTTTTGTGATAACTCGGCAAACGAGCTGACTTTTTGGCAATACCTCGACTGTTGGAGGTGGTCTTTTCGGGAACACCCATAACCAAACTGCTTTCGCTGCTAAGCCTACTGGTGAGTTATGTTTGATGGTTCTTGATGAGATCTATAGGTTAAAACTAGCAGACGGTATCACCACAGAGCAGACAGATTACCTGATGGTAAGCAATCACGCCGCCCATGGACACTCGCAACACCAAAGGAGTTAAGAGTGCGTTGCCGGCTTTTTGTGGATAAGGGTTGTGAATATTTAAGGAAAGGGAAGGGATAGGGAAGGGGGAAGGGATTGGGCCTCCGGTAACTAAAATAAGCTACAATATAAAATTTTACTATAAGCTACATTTCTCCTATTTATAGGAGAATATGTCCACCTTTGGCGTAGAAGCGAGTTGGAAACCTGGCAAGTACCAATGCGACTTTTTCCGAGTTATATGTACTTTCTATGATTATTTAGACACCACTGACATACGGTGAAGGTAAACATTGTGAGGAAATCTGGACTTATAATTTCTAATTATAAGTTTTAAAATCGCCAATTCGCCTTGAGCAAGCGTCGTGGTTAATGCTCAAACCTTTTCCGTGTGAGAAGATGTCTTTGCTCAGCAGTGAGCACATATAGGCTGATGAATAGTCAACAGTCAAACTCATTTATTTCAATAAGACCCATACAGGCACTTTTGAACATCAAATAAAGTGTCAGTCTGTCGGTCAGTCCTGTAAGTGAAGCTATTTACTCGTTTCAAAGTATAGATTCCGATGGAGAGGAACGAACAAGAAACTACATGGTCACTCTTTTTAAATCAGTGTCACATAAAGATTCTTTAGTACATTATTTAGTTGGTTTGATTATGCGTGCTTACCCAACAGAGATATAAAACTGTATGGGTCAGAATGTTGGGCTCTAAAAAAGACGGATGAAAAGCGATTGCATGTAGCAGAGATGAGAATGCTGAGATGGATGTGTGGTGTGACGAGAATGGATAAAGTGAGAAATGAGTATATTAGACGAAGTTTAGTGGCGCCAGTGACTGAAAAGTTGAAAGGGAACCGTTTGTCTTGGTATGGCCATGTGAAAAGGAGGGATGTAAAGCATGTTACAAAAAATCCATGAGTATAAATGTGGATGGATGGAGAGGTAGAGGAAGACCAAAGAAAATATGGATGGATTGTGTGAGAAGTGATATGGAAGACAGAGGAGTTAGCGATAGCGTGACGGGTGACAGGACAGAATGGAAGAAAAAAACATATTGCGCCGACCCCAAATAAAACGGGACAAGGGCAGGAAGATGACGATGACCCAACAGAGATATAAAAACCTAATTTATATTGCGTCTCATTATATGTACGTATGTATGACGTACCGAAACTATTGTGACGGAAAAGTGGTTCAAACTCTTTGACATCATGACGTCAATGGATGGTTGTCAAACGTTGCCTAGAGATTGTAAATTTCGTCGTGAATTGTCAACACGAGTTGGTGTAATCGGGAAGGCGTGTGGATTACACCACAGAGACCCCGAGTTCGAGTCCCGCCGTAAACATGAAGTTTTTTAGTTTATAGAAGTTTTGTCGAACTTTCTGGAATTATTTGTGTGAAAGAAATGAAAAATTAAAGAGCGAGAAGGAGAATAAATAAAAATGAATAACGAAATTATTGGAAGGTTCTGGAGGCATGACGATCAAAAAGAATAACGAAATTGAATGTTCCAGAACCTGACCAGGGGTATATAAGCGGAACTGCGGCTCACCGCTGGCAGTTGAGTTCTAAGTCTAAAGCGATTCGGAAGAAAAGGAAGAAGTGAGAAAGAAGAAAAGTGAGTGAAATAGTGAAGTGCAGTGAAATAGTGAAGTGCAGTCAGTTAAGTGAGTTAAGTCAGCGTGAACGGCAAAGTTGTGTCAGTCGGCCGGACTCTGCTGGAGAGGAACGCCGATAACTTAACTCCGTGGACGCTGTAACTTAAGTGCAATAGAAAGTCTGAAAACCGGTATTAGTGTTTCATTTCATCCAATCCCGTAACCCAAGCCCGCATAGTCAGGAACGTGACGTCAGGCACGTAACATTTGGTGTCAGAAGTGGGATTGGAGAAAAATGCCGCTAGTGCCGCAGGACGTAAGAGGAGTGAGTATCGGTTCAATGTCAGAAGCGCAGCGTGTGAGGGAAGAGGGTGCTGCAGCTCAAACCAGCGATGCAGAAGCCAAGCCTGTGCAGGTGGATCTTCTGCTACAGCTGCAGCAAATGATGGCAGAGCAAGCGCGCCGCCAAGAAGAGCAAGCGCGCCGCCAAGAAGAGCAAGCGCGCCGCCAAGAAGAGCAAGCGCGCTGTCAGGCAGAACAGCTGCGGGAGCTGAAAGAAGAGCAAGCGCGCCGCCAAGAAGAGCAAGCGCGCCGCCAAGAAGAGCAAGCGCGCCGCCAAGAGGAGCAAGCACGCTGTCAGGCAGAACAGCTACGGGAGCAAGCACACTGTCAGGCGGAGCAGCTACGGGAGCTGAAAGAGATGCATAAGGATTTCACGAAGGGACTGCAAAAGGCTGTCGAACGGGTACAGGAAGTGGAGGAAGGGTTAGGCAAGTTGGAACATCGCGTCATGGCCATAGAGGAGAGAGTGGAAGAAGAGATCTCCAAAATCAAGCAGGAAATGACAAGCCCAAGCCCTTTGAAGAGCCGAAGCCGTCTTGCAGCCGTTTTTGACGCCCCAAATGCGGCCTCAAGCGCAACGAAAGGGCTCAAGATTCCCCATTACGACGGAACAACATCCTGGACCGCGTTCAAGCTACAGTTCGAGACACTTATGGAGGCTTATGGTTGGACTCAGAAGGAAGCACAGTCAGCCCTCACCCTGGCCCTCCGTGATCAAGCGCTCTCAGTGCTGGAAGCTATCGGCGCAAGTGGGGATCTCAGCTTTAGTGCCCTCCTCGACGCACTGGAGGCACGTTTTGGAGACAGCCACCTCGAGCACGTGTACAGAGCGCAATTAAAAGAGCGTACTCAGCGTGCTAATGAGAGCCTACAGCAATGGTCCGTGGAAATCGAGAAACTTGTGCGTCGAGCTTTCCGGTCGACTCCGTCAATGATTGAAGGCACGCTTCTCCAAGCATTCATTGACGGTATTCGGGACCCCGAAGTACGAGCTGCTGTTCATCTGGGCCATCACAAGAACATGAAAGAAGCTCTGGCCCATGCATTGGAAGTGGAAGCCGTGCGTGGCAACCCCCGTACCTTAGGTCTGCGGGAAATGACGACAACGGAGCAGGTACCTCCACGCCGTCGGAACTTCGTGTGCTATGGATGCGGAGAGCGTGGGCACATACGGAGCGACTGCCCGAAGAAGATGAACCGCCAGGACGCGGCGGTCTCAACTTCTGACCAGCAGGGAAACTTAAATCCAGCCAAGGCTGCGGGGTGGGCGCTGGCTGGAAGTGGAACAACCCCAACAATCTACATCAAGCAAACCAACGATGGAAATACACTGGTGATAGACGGTCAAGTAAATGGGAAAAACAGTCAGCTAACATTAGATACTGGAGCTTCAAGGACGGTGATAAATGTTCGGCTGTTTGGGCAAAACATCAGGAAACACCTTAAACCAATTGTTGGCCTACGAATGAAATCAGCTACCGGCCAGTGCATACCGATAAGTGGAAAACTGCATGTAACAATCAAAATTGGGGAACGTGTTTATCGACATGAGGTTATTGTGGCCGAAATTCTGGATGACTGCATCCTGGGACTCGACTTCCTGCAAGGGCACCAGTGTAACATCGACTTAAAATCTGGAGTATTACTATGTGGAACTGAGGAAATTCCGATGAAGGGTGGAACCCTGGGAAAAGTTTGCTGTTTAAGAAGAACTGTTCTTGCACCAAAATCACAGACTCTCGTACCAATTGCATTACCTAGGAGGAGGGAAGGAAGTTTACCTCGAAGGTGCGCTGTGATTGATAATTCGGAACACGTAAACTCATGGCTACCGGCAAGAACTGTCGTGGGGTCATCTGATGTCAACCGCATTCCGGTATTCAACTTCAGTGATTCAAAAATTACGATTGAAGAAGGAGAGCCTGTGGGCGTATTGGAAGAAGTGGCCTGGATAAGAAAATGCTCGGAAAATCTTGTGAAGAAGGACAGTACGGGAATAGACTTTGTAACGAAAATCTTAGACGAAAACAAAAGTCTGACAAAAGTGGAGACTATGAAAGCTAGAAATTTACTTCTTCGATTCTCTGATGTGTTTTCAAGAAGCGATGGTGATATTGGCCGAACTGGTTTGGTGAAGCATAAAATAAACACAGGTGATACAATGCCAATTCGTCAAAGGCCCAGACGTATACCATTCGCTCGTGAGAAAGAGGTTGAACAAATGATTGACGATATGAGGAAAAATGACGTGATAGAGCCCTCTTCTAGCCCTTGGTGTTCACCTGTCGTGCTTGTCAAGAAGAAAGATGGTTCAACGAGGTTTTGCGTAGACTATCGACGATTGAATGATGTAACCAAGAAGGATAGCTACCCGTTACCAAGAATCGATGACACACTTGACACACTGAGTGGCATGAAATGGTTTTCAACGATCGATCTGAAAAGTGGCTATTGGCAGGTGGATTTGGATCCCAAGGACAAGGAAAAGACCGCATTCTCAACTGGGAAGGGACTCTGGCAATTTAAGGTGATGCCATTTGGATTATGCAATGCACCGGCAACCTTTGAGCGTTTGATGGAACAGGTGCTGGCGGGACTGCTGGGCGAAACCTGCCTAGTTTACCTCGATGACATCATCATTGTTGGACGGGATTTTGACGATCATCTAAGAAAATTGGAAAAGGTACTCGACAAGCTGCGTGGAGCAAATTTAAAGTTGAGTCCAAAGAAATGCTCTTTCTTCAAGCGCGAAGTGAATTATCTAGGACATGTTATTTCTGAGAGAGGAATTGAGACTGATCCAGCCAAGACTGTCGCTGTTAAGGAATGGCCAACACCTAAAGACAAAACGCAAGTTCGGGCATTTCTTGGATTGTGCTCGTATTATCGGCGGTTTGTGAAAGGATTCTCGGACATTGCCAAGCCTTTGCATCGATTGACAGAGGAGAAACGTGCCTTTATCTGGGACGAGGATTGTGAGCAAGCCTTTCGAAAACTAAAAGAACGGCTTTGTAACACACCAATTCTCGGATACCCCAGCGCGAAAGGAATATTCGTAGTTGATACGGATGCCAGCAATATTGGAATAGGAGGTGTCCTTTCACAACGCGATGGTGAGCAGGAGAAGGTTATTGCTTACTTCAGCAAGTCACTATCTAAGCCGGAGAGGAATTATTGCGTGACCAGGAGGGAATTGCTGGCCGTAGTCAAAACTCTGCACCATTTCAAGAAGTATTTACTGGGACGGAAATTTTTGATCAGAACTGATCACGCTGCTTTGAAATGGCTGCTTCAGTTTAAGGATCCCGAAGGCCAAGTAGCCAGATGGTTGGAACAACTTCAGGAATTTGACTTTGAAATCGAACATCGCGGCGGAAAAATTCATGGCAACGCAGATGCATTATCGAGACGCCCATGCGTGGAAGATTGCAAGCATTGTGCCAAGAAGGAAACTGCTTTTCTTAAGGTGATAAGGACTGATACTGTTGACGAGGCATGGGGAGATGATGCGATGAAATTAGAACAGGAAAGAGATGCAGATATTAAACCAGTACTGGAGTGGCTACGAAGTGGTAACAAGCCAAGTTGGAGTGATGTCGCCCAATATAGCGCGGTAACGAAAGGTTTATGGGCACAGTGGAAAAGCCTTACGCTGCATAACGGACTTCTGTGCAGGAAATGGGAATCAACAAACGGCAAGGACGAGCATTTGCAATTGGTGGTGCCTCGTTCAAAAATAAGGGATGTATTAAAAGCGTTCCATGATGGATCTTCTGGAGGACATTTGGGAATTAGGAGGACTTTGGTGAAGATCAAGGAGAGGTTTTATTGGTTGCATTGCAAATATGACGTCGAAGATTGGTGCCGGAAATGCACTAGTTGTGCAGCTGTCAAGGGTCCACAAACAAGAAGCAGGGGGGCGATGAAAATCTACAATGTTGGTATGCCTTGGGAGAGAATAGCCTTAGACATCGCTGGACCATTTCCAATCACTGATTCGGGCAATCGCTACGTTTTAGTGGTTATGGATTATTTTACAAAATGGCCGGAGGGCTTTGCCATACCGAATCAAGAGGCAGTAACTGTAGCCACGAAGTTGGTAAACGAGGTATTCACCCGATTCGGAGTGCCCTTGGAGATGCACAGTGATCAAGGACGGAATTTTGAATCCCAAGTTTTTCAGGAAACTTGTAAACTTTTGGGAATCCATAAGACTCGAACGACCCCTTATCATCCACAGTCAGATGGAATGGTCGAACGCTTCAACCAAACATTGGAGCGACACTTAGCAAAGGTGGTTGACAGCCATCAGAGAGATTGGGACACTTACATACCTCTCTTCTTGCTTGCCTATCGGACTGCTGTACATGGAAGTACCGCAAAGACGCCTGCATTTGCAAATTTTGGAAGGGAATTGAGATTACCGGCAGATCTTGTATCGGGCTGTCCACCTGGCGACACTCGCACCGAGTTTAGCGATTACATAAACGAGTTAAGGGCAAAAATGTTGGACATTTATGAGCAGATCAGGGAGGCCGGTCTTCAAGCTAGTGATCGCGCAAAGACGCGCTATGATCGACGAGCCAATTCTGTTGGGTTTGAAGAGGGGTCATTGGTCTGGCTTCATAATCCAGTCAGAAGGAAGGGAAAATCTCCGAAGCTGCAACCGAGTTGGGAAGGTCCTTATGAGATAGTCACGAAGATCAATGACATTACTTACAGAATTCGGAAGACTTTAAGGAGCCCTTTGAAAGTTGTCCATATAGACAGGTTGGCGAGGTATTACGGCAGCAACGATGCTCGGGACGAGCGAATCTAAGAGGGGGGCAGTGTGACGGAAAAGTGGTTCAAACTCTTTGACATCATGACGTCAATGGATGGTTGTCAAACGTTGCCTAGAGATTGTAAATTTCGTCGTGAATTGTCAACACGAGTTGGTGTAATCGGGAAGGCGTGTGGATTACACCACAGAGACCCCGAGTTCGAGTCCCGCCGTAAACATGAAGTTTTTTAGTTTATAGAAGTTTTGTCGAACTTTCTGGAATTATTTGTGTGAAAGAAATGAAAAATTAAAGAGCGAGAAGGAGAATAAATAAAAATGAATAACGAAATTATTGGAAGGTTCTGGAGGCATGACGATCAAAAAGAATAACGAAATTGAATGTTCCAGAACCTGACCAGGGGTATATAAGCGGAACTGCGGCTCACCGCTGGCAGTTGAGTTCTAAGTCTAAAGCGATTCGGAAGAAAAGGAAGAAGTGAGAAAGAAGAAAAGTGAGTGAAATAGTGAAGTGCAGTGAAATAGTGAAGTGCAGTCAGTTAAGTGAGTTAAGTCAGCGTGAACGGCAAAGTTGTGTCAGTCGGCCGGACTCTGCTGGAGAGGAACGCCGATAACTTAACTCCGTGGACGCTGTAACTTAAGTGCAATAGAAAGTCTGAAAACCGGTATTAGTGTTTCATTTCATCCAATCCCGTAACCCAAGCCCGCATAGTCAGGAACGTGACGTCAGGCACGTAACACTATTATATTGACTCAGACATACAAATATTTGATAGGAAATACTTTAAAGTATGACTCATTAGTATTTATTTACAAATAAATTGTGACGCAATGGCGTGGAATGAAAGCTACGGTATACCTACAAGTTCGATAAGCGTCGAGGAAAAATATGACAAAACATTGCAGATAATCGTTTTTTTTTTCAATGAAACAATTAATTTATTGCCATTTTTTTTGTCAGGGGAAAATCACCCAATGACTTCTCCCGCCCCGGGCCGGGTGGGAAGGAGTGTCAGACTCTTACTGACTAAAACCCCCCGTTCCTTCTCCCGCTCTGGGCCGAGATCGCGGTGCCTCATTGCGCTTACAACGCAACCCCGGCTGAACATCAGCCCTATAGGGCCCCGTCTGTGGTGGTCTATTGGCTCTTTGAGGCGCGCGCGGAACGCTACGCGCCGTACGCTCGGGATGGATTTATTGCCATGAAACAGCACTTCGGCAAATACGTTGTTGAGACACCTGCGGTCCTGACTAAGCGTTTTGCCTCGTCATTTCAAATACCGCGTACATCGAGGGATTGGAACAGTTTGCCGGCTGCAGTCTTTCCGTCCGAACATAATTTAGGTGTCTTCAAGGCTAGAGTGAATAGGCTCTTAATAAACTAGTGCGCCTTACCATCAACGATTGCATCACTGCTTACCATCAGGTGGGATCGCAGTCAAGCACTTGTTTATAGCAAGTAAAAAAAAAACTTAAAAATTATATGTACAATGAAGCCGACATTTCCTATCTGCCTACACTGAGAAGAAATGCCGAAACAAACTCAGAGGTCCGTCTCTTTTAATAGGTCCCCTTGTCATTCTGAACGCTTCGAAAGTTTTCCTATTCGTTTTTTTAAGCGGGGAAATCATTACACATTTAAAGTGCGGGAGAGCCATGCTTCGGCACGAATGGGTCGGCTCGACCGGAGTGATACCACGGCCTCACAGAAAACCGGCGTGAAACAACAGCGTTGCTTTTCGCTGTGTGAGTGAGGTTACCGGAGGCCCAATCTTTCCCCTCTCCCAATCCAAAATCCAAATCCCTAATTTCTAAAAGGTCGGCAACGCTCTTGTGAATCCTCCGTTGCGAGTGCCCATGGGCGGCGCTGATTGCTTACCATCAGGTAATCCGTCTGCTCGTTTGCCGACCTATCACATAAAAAAAAACACTACTTCTCCCGCCCTGGGAGCGCTGCTCGCTTTGTGGTTTGTTTTACGACATTCCAAACTTTTTCCAAATTAAGAAAATCATCAAATAAATAACTGTCTTTGACCCTAGCTGTGGAAGAGGGGGTATGAGACTCTTACTGAATAAAAACCATCCCCATCCATCGTTGTGCTTACACCTAGAAATAAAGCTCAAAAAAACTTATTTAAGTCCCTATATCCATATACAAAAAAGAAAGTCGTATTCGTTACACTATTTATAACTCAAGAACGGTTGAACCGTTTTCGTTGAGAATCGGTGGGAATGTAGTATAGAACCAGGAGAAGAACATAGTGTAGTATAGTGTAGTGTAGTGTAGTATAGTATAGTGTATTATAGTGTAGTATAGTGTGGTGTATTATAGTGTAGTATAGTGTGGTGTATTATAGTGTAGTATAGTGTGGTGTATTATAGTGTAGTATAGTGTGGTGTAAGGTGGGGTAGGTAGTTTAAGATTTTTTAAGCCTAAGGACGGGAGCGAAGGCGTGTAAAAAGTATATTAAAAATGACTTACCAAAATTGGCCGTAGTGGATCCGAAGGCTGGTTTTTGGAACATCTTGAAGTCTTATATCCGCGCGTTGTTTCTTTTCGAATACTCTGTTCAATTTTCTTACGACTAAACTTATTCGGAGACAATCATTGCTTCTGTAACAAAAGATTATTTATACATATATAAAAGTAACAGTTATTTACTTCGTAGTCGGGCACGTTAAGTCACCCGATTCACAAACGCGAGGGCGTTAAACCTGGCAAGTACCAATGTGACTTTTTCCCTATTATATATATACTTTCTATGATTATTTAGACCCCACTGACATACGGTAAACTTCTAATATCTTGAAGTTCAAATCGCTAATCCGCCTTAAGGGATGAGTCTATTGCTATAATCTTTCAGTGATTCGTACCACGGCCTCACAGAAAACCGGCTTGAAACAACCACACGTATTACACTAAACTCTATAACTTGTAAAAAGTGAGTTTATTGAGAAAATTGAAAAAAAGTCGTCACAATTTCAATAATTAATTGGGTGATCAGGGAACCGGACTGTCATGGACGACAGCTCTTCCTGTCACAACACATCAAACGAGACAATATCGCTTCTCATGCATGGGGGAGCGAACCAAATACCAATGAACTTTCCAAGTTATATTTACTTTAGACACCGCTAACAATCGGTGTAGGAAAACATCGTAAAGAAACTTATAATTTTACCTTAATGTTATATGCACAAGCCGCCTAGAGCTAGCCTAGTGATTTCTCCGTGTGAGAAGAGGCCTTTGCTCAGCAGTAAGCACTTATAAGCTGACATTTTTTCTTTAATAAATATTACTACTTCTATTTAATATATAAGTGTAGGAGAGAGATACTTTGGCACGAGCGGGTCGGCTCTTTCAGTGATTAGTACCACGGCCTCACAGAAAACCTGTGTGATAAAACCACAGCGTTGTATTACACTAAACTCAATACATAACTGTAGGAGAGCCATGCTTCGGCACGAATGGGTCGGCTCGACCGGAGTGATACCACGGCCTCACAGAAAACTGACGTGAAACAACCACAGCGTTGTGTTTCGCCGTGTGATTGAGGTTGCCGGAGGCCCAATCCTTCCCTTCCCCCAACCCCTCCCCAATCACTTAATCCCTAGTCCCCAAAAGGTCGGCAATGCACTCGTAACTCCTCCGTTGCGAGTGTCCATGGGCGGCGCTGATTGCTTGCCTTCAGTTAATCCGTCTAAATCTCGTTTGCCGGTCTAATATATAAAAAAAAAACATTGCAATGGGCCGGAGGTTAAGACGCCCATATCTCATGGACGAGAATTTTTCCGAGTTTTTGTACTTTCTATGATTATTTAGACACCACTGACAAGCGGTAAACTTCTAACATCTTAAAGTTTGAAATCGGCAATCCACCTTGAGCAAGTGGTGTGCTCAAACCTTCTCCGTGTGAGAAGAGGCCTTTGGTCAGCAGTGGACACTTATAGGCTGACGATGTTTCTTAATAATTATTACCCCTTCTATTTAATATCTAAGTGTAGGGGAGAGATACTTTGGCACGAACAGGCCGGCTCTTTCAGTGACTAGTACCACCGCCTCACAGAAACCCGGCTTGATACAACCACACCATTATATTACACTAAACTTAATACATAACTGGTGAAAAATGAGTTTTGTGTGTGTCGTGAGTGCGTTTACAAACATACAATTTCACATACATGTGATACCCAGACCAGAAAGAACAATTTATGGATCACACGAGAGTTGTACAGTGCAGGGATCGAACCCGCGGTACGTTGCGCTACAACCTGCCAAGCCAACGGTTTTTTTTTACTATACATGTGTGAAACTCTGCCTATAGCTCTGTTTCAAGTTTATATCGATTCTAAAGTACGCTGACCCGCGTTTACGATGGCCGGAGATCGTGTGTGTCTGGCGATAATTGAAAACACCGTGGCATCTCTAGCCAGTCCTCAAAGAGAGGTATTACCGCTGCTATACCAGCGAATCGTATCCTCAGTTAAGACAATCAAATTACATTTACCGGAGGCCCAATCCTTCCCCTACCCCAATCCGTTCCCTTTCCCAAAATCTCCAAATTCCTATTTCCCAAAAGGTCTACAACGCACTCGTAACTCCTCCGCCGTTGCGGGTGTCCATGAGCGACACTGATTGCTTACCATCAGGTAATCCGTTCGCTCGTTTACCGACCTATCACAAAAATTAACCCACCCTATGATCCCTATTGTAAAATTTAAGTCTGGACAAGTTTCTATGGATGTAACACGTGAAGAAGAAAACAAAGTCGCTTTCTCTGTCCCTATATCCCTATGTTATGTACGCTTAAATCTTTAAAACTACGCAACGGATTTTGATGGGGTTTTGTCTATACTAATATTAGAAAGAGGTAAAATTTGTAAGCTTGTATGTAGGGGGTAATCTTTCGAACAGCTGGTCGGATTGCCAAAATTCTTTCACTGATAGATAGCTACAATGTTTCTGAGTGCTATAGGCTATAAAACATCACGATAGAGCCGAGCAGCGAGTGAAACCGCGCGGGAGTAGCTAGTTTTTATAGATAGAGTGATTGAAGAGGAAGGTTTATATGTGTAATAATATCCATAAGGCGCTGATTTTTCAATAGTCAGATAAATGTTATCTGAGGAATGTAATTATTGCTGTCACTGTCTCACACAAACATTCTGACGCGACAGCATCATAATTATTCCCCGGATAACATTTATCTAACCATTGAAAAATCAGCCTAAAATAGTGGAGAAATTTAGTACTAGCATTACACCCGTGCGAAGCCAGGGCAGGTCGCTATTGCATGAGGCACCGCGACCTCGGCCCAGAGCAGGAGAAGGAACGGGGGGGTTTTTAGTCAGTAAGAGTCTGACACTCTCTCTCGCCTTACCCTGGGCGGGAGAAGTCATTGGATGATTTTCCCCTGACAAAAAAAAAAAAAAAAAAAAAAGGTCGCTATTGCAGCATTAAATAGGGAAATACTACATTGGGGCTGATCGCTAGTCTAAAACTAACGATTTCATCTCGACTTTATGAAAATCTTGGGCCGTGACAATATCATCATCATCACACATCATCAGGCTATAAGTGTCCACTGCTGAGCAAAGGCCTCTTCTCACACGGAGAAGGTTTGAGCATTAATCACCCCGCTCGCTCAAGGGTGATAAGCGATTTCAAACTTTGTAAGTAATAAGAAATTATAAGTCCAGGTTTCCTCACGATGTTTTCCTTCACCGTATGTGAAGTCAGTGGTGTCTAAATAATCATAGAAAGTACATATAACTTAGAAAAAGCTACATCAACTATCACGCATGAGAATCGGGCGCCTTAAACCTCCGAGCTACAATGACTTTTAGAATATAATATTGTGTAGTTTCCTAGGTCAAAAATAAATAAATTCGTGTCCGTTACCCAGGCCAGATGTTGTCGACAATGGTCATTTGAATCTTATAGATAATTAGTTGTGCGGCTTCTGTAATTGTTGCGCACATTTTTAAATTTGTTGCGCTTATAGTTTTTTAATTATATCACAAAAACATTTCTTGCTGGCGTAACGTTACCACAGCCAGACCCTTTTCTTTCTAATGGGAATATTTTAATTAATATTAGCTATAAAATTAGTTGTCTAGATAAAGTAAATGTTGTGCCTTATTTTGTATTTGTTCTTTCTTCGGTTGCGAAGTTATTCGAGATTTTGCTGCGGTAACGTTTTTGGTTTTGCTAGATCCTTGAAATGGTTAAGCGGATTCTTATCATATTTTGTACACGACTTTCGAGGACTTAGTTTAAATTTGTTGTGCAATAACAAAACCAAAATAGTGCGTATTTTAAAGGTTTTTTCATTAAATAGAAAAACACTTCAATTGGCCCCAGCACTCTCAATAAGAAGTCTAAAGACTTACTTTAAACGTAATTTTAAAGCTTGTAACTGCCTTCAAATGTATGTGAAGTTTCATTAGTATCCCGTAAGTATTTAACAAGTTATGATGATATTCAGTTCTTCACGAGCACGGTCTTAATGCACGCGGTGTTATTTGGCCACTGGATTGGATATATGAACTGAATGTTATGTCAATAATTAGTTGTTTAGATCAGTTGTATATCAGTAAAATTTCAGCTCAATACATAGGATAATTAATGAGATAATACTATGAAAGTCATTAGGAAGTGAATGACCGTGGTAAGCCGACCAAGTTTAGGTGGTTACGAAAAAGCGAAAACGTAGAACATTGTACTATCTTTTAAAATGTTTAGTATAATACACCTTACAATTTTGGTACAGACGCGCACACTGTTTAATACCTATATAATAATAATATAAAAGAAAACATTATCTTCCAGTTCCACAAAATTATCAAAAATCACCGCTAGAGCATGCCGTTCGGTAGAACGCAGGAGGAGTGGGGTGAAAGGGGTAATACATTGTTTGCTTATCGCACTCGAGTCTTGCCAGGTTACTTTTGTAACCTTTAAGATGATTTTTGAACTGAATTTTGAAATAGAAATGACAAGGACGGGTGATGTTTAATCGGTTGCTAAGCAACACAAGTTTTTATAAGTAAGGGAGTAAAAGTTCAATTGAAATGATTATTTTACCTTTCAATAAAAAATCTTGAATAATCATGTAGTTTTTTTTTAAACTTTTGTACATGTCTGTACTAAATTTATAACACTATCCTACATATTTTAGAAGGTACCATAATGTTCTGCGTTTTCGCTTTTTCGTAACCACCTAAACTTGGTCGGCTTACCACGGTCATTCACTTCCTAATGACTTTCATAGTATTATCTCATTAATTATCCAATGTATTGAGCTAAATTTTACTGATATATACAACTGATCTAAACAACTAATTATTGACATAAAATTCAGTTCATATATCCAATCCAGTGGCCAAATAACACCGCGTGCATTAAGACCGTGCTCGTGAAGAACTGAATATCATCATAACTTGTTAAATACTTACGGGATACTAATGAAACTTCACATACATTTGAAGGCAATTACAAGCTTTAAAATTACGTTTAAAGTAAGTCTTTAGACTTCCTATTGAGAGTGCTGGGGCCAATTGAAGTGTTTTTCTATTTAATGAAAAAACCTTTAAAATATGCATTATTTTGGTTTTGTTATTGCACAACAAATTTAAACTAAGTCCTCGAAAGTCGTGTACAAAATATGATAAGAATCCGCTTAACCATTTCAAAGATCTAGCAAAACCAAAAACGTTACCGCAGCAAAATCTCGAATAACTTCGCAACCGAAGAAAGAACAAATACAAAATAAGGCACAACATTTACTTTATCTAGACAACTAATTTTATAGCTAATATTTATTTAAATATTCCCATTAGAAAGAAAAGGGTCTGGCTGTGGTAACGTTACGCCAGCAAGAAATGTTTTTGTGATATAATTAAAAAACTATAAGCGCAACAAATTTAAAAATGTGCGCAACAATTACAGAAGCCGCACAACTAATTATCTATAAGATTCAAATGACCATTGTCGACAACATCTGGCCTGGGTAACGGACACAATAAATTCGACGTTTCAATACAATAAAATATTGAAAAATAACTATAGGTACTTTTATTCATCGATCGATTGATACACAAGTTTTAGATATTTTGTAGTTAATTATAAAGAAATAAGTAAGCTATTTGACGCAAAAATACTATGACGTCATAACTCAGAGTATCATAGTTAGAAACTACCGTATTCCATAATAACGGATATATTTTTAACTATATGATTTTTATGCGTAAAGATAAGGCTTGAAGGTTTTTTTGAAGGGGGAGTCGGGGAGGGAAATCATCGAACGACTTGTCTAGACCTGCGTGGGCCAAAAGGCAGCGATGAATCACACACAGTTGACGCAGTAGTTAACGATAGTTACAGTATCGATTCCCGCACGGAACAACTCTTTGTGTGATCCACAAATTGTTGTTCCGTGTCTGGGTGTGATATGTATGTGAAATTGTATGTTACCCACGACATAGGAGAAAATCCTAGTTTGGGGCGTTTACATAGAGAATAAGCCACAAATCTTATCTTTAACTGTGTTTATATGTACTTAGATAATTATAGGCCAAGTTTTTTGTTTTAATTCCAGCTATAAAAAACCTGGACAGTCTAGACAAAGAATTCGACAAAATATGATCAAATAATCGTGAATTTTTCAATACATTTCCAACCTTATCCATATTAGAATTAAAGTTGAAAATCTATTAATAAAATTCCTTGATTAATGATTGATCGATTTGGCCGAATTATCTTGACTCTCTAGGCAATTTTAAGTATATCTAAAAATATATTCTAAATACTTATAATTAAATAATAATATAAAGACTAAAAACTAATAAAAAAAGGAGATATGACTAGGGGACTTACTTGGGACAAATATTTTGTTATTTATATACAAGAAAACTTTAAAAAAAGAATTACGTTTTAGACCGAAAGCAGGGAATTGTCTTAGTAATATACTTTGTGATTTTTTTGTTAAAGAAGTTGTGTGTGTCGAAATATTTTTGGGGATATATTCCAACCTCATACAACGAACTGGTTTTTTTTAAAACGACCAGCGTGATCGCTTCGCACAGTAACACTGAATAAAACTCTCACTCCGACCGCCTTTTTATACCGGCACGCATTTTCCTTGTATTTAAACATTACGCAATAAAAGAGAAGTGTGCAAAAATCGATAAAACTACAACAATCATATGATAGACAATTTCCTACATATTCATACTTGTTTATCGCTAAACCTCCTTTAATAAGAGTAGAGATAAAAATTTAATTCGAAAATCGAATTTAAAAAGAGAAAGAAATGTTTTTATGTCAGCAACGAGCGAACGAGGAGACGGATTACCTGATGGTAAGCAATCATCGCCGCCCATAGACACTCGTAAAACCAAAGGAGTTACTACAAGTGCTTTGCTGGCCTCTTGAGAGGATTTGAGGATTAAGGATAAGGGGAGGGGGGAAGAATTGTGCCTCCGGAAACCTCACTCACACGGCGAAACACAACGCTGTGGTTGTTTCACGCCGGTTTTCTGTGAGGCCGTGGTATCACTCCGGTCGAGCCGACCCATTCGTGTCGAAGCATGGCTCTCCCGAACTTCATCGTCCACACACGTGACCGCGATCCGTTCCCGTCGTCATCCGCATTTCGCAATATTTTGTAAACATTGTGCAATCCGTTTCATTTCAGAGAATGTTGTGTGCAAAACGGATGACGTAGGACGCTAGTATATTTATATTTATATCTTTATCTGACATTGATTATACAGTCTGTGTTTATAAACAAAGAAATCTAGGTCATTAAATTTTTAAACGTTTTTTTTTTGTATGTAAACAAAATTTCTAGAGAAAAATAGAGAGAAGAGTGAGTGTCAGACTCTTACTGACTTAAAACCTCCCCGTTCCTTCTCCTGCTCTGGGCCGAGGCCGCACTCACCCCACAACAATAATTAAGATTACTATATAATTTATTTATTTTTAATTTTTGTTATTTAGTAAGTAGTTGCACTGCTGATCTCGTGACCATAGTGTCGACAGTATTATCCCCATTTACTTTTAAAGATTAATGTTAGGTTTTTTAATGATTAAGTAATTACATACATACTCTTTGATTAAGTAAGTTATGTTATAGGTGCATTTTTAGTTTAAGAAGATAGGTAATGTTTTTCCAAATTTTTTCCTTTGTATGTTTTTAATTCTTAAGTTTAATTCATAATTAAGGTGTTGTATATGATTTCTTTTTGATTTTTTTATGTTGGTTTTAATTTGTAAATAAGTACTTAGATTTAGTTATAGGCCTAAGCTATCGCATCGGAGAAATCTGTAATGATAGTATAAGGTGAGATTTTTAAATAAATAAATAAATAAACCCCAGCTGAACATCAGCCCTATAGGAGATCGCTGATCGAGAGATGATCTCCGCTTCCTCTTTTGCGAGCACAAGTTGCTCTCGCTATGAACCATGGCCTCGATTAAGGCCGGGCGCGAGAGGTCGTTGCCTCCGATCACTTTCCTGAGGACAAGGCGGTACACCGCCAACGTATGCTCCACCGTGTCCTCTAGGTGGTCCTCGCAATGACGACACTCGGGCGTTTCCTCCCGCTGGATCCGAAACAGGAACCTACCGAAGCTGCCGTGCCCGGTAAGGACCTGCGTCAGGCGGAAGGTGAGGACGCCGTGGCGTCTCTCAAGCCACTCCTCAAAGAAGGGTTTTACCGCTGCTATAAACAGCGTGCTTGGAGGTTTTCTACCCTTAAACTTTCAATCGTGGTAATTCGAGACACAATAGAAGAACAATAGGCACGTGAACGCCGGCGCTCGCTTGGGGTTTATGAATAAATACTGTTTTTATGTACTCACCTAAGTATAATTAAGAATATATCGCAAAATGTGTTAGTGCGGACAACGCCTGGACCAATTTTCATTTTTTTTTCTTGTGTTTTTTGTTATTTTAATAAGAAGGTTTTCATGAAGGAGTATTTATTATTCAATCGAAAGCAATCAGCGCTGGCCACAGACACCTGTAACACCAGAGGAGTTACGAGTGCATTGCCGGCCTTATAATTTCCAAGATTTAAGGAGAGGGGCTTGAAAGGATTGGGTCTCGGTCACCTCACTCACACGGCGAAACACAACGCTGTGGTTGTTTCACGCCGGTATTCTGTGAGGCCGTGGTATCATAAGGATCGAGCCGGCCGTATTCATGCAGAAACATTTTTTCAATGGAATTTATTGTGTATTTCTGCTTACCCTTTGTTAAATGAAAGACGTCTTGTTCGCATGATATCAGACACCGTCTAATTGTGTGAATTATTACGAAGTCATTATAAGGTGCTTAGGAAAAATATAAATTTAAATTAAAAAGAACCTTATCATCAAAGACATAAGATTAAAATTCCTTTGTAGGTAGAATTGTAAACAACTTTATACGTACGCATAATAGTTTCCTTCATATATGTGAATGCGTTCAGAAATCAACTTTAATCCCTACAAAATAGAATTGATTTTTGCATAAATGGCAAAAGAAATATTTGAAATCCAAACAATGATTTTATGCAAATTGTACTCAAGTACTCACAGAATAAAGATCATAATAAAGTGCAGAATAAAGGTCAATGACCTCCAACTATATTATGACGCGAATTTATAAATGACTAGCTATTGCCCATGACTTTGTTCGCGTGGAATAGTGACTTACTGCAGTTTTTTTTTTGTTTAAAAACTATTTTATGTCCTATCTCGAGTTCCAAACTATGTCTGTACTAAATTTCACACAAATAGGTTCAGTAGTTTAGGCGTTACGAAAAGACAGACAGAGTTACTTTCGCATTTATAATATTAGTTTCGGTTTTAAGCACTGTGCGATTTGAAAGGATCTATGTAACATAGACAACATTTTTAAAACTACAGGCAAAGATAGGCTAGCTGTGCCACGATTCCGTCTATCCAAAGTACAGAAATCCTTTATATGGTCATTAGGTAAATTGTTACAATAAAATACCACGTAAGTAAAGTTTAACTATGTGAGAGCCATGCTTCGGCACGAATGAGTCGGCTCGACCGGAGTGATATCACGGCCTCACAGAAAACCGGCGTAAAACAACCACAGCGCTGTGTTTCGCCGTGTGAGTGAGGTTATCGGAGGCCCAATCCTTCCCCCTGCCCCCATCCCTTCCCAATCCTTAAAAAGCCGAAACCTTTATCCCTTAAAGGCCGGCAACTCACTTGTAACTCCTCGGGTGGCTATGGGCGGCGCTGATTGCTTACCATCAGGTAATCCGTTTGCTCGTTTGCTGACCATACAATAAAAAAAAAAACATGTCCGATGGGACGTTGGTTGACTACTTGGTGAAGTTGCTTAGTGGAATGAAGGCTAACCTGGTATTATTGCAGGGCTTGAGTCTGTGTTTGCCGGACCGTTACGTGTGAAGGCGGCGCATTCAGCCACTACCACAGGTACCTACAGCCAGAACCGACTTGATGGCCAGGTCACCTCTTACCAGAGCTATCCAGTGACGGCGTAAGGGTTAACTGACACCCCGGGCGAAAATATTGTGACGCTTACTTGAGGGAAGCAATATCAAGGTTTTAATTTTTTGCTGATCGTATTGATATCTTTAGAGTCACTCCTCGACCACAAAACCTCAAAAAATAATCTCATTAACAAAATCTGCATATGCACAGAGCGTAGAACGTAGAGGGTTTGCACCAGGAGAGGCAAGAGACTCCATCTTCAGACCTTGGCGCCCCCAGAATGTATCGCCCTGGGCCATCGCCCCATCACGCCATCCCTAACACCGGAGCTATCCATATCATAAATCATCTCCAGACACAGATCAATGTGTTTCTGTGTTCTTTGGGTAAATTCACAAGGTTATTAATGTATACTAGTGGCCTGCTCCCGCTTCGCATGGGTTAAACTATCTTGCTATCAAAGGGTCACTTTTTCCCAATCTTCCCCTCTACTTTTCTAATATTTTCTTTAATAAGAACCTTCTCCTGACAATAGCAAACATAACAAAAAAAGAATTAATAAAATTGGTCCAGGCGTTGTTGAGTTATGCGCTTATCAACACATTTTGTGATCCATTTTTATATATAAAGAAGATAGAAGATAGATATTATGTCACAAGTGACATAATTTGTAAATCTATCCTAATACTAGTTACTCCCCCGCGGTTTTACTCACTGCTTGGCTACATTTAATTGTAGCGTGATGTTTTATAGCCTATAGCACTCGGGAATATTGTAGCTATCAATAAGAGAAAGAATTTTGGCAATCCTACCAGCGGTTCCAAAGATTACCCCCTACATACAAACTTACAAATTTTACCTCTTTATAATATTAGTATAGATTATAAAGCTGGAGAGATTGTTTGTTTGAACGCACTAATCTCCAGAACTACTGGTTTGACTCATTTGTTATTTCATTTATCGAGGGAGGCTATAGGCTATGAAACATCACGCTATGATCTATAGGAGCCGAGCAGTGGGTGAAAGATGGGTGCAGATTTTTAGTTTAAAAACTATTTTATGTCACTTCTCAAGTTCCAAACTATGTCTGTACCAAATTTCACACAAATAGGTTCAGTAGTTTAGGCGTGAAGAAAAGACAGACAGAAAGGGTTACTTTTGCATTAATAATATTAGTTTGGATTGCTTCAGTACTCAATTCTATAAAACGTTTTAGGCCGGGATGGGCAGGGCGCCCGGCCCGAATACATTATGATCGCGCGACCGGGACGTTTGAGGTCTTCATGTCATCTTGAAGGACCTAATCCCTGTTTTTATTAGTATAAAGATAATATCAAACTAAAGCTACTAAAGTAGAACACAAGGCCATTAGAATTTTAAAATCTACATATAACCTATTACAAAAGAATCAAACTTACAAAGGTTAAAAGAAATTTTAAAAATTATTCGAAACTTCGGATTTGAATATACTTCTCGTTGATTTTCACAATGTTTACGTATGTTTTTACAATTTTGTTAACTAATAGTAAAATGTATAACAAGAATTTCGACATCTAAATAAATTTTGACATATAACACGACTAAATAAAACTTTGGGGAGGTCATTGGAGTTTTCTAGTAAATTTGCGAAAAATGCAGCTTAAATTCCTACGAGTATGGTTATAAAAATAAATAAGGTTACAGGGAAGGTTTTAAGCTTAATATATTGGTGCTATTACGCGTATATTCATTAATAACTAAAGATAATGTTGTAATCATGCCAAGAAAAAATGCGTGTCTCATAAAAGCGGTTACACGTTCAAATTGACAGGTTTATACAAACAGACGGAGTTTTAGCGTGAATTAATGAATACTTACATGTAACAATGCACTTATGAACTTATATTCGGCTCGCGCCGACACTTCCTAGGCGTATTATCACAAAAACACACTTTAATTAACACTTTTTTGCAAAATTCAAAGGATAAACACCATGCAAATCGTCTCGCACATTGACAACACCACAGAGAATAGAATGTTAGTAACTTAGTAGGTAAGGAGGCGACCAAAGACAATAGTAGAGGTACAGAATAAATAGACAATAGTAACGCAAAGACAATTTTACCTAGGGATGTGATGTGTGAATTGTTTATTTTTTTAAATTAAATTATATTGTTATTTGGTTGACACTAATAAATAAACATGGTGGGCAATCATTTGGATTTGAATCTACATCCTCGTAATTGCATACAATTTTAAAGAACAAGCTGATCTTAACTAATTATGTTTTTAAGCAATAGTCTTTATTCGATAAAATAATTCTTGTTGAAACTATCGGAATGAAGAAAGATATTATTTATTACCTTATATTAATTTGTTTGGTCTCGTTAACATTTAGAAATAAGTCTTATTTAAATAAATCGTATTAGTCGACTTTGTCAAAAAATGCAATGAGTTTATTTTTCACATTGATTTTTCTCCAATGACATATTTTCACTGTGGTATCATTTCTAATGGCGGAAAAGCGGCAATCGTCGTCGTAGCTGGTGATTTCCTTTGAAATGCAACCATGTCGAAAATGGATCGCCAATTGAATTCCACAAAAGATAAACAGACTATTTACGAGATATATAGAGCATGTCGTTTGTGTGGAGCCGGTGCAGGCTACAAAATGCCTATAATACAAAATGTAATTGATCTGGGTGACAGCGAAGTTGAGCTTCGGCAAAAAGTCCGAGAATGTGTGCAAATTGAGGTAAATATTACTATTTTACGATATTAAGTATCAATTCAAACTCGTTACTTGCCATGTAAGACAATATTTATACTTTTTCACTTAAATTCGTGCTTAAAAATCGAGTGCAACAATTTTTTTGTTTGTTGTCAAACAAATAAGAGAAAGTATTAAAAAAATATTGAATTAAACTCTATTTTTAGGCTGTGATATTGTTAAAATATGCCAGAACTATCACGCGAAAGAAGTTAATACTAACACATTTGGGATTATCCATCGATTTCGTTGCAAATTTTAGTGTTAACTGTATTTAAGTAGGTTCACCTAACCTATTTTCAAACTAAAAAAAACTATTATAAAGAAGTCATATTAAACTAAGACATACTCAATTATAGTTTCAATTCATGCGTACACCTCCTGCAACATCAATAAATGTTCCAAGGCTGAAAAGACAATACATTTGTGATTTTATCTAAAAAAATTAGTTCTGATTGAAGGAACTGTCTCTCTTTCCAAAGACTTTGATCCTCAAGTTGTGGTTTCTTTTCTGGGTGGTTTGTGTATGTTTATTTGTATGTTTTTAAACTTTCCCGTGACACTTGTAGTTGTAAAGATATCTATAGATAAAGATGACACGTTAGGATTTTCTCCTGTGTCATAATTTTAAAAAACCACTTGAATATCAAACAATGTAATAATAAGTATATTAAAAGTGTCAGTCCTCTAGTTAAGCTATTTACTCATTCCAAAGTGCACAAATAAACAACCAAGTAACTCTATGGTTTTTCTAATTTGTAACAATTCTTGTTCACAGGTCCACCAAGATGATAAGATGCCTCCCCTAATTTGTGAGTTGTGCGTTGATAAGGTGAATGACTTCTACGAGTTTCTGGAGATGTGTCGGCAGACTAACAAACGGACGAGGTTGAGGCTCGGTCTACCACCGCAGTCTATGCCTAGAGGCGCTGTAAGTATACAAAATATATATAAAATGTCGTACTAATAAACGAACTAAACAACATAACTAAACAACAACGTTTTTGTAAAAAAAAATGTGGTGTTTACGGAATGTCTTATATTCACTGTTTTCATTGCATTTTACATTCTACTAGCTACTCTCACGCAGTTTCACCTGCTGCTCAGCTCTTAAAGATCATAGCTTACATCATCATGATAATCACTAACAAACACAAAAATAACTATTCAATTAGAACCAGCAGTTCCGGAGATTAGCGCGTCGAAACAAACTTCAGCTTTATGATATTAGTATAGACTAGCGGTCCCTCCCTACTTTGCAAGGGTCAACTACATCCCCAACAACATAAGGGTCAATAATTCATAGATTCCCTCTCTACTTCAGAGTAGAGAGAGATATAGTAGAGAGGAAATCTATGAATTATTGACCGATTTTACGTTTCATTTTTATATATTAAATATTATTTACTAACCTTTTTTTTTGTTAAATACATTTGTGGAGCTTAAGGAATGTCCTAATTCATTGTTTTCGTCACATTTAATGTTTTGATAGTCCTATCAAAACTGGTATTTGCCTTATTTTACAAACAAGCAGACGGATTACCTGATGGTAAGCAATCAGCGCCGCCCATGGACACCCGCAACAACAAAGGAGTAACGAGTGCGTTGCCGGCCTTTTGGGGATAAGGGTTTCGGATATAAGGATCGGGAAGGGATAGGGGAAGGGAAGCTGTAACGCTGTAATTATTTCACGTCAGTTTTCTGTGCGGCCGGTGGTATCACTCCGGTCGAGCCGACCCATTCGTGCCGAAGTATGGCTCTCACTTAAATAGGTTATTAATCTTTGTCCATTCCACTTACAGCCGGATGCTGGTGAATGTATCCTGGGTCTGACGGAGCCGGTCTACGTCAATGATGATTCAGATGGAGAGCCGTTGTCCAAACAGAAGAAACAGCCCAAAGTGAAAGGCAAACGGGAACCCGAGCTAAAAGTCAAGGTTTGTCTGTGCTTTCGTAATGTTGAATTAAGCCCAGAAAACACGAGGATTTTCTTCGGTGTCGTGGGTCTTTTTTTTGTGGGGGGAATCATCAAATGACTTCCGGAGTGTCAGGGTCTTACGGACTAAACCCCCCCGTTCCGTCTCCTACTCTGGGCCGAGGTCACGGCCGGGGTTGCAGGGTAGGCTCAATGAAGCAGCGCGGCCGAGGTCTGAAACAGGAGAAAGAACGAGGGGTTTTAGTCAGTATGAGTCTGACACTCCTTGAGGTAGAAGCAATTTTATGATTCATTTATAGCAATTTAATTAACTGAGAGCAGCTCAACTAGTTTTAAGTCACAGTGGGGCTCCTTTTCATAAGTAACGTGGGTATCGTGCAGCTGTCTTGAAACTAGTACAGCTTTTATCCGATAATTCAAGTGTAGACGTTATTTAAAAAAAAATATACCTACCTACACTAGCTAACCCGACAGACTTCGTCCTGTCAAACAAAATTGTAGTGTGGCAGTGATTTGTTCCTACCTATATATTCTTTGCAAAAAAATATCCTGTACGGAACCGTCACCCTATTTTTATTTCACCCCCCTGTGAATTAAAAATAATTAAATAAACCACTATGATTGAATTTGAACTTTGTAGAGCGGTAAGAAAGTGCAAATTTACTTTTTGACGTTAGGAACACACCTACATTTTTTTAATACAGTTGTATTTTCTTCCTCTCAGCTGGAGCAGCATCCATTAACAGACCGCAAAGCCCGTTACACTCGACGCTCTCCCACACCGCCCCGAGTCACAAGACAGCGCCAGAACTCCAAGGAAGACAGCGGATCCTTAAATCGAGGCAAGGTAAATATCATTTTCAATACACTTCCACATAAAGTGGCTCTAATCCCACGACAATACGGTAGTTTCCAACCAGTCAAATATACTACGTTTCTATGGAAATTTGTTACTGCCACTGAGTTATAATAATAAAACATTTATTTCAGACCAAAATACAAGATCCATAAGATGTTAGTATGTACGTATGTATGTATGTATGTATGTAAGTATGTCGTTGTGGCCCGGAGGTTAAACAGCCCGCTTCTCATGCATGAGGGTGTGGGTTCGAAACCTGGCAAGTTCCAATGTGACTTTTTCCGAGTTATATGTACTTTCTATGATTATTTAGACGCCACTGACATACGGTGAAGGTAAACATCGTGAGGAAACCTGGACTTATAATTTCTAATTATAAGTTTGAAATCGCACACCCGGATTGAGCAAGCGTGGTGATTAATGCTCTAACCTTCTCAGTATGAGAAGAGGCCTTTGCTCAGCAGTGGGCATTTATAGGCTGATGATGATGATGATGATGAAGATGTTAGTAAAAGAATACTAAACCTAGTGTTAGTAAAAATAACTTCAATTATTACTATGCATACGTATCCAATGGGCTAGCATAGGGCTGTCCCATTTATCGCACAAAGCATTCAGGACGCTGTCCGAGCTGTCGCGTACTCTCCCCAGAATTGAAGAGCATCGCTTGCGGATAATCGCATGAAAGCCATCGACCCTAGCCTCGGCAAACATCCTTGAGGCACTACAAAAACGCGGCAGGCCCACAAGCATCCTAAATGCGTTATTGTACTGAATACGCAGGGCGTTGTGTGCCCTTTGCGTGTATCTGACCCACAGACTGCACGTGTAAAATGATTGACAATATCCTCTGAAAAGAGTTATTTTAACATGTTTGGAACAACGGGCAAAATATTGTTATGACGTCATAATATTTTTGCGTTAAATTGACTGATTTCTTAAAACTTGGCTAAAAAATATCTAAAACTAGCTACTCTCACGCGGCTTCTCCCGCTGCTCGGCTCTATTTGATGGTAGTGTGATGTTTTATAGCCTACAGCACTCAGGAACATTGTAGCTATCAATCAGTGAAAGAATTTTGGCAATCCGACCAGCGGTTCCAAAGATTACCTCCTACATACAAACATACATACTCTTTAGTATAGATGTACAGCTTATTAAAGTAAATAGAGTGTATTTTGTATTATTTGTTTCAGGACACGAAAACGAAATCTCCAAAAGTGACGCCTAAATCTATTCTAAAGAGAGAATCTCAGGTAATATCTAACACATAATATTAAAAAACATCATTTTATTATTATATTTTCGTTAAATCATATTTTTTTTAAGTGGTAGGTCGACAAACGAGCAGACGGATTACCTGATGATAAGCAATTGTAACCAACCATTGACCAGAACCGCAAGACCAGAGGAGTTAGGGTTGGACCTCATTTGCCAGCACGGAATCGCATTTGTTCCCCCTGTAGTACCACGTGCTGCGGAATGCGATCGCGCGCTATCGCATTCCGCAGACAAAAAGGCGATCGCACAAAAACGTGAAAAGATGCGTTAGCATGCTATCGCACGCTTTTGCGTTCCGGAGTCTCCCTGCCGACTATTACATTTTGTCCGTGATGCCGATCGCCTCGAGGATTCCGCCGCGTGCTATCGCATTATGCTTTCTGTCTCAGTCTAGCAAATGTGACTGCACCGTTGGTGCGGTGGCTGGGAAACTGGCTGCCGTGTAACGTGTCGCGGGTTCGATTCCCGCACGGAACAACTCTTTGTGTGATCCATAAATTGTTGTTCCGGGTCTAGGTGTAATCTGTATGTGACATTGTATGTTTGTAAACGCACCCACGACACAGGAGAAAATCCTAGTGTGGGGCAACGTTTGCTACTTTCACAGCATCATGTCGTATGGAATTCTGTTGTGGGGACAGGCATCCGACGTTGAGTCTATCTTTATCTTACAAAAGCGTGCAGTCAGAGCTATCTATAACTTAGGTCGTCGCGAATCTCTCAGAGAAAAGTTTAAGGATATCAACATTATGACCGTACCATGTCAATATATTTATGAAAACATTATGTATGTTAGGAAAAACCTACAGCTATTTGTAAAAGTATCTGACAAGCATGACTATCTTACTAGACATAGAAATAGATTAAGTCAGCCTTTATTTAGATTAGCAAAAGTGCATAAGTCGTTCATGGGATTATGTGTTAAATGTTATAATAAAATCCCAACTGAAATACAAAATCTTAATGAAAGTAAATTTAAATTATGTATAAAGAAAGTATTATGTAGGAAAGCATACTACAAACTAAATGATTATATAGAAGATAAAAATGCTTGGAGGGTGGCTGGTTTGACTGACAGGATAAAAATTGTTAAGGTTAAGAGGAATTTTGATCTCAATTATTAAATTATTCACCATGTTGTTAATTGTTGATAAACTGGATTTTTGTAAATGTGAGAGCCCTGTAACTTATTATAATTGAGTTAGACTTATAGACTTATAGTATATTGGTACTTGTGTCAGTTGGGAGTTGTCATGCTCACTCAGGAGTCTCATTGGCGGTGGCACGGGCACTGGACCGCTCGGTTCCCTATAATATGGTTGAGTTGGGCGGTGCTGGTGTACGTGTCATGTTCGTGAACGGACGCCGCCTATTGGGACTGGTCAACTCGAGACTGTCTAAAGTTGCTGTCCCAGAGGGTTATTTCTTTTTCGGATACTTTGGTTAAACACTAGTGTTACACTGTTCTCACATAATGGAACTATCTAAATTATGTAACAATGCATTGTAAAAAGTGATTGAAAAAGAGTAACCATGGAGTTTCTTGCTCGTTCTTCTCCATAGGAATCTACACTTTGGAACGAGCAAATAGCTTCACTAGAGGACAGACGGACAGACTGACACATAAAGTTAAACCTTATGATATCTTTTTTGCTTGACGTTCAAAAGTGCCTTTTTTGGTCTATTTGAAATAAAGAATTTGATTTAATTTGATTTGATTTGATTTTGTTTAAAAAAAACAAAAATAAATGACAGTTATAAGTGACAGAAAAAGAAAGAGCGACGAAAAAGGCGACTCCGTGCTGCCAGATGAGACCCAACCCTTAAGAGTACGTAGTCAGCCTTTTGGGGATAAGGATTTCGGAGTAGGGATTGGGAGAAGTAAGAATTCGGCCCCTAGTAACCTCACTCACAAGGCGAAACACAACGCTGTGGTTGATTCACGCCGGTTTTCTGTGAGTATCACTCCGGTCGAGCCGACCCATTCGTGCCGAAGCATGACTTTCCCACACTAATCATTGCTTAACACCAGGCGAGATATTAGCCAAACGTCAACCCCTTACAAGAGAGTGATAGCAGTGCTTACAGCAAAAGATAATAAATAATAACAGGTTTAATATTGTTTTTAGGAGGAGGACTCGCTATTGACTCCTCGTCTGAAGAGGTCCAGGGACAGGGAACCGGTGAAATTGGAAACGCCAGTGAAAAAAGTCAAGTATGTATATTTCTAGTATATATTTTTTTATTTCCTTGAATACGGTAGTTTCCAACTAGTCAAATTCAATACTTTTATCCAAATGTCGAATACGATACTTTTCTATGTAATTTGTATGAAATACTGAGTTATGACGTCATAGAGTTTAAAACCAAATAGCTTACTTATTTTTTAAAAATTTGCTGAAAAATGTCTAAAATTTAGTGTATCAATCGATCGATTAATTAAAGTATAGTTATTTATCAATATTTGATTGCATTGAAACGTCAAATTAATTTATTTTTGGAAACTACCCCAATATAAGGGCTTTTCATCCACACGGATACGTCAAGTCAAAAATCATTTATTCCAATTAGACCTTTACAGGCACTTTTGAACGTCAAAGCCTATTGTAACTTACCACTACTAGTACACAGATAAAATTACATTGTATAGTTTGCTACGTAAAAAATAAAATAATTCGACGTTTCAATACAATAAAATATTGAAAAATAACTATACTTTTATTCATCGATCAAAACACAAAGTTTCAAATTTTTTAGCTAATTATTAAGAAATAAGTAAGCTATGTTATGACATCATAACTCAGTGTTTCATACAAATTTCATAGAAAAGTATCGTTTTTGACGTTTGGATAAAAGTATTGAATTTGACTAGTTGGAAACTACCGTATTTTTAACCTTATTTTAACACTAGTTACAAATTCAATTTGCTATTTATTGATAAAGTAATCTGTTGTGGTAGACCACACAATATTTTTGCAACTTTTGATTTAGGATTCGCTGAAATAGTATAAAAGAGCCCAAGATCTAAAATATTATAATAATAGGTCTTTACCTATGAAATTGCCGTTTTGCATGAAAAAACTTAAACGAATTTTTTGATTTGAAATGCGATGAAAATGTAACACTAATCAATAAACAAATGACTACTTTTGAAAAAAGAATCCCATGTTTTTAAAACAAAATTAATTAGCCTTCATCATCAGCCTATAAGTGCCCACTGCTGAGCAAAGGCCTCTTCTCACACGGAGAAGGTTTGAGCATTAATCACCACGCTTGCTCAATGCGGGTTGGCGATTTTAAACTTACAATTAGAAATTATAAGTTCAGGTTTCCTCACGATGTTTACCTTCACCGTATGTCAATGGTGTCTAAATAATCATAGAAAGTACATATAACTCGGAAAAAGTCACATTGGTACTTGCCAGGTTTCGAACCCACACTCTCATGCATGAGAAGCGGGCTCCTTAACCTCCAGGCCACCACGACATATTAATTAGCCTTAGCCTATCTATCCATTCGAATCTACAATTTGGAACGAGCACCTAGCTTCACTGACGAACAGACTGACAGACTACTTTTCTATTTTGACGTTTCAAAAGTACCTATTGATGGTTTAATTGGAATAAATGATTTTGACTTTGACTTTGACTTTGACCTAACAAAAACTATTTTGATTTGAAATGGCCAGTACTGCAGAACGGCAATTTCATAGGTTACCTTTTATAAGTCATAGTTAATCCTAACCAATGAATCGCTTTCGCTTTTATTCTTAGCATACTCCATTAGCAAATGTTGCGCGTCTTCTAATTTGTTGAATACTTATTTATTTATTTATTATTGCATAGAAGGTACATTTTACATTATAAAAAGTATAAAATGTCTGTTGGATCAGATTTCAAAACTATTGACTTACTATAGGTTCTATTAAGTTAAGTTTACAATAATAATAAAATTAATATATTAGTATATATTAGTATTATATATGTATATGTGTGTAGTATAGGTAATATATTAGTATTGTATATGTTAAGTTATATAAGTAGTATTAGCAGGTTAATATTAAGTACGTAAGTATGAAAATCAAAGATTAGATAGATATAATCGGAGTATAGATATAGCATAAGTAAGAAAAGTAGTCGGTAGTTAGGTAGTAGTAGTTTGGAGATGCTGTCTTTCGCATTACAAAAGCAAATTTCTCTAATAATGTAACAAAACAAATAATTCTAGTATATTTCTTAGGCTTCTTAAATTAACTAACTGACTGCTCGTTTGGCTGGGCAACTGGCTGCCGTGCAACGTGTCACGGGTTCGATTCCCGCACGGAACAACTCTTTGTGTGATTCACAAATTGTTGTTCCGGGTCTGGGTGTGATGTGCACGTGAAATTGTATGTTTGTAACCGCACCCACGACACAAGAAAAAATCCCAGTTTGGGGCAACGTTTTTTTAAAAGAAAAAAAAAAACTAAGTGATGATTTTTCAATGGTTAGATAAAAGTTGTCTGTGGAATAATTATGATGCTGTCGCGTCACAATGTTTGTATAAGACAGTGACAGCAACAATTTTATTCCTCAGATAACATTTATCTGACTATTGAAAAATCAGCACTAAGTACCTAACAAAGTTATGTGAAGGTCGTAAAAAATATGTTTTATATTCAAGTTTATTCAGTACATAGTGAATTTATTCAGCTTTCATCAAAAATCACTAATCGAACTGCTAATTACCTTTCAGAATCGCCATAAAACCGGCGTCTCCTCCCAAGATTATACCGAAATCATCACCAAAGTTGCCGAAATCGGCCAAGTCTAGCAGCAAAACGGTACCGAAACGGTCGGTATCGCCTCCCAGATTGTACAAGTGCACCGTCTGTGGGCAAAACAGTAAATCTCCACAAGCGAATAGCAATCACCAGAGATCCCATACCGTCGGATTCACCAATCCCAAGTGAGTATAATATATGTATACTAGCTTTTGTATAAAAATCTATCCTATGTCCTTTCTCAAGTTCCAAACTATGTTTGTACCACATTTCACAGAAATCGGTTCAGTAGTTTAGGCGTGAAGGAAAGACAGACAGATAGACAGACAGACAGACAGAGTTACTTTCGCATTTATAATATTAGTTTGGATCACTGTACTAGCTAATCTCGCGAGGTTTCACCCGCTGCTCGGCTCCTACAGATCGTAGCGTAATGTTTTATAGCCTATAGCACTCAGGAATATTGTAGCTATCTATCAGTGATGGAGTTTTGGCAATCCGACCAGCGGTTCCAAAGATTACCCCCTACATACAAACTTACAAATTTTACCTCTTCATAATATTAGTATAGATAGTATAGATATGTATATCTTTTTATTCTTTCCCCTTTTTTTGTTAATAAAACCTTTAACTATCTATCTATATATCTAATGATCAAAAGTACATAAACACATCTACCTACCCTTCTTTACAATCGTATCCGCGAACCAACATAACGGATGAACAGGTGTTCCGCGACCCACATAGCTATAGATAAGTGTATATGTGTTGGAGAGCCATGCTTCGGCACGAATGGGTCGGCTCGACCGGAGTGATACTACGGCCTTACCACTGTGCTTCGCCGCGTGAATGTAGTTACGGGAGTTATCCCTCTTCAATCCCTTAATCTCCATATCCCTAATCCCCAAAAGGTCGGCAACGCACTCGTAACTCCTCTGTTGTTGCGGGTGTCCATGGACGGCGCTGGTCGCTTACCATCAGTTATTCCGTATGCTCGTTTGCCAGTCTATCCCCAACATCATCAGCCTATAAGTGCCTACTGCTGAGCATAGACTTCTTTTGACACGGAGAAGGTTTGAGCATTAATCACCACGCTTGCTCAATGCAGGTTGGCGATTTCAAACTTATTATTAGTAATTATAAGTTCAGGTTTCTTCACGATGTTTACCTTCACCGTATGTCAGTGGTGTCTAAATATCATAGAAAGTACATATAACTCGGAAAAAGTCACATTGATACTTGCCAGTATTCGATCAAACCCTCATGCATGAGAAGCCTTAACGTCTGGTCCACCATGACGTTCGATAGAATCAATAGACCACCACAGACGGGGCTCTATAGTGCTGATGTTCAGCCGGGGTTGCGGGGTAAGCGCAATGAGGCACTGCGACCTCGGCCCAGAACAGGAGAAGGAACGGGGGAGTTTTAGTCAGTAAGAGTCTGACACTCTCTTCCCCCCTACCCTGGGTGGGAGAAGTCATTTGATGAATTTCCCTTAAAAAAAAAGCCTAGAGTAAAGTGTCAGACTCTTACTGACTAAAAACCAACCATTTCTTTCTTAGGCTCTGGGCCGAGGTCGCGGTGCCTCATTGCGCTTACCCCGCAACCTCGGCTGAACATCAGCCCTATAGGTCCCCGTCTGTGGTGGTCTATTGGCTCTTTGAGGCGCGCGCGGAACGCTACGCGCCGTACGCTCGGGCCTGGTTCTGGTCAGGCGGACCGTCTGCAGACTCGCGCACTACGAGGCCAGATCATCTCTCGAACTTTACTCTAGGCTAGAGAAGTCTTTTTCTCGTAATCCCCCCCCCCCCCCCTTACTTCCAAAAACAGGAAAATTAAAATTTTACTTTTCATATTTACAGATTAGCGTGCAACCCATGCGGCGAGTGGTTCCGTTCGCCGGAAGACGCGGCGGCGCATCATCGGCGTCATAAAACCAAATGCATTCCCTATACATGCATCCGATGCACCGCCAACTTTAGGCAGCTTGCCACTTACGACGAGTAAGTACAATACCGCCGACGTATCTTGGCGAGTCTGAAGTTAGCCGATTAGCTGCGCAGTACACAATTTTGTTCCTAAAAGATCCATTGCGCAGACAAACGGCTAACTTCAGACTCGCCAAGATACGGCGGCCGTACTGTATAATGACGATTAGTCAAACTCAATACTTTTATTGTTTGGTCAAAAACGGTACAGAGCAAAGCTTCGGTACGAATGGATGGGGAGGGGGGGGGGGGTAAGTGGGGAAGGGTAACCGAAGGTCCGCAAATATACTTGAGTGGGGTCTCAAATGAAAGCGCACTGAAAGGGAATGTTGATGACTTAATCGAGAGAAAATGATATAAAATACCTATAAAAAGTATAAAATAAAAAAATAAATTAGACCCCCGACAAAATAGAAATATGTAGTTGATAATAAAATGTTTGGATCGGTCCCCCAACGCCACGTTTCTTTTAATTATTGTAATACTTGATATAAGTATATTTGTTTATTCACAGTTTTACGATACAATAGTCACAAGATTAGGTACAAAAGGATTAGGTTACACACTAAACACTAAGTTAGAACACGGAACTATTAAGCCTTTGACTGCCGACAGAAAACTGTTGAAGGTCAATCCTCCGCTAACGGAGGTCACCGGTGACCCCCATGGCGTTTAACGTGTTAACTATACGCGGGAAGAGTCATAGAAGGGATTCGTGACGTGACGCGTGCGGCGGTGGTCGCCGGCAGGAGAGAGAGCTTGGCTTGCGCGCGTCTTGACGACGCCGAGTCTCGCGCGTGCGCGGTATGCTTCGGAACGGTTCCGGAATGTTCGCGCGGCGGACGGCCGCGCTGATTGGAGGGCGACGCGGCGACTCGCGCATGCGCGTGATGTCGTACGTTCGGACGACCGAGTGCCGAAGCGCGGGAGCGGAAACCTACCTACCGCTGGTTCTCGCGTTACATTATTAATTTTTAAAGGAATATTAGTTTTTTGTCGGGGGCTTTTTATAAATTTTAATTAGTTGGATAAGGCTATGCAGTGGACGGAGTCTAGTCAGGCTGAAGATGATAATGATGATTTTGACTTTGACTTTGATATTCATATTACAGGCACTTCAGCAACAATCAATGCATTCCGTTTCCTGAGATGCCGGACGTTAAGTGTGAGGTTTGCTGGCATATGTTCGCTACAAATAAGCTGTTAAGAGATCATCGCTGTCTTGGAGAGGAAAACAGACCGGGCGGTAAGTCCACCCTAACCATGGAGTTTCTTTCTCGTTCTTCTCCATAGGAATGTACACTTTGGAACGAGCAAATAGCTTCACTAGAGGACTGACTGACAGACTGACACATGATCTTTATAAACTAGCTTTCGCCCGCTGCTCGGCTCCAGTTGATCGTAGCGTGATGTTTTATAGCCTATAGCGCTCAGGGACATTGTAGCTATCTATCAGTGAAAGAATTTTGGCAATCCGATACGCGATTGCAAAGATTACCCCCTACAAACAAACTTACAAAGTCACAAATTTTAACTCTTAATAATATTAGTATAGATTATAAAAAAAAACGTTGCCCCTCATTTGTTTTCTCTTGTATAGTGGGTTCGTTTACAAGCACACAAATTCACATACACATCACACCCAGACCCGGAACAACAATTTGTGAATCACACAAAGACTATTGTACCGTGCAGGAATCGAACCGAAATGAATAAAAAAAATACTGTACTGTTGAATTAGTTTAAAAGATACATATTTTTTTTAAAAGAGTAGCTATAGAGTTTCTTGCTCGTTCTTCTCCATTCGAATCTACAATTTGGAACGAGCACCTAGCTTCACTGACGAACAGACTGACAGACTACTATTCTATTTTGACGTTTCAAAAGTTCAAATGTTTTTTGACCTTTGACTTTGACTTTGAGAAACAAAGGCTATGCAATGTATAGTGACTTCAAATTGTACTGGGTACTCTCAAAACTCATTTAAAATTATTTTTATTTATCTTACAGGTAAATGTCCGAAATGCAATAGAAATTACGCGTTGCTGAGAAACTTGAAGAAACATGAACCGAATTGTACGGCGAAGAAGAAAGGTTAGTCTAAATCTTTTAAGCAATTACTAGGGATTTTAAGATTTTGAGATCGGGGTAGGATTGGGCTTCCGACAACCTCACTCACACGGTGAAACGCAACGCTGTGGTTGTTTCACGCCGGTTTTCTGTGAGGCCGTGGTATCACTTCGGTCGAACCGACCCATTCGTGCGGAAGCATGGCTCTCACACACTTTAAAAGAAGAAGAAGAAGAAAAGGTAATATATTTCCAATTTGGAAAGATTGTTTCGAAGTGTGGGAGAGCCAAGCTTCGGCACGAATGGGTCGGCTCGACCGAAGTGATACCACGGCCTCACAGAAAACCGACGTGAAACAACCACAGCGTTGCGTTTCGTCGTGTGAGTGAGGTTACAGGAGGCCCAATCCTTCCCCTCCCCCAATCCCTCCTCAATCTCCAAATCCCTAATCTCTAAAAGGTTAGCAACGCACTCGTAACTCCTATGTTGCGGGTGTCCATGGCCGGCGCTGATTGCTTGCCATCAGGTAATCCGGCTGCTCATATACCTATTAAATAAAAAAAAGTTGGATTAATAAATTAAATATTTTTTCTCAGGTGAAATAAACGTGGATCCGGAATTATTGAAGACGTTGAAGCCGCTTCAAGTTCGCGTGTCTCGCTGTGATCCTTTACTGAAGAACGTGAAACAGGAGCATTACGATGTGTCCAACGTTCGTTATGTAAGTATACCTCGATACATCATCATCATCATCATCATCAGCCTATAAATGCCCACTGCTGAGCAAAGGCCTCTTCTCATACGGAGAAGGTTTGAGCATTTATAACCACGCTTGCTCAATGCGCGTTGGCGATTTCAAACTTATAATTAGGAATTATAAGTCCAGGTTTCCTCACGATTTTTACCTTCACCGTATGTCAGTGGTGTCTAAATAATCATAGAAAGTACATATAACTCGGAAAAAGTCACTTTGGTACTTGCCAGGTTTCGAGCCCACACCGTCATGCATGAGAAGCGGGCTCCTTAACCTTCGGGCCACCACGACACGTACTTCGACACAGGAGATATTTTTTGTATAAAAACGTTGTCCCACATTACGGTTTTTGCTCCTGTATCTATATATGTATGGGATTGGAACAGTTTGCCGGCTGCAGTCTTTCCGTCCGAATACAATTTAGGTGTCTTCAAGGCTAGAGTGAATAGGCTCTTAACACATTCAGTGCCCCCGACGCGTATGTGCGTGCGAGGAAACGCACATACGCGTCGGGGGCACTGAATGTGTTAATAAACTAGTGCGCCTTACCAACAACGACTGCTTCACTGCTTACCATCAGGTAGGATCGCAGTCAAGCACTAGTTTATAGCAAGTAAAAAAAAAAAATCGTAGGTGCGTTTATAAACATACAATTTCATATACATATCACACTTCGACTTCACTTCGGGAATTGAAACCGCGACACGTTGCCAGCCACCGCGCAATTTTTTGCAAACAAGGATACGATTTGCCTGATGGTAAGCAATCTGCGTCACCCATGGACATTCGCAACACCAGTGTGGTTACAAATGGTTATGGAGACATGGGGTTTTGGGGATTCAGGGATTGGAGAAAGAGGGAAGAGGAAGGATTGGGCCTCCCATAGCCTCACGCACATGGCGAAACATTAAGCTGTAGTTGATTCACGCCGGTTTTCTGTGAGTACGTAGAATCACTCTGGTCGAGTCGAACCATGGCACTCCCATACTTAATGATTTTGCCTTTTAGACGTCAAAATGAATACACATTTTTTTGAATGAAATAGCCAATCTGCCTTGAGCATGAGTGATGGATATTGAAACAATGAATTTATTTTTGCAAATGGCCATAAAACGGCATTTTTAAATGTCGAAATGATTATATAAAAAACTAGCTTTTCTTTTCCCGCGACTTTGTTCGCGTGGAACAGTGACTTCCTGTAGATTTTTGGTTTAAAAACTATCCTATGTCCTTTCTTGAGTTCCAAACTATGTCTGTACCAAATTTCTCACAAATAGGTTCAGTAGTTTAGGCGTGAAGGAAAAGCAGACAAAGTTATAAGTGTGGGAGAGCCATGCTTCGGCACGAATGGGTCGGCTCGACCGGAGTGATACCACGGCCTCACAGAAGACCGGCGTGAAATCCACAGCGTTGTGTTTCGCCGTGTGAGTGAGGTTACCGTAGTCCTAATCCTTCCCCGCCCCCAATCCCTCCTCAATCCCTAAATCTCCAAAAGGTCGGCAACGCACTCGTAAATCCTCCGTTGCGAGTGTCCATGGGCGGCGCTGAATGCTTACCATCAGGTAATCCGTCTGCTCGTTTGCCGACCTATTAAATAAAAAAACAAAAAAAACCGCGGCAGAAGAGGCCTTCAGCAGTGGGCAATTATAGGCTGATGATGATGAAAATAAAAAATGAAATAAAAAAAAAATAACCATCTTATCTGTTTCGTTTCAGGATTACGGCCTTGACAAGAACTGTTACTACCCATACATACTAGGCGTCCGTATCAAGCGAGAACCCTACTTTGACCATATGGTTGATATCAGGGACGATATCAAGAACGAATTCTACGACGCCGAAGACTACGTTCATTGGGACTCCGAGAGCGAAAGCGACGCAGAATCCTGCTCTCTCATCTCCGAAAAAGAAAAGAAAATAGACTCCCTAGCGAAACTAAGTCTAAAAACTCTATTCTCCAGAAAATGTCTCGGTAAAGTGCCGAAAAAGAGAAGAAGAGTCAAACCGGAGAAGAATTTGTTTGACTCCCTTCTAACGGAAGAAGATGACGTTTCTAACGATATTAATAACATAATTAATAATTTACGAGATGATAATGATAACGATAATGATAATGGCGGAGATAGAAATAAAGACAATGAATTTAACGATAGTGTTAAAGTTAATAATGATGACCAAAATAACGGAGATAAGTTTAGTGAAGTGGTTAATAGTAACGACGGTGTCGATAATAACGATAGTTTAGCTGTAAGTAACGATGGAAGTGAGATAAGTGGTGAGTGCAATGTTACAAGTTCAAATAATTTAATTAGTGTCAAAGATAACGATGGGAGGAGTATAGATAATGTTAATAACGGTACTATTAATGATTTAAGTTTTAACGATAACGGAGTTATAGGTAATGATGTTAAGAATAACGATTCGAATACAAATAGTAATGTAGATAATTGTAATAATAAGGAAATTAATGAAAGTGAAAAGAATGATGTTTCTAACGATAATAGTTCTTTTTCTAATGATGATAGAGTTGAAAATTGTAAGTCGATTAATCATGAAAATGCTAAAAAGGATGGTATTGATGAGAATAGTCAGGAATCTAGTTCAATAGGTACTGCTAGCGAAAGTTTATTAAATGATTATACTCAAAGCGATGGAGCTAGTGAATGTGAGAAAGAAAATGCCGACATCGATAAAAATAATGTCGATAATCCCACAACACTATCAGAAAATAACGATGAAAATAAATCGCTAACTGATAACTCCAGTGTAGATCCGAAACTAACGGAAAACGAAACGAATTCGTCACAAGATACAACAGAAAATCAATGCAAAGATGATTTTAACGAGAATAATCGTTATGTTAGTAATAACGATGTGAAAAATACCGTTAGTGTCATAGTCAGTAACGATAGAGTGAAGAATTCTGAGACAGACGACGATGATAAGCTAATGGCAGCGTTAGATGCTGAAATTGGTGAAAATAACGAAAATTCCCGTGAAAATAAAGATAGCTATAACGATAATATAGCTCTTGATGATATTTTACAAGCTAAAACAGCTAATATGGATTTGATTTCCGAGGAATATAATTTTGATGCTTAATTACGGTATATGTACTTGCGTAACTTTTCGAGTTTGCTCGACCATTTTCAAGGTAGAACCGGAGCTCATAATGTTTAGTCGTGACAAACATCGATTCTACTATTTGCAAGTTTGTTGAAGCCGGGCTCTATATAGAGTGATTACGTCACAAACACGAAATCAATCGAGCTACATCGAACAATTACGTGACTAAACCGTATTTCATAATTAATTTAGATTGTATCTCAATATAGTTTATATTAATTAAAAGTCTTGTATATATAGTTGCTTTAGTTGTATACCTATGTCGGTAAAAGTGTAATTGAGTTTTTTCGTCTCACAATCACGGTAATAGAAGGAATTAAAAAAAAATTGTCTATTTTTTAGACGTGCGAGGTTAAATTACCATTTTTACTTTGGTAAATGGTTTTTATATGTGTATTTGAATTGTTTGGTACATGCCTTCTCTGCTTACTCCTTTGTTGAGTAATAAAAAAGTCCGGAGATAGTACCTAAACCTTCAAAAGTGACTGGAGTGATACCACGGCCTCACAGAAAACCGGCGTGAAATCCACAGCGTTGTGTTTCGCCGTCTGAGTGAGTTTACCGGAGGCCCAATCCATGCCCCATCCCTTCCTAATCCTTCATCATCATCATCATCAGCCTATTAGTGCCCACTGCTGAGCAAAGGCCTCTTCTCATACGGAGAAGGCTAGTGCATTAATCACCACGCTTGCTCAATGCGGGTTGGCGATTTCAAACTTATAATTAGAAATTATAAGTCCAGGTTTCCTCACGATGTTTACCTTCACCGTATGTCAGTGGTGTCTAAATAATCATAGAAAGTAAAAAGTCCTAATCCTTAAATATCTGAAACCCTTATCCCTAAAAGATCGGCAACGCACCCGTAACCTCTTTGGTTGCGGATGTCCATGGGCGCCGCTGATTGCTTCATCATCAGCCTGTTGTCGTCCACTGCTGGACATGGGCCAACGCCATTGAACTCGATGTTCAGCTCTTCTCATCCAACCACTACCAGCCACCCTGCGTATGTCGTCAGTCCACCGAACTGGAGGGCGCCCTACACTACGTTTGCCTAGACGTGGTCTCCACTCTAGAACACGTTTACTCCAGCGGTCATCGGTTCTTCGACAGATGTGACCTGCACACTGCCACTTCAGTTTGCTAATCCATTGGGCTATGTCGATAACTTTAGTTCTCTGTCGGATCACCTCGTTTCGAATACGATCCTTTAGAGAGACTCCGAGCATAGCCCTTTCCATAGCTCTCAAAGATGATTGCTAATTGCTTACCATCAGGTAATCCGTCTGCTCGTTTTCTGACTTATACCATAAAAAAGTCGTATCGGAAGCTCAACCCTTATCTCTGGCGACCCTACTCCAAGGAGGTCTTCATGATGATGTGTCTTTCCCTTTAAAATCTTTGGTTAAATTTATTTTTTCATATACGTCTCAAATCTAAAATTTACCGTGTACTGGCTGGTTTTGTACGAATAAAAAATGTCCCATTGGCAATAAATATGTATTTAGTATTGTATTATATGGAATAAAAGGATTATATTTTGTTATTTTTTTATTATCATAATTTGTGTTTTTATTATAAATAAATATATGATTTACCTATATATGGATATGTGTTTTTTTGGTTTTCTATTAAGTTTAGAGTGTTTTTTTGTGAAGGGAAAATCATCAAATGACTTCTCCCGCCCAGGGCCGGGCTGGAGGGAGTGTCAGACTCTTACTGACTAAAACCCCCCCGTTCCTTCTCCTGCTCAATGCCGAGGTCGCGGTGCCTCATTGCGCTTACCCCGCAACCCCGGCTGAACATCAGCCCTATAGGGCCCCGTCTGTAGTGGTCGAATGGCTCTTTGAGGCGCGCGCGGAACGCTACGCGCCATACGCTCGGGCCTGGTTCTAGTCGGGCGGTTATTAATTGACCAATACACTGAATCTATCTAGAATCTAGATAGTCGGTAGTTTCCAACTAGTCAAATTCAATACTTTTATCCAAATGTCAAAAACTAATCTGAAATCTGTATGAAACTCCACATTATGACATAGTATTTTTTTGCGTCAAATAGCTTACTTATTTCTTTAAAATTAGCTAAAGGTATCGTAAATTTACAATATCGACGGATCGATGAATAAAAGTATAGTTATTTTTCAATATTTTATTGTATTGTAACGTCGAATTAATTTAATTTTTGACCTAGGAAACTACACAATACCTACGGTAGTTTCCTAGGTCAAATTCAATACTTTTATCCAAATGTCAAAAACTATACTTTTCTATGAATTTTGTATGAGATCGCAACATATATCGTCATCATGTTTTGACGTCAAACAGCATACCTATTTCTAAAAAGTTAACTAGAAAACATCTTAAGTATCTATGTGTAGTCAAATTATATTTTAATAATTAATTGTATTGAAAAGTCAAACTATTCAAACCGACTTGAAGCAATACTTACGTTTGTATTTCACTGTGAGGGTGAGGTTACCGGAGGGCCATGCCTCCCCCTCCCCTATTATATCCTCAAATCCCCTATCCATAAATCCCTAACAACCCACAAGAGAATGGTAACGCAAGCGTAGTAACTGCTTTGGTATTACGAGTGCCCATGGGCGGCACTGATTGCTTACCATCAGGTAATCCGTCTGCTCGTTTGCCGACCTATCACATAGAAAAAAACGTAGAAATAAGGAAATTATTTTAAGGTAAACACGGAATATATACCTACATATTATATAAATGATTATATTTTGTAAATAAAATACCTAATATTATGAAAAAATATACTTACAAATAAAGTTTCTTATAAATATTGTGAAGTTTTATTTTTGAACCTGGTTTTCCCTGTGGGTTTTCCCTTTTCTAGGTACTTACAAAGTCAAAATCATTTATTCCAACTAAACCATAAATAAGGACTTTTTATGGTTTTTATTTTTCTCTCTCTTTTTTCTTCCTTCTCCTACTCCAGGCTTAAGACGCGATTCATTTTACTCATGTACCTAATCCTTAAGTGTGGGAGAGCCCTGCTAAGTGTGGGAGAGCCATGTTAAGTGTGGGAGAGCCATGCTAAGTGTGGGAGAGCCATGTTAAGTGTGGGAGAGCCATGCTTCGGCACGAATGGGTCACCTCGACCGGAGTGATACAACGGCCTCACAGAAATCCGCAATGAAATAAATCAGAAGATATTATTTGAGCAAAGCCCACTACAATCTCCAAAAACCGCTGCAACTCCTGTGCACCAGGATCTACAGCAGATACAACCATGAAAACACCGGAACACTGAAGTCCGGCGCGTCCCAGGGACATGAATGACTGTCTTGGATCCCGCAACGAAATAAATCAGAAGATATTATTTGAGGAAAGCCCAGTACAATCTCCAAAAACCGCTGCAACTCCTGTACACCAGGATCTACAGTAGATACAACCATGAAAACACCGGAACACTGAAGTCCGGCGCGTCCCAGGGACATGAATGACTGTCTTGGATCCCGCAACGAAATAAATCAGAAGATATTATTTGAGGAAAGCCCAGTACAATCTCCAAAAACCGCTGCAACTCCTGTACACCAGGATCTACAGTAGATACAACCATGAAAACACCGGAACACTGAAGTCCGGCGCGTCCCAGGGACATGAATGACTGTCTTGGATCCCGCAACGAAATAAATCAGAAGATATTATTTGAGGAAAGCCCAGTGCAATCTCCAAAAACCGCTGCAACTCCTGTACACCAGGATCTACAGTAGATACAACCATGAAAACATCGGAACACTGAAATCCGGCGCGTGGTAATAAATCCGAAGATATTATTTGAGGAGAAGAAAAAACGAAATAGTTTCCACTTCCCTCGGTAAATTGAATGCAGGAGACAGAATGACTTAAGCCTTAAAGGCACAGAAGAGACTGTACAACTGGGAGAAGCCCAGTCACCGAACACCACAGAAAATTTTCTAAGTATTGTTATTGTAATGGGACCTATGTGTGAGCTGCTATAGTTGTTTGCAGTAATTGGTATGGGCTAAACTATTAGATCTACTAAATAGGACTGTATACAATTCATAATCCTGTGGTATTACGAGTACCCATTTTTTTTTTGTGAGGTGAAAATCATCACATGACTTCTCAGGGCCAGGCGGGAGGGAGTGTCAGACTCTTACTGACTAAAAACCCCCTGTTCCTTCTCCTGCTCTGGGCCGAGGTCGCGGTGCCTCATTGCGCTTACCCCGCAACCCCGGCTGAATTACGAGTATCCATGGTCAGCATCCGCTGCTTACCATTAGGTAATCTTTTTTTTTTATGTGATTGGTAGGCAAACGACTAGACGGATTACCTGATGGTAAGCAATCAGCGCCGCCCATGGACACCCGCAACGGAGGATTTACGAGTGCGTTGCCGACCTTTTAGGGATTAGGGATTTAGAGATTTAGGGATTGAGGAGAGATTGGGGGAGGGGAAGGATTGGGCCTCCGGTAACCTCACTTACACAGCGAAACGCAACGGTGTTGTTACTTCACGCCGGTTTTCTGTGAGGCCGTGCTATCACTCCGGTCGAGCGGACCCATTCGTGCCGAAGCATGGCTCTCCCACATTTAATCTGACTGCTGGTTTACCGAACTATGCAGTAAAAAACGAGGTTCTTATAAGCGTACAAACTCATTGACAAACGTTACAAAATCTCCATATTTGTAAAGCAATAAATAAATAAATATTCGTTTTTATAATAAAAACACTATCGAGGCAATAAAATACTGAAATAATTCCTATATTATGGGTGTAATGTTACTCTTATAAAACCGCTTTTGATAAGGATATGTTATGAATTTTATATCCAAGATTTTTCTTTTAATTTGTGAGTATTTTATATATTTTTTTTTGTTTTTGAACGCGGGATTGTCAATGACTGTTTTCCGACCTTGGTTGATGCGAGATACAGGCTGGAGGCTCAGTTCCTTCCCATTTCCAGCATCCGATCAAAAGTCATCTTTTAAATGTGGGAGAGCCAAGCTTCGGCACGAATGGGTCGGCTCGACCGGAGTGATACCACGGCCTCACAGAAAACCGGCGTGAAATAACCACAGCGTTGTGTTTCGCCGTGCGAGTAAGGTTACCGGAGGCCTAATCCCTTCCCCTCCCACATCCCTTCCCAGTCCTTTAATATCCTAAAGTTTTATCCCTAAAAGGCCGGCAACGCACTCGACTACAACTCCTTTGATGTTGCTGATTGCTTACCATCAGGTAATCCGTCGCCTCGTTTGCCGACTTATGTCATAAAAAAACTTAAAAGAACAGTATTATCTAAATCTTATATTGCTGAAAAGTCTTCTGCTTTGGTATGTCGGGTGTCTATGAGTGTCAGTAATTGCTTACTATCAAGTAATCCGTCTACTCGTTGGATCCCATTTTCTCATCATCAGCCCATAAGTGCCCACTGCTGAGCAAAGCCCTCTTCTCACACGGAGAAAGTTTGACCATAAATCACCACACTTGCTCAAGGCGGATTGGCGAGATTTCCACGTTTTCTCTCACTGTAATATTATGTCAGTGGTATCTAAACAATCATAGAAAGTACATATAACTCGGAAAAAGTCACATTGGTAGGTACTTGTCAGGTTTCGAAACTGCATGAGAAAGGGGCGCCTTAACCTCCGGGCCACTATAACTGTCCCATATTACGGAAACAATTACATTTGATATATTTAAACATTTTTCCAGATATTTCAATACCAATCATAAAGGCAGTCAGTCTACGAATTGATGGCTTAATAGACTTAGGACCGAAGTGGACTTATGAGTACAGGATTGGAAAAGATGATGAACTCAAAAACATCGTTAGAACAGGTACCCCACAAATTTCGGAAGAAGAATCAAACGAGTCAATATCCATAAAAGAAGATGATGCAATACGCAAAGATGAAGAGAGATTGAGTTTAGTTGAAGAAAGGTTGCGCAAAGAAGCAGCTGCATTGCGCATATTAGAAAAATACAAAATAAAAAATAATGCCAATCGAATGGGTACTAAACATAGAACCGAAGAAAAAGGACGAAGTCCATCGAAAATCATAAAACATGACAATCACAAATCGTTAAAAAAACGAAAAGCAAAAATCAATAAAAAGAAGGACGACGCTACGGGACCCGTGGAAGAAGTTAAGACATCTGAACCAATAGAGGAAATTATTGTAACTAAAAAATCTCCAAAATCAGAAAAAGTCACTTTCACATCCAGTGACGAAAGCTTTGATAGTTCTGAGAAAAAAGAAGAATCTTATGAAAAGACAACGAAAAAGCATAAGAGGGTAGGCCATGGAGATAAAATTTACAAGGAGCACGATACGGCTCCAAATAAATCTAAGGTCGACAGAATGCACGCTCATAATACTGTAGCAGCAAAAATTTTACCTCTTAATAAAATAAAGGCTATATCCCATAGGCCAACGCAATCAACAACTGGTATAGTAACTACATTAAGAACTGGTGATATTTACACGAACCCACACAGAGTAAAAAGTGACGCTAAAATCACTGAATTCACTGACAACTTATTTAAACAAACGTTAAATGTTTTCGATACGGTTAAAAAGAAAACAAGCCAATACCACGTTAAAAAAGAAATCGATGCTCTAGCAAAGAATTATGAAGAGAAATTCAAAGAGTTTCTTAGAGATAGAAATTCTCAGAAAATCAAAACGCGGCTGGGAACTCAGAAGGTTATTCTTAACACGATTGAAACGTCGAATCGTATATTAAAACGATTAGTCAACTTTATGATAGGAGATATGGATAAAAAAGCTGTGCTTAGAGACAATATGGCTACAGCTAAAATCTTTCAGAAAGAAATAGAAACGGAACAAAATCTTGAACTTAGCCAAGCTTGTAAGAATTTTGGTGTCTGTAGAACTGGGAATGGTTTTCCAGAATTCATTGCAGACGTTATTACGATAATACTTCGTTGTGACGACAGACGGTTTCAACAATCTATAGACGCTTTAACAGAGGTGCTTAAGGATACAAATTACTATATTTTAGATAGCAGTACTGAACGCAGACTAAAAGATGGGATCGAAAATCTGGAAATGCAACCCATATACACTTTGAGGCCAACTTTGACTATAATAAGAAATATAATTTCAAATAAAAACAAACCATTGGTCGTTAATAATTCGAATGCAAATAAGCTGGTTAACTCGACGCTCGCGTTTTTAGAATTGATAGATATTATGGAACAGAGATTTCCCCGTAACGAGACGAACGCCTCAGAATGGTCTGAAATAAAAACGAGTCTATCTGATTTCGTTGATAGTAAAAGATATGATATACAAGATATAATGGAACTCTTCGTGAAGCATTTGAAGAAATCATTAAAATCATTGGATATGCCAACGCAGAGGATTGTCTCCAAAAATATTAATGTAATATTAGGGTGAATAAATCGTATTAATTTATTGCTGTAATTTTATTTGACTTAAGGCTGATTTTTCAATAGTCAGATAAATGTTCAAATTCAAATTCAAATGTTTATTGCATTACATAATGTTACATTAGCTGTTATTATATGTGTATCAGTATTAAGATCATTATGGACCCTGTCGGGCACAGCAAATTACGAAATAATAAAATTAAAACTTACATTACAAAACTATAAAAACAACTTATATGACAAAATAACAAAATTTAACTTATATTATGAAATTATAAAGTTTAAATATATTTTGAAATTAAATTAAATTAGGAAATAAAAAAAATTATGAACCGAATTTAAATTAGGAAATTAGGTTGTTATCTATGTATGTGTTATCTGAGTAATAAAATTGTTGCTGTCACTGTCTTATACAAACATTCTGACGCGACAGCATCATAATCATTCCCCAGGTAACTTTTATCTAACCATTGAAAAATAAGCCCTAAGACCGAGCAGCATTCTTTTGTTTTATTGAGGAAAAGCTTTCATTATCTTCCCTCATAATTTTACCCCGTGGTACATTATTTCGTTTCATCCGCAACCCCGGCGGAGTTTTCTCACCTTATTTATTGTCAGGGGAAAATCATCAAATGACTTCTCCCACCCAGGGTGAGGTGAGAGAAAGTGTCATACTCTTACTGACTAAAAACTCCCCGTTCCTTCTCCCGCTCTAAGGCGAGGAGCGGGTGAAACTGCGCGAGAGTAGCTAGTTTATAGTATAATTCGGAAATTAATGTATGCCCTTTTTTGTGATGGGAAAATCATCAAATGACTTCTCCCGCCCAAGGTCGGACGGGAGAGGACTGTCAGACTCTTACTGACTAAAAGGTCGCGGTGCCTCATTGCGCTTACCCCGCAACCCCGATCCTTATGTATGCCTAAATCGTTGAAACTGCGCAGCGGATTTTGATGCGGTTATTTTAATAGATACAGTTATTTACGAGAAGGTTGTATAATGTACGGAACCGTACATTATTTTAACTACTCACGCCCGTGCGTTCTGCACACTCAGGTTTTGTGTATATTGCAAACAATGCAAAATGTAATTTGTGTCTTTTATAACGAATTATAAATCAATGTTAATCTAGCATTCAAATCGGGTGGTATTATTTCTATATCCTTATAGGATTAACCCCTCATCATATCGTATCATCAAAGGTGTAGGAATCTTCTACATTTTTTTTGGTCCTTCGAGCCGGATCGTGGCGGGACCTTCGCGGTTACTTTGACCTCGCGCGCGCATTCGTGTCTCGTGTACGTCAACGTGACGTGGACTTAAGTTCCGTGCGATCACCAGTGTAATCTACACACATCATCGACTTGAGCATCGCTAGCTTAAGCCATCTCGGTCGTGTTCATTGAATCGCGATACTTCATCATCTTCATCTCATCTGTGGCGCGAGAGGTCGCGCACGCTGTCAGCTTCGTTGGAATCACCAGCAGGGGCGTAGGACGTCACTACTGTAACGTCGCATCTGGATCATCATTTATCAAGTAAGACTGTTCCTTTATTTTTCAACATGGAATCTCGTATAGCCCGTCAATCTGAAATCATCTCCAGTATCACTACCATAAAGGTCAACTTTAATAAGGACTCTGATTCCCGCAAAAATGCCGAATACATCAAAAAACGGTTAGGCGCGCTAGACGCTCTCTGGGAAGAGTTCGAACAAAATCATTCTAGAATTTCCGATCATGCCAGTGAGGCAGATGAATATTTCCGTCTAAATACCTATCAGGTAGGCAAAGACCTTTATCAGTCTGTCCGCATCCTCTTATCATCTTACGGAAAATCATCAAAATCAACTCAACCAGATGGGGAGGTTGATGAATTGTTAGCAATGCAGCGGACTAATTTCAGGGCACTTAGTCGACTTATTAAGAGCATCAAGGTTGAAAATATATCGGATAAATGGGAACTCGAAGACGAGCTAAACGGCGTTCAGTCTATTTGGAAAATTATCGACGCTCAGCATTTGAAAATCGATCATATACTTGCGGGTGGAGATATATCGTATGACGAGGAATTCACTCGTCATGAGTTAGCTTACAAAAATATCAAACGCGAGCTAAATAGGAAAATCTCCTCTACGACTCATTTAGAAAAGGTCACTCCGAAACTTGAGATACCTACGTTCAGCGGAAATTATAGTCAATGGCCAACCTTTTATGATTTGTTTAGCGAGACAATTCATAACAATAATTCCATCACCAAGGCCCAAAAGATGCAACATCTTAAGGGTAAGCTCAAGGGCGAAGCTGAACGACTCATCTATCATTTAAATGTCTCATCGGAAAACTACGATACCGCATGGGAGATTTTAGTCCATCGATACAACAACGAGCAAGCTCTTTTCACTCATCAAATCGAAATATTTCTCAATCAGCCCAACATTCAAAAACAATCATCATCCGAAATCAAAAGGTTATATGACACTACTACGGAGTGCATTCATGCTATTCACAATCTTGGCGTCAATACTAATGCGTGGGATCCTTTATTGGTGCACCTTCTATGTAAAAAACTGGATACGGATACCCAGACTGATTACAGAGAAGCACGCGTCGAACCGCGAAAATTACCTAAGTTAGACGAGTTAATGACATTCCTTGAAGGTAAATTTACTGCGTTGGAACAGATAACCAAATATGATAAGGAACCCGCTACATCTATCAAACGAACCCCAAATCCAAAAGTGCAAAATAATTATTACAAATATAATAATTATAAAGGCTTTAATCATCGAAATTATCAAGCTCAAGCTATTCATATCTCGAAATGCGCAGTTTGCAACCTAAATCATAATCGCAATTTGTTTTCATGCAAAAAATTTATTAACATGACTCCGGATTTACAAATGAGAATAGTTACACAATCAAATATTTGTAAAAATTGCCTATTCTCTCACGACGGAAATGAATGTACTTCCACCAAACGTTGCAAGTCTTGCCAAGGCAATCATCATACCATACTCCATGAAGCGTGTATGCAATCATCAAAACATCAATCCTCATCATCATCGTCTACATCGGGTCCGTCCGCAAAAACACCCAACAAACAGCCTAATGCCAATCATGTCGCAGTAGACGATGAAGAATTACTATTAACCACGTTATCGATCAATGTAAGGTGTTCTGACGGTACCTATATAACCCTAAGGGCTCTCCTGGACCAGGGGTCTCAAATATCACTTATATCGGAGAACGCTGTGCAACGACTAGGCTTACAGAGGCGACGTTACAATGCGTCCGTGTCCGGTATAGGTTCAGGTGCTAGTCAAAGTAAGGGTTTAGTATCTATCGACTGTCAATCTATCTACGGCGATTATAATTTCACTACAGAAGCACTCGTACTCTCTCGGGTTGCCAGTAACTTGCCTAGCGTTCAGTTCAAAAAACAATCATGGCCTCATCTCCAGCATCTGCAATTAGCTGATCCAGAGTACAATGTTTCCAAGCCTATCGATCTTCTCTTGGATGTCAGCATTTATTCACAGATCATCATGGACGGTCTTATCAAAGGTCCATCTCAAGCTCCAATTGCGCAGCAGACTGCCCTCGGATGGATTTTATCGGGAAACGTTCGTACTTTTAATTGTCATATCGTGACAAACAATATATCGGATCTTTCAAAATACTGGGAGATTGAAGACGTTGAACCATCATCATCATCATCATTGACTAGTGAAGAGCAGTATTGTGAAGAGTTTTATCAACAAACTACTCGTCGCTTAGATACTGGCAGATACGAAGTTGGCATTCCCATGAAACCCGAATACGAAAATCAACTTGGATCGTCTAAATCAAAAGCGATTGCACAATTCAAACAGTTGGAAAGAAAAATGTGCAATAATTTATTATTCTCGGAAAGTTATAAATCATTTATGTCCGAATATCAACAACTGGGTCACATGTGTAAGGCCGATAATGTCGACGAATCAAAACCAGCCTTCTATTTACCTCATCATGGCGTCATCAAATTAGATTCCACAACGACTAAACTTCGAGTCGTTTTCAATGCTTCTTCAAAATCATCTTCCAGTAAAAGTCTGAATGACCTCATGTGCTGTGGACCAAATCTCCAAAAAGATCTCATGACACTTATTTTGAACTGGCGCACTTACAAGTACGTTATGACAGCTGATATCGAGAAAATGTTTCGACAGCTCTTCATCAGACAATCAGATCATCATCTTCAATCAATCGTTTGGAGACAATCACCTCAAGAGTTACTAGGAGAATATCGTTTAACTACAGTGACTTACGGCACTAAAGCCGCTCCTTATTTAGCTATGAGGACTCTTAAACAGTTATCAATCGACGATGCCGATAGATACCCATTAGCAGCGTCAACATTACGCCAATCTTTTTATATGGATGACCTTCTTGGAGGCACAAATACCATCAATCAAGCCAGGGAGCTACAACATCAACTCATTGAGATGTTGAAGGGTGCTGGCATGAATCTGCGCAAGTTGTCCAGTAATGACCCGGAGCTACTTAAAGATCTTTCCTCAGATCAGCTCAATAGCCCATTCGACTTTAAGTGCTCAGAATCGAAGAAAACGCTTGGACTCAGGTGGAATCCATCAACGGATACCTTTAGCTTCCAAAATCCGGTCCAGTGTCGTAATCAATGCGTCACGAAGAGGCAGTTGCTATCTGAAATATCGAAACTTTTTGACCCATTGGGTTGGCTGTCTCCACTATCAATAAGAGCGAAACTTCTATTCCAAAACGCATGGTCATTAAAATTATCTTGGGATGAAAATGTTCCACAATCAATTCAAGATGATTGGATTCATCTCAGGAGTGATCTCAATCTCATTGACCAATTCATTATACCGCGATACATTGGTAATACAAACCAATTGTATCAAATACATGCATTTTGTGACGCTTCCGATAAGGCATATGCTTGTGCAGTATATGTCGTAAGTAAAGATCATAAGGGCGAGTGCATATCGAGACTCGCTGTCGCAAAAACAAAATTAGCGCCTCTGGCTAAAAAGGTGTCACTGCCAAGGCTCGAACTCTGTGGTGCGTTACTTCTTGCTCAACTTATCAAGAAGGTTATGGAGTCATTATCAAATGAAAACGTGGAAATTTATGCCTGGACTGACTCCATGATAGTCCTAGGATGGATCCAAGGAGACGTCCATAGGTGGAAACAATTCGTGGCTAATAGAATTATCACAATCACCAATATCGTTCCATCATCATGTTGGCATCACGTACGGTCAGAGGATAACGCGGCAGATTGTGCCACTCGGGGTCTCACGTCACAGAAGCTACTTAACCATCCATTATGGTGGCAGGGTCCAAAATGGATAATTCATTTCGATCGTAATACATTACCTGTCACTTCTTATCAATCGCCGAATATTGAGATCAAAAAACACTGTGTGAACACCGCCTTATATAAAAATAACATTTCAGTTATACAAGAGCTATTGTGCAATTACAGTTCATTAACTCGTATTGTAAAAATAGTCGCTTGGATATCACGTTTCATTAAACGATCGCGAGGTAAACACACAGGTGGGACGGAATTTTTGACGTCAGCAGAGTTGCACAATGCATTACATTTAATCATACAGAATTATCAATTATACGAATTTCATGAAGACATTCAGTTTATCAATCAAAAGGGATACGTGCACCCTAAAAGTAAAATATCATGTCTCAATCCTTTTCTGGATGAGGACAGTATCCTTAGAGTGGGAGGACGACTCAAAAACGCATGTATCAAGGACTCATCAAAGCACCCTATCATATTATCTAGCCACAGTCGTCTCACCGACTTAATCATCCATCAGGCTCACATGACAACATTGCATGGGGGCCCGCGTCTGACACTTGCATATATCAGAGATAAATATTGGATCATAAGCGGAATTCGTACTGTCAAGAGAAGGTTGAGATCCTGCGTTAAGTGTCAGCGCTTCAATCAATCAAAGTATAATCAAATCATGGCTGATCTCCCACAGCCTCGAGTCACCCCGTCACGTCCATTTACCCACACCGGTGTCGATTTTACGGGACACGTAGAGTTAAAAGCCAATAAGGGACGTGGAATCAAAACGGTTAAGGGGTATATAGCAGTATTCGTTTGCTTGTCCACCAAAGCTGTTCATCTGGAACTTGTTTCCGATCTGAGTACTCCAGCATTCTTAGCAGCCTTCCGAAGATTTTCAGCTCGTCGTGGTGCACCTAGTCATATGTATAGTGACAATGGAAGAAATTTCGTAGGCGCCAATCGTATCATTAAGAAGGAGTATCAAGAAATCTTAGCCAATATCAACACCGATCTATTTGATAACATCAGTCACATGAACGTAAGCTGGCATTTCAATGCTCCAGCGTGGCCAAGCGCAGGTGGTCTTTGGGAGGCAGCAGTCAAAAGCCTTAAATATCATTTAAAGCGGATCATTGGAGATCAAAAACTCACGTACGAGGAGTTTACTACTCTACTTTACCAAATAGAGGCGTGTCTCAACTCTAGACCACTTTGTCAACTGACTGAAAGCCCTGACGATGACTTTCTTTCGCCAGGACACTTTTTAGTTGGTGGCCCAATTCTATCCAGGCCACAGACAGATCCAGATCACATCAATCTCTCGACGCGATGGCAACTCGTTCAATCTATGAATAAACAGCTTTGGAAGCGGTGGTCAGTAATTTGAATATTCATCATCATATCGAAGTCCCAGAGGTGTCTATGCTTAATCGAATTATGAAAACATCAATACCCGACAATATTAGTATGGTCGAGGATCATCAGGTTATTTGGGATCAGTTAAGGGCTCAGATTGACGAGGTTAAGGAACAGTCATCAACAGATCTGAGCATTCATGATGTTCACCATTACACTGTGCTATACATCAGTGTAGCCGCGGTGATCATACTGGGTGGCGTCGTCGTGTACCTCATCAGGAGTCGTCGAGCTGCGGCTAGGGCAGCAGCGTCGCCGGCCCCCCAGGGCCAGGAGGCTGCTGGGGCGGGGCCGGCGACAGTCGCGCCGGTGGATCCGGCGCCAGTGGCGTCACATCAAGCGCGATCAGTGCTTAAGTGCAGTGAAGTGTTCACGGTCAGTGGTGTAGATAAGGCTACTTCGCCAGAATCTATGTGATCAGTGCGCTCCGTGACTAAATTGGTTAGGTCCTACGTTTTAGTGTATATTTTATTTTACATTACATTATAGCACCTAAGACTATCTTTGATTCATCACCTTGTTATCATCCATCATCCTTTTATACAATTTAATTTTGATCACATTATCTATCTTCTTTGTCCTTTCAATCTTTTTCATCTCAATCGTGTCTTATCTATCTCTTTTGAGTGGGCAGGATGTACGGAACCGTACATTATTTTAACTACTCACGCCCGTGCGTTCTGCACACTCAGGTTTTGTGTATATTGCAAACAATGCAAAATGTAATTTGTGTCTTTTATAACGAATTATAAATCAATGTTAATCTAGCATTCAAATCGGGTGGTATTATTTCTATATCCTTATAGGATTAACCCCTCATCATATCGTATCATCAAAGGTGTAGGAATCTTCTACATTTTAGCTGCATCAATCATTCTATCAAACCTTCGATGGATCCAGCAGACTTTGATTGGGACTGTAACGGATATTTCTCATGGACGTATCGACAGCCATTTACTATCTCCCGAACAGCTATCGTATCAGCTGAGCATCATCTCTAGTCAGCTAAATGGTAAACTTACTATACCAGTAGATATCAAAAACATCAAGGACTTGTATCGATTACTCAAGGTTTCAGCTAGGGTTATCTCAAATTACTTAATCAATAACATCCATTAAATAGTTGAGAAATTTAGTATCAGCATTGCATCCGTCCGAAGGCAGGACGGGTCGCTAATTAAATGAAAAAGTCGAAAGAAGGAGTCCGGAAGACGTCTACAGTTATAGAAAGGCCTACTCATAGTAAGCCACGTCGATTTAACCAATTATACTATGTATAAAAATACAAAAAGTAACTGAGCAATTTTCTCCTATCCAAAGTACACCGTCCAATTAATAGGTGAGAAAAAAATCGCGATAAAATTGATCAATTAGTTAATTGGCAGTATAAAAGCTTATCGAATAAAACAAAACGATTAGTTTTTGGCCATTTTTTGGCGGAACCATGTTGCGGATATGTGTATTATTTTTAATTTTACAATTTCTACATTTTGGTCTATGCGGATATCCACCAGTAAGTATTATAATACTTATATTATAAATATGAAAGTTTTTTTGTCAGGGGAAAATCATCAAATGATTTCTCCCGCCCAGGGTAAGGCGCGAGAGAGAGTGTCAGACTCCCCCCATTCCTACTCCTGCTTTGGGCCGAGGTCGCGGTGACTCATTGCGCTTACCCCGCATCCCCGGCTGAACATCAGCCCTATAGGGCCCCGTCTGTGGTGGTCTATTGGCTCTTTGAGGCGTGCGCGGAACGCTACGCGCCATACGCTCGGATCTGGTTCTGGTCGGGCGGCAAGCTTCCCTTAATCGCCTGCACGGTTGGTGCGGTGGCCGGGCAACTGGCTGCCGTGCAACGTGTCGCGGGTTCGATTCCCGCACGGAACAACTCTTTGTGTGATCCACAAATTGTTGTTCCGGGTCTGGGTGTCATGTGTATGTGAAATTGTATGTTTGTAACCGCACCCACGACACAGAAGAAAATCCTAATGTGGGGCAACATAGTTCCCTCACGCGCTCCACCTCCTCCTTTGCGATCATCACTGCTTTGCAGAAATAGGAGACGGCTTCCCAGTTCCTCTCGCTACGGACCATGGCCTCGACTAAGGCCGGGCGTGAGAGGTCGCCGCTGACTACTTTCCTGAGGACACGGCGGTGCTCAGCCTAAGCACGGCACACCGCCACCGTATGCTTCACCATGTCCTCGCGTGAAACACGACTTGTATCGTGTTTTGTTGTGTAGGTCATCGAACTTAGGCGTGTATACCCTAATTCCAAAACCTTTACTTTTTTTATTTAATAGTTCGGCAAACGAGCTGACGGATTACCTGATGGTAAGCAATCAGCGCCGCCCATGGACACCATGGACAAATCAGTTACGAGTGTGTTGCCGACTTTTTGGGGATAAGGGATTGGGGAGGGATTGAGAGAGGGGAAGAATTGGGCCACCGGTACACTCACACGGCGAAACACAACGCTGTGGTTGCATGACGCTAGTTTTCTGTGAGACCATGGTATAGATCCGGTCGAGCCGAGAGCCGGTCGAGACGACCAATTCGTGCCGATGCATGGCTCTCCAACACATAATCCTCAAATGTTATATAATGTGAAATTTTATTATACAGATCGGCGATGAAGTGCAGGCGGGAAGCGTGCTTCTCCCTGCTTCCAGAAGGGGGCGGTACTTGGCAAACATCGTTAGAAGGCAGGCTGTTGTAAGTAGAAGAATGGATTAGGTATTTTGTGAGAGAGTATTTTTGAAAATCATTCTCTTTTTAACCCCCGACGCAAAAAGAGGAGTGATATAAGTTTGACGTGTCTGTCTGTCTGTCTGTGGCATCCTGGAGCCTGAACGGGTGAAGCGATTTCAATTTAGTTTTTTTTTGTATTAAAGGTGACTTACGTGCGAGTGTTCTTAGACATGTTTGACGAAAATCGGTTGAGCCGTTTAGAAGTTATGGGGGGGTAAGTGGGGAAGGGTAACCGAAGGTCTGAAAATATACTCGAGTGGGGTTTCTAATGAAAGCGCACTGAAAAGTAAAAAGTATAAAATAAAAAAATAATAAGACCTCCGACAAAATAGAAATATGTAGTTGATAATAAAATGTATGGATCGGTCCCCAACGTCACGATTTCTTTTAATTATTACTTTTGAAAGGAATATTAGATTTTCCGTCGGGGGTTTTTCTAAATTTTAAATTTGTTAATATATTACACACAGACTAGTATTTTTTCTTTTTCGTACGAAATTGAAACATCTTCGACGATGCATTTATTTGGTGTCCAAAAACAAGTGTCACTTACATGAACTGTCCAAGTTTTTGGCTGCCGCGCAACGTGTCGCGTTTTCAATTCCCGCACGGTACAACTCTTTGTGTGATCCACAAATTGTTGTTCCGTGGGTCTGTGTGTGATGTGTATGTAACATTGTATGTTTGTAAACGCACACATGTATCTTAGATAGGTTCTTGACTCTTAACAAATATCGCTAATACTTGTAGTGTTTACAATTTTTTTTACCTAAAATTTCAGGATGGTACTGGCATAAAATTCAATAAGGACGCTGACCGGGTAAGCTTTTTTAAAATACTTCTTTTTTCATAAACAACCTCTTTGGTGGCGACCTAATATTCTTCTAATATTCTTGTCCAATATTGATATCTTCTGATTTATTTCGTTGCGGGATCGAAGACAGTCATTCATGTCCCTGGGACGCGCCGGACTTCAGTGTTCCGGTGTTTTCATGGTTGTATCTACTGTAGATCCTGGTGCACAGGACCTTTTGCGATTTTTTTAGTTCTGGCTCATTCATTTCATTTAAAAAAGGTACTTTGAAGATCTGAATTTTACCCTCGGGATGTGTAAAAATAGTTTTGAGGTTTTCTCTTTTATCGTTATTATCTTCTGTATAATAATAACAATCCCGTAACAGAACAGTACTGTCCCTTCCGATACGGATAGGTTGGTAAACGAACAGACGGATTACCTGATGGTAAGCAAACGGCGCCACCCAAGAACATCCACAACGACAGAAGATTTACGTTTATGTTACCGACTATTTGGGAAAAAGGGATTGAGCGAGGTGAAGTATTGGCCCTCCGGTAAGCTCACTCACTCGGCGAAACACAACGCTGTTGTTTGACGCCGGTTTTCCGTGAAGCCGTGGTATTAGTCCGGTCGAACCGACGCATTCGAAGCATGGCTCTCTCACACTTGATATGCTTCGGCTTCAGGTCAGCTCAACCGGAGTGATACCACGGCACCGTAGAAAACCGGCGTGGGACACAGAATTTAATTAATTTGGAGCTTGAAGAGGGATTGAATAGGGGAATAATTGCGCCTCCGGTAACATCACTCACACGGCGAAACACAACCCTGCAGTAGTTGTTTTACATCTGTCTTATGTAAGACTTTGGAATCTCTCCGGTCGATCGATCGGAGAGATAACACGGCTGCTAGAATACGCCGCTTCGCCGTGTGAGTGAGGCTACCGGAGGCCCAATCTTTTTTTTCCCCATCCCTTCCCAGTACCGAAATCTCCGAAACCTTAATCTCCGAATAGTGGGCAACGCACTCGTAATTGCGCCTCTGTCATTGCAATTGTCCACGCGCGACGCCGTTGGCTTACCATCAGGTAATCCGTCTGCTCTTTTGCCGTACTATCACAAAAAAACTTCACTTACAGATGAATGCTGAAGCTAAGAAGAAAGTGGATGTGCTGTCTGAGGAGTTGCTGCCTTATATCATGGCTGAACAGGAACGGCGTACTACATTGTACAGACGCGTCATGACGGCCATTCAGAGTGGGGAGAAAGGGGTCACCGTCGCTGAGATCCGCAACAAACCACCTGCGATTATTAGAAAGGGTACCTTTTCTTTTACTTAGTAGCCGATGCCCTTCGATTGTATAAAAAAAATGCATTTATTTTCCACCACTAGGTAATGTAGGAACAGTTTAGACAGTATATCGTTGTGTGTCGTTGTGTGCGCGATGACAGCGCCCCTAGTGGCCGCAACTATTCAGGACTTGTCATCTGTCAAATCATGTCAAATAGATGATAAGAATGATTTTCGACTAGTTTTTCAACGAAATTGAAAAAAATAGTATAAAATGTGAGTGTGTATATTATATCTAGCGATTTTCTCCCTCGTGAAAAATATGGATAATGTCCACTCTGATGTTAGAATCGAATAAAACTTGCACTAACTGTTTTTCCCATTGTTTTTATAATTTACGATTACGACACAGCATGTACTATGACCCATATCGCAAATTTTTACGTTTTTACTTAAAATTATAAAAGAAGTTATGAAAATAAAGCAACTTGACACATGACAGTCCAGAATTAATTCACATTTCTGCCACGTCGTGCGCTACGATCGATTTGCCGTTCCCCACCACCCACTTCGCACATAGCGAATAACAATACGGTAGTTTCCAACTAGTCAAATTCAATACTTCTATGAAATTTGTATAAAAACTGAGTTGAATGATGTCATAACATTTTTGCGTCAAATAGCTTACTTATTTCTTAATAATTAGCTAAAAAAATTTATAAGTTTGTGTATCGATCGATCGACGAATAAAAGTATAGTTATTTTCGATATTTGATTATATTGAAACGTCGAATTAATTTATTTTTGACGTAGGAAACTACCCAATTATAAATTTTAGACATATAGCATATTGTTCTATTGAGTTTATTTAATTAGATTTTTGACGATTCAGACAAGAAATACCGGATTCGTCTAGTTCTTTTTTCTTTTTTTTTTGGCGTGTAAAGGTGTCTTTTTATCGTCTATTTGCAAATATTTATTAATTAGTCGTTATTATTTAATTAATAATAATATTTTGTCGTAAGAATTGGATGAAATAAATATATGCTTTTTCAGGTCTCATGTATCGGTGTCCGACGAACCGAGCTCCAAAAGAGCCTGATGGCTCCGGCGTGATCATGTGTGAAGAAAACATTGAACCATCACCAATCATGTTCGATGCTTGCCTCGGTTCAGAGGATAAAGAACTCTTTGTTGCTAACAATAAGTACTTCTTTTGCAACCGTAAGTGTATTACCAAACTAAATTTATTCAAAGAATCTTTTTTTAATGTGATAGGTTGGCAAACGAAGCGGACGGATTACCTGATGGTAAGCAATTAGCGCCGCCCATGGACACTCGCAACAACAGAGGAGTTACGAGTGCATTGCCGACCTTTTTGCGGGTTTGGGATTTGGGAGATTTAGGGATTGGGAGGGGAAGGATTGGGTCTCTGGCACGGCGAAACACAACGCTGTGGTTGATTTACGCCGGTTTTCTGTGAGGCCGTGGTATGACTCCGGGCGAACCGACCCATTCGTGCCGAAGCATGGCTCTCCCACACTTGTAGTGTAGTGAAATTTGAATTTATACTACTTAATACTAGCTAATATTGTGCGGTTTTGTCCCCTACTGCGGCTTCTATTGGTTGTAGCGTGATGTTTTATAGCCTATAGCACTCAGGAACATTGTAGCCCCTAATCCCAGGGCTATGTATAGCCTACTAGCAAACCTGACGAACTCCGTTTCCCCACCAGATAAATAGCTTAGCTTTTGATTTTCTACCTATTCTTTTAAAATTTTGAATTTTCTTCGTTCGTTCAGTTATGTGTACTGTCTATGATCATTTAGACACCACTGCCATACGTTGAAGGAAAACATCGTGAAGAAAACTTGGTCTTATAATTTATAATTATAAGTTAGAAATCGTCAATCCGTCTTGAGCAAGCGTTGTGATTAATGCTCAAACCTTCTCCGTGTGAGAAGAGAGAGAGGCGTTTGCTTAGCAGTGGGCACTTATAGGCTGATGATTATGATGTTGAATTTGATAATTTTCAGGTCACAAAATCGAGGGTCCCGATCTACCGCGAAATGGGACGTCGGTACTAGGTTGTTCGCCCTCCGAGAGAACTCCTCTGAATTTCACCAGTCGAAAATGTGCTTTGGAGGATACAGATGATGTTGTTGTGCATTACCGCTATTATCCAGATCGAGTAAGAGTTAATTTATAAAAAGTTTTTTTTTGTCTGAACGAGCGGACGGATTACCTGATGGTAAGCAATCAGCGTCGCCCACACATCACTCACACAATCACACTCGCAACGCAACCACGCAGGAGTTACGAGTGCATTGCCGACCTTTTGGGGTTTAGGGATTTGGAAATTTTGGGAATGGGGTGGGATTGGGGTAGGGGAAGAATTGAGCCTTTGGTAAACTCACTCATACGGCGAAACACAACGCTGTGGTTATTTCACGCCGGTTTTCTATGAGGCCGTGGTATCACTCCGGTCGAGCCGACCCATTCGAGCGGAACTTGGGTCTTCCACACCCACCCTGAAAATGTTACTCTGACATATAACATTTAAGTGTAAGAGAGTCAGGCTTCCTTACAGCCGGCGCTGATTGCTGACCATCAGGTTATCCGTCTGAGCGTTCGACATTAAAAATGTAATGTTTATATTCACAGACGTACAAATTTGTGACTGAGTTAGACCCTGATCGGGAAGTGTGTGACCACTGGAACCCATGCCAAATCGGGTACATCTTCAGTCTCCCAGGACCTGACCAGGCCACACCAACCACTGAAATTTTTCGTAAGTATTTCATAAATTTCCATGGATAAAGTCCAGAGGCAGGTCATATATTTGTCGAAGAACCGATGACCCTTGAGGTAGACGTGTTCTTTAGGAGACCAGGTCTAAGCATACGTAGTGTAGGGCGCCCTCCAGCTAGGTGGACTGACGACATCCGTAGGGTGGCTGGCAGTGGTTGGATGAGAAGAGCTGAACATCGAGCTCAGTGGCGTGCAATTGGGGAGGCCTATGTCCAACAGTGGACCACATCAGGATAAAACTTAAGGCGTCCGCTTCTCATGCATTAGGGGGATTCGAACCACACCAGAACCAATATAACGTCTTCCAGGTTTATGTACTTTCTATGATTATTCAGACACCACTGACATACGGTGAAGGAAAACATCGTGAGGGAACCTGGACTCATCTTAAAAGCGTAGTTGAGGCAATTTGCCTGTTAGGCCGTGGTATCACTCCAGTCGATTTCAGTCTGTTGGCTTGCTTTTGGCAAAAATGCAGTTCTTCAGTCATTAAATTAGATGTTACTAGCTTAGCTAGCTAGACCGCAGCTTCGCCCACGTGGTATGTTAAAAAGTAGCCTATGTTCTATTCCGGAGTGTATCCTATGCCTGTGCCAAAATTTCATGCAGATCCGTCCAGCCGTTTTGACGTGATTGAGTAACAAACATTCCAACATCGGAACTTTCGCATTTATAATATAAGCAATATTAGAAAGATAATATGGGTACTAATTGTATCTTTTAATTGATTTACTCTTTCAATGTTTCAGAGGACTACGGTGAGTTTTTTATTTATTATTCGACTGGCCAAAAAAAGTAGTGTTATGTTTTTGTTATTTCATTGTAACTTCCAAACGCCTGGGCAAAATTCGGTAGTTTCCAACTAGTCAAATTCAATACTTTTATCCAAATGTCAAAAACGATACTTTTCTATTAAATTTGTATGAAAAACTGAGCTATGACGTCATAGTATTTATACATCAAATAACTTACTTATTTCTTAATAATCAGCTACAAAATATCTAAAACTTAGTGTATCGATCGATCTATGAATAAAAGTATAGTTATTCTTCATTATTTTATTGTATTGAAACGTCGAATTAATTTATTTTTGACCTAGGAAACTACCCGATTATAAATATAAGACATATAGCATACTGTTCTATTGAGTTTATTTAATTATCTGTTTTAATTTTTGGTAAACTTATCTCTCTACAGAGGAAGGCAAGTATAAATTAAAATATAATAATAATATCATAATAATTAATTTATCTAAAACAATTGAAATATCTTGACTTGGCTCACGAGGTTGTTGACATGTGGAGTGTGGACTCGGCTATCGTTGTGCCGATAGTTGTGTCGGCAAACGGGTTAGTCCCCAAAAGCCTCGACAAGTTCGACAACCACCTTAAGAGGCTGACGTTAGGTGGATGGATCAAGGGCCTCATACAGAAGGCATTCCTCCTTGAAACGGCACGTATTGTGAGGAGGTTCCTGTCGCTGGAGCCCTAACCGCCGGCAGCTTGGACCTTGCTCCCGCTGCCGGCTGGCTCCTACTTTAATATTTTTAAATATTATGTTATTTTATTTTATAGTAATATTTAAAAATGTAATTTTAGAGTAATTTTAATAAATATGTGTAATAATTTATCTATATTACTATATATAATGAAAAAATGAAAAATGAAAATGAAAAAATGTTTTATTATAATACATAATATACATAATATTGAGGTTGCCCCCTCCTTTTAAGTGTGAAAACACCTGTGCCAGGAGAGGCCGCTCTCCCTTATTATGATTACATTTATGTAACATTAAGAACTTATACTGATGATGATGATGATAATATTATAAAGCTGTATAGTTAGTTTGTTTGAACGCGCTAATCTCCAGAACGACTGGTTCGAATTGGACAATTCTTTTTATGTTCGATAGTCCATTTATCGAGGATGGCTATAAGCTACTAAACAAGCAGCGGGTGACACCGCGGGACAGTAGCTAGTAAACAAATAAATTATGAGAAAGATAGAAAAAAGTATATTTAAAACCTTTCAAAATTGTTTTTTTGTTCATCTCATATGTATACTTAATCTAACATAAGAGGATTCCAAATTGCTGGCTTGTAGAAGACCCAATAGACCACCACAGACGGGGCCCTATAGGGCTGATGTTCAGCCGGGGTTGCGGGGTAAGCGCAATGGGGCACCGCGACCTCGGCTCAGAGCAGGAGAAGGAAAGGCCCCACCCTTTCCTTCTCCTGCTCCGGTGGGGGTGATGAAGTCAATAAGAGCCTGACACTCCCTCACACCGCACCCAGAGCGGGAGAAGTCATTTGATTTTATTTTGGACTTAATTAAAATAAATTCGTTATTACATTGATTTCAGAATCGGATGAAGGTAGTATCTTCATTTATTTTATTTAGGGTAGAGGTAAATCAACCTTCGTTACCTGATGGTAAGCAATGTTATCCATGGCCATTCGTAGAATAAGACCGTTGATAGTCTTTGAGAGGACGAGGTTCGGCCTCTGGTAATCTTATTTTTTTATGTCATAGGTCGGCAAACGAGCAAACGGATTACCTGATGGTAAGCAATCAGCGCCGCCCATGGACAACTTACGAGTGCGTTGCCGACCTTATAGGGATTAGGAATTGAGGAGGGATTAGGGGAGGGGAAGGATTAGGTCCCCGGTAACCTCACTCACGCGACAAAACAACGCTGTGGTTGTGTCACGCCGGTTTTCTGTGAGGCTGTGGTATCATTCCGGTCGAGCCGACCCATTCGTGCCGAAGCATGGCTTTCCACACTTAGAAGTGAAGCCGTGTAGCATGGAATCATATGAAATATATTTAATTTATTTTTCTCTTTTTTTTAATTCCCGTTCCAGAAATTGAAAGTGAGTACCCTTACCCATTTTGTTAATAAAAATTATGCTTTCACCACTGTGCCAATTTGATTTTACCAGACCAGATACACGACAAAAAACATATCAACATCACCAGCCTATAAGTGCCCACTGCTGATTAAAAACCTCTTCTCACACAGAGAAGGTTTGAGCATTAACTACCACACATGCTCAAGGCGGATAGGCGATTTCAAACTTTAATAAGAAATGCAAAAAAACAAGTCCAGGTTTCCTCACGATGTTTACCTTCACCGTATGACAGTGGTGTCTAAATAATCATAGAAAGTATATATAACTCGGAAAAAGTCACATTGGTCACTTGTCAGGTTTCGAACCCTCATGCATGAGAAGCGGGCGCCTTAACCCCCAGGACACCATGATGCAGACGGCACAACGTCATAATTATAAAGAGATTGAACAAACTGTTTGTAAAAGGAATCTGTATGTGAAACTGATTTAAAAAGAGTAACCATGGAGTTTCTTGCTCGTTCTTCTCCATCGGAATCTACACTTTGGAACGAGCAAATAGCTTCACTAAGAGGACTGACCGCCAGACTGACGCTATATCTTCAAAATTTTGTTTGACGTTCAAAAGTGCCTGTGAGGTTCTAATTGGAATAAATGTTTTTTGACTTTTTTGACTTTTGACTTTAGATCAGCTCACTTGCACGAAGTATTTCTCTTCTTAGTTTCCGCTAAAGAGTGGAATTCCTTACTGTGCGTGTTTTATGGAGCGATGAAGGTTGAGGCACTCGCTTCTCATGCATGCATGTTTGAAATCTGGCAAGTACGAATGTGACCATTTCCGAGTTATATGTACTTTCTATGATTATTTAGACACCACTGACTTATGATAACCTTCGGGGAAAACAGACTCCTGCAAAGAAATTCCACGATTCCATTTATTGTTTTTTTTTTACTTACAAATAATTTTTTATCTATTTTAGGAGAAGGTAAGAGTAATGCTTATTTGTTTTTTATAATTTTACTAGCAGACCCAGCCACGCGTTGCTGTGGCTAAGGTTCTTGTAAAAATAATATTGTGACTATAAATTGAGATGTAAGCTATCCTATCTTTCAAGTTGGATCAAATGCACACGGAATGCAAATCAAATTTAAAATCGGTTTAGTAGTTTAGGAGAGTAGGAGGAAGCGGACAAAGACGTTACACGAAATTTTCTATATATAAAGATTTTTTTAAGTATTGCTCGCTACGTTACGAGCACATAGATTACCTGATGGTAAGCAATTACCGCCACTACAACAAAGGAGTTATAAATGAGTGCGTTGCCGACCTTTTGGGGATTAGGGTTTTGGGCATTTAGGGATTGGGCCTCCGGTAACCTCACTCACACGGCGAAATACAACTCTGTTGTTGTTTCATGCCGGTTTTCTGTGAGGTCGTAGTATCACTGTGGTCGAGCCGACCCATTCGTGTCGAAGCTCGTCTCTCCCACACTTCTTATAACAGATACTTGACAATTAATAAAATTATAATAAATAATTTTACTTTTATAAAACAGAAATAACACCACGTAAGTATGATTTAATTATTTATACTTATCACCAATGTTATTATAAGTAAAATGGTGTAGATAGGTTACCTAAACAAAATTCGATTTTCAAAAACGACACACTGATACACACATGAACAATTCGTATGTTTAGACGTCAAAGTGAGATGGCATGATTCAATAATCGCGAGTGGAAAAGAGACAAATATGAAAAAGTGTGGCTAGTTAGTTACATTTTAATGTATCACTTGCTGAGCGCTTGTAACCTATCTACACCTTTTTACTTATAATATCATTGCTTATCACATAAAATATGACAGGTCACATTTTTTGAAGAACCAATGACCGTTGGAGTATACGTGTTCTAGAGTGGAGACCACGTCTAGATAAACGTAGTGTAGTGCGCCCTCCAGCTAGGTGGACTGACCGGGTTTGCGGGGTAACCGCAATGAGGCACCGCGGCCTCGGCCCAGAGCAGGAGAAGGAACGGAGGGTTTTTAGTCAGTAAGAGTCTGACACTCTCTCGCCTTACCCTGGGCGCGAGAAGTCATTTGATGATGTTTCCCTCAAAGTAAAAAAAGCTTGGTGGACTGATGATACCCGTATGGAGGTAGTGGTTGGATGAGAAGAGCTGAACATTCAGCTCAGTGGCGTGCAATTGGGGAGGCCTATGTCCAGCAGTGGATGGAATGGAATCAAGCTGGTGATGATGATGATGACATATAATAATAAAATAGAATTGTAGAATTAAAGAAAATAGAGAAGTCTCAGATGGGATTCCTTCATGCAAAGAATTAACGTTTAACTTTTAAACTATGGATATATGTAAATCGAAAAATCTCTTTGAGTCAAATCAAATCAAATCAAAATCATTTATTCTACCTAACTAAACCATAAATAGTTACTTTTGAAACGTCAAAATAGAATAGTAGTCTGTCAGTCTGTTCGTCAGTGAAGCTAGGTGCTCGTTCCAAATTGTAGTTTCGAATGGAGAAGAACGAGCAAGAAACTCCATCGTTACTCTTTTTTAAAAAAATATTTGTTTTACAATTCACCAATAATACATTTTTTATACATTACTGTACCCCTATGTGAGAACAATGCAGAGACAAGTTGTTAATAAAAAGGAACAAATGATGGTCTATCTAATCTATCATTAAAATTGTAATCCTTTGTTGTCTCGAACATGGCGCTCACATATGCGTACTCACAAAAAAACAAGAGTAAAAGTGATATTAAGTTTATTTATAATCAATTAATTTTACATTGTTTTAGCTGTACCCGGTAAGTTTATTATGGTCTATTTGTTTATACTTTCTTTGTAAGATCCAACTTGATCCAAGTCAGTAATTCATGTCCCTGAGACAAAAAGCCATTTGCTATCTGACTACTCTGAGAACAAATGCCGAAACAAACTCAGAGGTCCGTCTCTTTTCAAGTCCGGAAAATGTGAAAAATAATATACAAAGTGCGAGAACCAAGCAAGTTTATTCCGTAGTGGTCTTTTGATGAAAGAACCACACCAGTTTAAGTGGACCCGTTCTGAAGACAGACACGCAAGGGTCAGTTTGCAACCAGTTAAACTGACAGGTGTTACTGAGTTATCCGGCGAACAATACCGATCGTGGTGGCCCGGAGGTTAAGGAGCCCGCTTCTCATGCATGAAGGCGTGGTTTCGTAACCTGGCAAGTACCAATGTGACTTTTTCCGAGTTATATGTACTTTCTATGATTATTTAGACACCACTGACCTACGGTGAAGGTAAACATCGTGAGGAAACCTGGACTTATAATTTCTAATTATAAGTTTGAAATCGCCAACCTGTATTGAGCAAGCGTGGTGATTAACGTTCTAACCTTCTCCTTATGAGAAGAGGCCTTTGCTCAACAGTGAGCACTTATAGGCTGATGATGATGATGATGAATACCAACCAAAGTGCATTTATTTTTGCAGAGGACGATAAAAATGAGACAACAGTATTTTCTCAGAAATACAAAACTAGTATGCGAAGGCTAACCATACCACCGGGATATAAGTTCGATGGTATTGGCAAATACCTACCTAATGGAAGGAAAGTAAGTATTGTTTTTCCATATTTTTTTATGTAATAGATCGGCAAACGAGCTGACGGATTACCTGATGGTAAGCAATCAGCGCCGACCATGGACACCCGTAACTGAGGAGTTACGAGTTCGTTGTCGACCTTTTAGGGATTAGGGATTCGGATATTTAAGGATTGAGTAGGGCAATCCCTAAAGGGGTGGGGAAGTCCTCACTCACACGGCGAAACACACCGCAGTGGTTGTTTCACGCCGGTTTTCTGTGAGGCCGTGGTATCACTCCAGTCGAGCCGACCAATTCGTGCCGAAGCATGGCTCTCCCACATTTAAAACTCAAGTTGCCTCACCACGGAAACTGCTGTGCAGATTTTAATGAAACTTTGTAATCATCCTACACATCCTACTAATCCATACTAATAATCTAAATGCGAAAGTAACTTTGTCTGCTTTTCCTTCACGCCTAAACTACTGAACCTATTTGTGTGAAATTTGGTACAGACATAGTTTGGAACTCGAGAAAGGACATAGGATAGTTTTTATACCAAAAATTTGTAGGAAGTCACTATTTCACGTGAACAGAGTCGCAGGCAAAAGCTAGTAATATTATAGTTGGATTTATTTATTCATTTTTTTTAATTCCAGGAGCGAATATCACATGAGTTTAAGGTAAGTCAAAAAATTTCTGTAAAATCATTATTCACATCATACCTCTTACACCAAAAGATTAGTTATAACGTTTTCTATGTCATAGGTCGGCTAACGAGCAGACGGATTACCTGATGGTAAGCAATCATGGCCACTCGTAATACCAAAGGAGTTACTACAAGTGTGTTGCCGACCTCGTGTAGGTTATTAGGGATTTAGGGATATATAAGATAAGATAAGATAAGATATATTTATTAAGTAAAACATGAGTAATTACAATAAAGGTGTTTTTGGTATATACAGAGTCTACATGTTTTGCCATTTATGGCGTACTAAATTAGTCACTTTAGGCAGACATTACCAAAATCTACATACAATAAAATGATTAAGATTTGGATAGAAAAAAAAAATATGAAATGTCAAAGTCAAAATAAAAAAAAAATGAAATGTACCCAAATAATTAACAAATAAAATCATAAGTCAAAGAATAAATTACATGTCAAACAGTCTAAATGTCAACTGGTTACAAATTCTAAATATCATCTTTTAGGAAATCGTCTACCCTATAATAAACTCTTCTACATAAAAGTTCCTTAACTTAAGTTATATGATTTGAAAATTGATTAGGATTGAGTGAGGAAGGATTTGGCGTCCGGTAACCTCACTCACACGGCGAAACACAACGCTGTGGTTGTTTCACGCCGGTTTTCTGTGAGGCAGTGTTATCACTCTGGTCGAGCCGGTCGCTTTCGTGCCAAAGCATCTCTCACACACTTAATCTCTCTTGAATCACTCTCTATCTTTTATAAAAACCGCATCAAAATCCGTTGCGTTGTTTTAAAGATTTAAGCGTGCATAGGGATATAGGGACAGAGAAAGCGACTTTGTTTAATACTATAAATAGTATTTTTTTTATTTATGTATTTGTGTAGGTTTTTGACTTTATTTTCTTTCGTTCAAATTTTTTATTAATGTGTTTAAAATACTCTTACAGTCAGTCCGGGTAAGCATACTATCACATTTTTCTGATTTCATACTACAAGTTTTAGTGTAAATGCCCTGAGGTTAAGACGCTCGCTCCTCATGCATGAGAGTGTTGGTTGGCAAGTACCAATGTGACTTTTTCCGAGTTATATGTACTTTCTATGATTATTTAGACACCACTGACATACGGTGAAGGTAAACATCGTGAGGAAACCTGGCCTTACATGATTTCTAATTACAAGTTAGAAACCGCCAATCCGCATTGTGTAGGGCGTTCTCCAGCTAGGTGGACTGACGACATCCGCAGAGTGGCTGGCAGTGGTTGGATGAAAAGAACTGAACATTGAGCTCAGTGGCGTGCAATTGGGAAGGTCTATGTCCAGCAGTGGAGGACAACAGGCTGATAATGATGAATCCGGATTGAGCAATCGTGGTTAATGCTCAAACGTTCTCAGTGTGAGAAGAGGCCTTTGCTCGACAGTGGGCACTAATAGACTGTTTTTATAATAACTATCGTGAGACATACTAAATTAACCCTATTCTTGGCACTGTATACAATTTAATACGTTGTTCTTTTAAAAAATCTAGGCACAAACTTAGAAATATTTTTAAAACTTTTATCGTTTGTGGGGAAGCAAAATATTATTAAATTTCTACCAAATATGTTGTTTCACTATTACCAACACTGAGAAAGCAGTAGAACCCAAGATAGCGAACAGAGCGAACGCGTCTACACATCGCAAGGTAAAAAAAAATATTTTTAATTGTACTTTGCAATAATTTTAACCGTAAGTGATATAATTTGAGTAGCTTAGAATATTTTACTAGTCGGTATTCTATTTTGACTGATCAAAATCGATTGTAAATATATTTTATTCACTGGTTTTTTCGAGTGTATCAGATGTGATACATTGCCAGATAACCAATATTATAGATATTTTTAACTATGTACCTAATATATGACATCGCCAGAGGTGTGAATTAGTGTTTATATTTTATCATTGCAGGTAGTTGGTCAACTAACTAAGCAGCAACAAAACAGAGCTCGACAGCTTGTGGCTCTTGTACCAAAGCCGGGAGCAAAATCTGATTTGGATGAAAGTAAATCATCGGGAGATGAACTCCAGTATAACGCAGGCCCAGCGAACTCCGACAGTAGTTCATCACCGCTCTCATTACCATCTTCGATAGAAAACCTCCATTTATTATCAGATGATGATACTGAGACAAATGATATTGCGTGCTGGTGTCTCAGGAATAGTGTACGACTTTTTAATTTACGGAGGAGATGACACATTTAGGTTTCCCGAATTCACTGATGAAGAAAATAGTATGGGCCTAGGATCGAAAGTTGTGCTAGTTTTGACAAAGTCTATTCACCAACCTGCATGCAAAATCTTATGCTTCGACAACTTCTTCACTTCTATTGAGCTCCTGCAATATTTGCGTGAGGAATACGGCGTATTCGCCTTGGGAACAATATGAGCAAACAGGCTTCGAGGAGCGGAGAAAAAACTACCTACTGATAAAAATTTAAAAAAGAAAGGCAGAGGTTCTCACGCACAAGTAGTTTGCAATAAAAATAAGATTGTTGTTATTAAATGGTATGATAACAAATGTGTTACAGCTGCTAGCACATTTGTAGACGCTCATCCTATCTAGACTGTGTCTCGTTACAACAAAGACCAAGGAAGAAACATTCCTGTGACTTGCCCAAACACTAATATGGGTGGAGTAGACCTAGCAGATATGCTGGTGGCTCGGTATCGTACGCCGTTCCGAGGCCATCGCTGGTATTTGCCAATCTTCTCACAAATGCTAGATATCTGCGTAAATAATGCCTGGCTTTTATATCGGCGTGATATGAAAGCTAGACATGATACCAAAAAACTGAAGTCACTAAAAACATTTACCATAGAAATATTAGAAAGCCTACGCAAATTTGAGCGAACTAAGACGAGCGATATCGGTAGACTCTCTTCCAACTCAATAGCTACGATACAGAAACCAGTAGCTGAAAGACCCCCAGATGCTGTGCAATATGACCAGATTGGTCACTATCCCAAAATAATAATTACCAGGGGAAGGTGTACGTACTGCACAAAAGGACAGATGAAGTTCTTTTGTCAAACATGTGAAATACGGTTGTGTTTATTGCCCGATCGTAATTGTTTTTTACAGTACCACACTAAGAAGTAAAAACTAATAATTACTATTAAAAAGAATCTCTTGAGACTGATATGTATACGTACGTAGTAAGTAGTAATTTATAAAATTGATCTCATTTTATTGATAAATAAGACTCATTAATTAAGTAAGACTTAAAGGCTGATTATTGAGACCGATAATTATGTTGATTTTTAGAAGTTTCCTATTATACTTGTTGATTAAGAAAAAGAGTTTGCATTATTTTTATTTTTCCTTTTCTTGACAATGTGTCAAATAAGATACATCGTATTTTTTCTATTGATTGTTATGAACACGGTAATGTGCCTTATGTGATACATACAATAAAACGTAAACTAAACAATTATATATTTTTTTATTATTTTTTGCCCTTCCAGTGATCACCTAGGAACACAATAAAGTCATTCTTTTTCAAAAAATTAAAAAAAAAAATCTCTGCCAAGTATAGGGTTAACTAAAATTAAAAAAAACGAAAAAAAAACGTCCGCGCACGCTGCTCATGAGGAAGAACCCCTCTGTGGTTCGAAACTAGTAGAGCTTTTCTCAACATGTACACGTGAGTAACCCGCGAATTTTAGTTAACTAATAGACTGTTTAATTTCAGGCATACAAACACATTGAAGTGTACGCTGAAAAGAGCGAGCCTTACATAAAAATTGAGATGTATTTCAAACCATTCTTGCCCATGGACGCTGCAACTTATTACGCTCGGTTCCGAAGCGATACTGGCTCAAGCACAAACTACGTTTTTTTGGATCTTGTTACAATTAGTAAGTAGAAAAACCATTTTGTTTTCATTTCGGGTCGGTCAGCTCGACCAGAGTTATACCACGGCCTCACAGAATACCGGCGTGAGACAACCACAGCTTTGTGTTTCGCCGTGTGAGTGAGGTTACCGAAGGCCCAATCCCTCTCCTTCCCCTATCCCTTCGCGATCCTTATATCCGCAACCCCTATCCTCAAAAGGCCGGTAACGCACTCGTCTTTGGTGTTGCGGGTGTCCATAGGCGGCGCCGATTGCTTACCATCAGGTAATACGTATGCTCGTTTGCCGACTTATACCATAAAAAAAAACAAAAAAAACCTTTATTCATATTAGATCACCATAATTATAGTTGTTTCCAGTACTGGGAACAACTATAGCAGCTCACACATAGGTCCCATTACTATAACAATACAAAATGTTCCGCGGTGTTTGGTGACTGGGTTTCTCCCAGTTGTACAGTCTCTTCAGTGTATATAAGGCCTTTTTTGTCAAGGGACAATCATCAAATGTCCCTAGTGTCAGACCCTTTCTGACTAAAAACCCCCCTGTTCCTTCCCCTGCTCTGGGCCGAGGTCGCGGTGCCTCATTGCGTTTACCCTGCAACCCCGACTGAACATCAGCCCTATCGGACCCCGTCTGTGGTGGACTATTGACTCTTTGAGGCGCGCGCGGAACGCTACGTGCCATACGCTCGGGTTAAGGCCTAAGTCATTCTGTCTCCTGCATTAAATTTACCGAGAGAAGTGGAAACTGTTGAGTTTTTTCTTCTCCTCAAATAAAATCTTCTGATTTATTTCGTTGCGGGATCCAAGACAGTCATTCATGTCCCTGGGATGCGGCGGACTTCAGTGTTCCGGTGTTGTCATGGTTGTATCTACTGTAGATCCTGGCTTACAGAAGTTGGGGCGGTTTTGGGATGTAGCGGCGGGCTTGTCCCAGTAAAATAACAAAATTTAAATTTTAGAAAACCCCCGACAAAAAAATCTAATATTCCTTTAAAAAGTAATAATTAGAAGAAAACGTGGCGTTGGGGACCGATCCATACATTTTATTATCAACTACATATTTCTATTTTGTCGGGGGTCTAATTTATTTTTAAATCATTTCCTCTCGATTAAGTCATCAACATTCCCTTTCAGTGCGCTTTCATTTGAGACCCCACTCGAGTATATTAGCAGACCCTCGGTTACCCTTCCCCACTTATCCCCCCATAACTTTTAAACCGCTCAACCGATTTTCGTCAAACATGTCTAAGAGCCTAAGAACACTCGCACGTAAATCACCTTTAATACAAAAAAAAAAACTAAATTGAAATCTGGCAAGTACCAATGTAACTTTTTCCGAGTTATATCTACTTTCTATGATTATTTAGACACTACTGACATACGGTGAAGGTAAACATCGTGAGGAAACCTGGACTTATAATTTCTAATTATAAGTTTGAAATCGCCAACCCGCATTGAGCAAGCGTGGTGATTAATGCTCAAACCTTCTCCGTATGAGAAGAGGCCTTTGCTCAGCAGTGGGCACTTATAGGCTGATGATGATGATGAAATTGAAATCGCTTCACCCGTTCAGGCTCCAGGATGTCACAGACAGACAGACAGACAGACACGTCAAACTTATAACACTCCTCTTTTTGCGTCGGGGGTGAAAAAAAGAACAAACTAAACTTTATTCTGTGCATTTATTTTGTGTTAACAAAAATGTTAATATTTATTCCACAGGCGCTGGGCAGACGCGGCTTCAACCAATATCTCTTGTGATGGTACCAGGGCAAAACTTGAACAAGACCTCCATATATTTAACGTGTGTCAAGTGTGTACTACGAGGCATCATGTGGAGATCCAGTGACAGCGTGCCACGGAACGTTGAAACTAATAAATATCGAGTCAGAAAATTCACTGACGGGTAAGTTCGTTCTTTTTACTTTTTTTTATGTGATAGGACGGCAAACGAGCAGACGAATTACCTGATGGTAAGCAATCGGCGTCGCCCATGGAAACCCGCTACAAAGAAGGAGTTACGAGTGCGTTGACGACCTTTTAAGGATTGGGATTTAGGAGATTTAGGGATTGGGAAGGGATTGGGGTAGGGGAAGGATTGGGCCTCCGGTAACCTCACTCACACGTCGAAACACAACGTTGTGGTTGTTTCACGCCGGTTTTCTGTGAGGCCGTGGTATCACTCTGGTCGAGCAGATCCATTCGTGCCGAAGCATGACGGCTTTTTGGGGATAAGGGTTTCGGAGATTTAGGAATTGGGAGAGGAGAAGACGGATTGTGCATAAGGTAACCTCACTCATACGGCGAAACACAACTCTGTAGTTGTTTCGCGCTGGTATTCAAGTGTGGGAGAGCCAAGCTTCGGCACGAATGGGTCGGCTCGACCGCATTGATACCACGGCCTCACAGAAAACTTCGTTAAACATTCACAGCGTTGTGTTTCGCCGTGTGAGTGAGGTTACCAGCGGCCCAATCCCTTCCCCTACCCTATCCCTTCCCAATCCTTAAATAGCCGCAACCTTTATGCCCAAACGGCCGGCAACGCATTCGTTACTCCTTTGGTGTTGTGAGTGTCAGTATCAGATAACCCGTCTGCTTGTTTGCCGTCCTATTACATAAAAAGAAAAAAAAGGCGAAGGAACGGAGTGGTTTTTAGTCAGTAAAAGTCTGATGGGGATATATCAATGACCGTGGGCTACAGGCGCTTATTCACATTTTGGGCAATTTTGGGCACCCGCCTCTCGTGCCTGAGGGTTCAAACCTGGCAAGTACCAATGTGACTTTTTCCGAGTTATATGTACTTTATGTAGTATATACCTTATATGATTATTTAGACACCACTGTCTTCACATACGGTGAAGGAAAACATCGTGAGGAAACCTGGACTTTAATTTCTAATGATAAGTTTGAAATCGCCAATCCGCCTTGAGCAAGCGTGGTGATTAATTCAGAGGCTCAGCGGTGGGCACTTATAGGCTGATGATGATGATGATGAAACATTTAGCGCCGCCCATTGCCAGGGTCAGGCGGGAGTGTCAGACTCTTACTGACTTAAAGCTCCCCCTGTTCCTTCTCCTACTCTGGGCCGAGACCGGGGTGACTCATTGCACTTACCCCGCAACCCCGGTTAAACATCAGCCCTATAGGGCCCCGTCTGTAATGATCTATTGGCTCTTTGAGGCGCGCGCGGAACGCTACGCGCCGTACGCTCGGGTCTGGGGGATAATAGAAAATTATTGTACCTCCGAATGGACTAATTAACTAATTTCTTTTCATATCTTTATTTCAGGAAAGGATTTGAGTTGAGTATATATTTTCACTTTCTTATTTGATATTGGGATTTAATGTAAAATTTTTGCCGACTTTGGCAAAAAGAATGTTCCGGTGCTTTCTATGATTATTAAGACACCACTGACATACGGTGAAGGAAAACATCGCGAGGCAACCTGGACTTATAATTTCTAATTATGACTTTGAAAACGCCAATCCGCCATGAGCAAGCGTGGTGGGTAATGCTCAAACCTTTTCCGTGTGAGAAGAGGCCTTTGCTCAGCAGTGGGCACTCATAGGCTGATGATGATGATGATGATTATTAGGTATATGACGGCAATCTTTGGCCCAACACATACATCATACTCCGGTGTCCTGGATGCGTTTACAAACATACAATGTCACATACACATCACACCCAGACCCACGGAACAACAATTTGTGGATCCCACAAAGACTTGTGAGACAAGTGAAATTGAATATTTTTTGAATGAGTAAGTAATATTTTTATTTCAGGCAAACCTATGTTGAAATCGATATTGGAATTTTAACGCCTCAGAGCTTTGGCGATTACTTTTTGATAATACAAAATGATGATGGAAGCGAAGAGAAATTTAAAGCGTTGACAATTGAAGGTAGGTAATAATAATCTATACCTATACTTAAAAATCAATACCACTTTTCGTTGTTATGTGATAACTCAACAATGCCTTCACCGATTTGGCTAATTTCAGTTTTAAAATATTCGTAGAAGTCAAAAAAAGGTTTGCACTTAGAGAAAATAAAAAAAATCTTGAAAAAGTGCAAAATTGACATCCATGGTGGCGATGTCAAATGGAAGCCGTGCCGCAAGCGACTGCGCCTGCGGCACGGCGTGGTGAAATTGCTTTTTTTGACAGTGCATAGAGTATATAATTTACGAGAACGTTATTAGATTAGCAATAATATTTTTTTTTGTTTCCTATTTAAGCCCCAAGTAAGTCAAAGTTTTTCACTATTAATTTGAATCTACAATTACTACTTTCAACTACACTAGTAGTATAAAACAAAGTTGCTTTATGCATATGCATGCTTAAGTTAAATCTTTAAAACTACGCGGTGACTCATTGCGCTTGACCCGTGGCAATACCCTGAGTCCGGCCGGGTCAACGTAAGCGCCAAGAGTATGGGTGGTCGCGGGAGCCAGTTTCCGCTGTCGTGGAAGACAGGTAAACTGGTCCTCGTGAAGAAACCTCTCCATCCGCGAACGGGCACCGGCCCATTGAGCTGAAAACTGATCGAGAGAAAAATCTCGGACCGTCTCGTCGGGCACCTGTCGGGAACGGGACGGACAGTTCGGCTTCCGCATAGGCCAGGGGGCGGGTAGTCGTGGTGGAGTCTCTGGAAATGCATTCTGGAGGCACTCCGGTACTACCAGGTGCCTGTCTATTACCGTCTTGTAGTCGAGGCTTGCTTGACGAACTGATCCGTCATATACCCTGGGGTGTGTGAGACTGGCGAAAGATGTCGCGCGGTGTTCCACAGGGATCGGTCTTGGGACCGTTTCTATGGAACATCGAGTACATACGTACAATGATATCACAAGTGGATGCAACAGTCGCTGCAAGGATCCGGCAGTTGGGACTCGAGGTGGCAATGCACAAGTCCCAGGCCATGTGCTTTCACGGCGGTCGGAACGCGCCACGTCTGGATGGGACGATGGATCCCAAATAATGGCGGGAGGGGTTACCATAGGTCTCGATTAGGGTGTGTGTGTGTGATTATACTAACATACAACATGTAATTAAGGGGGTATTAGTTATTATTTAAATACGTTGGCAGGCTTGACGTTTCGACCTGGTTGCACAGGTCGTGGTCGCAAGCAGACTGATTACTTTTCGCATTAGTACGGCTGCGTTATTATATGTTATTGTACACTCATTAATAATTTTGCTTTCTTAAATTTATAAATATAGTGGTGCAGTTTAAACATCCTTTACTTAAAGAGACTTGGAAATTAATTCTGAAAACATCTTCTTACTGTTTACAGGACCAGGTTAGTTTTGTAACAGTTTATAATATTATAAATGCGAAAGTAACGATGTTTTGATGTTTGTTACTCAATCACGCCAAAACAGCTGGACGGATCTGGATGAAGTTGGGCACAGGCATAGGATACACTCCGGCGGGCTAGGGCTAGGGCGGGCGAAGCCGCGTGCGGAAGCTAGTGATTACATTTAAACAACAATCTACACTTGATATTAAAGAGTTAAAATTTGTAAGTTTCTATGTTGGGGATAATCTTTGGAACCGCCGGTCGGATTGCTAAAATTCTTTCACTGATACATAGCTACAATGTTCCTAAGTGCTATAGGCTATAAAACACCACGCTACGATCAAATAGAGCCGAGCAGCGGGTGGTGCCGCGTGAGAGTAGCTAGTCGACTATAAACTGCCCGATTGAAATTCTAGATTCTGGTCTACGAAATCACTTCTGCTTAACTCTTCGGAGGGAAATAACATCATGATGGTAACAAGAAGACGGATTACCTGATGGTAAGCAAACGACGTTGCCCATAGTGCCGGCCTATAGGGGAAAAGGATTTCATGGATTTAGAGATTGGGGAGGGGAAGGATTGGGTTTCCGTCGACCTCACTCACACGGCGAAACACAACGCTGTGGTTGTTTCACGCCGGTCTTCTGTGAGGCCGTGGTATCATTCCGGTCGAGCCGACCCATTCGTGCCGAAGCATGGCATCTCACATTAAAAATTCGTAATATTATTAATGGATTATTCTGATTTTTCAGATAAAAGTAAGTTTTTTGTTTGCGTAATAAGTTTTGTGATACACGAATCAAGACTTGCACAATTTAATTAATTATTCGAAAAGCATAAAATCATATTATATTATTGCAATCGGTGTCGTATGTCGTGGTGGCCCGGAGGTTAAGGAGCCCGCTTCTCATGCCTGAGGGTGTGAGTTCAAAACCTGGCAAGTACCAATGTGACTTTTTCCGAGTTATATGTACTTTCTATGGTTATTTAGACACCACTGACATAGACACACAAGGTAAACATCGTGAGGAAACCTGGACTTATAATTTCTAATTATAAGTTTGAAATCGCCAACCCGCATTGAACAAGCGTGGTGATTAATGCTCTAACCTTCTCCGTATGAGAAGAGGCCTTTGCTCAGCAGTGGGCACTTATAGGCTGATGATGATGATGATGATGATGAATCGGTTTTCAGAGTTTTCTGCAGATTTTTCTTTATTCAATAGGTTTGTAAACGAGCGACTTGTTGGTAAGCAATTTTCGTCGCCCATGGACGTCGCAATTAGGGACATTATGGATATGAAATTTCAAATACGGATATAGGAATGATTATTATACTGCAGTGTGATTCTGTTAGACTTCATTCTAAACTTCGAATCTGAATCCGACGTGAGTAGTAGTACACTAGCGCTACACTTGCGAGTTGAACTAAATTGACAGCAACATTTTGATAGATAAAGTATGAGATGACGTTAAAAGTGGCACTCTATAATGTAATTTCCCCGTCACTTCGACGTTGACTTCACACTCGAACAAGATTCAAAATCAAACAAATTTTATAGAATCGACGTGCTGGATACGATTACGGTTAAAGGATATGAAATTATTTCGGATTATTCGTTAGTTTCGAATAATTTCAGTAACGGTTATTAAAATTTTAAAGCATTTCGAAAGTAAAATACCTACAAACATAACGTGGCTCAATTAGGCTCCGCCCCTATCCGATATCATTCGAAACCTTTTATTTCGGTTTCAGTTACGGTTTTTTTGTTTATATCGGATATCCGATAGTGTTGGTTACGGTTCCGGAGCTCTCTAACTTCAATATCAAGGAGTTCTTGATACGTTGCCGGCGTTCTGGTGGGCCCTAACCTCTAGAATTTAAAGACTAAAATTAAAAAGTTAAGAAACCCATAAAAAGAGGTTTTAAGGAATCTTAAGGGGCTAATTTGGGCCTCCGGTAACCTCACTCACACGGCGAAAAACAACGGTGTAGTTGTTTCACGTGGTATCACTCCGGTCGAGCCGGCTCATTCAAGCCGAACCGGCTTTTCCACACTTAAATATATGAATTGTTATTAAGACTTTGATTTCTGTGTAGGCTTCCATTGACATTGTTTCACGTTGTTTTCTGTGAGGCAGTGGTATCACTCCAGTCGAGCCTGAGAAAAAAAACGCAATGTTTTATTAATTACATTGATTTTATTACTTTTACTTTTTTCAGATAACTGTAAGTTTTTTATTGTTTATAAAATGTTACAATACGGTAGTTTCCAACTAAGTCAAATTCAATACGTACTTTTATTCAAATGTCAAAAACGATACTTTTCTAAGAAAACTGAGTGATGTCATCATAGCATTTTCGCGACAAATAGCTTACTTATTTCTTAAAAAAAAGCTAAAAAATATCTAAAATTCAGTGGGCTTATTGATCGATCGATAAATAAAAGTACCTATGTATAGATTATTTTTCGAAATTTTACTGTATTGAAAAGTCGAAATTATTAATTTTTGACCTAGGAAACTATCCAATTACTGTGGGATTAAAAGCACTTTATGATGAAGTGTGTTAAAAAAAATAAAAAATTACTTACCGGAAACTTCGCGCAATCAAATCAGCTATTAGCGGAGAGGCCCATTTTGAACTTTGCACAGTAATTTTGCTATAGTACCGACCCAGTCCTTAAAAAAGTCTCCTTCTATAAACATACGAAATACTAATAAAGAATTTGTATTAATTTCAGTAATTCAAATACCCATGTTAAAATTCCCATTACGCGTTGGTGATCTTCTGGATAAACCGCTAAATTACAAATGTAAATCCAAATGCGAACTTAAAGAGATAATTTGTAGAGGTGAAAAGGTACCGCAGACGATAGCTGCTCCGAACCCATCGTCCAAAACCATCAACATTCATTTTTCTGGGTGAGTAAAAGTAGAAATATTCAAACTTGGCGCCAAGCCAGGCACTTGTATCCAACTAGTGCCTGGCTCGGAACAGGAGAAGGAGGTGGGTTTTAGTCAGTAAGAGTCCGACACTTCTTCTTGCCATGAGTAACCATGGAGTTTCTTGCTCATTCTTCTCCATCGGAATCTACACTTTGGAACGAGCAAATAGCTTCACTAAGAGGACTGACCGACAGACTGACATTATATCTTCAAAATTTTGTTTGACGTTCAAAAGTGCCTGTAAGGGTCTAATTGAAATAAATGATTTTTGACTTTTGACTTTTTTACTGCCCCACTATGTAATATATTATGTGTAAGGACGGCAAACAAGCTGACGGATTACCTGATGGTAAGCAATCAGCGCCGCCCATGGACTTCCGCAATACTAAAGGGGTTACGAGTGCGCTGCCGGCCTTCAGATCGTGAGATTTTGGGATTGGAAAGTGGAAGGATTGGGTCTCCGGTAACCTCACTCATACGGCAAAACACAACGCCGTGGTTGTTTCACACCGATTTTCTGTGAGGCCGTGGTATGACTCCGGTCGAGCCGACCCATTCGTGCCGAAGCATGGTTTTCTCACACTTGAACAACCAACTTATGATATGCATGCTGTAATAGCAGCGGTAAGACCTATCTTTGAAAGACCTTCCTCATCATCCGCCTGCTTACTGGGCACGGCAGCTTCGGTAGGTTCCTGTTTCGTATCCAGCGGGAGGAAACGCCCGAGTGTCGGCATTGTGAGGACCTAGGATACGGTGTACCCTGCTTGGGCAGAACACCGCCATGTCCTCGGGTGATCGGGGCGGTGATCACACTAATACGGTCTTCGTCGACGCTTAGATGTTTAGTCAGTAGGTAACCCGGGTAAATGAATTTCTTTTTCAGGTTCCAAGATGAAAACGCTTGCGTGTATCAAGCAATATTCAAAATTGATGAAAAAGATTATACAAAAGTTGTGGCCCTTGTGGAGAGTAAGTCTATTATAATTTTTATGTTTATAATAAATTAAAGAAACCCCTGACACAAAAAACATAAGCTACCTTTAAAAAGTATATAATACAAAAAAACTTAATTGACATCGTTTCATCCGTTCAGGAGCTATGATGCCACAGACACACAGACACACAGACAGACACGTCGAACTTATTAAAGTTTTTGTTTTTTGTGACGTACAAGTCATAACCTTTCATTTGATACCCCACTTGAGCATATTTGCAGACATTCGGTTTTTCTTCCCCACTTTAACACCCCATAACTTTTAAAAGGCTCAATCGATTTTCATCAAACGTGTCTAAGAACACTCGACGTAAAACATCTGTAATACAAAATAAAAAAAAAATGAAATCGGTTCATTCGTTCAGGAGCTATGATGCCAGACAGACAGACAGACAGACACGTCAAACTTATAACACCCCTTTTTTGCGTCGGGGGTTAAAAATATCACTTTGTAGGACATTGGACCACAAGGGTCTAGATAGCGTCAGTGCGCGTGAGGTAGCTATCCTCCTCCTCACGCCTCAGGACACTCGAGGCGGTTGCGGGGTAAGCGCAATGAGGCACCGCGACCTCGGCCCAGAGCAGGAGAAGGAACAGGGGGGTTTTTAGTCAGTAAGAGTCTGACACTCCTTACTGCCCGACTCTGGACGGGAGAAGTCATTTGATGATTATCCCGTCACAAAAAAATGTGTAATTGTAATAAACGGTTTTGAATGTGATTTTAGTTGAAAAATGGCAAAGACGATTTACGTCAGTCAGCTGGAAAGTCATGAGTAAGAGTCCCGTTGTAACTCGAAACTGGTAGAGCTTTCCCCGTAAATTTTCAGTTTCACTTACGATTTTTGGTATCGTCAATGTGAACATTTTATACATTGAAAAAGTACTTAAAACATATAATTGTTAATTTGTTTTGTTGAAAAAATAATAATAATTATTATTAAATGCTATAAATTTCGAATTCCACAGATGCTTGTAAGTATTTTTCTTTTATAATCATTACATTATTAAATAAAGTCGCTTTCTCCATCCCGCCAAACTTTGTGACCGCCCTGAATATAGTCGCGAGTCCGAACTCGCGCATGGTACAGTCGAGTGGGCCATACGTAATCAACCAATCCTACTACTATTATAAAGGCGAAAGTTTGTAAGTATGGATGTATGGATGTTTGTTACTCTTTCACGTAAAAACTACTGAATGGATTTGAATGAAACTTTACCACAATATAGCTTATACATCAGAATAACACATAGGCTACAATTTTTGAGGTTTCTAATGTGAGGTCGTTTACGTTTCCAAAGCGAAGAATCTGCATGTTTATGCTGAAGGAAAAAGATCGTTAAATGTAGTTTATAGGAGCATACTGCAGTAGCTACCTATAGTAGGGCTCTGCAGTGCTTAGTTACCGTATTTCTTACTTATTACTAGACTAGACGGGACGAACCTGAAGTCCACGCGAACGAAGTCGCGGGCAAAAGCTAGTATTAGTATAAACGTAATCAACCAGTATTAAAAATGTTAGAAAACGAAAATTGTTAGATTACGTATTGCCCACTCGACTGTACCAAGTTCGGACTCGCGACTATATTCAGGGCGGTCACAAAGTTTGGCGCGGCCTGTACCTACGCATAAATCTTTAAAACTACGCAACGGATTTCGATGCAGTTTTTTTATAGATAGAGTGATTGAAGAAGAAGGTTTATAATTAAGTTTATAAATAGTAGATAAATTAAGTATCAACATTGCACCAGTTTGAAGCCGGGACGGGTCGCTAGTTTCATATAATATTGTTGTTAATGTCTTTAGGGTTGATTTTTCAATGGTTAGATAAAAGTTACCTGGGCAATAATTATGATGCTGTCGCGTCACAATGTTTGTATAAGACAGTGACAGCAACAATTTTATTACTCAGATAACATTTATCTGACTATTGAAAAATCAACCCTTAAAATGGTGGTTAAAATATTGTTTTCTTTTTACTATTTTAGCACCAGGTAATTTTTACTTTATTTTTGTTTTTCTTCCTTTTTTTATATAGGTAATAGGTCGCCAAACTAGAAGACGGATTACCTGATGGTAAGCAATCAGCGCCGCCCATGGACACCCGCAACGAAGGAGTTACGAGTACGTAGCCGACTATTTAGGGATTGAGGAGGGATTGGGCGAGGGGAAGGATTGGGCCTCCGGTAACCTCACTCACACGGCGAAACACAACGCTGTGGCTGTTTCACGCCGGTTTTCTGTGAGGCCGTGGTATCACTCCGGTCGAGCCGACCCATTCGTGCCGAAGCTTGGCTCTCCCACATTTCACTTAGGCTGATGAGGATGATGACATTGAGATTATTACAATTATTTTTACAGCTGTGAAAATTTCACCTGAGCTCACTCGAATGGATCCGCCAGAGGAAGGAAAGCAATTTGAGTATACGACAAATTATGGATGCAAATCTAAATGCACTGTTATAGAGGTATTATATTCGCTCTCTGTCTTTTTAATAGTGTAATATTTTGTATATCGATTTTTTTATGTAATAGGTCGGCAAACAAGCAGACGGATTACCTGATGGTAAGCAAGCAGCGCCGCCCTTGGACACTTAGGAACTGGGTAGGGATCTGGGAAGGGGAAGGATTGGACCTCCGGTAACCTCACTCATACGGCGAAATACAACACTGTGGTTGTTTCACGCCGGTTTTCTGTGAGGCCGTGGTATAACTCCGGTCGAGCCGACCCATTCGTGCCGAAGCATGGCTCTCCCACACTTAAATTGATTGTACTCATGATAAAAACTTTCCCAAAGAGACTTTATTTCTATATTAAACTAGCTTTTGCCGGCGGCCTCGCTCGCGATAAGAAATATTATTATTAATTAGGTATAGTTTATGCGGCTTTACTTTTGTTTAGCGTGTGTTAAAAATTAAGGCCTTATCTTCATCAATCTTTAATTCCAACTCAATCAGTCGAAAATCCAAGAAGATTTATACAAACTTTCATCCCCTATTTTATCCCCATAGAGGTGGAATTTCATCTAAATCCATTCTTAGCGGATGCCTATGTCATAACATCTACCTGCATGCCAATTTTCAGTCCGATCCGTCCAGTAGTTTGGGCTGTGCGTTGATAGATCACTATATCAGTCACCTTAGAGTTTAATATATTTAGAAGATAGATATTATAAAAAATATTTATTTTTGATTCCGCGACAAAAATCCAGGCTTGTTGCAAGATGCAATGTCGGAGATCCCAGGAGATGTTGGCTCCTGAGGATGCCCTGTGGATGGGCAAATTACGTGTCGAGTATAGGTTTAATTGCGTAGCATGTCTTGCACGTGTGCATATGCATGTGGGAGGGAGAACCTTTGCTGCATGTGCATACAAATGATTGCATAGGAGTAGGATTGCATCCTGCAACAAGCCTGGATTCTTGTCGCGGAATAAAAAACTAAATATTTTTCCTAACATTTAATGTCATGGATTTCCGCAAAGTACCTAACGCCTGATTCTATGTATAAATTATTTATTTCTATACTCATTAATCGCCAAATCATAAACCGCTGCAACTTCTGTAGGTAACCTAGGATCTACAGTCTGTAGATACAACCATTAAAACACCGGTACACTGAAGTCCGCCGCATCCTAGGGATATGAATGACTGTTTTTAAATAACGTGAGACATCCTGTATCTGTTGAAAATAACGATTAACTTAACTCACATGAAATAACTAAGAAAAGCTCAACTATTTTCAATTAAGTCACAGCGGGATTCTTATTCATGAGTAATCATGAGACTATATCAACTGACTATTCGACAATGCGCGCCCAACGCGCCATCTGCCGTCAAACGGCGACAGGTGTGGCATCTGCGAATAAGAGTCCTTTTTTTGGTGTCGGTTTGGAAAATCCTTATGGAGACCCATAACCCTCGGGGAAGGACGAAGGGTACTGTCAGACTTTTACTGACAAAAAACCAACCCGGTGTTCCTCCACTTACCCATGAGTTTAAGGGGCGCGTATCGCCGAAGCATTCGTCGCAACCCCCCGACGGGTATTGGCCTGCCAGATGGTGAGGCGGGTCCCGTCACCCACTGCAGCCGTCATCCCGACCGCAGGACTCGACGCCCTGAGTCTGTCGTCCGCAGGCCACGTCCTACGGTGGCCGCAGGTCGGCCGCCCTACGAAGTCTAGAGCGTCTGCTGCGGGAGGAGAGAGAGGAGCCTGATTGGTGATCCAGATTTGGTTGGGTCCAATCTTCAAAGTCTCGAGTACAGGCGTAGAGTAGCTAGCCTTGCGGTTTTCTACAGGATGCATTTTGGAGAGTGTGCGCAGGAATTACGCGATTTGATTCCGCCATCCCAATTTCACCTTCGGACATCCCGGCGTACGGCGAATATCCACCCCTACGTTGTTGAGACGCCTGCGGCCCGGACCAATTATACCGCGTACATCGAGGGATTGGAACAGTTTGCCGGCTGCAGTCTTTCCGTCCGAATACAATTTAGGTGTCTTCAAGGCTAGAGTGAATAGGCTCTTAATAAACTAGTGCGCTTTACCATATATACCACTGCTTACCATCAGGTGGGATCGCAGTCAAGCACTAGCTTATAGTAAGTAAAAAAAGAGGCAGTTTTCCTTTCCGCCGGCTCCTTTGCGAGCACCACGGCCTCGCAGAAGGTAGCGACGGCTGCGAATATAAGAGTCCCGGTGTGACTTGAAACTTGTAGATCTATTCTCAGTTAATTCTCGTGAGTTAGTCGTTATCTTACTTACTTCTACTATCTTAATATATAAAAATGAATCGCAAAATGTGTTGGTAAGCGCATTACTCAAGAACGCCTTGACCAATTTTGCCAATTATTTTTTTGTTGTATTTATTATTGGCAGGTTCTTATCAAAGAAAATTTTCGAATTTTTTGAAAGAAAAGTTGGGTAAAGGTGATCCTTTCATTGTTTACGCGATAGTTGGACCCGTGCGGAGCGGGGGCGGCCCGCTAGTAATATTATAAATGCGAAAGTTACGATGTTTGGATGTTTGTTACTCAAACACGCTAAAACTGCTGGACGGATCTGGATGAAATTTGGCACAGGCAGAGGATACACTCCGGAATAGGACATAGGATACTTTTTATCAACTTGATACGCAGGTGAAGCCGCGTGCGGAAGCTAGTTTTCAATCAGCAAGAAAGACTATTTTTGACTGCACGGTTGGTGCGGTGGCCGGTAACTGGCTGCCATGCAACGTCTCTCGGGTTCGATTCCCGCACGGAACAACACTTTGAGTGATCCACAAATCGTTGTTTCGGATCACATTCAATTTCACATACACAAGACACCCATGTTTATGTGAAATTGAACGTTTCTAAACGCACCCACGACACAGGAAAAAATCCTTGTGTGGGGCAAAGTTTTTAAAAAATCATAAAAAATTTGGACTCCGCAACGAAATAATTATGGGAAGATATTCATTGAAAACCAGAAAAGCACTTAAAGGCTCTTTTATTTCAGATGACAGTAAATGGGATACCGATGGGTAGAAGCTCTGAGACACGCCGATCCAACGCTGGCTCAGTAGCGTTTTATCTGGTAAGTTTATCCATACTAATATAATAAAGAGGTAAAATTTTTAAGTTTGTATGTAGGGGGTAATCTTTGGAACCGCTGGTCGGGTTGCCAAAATTCTTTCACTGATAGATAGCTACAATGTTCCCGAGTGCTAAAGGGTATTAAACATCACGCTATGATCAAATGAAGCTGAGCGGCGGGTGAAACCGCGCGAGAGTAGCTAGTATTCTATATTCTATATAATCGTTTTGAGACGCAGCGTGCCCGGTGACAACTTTGCACGGTATACGGTAAAATAAATTTTTCGAACACGGTATTTTTCCATATGAACGCCTTGTATTTATTTAGGGGGCGTCCATAAATTACGTGAGGTGTTTAAGGGGTTTTTTTTGTTTAAAAGTCGGCAACCGAGCAGACGGATTACCTGATGGTAAGCAATCAGCGCCGCCCATGGACACTCGCAACGGAGGAGTTACGAGTGCGTTGCCGACCTTTTAGGGATTAGGGATTTGGAGATTTAGGGATTTAGGAGGGATTGGGTCTCCGGTAACCTCACTCACACGTGGTTATTTCACGCCGGTTTTCTGTGAGGCCGTGGCATCACTCCGGTCGAGCCGACCCATTCGTGCCGAAGCTTGGCTCTCCCACACTTGAAAGTGTCAAAATAAATATATAAATAAAATTGATGTCTTGTTTATATTACAGCTGGCAGAAAATACAGAAAGAACAGGGTCCATCATTATAAGGATAACTGAGTTCACATCGATATACGAAGCATTTTACCAGGCAACCTTCGAGATAGGGGGAGAGCGCGTTACTAAGAATATTCTGGAGATCGGGTATGTTATTTTCTAATGGCGTTCTCTTTGTGAGGGGATAATCATCAAATGACTTCTCCCGCCCCGGGTCGGGCGTGAGGGAGTGTCAGACTCTTACTGACTAAAAAAAACCCCGTTCCTTCTCCTGCTCTGGGCCGAGGTCGCGGTGCCTCATTGCGCTTACCCCGCAACCCCGGCTGTTATGGGCACACGCAACACCAAAGGAGTTACGAATGCGTTGGCGGCCTTTCGGAAATAAGTTTTTAAGGATTGGGAAGGGTAGGAGCGTGGGCCTCCGGTAACCTCACTTACACAGCGAAACGCAACGCTGTGGTTGTTTCACGCTGATGTTCTGTGAGACCGTGGTATCACTCCAGTCGAGTCGAACCATTCGTGCGGAAGCATGGCTCTCTCATACTATAAAATAAATAAGTCATCATCATTATCAGCCTATAAGTGCCCACTGCTGAACAAAAACCTCTTCGCAGACTGAGAAGGTTTGAGCATTAATCACAACGCTTGCTCAAGGCGGATTTGCGATTTCAAACTTATATTTTGACTTAAGTCCAGGTTTCCTCACGATGTTTACCTTCACCGTATGTCAGTGGTGTCTAAATAATCATAGAAAGTACATATAACTCGGAAAAAATCACATTGGTACTATTCAGGAGCGCTCTTTAGTCAACCACCTAAATCCATAGACTATGGAGAAGCACTTATAACTTTATTGGTAAAGTGACAATTCATTTATATATTTTCAGATTGAAATCACCAGAACCAGGTTCGTTATCTAGTGCATTAACTATGCACTGTCTCTTTATTTGAAGAACAATCCTTTAGGGTTGATTTTTCAATAGTTAGATGAATGTTATCTGAGAAATAAAATTGTTGCTGTCACTGTCTTATACAAACATTGTGACGAGACAGCATCATAATTAATCTCCAGGTAAATTTTATCTAACCATTGAAAAATCAGCCTTCAATACAGTAGTTTCCAACTAGTCAAATTCAATACTTTGTTTTGACTAATCTTATATATAAAAATGGATCGCGAAATGTGTTGGTAAGCCCATAACTCAACAACGCCTGGACCAATTTTGATAATTCCTTTTTTATTGTGTTTATTATTGTCAGGAGAAGGTTCTTATCAAAGAAAATATTAGAAAAGTGGAGGGAAAGATTAGGAAAAAGAGACCCTTTGATAGCGAGATAGTTGGACCCGTGCGAATCTGGGGCGGGCCGCTAGTGTAAAATAAATTCGTATTTTCAATTATTTTCTTATTGATTTTCTTTTCATTTTATAGATGCTAAGTTTTACATTCTAATATCTATTTGTTCTTTTTTATGTTATAAGCATAGAGCAGACGGATTACCTGATGGTAAGCAATCAGCGCCGTCCATGGTCACGGCGGCCATGGATGTGAGATTGGAAAAGGGTAAGGTATTGGGTCTCTGATAACCTCACTCACACGGCGAAACACAACGTGGTTGTTTCACGCTGGTTTTCTGTGAGGCCGTGGTATCACTCCGGTCCAGCCGACCCATTAGTGCGCGAATCGGGCCCGCGACACGTTCCGAGGCAGGAGGTTGTCCAGAGAACTGAATTTCTGAACTTGCTCAAAAACTGGCTCATTGGTTTAGACCTAGACCTTGTTTTGTAACACATAAGGCATATAATGTTTAAATTTAAATTATAATTCTAGATGAAAGTGGCCCAAGTAAGTAAAGATTTTAATATTATGTATGTTCGTTTCCATTCACGGGATCCCGGATCTTTCGAAGGAGTTCGAGGGGCCGAAGCCAACTCGCAGAGGCCCTTTGAACAACTTTAATATTGGTGAAATGGGACATCAGCCAGTAATTATCCCTGTATGCACTATGAAAGTGCACCCAAGGACAATCCCCGGTTGATGTTGGACTATTGTGCAATGTTGTAGAAAATTATTATGCTATGAGCTGGCAGATATGGTAACTATGGAAATACTATGGCCCCTGCCTCTGACCAATATTGATGCAAACGGATAAATAGGCAGAGGGTCACTAGTAAACTCAATTAATGGGCCCCCGAAAACGGCCGCTAGCATGTAGCGACACGGAGGCAACATACGTTGAGCTGCTTGGGGAAGGAGAGGCATCCCACGCCTATCAGAGCAATCCTGGAAGTACGATCAAGACTCCGACCAGCATCTTACTGAGATACATCCTTCCCCCGAGTCTCCTTCAACTCCTGCTCTTGCGAATTTCCACTCAAGCTAGCCAACTAAGGGAAGAATGAGGTAGTACGGCCTGTCCCTCAACAGTGTTCACTCCATCTAGTCACGAGGACTAACCGGAGATGAAGAACAAGACACCTCCCAGTGTCAGGGCCGTGGAATCGCCACTGCCCAACAGCTCACTATAAGATGCCTTGCGAATATTATTATTTGTATATATGAGTAGACGGATTACCTGATGGTAAGCAATCAGCGCCGCCGTTGAATAACTGCAACACCAGAGGAGTTACGAGTGCGTTGCTGGAGAGTTTCGGAGATAAGGCCTCCCCTAACCTTACTCACAAGGTAAAACATAACGCTGTGGTTGTTTCACGCCGGTTTTCTGTGAGGCCGTGGTATCACTCCGGTCGAGCCGACCCATTCGTGCCGAAGCTTGGCTCTCCGATACTTAAATGTTATTACTTCTTAAATAATACGTACATTTTTTTTACAGCTACTGTCAAACCTGGTAAGAGTTTATGTCAATTAAAAAATCATAATTGGTTTTCAAATAGTTTAGTATGACGCGGATAATTGGACGAGCTGAGGTCGAAAACAAAACGGAATCTCGGCTGAGACCGAGGGCTGAGACATAGAATGTGTTTACTTAATAAATTATTCTTTCTCTTTCTCTTTCTCTTTCTCTTTCTCTTTCTCTTTCTCTTTCTCTTTCTCTTTCTCTTTCTCTTTCTCTTTCTCTTTCTCTTTCTCTTTCTCTTTCTCTTTCTCTTTCTCTTTCTCTTTCTCTTTCTCTTTCTCTTTCCTCTTTCTCTTTCTCTTTCTCTTTCTCTTTCTCTTTCTCTTTCTCTTTCTCTTTCTCTTTCTCTTTCTCTTTCTCTTTCTCTTTCTCTTTCTCTTTCTCTTTCTCTTTCTCTTTTTCTCTCTCTTTCTCTTTCACGCGCAACACCCAGTTGCCCAGCGACCGCGCCAACTGTGCAGTCAATAGTAAACGGCTGCCGTCGACGCTTCAACGGAAGCCGTCAACACGTCGACGGTGGCCGCCGACGCGCATCGACGGCTGCAGTTACATCTGCTGTTGGGAACATACCGCATACCATTTCAAATTTGTACCATAATATAGGTACTATTTTATAACATTACTAATATATTAATATTATCATTATAGGTCTAGATGGAAAGAAACGTAAGTTTAACTATTAATATGTTTCTTTTACAAATGTTATAAAGAGAGAAAATAATTGATTGTTAGTTTTTTTGCATTGATTGATTGCATCCTTGAGTTATGGAGGCTGTGGTAGGTTTGTCCAAAGAAAAAACACTCAATCTTGAAGGGCTTAAAACCGAAATGATCTGTTGACGATACGGAGTTGATGTAGTGAGTGCATGCCCATACAAGACCATATAAAGAAGATCTCCGGCCACCATAAGCGCGGGTCTGCGGACGGCGAGTAAGGGTAGCTTGCCACTCGACCAGAACCAGACCCGAGCGTACGGCGCGTAGCGTTCCGCGCACGCCTCAAAGAGCCAATAGACCACCACAGACGGAGCCCTATAGGGCTGATGTTCAGCCGGGGTTGCGGGGTAAGCGCAATGAGGCACCGCGGCCACGGTCTAAAGAAGGAGAAGGAACGGGGGTATTTTTAGTCAGGAAACTCTCCCTCACCTTATCCTGGACTGCCGCAGACGGCGAGTCGGTGCGGCTGCGGAGTGAGTGCCGGATGGCCCTAAATATATAGATATATATAGATAAGCTGAAAACTTTAAAGATCACTACAGTCTACAGAATCTCATGTCCAACTTACACTAAAATCTTACAGAAGCGCCCCCATTATAGGGAAAATGTGTTAAAATGTGAAACCCCGTGTGTTATTCCAAACTATAATCTATCTCTGTGCCAAATTACATTCAGATCCGTTGAGTAGTTTACGTGAAAGAGTAACAAACATCCATCCGTACTTACACACTGTCGCGTTTATAATATGTTTAATGTGATAAGTCGGCAAACGAGGAGACGGATTACCTGATGGTAAGCAATCAGCGCCGCCCATGGACACCCGCAACAAAGGAGTTACGAGTGCGTTGCCGACCTTTTAGGGATAAGGGATTTGGAGATTTAGGGATTGGGGAAGGGTCCGGGAAGGGGAAGGATTGGGCCTCCGGATGAAAGTACGTATTTTAAAATTAATGTTTTACAATTTTAGGAGTCGGTAAGTATCGTTTTTAATGTCACAAAGTATCGATGATGGAGATAGGTAAGTTATTTGATAACTTACCTTACGAGACGAGGGTCATATGGAGCAGGACAAGGGACGGGATGATTTTTATCTTATATCTGCTGCTGAGGAAAAAGGGGAGGCCTTTGCCCAGCAGAGGGACACACGATAGGCTATAAAAAAAAATCTGCTGCTGATTACGAATTTTTTTTTGGGACCGCATCTTTTTTATTTTCACCTACGATGCGCTCACTGAAACTTGCTGTGAGTGACAATGTAATGGATAACTAAATGAAATAAGTTGACACACAAAAGAAGTGTGGGAGAGCCATGCTTCAACACGAATGGGTCGGCTCGACCGGAATGATACTACCGCCTCACAGAAAACCAGCGGATAGGTTGGGAAACGATCAGACGGATAACCTGATGGTAAGCAATCAACGCCACCCATGGACACCCGCAACAACAGAGGAGTAACGAGAGCGTTGCCGATCCTTTGGGGACTAGGGATTTGGAGATTAAGGGATTTTAGGGGAAGATTGGGCCTCCGGTAACCTCACTCACACTGCGAAACACAACGCTGTGGCTGTTTCACGCTGGTCTTCTGTGAGGCCGTGGTATCACTCCGGTCGAGCCGACCCATTCGTGCCGAAGCATGGCTCTCCCACACTTTATACACGTTTACTTTGACATGACAATAAATGCTCAGCTATATAACGTCACTCTAAATCTATAAAAATATCTCTAAGGGCTGATTTTTGGTGGTTGGTCGAATGGTTAGACAAAAGTTACCTGGGGAATAATTATGATGCTATCGCGTCAGAATGTTTGTATAAAACAGTGACAGCAACAATTTTATTCCACAGATATAATTTATTTGACTATTCAAAAATCAGCCCTAAAGTGTTTATTTCGTAGACTTTGCGAAAGAGTTGATTTTAAAAAGTTTTTTTTTTTTAATTCTATGTACCTACCTAATTTGTATGATTTTCTAATAAGTTATATTAAATTTACTAATATCCATTTTATTTTTATTTTAAAACAATTATAGCTGGTGTCAGTGGTAAGTTACATTTTTAAATTAACAAAAATTTTTTTTTTGTGGGTTTCACTCTTATTTTGTTGCGAGTTGTTCAATTAAGTACTCGGGTTACACTCGCTAGAAGTTTATTAAGAACAATACTGTATACGTGTTACGGACTAGCGTCAATATTTTAATAATGGTGGACAAACTGTACTGATGTACTGTCGCCGGCGGTAGGGGGCGCGTAGGCGCTCGCGTCGCCGGCAGGCGCTGTGATTGGCGCATTTAAACGCTCCGTGAGACCTTAAAAACTGACGCGCGGCGGGAGTGCGGGACGTTTGAATGGCGCGCGCTACATTTTCTAATTATAATAAGAAAGAAAGTAAGATGGATAGTAAAATGGGTTTATTCAGTGTAAAAAATACAATATAATAATACTAGAGCAGGAGAAGGAACGGGGGGTATTTTAGTCAGTGAGAGTCTGACCCTTTCTCTCGCCTTACATTGGCCGGGAGACGATTTTCCCTTGAACAAGAAAAAGGTGTATGTATGTTCATCTGTTCCCTCGTAACTTCTAAACTGCTTATCAGAATTTGACAAATAACATATCATTAGAAACGTCTTCATTGTCCGCTGGTTATAGGCTATATGCGGTCTCACAAAATTTGATGTGGCGTCCTTTAGCGGGCAAAAGTTTCAGTGTAAAATAAATTAAGACAAATATGCCGTATGTGTGTGTGTGCGTGTGTGTGTGTGTGCGTCTGCGTGTGTGTGCGTGCGAGTGTGTTGTATTTTGTTTTTTGTATCCGCTTGTATCATCAACGGATCGAGCTGAAATTCTGTATACACATAAGTTCTTTATAAAAAGGTTTTATAAATCTATGCAATTTGTATGAATTTCTAATGATTTAATTTACTTACCTATATCTATTTTTTTTTATTTTAAATCCGTTTCAGCTACCACTGGTAAAAAACATTTTTATATCAACAAAAAAAGAAACATTTTTTAGCTACTCTCGCGCGGTTTCACCTGCTTTCTTAGCTCTATTTTATCGTAGCGTGATGTTTTATAGCCTGTAGCACTCAGGCACATCATAGCTATATGTGCAATGAAAAAATTTAAGTGGTTCCAAAGATTACCCCCTACATACAAACTTACAAAATTTACCTCTTTATAATATTAGTATAGATAAGAAAGATCGAAAAATGTGTTTATTCAGTGTAAAAAATACAATTTAAACATACTAGAGTCGAGTCAAAAAGTTTATGGTCAGAAAGAGTCTGACACTCTCTCTCGCCCCACCCAATGAGAATCTATTTAGAAGATGTGTTTTCAAGTAAAAAAAAATGTTTTTGTAAAGTGTTATAAATTATTGTTACTCTTACGAGCAAATGGATTACCTGATGGTAAGCAATCGACGCCGCCCATGGACACCCGCAACACCAAAGGAGTTACGAGTGCGTTGCTGGCCTTTTGGGGATCAGCATATTACAAATTTTGAATCTGGTTAAGTGTTTGATACGTCAAATTAATTTAAATTTGACCTAGAAAAGTACCTAATTGCTTAAAATAATTACTAATTCATTAAATTCACTCTCCACAGAAAAGGACGGTAAGGAAAAAAATTAAAATATAGCAGATCGCTATAATATTATTCAATAGTTTATGAAAATGGGCGTGTCCTATGGAGAAGTCTTTATAAAGGCCCTAGATGAACCTACCCCAACTACATCGTTGGGTTCTATAGCTAAGTGGAGAGAAATAATGGATTTGTGGCTGTGTAATAAGTTGATGTATTAATCAGACTGTTACAATGACGGTTATAAGAATATGAGTAGGCGGCGTACTAATTGGGAGCGGTCGTACGATGGCGCAATGCGTTTTTCATCGCACGATCAAAGTGGTCGTACGATGACCTAACAGTTGTGCCCATCAGCCGTCCGTCCTTCGAGCGACGTGGCCAGCCCATTGCCACTTTAGCCTGCAGATTTTACGAGGTATGTCGATGACATTGATTCTTTGGCGAATTTCCACGTTTCGGAATTTGTCGCGCAAAGAGACCCCGAGCATAGAGAAGACATCGTATAACTTCCCAAACGCCGCCAATCCGAGTTGGACCTCTTTCTCGAAATTGGACCTACCTAGCTGAATGATTTGACCCAGGTATATAATAGTCAACAACTTCAAGGATGTCCTTCCCGACGATGACCGGTACAGGTGCAACATGGACATTTGACATGATTTTCGTCTTGTCCATGTTCATGTTTAGACCCAACTGTTGGGAAACGACATCGAGGTCGCTAAGCATGGTGTTCACGTCCTCCAACGACTCTGCCAAAACGACTATATTATCGGCGAACCGCAAAAACGTTGAAAACGTCCTTCAATGCGTTCGTGAACAGTTTCGGAGAAATTACGTCTCCCTGCCTCACGCCTCTCTGCAATTGGATTGGTTTTGTGCTGTCCTCCTGGAGTCGGACGAGCATGGTGGCGTTTCTATACAAACACCAAAGCAGAAGCCTATCCAGAACCCGGCTTGTTTGGGAGGCTGGAAGTCATCGAGCCTACATTCGAAACGGTTCGTGATGAACTCTCAAGAACAGCTCGTACACATGACTCAGAAGTGAGATAGGTCTGTAGTTTTCCAACAAAGTGCTATCTCCCTTTTTGAAGAACAGAACGACCACACTCCTTTGCCATGATTCGAGCGTAGTACCTTCGAGTATGACGGAATTAAAGAAATTTTGGAGGACTAAAAGTAAAAAATCAGCCCTAAAGTGTTTATTTCGTAGACTTTGCGAAAGAGTTGATTTTAAAAAGTTTTTTAATTCTATGTACCTAATTTGTATGATTTTCTAATTAGTTATATTAAATTTACTAATATCTATTTTTTTATTTTAAAACAATTCTAGCTGGTGTCACTGGTAAGTAACATTTTTAAATTAACAAAATTTTTTTTTGTGGGTTTCACTCTTTTTTTGTTGCGAGTTGTTCAATGAAGTACTCGGGTTACACTCACTAAAATTTATTAAGAACAATACTGTTACGGACTAGCGTCAATAATATAATAATGGTGGACAAACTGTACTGATGTACTGACGCCGGCGGTAGGGGGCGCGTAGGCGCTCGCGTCACCGGCAGGCGCTGTGATTGGCGCATTTAAACGCTCCGTGAGACCTTGAAAACTGACGCGCGGCGGGATTGCGGGACGTTTGAATGGCGCGCGCTACATTTTCTAATTATAATAAGAAAGAAAGTAAGATGGATAGTAAAATGGGTTTATTCAGTGTAAAAAATACAATATAATAATAGTAGAGCAGAAGAAGGAACGGGGGGTATTTTAGTCAGTGAGAGTCTGACCCTTTCTCTCGCCTTACATTGGCCGGGAGACGATTTTCCCTTGAACAAGAAAAAGGTGTATGTATGTTCATCTGTTCCCTCGTAACTTCTAAACTGCTTATCAGAATTTGACAAATAACATATCATTAGAAACGTCTTCATTGTCCGCTGGTTATAGGCTATATGCGGTCTCACAAAATTTGATGTGGCGTCCTTTAGCGGGCAAAAGTTTCAGTGTAAAATAAATTAAGACAAATATGCCGTATGTGTGTGTGTGCGTGTGTGTGTGTGTGCGTGTGCGTGTGTGTGCGTGCGAGTGTGTTGTATTTTGTTTTTTGTATCCGCTTGTATCATCAACGGATCGAGCTGAAATTCTGTATACACATAAGTTCTTTATAAAAAGGTTTTATAAATCTATGCAATTTGTATGAATTTCTAATGATTTAATTTACTTACCTATATCTATTTTTTTTATTTTAAATCCGTTTCAGCTACCACTGGTAAAAAACATTTTTATATCAACAAAAAAAGAAACATTTTTTAGCTACTCTCGGGCGGTTTCACCTGCTTTCTTAGCTCTATTTTATCGTAGCGTGATGTTTTATAGCCTGTAGCACTCAGGCACATCATAGCTATATGTTCAGTGAAAGAATTTAAGTGGTTCCAAAGATTACCCCCTACATACAAACTTACAAAATTTACCTCTTTATAATATTAGTATAGATAAGAAAGATCGAAAAATGTGTTTATTCAGTGTAAAAAATACAATATAAACATACTAGAGTCGAGTCAAAAAGTTTATGGTCAGAAAGAGTCTGACACTCTCTCTCGCCCACCCAATGAGAATCTATTTAGAAGATGTGTTTTCAAGTAAAAAAAAAAAATGTTTTTGTAAAGTGTTATAAATTATTGTTCCTCTTACGAGCAAATGGATTACCTGATGGTAAGCAATCCACGCCGCCCATGGACACCCGCAACACCAAAGGAGTTACGAGTGCGTTGCTGGCCTTTTGGGGATCAGCATATTACAAATTTTGAATCTGGTTAAGTGTTTGATACGTCAAATTAATTTAAATTTGACCTAGAAAAGTACCTAATTGCTTAAAATAATTACTAATTCATTAAATTCACTCTCCACAGAAAAGGACGGTAAGGAAAAAAATTAAAATATAGCAGATCGCTATAATATTATTCAATAGTTTATGAAAATGGGCGTGTCCTATGGAGAAGTCTTTATAAAGGCCCTAGATGAACCTACCCCAAATACATCGTTGGGTTCGATAGCTAAGTGGAGAGAAATAATGGATTTGTGGCTGTGTAATAAGTTGATGTATTAATCAGACTGTTACAATGACGGTTATAAGAATATGAGTAGGCGGCGTACTAATTGGGAGCGGTCGTACGATGGCGCAATGCGTTTTTCATCGCACGATCAAAGTGGTCGTACGATGACCTAACAGTTGTGCCCATCAGCCGTCCGTCCTTCGAGCGACGTGGCCAGCCCATTGCCACTTTAGCCTGCAGATTTTACGAGGTATGTCGATGACATTGATTCTTTGGCGAATTTCCACGTTTCGGAATTTGTCGCGCAAAGAGACCCCGAGCATAGAGAAAACATCGTATAACTTCCCAAACGCCGCCAATCCGAGTTGGACCTCTTTCTCGAAATTGGACCTACCTAGCTGAATGATTTGACCCAGGTATATAATAGTCAACAACTTCAAGGATGTCCTTCCCGACGATGACCGGTACAGGTGCAACATGGACATTTGACATGATTTTCGTCTTGTCCATGTTCATGTTTAGATCCAACTGTTGGGAAACGACATCGAGGTCGCTAAGCATGGTGTTCACGTCCTCCAACGACTCTGCCAAAACGACTATATTATCGGCGAACCGCAAAAACGTTGAAAACGTCCTTCAATGCGTTCGTGAACAGTTTCGGAGAAATTACGTCTCCCTGCCTCACGCCTCTCTGCAATTGGATTGGTTTTGTGCTGTCTTCCTGGAGTTGGACGAGCATGGTGGCGTTTCTATACAAACACCAAAGCAGAAGCCTATCCAGAACCCGGCTTGTTTGGGAGGCTGGAAGTCATCGAGCCTACATTCGAGACGGTTCGTGATGACTCTCAAGAACAGCTCGTACACATGACTCAGAAGTGAGATAGGTCTGTAGTTTTCAAACAAATTGCTATCTCCCTTTTTGAAGAACAGAACGACCTCACTCCTTTGCCATGATTCGAGCGTAGTACCTTCGAGTATGACGGAATTAAAGAAATTTTGGAGGACTAAAAGTAAAAAATCAGCCCTAAAGTGTTTATTTCGTAGACTTTGCGAAAGAGTTGATTTTAAAAAGTTTTTTTTAATTGTATGTACCTAATTTGTATGATTTTCTAATTAGTTATATTAAATTTACTAATATCTATTTTTTTATTTTAAAACAATTCTAGCTGGTGTCACTGGTAAGTAACATTTTTAAATTAACAAAATTTTTTTTTGAGGGTTTCACTCTTTTTTTGTTGCGAGTTGTTCAATGAAGTACTCGGGTTACACTCACTAAAATTTATTAAGAACAATACTGTTACGGACTAGCTTCAATATTTTAATAATGGTGGACAAACTGTACTGATGTACTGTCGCCGGCGGTAGGGGGCGCGTAGGCGCTCGCGTCGCCGGCAGGCGCTGTGATTGGCGCATTTAAACGCTCCGTGAGACCTTGAAAACCACGGAAAACTGACGCGCAGCGGGAGTGCGGGACGTTTGAATGGCGCGCGCTACATTTTCTAATTATAATAAGAAAGAAAGTAAGATGGATAGTAAAATGGGTTTATTCAGTGTAAAAAATACAATATAATAATACTAGAGCAGGAGAAGGAGGGGGGGGTATTTTAGTCAGTGAGAGTCTGACCCTTTCTCTCGCCTTACATTGGTCGGGAGACGATTTTCCCTTGAACAAGAAAAAGGTGTATGTATGTTCATCTGTTCCCTCGTAACTATGATAAATATGCCGTGCGTGCCATGCAATTATGATAAATGTGTGTGTGTGTGTGTGTGTGTGTGTGAGTGTGTGTGTGTGTGTGTGTGTGTGTGTGTGTGTGTGAGTGTGTGTGTGTGTGTGTGTTTGTGTGTGTGTGTGTGTGTGTGTGTGTGTGTGTGTGTGTGTGTGTGTGTGTGTGTGTGTGTGTGTGTGTGTGTGTGTGTGTGTGTGTGTGTGTGTGTGTGTGAATCATATCATTCAGAATCTCCGATTTCGATGAAATGATGCATTGAGGTTACCGTATACTTACTTACCTTATCCAGGTCCACCTCCTGGCCAGTCGCTTTTGGAAGAAGGAGTTCATCAGATAGAGTCTCTCCCTCCAAATGGTCTCACTTTTAACTCATCTCAATTCCGTATGATTATTTCCGCCCACCTTTGCGTTCAAGTCTCCCATCACAACTGTAAAGTGAGCTTTAGAGATGTGTATGGCTTGGGATGTGTATGGCTTGGGATATTTCCGCATTGCGTCGAGGTCGGCGAGTATACCTGCATAATCTTCAGCGAATACCGATTTGTTATTCTGAGTATAAAGTACGCTACCCTGCTCGACACACTCTCAACTCTGCTCACGCTGTTGATGAGGGACTTGTAAAACACCCTGAAATGAAAAATCACTCACACTCTATGATTTTCGTTCTCCTTCCCGGAAGAAGAGCATGTTGCCCGATTCCAGGACTATCGTATCCTGACCTCTCTTCGGATTTCGGACAGTCCCAAGATGTCCGAACGCATTACTTGATCCGCTACCTGGTTCAGGAATACCGGAGCTACCGGTGATTCGGGATTCGTGTGCTGTTTGCGTCGGTCATGAAGGGGCCGGGGGGAGAGAGGGAGGGCGAGGTGTGGCCATAATTACCACGTTGGGCGGGTGGCATAGGGATCGCAGTTAGGTCACCGATATATGAATTGAATGTGTCTGGTCGCAGTTTAAAGACGTACCCGGGTCCAAGGAATGAAAATGAAATTATCCAGGAATCTGCGCGGTGAATTTTTCAACCTTTATTTTGATGGACGAAATAAAGAAAAAGACTTTTACGATTATTTGTCCACGTCCAAAGAAACATTTGACTACATCTGCAATGGAATACGTAGCGATTGTATTCATAAAGTGATCGCACGATCAAACGCATCGTACGATCGGTTTTAAGCATTTCTTGTGCTCGCACGATCACTTGCGAGGTTCAAATAGGACACTCTGATGTTTGAAATCATCGCCCGTCGAGAACGCATTGTGCCATCGCCATCGTAGGATCGCTCCCATTTAGAACGACGCCTAAGAATATGGACTGGAAGGCGCGAACGCGAACGTGCGTCGCAGCGTAGGTCTAACAGATAGATGACTGGTGTGTGGCGGAAGGGCGCGGGGCAGGCGACCGTCGCGGTCGCCACGCGTGAGCAATAATATTGAAGTATGGCCAGAGAGTGCAATACAGGGTGTCATTTGATTCTGGTGCTCAAATAAAACAACTTTTTGTAAAAGCAAATATATAAACAATTTCTAATAGCAATGATTTTCATAATGCCTCACAATATATTTATGAAAATGTAATTCACGCTCATAAAAACAAAAGCTTATTTAAGAAGCACAGTGATATACATAACATTAACACGAGGGGGAAAACAAATATGTTGTCCCTGTCTCCAGGCTTCAGAAAAAAAGTAGTTCGTTTAGATGTCAATGTATACGTTTTTACAATAAAATCCCTAGGGATATTCAAAATTTGAGCCTCAATAATTTTAAAAGTGTAATAAAGGCTAAACTTTACTGTAAAGCATTTTATAAAATAAAAGACTACTTAGAAGATAGTCAGGCTTGGGAATGAGCCGCTGTAACTTCTGCACGGGTCATGTTGACATGTTTGTAACATAAGTTACCCTTTTTATATAAAATTTGACATTACGTTTAGTATATTTTTTTTAACACTGACATTATCACCTATTGTGACATTTTTATTTTTATTTGACATTTTTTTTAAATTATTTAGTGACATTATTATTATTTTCTATTATTGTTAGTGTAAGGACCGTGTGAGACTTGCCGCGCTTTTTGACTACCAGTTATCTGCGTTCTGACAGTTTGAGTACTTGCGCGACCCACCCAAATGTTCTTTGAGACTTGCCGCGCTTTTTGACTACCAGTTATCTGCGTTCTGACAGTTTGAGTACTTGCGCGACCCACCCAAATGTTCTTTAGATTGATGCAAACTGACACTTGCGTGCCTGTCTTTAGAACGGGTCCACTTAAACTGGTGTGGTTCTTTCATCAAAAGACCACTACAGGATGAACTTGCACGGTTCTCTCACATTATGTTATTTTTACATTGTGTGGACTTGAAAAGAGACTGACCTCTGAGTTTGTTTCGGCATTTCTTCTCAGAGTAGTCAGATAGGAAATGCCGGCTTCATCTAGTTTTTCACATATAAATTGACGTGTAAAAGTGCCGTTTTATGGCTTATTTTCAAAAATCAATTCATTGTTTCGTAACACAAAAAATCCTAATGGCGGCTATATATCAATTTTTTAGTTCGATATTTTGGTGCGTCGCCATATTGGTAATCACGAGACTTAAAAAAAGGATGAATGCTTAAAAACTTCGGTAGATGGCACTCTATTAAAATGTAGCAAAGCGGTATTATTTAATGGTTTAATTACCTAATTACTAATACATTAAATTTACTCTCAACAGATCCAGGTAAGGAATGAGTTTTTAATACTACATTATTTTAATAGCAATGATTTTCATAATGCCTCACAATATATTTATGAAAATGTAATTCACGCTCATAAAAAAAAGCTTATTTAAGAAGCACAGTGATATACATAATATTAACACGAGGGGGAAAAACAAATATGTTGGTCCCTGCCTCCAGGCTTCAGAAAATAAGTAGTTCGTTTAGATGTCAATGTACAATAAAATTCCTAGGGATATTCAAAATTTGAGCCTCAATAATTTTAAAAGTGTAATAAAGGCTAAACTTTACTGTAAAGCATTTTATAAAATAAAAGACTACTTAGAAGATAGTCAGGCTTGGGAATGAGCCGCTGTAACTTCTGCACGGGTCATGTTGACATGTTTGTAACATAAGTTACGCTTTTTATATAAAATTTGACATTAAGGTAGTAATGAGTTTTTAATACTACATTATTTTAAATTTATAATAAACAATTACTAATGAAAAGGGGCGTGTCCTATGAAGAAGTCATAAAGAAGTAATATTTTATTGTATTGAAACGTCAAATTCATATATTTTTGACCTAGAAAACTAACTAATAACTAAAAATAATTACTAATTCATTAAATTCACTCTCCACAGGAAAGCAAGGTAAGGAAAAAAAAATTAGATATAGCAGATCGGTATAATATTATTCAATAGTTTATGAAAATGGGCGTGTCCTATGGAGAAGTCATTATAAAGGCCCTAGATGAACCTACCCCAACTACATCGTTGGGTTCGATAGCTAAGTGGAGAGAAATAATGGATTTGTGGCTGTGTAATAAGTTGATGTATTAATCAGACTGTTACAATGACGGTTATAAGAATATGAGTAGGCGGCGTACTAATTTAGAGCGGTCGTACGATGGCGCAATGCGTTTTTCATCGCACGATCAAAGTGGTCGTACGATGACCTAACAGTTGTCCTAATAGATCGCACGATGTATATCGTGCGCTCTATTAGGCCGTCGCTTTAGGTAAAACTGGCTCTTTACAGAGTTGCACAGTTTTCGCTGGCGGGCAATATTGCTTTAAAAATTCATTGGCTCCCCGCGACTCTGACAATGTCGTCGGTCCACCTAGCGGGAGGCCTGCCCACACTACGCTTTCCAGTCCTTGGTCGCCACCCTAACACTTTTCGGGCCCATCAGCCGTCCGTCCTTCGAGCGACGTGGCCAGCCCATTGCCACTTTAGCCTGCAGATTTTACGAGGTATGTCGATGACATTGATTCTTTGGCGACGATTCGATTTTCGATTCGATGGCCCGACGATGCCCGGTACAGGTGCAACATGGACATTTCACATGATTTTCGTCTTGTCCATGTTCATGTTTAGACCCAACTGTTGGGAAACGACATCGAGGTCGCTAAGCATGGTGTTCACGTCCTCCAACGACTCTGCCAAAACGACTATATTATCGGCGAACCGCAAAAACGTTGAAAACGTCCTTCAATGCGTTCGTGAACAGTTTCGGAGAAATGACGTCTCCCTGCCTCACGCCTCTCTGCAATTGGATTGGTTTTGTGCTGTCTTCCTGGAGTCGGACGAGCATGGTGGCGTTTCTATACAAACACCAAAGCAGAAGCCTATCCAGAACCCGGCTTGTTTGGGAGGCTGGAAGTCATCGAGCCTACATTCGAGACGGTTCGTGATGACTCTCAAGAACAGCTCGTATACATGACTCAGAAGTGTGATAGGTCTGTAGTTTTCAAACAAAGTGCTATCTCCCTTTTTGAAGAACAGAACGACCACACTCCTTTGCCATGATTCGAGCGTAGTACCTTCGAGTATGACGGAATTAAAGAAATTTTGGAGGACTAAAAGTATCTGTCCACCCCCTCGCAGAAGTTCTTTTGTGATTCCGTCATCGCCAGGTGCCTTGTTGTTTTTAAGCTGCTTGAGAGCCATCCTAATCTTGTCCAGGCTGATATCTGGAATATCCTCAGTGTAATGTTGTGTCAGCTAAGCTCTTGGGACCCGAGCTGTACCGACAATGGGTTGCAGTGTTGAGAGTTATACAACTGTCCGTAGAACCTCTCGAGCTCTTTCAGAATCTCCGATTTCGATGAAATGATGCAACCATTCTCGGTCTTCAGCCTCGTTATTTGGCTTTGCCTAATAGACTTTTGTGCCCTGGTTTCGCTCGATGGCCTCCTTAATTCGAGCAGTATTATATGCGCGTCGCGTATTAAGTCGCGTCGCATGGTTTTTGAAATTCGCCTATTGAGGTTACCGTATACTGACATATCGCCTGGAGGCTGTAGTCTTATTTCGTTTCGGTGCTTCAGGAGCTTTAATGCTTGAGAGCTTTCGAGGCTTCTTTCGGCGTGCGATCTTAAAGAATTCCGACCTCACTGCTTGGACAGTTTCCACCAACCCATTATTATTTATTTCGTCCACTGTTTCGCAATCGGTAAGGCACTGAAAGCGATTATACAGTTGGAGTTGAAATGCTTCGGGGTTCCGAATCTGATCGTCGTCGCGAGGACGAAGTGTCGACTTCACCAGACGTGACCTTTCCAGCTCGAAGTCTCAAAGCAATGATTTTCATAATGCCTCACAATATATTTATGAAAATGTAATTCACGCTCATAAAAACAAAAGCTTATTTAAGAAGCACAGTGATATACATAACATTAACACGAGGGGGAAAACAAATATGTTGTCCCTGCCTCCAGGCTTCAGAAAATAAGTAGTTCGTTTAGATGTCAATGTATACGTTTTTACAATAAAATCCCTAGGGATATTCAAAATTTGAGCCTCAATAATTTTAAAAGTGTAATAAAGGCTAAACTTTACTGTAAAGCATTTTATAAAATAAAAGACTACTTAGAAGATAGTCAGGCTTGGGAATGAGCCGCTGTAACTTCTGCACGGGTCATGTTGACATGTTTGTAACATAAGTTACCCTTTTTATATAAAATTTGACATTACGTTTAGTATATTTTTTTTAACACTGACATTATCACCTATTGTGACATTTTTATTTTTATTTGACATTTTTTTTTAAATTATTTAGTGACATTATTATTATTTTCTATTATTGTTAGTGTAAGGACCGTGTGAGACTTGCCGCGCTTTTTGACTACCAGTTATCTGCGTTCTGACAGTTTGAGTACTTGCGTGAAACCAACCAAATGTTCTTTAGATTGATGCAAACTGACACTTGCGTGCCTGTCTTTAGAACGGGTCCACTTAAACTGGTGTGGTTCTTTCATCAAAAGACCACTACAGAATGAACTTGCACGGTTCTCTCACATTATGTTATTTTTACATTGTGTGGACTTGAAAAGAGACTGACCTCTGAGTTTGTTTCGGCATTTCTTCTCAGAGTAGTCAGATAGGAAATGCCGGCTTCATCTAGTTTTTCACATATAAATTGACGTGTAAAAGTGCCGTTTTATGGCTTATTTTCAAAAATCAATTTATTGTTTCGTAACACAAAAAATCCTAATGGCGGCTATATATCAATTTTTTCGTTCGATATTTTGGTGCGTCGCCATATTGGTAATCACGAGACTTAAAAAAAGGATGAATGCTTAAAAACTTCGGTAGATGGCACTCTATTAAAATGTAGCAAAGCGGTATTATTCAATGATTTAATTACCTAATTACTAATACATTAAATTTACTCTCAACAGATCCAGGTAAGGAATGAGTTTTTAATACTACATTATTTTAATAGCAATGATTTTCATAATGCCTCACAATATATTTATGAAAATGTAATTCACGCTCATAAAAAAAAGCTTATTTAAGAAGCACAGTGATATACATAATATTAACACGAGGGGGAAAAACAAATATGTTGGTCCCTGCCTCCAGGCTTCAGAAAATAAGTAGTTCGTTTAGATGTCAATGTACAATAAAATTCCTAGGGATATTCAAAATTTGAGCCTCAATAATTTTAAAAGTGTAATAAAGGCTAAACTTTACTGTAAAGCATTTTATAAAATAAAAGACTACTTAGAAGATAGTCAGGCTTGGGAATGAGCCGCTGTAACTTCTGCACGGGTCATGTTGACATGTTTGTAACATAAGTTACGCTTTTTATATAAAATTTGACATTAAGGTAGTAATGAGTTTTTAATACTACATTATTTTAAATTTATAATAAACAATTACTAATGAAAAGGGGCGTGTCCTATGAAGAAGTCATAAAGAAGTAATATTTTATTGTATTGAAACGTCAAATTCATATATTTTTGACCTAGAAAACTAACTAATAACTAAAAATAATTACTAATTCATTAAATTCACTCTCCACAGGAAAGCAAGGTAAGGAAAAAAAAATTAGATATAGCAGATCGGTATAATATTATTCAATAGTTTATGAAAATGGGCGTGTCCTATGGAGAAGTCATTATAAAGGCCCTAGATGAACCTACCCCAACTACATCGTTGGGTTCGATAGCTAAGTGGAGAGAAATAATGGATTTGTGGCTGTGTAATAAGTTGATGTATTAATCAGACTGTTACAATGACGGTTATAAGAATATGAGTAGGCGGCGTACTAATTGGGAGCGGTCGTACGATGGCGCAATGCGTTTTTCATCGCACGATCAAAGTGGTCGTACGATGACCTAACAGTTGTGCCCATCAGCCGTCCGTCCTTCGAGCGACGTGGCCAGCCCATTGCCACTTTAGCCTGCAGATTTTACGAGGTATGTCGATGACATTGATTCTTTGGCGAATTTCCACGTTTCGGAATTTGTCGCGCAAAGAGACCCCGAGCATAGAGAAAACATCGTATAACTTCCCAAACGCCGCCAATCCGAGTTGGACCTCTTTCTCGAAATTGGACCTACCTAGCTGAATGATTTGACCCAGGTATATAATAGTCAACAACTTCAAGGATGTCCTTCCCGACGATGACCGGTACAGGTGCAACATGGACATTTGACATGATTTTCGTCTTGTCCATGTTCATGTTTAGACCCAACTGTTGGGAAACGACATCGAGGTCGCTAAGCATGGTGTTCACGTCCTCCAACGACTCTGCCAAAACGACTATATTATCGGCGAAGCGCAAAAACGTTGAAAACGTCCTTCAATGCGTTCGTGAACAGTTTCGGAGAAATGACGTCTCCCTGCCTCACGCCTCTCTGCAATTGGATTGGTTTTGTGCTGTCTTCCTGGAGTCGGACGAGCATGGTGGCGTTTCTATACAAACACCAAAGCAGAAGCCTATCCAGAACCCGGCTTGTTTGGGAGGCTGGAAGTCATCGAGCCTACATTCGAGACGGTTCGTGATGACTCTCAAGAACAGCTCGTACACATGACTCAGAAGTGAGATAGGTCTGTAGTTTTCAAACAAAGTGCTATCTCCCTTTTTGAAGAACAGAACGACCACACTCCTTTGCCATGATTCGAGCGTAGTACCTTCGAGTATGACGGAATTAAAGAAATTTTGGAGGACTAAAAGTATCTGTCCACCCCCTCGCAGAAGTTCTTTTGTGATTCCGTCATCGCCAGGTGCCTTGTTGTTTTTAAGCTGCTTGAGAGCCATCCTAATCTTGTCCAGGCTGATATCTGGAATATCCTCAGTGTAATGTTGTGTCAGCTAAGCTCTTGGGACCCGAGCTGTACCGACAATGGGTTGCACTGTTGAGAGTTATACAACTGTCCGTAGAACCTCTCGAGCTCTTTCAGAATCTCCGATTTCGATGAAATGATTCAACCATTCTCGGTCTTCAGCCTCGTTATTTGGCTTTGCCTAATAGACTTTTGTGCCCTGGTTTCGCTCGATGGCCTCCTTAATTCGAGCAGTATTATATGCGCGTCGCGTATTAAGTCGCGTCGCATGGTTTTTGAAATTCGCCTATTGAGGTTACCGTATACTGACATATCGGCTGGAGGCTGTAGTCTTATTTCGTTTCGGTGCTTCAGGAGCTTTAATGCTCGAGAGCTTTCGAGGCTTCTTTCGGCGTGCGATCTTAAAGAATTCCGACCTCACTGCTTGGACAGTTTCCACCAACCCATTATTTATTTCGTCCACTGTTTCGCAATCGGTAAGGCACTGAAAGCGATTATGCAGTTGGAGTTGAAATGCTTCGGGGTTCCGAACCTGATCGTCGTCGAGAGGACGAAGTGTTGACTTCACCAGACGTGACCTTTCCAGCTCGACATTGATATTCAGTATGCCCCTAACAATTCGGTGATCGCTACCGGTTTTCACTGTAGCAATCACAGAGACATCACTGAATATACGATTATCAGTCTCCATGATGAAGTCGATCCCATTTTTGGTTGACCCATCGGGACTTATCCAGGTCCACCTCCTGGCCAGTCGCTTTTGGAAGAAGGAGTTCATCAGATAGAGTCTCTCCCTCTCCATAAAGTCGACCAGGCGCTGACCCGATGGTTCGGCTGCCCACATCCAAATGGCCTCACTTTTAACTCATCTCAATTCCGTATGATTATTTCCGCCCACCTTTGCGTTCAAGTCTCCCATCACAACTGTAAAGTGAGCTTTAGAGATGTGTATGGCTTGGGATATTTCCGCATTGCGTCGAGGTCGGCGAGTATACCTGTATAATCTTCAGCGAATACCGATTTGTTATTCTGAGTATAAAGTACGCTACCCTGCTCGACACACTCTCAACTCTGCTCACGCTGTTGATGAGGGACTTGTAAAACACCCTGAAATGAAAAATCACTCACACTCTATGATTTTCGTTCTCCTTCCCGGAAGAAGAGCATGTTGCCCGATTCCAGGACTATCGTATCCTGACCTCTCTTCGGATTTCGCATAGTCCCAACTCCCAAGATTTCCGAACGCATTGCTTGATCCACTACCTGGTTCAGGAATACCGGAGCTACCGGTGATTCGTGATTCGTGTGCTGTTTGCATCGGTCATGAAGGGGCCGGGGGGAGGGAGGGGGGGGGGCGAAGTGTGGCCATAATTACCACGTTGGGCGGGTGGCATAGGGATCGCAGTTAGGTCACCGATATATGAATTGAATGTGTCTGGTCGCAGTTTAAAGACGTACCCGGGTCCAAGGAATGAAAATGAAATTATCCAGGAATCTGCGACTGCTGCGGCGAATTTTTCAACCTTTATTTTGATGGACGAAATTTAATTTTTCTCCTATTGAGCAACCAAAAAATATTGACATTCATAATAATTCACCTAATACTGACATTCATAATAATTTAAATTATTAAATAAGACAATAGAGACAACCTCTTGCAAATTAAACGGTAATAAGGTTATTAATCTGGTTCACCAAAATATTCAAGGCTTTATGAGCAAAGAATTAGAAATTGAGTTATTTTTAAATTGTAATAATGTGGATAATTTGTGTATAACTGAACATTGGCTAAAACCTCATCAGCTCATGTTCAATTTTGGTAAGCACCAGATTGGTAGCTCGTTCAGCAGAGTAAACGCTATATATGGTGGCTCACTTATACTGATAAGTAATCAGCTTAAATTCAAAGATCGCAAAGATATAGTTAGTTACTCTGTTGAGCGTACTGTTGAAATAGCCTGTGTGGAATTGGAGCGGTTTATTGTATTAAGCGTGTATAGACCACCTTCAGGTTTGTATGACTGTTTTGAAACAGTAATGGATGAAGTATTAAGTAAACTTACAAATTCAAAGAAATCCATCATTACATGTGGTGATTTTAATATAAATTTATTAGAAAAATGTAGTTTAAGCACAAAAATTGTAAGTTTATTTTCTTCATACAACCTTGCGAATTTGTTTCTGGAGCCAACTAGGATAACACCCAGTAGTGCCACTTGCCTGGACAATATTTATACCGACATTGTGCCAGTTAACAAAGAAATAATTTCAGTACTTGATTCCGATCATTGTGGTCAGTTAATTTCTTTAACAAATGAAATAAATATAGTGTCAAAACAATTTATCACAGTTAATCCGAAGAATCTAAAAGACGCATTGAATTTTTCAAAGCTAAACTCAGCAACAAATTGCCTTTGTTGTTGAATTATAAGAATTGTAACACTTTATATGATAAGTTTTTTAAAATGTTCCTAACAGAGTTTAAGTCTACTTTTACAGATAAAACTATTCCAGCTAATAGCAATGTGTCTTTTGGTGATTGGGCAACCACTGGTATCTATAAGAGTAGAAATCGCCTCTATGAGCTCTATAATGAGCGGACATATATTAATACTGTTGAATTCAGTGAATATGTAAAAAACTATTCTAAATTATTTAAAAAAGTTTGCTCTATTGCTAAATCTCTATTCTTAAGCTCTAAGATAAAGAACAGTACCAATGTTATCAAAGACACTTGGAACATTATCAACAGTGAGGCAGGAAGGTCTAAAAAAAGAATTAGTCAACATAGTCTAGTAATTGATAATAAGTTAATAAAAGCGGATGTAGAAATTGCAACTGCTTTTGAACATTTCTTTTCCGACATTCCTGTATCCACTACAAAGTCACTGAATTCATCTCCCACTGTTGCAGAGTCTTTACTCAAAGAACATGTTGTAGCTTGCGATTCAGGGTTTTCCTTCAAACACATAGATAACAAAGACATTGTTAAAATCTTTAATACTTTGAATAACAAAAAGACTGCAGATCTATGGGGTAATTCTGTGTACATTACAAGCTCTGTAATAACTATTGTAGCACCTGTATTGGCTCAAATCTTTAATAACTGTATTGACTGTGGTGTGTTTCCTGATCTTATGAAATGTAGTAAAATAATTCCATTATTTAAATCAGGTAGTACTTCTGACCCCACTAACTTTAGACCTATTTCAGTACTACCTACGTTCAGTAAAATTTTTGAAAAAATCATTTTAGATCAAATGCAAAGATTTTTTAATAGAAATAAATTATTACATGCGAAGCAGTTCGGATTTACAAGGGGTCGTTCAACAACTGATGCCGGTGTTGAACTTCTTAATCATATTTACGACGCATGGGAGGACTCAAGCGACGCTTTGGGAATATTTTGTGATTTATCCAAGGCGTTCGATTGTGTGCTTCATGATACACTGATCAGGAAGCTATCCCATTACGGAATAAGAGGTGCATCTCTGGACCTTCTTACCTCATACCTGAGTAATAGGGTTCAGAGAGTCGAAGTAAACGGAATGGTTTCTGCCGGGTCTGTTGTGAAGATGGGTGTTCCGCAGGGTTCTATTCTCGGCCCGTTTTTATTTCTTATCTATATTAATGACTTGCCTAACCTTGTAAGGGATAAACACGAGATAGTGCTGTTTGCTGATGATACCTCACTATTATTCAAACTCAGACGACGACAATCATTAATTGACAATGTAAACAGTGCTCTCTCAGAAATAGTTCACTGGTTTGGTGTGAATAACTTATTACTAAACGAAACTAAAACTAAATGTATTAAATTCACAACACCAAATGTTAAACAGATAAAAACCAGTGTGCTTGTCAAGGGCGAGGAGTTGAGTCCTGTAGATACAACTGTCTTTTTAGGTATAACCCTGGACGCTAAGCTCCAGTGGGGCCCACATATAGATGGCTTGTCGAAGAAGCTCAGTTCTGCAGCATATGCCGTTAAAAAAATTAGAAATTTAACAGATATAGATACAGCGCGGTTAGTTTATTTTGGTTATTTTCACAGCATCATGTCATACGGTATTTTGTTGTGGGGGAATGCTGCTGACATCCAGACTATTTTTGTTCTGCAGAAAAGGGCTATTCGATCAATCTATAATCTTAGTCCGAGGCATTCGCTCATAGAATTATTTAAGGAATCTAAAAAAATGACAGTTGCCTCTCAATATATTTATGAAAATGTAATTCACGCTCGAAAAAACAAAAGCTTATTTAAGAAATATAGTGATATACATAATATCAACACGAGGGGGAAAAACAAATATGTTGTGCCTGCCTCCAGGCTTCAGAAAATAAGTAGTTCGTTTAGGTGTCAATGTATACGCTTTAACAATAAAATTCCTAGCGATATTCAAAATTTGAGCCTCAATAAATTTAAAAGTGTAATGAAGGCTAAACTTTGCTGTAAAGCATTTTATAAAATAAAAGACTACTTAGAGGATAGTCAGGCTTGGGAATGAGCCGCTGTAATGTCTGCACAGGTCATGTTGACATGTTTGTAACATAAGTTACACTTTTATATACAATTTGACATTACGTTCATTTATTTTTTTAAACGATGACATGATCAGCTATTGTGACATTTTTATTTTTTATTTGACATTTTTTTTTTATTTATTTGTTGACATTTTTATTATTTTATATTATTGTTAGTGTAAGGACCGTGTGAGACTTGTCGTGCTTTTTTATCACCAGTCATTTTGTCTGCGTTCTGACAGTTTGAGTACTTGCGCGACCCACCCAAATGTTCTTTTGATCGGTATTGTTCGTCGGACAACTCAACAGCACTAGCTATATGGTTACAAACTGACACTTGCGTGCCTGTCTTCAGAACGGGTCCACTTAAACTGGTGTGGTTCTTTCCTCAAAAGACCACTACAGAATGAACTTGCACGGTTCTCTCACATTATGTTATTTTATATTGTCTGGACTTGAAAAGAGACTGACCTCTGAGTTTGTTTCGGCATTTCTTCTCAGAGTAGTCAGATAGGAAATGCCGGCTTCATCTAGTTTTTCAAATATAATTTGACGTGTAAAAGTGCCGCTTTAAGGCCTATTTGCAAAAATGAATTCATTGTTTCATTGTTTCAAAAGAAAAAGACTTTTACGATTATTTGTCCATGTCCAAAGAAACATTTGACTACATCTGCAATGGAATACGTAGCGATTGTATTCATAAAGTGATCGCACGATCAAACGCATCGTACGATCGGTTTTAAGCATTTCTTGTGCTCGCACGATCACTTGCGAGGTTCAAATAGGACACTCTGATGTTTGAAATCATCGCCCGTCGAGAACGCATTGTGCCATCGCCATCGTAGGATCGCTCCCATTTAGAACGACGCCTAAGAATATGGACTGGAAGGCGCGAACGCGAACGTGCGTCGCAGCGTAGGTCTAACAGATAGATGACTGGTGTGTGGCGGAAGGGCGCGGGGCAGGCGACCGTCGCGGTCGCCACGCGTGAGCAATAATATTGAAGTATGGCCAGAGGGTGCAATACAGGGTGTCATTTGATTCTGGTGCTCAAATAAAACAACTTTTTGTAAAAGCAAATATATAAACAATTTCGAATAGCAATGATTTTCATAATGCCTCACAATATATTTATGAAAATATAATTCACGCTCATAAAAACAAAAGCTTATTTAAGAAGCACAGTGATATACATAATATTAACACGAGGGGGAAAACAAATATGTGGTCCCTGCCTCCAGGCTTCAGAAAATAAGTAGTTCGTTTAGATGTCAATGTATACGTTTTTACAATAAAATTCCTAGGGATATTCAAAATTTGAGCCTCAATAATTTTAAAAGTGTAATAAAGGCTAAACTTTACTGTAAAGCATTTTATAAAATAAAAGACTACTTAGAAGATAGTCAGGCTTGGGAATGAGCCGCTGTAACTTCCGCACGGGTCATGTTGACATGTTTGTAACATAAGTTACGCTTTTTATATAAAATGTGACATTACGTTTAGTATATTTTTTTTTAACACTGACATTATCACCTATTGTGACATTTTTATTTTTATTTGACTTTTTTTTTTATTATTTAGTGGCATTATTATTATTTTCTATTATTGTTAGTGTAAGGACCGTGTGAGACTTGCCGCGCTTTTTGACTACCAGTTATCTGCGTTCTGACAGTTTGAGTACTTGCGCGACCCACCCAAATGTTCTTTAGATTGATGCAAACTGACACTTGCGTGCCTGTCTTTAGAACGGGTCCACTTAAACTGGTGTGGTTCTTTCATCAAAAGACCACTACAGAATGAACTTGCACGGTTCTCTCACATTATGTTATTTTTACATTGTGTGGACTTGAAAAGAGACTGACCTCTGAGTTTGTTTCGGCATTTCTTCTCAGAGTAGTCAGATAGGAAATGCCGGCTTCATCTAGTTTTTCACATATAAATTGACGTGTAAAAGTGCCGTTTTATGGCTTATTTGCAAAAATCAATTCATTGTTTCGTAACACAAAAAATCCTAATGGCGGCTATATATCAATTTTTTAGTTCGATATTTTGGTGTGTCGCCATATTGGTAATCACGAGACTTCAAAAAAGGATGAATGCTTAAAAACTTCGGTAGATGGCACTCTATTAAAATGTAGCAAAGCGGTATTATTCAATGATTTAATTACCTAATTACTAATACATTAAATTTACTCTCAACAGATCCAGGTAAGGAATGAGTTTTTAATACTACATTATTTTAATAGCAATGATTTTCATAATGCCTCACAATATATTTATGAAAATGTAATTCACGCTCATAAAAACAAAAGCTTATTTAAGAAGCACAGTGATATACATAATATTAACACGAGGGGAAAAACAAATATGTTATCCCTGCCTCCAGGCTTCAGAAAATAAGTAGTTCGTTTCGATGTCAATGTATACGTTTTTACAATAAAATTCCTAGGGATATTCAAAATTTGAGCCTCAATAATTTTAAAAGTGTAATAAAGGCTAAACTTTACTGTAAAGCATTTTATAAACTCAAACTCAAACTCAAACTCAAACTCATTTATTGCGAAAATGGGTAGTGACAACATGGATACATTGAAAAGTTTGGTATCTCCATAATCAGCCTGAAGGCATGCAATTTTATTGATATTTATTTTACTGCTTGTACACACTCATTAAGACAAACTTATAAAACGTAAGAAAACAATAAATGTCAGTTAATTACATAAATCAAATCAAACAATAACAATAACAAAACCAAAAAAATAAAAAATAAAAGATAAATAAGTCAAGTCAATTAATAACATTATACAAAGATGTCGTCACTCATTATTAGATTTCATGTCATTGATATAGTCACTAACGTTATAGTAGGCTTTATCCACAAGGAGTTGCTTAACTTTATGTTTAAATATATTAGTGCTCTTGATTTCTAGTATCACCTTTGGTAGATGATTGTAAACCCGTGGCGCCATACAAAGTATGCTATTTTTCATCAGTGCACTTTTGTGTTGAGGACAGTTTATTTTGAGACTGTGGCGTTTGCTTATATAATTTTCGTACATCGTTAAATTAGACCTCACAAACAACACCAACTCGTATATGTACAGACATGGTACCGTTAATACTTTTAGTTTTCTGAAGTACGGTCTACAGCTATCCATTTGATCGAGCTTGCATATTGCTCTAATGCACTTTTTTTGTGCTTTGAATATTTGTTCTTTTTCAGTACAATTCCCCCAAAATATAATTCCGTATCTTATCGCACTTTCGACGTTTCCATAATAAGCTGTCAGTACTGCGACCTCATTAAGTGTTTTTGAAAGCATATATAATGCATACGATTGAGTACTCAGTTTTGAACACAGAATCTCTGCGTGTGCTTTCCAATTAAGGTTACTATCTATATTAAGTCCTAGAAATTTTGTTGTGTCTACCTCACTAATAGTTTCGTCATTATAATTGATATTCATATTCGTCAATAGGGGAACTCTATTTTTAAATGTCATTAAATGTGTTTTACTTAAATTAATTTTAAGATTATTGGATGTCAGCCATTGAATCACATTACCAAGAGTGTTAAGAATGTCAGATTCAATGAGTGATTTATTTTTGCCCGCAAATACAACTGTGCTATCATCGGCGAACATAATAGTCGGGTGTTTTGTTATTTTTGGGAGGTCATTAATATAAATATTAAATAGGAGTGGTCCCAATACACTTCCTTGAGGTATACCTAGATTGGTTTCCCTATATTCCGACAAGAAATGTGTTTCTGCTCTCAGTTTGGGACATAAGCGCGTTATTTGCGTACACTGCTTTCGTTTAGTAAGATAGGATTCAATTAGATCGGAGGTCTTACCTCTTATTCCGTATGCATTCAATTTTTTTAAAAGTAGTTCATTATCTACGCAGTTGAATGCTTTTGTGAGATCCATGTAGAGCGCACACACAGGAACTTTTTTATCCACGCTATCCAAAACTACATTCAAAAACTTATAAATAGCCATGTTTATACTTTTGCCTTGTCTAAAACCAACTTGTTCTTTCGCGAAAAGATTCTGTTTTTCTATGAATTGGTAAATTCTATCGTGTATGACCTTTTCGAAGATTTTCGAGATTGTGGGTATTAAAGCAATTGGCCTATAACACTTCATGGAACAAGGATCACCTCTTTTAAACAATGGTTTAATTATTGTAAATTTTAATTTGTCAGGAAATATTCCATCGGAGATACACAAGTTAATAACGTGACTTAATACACCGCATATTTTTGCTGAAACTCGTTTTAGTATTAATGTAGATATATCGTCATACCCAGTGCTCTTGGTATTTTTTAAATTTGTTATAATTGAGTGTATTTCTTTAGGTGAAGTAGGATTCATAAAGACAGAGTTTAACATATGCACTGGCACAGCCACGCTGCCAACCTGATTAGTTTTTTGAACCTGATCGATAAAGAAATTATTAAAATGTTTGGCTATCATTAATGGGTCTTTAATAACTTCTGCACCGTTAGTTTTGATGCTATGTATTTCCTCCTTAGGAACAGCGTATTTTGCATTATTGATTAGCGACCAAGTGGCTTTACATGTATTGCTAGCGGTCCGAATGTAATGCTCATTTTGGACTTTTTTTGTTAGTCTAATTATGCGCTTAAGTCTCGAGGATAAAGAATTAAAATCATTTCTATTTTTTGTACTACGATTTTTCCGGTATTGCCATAGCAAACGTCTTTTACGTTGGCAGCACAATCTAATACCGTTTGAGATCCAGTTTTGTCGCTTTTGGACACTTATTCTGAACTTAACTATAGGAAAGCACAAACGGTAGAACAAATTAAATGTGTCATAGTACTCGTTAAATGATTTTATGGGATCATTATTTTTTAAACATTCCGTAAAACTCAGTGCGTTTATACAATCTTGAAACTTTTTGATATTATCTTCTTGAAGATCCCGTCTTTTAACATACCAGTATCTGTAAGCAATGGTAGTCTTAATTGGACATGTTAGTAATTGTGCTGTATGGTCAGATAAAGCTAATTCAAGAATTCTAGATTTTGATTTTGAAATATTGTATATAATGTTGTCTAGGCATGTACCGCTAATTATACGTGTAGGTTCGTTAAATGCACATTTTAAATTATGGCTAGATAATATGTTCAAAAAGTCTTTTGATAATTTCGTTTTATTTATAATATTTATATTAAAGTCACCACACAGTATAAACTTACGTCTACAAAAACAAAACTTAGTCAGCAAAGACGAGAATTTCTCAAAGAATATGTTAATATCCTCCTGTATTACTTTAGGTGGTCTATATATACAAAACACATATAATTTTTGATCTATTAATTCTATTCCCGAAACTTCAATTATACCCTCTACGCAAAAGCTACTTAATCCGACTATTTGACGGTACTTATGAATGTTTCTTATAAGAATACATGCACCACCTCGGCGGTACTTACGAAAAAAACATGATCCTATTGTGAAGTTTGGCATGTCAATAAATTGAGCATCGGAACGTATCATATTATGCTCCGTAACACAAAGAACATCTACAGATTTTCCTTCTTTTTCTAATAGATCCAGTGATAATAATAACAGGTCAGATTTGTTGTTTAGACCATTTATGTTTTGGTGTAAAATATGTATTTCTTTAGAAACGAAAAAAGTCGCTACATTTATTTGGGGTGTCCGATTCTAGTGCTATATTATTATTTAATCCATTTTCAGGACTTGATTCGATTACAACATTACTGTTACACTGTGCATCTGTTTGTGTGCACTTGTCAATATATAATGAAGTATTAAGCAATTGTTGAGTATTTTTTTTACTATTAATGTATGCGTCATATTTGGTTTTATAAGATATGTGAAGTGTTTCCTTAAGAATTAATTGTGATATATGTAGTGGACGCGAATCATATCTGGGCAAATGCACCGAATAATTCATATTTAGATAAGTAGCATGTCTGTACTGCGAACAAATGAAATTCAATTCATAGTTTAACTTTTTTTCATTTAGTTGTCTGTTGTAGGGTACTTCTGAAACAATAACATTGGTATTTTTTATACTAGCTAAAAAGGTTCTTAAGGAGAATTGTGATTCATTCGGATTAGTGTCATTTGTTCCGCCCATTACAATAACAAAGTCATCTTTATTTAAATTACATATGGATGTTCTATCTGAGTCCAAAATTTCACTTAATTTAGCGCCGGTTTTCCAGAAGCAATAGACTTTATAGCCATCACCAACCAGTTTTTGAAGATTTTGGCGAAGGTTACGTCCTTGTTGGTCTGCTATAATTATAATACTTTTCTTAGCCAGGCTTGTATTTTTATTTGTTGATTTTACTACACCTTTGTCTGGAGAGGTGGTAAAATTTTTACATGGTAATGGGTTCCGTGCACTATCAACAATTTTGGCCATATCTACTAAACCATATTTTTGAGTATTTTCACTACACTGTTTTGTTGACCAGTAATCATAGTTATGAGTTAAACCTGTTGTTGATACTCGGCTAGTTTTTGGCGTTTGGAAATTTAAAGAACTTGTAGTCAATTCTTGCGCAGACGTTCTAGGGAGGCCTACTTTCAAATTAGTGTACTTAAATCGTCTTCGGTATTGCGGTGAATAAAATTTTAGAGAGGTAATATTATTAGATTTACATGTTTCTGTAGCACCAACAGCCTTGAATAGTTTGATTTTATTTTTGTATACATCTAGTTCTTTCTTCAGATTTACGTTCTCAATATTTAGGTTATCAATTTCCTTGTTAGCAATTTCTAGTTCTGTGGTCAGTTGATTTATTTTCTCCGTTAACGTATTTTGTTCTTCATTACGACACTCGGTGCTTGGTTCACTTTGATATGACACATCCATATCAAATTCGCTGGAATTAAAGTCCAAACTACGTCCAAGTTTTGGTCTGCGCTGAGTAATATTGTCAACTCCGTGGTCTGACATGTCTATTATTATCTGTAGAAGTTGTAATAATCGCAAAAAGTAGTGGACGTCGCTGGGCGGATTCGAACTGTTCATTTGGTGAATTCGATATACTTCTCTGGGATAACACTGTCACTGGTCACTCGTATATTTAGGTTTAACTTTTCGTCACTTATTAACGATAATATTGCAATTTACGTATTAATTTAAAATATTATTGCGGAGCTGATTGTTTACTTTACTGACAGCTGTCACTCTTCCCTACACCTACGAATCTTCTAAGTAGTCTTTTATAAAATAAAAAACTACTTAGAAGATAGTCAGGCTTGAAATTATAAAATAAAAGACTACTTAGAAGATAGTCAGGCTTGGGAATGAGCCGCTGTAACTTCTGCACGGGTCATGTTGACATGTTTGTAACATAAGTTACGCTTTTTATATAAAATTTGACATTACGTTTAGTATATTTTTTTTAACACTGACATTATCACCTATTGTGACATTTTTATTTTTATTTGACATTTTTTTTTAAATTATTTAGTGACATTATTATTATTTTCTATTATTGTTAGTGTAAGGACCGTGTGAGACTTGCCGCGCTTTTTGACTACCAGTTATCTGCGTTCTGACAGTTTGAGTACTTGCGCGACCCACCCAAATGTTCTTTAGATTGATGCAAACTGACACTTGCGTGCCTGTCTTTAGAACGGGTCCACTTAAACTGGTGTGGTTCTTTCATCAAAAGACCACTACAGAATGAACTTGCACGGTTCTCTCACATTATGTTATTTTTACATTGTGTGGACTTGAAAAGAGACTGACCTCTGAGTTTGTTTCGGCATTTCTTCTCAGAGTAGTCAGATAGGAAATGCCGGCTTCATCTAGTTTTTCACATATAAATTGACGTGTAAAAGTGCCGTTTTATGGCTTATTTGCAAAAATCAATTCATTGTTTCGTAACACAAAAAATCCTAATGGCGGCTATATATCAATTTTTTAGTTCGATATTTTGGTGTGTCGCCATATTGGTAATCACGAGAGTTAAAAAAAGGATGAATGCTTAAAAACTTCGGTAGATGGCACTCTATTAAAATGTAGCAAAGCGGTATTATTCAATGATTTAATTACCTAATTACTAATACATTAAATTTACTCTCAACAGATCCAGGTAAGGAATGAGTTTTTAATACTACATTATTTTAATAGCAATGATTTTCATAATGCCTCACAATATATTTATGAAAATGTAATTCACGCTCTTAAAAAAAAGCTTATTTAAGAAGCACAGTGATATACATAATATTAACACGAGGGGGAAAAACAAATATGTTGGTCCCTGCCTCCAGGCTTCAGAAAATAAGTAGTTCGTTTAGATGTCAATGTACAATAAAATTCCTAGGGATATTCAAAATTTGAGCCTCAATAATTTTAAAAGTGTAATAAAGGCTAAACTTTACTGTAAAGCATTTTATAAAATAAAAGACTACTTAGAAGATAGTCAGGCTTGGGAATGAGCCGCTGTAACTTCTGCACGGGTCATGTTGACATGTTTGTAACATAAGTTACGCTTTTTATATAAAATTTGACATTAAGGTAGTAATGAGTTTTTAATACTACATTATTTTAAATTTATAATAAACAATTACTAATGAAAAGGGGCGTGTCCTATGAAGAAGTCATTAAGAAGTAATATTTTATTGTATTGAAACGTCAAATTCATATATTTTTGACCTAGAAAACTATCTAATAACTAAAAATAATTACTAATTCATTAAATTCACTCTCCACAGGAAAGCAAGGTAAGGAAAAAAATTAGATATAGCAGATCGGTATAATATTATTCAATAGTTTATGAAAATGGGCGTGTCCTATGGAGAAGTCATTATAAAGGCCCTAGATGAACCTACCCCAACTACATCGTTGGGTTCGATAGCTAAGTGGAGAGAAATAATGGATTTGTGGCTGTGTAATAAGTTGATGTATTAATCAGACTGTTACAATGACGGTTATAAGAATATGAGTAGGCGGCGTACTAATTGGGAGCGGTCGTACGATGGCGCAATGCGTTTTTCATCGCACGATCAAAGTGGTCGTACGATGACCTAACAGTTGTCCTAATAGATTGCACGATGTATATCGTGCGCTCTATTAGGCCGTCGCTTTAGGTAAAACTGGCTCTTTACAGAGTTGCACAGTTTTCGCTGGCGGGCAATATTGCTTTAAAAATTCATTGGCTCCCCGCGACTCTGACAATGTCGTCGGTCCACCTAGCGGGAGGCCTGCCCACACTACGCTTTCCAGTCCTTGGTCGCCACCCTAACACTTTTCGGGCCCATCAGCCGTCCGTCCTTCGAGCGACGTGGCCAGCCCATTGCCACTTTAGCCTGCAGATTTTACGAGGTATGTCGATGACATTGATTCTTTGGCGACGATTCGATTTTCGATTCGATGGCCCGACGATGACCGGTACAGGTGCAACATGGACATTTCACATGATTTTCGTCTTGTCCATGTTCATGTTTAGACCCAACTGTTGGGAAACGACATCGAGGTCGCTAAGCATGGTGTTCACGTCCTCCAACGACTCTGCCAAAACGACTATATTATCGGCGAAGCGCAAAAACGTTGAAAACGTCCTTCAATGCGTTCGTGAACAGTTTCGGAGAAATGACGTCTCCCTGCCTCACGCCTCTCTGCAATTGGATTGGTTTTGTGCTGTCTTCCTGGAGTCGGACGAGCATGGTGGCGTTTCTATACAAACACCAAAGCAGAAGCCTATCCAGAACCCGGCTTGTTTGGGAGGCTGGAAGTCATCGAGCCTACATTCGAGACGGTTCGTGATGACTCTCAAGAACAGCTCGTACACATGACTCAGAAGTGAGATAGGTCTGTAGTTTTCCAACAAAGTGCTATCTCCCTTTTTGAAGAACAGAATGACCACACTCCTTTGCCATGATTCGAGCGTAGTACCTTCGAGTATGACGGAATTAAAGAAATTTTGGAGGACTAAAAGTATCTGTCCACCCCCTCGCAGAAGTTCTTTTGTGATTCCGTCATCGCCAGGTGCCTTGTTGTTTTTAAGCTGCTTGAGAGCCATCCTAATCTTGTCCAGGCTGATATCTGGAATATCCTCAGTGTAATGTTGTGTCAGCTAAGCTCTTGGGACCCGAGCTGTACCGACAATGGGTTGCAGTGTTGAGAGTTATACAACTGTCCGCAGAACCTCTCGAGCTTTTTCAGAATCTCCGATTTCGATGAAATGATTCAACCATTCTCGGTCTTCAGCCTCGTTATTTGGCTTTGCCTAATAGACTTTTGTGCCCTGGTTTCGCTCGATGGCCTCCTTAATTCGAGCAGTATTATATGCGCGTCGCGTATTAAGTCGCGTCGCATGGCTTTTGAAATTCGCCTATTGAGGTTACCGTATACTGACATATCGGCTGAAGACTGTAGTCTTATTTCGTTTCGATGCTTCAGGAGCTTTAATGCTCGAGAGCTTTCGAGGCTTCTTTCGGCGTGCGATCTTAAAGAATTCCGACCTCACTGCTTGGACAGTTTCCACCAACCCATTATTTATTTCGTCCACTGTTTCGCAATCGGTAAGGCACTGAAAGCGATTATGCAGTTGGAGTTGAAATGCTTCGGGGTTCCGAATCTGATCGTCGTCGAGAGGACGAAGTGTTGACTTCACCAGACGTGACCTTTCCAGCTCGACATTGATATTCAGTATGCCCCTAACAATTCGGTGATCGCTACCGGTTTTCACTGTAGCAATCACAGAGACATCACTGAATATACGATTATCAGTCTCCATGATGAAGTCGATCCCATTTTTGGTTGACCCATCGGGCCTTATCCAGGTCCACCTCCTGGCCAGTCGCTTTTGGAAGAAGGAGTTCATCAGATAGAGTCTCTCCCTCTCCATAAAGTCGACCAGGCGCTGACCCGATGGTTCGGCTGCCCACATCCAAATGGCCTCACTTTTAACTCATCTCAATTCCGTATGATTATTTCCGCCCACCTTTGCGTTCAAGTCTCCCATCACAACTGTAAAGTGAGCTTTAGAGATGTGTATGGCTTGGGATATTTCCGCATTGCGTCGAGGTCGGCGAGTATACCTGTATAATCTTCAGCGAATACCGATTTGTTATTCTGAGTATAAAGTACGCTACCCTGCTCGACACACTCTCAACTCTGCTCACGCTGTTGATGAGGGACTTGTAAAACACCCTGAAATGAAAAATCACTCACACTCTATGATTTTCGTTCTCCTTCCCGGAAGAAGAGCATGTTGCCCGATTCCAGGACTATCGTATCCTGACCTCTCTTCGGATTTCGCATAGTCCCAAGATTTCCGAACGCATTGCTTGATCCACTACCTGGTTCAGGAATACCGGAGCTACCGGTGATTCGTGATTCGTGTGCTGTTTGCATCGGTCATGAAGAGGCCGGGGGGAGGGAGGGAGGGGGGGGGGGGGCGAGGTGTGGCCATAATTACCACGTTGGGCGGGTGGCATAGGGATCGCAGTTAGGTCACCGATATATGAATTGAATGTGGTCACAGTTTAAAGACGTACCCGGGTCCAAGGAATGAAAATGAAATTATCCAGGAATCTGCGCGGTGAATTTTTCAACCTTTATTTTGATGGACGAAATAAAGAAAAAGTCTTTTACGATTATTTGTCCATGTCCAAAGAAACATTTGACTACATCTGCAATGGAATACGTAGCGATTGTATTCATAAAGTGATCGCACGATCAAACGCATCGTACGATCGGTTTTAAGCATTTCTTGTGCTCGCACGATCACTTGCGAGGTTCAAATAGGACACTCTGATGTTTGAAATCATCGCCCGTCGAGAACGCATTGTGCCATCGCCATCGTAGGATCGCTCCCATTTAGAACGACGCCTAAGAATATGGACTGGAAGGCGCGAACGCGAACGTGCGTCGCAGCGTAGGTCTAACAGATAGATGACTGGTGTGTGGCGGAAGGGCGCGGGGCAGGCGACCGTCGCGGTCGCCACGCGTGAGCAATAATATTGAAGTATGGCCAGAGGGTGCAATACAGGGTGTCATTTGATTCTGGTGCTCAAATAAAACAACTTTTTGTAAAAGCAAATATATAAACAATTTCTAATAGCAATGATTTTCGTAACGCCTCACAATATATTTATGAAAATTTAATTCACGCTCATAAAAACAAAAGCTTATTTAAGAAGCACAGTGATATACATAATATTAACACGAGGGGGAAAACAAATATGTTGTCCCTGCCTCCAGGCTTCAGAAAATAAGTAGTTCGTTTAGATGTCAATGTATACGTTTTTACAATAAAATTCCTAGGGATATTCAAAATTTGAGCCTCAATAATTTTAAAAGTGTAATAAAGGCTAAACTTTACTGTAAAGCATTTTATAAAATAAAAGACTACTTAGAAGATAGTCAGGCTTGGGAATGAGCCGCTGTAACTTCTGCACGGGTCATGTTGACATGTTTGTAACATAAGTTACGCTTTTTATATAAAATTTGACATTACGTTTAGTATATTTTTTTTAACACTGACATTATCACCTATTGTGACATTTTTATTTTTATTTGACTTTTTTTTTTTTAATTATTTAGTGACATTATTATTATTTTCTATTATTGTTAGTGTAAGGACCGTGTGAGACTTGCCGCGCTTTTTGACTACCAGTTATCTGCGTTCTGACAGTTTGAGTACTTGCGCGACCCACCCAAATGTTCTTTAGATTGATGCAAACTGACACTTGCGTGCCTGTCTTTAGAACGGGTCCACTTAAACTGGTGTGGTTCTTTCATCAAAAGACCACTACAGAATGAACTTGCACGGTTCTCTCACATTATGTTATTTTTACATTGTGTGGACTTGAAAAGAGACTGACCTCTGAGTTTGTTTCGGCATTTCTTCTCAGAGTAGTCAGATAGGAAATGCCGGCTTCATCTAGTTTTTCACATATAAATTGACGTGTAAAAGTGCCGTTTTATGGCTTATTTGCAAAAATCAATTCATTGTTTCGTAACACAAAAAATCCTAATGGCGGCTATATATCAATTTTTTAGTTCGATATTTTGGTGTGTCGCCATATTGGTAATCACGAGAGTTAAAAAAAGGATGAATGCTTAAAAACTTCGGTAGATGGCACTCTATTAAAATGTAGCAAAGCGGTATTATTCAATGATTTAATTACCTAATTACTAATACATTAAATTTACTCTCAACAGATCCAGGTAAGGAATGAGTTTTTAATACTACATTATTTTAATAGCAATGATTTTCATAATGCCTCACAATATATTTATGAAAATGTAATTCACGCTCATAAAAACAAAAGCTTATTTAAGAAGCACAGTGATATACATAATATTAACACGGGGGGGAAAACAAATATGTTGGTCCCTGCCTCCAGGCTTCAGAAAATAAGTAGTTCGTTTAGATGTCAATGTATACGTTTTTACAATAAAATCCCTAGGGATATTCAAAATTTGAGCCTCAATAATTTTAAAAGTGTAATAAAGGCTAAACTTTACTGTAAAGCATTTTTTTAAACGGTTTTATTTAGCTCAGTTTTATTCTTTCTTGGGTCAAATTTAGTAATTCAAATTTCACCCTCTTCCTGTCAACCGATTAATCTGAAATTTTGTATACACTTTCGATTTTGGTGACAATACAATTATGTGTAATCATAACAATTATAAATCCAAAATGGCGGCCGCTACAAAATGGCGGATAACGTAGGTTTTATCAATCCCATCAATATGGGTATCAAATGAAAGTGCTCAACCAGTAGAATACAATGTACTATAAAAAATTAAAATCCAAGATGGCGGCTGCTACAATTGGCGGGTAACGTGGGTTTTATCAATCCCATCAATATGAGTATCAAATGAAAGGGCTCAACGAGCAGAATATAATAAAGCTACTATAAAAAATTTAAATCCAAGATGGCGGCCGCTATAAAATGGCGGATAACGTGGGTTTTATCAATCTAATCAATATGGGTATCAAATGAAAGGGCTCAACAATGCGAATACAATTTATTATGCAAAATTGAAATCTAAGATGGCCGCCACTACCAAATGGCTGATAACAATTTTTTATCAATCCCATCAATATGGGTATCAAATAAATGGGCTTGACAAGAAGAATACAGTGCATTATACAACCTCAATATTTAAGATGGGCGCAGCCACTAAATGGAGTATAATAATAAGATTTAAATTTAAAAATTGAATATGTAGTTTAGGTATAATTTATTAATATTTAAGTGTGGGAGAGCCATGCTTGGGCACGGATGGGTCGGCTCGACCGGAGTTATACCACGGCCTCATAGAAAACCGGCGTGAAACAACCACAACGTTGTGTTTCACCGTGTGAGTGAGGTTACCGGAGGCCCAATCCCTTCCCAATCCCTAAATCCCCAAAAGCTCCTGGCATACCTAGAAGCCAATGACATCTTAAGTGACCGACAATACGGATTTCGCCGGAATCGGTCAACAGGTGATCTTCTAGCGTATGCCATCCACATCTGGAGCGAGGCCATCGAGAAACACGGGGAAGCGCTTGCCATCTCCCTTGACATCTCGAAGGCTTTCGATAGGATATGGCACGAAAGCCTGATTAGTAAGATTCCTTCATTCGGTTTACCTACTGGATTGTGTGTTTGGATCGCAGACTTTCTGAAGGACCAGTCCATCCGTGTGGTCATCGATGGTTGTTCGTCGAGTCAAATGAACATCAATGCTGGGGTCCCTCAGGGGTCAGTGCTCTCGCCAACATTGTTTTTGTTGCACATACACGACCTGCTTAAGCCCGGTCTCTTTGGGTATGCAGACGACAGCACTGTTGCTGAGAGCTACACATCCGGCGCACAAGCCAGTGGGTCACAGATCCAGTCTCTTCGAGAGGCTATGGTTGGGCACTTGAACTTGTCCTTGGAGGCTGTCTCTGAATGGGGCGATGCCAACATGGTCAGGTTCAATGCAGCTAAAACTCAAGCGTGTCTATTTTCCGCTAAAAGGAGTCAATTTAGTCCTGCTCCAACTTTCCGGGGTGTATCCGTGCTGATAACTGACCATCTTGATCTTCTTGGTATAACGCTGACATTTACTCTCAATTTTGGGCCATACATCGAAGCAAAACCTCAACTGGCTGCAAAAAGTTGAGAATCCTTGCACGGGTTAGACACTACTTCACGCCGGAACAGCTGTTTAAACTTTATCAGGCGCAAGTTTGATCGGTTATGGAGTACTGCTCTCATCTTTGAGACTGATCTGCCCGATACCAACATTATGCGCTTGAGTCTATTGAGGGGCGAGCCAAGAGGATCATTGGCGATGATGCACTTGTCGAGTCGAGACTTCAAAGTCTTGAGCATCGACGCCGAGTTCCTAGCCTGTCGGTTTTCTACCGGTTGCATTTCGGGGAGTGTGCGTCGGAATTACATAATTTAATTCCGCTTTGCCCGTTCCATCATCGGACCACCAGACGTACGGCATTGCGCCACCGGTACATGGTGGATGTCCCACATATACGTACAAAACGTTTTGGGAGCACATTCATTATGCGTACAGCCAAGGAGTGGAATTCCTTGCCGGAGTTGGTGTTTCCTGATAGCTACAATCCGGGTATCTTTAAGTCAAGAGTGAATAGGTTACTTCTAGGTAAGCGCGCTCCATCGTCGACCGCATCGTCGCTTTCCATCAGGTGAGATAGCGGTCAAGCGCAAACCTATAATCAATAAAAAAAAAAACAAATAAAACAGAAACTGCAACACAACGTAAACAAAGGCTTCAAAAAGCGAAAGAAAAGTATAAAGCAAAACGAGCTAAAGAAAGTGAAGGTGATATAAATAGTCGATTACTGAAACGACGGGAACAATTAGGTGGCTCTTAGTGGAGTAAGATCTTTGCAGGGACTACGTATAGAGGAGTTGGACTGCAATACATTAACGGGCAAGAAACCTTGCAATAATGAAGCATGAAATGAATTAAACAGAATGCGAAATAAAAACTAAAAACTAGAAAATAAAAATAGGTAAAAAAACTTTTTTAAGTTAAACGGTTTTATGTTTGCATTGCAATGTTTAAGATAAATGTACTAAAAACCAACAAATAATAAAATAGATACAGTCGTGGGAATTATAAACATATGCATAGACTAAACTAAAATAAAACCGTGGGGCACGTCAATTGTCTACAAATTATCGACTTAATGTGCGATAGAAGAATCGTTTAATTCGTCGTTAGGCAGTTGACCTGCAGACGGTGAGGAAATGACTTACTATTTTCTTGCTCATGGAAATTCCAATAGTTATACACTCCTTGTAAATATAATAAACGTACTACTCGCTCACGACTATGAAACCCTAAAACTCGTTTCCACATTCTAGCGCTACTTATAACAAGCCCATCGTTGACAGTTGAACAACTGGCTAATTATCTATAGTGTACATTACAAAACAAACATTTTAATCAACGATTGTAGACAATTGACGTGCCCCACGGTTTTATTTTAGTTTAGTCTATGCATATGTTTATAATTCCCACGACTGTATCTATTTTATTATTTGTTGGTTTTTAGTACATTTATCTTAAACATTGCAATGCAAACATAAAACCGTTTAACTTAAAAAAGTTTTTTTACCTATTTTTATATAAAATAAAAGACTACTTAGAAGATAGTCAGGCTTGGGAATGAGCCGCTGTAACTTCTACACGGGTCATGTTGACATGTTTGTAACATAAGTTACGCTTTTTATATAAAATTTGACATTACGTTTAGTATATTTTTTTTAACACTGACATTATCACCTATTGTGACATTTTTATTTTTATTTGACATTTTTTTTTTAATTATTTAGTGACATTATTATTATTTTCTATTATTGTTAGTGTAAGGACCGTGTGAGACTTGCCGCGCTTTTTGACTACCAGTTATCTGCGTTCTGACAGTTTGAGTACTTGCGCGACCCACCCAAATGTTCTTTAGATTGATGCAAACTGACACTTGCGTGCCTGTCTTTAGAACGGGTCCACTTAAACTGGTGTGGTTCTTTCATCAAAAGACCACTACAGAATGAACTTGCACGGTTCTCTCACATTATGTTATTTTTACATTGTGTGGACTTGAAAAGAGACTGACCTCTGAGTTTGTTTCGGCATTTCTTCTCAGAGTAGTCAGATAGGAAATGCCGGCTTCATCTAGTTTTTCACATATAAATTGACGTGTAAAAGTGCCGTTTTATGGCTTATTTGCAAAAATCAATTCATTGTTTCGTAACACAAAAAATCCTAATGGCGGCTATATATCAATTTTTTAGTTCGATATTTTGGTGCGTCGCCATATTGGTAATCACGAGACTTAAAAAAAGGATGAATGCTTAAAAACTTCGGTAGATGGCACTCTATTAAAATGTAGCAAAGCGGTATTATTCAATGATTTAATTACCTAATTACTAATACATTAAATTTACTCTCAACAGATCCAGGTAAGGAATGAGTTTTTAATACTACATTATTTTAATAGCAATGATTTTCATAATGCCTCACAATATATTTATGAAAATGTAATTCACGCTCATAAAAAAAAGCTTATTTAAGAAGCACAGTGATATACATAATATTAACACGAGGGGGAAAAACAAATATGTTGGTCCCTGCCTCCAGTCTTCAGAAAATAAGTAGTTCGTTTAGATGTCAATGTATACGCTTTTACAATAAAATTCCTAGGGATATTCAAAATTTGAGCCTCAATAATTTTAAAAGTGTAATAAAGGCTAAACTTTACTGTAAAGCATTTTATAAAATAAAAGACTACTTAGAAGATAGTCAGGCTTGGGAATGTGCCGCTGTAACTTCTGCACGGGTCATGTTGACATGTTTATAACATAAGTTACGCTTTTTATATAAAATTTGACATTAAGGTAGTAATGAGTTTTTAATACTACATTATTTTAAATTTATAATAAACAATTACTAATGAAAAGGGGCGTGTCCTATGAAGAAGTCATAAAGAAGTAATATTTTATTGTATTGAAACGTCAAATTCATATATTTTTGACCTAGAAAACTATCTAATAACTAAAAATAATTACTAATTCATTAAATTCACTCTCCACAGGAAAGCAAGGTAAGGAAAAAAAATTAGATATAGCAGATCGGTATAATATTATTCAATAGTTTATGAAAATGGGCGTGTCCCATGGAGAAGTCATTATAAAGGCCCTAGATGAACCTACCCCAACTACATCGTTGGGTTCGATAGCTAAGTGGAGAGAAATAATGGATTTGTGGCTGTGTAATAAGTTGATGTATTAATCAGACTGTTACAATGACGGTTATAAGAATATGAGTAGGCGGCGTACTAATTGGGAGCGGTCGTACGATGGCGCAATGCGTTTTTCATCGCACGATCAAAGTGGTCGTACGATGACCTAACAGTTGTCCTAATAGATCGCACGATGTATATCGTGCGCTCTATTAGGCCGTCGCTTTAGGTAAAACTGGCTCTTTACAGAGTTGCACAGTTTTCGCTGGCTGGCAATATTGCTTTAAAAATTCATTGGCTCCCCGCGACTCTGACAATGTCGTCGGTCCACCTAGTGTGAGGCCTGCCCACACTACGCTTTCCAGTCCTTGGTCGCCACCCTAACACTTTTCGGGCCCATCAGCCGTCCGTCCTTCGAGCGACGTGGCCAGCCCATTGCCACTTTAGCCTGCAGATTTTACGAGGCATGTCGATGACATTGATTCTTTGGCGACGATTCGATTTTCGATTCGATGGTCCGACGATGACCGGTACAGGTGCAACATGGACATTTCACATGATTTTCGTCTTGTCCATGTTCATGTTTAGACCCAACTATTGGGAAACGACATCGAGGTCGCTAAGCATGGTGTTCACGTCCTCCAACGACTCTGCCAAAACGACTATATTATCGGCGAACCGCAAAAACGTTGAAAACGTCCTTCAATGCGTTCGTAAACAGTTTCGGAGAAATGACGTCTCCCTGCCTCACGCCTCTCTGCAATTGGATTGGTTTTGTGCTGTCTTCCTGGAGTCGGACGAGCATGGTGGCGTTTCTATACAAACACCAAAGCAGAAGCCTATCCAGAACCCGGCTTGTTTGGGAGGCTGGAAGTCATCGAGCCTACATTCGAGACGGTTCGTGATGACTCTCAAGAACAGCTCGTACACATGACTCAGAAGTGAGATAGGTCTGTAGTTTTCCAACAAAGTGCTATCTCCCTTTTTGAAGAACAGAATGACCACACTCCTTTGCCATGATTCGAGCGTAGTACCTTCGAGTATGACGGAATTAAAGAAATTTTGGAGGACTAAAAGTATCTGTCCACCCCCTCGCAGGAGTTCTTTTGTGATTCCGTCATCGCCAGGTGCCTTGTTATTTTTAAGCTGCTTGAGAGCCATCCTAATCTTGTCCAGGCTCATATCTGGAATATCCTCAGTGTAATGTTGTGTCAGCTAAGCTCTTGGGACCCGAGCTGTACCGACAATGGGTTGCAGTGTTGAGAGTTATACAACTGTCCGTAGAACCTCTCGAGCTCTTTCAGAATCTCCGATTTCGATGAAATGATGCAACCATTCTCGGTCTTCAGCCTCGTTATTTGGCTTTGCCTAATAGACTTTTGTGCCCTGGTTTCGCTCGATGGCCTCCTTAATTCGAGCAGTATTATATGCGCGTCGCGTATTAAGTCGCGTCGCATGGCTTTTGAAATTCGCCTATTGAGGTTACCGTATACTGACATATCGGCTGGAGGCTGTAGTCTTATTTCGTTTCGGTGCTTCAGGAGCTTTAATGCTCGAGAGCTTTCGAGGCTTCTTTCGGCGTGCGATCTTAAAGAATTCCGACCTCACTGCTTGGACAGTTTCCACCAACCCATTATTTATTTCGTCCACTGTTTCGCAATCGGTAAGGCACTGAAAGCGATTATACAGTTGGAGTTGAAATGCTTCGGGGTTCCGAATCTGATCGTCGTCGCAAGGACGAAGTGTTGACATCACCAGACGTGACCTTTCCAGCTCGACATTGATATTCAGTATGCCCCTAACAATTCGGTGATCGCTACCGGTTTTCACTGTAGCAATCACAGAGACATCACTGAATATACGATTGTCAGTCTACATGACGAAGTCGATCCCATTTTTGGTTGACCCATCGGGCCTTATCCAGGTCCACCTCCTGGCCAGTCGCTTTCGGAAGAAGGAGTTCATCAGATAGAGTCTCTCCCTCCAAATGGTCTCACTTTTAACTCATCTCAATTCCGTATGATTATTTCCGCCCACCTTTGCGTTCAAGTCTCCAATCACAACTGTAAAGTGAGCTTTAGAGATGTGTATGGCTTGGGATATTTCCGCATTGCGTCGAGGTCGGCGAGTATACCTGTATAATCTTCAGCGAATACCGATTTGTTATTCTGAGTATAAAGTACGCTACCCTGCTCGACACACTCTCAACTCTGCTCACGCTGTTGATGACGGACTTGTAAAACACCCTGAAATGAAAAATCAAATCCGAAAAAAAAGAAATCCGACACCACTCTATGATTTTCGTTCTCCTTCCCGGAAGAAGAGCATGTTGCCCGATTCCAGGACTATCGTATCCTGACCTCTCTTCGGATTTCAGACAGTCCCAAGATGTCCGAACGCATTACTTGATCCGCTACCTGATTCAGGAATACCGGAGCTACCGGTGATTCGGGATTCGTGTGCTGTTTGCGTCGGTCATGAAGGGGCCGGGGGGAGAGAGGGGGGGCGAGGTGTGGCCATAATTGCCACGTTGGGCGGGTGGCATAGGGATCGCAGTTAGGTCACCGATATATGAATTGAATGTGGTCACAGTTTAAAGACGTACCCGGGTCCAAGGAATGAAAATGAAATTATCCAGGAATCTGCGCGGTGAATTTTTCAACCTTTATTTTGATGGACGAAATAAAGAAAAAGACTTTTACGATTATTTGTCCATGTCCAAAGAAACATTTGACTACATCTGCAATGGAATACGTAGCGATTGTATTCATATAAGGGCTATTCGATCAATCTATAATCTTAGTCCGAGGCATTCGCTCAGAGAATTATTTAAGGAAACTAAGATAATGACGGTTGCCTCACAATATATTTATGAAAGTGTAATTCACGCTCATAAAAACAAAAGCTTATTTAAGAAGCATAGTGATATACATAATATTAACACGAGGGGGAAAAACAAATATGTTGTCCCTGCCTCCAGGCTTCAGAAAATAACTAGTTCGTTTAGATGTCAATGTATACGCTTTTACAATAAAATTCCTAGCGATATTCAAAATTTGAGCCTCAATAAATTTAAAAGTGTAATAAAGGCTAAACTTTGCTGTAAAGCATTTTATAAAATAAAAGACTACTTAGAGGATAGTCAGGCATGGGAATGAGCCGCTGTAATGTCTGCACAGGTCATGTTGACATGTTTGTAACATAAGTTACACTTTTATATACAATTTGACATTACGTTTATTTTTTATACAATGACATAATCACCTATTGTGACATTTTATTTTTTATTTGACATTTTTTTTTATTTATTTATTGACATTTTTATTATTTTATATTATTGTTAGTGTAAGGACCGTGTGAGACTTGCCGTGCTTTTTGATTACCAGTTATCTGCGTTCTGACAGTTTGAGTACTTGCGCGACCCACCCAAATGTTCTTTAGATCGGTATTGTTCGTCGGACAACTCAGCAGCACTAGCTATACTGGTTGCAAACTGACACTTGCGTGCCTGTCTTCAGAACGGGTCCACTTAAACTGGTGTGGTTCTTTCCTCAAAAGACCACTACAGAATGAACTTGCACGATTCTCTCACATTATGTTATTTTTACATTGTCTGGACTTGAAAAGAGACTGACCTCTGAGTTTGTTTCGGCATTTCTTCTCAGAGTAGTCAGATAGGAAATGCCGGCTTCATCTAGTTTTTCACATATAAATTGACGTGTAAAAGTGCCGTTTTATGGCCTATTTGCAAAAATAAATTCATTGTTTCATTGTTTCATTGTTTCATTGTTTCATTGTTTCATAAAGTGATCGCACGATCAAACGCATCGTACGATCGGTTTTAAGCATTTCTTGTGCTCGCACGATTACTTGCGAGGTTCAAATAGGACACTCTGATGTTTGAAATCGTCGCCCGTCGAGAACGCATTGTGCCATCGCCATCGTAGGATCGCTCCCATTTAGAACGACGCCTAAGAATATGGACTGGAAGGCGCGAACGCGAACGTGCGTCGCAGCGTAGGTCTAACAGATAGATGACTGGTGTGTGGCGGAAGGGCGCGGGGCAGGCGACCGTCGCGGTCGCCACGCGTGAGCAATAATATTGAAGTATGGCCAGAGGGTGCAATACAGGGTGTCATTTGATTCTGGTGCTCAAATAAAACAACTTTTTGTAAAAGCAAATATATAAACCATTTCTAATAGCAATGATTTTCATAATGCCTCACAATATATTTATGAAAATGTAATTCACGCTCATAAAAACAAAAGCTTATTTAAGAAGCACAGTGATATACATAATATTAACACGAGGGGGAAAACAAATATGTTGGTCCCTGCCTCCAGGCTTCAGAAAATAAGTAGTTCGTTTAGATGTCAATGTATACGTTTTTACAATAAAATCCCTAGGGATATTCAAAATTTGAGCCTCAATAATTTTAAAAGTGTAATAAAGGCTAAACTTTACTGTAAAGCATTTTATAAAATAAAAGACTACTTAGAAGATAGTCAGGCTTGGGAATGAGCCGCTGTAACTTCTGCACGGGTCATGTTGACATGTTTGTAACATAAGTTACGCTTTTTATATAAAATGTGACATTACGTTTAGTATATTTTTTTTAACACTGACATTATCACCTATTGTGACATTTTTATTTTTATTTGACATTTTTTTTTTTAATTATTTAGTGACATTATTATTATTTTCTATTATTGTTAGTGTAAGGACCGTGTGAGACTTGCCGCGCTTTTTGACTACCAGTTATCTGCGTTTTGACAGTTTGAGTACTTGCGCGACCCACCCAAATGTTCTTTAGATTCATGCAAACTGACACTTGCGTGCCTGTCTTTAGAACGGGTCCACTTAAACTGGTGTGGTTCTTTCATCAAAAGACCACTACAGAATGAACTTGCACGGTTCTCTCACATTATGTTATTTTTACATTGTGTGGACTTGAAAAGAGACTGACCTCTGAGTTTGTTTCGGCATTTCTTCTCAGAGTAGTCAGATAGGAAATGCCGGCTTCATCTAGTTTTTCACATATAAATTGACGTGTAAAAGTGCCGTTTTATGGCTTATTTGCAAAAATCAATTCATTGTTTCGTAACACAAAAAATCCTAATGGCGGCTATATATCAATTTTTTAGTTCGATATTTTGGTGCGTCGCCATATTGGTAATCACGAGACTTAAAAAAAGGATGAATGCTTAAAAACTTCGGTAGATGGCACTCTATTAAAATGTAGCAAAGCGGTATTATTCAATGATTTAATTACCTAATTACTAATACATTAAATTTACTCTCAACAGATCCAGGTAAGGAATGAGTTTTTAATACTACATTATTTTAATAGCAATGATTTTCATAATGCCTCACAATATATTTATGAAAATGTAATTCACGCTCATAAAAAAAAGCTTATTTAAGAAGCACAGTGATATACATAATATTAACACGAGGGGGAAAAACAAATATGTTGGTCCCTGCCTCCAGGCTTCAGAAAATAAGTAGTTCGTTTAGATGTCAATGTACAATAAAATTCCTAGGGATATTCAAAATTTGAGCCTCAATAATTTTAAAAGTGTAATAAAGGCTAAACTTTACTGTAAAGCATTTTATAAAATAAAAGACTACTTAGAAGATAGTCAGGCTTGGGAATGAGCCGCTGTAACTTCTGCACGGGTCATGTTGACACGCTTGTAACATAAGTTACGCTTTTTATATAAAATTTGACATTAAGGTAGTAATGAGTTTTTAACACTACATTATTTTAAATTTATAATAAACAATTACTAATGAAAAGGGGCGTGTCCTATGAAGAAGTCATAAAGAAGTAATATTTTATTGTATTGAAACGTCAAATTCATATATTTTTGACCTAGAAAACTATCTAATAACTAAAAATAATTACTAATTCATTAAATTCACTCTCCACAGGAACGCAAGGTAAGGAAAAAAAATTAGATATAGCAGATCGGTATAATATTATTCAATAGTTTATGAAAATGGGCGTGTCCTATGGAGAAGTCATTATAAAGGCCCTAGATGAACCTACCCCAACTACATCGTTGGGTTCGATAGCTAAGTGGAGAGAAATAATGGATTTGTGGCTGTGTAATAAGTTGATGTATTAATCAGACTGTTACAATGACGGTTATAAGAATATGAGTAGGCGGCGTACTAATTGGGAGCGGTCGTACGATGGCGCAATGCGTTTTTCATCGCACGATCAAAGTGGTCGTACGATGACCTAACAGTTGTCCTAATAGATTGCACGATGTATATCGTGCGCTCTATTAGGCCGTCGCTTTAGGTAAAACTGGCTCTTTACAGAGTTGCACAGTTTTCGCTGGCGGGCAATATTGCTTTAAAAATTCATTGGCTCCCCGCGACTCTGACAATGTCGTCGGTCCACCTAGCGGGAGGCCTGCCCACACTACGCTTTCCAGTCCTTGGTCGCCACCCTAACACTTTTCGGGCCCATCAGCCGTCCGTCCTTCGAGCGACGTGGCCAGCCCATTGCCACTTTAGCCTGCAGATTTTACGAGGTATGTCGATGACATTGATTCTTTGGCGACGATTCGATTTTCGATTCGATGGCCCGACGATGCCCGGTACAGGTGCAACATGGACATTTCACATGATTTTCGTCTTGTCCATGTTCATGTTTAGACCCAACTGTTGGGAAACGACATCGAGGTCGCTAAGCATGGTGTTCACGTCCTCCAACGACTCTGCCAAAACGACTATATTATCGGCGAACCGCAAAAACGTTGAAAACGTCCTTCAATGCGTTTGTGAACAGTTTCGGAGAAATGACGTCTCCCTGCCTCACGCCTCTCTGCAATTGGATTGGTTTTGTGCTGTCTTCCTGGAGTCGGACGAGCATGGTGGCGTTTCTATACAAACACCAAAGCAGAAGCCTATCCAGAACCCGGCTTGTTTGGGAGGCTGGAAGTCATCGAGCCTACATTCGAGACGGTTCGTGATGACTCTCAAGAACAGCTCGTACACATGACTCAGAAGTGAGATAGGTCTGTAGTTTTCAAACAAAGTGCTATCTCCCTTTTTGAAGAACAGAACGACCTCACTCCTTTGCCATGATTCGAGCGTAGTACCTTCGAGTATGACGGAATTAAAGAAATTTTGGAGGACTAAAAGTATCTGTCCACCCCCTCGCAGAAGTTCTTTTGTGATTCCGTCATCGCCAGGTGCCTTGTTGTTTTTAAGCTGCTTGAGAGCCATCCTAATCTTGTCCAGGCTGATATCTGGAATATCCTCAGTGTAATGTTGTGTCAGCTAAGCTCTTGGGACCCGAGCTGTACCGACAATGGGTTGCAGTGTTGAGAGTTATACAACTGTCCGTAGAACCTCTCGAGCTCTTTCAGAATCATCGATTTCGATGAAATGATTCAACCATTCTCGGTCTTCAGCCTCGTTATTTGGCTTTGCCTAATAGACTTTTGTGCCCTGGTTTCGCTCGATGGCCTCCTTAATTCGAGCAGTATTATATGCGCGTCGCGTATTAAGTCGCGTCGCATGGCTTTTGAAATTCGCCTATTGAGGTTACCGTATACTGACATATCGGCTGAAGACTGTAGTCTTATTTCGTTTCGATGCTTCAGGAGCTTTAATGCTCGAGAGCTTTCGAGGCTTCTTTCGGCGTGCGATCTTAAAGAATTCCGACCTCACTGCTTGGACAGTTTCCACCAACCCATTATTTATTTCGTCCACTGTTTCGCAATCGGTAAGGCACTGAAAGCGATTATGCAGTTGGAGTTGAAATGCTTCGGGGTTCCGAATCTGATCGTCGTCGAGAGGACGAAGTGTTGACTTCACCAGACGTGACCTTTCCAGCTCGACATTGATATTCAGTATGCCCCTAACAATTCGGTGATCGCTACCGGTTTTCACTGTAGCAATCACAGAGACATCACTGAATATACGATTATCAGTCTCCATGATGAAGTCGATCCCATTTTTGGTTGACCCATCGGGCCTTATCCAGGTCCACCTCCTGGCCAGTCGCTTTTGGAAGAAGGAGTTCATCAGATAGAGTCTCTCCCTCTCCATAAAGTCGACCAGGCGCTGACCCGATGGTTCGGCTGCCCACATCCAAATGGCCTCACTTTTAACTCATCTCAATTCCGTATGATTATTTCCGCCCACCTTTGCGTTCAAGTCTCCCATCACAACTGTAAAGTGAGCTTTAGAGATGTGTATGGCTTGGGATATTTCCGCATTGCGTCGAGGTCGGCGAGTATACCTGTATAATCTTCAGCGAATACCGATTTGTTATTCTGAGTATAAAGTACGCTACCCTGCTCGACACACTCTCAACTCTGCTCACGCTGTTGATGAGGGACTTGTAAAACACCCTGAAATGAAAAATCACTCACACTCTATGATTTTCGTTCTCCTTCCCGGAAGAAGAGCATGTTGCCCGATTCCAGGACTATCGTATCCTGACCTCTCTTCGGATTTCGCATAGTCCCAAGATTTCCGAACGCATTGCTTGATCCACTACCTGGTTCAGGAATACCGGAGCTACCGGTGATTCGTGATTCGTGTGCTGTTTGCATCGGTCATGAAGGGGCCGGGGGGAGGGAGGGAGGGGGGGGGGGGGCGAGGTGTGGCCATAATTACCACGTTGGGCGGGTGGCATAGGGATCGCAGTTAGGTCACCTTTAATACGCACGCATCAGCTTTCTAAGCTGCTAGTGTGTTCAAGTATATAATAATAATAATAATAATCCCGGGGGCCCGGTCGGTGAGTTGGCGAGTCTCCACCTGCCATTTTTACGTGTATAATTTACATTGTTTCGGCAGGTGCCATAGTCCTTCCATAGTTCCCATCCTACTAGCACATAGCAACCCACACCCATAGCCTTGTACCAATGTACCAATGTAAACCTTGTAAAGACAAACATAATAATAATAATAATAATCCGCAAGGCAGCTTGTGGCGAGCTGTTGGGCAGTGGCGACCCCACGGACCTGACTCCCGGGAGGTGTCTTGTTCTTCTCTCTCCGGTTAGTCCTCGTGACGAGCTGGAGTGAACACTGATGAGGAACAAGCACTCCCACCTCATTCTTGCCTTAATTGGCTGGCTTGAGTGGAGATTCGCAAGAGTAGGAGTTGAAGGAGACTCGGGGGAAGGATGTATCTCAGTAAGATGCTGGTAGGGGTCTTGACCGTACTCCCGGGATTGCTCTGATAGCCGTGGGATACCTCTCCTTCCCCAAGCAGCTCAACGTATGTTGCCCCCTTGTCGCTACATGCTAGCGGCCGTTTCCGGGGGCCCATTAATTGAGTTTGCCAGGGGCCATAGTATTTCCATAGTTATCATATTCACCAGTCCATAGCAACCCATACCCATAACCTTATAAATTTTTACCACATTTCGCAATAGTCCTGCATCAACCGGGGATTGTCCTTGGGTGCACTTTCATAGTGCATACAGAGATAATTGCCGGCTGATGTCCCATCTCACTTATATTAAAGTTGTTCAAAGGGCCTCTGCGAGTTGGCTTCGGCCCCTCGTACGCCTTCCAAAAGTCCGGGACCCTGTGGTCCCGTGAGTGGAAAAGAACACACATAAATAATAATAATAAGTCCGCAAGGCAGCTTGTGGCGAGCTGTTGGCTTGAGTTTGCCAGTCACCCCCTGCCTGTTTATCCGTATGTATCAATATTGGTCAGGGGCAGGGGCCATAGTATTTCCATAGTTATCATATCCACCAGATTTATGCCAACTTACTGGCCATTATTAAAACCCAATTTGATAAATTATTCCCCTTAAAACGTAAAATCATTGAATGTAAATTTGTATTCTGTGACTGGGCTACCCCCGGTATTCGTAGAAGTAGGGGAAAGTTATTTGAACTATATGGTATGAAACCATTTAATACAAGCGAAGCCTTTAGCAAGCATGTGTCCAAATATGCAAAAATATTTAAAATGGTCTGTAAGCAAGCAAAATCTCTTTACATTAGCCGTAAGATTAAGAACGCTGAAAATAAAACAAAGGCTACATGGAAAATAATTAACAATGAGACAGGCAGACATAAATTGCATAACACGGAAATTAATTTAAATACCGGAAATGGACATGTTAGTGTAAATCGGGAAGTTGCACAAGAATTTGAATTTTTTTTCAAGAATATCCCCATTGAAACTACAAAGGACTTAGAATCATCTCCGGCACTTTCAATTAGTCTTCTCAAAAGAAATATTAAAGAATGCCGTTCTGATTTCCAATTTCAGTACACAAACCCCCAATCAGTAATAAAGGCGTTTAAAGACATTACAGTTAAGTCTACAGAGGATCTCTGGGGAATGTCTGTTGCAGTGTGTAGGGCTTTTATAGAAGCTATAGCGCCTCATTTAGCTTTAATTTATAATAGAAGTGTAGATCAGGGAGTTTTTCCAAATTTGATGAAACATAGCAAAGTAGTTCCACTGTTTAAATCTGGCGATGATACCGATCCTAATAATTATAGGCCGGTATCTATTTTACCGGTGCTTAGTAAGGTGTTTGAAAAGCTGATGCTTTCTCAGATGCTGCGTCACTTTAACATGAATTCCATCTTTCATGATCAACAATATGGGTTCACCAAAGGTCGATGCACAACTGACGCCGGTGTAACTTTAATTAAGCGTGTTTTTGCCTCGTGGGAGGAGTCGCACGACGCTATTGGAATTTTTTGTGACCTGTCCAAGGCTTTTGATTGCGTCGAACACGAGACACTGTTGCTAAAGTTGGAACACTATGGTATTCGAGGGGCTTCACTCAATTTATTAAAATCATACCGCCAGGATAGGCAGCTTAAAGTACAGGTAAACAAAGTGAATTCTCAGGGTGCTAGCATATCTATGGGCGTACCACAGGGCTCGATATTAGGTCCTTTCCTATTTTTGGTCTACATAAATGACTTACCTCATTTATTTCAGCGAGAACCGGGAATGGTATTATTTGCTGATGACACATCGTTGATTTTTAAAATAAATAGACGGACAAATAATTATGATGAAGTAAATAATGCTATTACGAAGGTTCATAACTGGTTTACAGTTAATAATTTAGTTCTAAACGACAAAAAGACAAAGTGTATACGATTCAGTTTACCAAATGTAAAAAGTAACGAATGTGACATATTATTAAACGGCAAGAAATTGGAATTTGTAAAACAGACTACTTTTCTGAAAAAACTAACTAAAAACTACAATGGGGGCCCTATATCACATCTCTGGCAGGACGGTTGAGTTCTGCAGCATTTGCTGTCTGGAAGATCCGACAGCTAACAGATGTGGACACTGCAAGACTGGTGTACTTCAGCTACTTTCATAGCATTATGTCGTATGGCATCTTGTTGTGGGGACAGGCTGCTGACATTGAGTCTATATTTGTCTTGCAAAAGCGTGCAATCAGAGCAATTTACAACCTAAGGCTTCGCGAATCTCTTAGAGATAAATTTAAAGAGATCAATATTATTGTGACGGAAAAGTGGTTCAAACTCTTTGACATTATGACGTCAATGGATGGTTGTCAAACGTTGCCTAGAGATTGTAAGTTTCGTCGTGAATTGTCAACACGAGTTGGTGTAATCGGTAAGGCGTGTGGATTACACCACAGAGACCCCGAGTTCGAGTCCCGCCGTAAACATGAAGTTTTTTAGTTGATGGAAGTTTTGTCGAACTTTCTGGAATTATTTGTGTGAAAGAAATGAAAAATTAAAGAGCGAGAAGGAGAATAAATAAAAATGAATAACGAAATTATTGGGAGGTTCTGGAGGCATGACGATCAAAAAGAATAACGAAATTGAATGTTCCAGAATCTGACCGGGGGTATATAAGCGGAACTGCGGCTCACCGCTGGCAGTTGAGTTCTAAGTCTAAAGCGATTCGGAAGAAAAGGAAGAAGTGAAAAAGAAGAAAAGTGAGTGAAATAGTGAAGTGCAGTAGTGAAGTGCAGTCAGTTAAGTGAGTTAAGTCAGCGTGAACGGCAAAGTTGTGTCATTCGGCCGGACTCTGCTGGAGAGGAACGCCGATAACTTAACTCCGTGGACGCTGTAACTTAGGTGCAATAGAAAGTCTGAAAACCGGTATTAGTGTTTCATTTCATCCAATCCCGTAACCCAAGCCCGCATAGTCAGGAACGTGACGTCAGGCACGTAACATTTGGTGTCAGAAGTGGGATTGGAGAAAAATGCCGCTAGTGCCGCAGGACGTAAGAGGAGTGAGTACCCGTTCAATGTCAGAAGCGCAGCGTGTGAGGGAAGAGGGTGCTGCAGCTCAAACCAGTGATGCAGAAGCCAAGCCTGTGCAGGTGGATCTTCTGCTACAGCTGCAGCAAATGATGGCAGAGCAAGCGCGCCGCCAAGAAGAGCAAGCGCGCCGCCAAGAAGAGCAAGCGCGCCGCCAAGAAGAGCAAGCGCGCCGCCAAGAAGAGCAAGCGCGCTGTCAGGCAGAACAGCTGCGGGAGCTGAAAGAAGAGCAAGCGCGCCGCCAAGAAGAGCAAGCGCGCCGCCAAGAAGAGCAAGCGCGCCGTCAAGAGGAGCAAGCACGCTGTCAGGCAGAACAGCTACGGGAACAAGCACACTGTCAGGCGGAGCAGCTACGGGAGCTGAAACAGATGCATAAGGATTTTACGAAGGGACTGCAAAAGGCTGTCGAACGGGTACAAGAAGTGGAGGAAGGGTTAGGCAAGTTGGAACATCGCGTCATGGCGATAGAGGAGAGACTGGAAGAAGAGATCTCCAAAATCAAGCAGGAAGTGACAAACCCAAGCCCTTTGAAGAGCCGAAGCCGTCTTGCAGCCGTTTTTGACGCCCCAAATGCGGCCTTAAGCGCAACGAAAGGGCTCAAGATTCCCCATTACGACGGAACAACATCCTGGACCGCGTTCAAGCTACAGTTTGAGACACTTATGGAGGCTTATGGTTGGACTCAGAAGGAAGCACAGTCAGCCCTCACTCTGGCCCTCCGTGATCAAGCTCTCTCAGTGCTGGAAGCTATCGGCGCAAGTGGGGATCTCAGCTTTAGTGCCCTCCTCGACGCACTTGAAGCACGTTTTGGAGACAGCCACCTCGAGCACGTGTACAGAGCGCAATTAAAAGAGCGTACTCAGCGTGCTAATGAGAGCCTACAGCAATGGTCCGTGGAAATCGAGAAACTTGTACGTCGAGCTTTGCGGTCGACTCCGTCAGTGATTGAAGGCACGCTTCTCCAAGCGTTCATTGACGGTATTCGGGACCCAGAAGTACGAGCTGCTGTTCATCTGGGCCATCACAAGAACATGAAAGAAGCTCTGGCCCATGCATTGGAAGTGGAAGCCGTGCGTGGCAACTCCCGTACCTTACGTCTGCGGGAAATGACGACAACGGAGCAGGTACCTCCACGCCGTCGGAACTTCATGTGCTATGGATGTGGAGAGCGTGGGCACATACGAAGCGACTGCCCGAAGAAGATGAACCGCCAGGACGCGGCGGTCTCAACTTCTGACCAGCAGGGAAACTTAAATCCAGCCAGGGCTGCGGGGTGGGCGCTGGCTGGTAGTGGAACAACCCCAACAATTTACATCAAGCAAACCAACGATGGAAATACTCTGGTGATAGACGGTCAAGTAAATGGGAAAAACAGTCAGCTAACATTAGATACTGGAGCTTCAAAGACGGTGATAAATGTTCGGCTGCTCGAGCAAAACATCAGGAAACACCTTAAACCAATTGTTGGCCTACAAATGAAATCAGCTACCGGCCAGTGCATACCGATAAGTGGAAAACTGCATGTAACAATCAAAATTGGGGAACGTGTTTATCGACATGAGGTTATTGTGGCCAGAATTCTGGATGACTGCATCCTGGGACTTGACTTCCTGCAAGGGCACCAGTGTAACATCGACTTAAAATCTGGAGTATTACTATGTGGAACTGAGGAAATTCCGATGAAGGGTGGAACCCTGGGAAAAGTTTGCTGTTTAAGAAGAAGTGTTCTTGCACCAAAATCACAGACTCTCGTACCAATCGCATTACCTAGGAGGAAGGAAGGAAGTTTACCTCGAAGGTGCGCTGTGATTGATAAATCGGAACACGTAAGCCCATGGCTACCGGCAAGAACTGTCGTGGGGTCATCTGATGTCAACCGCATTCCGGTATTCAACTTCAGTGATTCAAAAATTACGATTGAAGAAGGAGAGCCTGTGGGCGTATTGGAAGAAGTGGCCTGGATAAGAAAATGCTCGGAGAATCTTGTGAAGAAGGACAGTACGGGAATTGACTTTGTAACGAAAATCTTAGACGAAAACAAAAGTCTAACAAAAGTGGAGACTATGAAAGCTAGAAATTTACTTCTTCGATTCTCTGATGTGTTTTCAAGAAGCGATGGTGATATTGGCCGAACTGGCTTGGTGAAGCATAAAATAAACACAGGTGATACAATGCCAATTCGTCAAAGGCCCAGACGCATACCGTTCGCTCGTGAGAAAGAGGTTGAAGAAATGATTGACGATATGAGAAAAAATGACGTAATAGAGCCCTCTTCTAGCCCTTGGTGTTCACCTGTCGTGCTTGTCAAGAAGAAAGATGGTTCAACGAGGTTTTGCGTAGACTATCGACGATTGAATGATGTAACCAAGAAGGATAGCTACCCGTTACCAAGAATCGATGACACACTTGACACACTGAGTGGCATGAAATGGTTTTCAACGCTCGATCTGAAAAGCGGCTATTGGCAGGTGGATTTGGATCCCAAGGACAAGGAAAAGACCGCATTCTCAACTGGGAAGGGACTCTGGCAATTTAAGGTGATGCCATTTGGATTATGCAATGCACCGGCAACCTTTGAGCGTTTGATGGAACAGGTGCTGGCGGGACTGCTGGGCGAAACCTGCCTAGTTTACCTCGATGACATCATCATTGTTGGACGGGATTTTGACGTTCATCTAAGGAAATTGGAAAAGGTACTCGACAAGCTGCGTGGAGCAAATTTAAAGTTGAGTCCAAAGAAATGCTCTTTCTTCAAGCGCGAAGTGAATTATCTAGGACATGTTATTTCTGAGAGAGGAATTGAGACTGATCCAGCCAAGACTGTCGCTGTTAAGGAATGGCCAACACCTAAAGACAAAACGCAAGTTCGGGCATTTCTTGGATTGTGCTCGTATTATCGGCGGTTTGTGAAAGGATTCTCGGACATTGCCAAGCCTTTGCATCGATTGACAGAGGAGAAACGTGCCTTTATCTGGGACGAGGATTGTGAGCAAGCCTTTCGAGAACTAAAAGAAGGGCTTTGTAACACACCAATTCTCGGATACCCCAGCGCGAAAGGAATATTCGTAGTAGATACGGATGCCAGCAATATTGGAATAGGAGGTGTCCTTTCACAACGCGATGGTGAGCAGGAGAAGGTTATTGCTTACTTCAGCAAGTCACTATCCAAGCCGGAGAGGAATTATTGCGTGACCAGGAGGGAATTGCTGGCCGTAGTCAAAACTCTGCACCATTTCAAGAAGTATTTACTGGGACGGAAATTTTTGATCAGAACAGATCACGCTGCTTTGAAATGGCTGCTTCAGTTTAAGGATCCTGAAGGCCAAGTAGCCAGATGGTTGGAACAACTTCAGGAATTTGACTTTGAAATCGAACATCGCGGAGGAAGAATTCATGGCAACGCAGATGCATTATCGAGACGCCCATGCGTGGAAGATTGCAAGCATTGTGCCAAGAAGGAAACTGCTTTTCTTAAGGTGATAAGGACTAATACTGTTGACGAGGCATGGGGAGATGATGCGATGAAATTAGAACAGGAAAGAGATGCAGATATTAAACCAATACTGGAGTGGCTACGAAGTGGTAACAAGCCAAGTTGGAGTGACGTCGCCCAATATAGCGCGGTAACGAAAGGTTTATGGGCACAGTGGAAAAGCCTTACGCTGCATAATGGACTTCTGTGCAGGAAATGGGAATCAACAAACGGCAAGGACGAGCATTTGCAATTGGTGGTGCCTCGTTCAAAAATAAGGGATGTATTAAAAGCGTTCCATGATGGATCTTCTGGAGGACATTTGGGAATTAGGAGGACTTTGGTGAAGATCAAGGAGAGGTTTTATTGGCTGCATTGCAAATATGACGTCGAAGATTGGTGCCGCAAATGCACTAGTTGTGCAGCTGTCAAGGGTCCACAAACAAGAAGCAGAGGGGCGATGAAAATCTACAATGTTGGTATGCCTTGGGAGAGAATAGCCTTAGACATCGCTGGACCATTTCCAATCACTGATTCGGGCAATCGCTACGTTTTAGTGGTTATGGATTATTTTACAAAATGGCCGGAGGTCTTTGCCATACCGAATCAAGAGACAGTAACTATAGCCACGAAGTTGGTAAACGAGGTATTCACCCGATTCGGAGTGCCCTTGGAGATGCACAGTGATCAAGGACGGAACTTTGAATCCCAAGTTTTTCAGGAAACTTGTAAACTTTTGGGAATCCATAAGACTCGAACGACCCCTTATCACCCACAGTCAGATGGAATGGTCGAACGTTTCAACCAAACATTGGAGCGACACTTAGCAAAGGTGGTTGACAGCCATCAGAGAGATTGGGACACTTACATACCTCTCTTCTTGCTTGCCTATCGGACTGCTGTACATGAAAGTACCGCAAAGACATTTGCATTTGCAAATTTTGGAAGGGAATTGAGATTACCGGCAGATCTTGTATCGGGCTGTCCACCTGGCGACACTCGCACCGAGTTTAGCGATTACATAAGCGAGTTAAGGGCAAAAATGTTGGACATTTATGAGCAGATCAGGGAGGCCGGTCTTCAAGCTAGTGATCGCGCAAAGACGCGCTATGATCGACGAGCCAATTCTGTTGGGTTTGAAGAGGGGTCATTGGTCTGGCTTCATAATCCAGTCAGAAGGAAGGGAAAATCTCCGAAGCTACAACCGAGTTGGGAAGGTCCTTATGAGATAGTCACGAAGATCAATGACATTACTTACAGAATTCGGAAGACTTTAAGGAGCCCTTTGAAAGTTGTCCATATAGACAGGTTGGCGAGGTATTACGGCAGCAACGATGCTCGGGACGAGCAAATCTAAGAGGAGGGCAGTGTGACGGAAAAGTGGTTCAAACTCTTTGACATTATGACGTCAATGGATGGTTGTCAAACGTTGCCTAGAGATTGTAAGTTTCGTCGTGAATTGTCAACACGAGTTGGTGTAATCGGTAAGGCGTGTGGATTACACCACAGAGACCCCGAGTTCGAGTCCCGCCGTAAACATGAAGTTTTTTAGTTGATGGAAGTTTTGTCGAACTTTCTGGAATTATTTGTGTGAAAGAAATGAAAAATTAAAGAGCGAGAAGGAGAATAAATAAAAATGAATAACGAAATTATTGGGAGGTTCTGGAGGCATGACGATCAAAAAGAATAACGAAATTGAATGTTCCAGAATCTGACCGGGGGTATATAAGCGGAACTGCGGCTCACCGCTGGCAGTTGAGTTCTAAGTCTAAAGCGATTCGGAAGAAAAGGAAGAAGTGAAAAAGAAGAAAAGTGAGTGAAATAGTGAAGTGCAGTAGTGAAGTGCAGTCAGTTAAGTGAGTTAAGTCAGCGTGAACGGCAAAGTTGTGTCATTCGGCCGGACTCTGCTGGAGAGGAACGCCGATAACTTAACTCCGTGGACGCTGTAACTTAGGTGCAATAGAAAGTCTGAAAACCGGTATTAGTGTTTCATTTCATCCAATCCCGTAACCCAAGCCCGCATAGTCAGGAACGTGACGTCAGGCACGTAACATTATGACTGTGCCCGGTCAGTTTATTTATGAAAATATAATGTATGTTAGGAAACACTTAATATTATTTGATAAGGTATCAGACAGACATAATTACCAAACTAGACATAGAGATAGATTGTGTCAGCCATTATTTAGATTGGCAAAGGTACACAAGTCGTTCATGGGATTCAGCGTTAAGTGTTATAACAAAATCCCAGGCGAAATACAACAATTAAATGAAAGAAATTTTAAATTATGTATAAAGAAAACTTTGTGTAAAAAAGCATATTACAAACTGAGTGATTATATTGACGATAAGGATGCTTGGAGACGGGCTGGTCCTGCTCCACAGGATAATATACCTACACGAATATAAATAATGTTCCAGTGGATCTTTGCTTGAACGGAAGTTCTTAGATTTTGTAAATTTGTAACCATGCTATATTTATTGTTAAACTTGATAAATTTGTAAATGTGAGTGCCCTGTAACCTATTAAAATTAGTTAGACTAGCAGAATGTCGGTCCATATGTCAGCTTGGAGTTGTCATGCTCACTCAAAGGTCACATTGGCGGTGGCACGGTCACTGGATCGCTCGATTCCCTATATTATGGTTGAGTTGGGCGATGCTGGTGTACGTGTCATGCTCGTGAACGGGCGCCGTCAATTGGGACTGGTCAGCTCCGGACTGTCTATTGTCCTTAAGGTTATTTTCTTTTTATGTTTCTCTGTATACACGCGTTACACTGTTCTCACATATTCAAACTAACTAAATAATGTATCAAAGAATGTTTATGTGACACTGATTTTAAAAGAGTAACCATGGAGTTTCTTGCTCGTTCTTCTCCATCGGAATCTACACTTTGGAACGAGCGAATAGCTTCACTAAGAGGACTGACCGACAGACTGACACTTTGTATCTTTAAAGTTGCGTTGACGTTCAAAAGTGCCTGTATGGGTCTAATTGAAATAAATAATTTTGACTTTGACTTTGACTTTGACACCAGTCCATAGCAACCCATATTCATAACCCTATCAATTTTTACCACATTTCACAATAGTCTTGCATCAACCGGGGATTGTCCTTGGGTGCACTTATATAGTGCATACAGGGATAATTGCCGGCTGATGTCCCATCACATTTAGATTAAAATTGTTCAACGGGCCTCTGCGAGTTGGCTTCGGCTCCTCGTATGCCTATATAATAATAATATGAATTGAATGTGTCTGGTCGCAGTTTAAAGACGTACCCGGGTCCAAGGAATGAAAATGAAATTATCCAGGAATCTGCGCGGTGAATTTTTCAACCTTTATTTTGATGGACGAAATAAAAAAAAAGACTTTTACGATTATTTGTCCATGTCCAAAGAAACATTTGACTACATCTGCAATGGAATACGTAGCGATTGTATTCATAAAGTGATCGCACGATCAAACGCATCGTACGATCGGTTTTAAGCATTTCTTGTGCTCGCACGATCACTTGCGAGGTTCAAATAGGACACTCTGATGTTTGAAATCATCGCCCGTCGAGAACGCATTGTGCCAACGCCATCGTAGGATCGCTCCCATTTAGAACGACGCCTAAGAATATGGACTGGAAGGCGCGAACGCGAACGTGCGTCGCAGCGTAGGTCTAACAGATAGATGACTGGTGTGTGGCGGAAGGGCGCGGGGCAGGCAACCGTCGCGGTCGCCACGCGTGAGCAATAATATTGAAGTATGGCCAGAGGGTGCAATACAGGGTGTCATTTGATTCTGGTGCTCAAATAAAACAACTTTTTGTAAAAGCAAATATATAAACAATTTCTAATAGCAATGATTTTCATAATGCCTCACAAATTATATTTATGAAAATGTAATTCACGCTCATAAAAACAAAAGCTTATTTAAGAAGCACAGTGATATACATAATATTAACACGAGGGGGAAAAACAAATATGTTGGTCCCTGCCTCCAGGCTTCAGAAAATAAGTAGTTCGTTTAGATGTCAATGTACAATAAAATTCCTAGGGATATTCAAAATTTGAGCCTCAATAATTTTAAAAGTGTAATAAAGGCTAAACTTTACTGTAAAGCATTTTATAAAATAAAAGACTACTTAGAAGATAGTCAGGCTTGGGAATGAGCCGCTGTAACTTCCGCACGGGTCATGTTGACATGTTTGTAACATAAGTTACGCTTTTTATATAAAATTTGACATTAAGGTAGTAATGAGTTTTTAATACTACATTATTTTAAATTTATAATAAACAATTACTAATGAAATGGGGCGTGTCCTATGAAGAAGTCATTAAGAAGTAATATTTTATTGTATTGAAACGTCAAATTCATATATTTTTGACCTAGAAAACTATCTAATAACTAAAAATAATTACTAATTCATTAAATTCACTCTCCACAGGAAAGCAAGGTAAGGAAAAAAAATTAGATATAGCAGATCGGTATAATATTATTCAATAGTTTATGAAAATGGGCGTGTCCTATGGAGAAGTCATTATAAAGGCCCTAGATGAACCTACCCCAACTACATCGTTGGGTTCGATAGCTAAGTGGAGAGAAATAATGGATTTGTGGCTGTGTAATAAGTTGATGTATTAATCAGACTGTTACAATGACGGTTATAAGAATATGAGTAGGCGGCGTACTAATTGGGAGCGGTCGTACGATGGCGCAATGCGTTTTTCATCGCACGATCAAAGTGGTCGTACGATGACCTAACAGTTGTCCTAATAGATCGCACGATGTATATCGTGCGCTCTATTAGGCCGTCGCTTTAGGTAAAACTGGCTCTTTACAGAGTTGCACAGTTTTCGCTGGCGGGCAATATTGCTTTAAAAATTCATTGGCTCCCCGCGACTCTGACAATGTCGTCGGTCCACCTAGCGGGAGGCCTGCCCACACTACGCTTTCCAGTCCTTGGTCGCCACCCTAACACTTTTCGGGCCCATCAGCCGTCCGTCCTTCGAGCGACGTGGCCAGCCCATTGCCACTTTAGCCTGTAGATTTTACGAGGTATGTCGATGACATTGATTCTTTGGCGACGATTCGATTTTCGATTCGATGGCCCGACGATGACCGGTACAGGTGCAACATGGACATTTCACATGATTTTCGTCTTGTCCATGTTCATGTTTAGACCCAACTGTTGGGAAACGACATCGAGGTCGCTAAGCATGGTGTTCACGTCCTCCAACGACTCTGCCAAAACGACTATATTATCGGCGAAGCGCAAAAACGTTGGAAACGTCCTTCAATGCGTTCGTGAACAGTTTCGGAGAAATGACGTCTCCCTGCCTCACGCCTCTCTGCAATTGGATTGGTTTTGTGCTGTCTTCCTGGAGTCGGACGAGCATGGTGGCGTTTCTATACAAACACCAAAGCAGAAGCCTATCCAGAACCCGGCTTGTTTGGGAGGCTGGAAGTCATCGAGCCTACATTCGAGACGGTTCGTGATGACTCTCAAGAACAGCTCGTACACATGACTCAGAAGTGAGATAGGTCTGTAGTTTTCAAACAAAGTGCTATCTCCCTTTTTGAAGAACAGAACGACCACACTCCTTTGCCATGATTCGAGCGTAGTACCTTCGAGTATGACGGAATTAAAGAAATTTTGGAGGACTAAAAGTATCTGTCCACCCCCTCGCAGAAGTTCTTTTATGATTCCGTCATCGCCAGGTGCCTTGTTGTTTTTAAGCTGCTTGAGAGCCATCCTAATCTTGTCCAGGCTGATATCTGGAATATCCTCAGTGTAATGTTGTGTCAGCTAAGCTCTTGGGACCCGAGCTGTACCGACAATGGGTTGCAGTGTTGAGAGTTATACAACTGTCCGTAGAACCTCTCGAGCTCTTTCAGAATCTCCGATTTCGATGAAATGATGCAACCATTCTCGGTCTTCAGCCTCGTTATTTGGCTTTGCCTAATAGACTTTTGTGCCCTGGTTTCGCTCGATGGCCTCCTTAATTCGAGCAGTATTATATGCGCGTCGCGTATTAAGTCGCGTCGCATGGTTTTTGAAATTCGCCTATTGAGGTTACCGTATACTGACATATCGGCTGGAGGCTGTAGTCTTATTTCGTTTCGATGCTTCAGGAGCTTTAATGCTTGAGAGCTTTCGAGGCTTCTTTCGGCGTGCGATCTTAAAGAATTCCGACCTCACTGCTTGGACAGTTTCCACCAACCCATTATTTATTTCGTCCACTGTTTCGCAATCGGTAAGGCACTGAAAGCGATTATACAGTTGGAGTTGAAATGCTTCGGGGTTCCGAATCTGATCGTCGTCGCGAGGACGAAGTGTTGACTTCACCAGACGTGACCTTTCCAGCTCGAAGTCTCAAAGCAATGACTTTCATAATGCCTCACAATATATTTATGAAAATGTAATTCACGCTCATAAAAACAAAAGCTTATTTAAGAAGCACAGTGATATACATAACATTAACACGAGGGGGAAAACAAATATGTTGTCCCTGCCTCCAGGCTTCAGAAAATAAGTAGTTCGTTTAGATGTCAATGTACAATAAAATTCCTAGGGATATTCAAAATTTGAGCCTCAATAATTTTAAAAGTGTATTAAAGGCTAAACTTTACTGTAAAGCATTTTATAAAATAAAAGACTACTTAGAAGATAGTCAGGCTTGGGAATGAGCCGCTGTAACTTCTGCACGGGTCATGTTGACATGTTTGTAACATAAGTTACCCTTTTTATATAAAATTTGACATTACGTTTAGTATATTTTTTTTTACACTGACATTATCACCTATTGTGACATTTTTATTTTTATTTGACATTTTTTTTAAATTATTTAGTGACATTATTATTATTTTCTATTATTGTTAGTGTAAGGACCGTGTGAGACTTGCCGCGCTTTTTGACTACCAGTTATCTGCGTTCTGACAGTTTGAGTACTTGCGCGACCCAACCAAATGTTCTTTAGATTGATGCAAACTGACACTTGCGTGCCTGTCTTTAGAACGGGTCCACTTAAACTGGTGTGGTTCTTTCATCAAAAGACCACTACAGAATGAACTTGCACGGTTCTCTCACATTATGTTATTTTATATTGTCTGGACTTGAAAAGAGACTGACCTCTGAGTTTGTTTCGGCATTTCTTCTCAGAGTAGTCAGATAGGAAATGCCGGCTTCATCTAGTTTTTCACATATAAATTGACGTGTAAAAGTGCCGTTTTATGGCTTATTTGCAAAAATCAATTCATTGTTTCGTAACACAAAAAATCCTAATGGCGGCTATATATCAATTTTTTAGTTCGATATTTTGGTGCGTCGCCATATTGGTAATCACGAGACTTATTAAAATGTAGCAAAGCGGTATTATTCAATGATTTAATTACCTAATTACTAATACATTAAATTTACTCTCAACAGATCCAGGTAAGGAATGAGTTTTTAATACTACATTATTTTAATAGCAATGATTTTCATAATGCCTCACAATATATTTATGAAAATGTAATTCACGCTCATAAAAACAAAAGCTTATTTAAGAAGCACAGTGATATACATAATATTAACACGAGGGGGAAAAACAAATATGTTGGTCCCTGCCTCCAGGCTTCAGAAAATAAGTAGTTCGTTTAGATGTCAATGTACAATAAAATTCCTAGGGATATTCAAAATTTGAGCCTCAATAATTTTAAAAGTGTAATAAAGGCTAAACTTTACTGTAAAGCATTTTATAAAATAAAAGACTACTTAGAAGATAGTCAGGCTTGGGAATGAGCCGCTGTAACTTCCGCACGGGTCATGTTGACATGTTTGTAACATAAGTTACCCTTTTTATATAAAATTTGACATTACGTTTAGTATATTTTTTTTAACACTGACATTATCACCTATTGTGACATTTTTATTTTTATTTGACATTTTTTTTTAATTATTTAGTGACATTATTATTATTTTCTATTATTGTTAGTGTAAGGACCGTGTGAGACTTGCCGCGCTTTTTGACTACCAGTTATCTGCGTTCTGACAGTTTGAGTACTTGCGCGACCCAACCAAATGTTCTTTAGATTGATGCAAACTGACACTTGCGTGCCTGTCTTTAGAACGGGTCCACTTAAACTGGTGTGGTTCTTTCATCAAAAGACCACTACAGAATGAACTTGCACGGTTCTCTCACATTATGTTATTTTTACATTGTGTGGACTTGAAAAGAGACTGACCTCTGAGTTTGTTTCGGCATTTCTTCTCAGAGTAGTCAGATAGGAAATGCCGGCTTCATCTAGTTTTTCACATATAAATTGACGTGTAAAAGTGCCGTTTTATGGCTTATTTGCAAAAATCAATTCATTGTTTCGTAACACAAAAAATCCTAATGGCGGCTATATATCAATTTTTTAGTTCGATATTTTGGTGCGTCGCCATATTGGTAATCACGAGACTTAAAAAAAGGATGAATGCTTAAAAACTTCGGTAGATGGCACTCTATTAAAATGCAGCAAAGCGGTATTATTCAATGATTTAATTACCTAATTACTAATACATTAAATTTACTCTCAACAGATCCAGGTAAGGAATGAGTTTTTAATACTACATTATTTTAATAGCAATGATTTTCATAATGCCTCACAATATATTTATGAAAATGTAATTCACGCTCATAAAAAAAAGCTTATTTAAGAAGCACAGTGATATACATAATATTAACACGAGGGGGAAAAACAAATATGTTGGTCCCTGCCTCCAGGCTTCAGAAAATAAGTAGTTCGTTTAGATGTCAATGTACAATAAAATTCCTAGGGATATTCAAAATTTGAGCCTCAATAATTTTAAAAGTTTATTATAGGCTAAACTTTACTGTAAAGCATTTTATAAAATAAAAGACTACTTAGAAGATAGTCAGGCTTGGGAATGAGCCGCTGTAACTTCTGCACGGGTCATGTTGACATGTTTGTAACATAAGTTACGCTTTTTATATAAAATTTGACATTAAGGTAGTAATGAGTTTTTAATACTACATTATTTTAAATTTATAATAAACAATTACTAATGAAAAGGGGCGTGTCCTATGAAGAAGTCATAAAGAAGTAATATTTTATTGTATTGAAACGTCAAATTCATATATTTTTGACCTAGAAAACTATCTTATAACTAAAAATAATTACTAATTCATTAAATTCACTCTCCACAGGAACGCAAGGTATGGAAAAAAAATTAGATATAGCAGATCGGTATAATATTATTCAATAGTTTATGAAAATGGGCGTGTCCTATGGAGAAGTCATTATAAAGGCCCTAGATGAACCTACCCCAACTACATCGTTGGGTTCGATAGCTAAGTGGAGAGAAATAATGGATTTGTGGCTGTGTAATAAGTTGATGTATTAATCAGACTGTTACAATGACGGTTATAAGAATATGAGTAGGCGGCGTAATAATTGGGAGCGGTCGTACGATGGCGCAATGCGTTTTTCATCGCACGATCAAAGTGGTCGTACGATGACCTAACAGTTGTCCTAATAGATCGCACGATGTATATCGTGCGCTCTATTAGGCCGTCGCTTTAGGTAAAACTGGTTCTTTATAGAGTTGCACAGTTTTCGCTGGCGGGCAATATTGCTTTAAAAATTCATTGGCTCCCCGCGATTCTGACAATGTCGTCGGTCCACCTAGCGGGAGGCCTGCCCACACTACGCTTTCCAGTCCTTGGTCGCCACCCTAACACTTTTCGGGCCCATCAGCCGTCCGTCCTTCGAGCGACGTGGCCAGCCCATTGCCACTTTAGCCTGCAGATTTTACGAGGTATGTCGATGACATTGATTCTTTGGCGACGATTCGATTTTCGATTCGATGGCCCGACGATGCCCGGTACAGGTGCAACATGGACATTTCACATGATTTTCGTCTTGTCCATGTTCATGTTTAGACCCAACTGTTGGGAAACGACATCGAGGTCGCTAAGCATGGTGTTCACGTCCTCCAACGACTCTGCCAAAACGACTATATTATCGGCGAAGCGCAAAAACGTTGAAAACGTCCTTCAATGCGTTCGTGAACAGTTTCGGAGAAATGACGTCTCCCTGCCTCACGCCTCTCTGCAATTGGATTGGTTTTGTGCTGTCTTCCTGGAGTCGGACGAGCATGGTGGCGTTTCTATACAAACACCAAAGCAGAAGCCTATCCAGAACCCGGCTTGTTTGGGAGGCTGGAAGTCATCGAGCCTACATTCGAGACGGTTCGTGATGACTCTCAAGAACAGCTCGTACACATGACTCAGAAGTGAGATAGGTCTGCAGTTTTCAAACAAAGTGCTATCTCCCTTTTTGAAGAACAGAACGACCTCACTCCTTTGCCATGATTCGAGCGTAGTACCTTCGAGTATGACGGAATTAAAGAAATTTTGGAGGACTAAAAGTATCTGTCCACCCCCTCGCAGAAGTTCTTTTGTGATTCCGTCATCGCCAGGTGCCTTGTTGTTTTTAAGCTGCTTGAGAGCCATCCTAATCTTGTCCAGGCTGATATCTGGAATATCCTCAGTGTAATGTTGTGTCAGCTAAGCTCTTGGGACCCGAGCTGTACCGACAATGGGTTGCAGTGTTGAGAGTTATACAACTGTCCGTAGAACCTCTCGAGCTCTTTCAGAATCTCCGATTTTGATAAAATGATTCAACCATTCTCGGTCTTCAGCCTCGTTATTTGGCTTTGCCTAATAGACTTTTGTGCCCTGGTTTCGCTCGATGGCCTCCTTAATTCGAGCAGTATTATATGCGCGTCGCGTATTAAGTCGCGTCGCATGGCTTTTGAAATTCGCCTATTGAGGTTACCGTATACTGACATATCGGCTGAAGACTGTAGTCTTATTTCGTTTCGGTGCTTCAGGAGCTTTAATGCTCGAGAGCTTTCGAGGCTTCTTTCGGCGTGCGATCTTAAAGAATTCCGACCTCACTGCTTGGACAGTTTCCACCAACCCATTATTTATTTCGTCCACTGTTTCGCAATCGGTAAGGCACTGAAAGCGATTATGCAGTTGGAGTTGAAATGCTTCGGGGTTCCGAATCTGATCGTCGTGGAGAGGACGAAGTGTTGACTTCACCAGACGTGACCTTTCCAGCTCGACATTGATATTCAGTATGCCCCTAACAATTCGGCGATCGCTACCGGTTTTCACTGTAGCAATCACAGAGACATCACTGAATATACGATTATCAGTCTCCATGATGAAGTCGATCCCATTTTTGGTTGACCCATCGGGCCTTATCCAGGTCCACCTCCTGGCCAGTCGCTTTTGGAAGAAGGAGTTCATCAGATAGTGTCTCTCCCTCTCCATAAAGTCGACCAGGCGCTGACCCGATGGTTCGGCTGCCCACATCCAAATGGCCTCACTTTTAACTCATCTCAATTCCGTATGATTATTTCCGCCCACCTTTGCGTTCAAGTCTCCCATCACAACTGTAAAGTGAGCTTTAGAGATGTGTATGGCTTGGGATATTTCCGCATTGCGTCGAGGTCGGCGAGTATACCTGTATAATCTTCAGCGAATACCGATTTGTTATTCTGAGTATAAAGTACGCTACCCTGCTCGACACACTCTCAACTCTGCTCACGCTGTTGATGAGGGACTTGTAAAACACCCTGAAATGAAAAATCACTCACACTCTATGATTTTCGTTCTCCTTCCCGGAAGAAGAGCATGTTGCCCGATTCCAGGACTATCGTATCCTGACCTCTCTTCGGATTTCGCATAGTCCCAAGATTTCCGAACGCATTGCTTGATCCACTACCTGGTTCAGGAATACCGGAGCTACCGGTGATTCGTGTGCTGTTTGCATCGGTCATGAAGGGGCCGGGGGGAGGGAGGGAGGGGGGGGGGCGAGGTGTGGCCATAATTACCACGTTGGGCGGGTGGCATAGGGATCGCAGTTAGGTCACCTTTAATACGCACGCATCAGCTTTCTAAGCTGCTAGTGTGTTCAAGTATATAATAATAATAATAATAAATCCGCAAGGCAGCTTGTGGCGAGCTGTTGGGCAGTGGCGACCCCACGGACCTGACTCCCGGGAGGTGTCTTGTTCTTCTCTCTCCGGTTAGTCCTCGTGACTAGCTGGAGTGAACACAGATGAGGAACAAGCCCTCTCACCTCATTCTTGCCTTAATTGGCTGGCTTGAGTGGAGATTCGCAAGAGTAGGAGTTGAAGGAGACTCGGGGGAAGGATGTATCTCAGTAAGATGCTGGTAGGGGTCTTGACCGTACTTCCGGGATTGCTCTGATAGCCGTGGGATGCCTCTCCTTCCCCAAGCAGCTCAACGTATGTTGCCCCCGTGTCGCTACATGCTAGCGGCCGTTTCCGGGGGCCCATTAATTGAGTTTGCCAGTCACCCCCTGCCTGTTTATCCGTATGTATCAATATTGGTCAGGGGCAGGGGCCGTAGTATTTCCATAGTTTTCATCCACTAGTCCATAGCAACCCATACCCATAACCTTATAAATTTTTACCACATTTCGCAATAGTCCTCCATCAACCGGGGATTGTCCTTGGGTGCACTTTCATAGTGCATACAGGGATAACTGCCGGCTGATGTCCCATTTCACTTGTATTAAAGTTGTTCAAAGGGCCTCTGCGATTTGGCTTCGGCCCCTCGTACGCCTTCCAAAAGTCCGGGACCCTGTGGTCCCGTGAGTGGAAAGGAACATACAAAATAATAATAATAATATTGAATGTGTCTGGTCGCAGTTTAAAGACGTACCCGGGTCCAAGGAATGAAAATGAAATTATCCAGGAATCTGCGCGGTGAATTTTTCAACCTTTATTTTGATGGACGAAATAAAAAAAAAGACTTTTACTATTATTTGTCCATGTCCAAAGAAACATTTGACTACATCTGCAATGGAATACGTAGCGATTGTGTACAGCGTGATAATAGCCTTACGCTAAGATCGCGCTGTACAGGACTAAATACCTAATCCTAAGTACTACTAGCTAACGTTATCCTACACTATCCTAGATAATCTAACACTTACAATATCCTATCCTAGATCCCCTAAGCCCAATAACCTATGTAGTCTAAGTTCTATCCTATATTTGCCTAGCGTACAATGCGTATAGGCTTGGTACTCTGTGGTATACTGTGATACAGACCAGCACTTCTACGCACCTACTACCAAGCCCTTAACCTAAGGCACGTACTATAGTGGTACACTGTGGTATGCTGTGATACAGACCTACTCTTCGTACGCGCCTAATGCCCTAGCCCTACAGTCCCTAGACCCTAGCCCTACTATACGTATTTATATATACTTATATAGATAGGTGCAGGATATCTGCCAACTGAGACCTATGATGGCAGACGGAATGTGGGTAGGAATGGGGTATGGTGGTGATGGTTTTCTCACTGCCTGTCGAGCAGACTCACACGACAGATCGGTTGATGGCTAAAGGTGTCTTGGCCACAGTGAGAGGTGGAGGAAGGGTAGTGAGTCAAAGTCGGAATCAACTTAATGACTCGTTTATTGCTTAATCTACATGATCTTATATACTAAACTTATCCTATGTACACACATACCACATTATGATTGTGTGCTATGCGTGTAATGTACCATCTCAGTGCTATATACCTTACGTGATTACGTGATGTTTTATTAGTTTTATATATTTAATAAGTAATATGTTTTCCTTATTTTAATCACGTAGGATTATCTCGCTGAAATGGCACGTTCATGTGTGAACATTCTGCCCTCTCCGAGGAACAGGCAACTCCATTTGATATAGTTCTATGGAGTCATCCTTGGCTGCGTCCTGGTTCTCCGGCTGCTTCCTGGGAGGCTTCAGTAGTTGGTTCGGCTGGCTGTAGATGGCGTTCCATGTAGATGGCTGGTTGTTGCCTTGATCTGGTGCACGTTGTGGGTGTGGCGGATCAGCTTTTGATGATTTAGGGTGTTGTCGAAGTCGATGTGTTCCTGTTTTCGTACACGTAACTATCCTGGGACCATAACAAACAACTATAATTATAATTGTCATCAATATTATTGATGATACGCAGCTCACTAAGTATGTGTGAGATTGAATGTCCTTCCATATGTTATCGTTAAGTTCTATTTCCAATCCAGACTCTTCATTTATTAAGTGCTGATAAAAGTCATTGGAACTTTCTATTACAGCCTCCTTAGATATATTTAGTTTTTTACTTCGATTTGATATATATATGTGTATATACTAAAATTTAGTTGTTTTGAAAAGGACTCTGCTACCTGAATTGATAACGTTCTCTTAGCAGCGAGTCTGTTGTTAACGGATTTTATGATACAATTGTCAGCGATTTTTATTACTCCTACGTCTTGAATGGTTATTTCTTCTCGCTTACTATCACAAACTATGGATATAGTGCTACTAGTTTTTGTTATAAACAACCATGAGTTTTGCATGCATAGCTGTTTCCAAATTATATTACTTGACATTTCAAAGATATGGGTAGGACATTTAGTGTTAGTTTGATTTTTGAATAATTGGTCAACGATGCAATTTTCATTTAATTGCATGTTTTTCACCACTCCAGGGAAGCAAAGAAACTGTTCGTGCCTTTGTATACACTCTTTGAATTCTTCGTGGTCCAGTTCGAAGTATAATTCATTATTGTAATCAATTGCTAAAAATGCTCTCGATACTTCTATGCTTTCGAACGTATTGTTCATATTCTTCTTAGGTACTGGTGTAACATGAATTAAAGTATACTTTGTAATATCTTTAATTGGAAAATAAGCGTGTACTTGTATATGAGTCATATTCTCGACTATCCTTGTATCTAATAATAGTTCTTGGACTATTCTAATGTTGGATGGCATCTTCCTATTTGCGGAAAATATTAATTCACTAACATTTTTGGGTGGCAAGACACTATACACGCTAGCCTTTGTTAAGTATACTTCTAATAACCCATTGTAGTAGTTTAAAATTTCGTCAATGTAATTATTGGCTACTTGGAACGTTTGCAAAATCTGAATCTTTATATCATTGTGATTAGTTTTAATGTACCAATAGTCATAGCTATTTATGCGCTCTATTACTTGTGACAGTTTTGTTTGAAATCCTTCTAGTTTATGTCTTATTCTTTCTTCAGTACCATTTACTTGGGAAATAGCCGATATCATGATTTTAGTTTGGTGACTAGATGCTTCAATCAATTTTTGTTGGTTTGAGTTTAACGAATCTATGTCTCTGTATATCTCGTCATTTACACCAAACACTGAGGTTAAAAAATTCCCCAGCAAACCCCTTCTCCTTCGCGTTTCATGAAACTCTGTAAAATATTCTTTGATGCGTTCATATTTTGTCTTTTGCTCCAGTAAATGATGATAAAATTGATTACAATGTGTATCCGTCGTTGCAACGTCCGCCTTGTCACAAAGTTGCTTAAACTTGGATAATGCACTTTCTATCCTAATGTAATCCTCATTCAGTCGCTCTTTCTTATATACCGTCTCTATACGAAACATGCCTCGATCTATGTTTGCGGTTCCTATGTTTTCAACATAAAATCCTGGAGACAAATTCTTCACGGTATATGTCTGTGTAGCAATCATAGTACCGAACAATTGTAACATTATTAGTAAGCATAATAGCCATTTTGACGTGCCTCTACAAGACCTCGGACTCTTATTACTATAGCATGTAGTAATATTCGTATTAACTTTGGTTTGCGATTGATGACTCAGGTCCGCATTTATAGGCAACGGAATGAGCGTGTGTATCGACCGTTTCTGAATGGCGCCTGATGATTTTTTAAGAGTAACTACTCTAACTAAACCATCATTGCCTTTATGTATTTCCTTGACTTTCGCAAGTGGCCAATTGCTAGGATTAATATTATCTTCTTTCATAAGTACTAACGTTCCAATTGATATATTATTCTCCGTTGTTTTCCATTTGTATCTTTGTTGTAACTGTTGTAAATAATCACGAGTCCAACTTTTCCAGAAGTCTCTTTTCATTTTTTGAATATTTTTCCATCTATTTAACAAATCCGTATTAATGTTAGACAGTGGATCAGGTATTCCTACTGCTTCTCGTCCAATCAAAAAATGACTTGGTGTTAGCACTACATTATCATTTATGTCTTCACTTTGTGCACACAATGGTCTAGAATTTAAACAGGCTTCCGTTTGATATAAAAATGTAGATAATTCTTCGTAAGTTAATGTTTGGTCTCCTATTACCCTGTGTAAGTGGTGTTTCATTGATTTTACTCCTGCTTCCCAAATACCGCCGAAATGTGGCGACGATGGGGGAATAAAATGCCATTGCGTTCCCATAGCTGTCACACTGCTTTGAAATGTGTCTGATTGGGTTATTTCTAACAGCTCCTTGTATAAGAAATTAGCTGCTCCCACAAAGTTTGTAGCGTTATCGCTGTATATATGTGATACTGGGCCTCTTCTTGCCATAAACCGCCGTAATGCCGCTATGAAACTTTCTGTGGACAAGTCTCCTACTAATTCAAGGTGTATAGCTTTTGTCGCCAGACACACAAAAACTGCAATATATCCTTTGTACGATTTATGCCCTCTTCCTTTCATTGTTCTCACTTTTATGGGTCCTGCATAATCGACCCCAGTATGAGTAAACGGAAATGACTCTGTTACTCGGGCTCTCGGTAGTATCCCCATTTTTTGTTTACTTGCCGATGCTGTATATCGAATACATTTTACACATTTTCTTATGTAGCTCTTTACTACACGTTTCCCGCCAAGCACCCAATATTTTTGTCTTATATAGGCCAATGTTAACGTATTACCTCCATGTAATGTTGTCAAGTGAGCGTCATGAATTATAATTGAAGTCACGTGATGCTTCTGCGGTAACAAAATAGGATGTTTTTGATCGTAAGGTAGGTTTGATCTTTGGAGCCTACCTCCCACTCTTAATAAGCCGTCATTATCGATAAATGGGTCTAAGCAAGCCAGTTTATTGCCTTTCTTTAGCGACAACCCGTCACTAATCGCGCGATATTCTTCCGAGAACACTTCCTTTTGTACCAACTTTAAAATATGATTGGCAGTATTATTGATTTCCATACAACTTAATTGGCCATAGTTCCTTCCTTGTCTTATAAATCTATAACAATACGATAAGACTCGTACCATCTTTTTGAAGCTTGAGAATCTTTCCCATATTGATTCCTTTGGTTCAGTGCTTACGTAAAAACTGCGTTTTATTTCTTCGCATACTTCTGGAATAGTTTTCGTACTTGGTATTGAATTATTTTTTAGCCACTCTGGGCCATTCCACCACAGATCTAATTGTTGTAATTTACTTGGCGCGATACCTCTTGAGATTACATCGGCAGGGTTCTGACACGTATTAACATAGTTCCACTTGGCCTTGGGTAATAATGTTTGAATTTCAGACACCCTGTTAGCGACGAAAGTTTTCCAACGATCTGCTTCTCCCTTGATCCATCCAAGCGTGATCATTGAGTCCGTCCAGCAATATATATCTATGTTAACCATTTGCATGTCCTTAATAACGTTTTTCATTAATTTTGCGAGTAATAACGCTGCACACAATTCGAGTTTAGGTAAAGTTATTTTACGTTTCTTTGGCGCTACTTTGGACTTGGCTTGTAATAAAGTGACGTCAGCCGAGTTATCACTTTTTATTACTCGACAATAGACCACTGCGCCGTACGCTTTTTCGGAACTATCGCTGAATCCGTGAAGTTCAATCTGCGCATTAGGTGTATAATGACACCATCTCGGAATTGATATACTTTCCAGTGCTTTCAATTGGCTTTGTATCTCTTCCCACCTTTTCTTTATAGAGTCCTCTACAGGCTGATCCCATTCACTTCCATTTGCCCAAAGATCTTGGATGATTAGTTTCATATTAATAATAACTGGTGCCAACCACCCAAGTGGGTCAAATAATTTGGAAACTTCTGACAGAATGAACCGTTTTGTTGGACTTTGGTTTTTATTAACTATGATTTCATATGAAAAGCTATCTTTATCCGGTGTCCACCAAATTCCTAATGACTTCCTGGCTTCGTCTATTGGCAATCTAAACATTTTGTTATCTTGATTATCATTTGGTATGCTCTCCAATAATTCCGCACTATTCGATGACCACTTTCTGAGGTTAAATCCACCGGTCTGTAACATACATGTTAATTCTTTTTGTAACTGCTTTGCGGCCTTGATTTCATTTTCCCCTGATAATATATCGTCGACATAGAAATCTTGAAGTGCTATACGACTGGCAATAGGATAATTCCTTTTTTCGTCATTTGCCAGTTGCTGTAACGTCCTTACTGCCAAATAAGGTGCAGATGCTGTACCGTACGTAACGGTTGTTAATTCGTATTCCGCAATTGGATACTTTATTGACTCCCTCCATAATATTCTCTGATATTTCCAGTCTTGTTCATTTACTTTTATAAATCTGTACATCTTCTCTATATCTGCCATGAATACTATTCTATGTTTACGCCACCGTAGTAATATAGACGCCAAGTCTTGTTGTAACCTAGGTCCCGTGTACATATTAGAGTTTAAGCTTGTGTGTGATTTAGCCTTGCTTGACGCATCAAATACTACCCGTAATTTGGTGGTTAATGAGTCTTCTTTAATCACCGGTTGGTGAGGTATATAATATTTTCCCTGGTAGTAATCTGATTGTGGCACTTTTCTCATGTGACCCATTCTAAGGTATTCGTCTAGGAATTCTTTGTATTGGTTTTTCAGTGTTTTGTTTCCTTCAAACTTTCGTTCTAATTGAAACAGTCTTGCAGCGGCCCTTTGGCGCGTATTTCCATAAACGACGTCAGAGTTTTTAATTGGAAGTCGAACAGTATAAGTGCCATCTCGATTTCTTTCTGTGGTTTGTTGATACAAATGTTCACATAATTGGTCTTCGTTAGATAGATTATCTCCCTCAGGTATCTCTTCTAATTCCCAGAATTTTGTTAACTGGTGCATTTCAACTGAGCGAGTTATCATACTAGTGATTCGTATGTTGTTTGTGGAAGGATTACTGCTTATTCCGGATAATATCCACCCAAACTCGGTGTCCTGGGCAATAATACCGCTTTCTATTTTGTGTAGGCCTTGCAACAATATTCTGCTATATTCTTGAGCGCCCAATATTATGTCTATTGGACCTCGTTTGTAATAAGTCGGATCTGCAATTAAAGTGTTTACTAAGCACTCCGCTTGTATTGGTTGTATAGTTTTATTTGGTAATGAACCCGTTAACTTTGGTAAGATAATGAGTTTTACGGGTAACTTAAATTCGCTTGGAAATCTCGGTTGTAAGTTCACTTCAATACTGTAGTTTGAAGTCTTCGGTGTCTCGTCACCGATACCTACTACCTCACATTTTATTTTTCTGCGAGGGTAGGATAGTAATTGGGCTACTTCTTCTGTGCAGAATGAAGCCTGGGAACCTTGATCACACAGCACTCTTAGTAGGTGTGACGTACCATCTTTGGTGTATGTATGCACAAGGGCCGTCGCTAAAAGCGTTGTATCCTGTGTGTCCGGTCCTGTTGTGGACGACATGTTTGACTTGGTTTTTGTCCAAGTTGTACTTGTAGTAGGGTTTTCAATGGTTTTCCGATCCTTTGACCCTTTATTGTTGTCATCTTTAGTGACGTAATTGTTGACATTACCCTTCTTTTGAATGTCAAGGTGTAATAATGAATGGTGACCTAGTTTGCCACAATGTTTACACTTTCCATTACTATGACATTGAACGGATGAGTCATGTATTATGCACTGTTTGCATTTTCGATTCTCCTTCACTTTATTGTTACGCTGTTCTGCTGACAATGCTTTAAATTGTGCGCACATGTATATGTTATGATTGTAACTATTACATAGCCAGCACTTGTAGCTATTTATAGATTTAGGAATATAATGTTGTTTATAATCGGATTTTCCTTCACAGATGGTATTTTCGAGACACATAAACCGTTTTTTCCAGAAATGACATCATTGATGAAAATGTTTGAGGTTTGTTCGGCGTTACGAGTTGTTGTTCGTATTTTTCGTCAGTTTCCGAATCCCAAATACGACTCAGTATTCTTGTTAACATAGGATCCCATGACGAGATATCAATTTTCTGATTTTTAATCGCCTCTAGGTTCTCCTTAATTGTATCATGCAGAAACTTCAAACTATTCGCAGAGCCCACCTTCAGTTTTTGTATGTTGAGAATGTTGTCAATGTGCTTAGTGATAATCATTCTCTCGTTTTCGTAGCGATTCTTAAGCAATGTCCACGCAGTCGCATAGTTAGATTCGCAAACTGTCAAATGCCTAATGAGTCTGGCTGCATCACCTTTCACGTGCGTCTTTAAATACTGCATCTTTTCTGTATCTGTGAGTGAGTTATCTTCATGAATGATTTTTAAAAATAAGTCATAGAACGAGCTCCACGACTCATAACTTCCCATAAACATTGGAATGACTATTCTTGGTAGTTTCACGGATGGTTTGTGATCAGTTTGATGTTGTTGTAGCTTTTCATATAGTCGTTCAATTATGTTATCGTAGTCTGATTTCAGTTTTTCAAACACTTCATCCTGCAAATAACTATGTTCTAAGATGTTTTCTTCCTCACAGATATTGAAGTGGCCTTCTTCAACTTTATCACACTGTTTTTGCAAGGCTTCTAGCAATGTTTTATAGTGATAGCTGGATCTGTCGTCTTCAATCGCCAAGGCTGCTTTCTCGAGGTTTTGACGCAACTGATTGATGCGGTACAATTGCAAATTCATTTTTGCTGAATTGTTACTGTTGGTTCTGACTTCTTCTGGGTCCCGAACACAAGGTTGCTGACAAATTGAAAGTTTTGCCTCACATTGTTCCAAATAATCCATAGCATCTTTATACAGCTCTTTGATGATCCCGAAGTAATTAGACTTCATATAGGTATGTTCTTCTAAGATCTCCTGGTCTTCAATTAGTGAATGGTTTGCCGATGCTTTGGTGAAGACTTCTGTGAGTCGCGATCTTCTTTCTGCGATGTACTTCTCTGTTTTTCTTGATGTCGAATCCTTTTTGATGTTGTTGAATATGCGTCCGATTTCTTTGTAGTGGCTCTCCTGACTTTTCACAATTTCGTTGATTTGTTGTATTTCCATCTTGCTGCCCTATCCTATCCTAACCAACCTAACAATGATATAAGGGGGTAGAACAATTACACTTAGTTGCGATCTATATCCTCGTTACGGTATGTGCGACTTCTCGAGCACCGGGGCGACCCTGTTCAGGGAGACCGATACCTGATCCGCTACCGAACGACGCAAACTAAGTTAGTCAGTCACTTGATATACAACGAAACAAGCGCTAGGTTTATGCGCAAGTCTGCTGTATACCAATTGTCTGTCAGTCAATTAGTCAATTTAAGGGACAAGATGATTCTCTACCGATGACTCGAAGGACCAAAATGTACAGCGTGATAATAGCCTTACGCTAAGATCGCGCTGTACAGGACTAAATACCTAATCCTAAGTACTACTAGCTAACGTTATCCTACACTATCCTAGATAATCTAACACTTACAATATCCTATCCTAGATCCCCTAAGCCCAATAACCTATGTAGTCTAAGTTCTATCCTATATTTGCCTAGCGTACAATGCGTATAGGCTTGGTACTCTGTGGTATACTGTGATACAGACCAGCACTTCTACGCACCTACTACCAAGCCCTTAACCTAAGGCACGTACTATAGTGGTACACTGTGGTATGCTGTGATACAGACCTACTCTTCGTACGCGCCTAATGCCCTAGCCCTACAGTCCCTAGACCCTAGCCCTACTATACGTATTTATATATACTTATATAGATAGGTGCAGGATATCTGCCAACTGAGACCTATGATGGCAGACGGAATGTGGGTAGGAATGGGGTATGGTGGTGATGGTTTTCTCACTGCCTGTCGAGCAGACTCACACGACAGATCGGTTGATGGCTAAAGGTGTCTTGGCCACAGTGAGAGGTGGAGGAAGGGTAGTGAGTCAAAGTCGGAATCAACTTAATGACTCGTTTATTGCTTAATCTACATGATCTTATATACTAAACTTATCCTATGTACACACATACCACATTATGATTGTGTGCTATGCGTGTAATGTACCATCTCAGTGCTATATACCTTACGTGATTACGTGATGTTTTATTAGTTTTATATATTTAATAAGTAATATGTTTTCCTTATTTTAATCACGTAGGATTATCTCGCTGAAATGGCACGTTCATGTGTGAACAGATTGTATTCATAAAGTGATCGCACGATCAAACGCATCGTACGATCGGTTTTAAGCATTTCTTGTGCTCGCACGATCACTTGCGAGGTTCAAATAGGACACTCTGATGTTTGAAATCATCGCCCGTCGAGAACGCATTGTGCCATCGCCATCGTAGGATCGCTCCCATTTAGAACGACGCCTAAGAATATGGACTGGAAGGCGCGAACGCGAACGTGCGTCGCAGCGTAGGTCTAACAGATAGATGACTGGTGTGTGGCGGAAGGGCGCGGGGCAGGCGACCGTCGCGGTCGCCACGCGTGAGCAATAATATTGAAGTATGGCCAGAGGGTGCAATACAGGGTGTCATTTGATTCTGTTGCTCAAATAAAACAACTTTTTGTAAAAGCAAATATATAAACAATTTCTAATAGCAATGATTTTCATAATGCCTCACAATATATTTATGAAAATGTAATTCACGCTCATAAAAACAAAAGCTTATTTAAGAAGCACAGTGATATACATAATATTAACACGAGGGGGAAAAACAAATATGTTGGTCCCTGCCTCCAGGCTTCAGAAAATAAGTAGTTCGTTTAGATGTCAACATGATTTACAATAAAATTCCTAGGGATATTCAAAATTTGAGCCTCAATAATTTTAAAAGTGTAATAAAGGCTAAACTTTACTTTAAAGCATTTTATAAAATAAAAGACTACTTAGAAGATAGTCAGGCTTGGGAATGAGCCGCTGTAACTTCCGCACGGGTCATGTTGACATGTTTGTAACATAAGTTACGCTTTTTATATAAAATTTGACATTAAGGTAGTAATGAGTTTTTAATACTACATTATTTTAAATTTATAATAAACAATTACTAATGAAAAGGGGTGTGTCCTATGAAGAAGTCATTAAGAAGTAATATTTTATTGTATTGAAACGTCAAATTCATATATTTTTGACCTAGAAAACTATCTAATAACTAAAAATAATTACTAATTCATTAAATTCCCTCTCCACAGGAAAGCAAGGTAAGGAAAAAAAATTAGATATAGCAGATCGGTATAATATTATTCAATAGTTTATGAAAATGGGCGTGTCCTATGGAGAAGTCATTATAAAGGCCCTAGATGAACCTACCCCAACTACATCGTTGGGTTCGATAGCTAAGTGGAGAGAAATAATGGATTTGTGGCTGTGTAATAAGTTGATGTATTAATCAGACTGTTACAATGACGGTTATAAGAATATGAGTAGGCGGCGTACTAATTGGGAGCGGTCGTACGATGGCGCAATGCGTTTTTCATCGCACGATCAAAGTGGTCGTACGATGACCTAACAGTTGTCCTAATAGATCGCACGATGTATATCGTGCGCTCTATTAGGCCGTCGCTTTAGGTAAAACTGGCTCTTTACAGAGTTGCACAGTTTTGCAATATTGCTTTAAAAATTCATTGGCTCCCCGCGACTCTGACAATGTCGTCGGTCCACCTAGCGGGAGGCCTGCCCACACTACGCTTTCCAGTCCTTGGTCGCCACCCTAACACTTTTCGGGCCCATCAGCCGTCCGTCCTTCGAGCGACGTGGCCAGCCCATTGCCACTTTAGCCTGTAGATTTTACGAGGTATGTCGATGACATTGATTCTTTGGCGACGATTCGATTTTCGATTCGATGGCCCGATGATGACCGGTACAGGTGCAACATGGACATGTCACATGATTTTCGTCTTGTCCATGTTCATGTTTAGACCCAACTGTTGGGAAACGACATCGAGGTCGCTAAGCATGGTGTTCACGTCCTCCAACGACTCTGCCAAAACGACTATATTATCGGCGAAGCGCAAAAACGTTGGAAACGTCCTTCAATGCGTTCGTGAACAGTTTCGGAGAAATGACGTCTCCCTGCCTCACGCCTCTCTGCAATTGGATTGGTTTTGTGCTGTCTTCCTGGAGTCGGACGAGCATTATTATACTTTATTGCACACACATACATTTATAAAAATACAATTAAAAAAAAATATGTACAAAGGCGAGCTTAACCCAGAGTTGGGTTCTCTAACAGCAAACCTTAGAGCGATAGAGAGATTGGATATGGAAGGGTAAAGTCATAAGTGCGCAACAACACATTACTGAGAAAATATAAACACTATAACAATATAAAGATATATAAAGACAATAAATATGTATAATATAATAAAGCTAAAATATATAAACATAATACATAAAAATACAATATATACATATATAAATACATACATATATAGTCATTTTGACAGTAAATGTTCCCTGGTTCGTTCCTTGAAAACATCTAACGATGAGCTCTCGCGTATAGTGTGAGGGAGAGAATTCCAAAGCCTCCCAGCACGAACAGTGAAGGATCCATCATAACGGCTCGAAGTATGAGGAGGGACACGAAGAAGAAGAGATGAAGAGGAGCGACAGGGTTTGCCTCTAGGAACGAGGAATTCAAAGCGTTCCCGAAGATAGCTTGGTGAGTAGGGATTGTGGAGAAGAGAGTAGAGGAAAGAGAGAATGTGAGCATCTCGACGCTTTCGAATAGGCAGCCACTTCAGACGACTCCGAAATTCTGACACATGGTCGTATTTCCGAAGGCCGAAAATGAAGCGGATGCACAGATTCTGCAAACGTTCGAGTTTGTCAAGAAGTTCCTCAGTCGCAGCAAGGAAGCAGACATCAGCATAATCTAGTAAAGGGAGAAGGAGCGACTGAGCAAGAGTAATTTTTGTTGAAAAAGGCAGGAACTTCTGGAGACGTTTGAGTGATTGAAACGAGTGAAACACCCTCCTGCTTACTTCTGCAATGTGTAGACCCCAGGACAAATGACAATCCATTAGGACACCCAAGTTCTTGACATAAGTAGTATATGATATGGCAACGTTATCGTATAAGACTGGTGGAGGAGACTGCAGTTTATTAAGAAAATATCTGCCACCAACAATGAGAGCTTGCGATTTGGTAGGATTTACTAATAGTCCAAAATTTTTAGCCCATTTACTTATGTTTCCAAGATCATTATTGATGGCATCAATTGCTCTAGGAAGCTCTTCGAGTTTACAGTGTTGATATAGCTGCAAGTCGTCGAGCATGGTGGCGTTTCTATACAAACACCAAAGCAGAAGCCTATCCAGAACCCGGCTTGTTTGGGAGGCTGGAAGTCATCGAGCCTACATTCGAGATGGTTCGTGATGACTCTCAAGAACAGCTCGTATACATGACTCAGAAGTGTGATAGGTCTGTAGTTTTCAAACAAAGTGCTATCTCCCTTTTTGAAGAACAGAACGACCACACTCCTTTGCCATGATTCGAGCGTAGTACCTTCGAGTATGACGGAATTAAAGAAATTTTGGAGGACTAAAAGTATCTGTCCACCCCCTCGCAGAAGTTCTTTTGTGATTCCGTCATCGCCAGGTGCCTTGTTGTTTTTAAGCTGCTTGAGAGCCATCCTAATCTTGTCCAGGCTGATATCTGGAATATCCTCAGTGTAATGTTGTGTCAGCTAAGCTCTTGGGACCCGAGCTGTACCGACAATAGGTTGCAGTGTTGAGAGTTATACAACTGTCCGTAGAACCTCTCGAGCTCTTTCAGAATCTCCGATTTCGATGAAATGATGCAACCATTCTCGGTCTTCAGCCTCGTTATATGGCTTTGCCTAATAGACTTTTGTGCCCTGGTTTCGCTCGATGGCCTCCTTAATTCGAGCAGTATTATATGCGCGTCGCGTATTAAGTCGCGTCGCATGGCTTTTGAAATTCGCCTATTGAGGTTACTGTATACTGACATATCGGCTGGAGGCTGTAGTCTAATTTCGTTTCGGTGCTTCAGGAGCTTTAATGCTTGAGAGCTTTCGAGGCTTCTTTCGGCGTGCGATCTTAAAGAATTCCAACCTCACTGCTTAGACAGTTTCCACCAACCCATTATTTATTTCGTCCACTGTTTCGCAATCGGTAAGGCACTGAAAGCGATTATACAGTTGGAGTTGAAATGCTTCGGGGTTCCGAATCTGATCGTCGTCGCGAGGACGAAGTGTTGACTTCACCAGACGTGACCTTTCCAGCTCGAAGTCTCAAAGCAATGATTTTCATAATGCCTCACAATATATTTATGAAAATGTAATTCACGCTCATAAAAACAAAAGCTTATTTAAGAAGCACAGTGATATACATAACATTAACACGAGGGGGAAAACAAATATGTTGTCCCTGCCTCCAGGCTTCAGAAAATAAGTAGTTCGTTTAGATGTCAATGTATACGTTTTTACAATAAAATCCCTAGGGATATTCAAAATTTGAGCCTCAATAATTTTAAAAGTGTAACTTCTGCACGGGTCATGTTGACATGTTTGTAACATAAGTTACCCTTTTTATATAAAATTTGACATTACGTTTAGTATATTTTTTTTAACACTGACATTATCACCTATTGTGACATTTTTATTTTTATTTGACATTTTTTTTTAATTATTTAGTGACATTATTATTATTTTCTATTATTGTTAGTGTAAGGACCGCGTGAGACTTGCCGCGCCTTTTGACTACCAGTTATCTGCGTTCTGACAGTTTGAGTACTTGCGCGACCCACCCAAATGTTCTTTAGATTGATGCAAACTGACACTTGCGTGCCTGTCTTTAGAACGGGTCCACTTAAACTGGTGTGGTTCTTTCATCAAAAGACCACTACAGAATGAACTTGCACGGTTCTCTCACATTATGTTATTTTTACATTGTGTGGACTTGAAAAGAGACTGACCTCTGAGTTTGTTTCGGCATTTCTTCTCAGAGTAGTCAGATAGGAAATGCCGGCTTCATCTAGTTTTTCACATATAAATTGACGTGTAAAAGTGCCGTTTTATGGCTTATTTGCAAAAATCAATGCATTGTTTCGTAACACAAAAAATCCTAATGGCGGCTATATATCAATTTTTTAGTTCGATATTTTGGTGCGTCGCCATATTGGTAATCACGAGACTTAAAAAAAGGATGAATGCTTAAAAACTTCGGTAGATGGCACTCTATTAAAATGTAGCAAAGCGGTATTATTCAATGATTTAATTACCTAATTACTAATACATTAAATTTACTCTCAACAGATCCAGGTAAGGAATGAGTTTTTAATACTACATTATTTTAATAGCAATGATTTTCATAATGCCTCACAATATATTTATGAAAATGTAATTCACGCTCATAAAAAAAAGCTTATTTAAGAAGCACAGTGATATACATAATATTAACACGAGGGGGAAAAACAAATATGTTGGTCCCTGCCTCCAGGCTTCAGAAAATAAGTAGTTCGTTTAGATGTCAATGTACAATAAAATTCCTAGGGATATTCAAAATTTGAGCCTCAATAATTTTAAAAGTGTAATAAAGGCTAAACTTTACTGTAAAGCATTTTATAAAATAAAAGACTACTTAGAAGATAGTCAGGCTTGGGAATGAGCCGCTGTAACTTCTGCACGGGTCATGTTGACACGCTTGTAACATAAGTTACGCTTTTTATATAAAATTTGACATTAAGGTAGTAATGAGTTTTTAATGCTACATTATTTTAAATTTATAATAAACAATTACTAATGAAAAGGGGCGTGTCCTATGAAGAAGTCATAAAGAAGTAATATTTTATTGTATTGAAACGTCAAATTCATATATTTTTGACCTAGAAAACTATCTAATAACTAAAAATAATTACTAATTCATTAAATTCACTCTCCACAGGAACGCAAGGTAAGGAAAAAAAATTAGATATAGCAGATCGGTATAATATTATTCAATAGTTTATGAAAATGGGCGTGTCCTATGGAGAAGTCATTATAAAGGCCCTAGATGAACCTTTTTTTTTTTTTTTTTTTTTTTTTTTACGGGGGGAAATCCTCATGGACTTCCTCCGCCTGGGGAGAGGCGGAGGGGCGTGCCGGACTCTTACCGGCTAAAACCACCCCGGTGTCTCCTCGCACGTGCGCACGGGGCCGCGGGAATCCACATTCTTCCGCAGCCCCACACTAGTGCTGGCCCGGTCTGTCCGGGCCTCGTCTCTAGCACGGGGTAGTGAGGTGTTCGACTACCCCGTGCATCCTCTTAGAGGCGCGCGTAGACACCGCGCGCGCCTTCGCCTCGGGTCCATCGGATAGGGGGCGGGGACTTCCCCAAGTCCGTCGCCCCTGGACCCATTCATGGGGGGCGGAAGAGGGCGTTATCCGCCCTTCTTCTGCGCCCGGTGCGTCTTCTGCGGCCTGGGAAGGGAGTGGAGATCTCCCTCTCCCGTTCCGCAGCTTCCTTCTGCGACATCACGTCCTCGCAGAAGGACACCACCGCGTCCCACGACTCTGCGCTACCGACCATACTACGAACCACGGCCGGCAGCGACAGATCGCCTCCTACTTCTGATGTGAGGGCACGGCGCTGCTCCTCCCAAGCCACACACTCGGCGAGCGTGTGTTGCGCCGTGTCCTCCCCACAATGGACGCAGTGGTGGCACCGAGCGTCCGGCTCCCTGTCTATGCGACACAGGTACTTGCCGAAGCAACCGTGCCCCGACAATACCTGTGTCACCCTGAACGACAGGGAGCCATGCCTTCTCCCGAGCCAGTCGTCGAGTACTGGCCGGATCGCCTCGACGGTAGCGAGGCCGGCGGTAGGGCGCAGAAGCCTCTGCCGCCATTCCGCCACCAGGACCTGACGGAGCTCCTCTCGGCGCCGCGCGATCTGCCGCTGCACCGGTCTCGAGCCCCGTGCCCGCTCTTCCTCGCGCCATCGATATAATGACGCGAGTACTTTCGCCTCTAGGTCCCAGGGCGGGGATCCGGCCAGGACGCAAGCCGCCTCGTAGGAGATCGTGCGATACCCGCGGACGACTCTGACGGCCATCGCCCTCTGCGGCTTCCGCAGAATGGCGAGAGTACTGGCCGTCATGTCGAGCGCCCACACAGGGGCCCCATAGAGGGCCATGGATCGCACGATTCCCACATACAACCGCCTACAGGCGGCGCTCGGGCCCCCCAAGTTGGGAAGCAACGTTGAAAGCGCGCCCGCTGCACCCATCAGCTTGGGCGCCAGCCGCCGGAAGTGGGGACCGAATTCCCAACGGCTGTCGAGCACCAATCCCAGGTACTTCATGGTGGACTCGACAGCTATCCGGGCCCCACTGACCACGATGTGTGATCCCGGCGCCGGCGCGCGTCGGGGGCCATGAAACACCATGGCCTCCGACTTGTTCAGGGCCACCTCCAGGCCCAGGCGCCGGATGCGGTTCACCACCTGTGACACCGCAGCCGTGGCTATCAACGTCGCTTCCCTGTGCGAGCTCCCCCGGGCAGTGACAAGCGTGTCGTCCGCGTAACACGTCAAGTCGGCGCCCGACGGGAGTTCGCCTCTCAGCACCCAGTCGTATCCGATGTTCCACAGGAGCGGTCCCAGGACCGATCCCTGTGGGACACCGCACGACGTGAGGCGCCGACCGGCACCGTCACGTCCCCGATAGGTGACGCATCTACCTTCCAGGTAAGCCCCTACTGTACGGCGGAGGTAGGGAGGCACACGATGGTAATGCAGCGCCTCCCGAATACAACTCCAGGGCAGGGTATTGAAGGCGTTGGAGATGTCCAAGGACACCGCCAGCACAACCCCACCCCGGGACACCGTTTCCTCCGCCAGGGCCCTCACGCGCATGATTGCATCTATGGTGGAGCGCCCCCGACGAAACCCAAACTGGTTCTCGTCTAGGTTCGGCCCCTCCCTGCACAAGTGGCTGACGAGGCGATCTGCGATAATACGCTCAAAAAGTTTGCCCGCCTCGTCTAGCAACACTATGGGCCGATACGCGGACGGCGAGTCCGCGGGGCGCCCCTCCTTCTTGAGCAGGACCAGCCTCCCCTCCTTCCACACACTGGGAAACTGGCCCCGCTCGAGACATGCCGTGAAGAGCCCCCTCAGCTGGGGCTCTAGCTCCTTCAGAGCTAAGACGAGAGCTCGACCAGGAACTCCGTCGGGTCCGGGCGCTGTGTTCTTGGCCCGGAGTCGCGACACGGCCGCTCTCGTCTCTGCTTGCGTCACCTCGGGGACATCGGTGCTCTCCTCTTCTGGAGAGTCTGTGGCTGAGGGCGAAGCCATCGCCGGGGGAACGTGTCCCGCTCGCTCAGGGAAGAGGGCCGACACTACCGCCTCTAGCAACTGGGGTTGCATCGTCTGGGTAAGTGGAGGCGCCCAAGCCCGCAGCTTGCCCCGTGCCCAACGGTAGGGGCGCCCCCACGGATCCCGATCCAGGGACCCCAGTAGCTCTTCCCTGGCACGCGACTTTGAGTCGCCGATGGCCAGCCACAGAGTCTCCTTGGACGCGCGGTACACCTCATACAGCGCGTCCTCCTCGGCGGGATCCCGTCGACGTCGCCTCCGGTATCGAGTGTACTGGCGGCGAACCGCAACGCACTCGACGCGCAGCCGCGCGATCTCTGCGGTCCACCAGTACACCTGGCGCCTTGCGGACTGTTGGCGGACGCGGGGCATGGACGCGTCGCAGATCTGCGTCATCGCCCCTCGAAACCACAGCGCCACCGCCTCGACGTCGACGGGTCCGTTCGTCGCCGACTCCCAGGTCCAGGACTGGACTAAGGCAGCTTCCTCGAGTAGCTCCTTGTCGATGCGCTTAAGCGCCCAACGCGGGCCGTCGTTAATCGGGGTTGTTGGATGGCGGCCGCTCGCGGTCTGGGCGGAGACGTCGAACCGGATATACCGATGGTCCGACAACGTCTCCACCTCCACGGCGACACGCCAGTCGCGGACTCGGCTGGCGACAGAGGGGCTAGCGAACGAGACGTCCACTATCGAACCGCCCCGCTGCCGCACGCACGTAAATTCCGAACCCCGATTTAGGACGACCAGACCGGTCGTCACCGCCCACTCTTCCAGCACCTCGCCCCGAGGGTCAGTGACCGGAGATCCCCACGCCGATGACTTGGCGTTGAGATCCCCAAGCACCAGAACGGGACGAGGGTGATGGCGGCCTACGACGGCGCCCAACTCGACAAGGAAACCCTCAAAGTCGGCGAGACTCTTGTTGGGGGAGAAATACGCCCCCACAACGACGATACCGCCCGACACCGCAGCAACCCAGCCGCGGCCCCGAGACGGGTCGATCAGAGTCTCGCCAATAATGGCCACCAAACCGTCAGCGCACCCCAACCAGTTGTCACGGTCGGGGATGAAATACGGTTCGGCGACCACAGCCACGTTGATCGACCACTCTGCCATGCTCTGGAGTAGGAGATCCTGAGCTCTGGCACAGTGGTTGATGTTGCCCTGGAGGAAATGGAGTTGTGCCATTATTGACATTCCATTCCCTCGGCAACGGTCCTGGGCCGGGAGTCGGCCGCGGAGCTACTAGCCTGCGGGGGGTCGAGATCTCCCCGGCAGGCTGAGTGCCCCTCTTCTTTTTCTTCTTGGCCTTGCTGGCAGGCGCACCACAGGCCCCTCCGCCCACTCTGTGTCCCGCTGGCTTCCCTGCAGCCGAACACAAGCTGCAGTTGAGCGCCGCGGAACACTGGGCCGCCTTGTGGCCAGGCTGACCACAGCGGTAGCAAAGGTCGCTGCGGTCAACCTCGGCGGTGCACTTTGCCCGGACGTGCCCCTTTTCCAGGCACCGGAAGCACCGCAAAGCCCGGGGCTGCAGGAGTTTGACCCTCGCTGCAACCCAGCCCACCAGCAATCTGCCACTATCGGCGATCTTCTTCGCCGTCGCCACAGGGCACCGAACCCAGACTACGCCGAGTCCGGTAGCGTCGGCGCGTATGTCGCCGGCCCGCACCTTGTCCGGCGGACACTCACCGCTTCGGGCAACGGCCGCCACCACCTCCTCAGAGGTCACGGAATCATCCAGGCCAGCGATCCGCACCTCTGCGGTTTTCATTGGCCTGGAGACCCGGACATCCTCAGTGTTGAGGACCTCCCTCAGTTTGGCGGCCAGAGCGTCCGCCTTTTCGGCACTGCCGCTCTCAGCACCGGCCACCTCAAACAGCCGCGCACCCGTGGCAGCTTGCCTGAGGGCGACGGACTGAAGGCCAAGATCCGACAATTTGATCCTGGCCTTGGCCTCGGCGATGACCGACGCGTACGTTACGCCGCGCTCCGCCGCTCCTGGCTGTAGCGTGAGCGTCACAGCTTCGGATCGCGGAGCATGCAGCGTCGGTCCTTTGCGACCACCTTTGGCAGTCCGCCGCGCAGGCTGAGCAACCGCCTTTGCGGTTCGGCCGGGGGCGCGTGCTGCTGCTGAGGCCGCCTTAGCGGCTTTGCGGGCCTTCTTGCGGCCCACGACTGTCGCCCAGTTCTCACCCTTAGACCCGGCAGTCGTGGGCTGATCGCTCGGGGGAATTCCCTCCGCGGGCTTCTTGGCACCCTCCGCGGGCTTCCCCTTGCGAGACGCAGGTCTCGGCGGCTCCTCAGTCCTCCGCCGCGCATCGGCGGCTAGAGGCGGACGGATGATTTCCGCAGGGAGGCGCCGAGAAATCGCCTCAATACGAGCGTTCATCATGCTCCCGCACTGGAGCAAGCAGAGTCGGACAATGCGCTCGACCTCGTCATCGGTACGAGCGCTTGCCGGTCTCGGTGCGGGAGCCGGGGCCACCACGGGTGCGGCATCGGTGGACATGCGTCGCTGCTGCTGCTCGCTCAGCGCAGCGACTTGCCGCCGGAGGTCCTCCAAATCATTACGGAGGCGGCCGTTCTCCTCCTGCAACTTCGCGACCTCGTCTGAGGCCGTCCTGTTGAGGAGGGTGCCAATCGCCTCCTTGATGTCCGCGGCAGCCTCCTTCAGACCGCGGGTGAATGTGCCCTTCAGGCTGCCAGATTTGGTGGCAACCTTCAGGACCAAGTCCACCCCGTCCAAGGCCAGCTGACTCAAGGCCACCGCGGATGGCTCCCCTTCTGCCGCTAGAGCAGCGCGTCGCTCGCGTGCACGTCGGGCCATCTCCGACACTTCGTCGGCCGCGACGGCTTTGCGCTGCTCCCTCCTGGTGGCATTGAGCTCCGCCTTGGAGCTCCCAAGCGAGGCACAGCTCTCGCCACCAGGGTCCTCTGTGGTGACCCCCATGTCACTTTCTGCTTCGCTGGCCGCCGGGGTATTGGAGCGCAAAAACCTCCCTTGCGCATCCCTCCGCGGCCGCGAAGCAGTCACCCCCTTTGAAGCCTGCCGACCTCTCCTCGCGGTCGGCAGCTTCGGAGCCAGCAGGCATTCCTCATCTGAGGACAGACCCACTGACCCATCTCCCACCAGAGCAGGGTCGTGTGGACGCTTCCTAACGGACGACGATCCACGCGACCCTCGAACATCCACGAGATTTACTCTCACGTCCAATAAGTGGCTACCAGTAGCATTATCAGCAACAGGGGCCTGGTCGCCTACCCCTGCGCGTCCATCGGTAGCTAATTTACCACTCGCAGGCCCGGGTACCTGCGAGCGCCGGGCGTCAGCCGGGTCGCATGACAAAACACACTCGTTATTGTCCGACATTTCATTAAAGGAATTGGGGGGGTACGCACATCGCTTCCCCAAGGCGATGCGGCCGCTCTTTTTGGGAGGGTATTTGGTCCTCCCGAGGCCCGCGGACGCCTCCGGTGCAGGATATACCGCCCGCTGTTCGGTATTTACAGACTAACTTTTTTTTTTGGTATTTTTTATAATTTTGTATTGTTTTCTTTTGTTTTTATATTTTTTTATTTTTCTCTTTGTATTTTTTTTTTTTTTTTTTTTTTTTTTTTTTTTTTTTTTTTTTTTTTTTTTTTTTTCCTAACCTAACCTAAAATCTAACTAAACCTACCCTCCACCCGGCACCGTGACTCAAAAACCTCGCCACGATGCCCATAGACCGCGGGTTGAGGAGCAACCCACGGTCTTTCCCACCTCGGTCCCCGCGATGTACACGCTGCGGAGACCCGTAGACCGCGGACTGAAAAACGGCACGCGGTCTTCCCCACCTCGCTCCCTACTCGTGCACTCTGCAGCTGCAGAGCGCAGATAGGGAGCCCTCGGGAGCGACTCCTCCGCTCCGGCAGAAATTCGCCACGGACAACAATCTCCTCTTTCCCCGCCACCCCGCGAAGAGATTATTGTCCGTGCCCAGGGTGCACCGGCCTAGCGACTGCTCTTCCCCCCGGACGTATCCAGAAGGGACCAGCAGCCACCGAGCGCACGAGGAGGTTTCCTGCCCTGCACCCCGCCCTAGATGAACCTACCCCAACTACATCGTTGGGTTCGATAGCTAAGTGGAGAGAAATAATGGATTTGTGGCTGTGTAATAAGTTGATGTATTAATCAGACTGTTACAATGACGGTTATAAGAATATGAGTAGGCGGCGTACTAATTGGGAGCGGTCGTACGATGGCGCAATGCGTTTTTCATCGCACGATCAAAGTGGTCGTACGATGACCTAACAGTTGTCCTAATAGATTGCACGATGTATATCGTGCGCTCTATTAGGCCGTCGCTTTAGGTAAAACTGGCTCTTTACAGAGTTGCACAGTTTTCGCTGGCGGGCAATATTGCTTTAAAAATTCATTGGCTCCCCGCGACTCTGACAATGTCGTCGGTCCACCTAGCGGGAGGCCTGCCCACACTACGCTTTCCAGTCCTTGGTCGCCACCCTAACACTTTTCGGGCCCATCAGCCGTCCGTCCTTCGAGCGACGTGGCCAGCCCATTGCCACTTTAGCCTGCAGATTTTACGAGGTATGTCGATGACATTGATTCTTTGGCGACGATTCGATTTTCGATTCGATGGCCCGACGATGCCCGGTACAGGTGCAACATGGACATTTCACATGATTTTCGTCTTGTCCATGTTCATGTTTAGACCCAACTGTTGGGAAACGACATCGAGGTCGCTAAGCATGGTGTTCACGTCCTCCAACGACTCTGCCAAAACGACTATATTATCGGCGAACCGCAAAAACGTTGAAAACGTCCTTCAATGCGTTCGTGAACAGTTTCGGAGAAATGACGTCTCCCTGCCTCACGCCTCTCTGCAATTGGATTGGTTTTGTGCTGTCTTCCTGGAGTCGGACGAGCATGGTGGCGTTTCTATACAAACACCAAAGCAGAAGCCTATCCAGAACCCGGCTTGTTTGGGAGGCTGGAAGTCATCGAGCCTACATTCGAGACGGTTCGTGATGACTCTCAAGAACAGCTCGTACACATGACTCAGAAGTGAGATAGGTCTGTAGTTTTCAAACAAAGTGCTATCTCCCTTTTTGAAGAACAGAACGACCTCACTCCTTTGCCATGATTCGAGCGTAGTACCTTCGAGTATGACGGAATTAAAGAAATTTTGGAGGACTAAAAGTATCTGTCCACCCCCTCGCAGAAGTTCTTTTGTGATTCCGTCATCGCCAGGTGCCTTGTTGTTTTTAAGCTGCTTGAGAGCCATCCTAATCTTGTCCAGGCTGATATCTGGAATATCCTCAGTGTAATGTTGTGTCAGCTAAGCTCTTGGGACCCGAGCTGTACCGACAATGGGTTGCAGTGTTGAGAGTTATACAACTGTCCGTAGAACCTCTCGAGCTCTTTCAGAATCATCGATTTCGATGAAATGATTCAACCATTCTCGGTCTTCAGCCTCGTTATTTGGCTTTGCCTAATAGACTTTTGTGCCCTGGTTTCGCTCGATGGCCTCCTTAATTCGAGCAGTATTATATGCGCGTCGCGTATTAAGTCGCGTCGCATGGCTTTTGAAATTCGCCTATTGAGGTTACCGTATACTGACATATCGGCTGAAGACTGTAGTCTTATTTCGTTTCGATGCTTCAGGAGCTTTAATGCTCGAGAGCTTTCGAGGCTTCTTTCGGCGTGCGATCTTAAAGAATTCCGACCTCACTGCTTGGACAGTTTCCACCAACCCATTATTTATTTCGTCCACTGTTTCGCAATCGGTAAGGCACTGAAAGCGATTATGCAGTTGGAGTTGAAATGCTTCGGGGTTCCGAATCTGATCGTCGTCGCGAGGACGAAGTGTTGACTTCACCAGACGTGACCTTTCCAGCTCGACATTGATATTCAGTATGCCCCTAACAATTCGGTGATCGCTACCGGTTTTCACTGTAGCAATCACAGAGACATCACTGAATATACGATTATCAGTCTCCATGATGAAGTCGATCCCATTTTTGGTTGACCCATCGGGCCTTATATATTGACGAGCCATATAGTGACGAGTCTCGCTCGCGCACGGTCAACAAAGCTCTTGTGTACTTTATTATTTAAAAATATATTAACTCCGTAAAACCCCGCAAAAGTGCAATTAAAACGTTTATAAACCCATAATAACGTATACAAAATGTTCGCAACAACAAAGAAACAGTAATAGTGATGCAATAGTGAAATAAATACCACAAAAACAATCAGTGATTCAAGTGACCTTCATGACAGTTCTAAAACAATAAACCAAAGAATGTTAAAAATAAAAAAGGTTTTATACCATAACCGAAAAGTGCAGTGTAATATCGTGTAAAAACTTTATTTAGTGTTATAAAACAATAAAAGTGATCTAACAATAAAAATATCGTTTGAAAAAAAAAAAAAAAAAAACGGTGCTAACATTTCAATCCACCTACATCTTCAACGAAAAACATACTTAGAACTACTTACCGACCGGCTAATTCAAAGTCTACGTTACATGTCTGGGTGGCTAGTTGGCGCAAAGCGCAACTCTCGAGGCTACAATCGAAGTGTTGACGGATCGAACCCGAGTACTGCGAGATTCTTTTTGTGAATGACAAAATTTACTTCATCATTTTTCAACATTTAAAAACTAAATAAATATTATAGAAACATGAATACCTTAACAGAAAATGTGACAATTCGGAGACGACAACGTTCAAGTTCATTGAGTAACAACAGTATCGTGACAGCGTCACAGTCTATGTTTGAAACAACAATTCGTAGTTTACCAGATACTTCAATAGAGAGTCAAAGTATTAATGAAAAGGTATTCCAAATAACCCAGCTAAAGGAGGAACTACATATAGCAAACCAAGAAATAGACAACTTAAACTACGAGAACACAATTTTAAAAAAGGAATTAGATAAATGCAAGAAGCTAATAGAGGTTTATAAGAAAGTAGGACTATCAGAAAGCCCTATATTACGAAGACCAAACATAGGAACGAGTACAACGAACTTAGAAAAATCGTATAACATCAACATGAGCACTCCAAAATTGCCAATTAAATTATCTAAAAATAAGACTAATCCACGTAAAAATACTCCATTGTCGATAACTTCACCTGAACCGTCCAAAACAGCTGACTGCGGTGAGGAAAAAGGAATCAATGCTCACAAAGAACAGCCGTACAATTGTGGCACAGAAATCAATAACACATTGAATGAAGCCGGTAAAAATAAGGAAACATCTCAGACAAAGAGAAAGAAAGTTCTCATCATGGCAGATCACCAAGGAAGAATGGTCCAGAACCATCTACAACGCTTGCTTGGCGACGATTATCATGTTACGTGTACGTGGAAGCAAGGAGCAAGATTATACGATGTGTTGAACAGCTTTAGAAGTGAAATATTGACTCTATCCAAAGATGATTATGTAGTTGTAGCTGGCGGAACTAATGATGTAAACCCGCGTGATTTCCAATTTAACACAATGAAATGGCTTGAATCTGTACCAAATGCTAATGTAATCATTACTGAAATACCATATAATAGGTTCCTAAATGTGAAAAAACTTAATTATGAATTAAAATTTATATGTAATAAATATAGCAACGTACAATATCTAGAGTTAGATTATGAAGAACATCTGCCAAGGGGTATACACTTTAGTCTTAATTTGTGCAGGTCCTGGCTAAGACAGATATTGCGAAAAGATTACGAATCAAAATTCATTGCATATAATAACATAAGAATAACTGAAACACCCAAACATATGGTGAGTACTGCCACACAAACAGTAAACAGCTGCATACACAAACAAGAACAACACCAATCAACCCAAAATACTGTAAACACCTTGACTGAATCTCCCTCGATATCACCAAAACACAATAAGCTTTTTCGTGACTAATCAAATCCAGATATTACATCAGAACATCAATGGTCTTATCGGTAAGTCTGATGAACTTTCACTGTACTTGGACGAGTTAGATCATGACAATAAACATGTTGATGTTCTCTGTATCACTGAACATAATATGCTTAACGAGGATACTCATTTGCTTAAAATTCCCAATTATTCTCTGATTTCATCATACTCTAGGCACAATAGAAACGGAGGAGCATGCATACTGGTACATAATAATCAAAAGGCTAAGATAGTTGACATTAAGGAATATGCTATGAGAAATATTGTGGAATGCAGTGCTATTGAACTTGTAGAGCATAATATAACTGTTGTCAACATATACAGACCCCCCAGCAATAAACTAGAAAAGGTAAATATATTTTTCTCAAAACTTAACGAAATACTCAACAAAACCTGTCTAAAAAATAAAAAGGTTATCATATGCGGTGATTTTAACATAGATGTACTTAAGAGGGATAAAATGGTTCTAGAATTCGAGCAACTATTGGCTAGTTATCACCTTAAACTTATGATTAATGAGCCCACGCGTTTGAGTAGTAAAACATGTATAGACAACTTCATTTGCAACAAAAAAGGGTCCAGGTACGAGATACTAGAACTAGCTCTGTCAGATCACACTGCTCAACTGCTACAATACCCAGTGAAAGAAATTTGTAATATCTTATATTTTTATAAACATAAACGAGATTATAGCTCTCCTAACATTATTAAGTTCGCTGAATTTATCAAAAACCTCACCTTCTGTGAAGTCTACAATGCTGGAACCGCGGAAGACGCGTTTAACAGGTTTCACGATGAATTTAAACTATTCTATGACCTTAGTTTTCCCTTAATTAAAGTTAAAATCCCAATACACAGGCGACCTAATTGGATATCGAAAGGTATTAGAGTCTGTTCTAAACGTAAACGACAATTACTTTGGAAATATCGGAAATCATCAGATGTACAACATAAAGATTCATACAGAATATACAATAAAAGATTAAAAACAATAATTAAACTAACACAAAAATCTCAAAACGACTATTACATTAAAACGTCAGTTAATAAAGCTAAAGCAACATGGAATATCATTAATAACTATAAAACAAATGTTCACCGGATCAAAAAAATTGATAAGATAAAGGTAAAAGAAACACTAATCACAGATCCGTCTACTATAGCTAATGAATTCAATAATTTTTTCACAGTCCCAATACCAAACAAGCAATCTACTAACATTAATCACCACTGTAAAATTAAATGTAACAGTTTGAACTCACTCTTTATGAGACCATGTACTGCAGAGAGTATTGTAAAAATAATAAAATCATTAAAAAACACTCATAGTACAGGGTATGATGGAATAACTACGCAAATACTTAAGGCAGTGGCGGAATTAGTAGCCCCAGTGCTCTCCCACATTATCAATAAATGTATCGAAGATGGTGTGTTCCCAACAAAACTAAAACTGTCCATAGTCATTCCTATATTTAAAAAACAGGACAGGGAAGATATGAATTGTTACAGACCGATATCGCTAATACCTGTTTTATCAAAAGTTTTCGAAAAAGTAATTTATAACAACCTTTACAATTATATCGAAAAACACAACATTCTATCAAAAGAACAAATGGGTTTTAGAAAAAATAAATCAATACACGATGCACTATACACCTTCCTAAAAATAGTACTAAAAGGTATAGATGGCAAAAAAGAAGTCACAGCGCTCTACATGGATATGACAAAAGCCTTTGACTGCGTCAACCATGACCTGTTATTAGCTAAACTGGAAGCATACGGGATGCGAGGAAAGGCTAGAGATATCATAGAATCTTACTTAAGAAACAGGGAACAACGGACTGAAATATCTAACATTTCACATTTAACAAAAATGGAAACGAAACACCTATCAACTCCGATAAGAGTTTGCAAAGGTGTACCACAAGGGAGTATCTTGGGACCTTTGCTCTTTATAATGTATATCAATGATCTCCCGCTATCAATCGAATCCCCCATGGTTTTGTATGCTGATGATAGTACTGCAATATTTGTATCTGATGACTCTAAGACATGTTACGAAAATGTGATAAACTCTACGCTAGCATCAATTGTTAACTGGTTAAAACAGAATGAACTCCAAATTAATCTAACAAAAACATATATAATGACATTTAAAAATAGAAATTCAAAAGATAGTACCTTAAATATAAATTATGAACAAACAAACATAAGCAAAATATATACCACAAAATTTCTAGGACTACACATAGACTCAGACATGACATGGAAGACACATATTGAACAAGTGTGTTTAAAACTAAGCCGTTACTCTTATGCTATTTATATGCTTCGTAAAGTTGTAAATCAAAATGCTCTCCTGTCAGCGTATCATGCGTATGTGGGTTCAACACTTAGATATGGTATAATGTTCTGGGGGAATGCCACTGGCAGAGATATCGTTTTCAAAGCTCAGAAGAAATGTATTCGAGCAATTTGTGCACTACAATCAACTGACTCCTGTAAACCGCACTTTATTAGTTTAAAAATATTGACATTTCCATCATTATACATATATGAACTAGCATTGGACATAAGAAAAAATTTAGGTAAATATCCAACCTTAAAAAGTACCAGACTTGCAAGTACACTTCGTGCAGTAAGTCACAGAACGGTTATGTTTGACAAGAGTGCCTTCTGTATGGGCCCTAAAATATATAACAAACTACCCAAGGATATAAAAGAATCCAAGAATTTAAATGTATTTAAAAACCAGTTAAAAAATTCCTTATTGATAAATGTTATTATTCTGTTCTTGATTATTTAAATGATAAATGTAAATGACTAGTTATTATAATATTGAATTAATTGATAATGTAATGGAATTTGAAGATGTAATGTTTTGTTTGTATTAAAATTTATAACTAATATTTTAAAATTGGTAAGATTGTTAAGAGAATAATTGACTATGTAATTTGTATTTATACCTAATGTTTGCACACCTGTCATAGTAGGATATGGTCTAAAGCTCTTATATAAAAACGTCACCACTTGAACTACCCATATTTCGCAAATAAATGATTCTGATTCTGATTCTGATTCTTATCCAGGTCCACCTCCTGGCCAGTCGCTTTTGGAAGAAGGAGTTCATCAGATAGAGTCTCTCCCTCTCCATAAAGTCGACCAGGCGCTGACCCGATGGTTCGGCTGCCCACACCAAATGGCCTCACTTTTAACTCATCTCAATTCCGTATGATTATTTCCGCCCACCTTTGCGTTCAAGTCTCCCATCACAACTGTAAAGTGAGCTTTAGAGATGTGTATGGCTTGGGATATTTCCGCATTGCGTCGAGGTCGGCGAGTATACCTGTATAATCTTCAGCGAATACCGATTTGTTATTCTGAGTATAAAGTACGCTACCCTGCTCGACACACTCTCAACTCTGCTCACGCTGTTGATGAGGGACTTGTAAAACACCCTGAAATGAAAAATCACTCACACTCTATGATTTTCGTTCTCCTTCCCGGAAGAAGAGCATGTTGCCCGATTCCAGGACTATCGTATCCTGACCTCTCTTCGGATTTCGCATAGTCCCAAGATTTCCGAACGCATTGCTTGATCCACTACCTGGTTCTGGAATACCGGAGCTACCGGTGATTCGTGATTCGTGTGCTGTTTGCATCGGTCATGGGGGAGGGAGGGAGGGGGGGGGGCGAGGTGTGGCCATAATTACCACGTTGGGCGGGTGGCATAGGGATCGCAGTTAGGTCACCTTTAATACGCACGCATCAGCTTTCTAAGCTGCTAGTGTGTTCAAGTATATAATAATAATAATAAATCCGCAAGGCAGCTTGTGGCGAGCTGTTGGGCAGTGGCGACCCCACGGACCTGACTCCCGGGAGGTGTTTTGTCCTCCATCTCCGGTTAGTCCCCGTGTCTAGCTGGAGTGAACACTGATGAGGAACAAGCCCTCCTACCTCATTCTTGCCTTAATTGGCTGGCTTGAGTGGAGATTCGTAAGAGTAGGAGTTGAAGGAGACTCGGGGGAAGGATGTATCCCAGTAAGGTGCTGGTAGGGGTCTTGACCGTACTTCCGGGATTGCTCTGATAGCTGCCTGGGATGCCTCTCCTTCCCCAAGCAGCTCAACGTATGTTGCCCCCGTGTCGCTACATGCTAGCGGCCGTTTCCGGGGGCCCATTAATTGAGTTTGCCAGTCACCCCCTGCCTGTTTATCCGTATGTATCAATATTGGTCAGGGGCAGGGGCCATAGTATTTCCATAGTTTTCATCCACTAGTCCATAGCAACCCATACCCATAACCTTATAAATTTTTACCACATTTCGCAATAGTCCTCCATCAACCGGGGATTATCCTTGGGTGCACTTTCATAGTGCATACAGGGATAACTGCCGGCTGATGTCCCATTTCACTTATATTAAAGTTGTTCAAAGGGCCTCTGCGAGTTGGCTTCGGCCCCTCGTACGCCTTCCAAAAGTCCGGGACCCTGTGGTCCCGTGAGTGGAAAGGAACATACAAAATAATAATAATAATATGAATTGAATGTGTCTGGTCGCAGTTTAAAGACGTACCCGGGTCCAAGGAATGAAAATGAAATTATCCAGGAATCTGCGCGGTGAATTTTTCAACCTTTATTTTGATGGACGAAATAAAAAAAAAGACTTTTACTATTATTTGTCCATGTCCAAAGAAACATTTGACTACATCTGCAATGGAATACGTAGCGATTGTATTCATAAAGTGATCGCACGATCAAACGCATCGTACGATCGGTTTTTAAGCATTTCTTGTGCTCGCACGATCACTTGCGAGGTTCAAATAGGACACTCTGATGTTTGAAATCATCGCCCGTCGAGAACGCATTGTGCCATCGCCATCGTAGGATCGCTCCCATTTAGAACGACGCCTAAGAATATGGACTGGAAGGCGCGAACGCGAACGTGCGTCGCAGCGTAGGTCTAACAGATAGATGACTGGTGTGTGGCGGAAGGGCGCGGGGCAGGCGACCGTCGCGGTCGCCACGCGTGAGCAATAATATTGAAGTATGGCCAGAGGGTGCAATACAGGGTGTCATTTTGAACGAGGGACCCGATTCTGGTGCTCAAATAAAACAACTTTTTGTAAAAGCAAATATATAAACAATTTCTAATAGCAATGATTTTCATAATGCCTCACAATATATTTATGAAAATGTGATTCACGCTCATAAAAACAAAAGCTTATTTAAGAAGCACAGTGATATACATAATATTAACACGAGGGGGAAAAACAAATATGTTGGTCCCTGCCTCCAGGCTTCAGAAAATAAGTAGTTCGTTTAGATGTCAATGTACAATAAAATTACTAGGGATATTCAAAATTTGAGCCTCAATAATTTTAAAAGTGTAATAAAGGCTAAACTTTACTGTAAAGCATTTTATAAAATAAAAGACTACTTAGAAGATAGTCAGGCTTGGGAATGAGCCGCTGTAACTTCCGCACGGGTCATGTTGACATGTTTGTAACATAAGTTACGCTTTTTATATAAAATTTGACATTAAGGTAGTAATGAGTTTTTAATACTACATTATTTTAAATTTATAATAAACAATTACTAATGAAAAGGGGCGTGTCCTATGAAGAAGTCATTAAGAAGTAATATTTTATTGTATTGAAACGTCAAATTCATATATTTTTGACCTAGAAAACTATCTAATAGCTAAAAATAATTACTAATTCATTAAATTCACTCTCCACAGGAAAGCAAGGTAAGGAAAAAAAAATTAGATATAGCAGATCGGTATAATATTATTCAATAGTTTATGAAAATGGGCGTGTCCTATGGAGAAGTCATTATAAAGGCCCTAGATGAACCAACCCCAACTACATCGTTGGGTTCGATAGCTAAGTGGAGAGAAATAATGGATTTGTGGCTGTGTAATAAGTTGATGTATTAATCAGACTGTTACAATGACGGTTATAAGAATATGAGTAGGCGGCGTACTAATTGGGAGCGGTCGTACGATGGCGCAATGCGTTTTTCATCGCACGATCAAAGTGGTCGTACGATGACCTAACAGTTGTCCTAATAGATCGCACGATGTATATCGTGCGCTCTATTAGGCCGTCGCTTTAGGTAAAACTGGCTCTTTACAGAGTTGCACAGTTTTCGCTGGCGGGCAATATTGCTTTAAAAATTCATTGGCTCCCCGCGACTCTGACAATGTCGTCGGTCCACCTAGCGGGAGGCCTGCCCACACTACGCTTTCCAGTCCTTGGTCGCCACCCTAACACTTTTCGGGCCCATCAGCCGTCCGTCCTTCGAGCGACGTGGCCAGCCCATTGCCACTTTAGCCTGTAGATTTTACGAGGTATGTCGATGACATTGATTCTTTGGCGACGATTCGATTTTCGATTCGATGGCCCGACGATGACCGGTACAGGTGCAACATGGACATTTCACATGATTTTCGTCTTGTCCATGTTCATGTTTAGACCCAACTGTTGGGAAACGACATCGAGGTCGCTAAGCATGGTGTTCACGTCCTCCAAGGACTCTGCCAAAACGACTATATTATCGGCGAAGCGCAAAAAACGTTGGAAACGTCCTTCAATGCGTTCGTGAACAGTTTCGGAGAAATGACGTCTCCCTGCCTCACGCCTCTCTGCAATTGGATTGGTTTTGTGCTGTCTTCCTGGAGTCGGACGAGCATGGTGGCGTTTCTATACAAACACCAAAGCAGAAGCCTATCCAGAACCCGGCTTGTTTGGGAGGCTAGAAGTCATCGAGCCTACATTCGAGATGGTTCGTGATGACTCTCAAGAACAGCTCGTATACATGACTCAGAAGTGTGATAGGTCTGTAGTTTTCAAACAAAGTGCTATCTCCCTTTTTGAAGAACAGAACGACCACACTCCTTTGCCATGATTCGAGCGTAGTACCTTCGAGTATGACGGAATTAAATAAATTTTGGAGGACTAAAAGTATCTGTCCACCCCCTCGCAGAAGTTCTTTTGTGATTCCGTCATCGCCAGGTGCCTTGTTGTTTTTAAGCTGCTTGAGAGCCATCCTAATCTTGTCCAGGCTGATATCTGGAATATCCTCAGTGTAATGTTGTGTCAGCTAAGCTCTTGGGACCCGAGCTGTACCGACAATGGGTTGCAGTGTTGAGAGTTCTACAACTGTCCGTAGAACCTCTCGAGCTCTTTCAGAATCTCCGATTTCGATGAAATGATGCAACCATTCTCGGTCTTCAGCCTCGTTATTTGGCTTTGCCTAATAGACTTTTGTGCCCTGGTTTCGCTCGATGGCCTCCTTAATTCGAGCAGTATTATATTCGCGTCGCGTATTAAGTCGCGTCGCATGGTTTTTGAAATTCGCCTATTGAGGTTACCGTATACTGACATATCGGCTGGAGGCTGTAGTCTTATTTCGTTTCGGTGCTTCAGGAGCTTTAATGCTCGAGAGCTTTCGAGGCTTCTTTCGGCGTGCGATCTTAAAGAATTCCGACTTCACTGCTTGGACAGTTTCCACCAACCCATTATTTATTTCGTCCACTGTTTCGCAATCGGTAAGGCACTGAAAGCGATTATACAGTTGGAGTTGAAATGCTTCGGGGTTCCGAATCTGATCGTCGTCGCGAGGACGAAGTGTTGACTTCACCAGACGTGACCTTTCCAGCTCGAAGTCTCAAAGCAATGACTTTCATAATGCCTCACAATATATTTATGAAAATGTAATTCACGCTCATAAAAACAAAAGCTTATTTAAGAAGCACAGTGATATACATAACATTAACACGAGGGGGAAAACAAATATGTTGTCCCTGCCTCCAGGCTTCAGAAAATAAGTAGTTCGTTTAAATGTCAATGTATACGTTTTTACAATAAAATCCCTAGGGATATTCAAAATTTGAGCCTCAATAATTTTAAAAGTGTAATAAAGGCTAAACTTTACTGTAAAGCATTTTATAAAATAAAAGACTACTTAGAAGATAGTCAGGCTTGGGAATGAGCCGCTGTAACTTCTGCACGGGTCATGTTGACATGTTTGTAACATAAGTTACCCTTTTTATATAAAATTTGACATTACGTTTAGTATATTTTTTTTAACACTGACATTATCACCTATTGTGACATTTTTATTTTTATTTGACATTTTTTTTTAATTATTTAGTGACATTATTATTATTTTCTATTATTGTTAGTGTAACATTACGTTTAGTATATTTTTTTAACACTGACATTATCACCTATTGTGACATTTTTATTTTTATTTGACATTTTTTTTTAATTATTTAGTGACATTATTATTATTTTCTATTATTGTTAGTGTAAGGACCGTGTGAGACTTGCCGCGCTTTTTGACTACCAGTTATCTGCGTTCTGACAGTTTGAGTACTTGCGCGACCCACCCAAATGTTCTTTAGATTGATGCAAACTGACACTTGCGTGCCTGTCTTTAGAACGGGTCCACTTAAACTGGTGTGGTTCTTTCATCAAAAGACCACTACAGAATGAACTTGCACGGTTCTCTCTCATTATGTTATTTTTACATTGTGTGGACTTGAAAAGAGACTGACCTCTGAGTTTGTTTCGGCATTTCTTCTCAGAGTAGTCAGATAGGAAATGCCGGCTTCATCTAGTTTTTCACATATAAATTGACGTGTAAAAGTGCCGTTTTATGGCTTATTTGCAAAAATCAATTCATTGTTTCGTAACACAAAAAATCCTAATGGCGGCTATATATCAATTTTTTAGTTCGATATTTTGGTGCGTCGCCATATTGGTAATCACGAGACTTAAAAAAAGGATGAATGCTTAAAAACTTCGGTAGATGGCACTCTATTAAAATGTAGCAAAGCGGTATTATTCAATGATTTAATTACCTAATTACTAATACATTAAATTTACTCTCAACAGATCCAGGTAAGGAATGAGTTTTTAATACTACATTATTTTAATAGCAATGATTTTCATAATGCCTCACAATATATTTATGAAAATGTAATTCACGCTCATAAAAAAAAGCTTATTTAAGAAGCACAGTGATATACATAATATTAACACGAGGGGAAAAAACAAATATGTTGTCCCTGCCTCCAGGCTTCAGAAAATAAGTAGTTCGTTTAGATGTCAATGTATACGTTTTTACAATAAAATTCCTAGGGATCTTCAAAATTTGAGCCTCAATAATTTTAAAAGTGTAATAAAGGCTAAACTTTACTGTAAAGCATTTTATAAAATAAAAGACTACTTAGAAGATAGTTAGGCTTGGGAATGAGCCGCTGTAACTTCTGCACGGGTCATGTTGACATGTTTGTAACATAAGTTAGGCTTTTTATATAAAATTTGACATTACGTTTAGTATATTTTTTTTAACACTGACATTATCACCTATTGTGACATTTTTATTTTTATTTGACATTTTTTTTTTAATTATTTAGTGACATTATTATTATTTTCTATTATTGTTAGTGTAAGGACCGTGTGAGACTTGCCGCGCTTTTTTTGACTACCAGTTATCTGCGTTCTGACAGTTTGAGTACTTGCGCGACCCACCCAAATGTTCTTTAGATTGATGCAAACTGACACTTGCGTGCCTGTCTTTAGAACGGGTCCACTTAAACTGGTGTGGTTCTTTCATCAAAAGACCACTACAGAATGAACTTGCACGGTTCTCTCACATTATGTTATTTTTACATTGTGTGGACTTGAAAAGAGACTGACCTCTGAGTTTGTTTCGGCATTTCTTCTCAGAGTAGTCAGATAGGAAATGCCGGCTTCATCTAGTTTTTCACATATAAATTGACGTGTAAAAGTGCCGTTTTATGGCTTATTTGCAAAAATCAATTCATTGTTTCGTAACACAAAAAATCCTAATGGCGGCTATATATCAATTTTTTAGTTCGATATTTTGGTGCGTCGCCATATTGGTAATCACGAGACTTAAAAAAAGGATGAATGCTTAAAAACTTCGGTAGATGGCACTCTATTAAAATGTAGCAAAGCGGTATTATTCAATGATTTAATTACCTAATTACTAATACATTAAATTTACTCTCAACAGATCCAGGTAAGGAATGAGTTTTTAATACTACATTATTTTAATAGCAATGATTTTCATAATGCCTCACAATATATTTATGAAAATGTAATTCACGCTCATAAAAAAAGCTTATTTAAGAAGCACAGTGATATACATAATATTAACACGAGGGGGAAAAACAAATATGTTGGTCCCTGCCTCCAGGCTTCAGAAAATAAGTAGTTCGTTTAGATGTCAATGTACAATAAAATTCCTAGGGATATTCAAAATTTGAGCCTCAATAATTTTAAAAGTGTAATAAAGGCTAAACTTTACTGTAAAGCATTTTATAAAATAAAAGACTACTTAGAAGATAGTCAGGCTTGGGAATGAGCCGCTGTAACTTCTGCACGGGTCATGTTGACATGTTTGTAACATAAGTTACGCTTTTTATATAAAATTTGACATTAAGGTAGTAATGAGTTTTTAATACTACATTATTTTAAATTTATAATAAACACCCTGCCCTGTAACCTATTATAATTAAGTAAGACTTGTAGAATATAGGTACTTGTGTCGGCTGGGAGCTGTCATGCTCACTCAGAGGTCTCATTGGCGGTGGCACGGGCACTGGATCGTCCAATTCCCTATAATATGGTTGAGTTGGGCGGTGCTGGTGTACGTGTCATGTTCGTGAACGGGCGCCGCCTATTGGGACTGGTCATCTCCAGGCTGTCTAAATATGTTGTCCTTGAGGTTCACTTCTTTTTCGTACTTTTTGCCTGAACATTAGTGTTACATTGTTCTCACATATCAGAACCGACTAAATGATGTAACAAAGAAATGTATTGTAAAACTGATTGAAAAAGAGTAACCATGGAGTTTCTTGCTCGTTCTTCTCCATAGGAATCTACACTTTGGAACGAGCAAATAGCTTCACTAGAGGACAGACGGACAGACTGACACGCTTAATTTTAAAGCTCTTGTTATATATACTTTTTTCCTTTTTTGCTTGCTTGACGTTCAAAAGTGCCTACTGTGGTCTAATTGAAATAAATGATTTTTGACTTTTTTGACTTTTGAAAAACAATTACTAATTAAAAGGGGCGTGTCCTATGAAGAAGTCATAAAGAAGTAATATTTTATTGTATTGAAACGTCAAATTCATATATTTTTGACCTAGAAAACTATCTAATAACTAAAAATAATTACTAATTCATTAAATTCACTCTCCACAGGAACGCAAGGTAAGGAAAAAAAAATAGATATAGCAGATCGGTATAATATTATTCAATAGTTTATGAAAATGGGCGTGTCCTATGGAGAAGTCATTATAAAGGCCCTAGATGAACCTACCCCAACTACATCGTTGGGTTCGATAGCTAAGTGGAGAGAAATAATGGATTTGTGGCTGTGTAATAAGTTGATGTATTAATCAGACTGTTACAATGACGGTTATAAGAATATGAGTAGGCGGCGTACTAATTGGGAGCGGTCGTACGATGGCGCAATGCGTTTTTCATCGCACGATCAAAGTGGTCGTACGATGACCTAACAGTTGTCCTAATAGATCGCACGATGTATATCGTGCGCTCTATTAGGCCGTCGCTTTAGGTAAAACTGGCTCTTTACAGAGTTGCACAGTTTTCGCTGGCGGGCAATATTGCTTTAAAAATTCATTGGCTCCCCGCGACTCTGACAATGTCGTCGGTCCACCTAGCGGGAGGCCTGCCCACACTACGCTTTCCAGTCCTTGGTCGCCACCCTAACACTTTTCGGGCCCATCAGCCGTCCGTCCTTCGAGCGACGTGGCCAGCCCATTGCCACTTTAGCCTGCAGATTTTACGAGGCATGTCGATGACATTGATTCTTTGGCGACGATTCGATTTTCGATTCGATGGCCCGACGATGACCGGTACAGGTGCAACATGGACATTTCACATGATTTTCGTCTTGTCCATGTTCATGTTTAGACCCAACTGTTGGGAAACGACATCGAGGTCGCTAAGCATGGTGTTCACGTCCTCCAACGACTCTGCCAAAACGACTATATTATCGGCGAAGCGCAAAAACGTTGAAAACGTCCTTCAATGCGTTCGTGAACAGTTTCGGAGAAATGACGTCTCCCTGCCTCACGCCTCTCTGCAATTGGATTGGTTTTGTGCTGTCTTCCTGGAGTCGGACGAGCATGGTGGCGTTTCTATACAAACACCAAAGCAGAAGCCTATTCAGAACCCGGCTTGTTTGGGAGGCTGGAAGTTATCGAGCCTACATTCGAGACGGTTCGTGATGACTCTCAAGAACAGCTCGTACACATGACTCAGAAGTGAGATAGGTCTGTAGTTTTCAAACAAAGTGCTATCTCCCTTTTTGAAGAACAGAACGACCTCACTCCTTTGCCATGATTCGAGCGTAGTACCTTCGAGTATGACGGAATTAAAGAAATTTTGGAGGACTAAAAGTATCTGTCCACCCCCTCGCAGAAGTTCTTTTGTGATTCCGTCATCGCCAGGTGCCTTGTTGTTTTTAAGCTGCTTGAGAGCCATCCTAATCTTGTCCAGGCTGATATCTGGAATATCCTCAGTGTAATGTTGTGTCAGCTAAGCTCTTGGGACCCGAGCTGTACCGACAATGGGTTGCAGTGTTGAGAGTTATACAACTGTCCGTAGAACCTCTCGAGCTCTTTCAGAATCTCCGATTTCGATAAAATGATTCAACCATTCTCGGTCTTCAGCCTCGTTATTTGGCTTTGCCTAATAGACTTTTGTGCCCTGGTTTCGCTCGATGGCCTCCTTAATTCGAGCAGTATTATATGCGCGTCGCGTATTAAGTCGCGTCGCATGGCTTTTGAAATTCGCCTATTGAGGTTACCGTATACTGACATATCGGCTGAAGACTGTAGTCTTATTTCGTTTCGATGCTTCAGGAGCTTTAATGCTCGAGAGCTTTCGAGGCTTCTTTCGGCGTGCGATCTTAAAGAATTCCGACCTCACTGCTTGGACAGTTTCCACCAACCCATTATTTATTTCGTCCACTGTTTCGCAATCGGTAAGACACTGAAAGCGATTATGCAGTTGGAGTTGAAATGCTTCGGGGTTCCGAATCTGATCGTCGTCGCGAGGACGAATCGCTCCCATTTAGAACGACGCCTAAGAATATGGACTGGAAGGCGCGAACGCGAACGTGCGTCGCAGCGTAGGTCTAACAGATAGATGACTGGTGTGTGGCGGAAGGGCGCGGGGCAAGCGACCGTCGCGGTCGCCACGCGTGAGCAATAATATTGAAGTATGGCCAGAGGGTGCAATACAGGGTGTCATTTTGAACGAGGGACCCGATTCTGGTGCTCAAATAAAACAACTTTTTGTAAAAGCAAATATATAAACAATTTCTAATAGCAATGATTTTCATAATGCCTCACAATATATTTATGAAAATGTAATTCACGCTCATAAAAACAAAAGCTTATTTAAGAAGCACAGTGATATACATAATATTAACACGAGGGGGAAAAACAAATATGTTGGTCCCTGCCTCCAGGCTTCAGAAAATAAATAGTTCGTTTAGATGTCAATGTACAATAAAATTCCTAGGGATATTCAAAATTTGAGCCTCAATAATTTTAAAAGTGTAATAAAGGCTAAACTTTACTGTAAAGCATTTTATAAAATAAAAGACTACTTAGAAGATAGTCAGGCTTGGGAATGAGCCGCTGTAACTTCCGCACGGGTCATGTTGACATGTTTGTAACATAAGTTACGCTTTTTATATAAAATTTGACATTAAGGTAGTAATGAGTTTTTAATACTACATTATTTTAAATTTATAATAAACAATTACTAATGAAAAGGGGCGTGTCCTATGAAGAAGTCATTAAGCAGTAATATTTTATTGTATTGAAACGTCAAATTCATATATTTTTGACCTAGAAAACTATCTAATAACTAAAAATAATTACTAATTCATTAAATTCACTCTCCACAGGAAAGCAAGGTAAGGAAAAAAAAATTAGATATAGCAGATCGGTATAATATTGTTACGTGCTTGACGTCACGTTCCTAACTATGCGGGCTTGGGTTACGGGATTGGATGAAATTAAACACTAATACCGGCTTTCAGACTTTCTATTGCACTTAAGTGACAGCGTCCACGGATACGGATAAGTTATCGGCGTTCCTCTCCAGCAGAGTCCGGCCGACTGACACAACTTTGCCGTTCACTGTTCACGCTGACTTAACTCACTTAACTGACTGCACTTCACTATTTCACTGTACTTCACTATTTCACTCACTTTTCTTCTTTTCACTTCTTCCTTTTCTTCCGAATCGCTTTGGACTTAGAACTCAACTGCCAGCGGTGAGCCGCAGTTCCGCTTATATACCCCCGGTCAGGTTCTAGAACATTCAATTTCGTTATTCTTTTTGATCGTCATGCCTCCAGAACCTTCCAATAATTTCGTTATTCATTTTTATTTATTCTCCTTCTCGCTCCTTAATTTTTCATTACTTTCACTCAAATATTCCAGAAAGTTCGGCAAAACTTCCATCAACTAAAAAACTTCATGTTTACGGCGGGACTCGAACTCGGGGTCTCTGTGGTGTAATCCACACGCCTTACCGATTACACCAACTCGTGTTGACAATTCACGACGAAATTTACAATCTCTAGGCAACGTTTGACAACCATCCATTGACGTCATCATGTCAAAGAGTTTTCTGTCACAATATTATTCAATAGTTTATGAAAATGGGCGTGTCCTATGGAGAAGTCATTATAAAGGCCCTAGATGAACCTACCCCAACTACATCGTTGGGTTAGATAGCTAAGTGGAGAGAAATAATGGATTTGTGGCTGTGTAATAAGTTGATGTATTAATCAGACTGTTACAATGACGGTTATAAGAATATGAGTAGGCGGCGTACTAATTGGGAGCGGTCGTACGATGGCGCAATGCGTTTTTCATCGCACGATCAAAGTGGTCGTACGATGACCTAACAGTTGTCCTAATAGATCGCACGATGTATATCGTGCGCTCTATTAGGCCGTCGCTTTAGGTAAAACTGGCTCTTTACAGAGTTGCACAGTTTTCGCTGGCGGGCAATATTGCTTTAAAAATTCATTGGCTCCCCGCGACTCTGACAATGTCGTCGGTCCACCTAGCGGGAGGCCTGCCCACACTACGCTTTCCAGTCCTTGGTCCCCACCCTAACACTTTTCGAGCCCATCAGCCGTCCGTCCTTCGAGCGACATGGCCAGCCCATTGCCACTTTAGCCTGTAGATTTTACGAGGTATGTCGATGACATTGATTCTTTGGCGACGATTCGATTTTCGATTCGATGGCCCGACGATGACCGGTACAGGTGCAACATGGACATTTCACATGATTTTCGTCTTGTCCATGTTCATGTTTAGACCCAACTGTTGGGAAACGACATCGAGGTCGCTAAGCATGGTGTTCACGTCCTCCAAGGACTCTGCCAAAACGACTATATTATCGGCGAAGCGCAAAAACTTTGGAAACGTCCTTCAATGCGTTCGTGAACAGTTTCGGAGAAATGACGTCTCCCTGCCTCACGCCTCTCTGCAATTGAATTGGTTTTGTGCTGTCTTCCTGGAGTCGGACGAGCATGGTGGCGTTTCTATACAAACACCAAACCAGAAGCCTATCCAGAACCCGGCTTGTTTGGGAGGCTAGAAGTCATCGAGCCTACATTCGAGATGGTTCGTGATGACTCTCAAGAACAGCTCGTATACATGACTCAGAAGTGTGATAGGTCTGTAGTTTTCAAACAAAGTGCTATCTCCCTCTTTGAAGAACAGAACGACCACACTCCTTTGCCATGATTCGATTGATCGAGCGTAGTACCTTCGAGTATGACGGAATTAAAGAAATTTTGGAGGACTAAAAGTATCTGTCCACCCCCTCGCAGAAGTTCTTTTGTGATTCCGTCATCGCCAGGTGCCTTGTTGTTTTTAAGCTGCTTGAGAGCCATCCTAATCTTGTCCAGGCTGATATCTGGAATATCCTCAGTGTAATGTTGTGTCAGCTAAGCTCTTGGGACCCGAGCTGTACCGACAATGGGTTGCAGTGTTGAGAGTTATACAACTGTCCGTAGAACCTCTCGAGCTCTTTCAGAATCTCCGATTTCGATGAAATGATGCAACCATTCTCGGTCTTCAGCCTCGTTATTTGGCTTTGCCTAATAGACTTTTGTGCCCTGGTTTCGCTCGATGGCCTCCTTAATTCGAGCAGTATTATATTCGCGTCGCGTATTAAGTCGCGTCGCATGGTTTTTGAAATTCGCCTATTGAGGTTACCGTATACTGACATATCGGCTGGAGGCTGTAGTCTTATTTCGTTTCGGTGCTTCAGGAGCTTTAATGCTCGAGAGCTTTCGAGGCTTCTTTCGGCGTGCGATCTTAAAGAATTCCGACCTCACTGCTTGGACAGTTTCCACCAACCCATTATTTATTTCGTCCACTGTTTCGCAATCGGTAAGGCACTGAAAGCGATTATACAGTTGGAGTTGAAATGCTTCGGGGTTCCGAATCTGATCGTCGTCGCGAGGACGAAGTGTTGACTTCACCAGACGTGACCTTTCCAGCTCGAAGTCTCAAAGCAATGACTTTCATAATGCCTCACAATATATTTATGAAAATGTAATTCACGCTCATAAAAACAAAAGCTTATTTAAGAAGCACAGTGATATACATAACATTAACACGAGGGGGAAAACAAATATGTTGTCCCTGCCTCCAGGCTTCAGAAAATAAGTAGTTCGTTTAAATGTCAATGTATACGTTTTTACAATAAAATCCCTAGGGATATTCAAAATTTGAGCCTCAATAATTTTAAAAGTGTAATAAAGGCTAAACTTTACTGTAAAGCATTTTATAAAATAAAAGACTACTTAGAAGATAGTCAGGCTTGGGAATGAGCCGCTGTAACTTCTGCACGGGTCATGTTGACATGTTTGTAACATAAGTTACCCTTTTTATATAAAATTTGACATTACGTTTAGTATATTTTTTTTAACACTGACATTATCACCTATTGTGACATTTTTATTTTTATTTGACATTTTTTTTTAATTATTTAGTGACATTATTATTATTTTCTATTATTGTTAGTGTAAGGACCGTGTGAGACTTGCCGCGCTTTTTGACTACCAGTTATCTGCGTTCTGACAGTTTGAGTACTTGCGCGACCCACCCAAATGTTCTTTAGATTGATGCAAACTGACACTTGCGTGCCTGTCTTTAGAACGGGTCCACTTAAACTGGTGTGGTTCTTTCATCAAAAGACCACTACAGAATGAACTTGCACGGTTCTCTCTCATTATGTTATTTTTACATTGTGTGGACTTGAAAAGAGACTGACCTCTGAGTTTGTTTCGGCATTTCTTCTCAGAGTAGTCAGATAGGAAATGCCGGCTTCATCTAGTTTTTCACATATAAATTGACGTGTAAAAGTGCCGTTTTATGGCTTATTTGCAAAAATCAATTCATTGTTTCGTAACACAAAAAATCCTAATGGCGGCTATATATCAATTTTTTAGTTCGATATTTTGGTGCGTCGCCATATTGGTAATCACGAGACTTAAAAAAAGGATGAATGCTTAAAAACTTCGGTAGATGGCACTCTATTAAAATGTAGCAAAGCGGTATTATTCAATGATTTAATTACCTAATTACTAATACATTAAATTTACTCTCAACAGATCCAGGTAAGGAATGAGTTTTTAATACTACATTATTTTAATAGCAATGATTTTCATAATGCCTCACAATATATTTATGAAAATGTAATTCACGCTCATAAAAAAAAGCTTATTTAAGAAGCACAGTGATATACATAACATTAACACGAGGGGGAAAACAAATATGTTGTCCCTGCCTCCAGGCTTCAGAAAATAAGTAGTTCGTTTAAATGTCAATGTATACGTTTTTACAATAAAATCCCTAGGGATATTCAAAATTTGAGCCTCAATAATTTTAAAAGTGTAATAAAGGCTAAACTTTACTGTAAAGCATTTTATAAAATAAAAGACTACTTAGAAGATAGTCAGGCTTGGGAATGAGCCGCTGTAACTTCTGCACGGGTCATGTTGACATTTTTGTAACATAAGTTACCCTTTTTATATAAAATTTGACATTACGTTTAGTATATTTTTTTTAACACTGACATTATCACCTATTGTGACATTTTTATTTTTATTTGACATTTTTTTTTAATTATTTAGTGACATTATTATTATTTTCTATTATTGTTAGTGTAAGGACCGTGTGAGACTTGCCGCGCTTTTTGACTACCAGTTATCTGCGTTCTGACAGTTTGAGTACTTGCGCGACCCACCCAAATGTTCTTTAGATTGATGCAAACTGACACTTGCGTGCCTGTCTTTAGAACGGGTCCACTTAAACTGGTGTGGTTCTTTCATCAAAAGACCACTACAGAATGAACTTGCACGGTTCTCTCACATTATGTTATTTTTACATTGTGTGGACTTGAAAAGAGACTGACCTCTGAGTTTGTTTCGGCATTTCTTCTCAGAGTAGTCAGATAGGAAATGCCGGCTTCATCTAGTTTTTCACATATAAATTGACGTGTAAAAGTGCCGTTTTATGGCTTATTTGCAAAAATCAATTCATTGTTTCGTAACACAAAAAATCCTAATGGCGGCTATATATCAATTTTTTAGTTCGATATTTTGGTGCGTCGCCATATTGGTAATCACGAGACTTAAAAAAAGGATGAATGCTTAAAAACTTCGGTAGATGGCACTCTATTAAAATGTAGCAAAGCGGTATTATTCAATGATTTAATTACCTAATTACTAATACATTAAATTTACTCTCAACAGATCCAGGTAAGGAATGAGTTTTTAATACTACATTATTTTAATAGCAATGATTTTCATAATGCCTCACAATATATTTATGAAAATGTAATTCACGCTCATAAAAAAAAGCTTATTTAAGAAGCACAGTGATATACATAATATTAACACGAGGGGGAAAAACAAATATGTTGGTCCCTGCCTCCAGGCTTCAGAAAATAAGTAGTTCGTTTAGATGTCAATGTACAATAAAATTCCTAGGGATATTCAAAATTTGAGCCTCAATAATTTTAAAAGTGTAATAAAGGCTAAACTTTACTGTAAAGCATTTTATAAAATAAAAGACTACTTAGAAGATAGTCAGGCTTGGGAATGAGCCGCTGTAACTTCTGCACGGGTCATGTTGACATGTTTGTAACATAAGTTACGCTTTTTATATAAAATTTGACATTAAGGTAGTAATGAGTTTTTAATACTACATTATTTTAAATTTATAATAAACACCCTGCCCTGTAACCTATTATAATTAAGTAAGACTTGTAGAATATAGGTACTTGTGTCGGCTGGGAGCTGTCATGCTCACTCAGAGGTCTCATTGGCGGTGGCACGGGCACTGGATCGTCCAATTCCCTATAATATGGTTGAGTTGGGCGGTGCTGGTGTACGTGTCATGTTCGTGAACGGGCGCCGCCTATTGGGACTGGTCATCTCCAGGCTGTCTAAATATGTTGTCCTTGAGGTTCACTTCTTTTTCGTACTTTTTGCCTGAACATTAGTGTTACATTGTTCTCACATATCAGAACCGACTAAATGATGTAACAAAGAAATGTATTGTAAAACTGATTGAAAAAGAGTAACCATGGAGTTTCTTGCTCGTTCTTCTCCATAGGAATCTACACTTTGGAACGAGCAAATAGCTTCACTAGAGGACAGACGGACAGACTGACACGCTTAATTTTAAAGCTCTTGTTATATATACTTTTTTCCTTTTTTGCTTGCTTGACGTTCAAAAGTGCCTACTGTGGTCTAATTGAAATAAATGATTTTTGACTTTTTTGACTTTTGAAAAACAATTACTAATTAAAAGGGGCGTGTCCTATGAAGAAGTCATAAAGAAGTAATATTTTATTGTATTGAAACGTCAAATTCATATATTTTTGACCTAGAAAACTATCTAATAACTAAAAATAATTACTAATTCATTAAATTCACTCTCCACAGGAACGCAAGGTAAGGAAAAAAAAATAGATATAGCAGATCGGTATAATATTATTCAATAGTTTATGAAAATGGGCGTGTCCTATGGAGAAGTCATTATAAAGGCCCTAGATGAACCTACCCCAACTACATCGTTGGGTTCGATAGCTAAGTGGAGAGAAATAATGGATTTGTGGCTGTGTAATAAGTTGATGTATTAATCAGACTGTTACAATGACGGTTATAAGAATATGAGTAGGCGGCGTACTAATTGGGAGCGGTCGTACGATGGCGCAATGCGTTTTTCATCGCACGATCAAAGTGGTCGTACGATGACCTAACAGTTGTCCTAATAGATCGCACGATGTATATCGTGCGCTCTATTAGGCCGTCGCTTTAGGTAAAACTGGCTCTTTACAGAGTTGCACAGTTTTCGCTGGCGGGCAATATTGCTTTAAAAATTCATTGGCTCCCCGCGACTCTGACAATGTCGTCGGTCCACCTAGCGGGAGGCCTGCCCACACTACGCTTTCCAGTCCTTGGTCGCCACCCTAACACTTTTCGGGCCCATCAGCCGTCCGTCCTTCGAGCGACGTGGCCAGCCCATTGCCACTTTAGCCTGCAGATTTTACGAGGCATGTCGATGACATTGATTCTTTGGCGACGATTCGATTTTCGATTCGATGGCCCGACGATGACCGGTACAGGTGCAACATGGACATTTCACATGATTTTCGTCTTGTCCATGTTCATGTTTAGACCCAACTGTTGGGAAACGACATCGAGGTCGCTAAGCATGGTGTTCACGTCCTCCAACGACTCTGCCAAAACGACTATATTATCGGCGAAGCGCAAAAACGTTGAAAACGTCCTTCAATGCGTTCGTGAACAGTTTCGGAGAAATGACGTCTCCCTGCCTCACGCCTCTCTGCAATTGGATTGGTTTTGTGCTGTCTTCCTGGAGTCGGACGAGCATGGTGGCGTTTCTATACAAACACCAAAGCAGAAGCCTATTCAGAACCCGGCTTGTTTGGGAGGCTGGAAGTTATCGAGCCTACATTCGAGACGGTTCGTGATGACTCTCAAGAACAGCTCGTACACATGACTCAGAAGTGAGATAGGTCTGTAGTTTTCAAACAAAGTGCTATCTCCCTTTTTGAAGAACAGAACGACCTCACTCCTTTGCCATGATTCGAGCGTAGTACCTTCGAGTATGACGGAATTAAAGAAATTTTGGAGGACTAAAAGTATCTGTCCACCCCCTCGCAGAAGTTCTTTTGTGATTCCGTCATCGCCAGGTGCCTTGTTGTTTTTAAGCTGCTTGAGAGCCATCCTAATCTTGTCCAGGCTGATATCTGGAATATCCTCAGTGTAATGTTGTGTCAGCTAAGCTCTTGGGACCCGAGCTGTACCGACAATGGGTTGCAGTGTTGAGAGTTATACAACTATCCGTAGAACCTCTCGAGCTCTTTCAGAATCTCCGATTTCGATAAAATGATTCAACCATTCTCGGTCTTCAGCCTCGTTATTTGGCTTTGCCTAATAGACTTTTGTGCCCTGGTTTCGCTCGATGGCCTCCTTAATTCGAGCAGTATTATATGCGCGTCGCGTATTAAGTCGCGTCGCATGGCTTTTGAAATTCGCCTATTGAGGTTACCGTATACTGACATATCGGCTGAAGACTGTAGTCTTATTTCGTTTCGATGCTTCAGGAGCTTTAATGCTCGAGAGCTTTCGAGGCTTCTTTCGGCGTGCGATCTTAAAGAATTCCGACCTCACTGCTTGGACAGTTTCCACCAACCCATTATTTATTTCGTCCACTGTTTCGCAATCGGTAAGACACTGAAAGCGATTATGCAGTTGGAGTTGAAATGCTTCGGGGTTCCGAATCTGATCGTCGTCGAGAGGACGAAGTGTTGACTTCACCAGACGTGACCTTTCCAGCTCGACATTGATATTCAGTATGCCCCTAACAATTCGGCGATCGCTACCGGTTTTCACTGTAGCAATCACAGAGACATCACTGAATATACGATTATCAGTCTCCATGATGAAGTCGATCCCATTTTTGGTTGACCCATCGGGCCTTATCCAGGTCCACCTCCTGGCCAGTCGCTTTTGGAAGAAGGAGTTCATCAGATAGAGTCTCTCCCTCTCCATAAAGTCGACCAGGCGCTGACCCGATGGTTCGGCTGCCAACATCCAAATGGCCTCACTTTTAACTCATCTCAATTCCGTATGATTATTTCCGCCCACCTTTGCGTTCAAGTCTCCCATCACAACTGTAAAGTGAGCTTTAGAGATGTGTATGGCTTGGGATATTTCCGCATTGCGTCGAGGTCGGCGAGTATACCTGTATAATCTTCAGCGAATACCGATTTGTTATTCTGAGTATAAAGTACGCTACCCTGCTCGACACACTCTCAACTCTGCTCACGCTGTTGATGAGGGACTTGTAAAACACCCTGAAATGAAAAATCACTCACACTCTATGATTTTCGTTCTCCTTCCCGGAAGAAGAGCATGTTGCCCGATTCCAGGACTATCGTATCCTGACCTCTCTTCGGATTTCGCATAGTCCCAAGATTTCCGAACGCATTGCTTGATCCAATACCTGGTTCAGGAATACCGGAGCTACCGGTGATTCGTGATTCGTGTGCTGTTTGCATCGGTCATGAAGGGGCCGGGGGGAGGGAGGGAGGAGGGGGGGGCGAGGTGTGGCCATAATTACCACGTTGGGCGGGTGGCATAGGGATCGCAGTTAGGTCACCGATATATGAATTGAATGTGGTCACAGTTTAAAGACGTACCCGGGTCCAAGGAATGAAAATGAAATTATCCAGGAATCTGCGCGGTGAATTTTTCAACCTTTATTTTGATGGACGAAATAAAGAAAAAGTCTTTTACGATTATTTGTCCATGTCCAAAGAAACATTTGACTACATCTGCAATGGAATACGTAGCGATTGTATTCATAAAGTGATCGCACGATCAAACGCATCGTACGATCGGTTTTAAGCATTTCTTGTGCTCGCACGATCACTTGCGAGGTTCAAATAGGACACTCTGATGTTTGAAATCATCGCCCGTCGAGAACGCATTGTGCCATCGCCATCGTAGGATCGCTCCCATTTAGAACGACGCCTAAGAATATGGACTGGAAGGCGCGAACGCGAACGTGCGTCGCAGCGTAGGTCTAACAGATAGATGACTGGTGTGTGGCGGAAGGGCGCGGGGCAGGCGACCGTCGCGGTCGCCACGCGTGAGCAATAATATTGAAGTATGGCCAGAGGGTGCAATACAGGGTGTTATTTTGAACGAGGGACCCGATTCTGGTGCTCAAATAAAACAACTTTTTGTAAAAGCAAATATATAAACAATTTCTAATAGCAATGATTTTCATAATGCCTCACAATATATTTATGAAAATGTGATTCACGCTCATAAAAACAAAAGCTTATTTAAGAAGCACAGTGATATACATAATATTAACACGAGGGGGAAAAACAAATATGTTGGTCCCTGCCTCCAGGCTTCAGAAAATAAGTAGTTCGTTTAGATGTCAATGTACAATAAAATTCCTAGGGATATTCAAAATTTGAGCCTCAATAATTTTAAAAGTGTAATAAAGGCTAAACTTTACTGTAAAGCATTTTATAAAATAAAAGACTACTTAGAAGATAGTCAGGCTTGGGAATGAGCCGCTGTAACTTCCGCACGGGTCATGTTGACATGTTTGTAACATAAGTTACGCTTTTTATATAAAATTTGACATTAAGGTAGTAATGAGTTTTTAATACTACATTATTTTAAATTTATAATAAACAATTACTAATGAAAAGGGGCGTGTCCTATGAAGAAGTCATTAAGAAGTAATATTTTATTGTATTGAAACGTCAAATTCATATATTTTTGACCTAGAAAACTATCTAATAGCTAAAAATAATTACTAATTCATTAAATTCACTCTCCACAGGAAAGCAAGGTAAGGAAAAAAAATTAGATATAGCAGATCGGTATAATATTATTCAATAGTTTATGAAAATGGGCGTGTCCTTTGGAGAAGTCATTATAAAGGCCCTAGATGAACCTACCCCAACTACATCGTTGGGTTCGATAGCTAAGTGGAGAGAAATAATGGATTTGTGGCTGTGTAATAAGTTGATGTATTAATCAGACTGTTACAATGACGGTTATAAGAATATGAGTAGGCGGCGTACTAATTGGGAGCGGTCGTATCATGGCGCAATGCGTTTTTCATCGCACGATCAAAGTGGTCGTACGATGACCTAACAGTTGTCCTAATAGATCGCACGATGTATATCGTGCGCTCTATTAGGCCGTCGCTTTAGGTAAAACTGGCTCTTTACAGAGTTGCACAGTTTTCGCTGGCGGGCAATATTGCTTTAAAAATTCATTGGCTCCCCGCGACTCTGACAATGTCGTCGGTCCACCTAGCGGGAGGCCTGCCCACACTACGCTTTCCAGTCCTTGGTCGCCACCCTAACACTTTTCGGGCCCATCAGCCGTCCGTCCTTCGAGCGACGTGGCCAGCCCATTGCCACTTTAGCCTGTAGATTTTACGAGGTATGTCGATGACATTGATTCTTTGGCGACGATTCGATTTTCGATTCGATGGCCCGACGATGACCGGTACAGGTGCAACATGGACATTTCACATGATTTTCGTCTTGTCCATGTTCATGTTTAGACCCAACTGTTGGGAAACGACATCGAGGTCGCTAAGCATGGTGTTCACGTCCTCCAAGGACTCTGCCAAAACGACTATATTATCGGCGAAGCGCAAAAACGTTGGAAACGTCCTTCAATGCGTTCGTGAACAGTTTCGGAGAAATGACGTCTCCCTGCCTCACGCCTCTCTGCAATTGGATTGGTTTTGTGCTGTCTTCCTGGAGTCGGACGAGCATGGTGGCGTTTCTATACAAACACCAAAGCAGAAGCCTATCCAGAACCCGGCTTGTTTGGGAGGCTAGAAGTCATCGAGCCTACATTCGAGATGGTTCGTGATGACTCTCAAGAACAGCTCGTATACATGACTCAGAAGTGTGATAGGTCTGTAGTTTTCAAACAAAGTGCTATCTCCCTCTTTGAAAAACAGAACGACCACACTCCTTTGCCATGATTCGATTGATCGAGCGTAGTACCTTCGAGTATGACGGAATTAAAGAAATTTTGGAGGACTAAAAGTATCTGTCCACCCCCTCGCAGAAGTTCTTTTGTGATTCCGTCATCGCCAGGTGCCTTGTTGTTTTTAAGCTGCTTGAGAGCCATCCTAATCTTGTCCAGGCTGATATCTGGAATATCCTCAGTGTAATGTTGTGTCAGCTAAGCTCTTGGGACCCGAGCTGTACCGACAATGGGTTGCAGTGTTGAGAGTTATACAACTGTCCGTAGAACCTCTCGAGCTCTTTCAGAATCTCCGATTTCGATGAAATGATGCAACCATTCTCGGTCTTCAGCCTCGTTATTTGGCTTTGCCTAATAGACTTTTGTGCCCTGGTTTCGCTCGATGGCCTCCTTAATTCGAGCAGTATTATATTCGCGTCGCGTATTAAGTCGCGTCGCATGGTTTTTGAAATTCGCCTATTGAGGTTACCGTATACTGACATATCGGCTGGAGGCTGTAGTCTTATTTCGTTTCGGTGCTTCAGGAGCTTTAATGCTCGAGAGCTTTCGAGGCTTCTTTCGGCGTGCGATCTTAAAGAATTCCGACCTCACTGCTTGGACAGTTTCCACCAACCCATTATTTATTTCGTCCACTGTTTCGCAATCGGTAAGGCACTGAAAGCGATTATACAGTTGGAGTTGAAATGCTTCGGGGTTCCGAATCTGATCGTCGTCGCGAGGACGAAGTGTTGACTTCACCAGACGTGACCTTTCCAGCTCGAAGTCTCAAAGCAATGACTTTCATAATGCCTCACAATATATTTATGAAAATGTAATTCACGCTCATAAAAACAAAAGCTTATTTAAGAAGCACAGTGATATACATAACATTAACACGAGGGGGAAAACAAATATGTTGTCCCTGCCTCCAGGCTTCAGAAAATAAGTAGTTCGTTTAAATGTCAATGTATACGTTTTTACAATAAAATCCCTAGGGATATTCAAAATTTGAGCCTCAATAATTTTAAAAGTGTAATAAAGGCTAAACTTTACTGTAAAGCATTTTATAAAATAAAAGACTACTTAGAAGATAGTCAGGCTTGGGAATGAGCCGCTGTAACTTCTGCACGGGTCATGTTGACATGTTTGTAACATAAGTTACCCTTTTTATATAAAATTTGACATTACGTTTAGTATATTTTTTTTAACACTGACATTATCACCTATTGTGACATTTTTATTTTTATTTGACATTTTTTTTTAATTATTTAGTGACATTATTATTATTTTCTATTATTGTTAGTGTAAGGACCGTGTGAGACTTGCCGCGCTTTTTGACTACCAGTTATCTGCGTTCTGACAGTTTGAGTACTTGCGCGACCCACCCAAATGTTCTTTAGATTGATGCAAACTGACACTTGCGTGCCTGTCTTTAGAACGGGTCCACTTAAACTGGTGTGGTTCTTTCATCAAAAGACCACTACAGAATGAACTTGCACGGTTCTCTCACATTATGTTATTTTTACATTGTGTGGACTTGAAAAGAGACTGACCTCTGAGTTTGTTTCGGCATTTCTTCTCAGAGTAGTCAGATAGGAAATGCCGGCTTCATCTAGTTTTTCACATATAAATTGACGTGTAAAAGTGCCGTTTTATGGCTTATTTGCAAAAATCAATTCATTGTTTCGTAACACAAAAAATCCTAATGGCGGCTATATATCAATTTTTTAGTTCGATATTTTGGTGCGTCGCCATATTGGTAATCACGAGACTTAAAAAAAGGATGAATGCTTAAAAACTTCGGTAGATGGCACTCTATTAAAATGTAGCAAAGCGGTATTATTCAATGATTTAATTACCTAATTACTAATACATTAAATTTACTCTCAACAGATCCAGGTAAGGAATGAGTTTTTAATACTACATTATTTTAATAGCAATGATTTTCATAATGCCTCACAATATATTTATGAAAATGTAATTCACGCTCATAAAAAAAAGCTTATTTAAGAAGCACAGTGATATACATAACATTAACACGAGGGGGAAAACAAATATGTTGTCCCTGCCTCCAGGCTTCAGAAAATAAGTAGTTCGTTTAAATGTCAATGTATACGTTTTTACAATAAAATCCCTAGGGATATTCAAAATTTGAGCCTCAATAATTTTAAAAGTGTAATAAAGGCTAAACTTTACTGTAAAGCATTTTATAAAATAAAAGACTACTTAGAAGATAGTCAGGCTTGGGAATGAGCCGCTGTAACTTCTGCACGGGTCATGTTGACATTTTTGTAACATAAGTTACCCTTTTTATATAAAATTTGACATTACGTTTAGTATATTTTTTTTAACACTGACATTATCACCTATTGTGACATTTTTATTTTTATTTGACATTTTTTTTTTTAATTATTTAGTGACATTATTATTATTTTCTATTATTGTTAGTGTAAGGACCGTGTGAGACTTGCCGCGCTTTTTGACTACCAGTTATCTGCGTTCTGACAGTTTGAGTACTTGCGCGACCCACCCAAATGTTCTTTAGATTGATGCAAACTGACACTTGCGTGCCTGTCTTTAGAACGGGTCCACTTAAACTGGTGTGGTTCTTTCATCAAAAGACCACTACAGAATGAACTTGCACGGTTCTCTCACATTATGTTATTTTTACATTGTGTGGACTTGAAAAGAGACTGACCTCTGAGTTTGTTTCGGCATTTCTTCTCAGAGTAGTCAGATAGGAAATGCCGGCTTCATCTAGTTTTTCACATATAAATTGACGTGTAAAAGTGCCGTTTTATGGCTTATTTGCAAAAATCAATTCATTGTTTCGTAACACAAAAAATCCTAATGGCGGCTATATATCAATTTTTTAGTTCGATATTTTGGTGCGTCGCCATATTGGTAATCACGAGACTTAAAAAAAGGATGAATGCTTAAAAACTTCGGTAGATGGCACTCTATTAAAATGTAGCAAAGCGGTATTATTCAATGATTTAATTACCTAATTACTAATACATTAAATTTACTCTCAACAGATCCAGGTAAGGAATGAGTTTTTAATACTACATTATTTTAATAGCAATGATTTTCATAATGCCTCACAATATATTTATGAAAATGTAATTCACGCTCATAAAAAAAAGCTTATTTAAGAAGCACAGTGATATACATAATATTAACACGAGGGGGAAAAACAAATATGTTGGTCCCTGCCTCCAGGCTTCAGAAAATAAGTAGTTCGTTTAGATGTCAATGTACAATAAAATTCCTAGGGATATTCAAAATTTGAGCCTCAATAATTTTAAAAGTGTAATAAAGGCTAAACTTTACTGTAAAGCATTTTATAAAATAAAAGACTACTTAGAAGATAGTCAGGCTTGGGAATGAGCCGCTGTAACTTCTGCACGGGTCATGTTGACATGTTTGTAACATAAGTTACGCTTTTTATATAAAATTTGACATTAAGGTAGTAATGAGTTTTTAATACTACATTATTTTAAATTTATAATAAACACCCTGCCCTGTAACCTATTATAATTAAGTAAGACTTGTAGAATATAGGTACTTGTGTCGGCTGGGAGCTGTCATGCTCACTCAGAGGTCTCATTGGCGGTGGCACGGGCACTGGATCGTCCAATTCCCTATAATATGGTTGAGTTGGGCGGTGCTGGTGTACGTGTCATGTTCGTGAACGGGCGCCGCCTATTGGGACTGGTCATCTCCAGGCTGTCTAAATATGTTGTCCTTGAGGTTCACTTCTTTTTCGTACTTTTTGCCTGAACATTAGTGTTACATTGTTCTCACATATCAGAACCGACTAAATGATGTAACAAAGAAATGTATTGTAAAACTGATTGAAAAAGAGTAACCATGAAGTTTCTTGCTCGTTCTTCTCCATAGGAATCTACACTTTGGAACGAGCAAATAGCTTCACTAGAGGACAGACGGACAGACTGACACGCTTAATTTTAAAGCTCTTGTTATATATACTTTTTTCCTTTTTTGCTTGCTTGACGTTCAAAAGTGCCTACTGTGGTCTAATTGAAATAAATGATTTTTGACTTTTTTGACTTTTGAAAAACAATTACTAATTAAAAGGGGCGTGTCCTATGAAGAAGTCATAAAGAAGTAATATTTTATTGTATTGAAACGTCAAATTCATATATTTTTGACCTAGAAAACTATCTAATAACTAAAAATAATTACTAATTCATTAAATTCACTCTCCACAGGAACGCAAGGTAAGGAAAAAAAAATAGATATAGCAGATCGGTATAATATTATTCAATAGTTTATGAAAATGGGCGTGTCCTATGGAGAAGTCATTATAAAGGCCCTAGATGAACCTACCCCAACTACATCGTTGGGTTCGATAGCTAAGTGGAGAGAAATAATGGATTTGTGGCTGTGTAATAAGTTGATGTATTAATCAGACTGTTACAATGACGGTTATAAGAATATGAGTAGGCGGCGTACTAATTGGGAGCGGTCGTACGATGGCGCAATGCGTTTTTCATCGCACGATCAAAGTGGTCGTACGATGACCTAACAGTTGTCCTAATAGATCGCACGATGTATATCGTGCGCTCTATTAGGCCGTCGCTTTAGGTAAAACTGGCTCTTTACAGAGTTGCACAGTTTTCGCTGGCGGGCAATATTGCTTTAAAAATTCATTGGCTCCCCGCGACTCTGACAATGTCGTCGGTCCACCTAGCGGGAGGCCTGCCCACACTACGCTTTCCAGTCCTTGGTCGCCACCCTAACACTTTTCGGGCCCATCAGCCGTCCGTCCTTCGAGCGACGTGGCCAGCCCATTGCCACTTTAGCCTGCAGATTTTACGAGGCATGTCGATGACATTGATTCTTTGGCGACGATTCGATTTTCGATTCGATGGCCCGACGATGCCCGGTACAGGTGCAACATGGACATTTCACATGATTTTCGTCTTGTCCATGTTCATGTTTAGACCCAACTGTTGGGAAACGACATCGAGGTCGCTAAGCATGGTGTTCACGTCCTCCAACGACTCTGCCAAAACGACTATATTATCGGCGAAGCGCAAAAACGTTGAAAACGTCCTTCAATGCGTTCGTGAACAGTTTCGGAGAAATGACGTCTCCCTGCCTCACGCCTCTCTGCAATTGGATTGGTTTTGTGCTGTCTTCCTGGAGTCGGACGAGCATGGTGGCGTTTCTATACAAACACCAAAGCAGAAGCCTATTCAGAACCCGGCTTGTTTGGGAGGCTGGAAGTTATCGAGCCTACATTCGAGACGGTTCGTGATGACTCTCAAGAACAGCTCGTACACATGACTCAGAAGTGAGATAGGTCTGTAGTTTTCAAACAAAGTGCTATCTCCCTTTTTGAAGAACAGAACGACCTCACTCCTTTGCCATGATTCGAGCGTAGTACCTTCGAGTATGACGGAATTAAAGAAATTTTGGAGGACTAAAAGTATCTGTCCACCCCCTCGCAGAAGTTCTTTTGTGATTCCGTCATCGCCAGGTGCCTTGTTGTTTTTAAGCTGCTTGAGAGCCATCCTAATCTTGTCCAGGCTGATATCTGGAATATCCTCAGTGTAATGTTGTGTCAGCTAAGCTCTTGGGACCCGAGCTGTACCGACAATGGGTTGCAGTGTTGAGAGTTATACAACTGTCCGTAGAACCTCTCGAGCTCTTTCAGAATCTCCGATTTCGATAAAATGATTCAACCATTCTCGGTCTTCAGCCTCGTTATTTGGCTTTGCCTAATAGACTTTTGTGCCCTGGTTTCGCTCGATGGCCTCCTTAATTCGAGCAGTATTATATGCGCGTCGCGTATTAAGTCGCGTCGCATGGCTTTTGAAATTCGCCTATTGAGGTTACCGTATACTGACATATCGGCTGAAGACTGTAGTCTTATTTCGTTTCGATGCTTCAGGAGCTTTAATGCTCGAGAGCTTTCGAGGCTTCTTTCGGCGTGCGATCTTAAAGAATTCCGACCTCACTGCTTGGACAGTTTCCACCAACCCATTATTTATTTCGTCCACTGTTTCGCAATCGGTAAGGCACTGAAAGCGATTATGCAGTTGGAGTTGAAATGCTTCGGGGTTCCGAATCTGATCGTCGTCGAGAGGACGAAGTGTTGACTTCACCAGACGTGACCTTTCCAGCTCGACATTGATATTCAGTATGCCCCTAACAATTCGGTGATCGCTACCGGTTTTCACTGTAGCAATCACAGAGACATCACTGAATATACGATTATCAGTCTCCATGATGAAGTCGATCCCATTTTTGGTTGACCCATCGGGCCTTATCCAGGTCCACCTCCTGGCCAGTCGCTTTTGGAAGAAGGAGTTCATCAGATAGAGTCTCTCCCTCTCCATAAAGTCGACCAGGCGCTGACCCGATGGTTCGGCTGCCCACATCCAAATGGCCTCACTTTTAACTCATCTCAATTCCGTATGATTATTTCCGCCCACCTTTGCGTTCAAGTCTCCCATCACAACTGTAAAGTGAGCTTTAGAGATGTGTATGGCTTGGGATATTTCCGCATTGCGTCGAGGTCGGCGAGTATACCAGTATAATCTTCAGCGAATACCGATTTGTTATTCTGAGTATAAAGTACGCTACCCTGCTCGACACACTCTCAACTCTGCTCACGCTGTTGATGAGGGACTTGTAAAACACCCTGAAATGAAAAATCACTCACACTCTATGATTTTCGTTCTCCTTCCCGGAAGAAGAGCATGTTGCCCGATTCCAGGACTATCGTATCCTGACCTCTCTTCGGATTTCGCATAGTCCCAAGATTTCCGAACGCATTGCTTGATCCACTAACTGGTTCTGGAATACCGGAGCTACCGGTGATTCGTGATTCGTGTGCTGTTTGCATCGGTCATGGGGGAGGGAGGGAGGGGGGGGGGGCGAGGTGTGGCCATAATTACCACGTTGGGCGGGTGGCATAGGGATCGCAGTTAGGTCACCTTTAATACGCACGCATCAGCTTTCTAAGCTGCTAGTGTGTTCAAGTATATAATAATAATAATAAATCCGCAAGGCAGCTTGTGGCGAGCTGTTGGGCAGTGGCGACCCCACGGACCTGACTCCCGGGAGGTGTTTTGTCCTCCATCTCCGGTTAGTCCCCGTGTCTAGCTGGAGTGAACACTGATGAGGAACAAGCCCTCCTACCTCATTCTTGCCTTAATTGGCTGGCTTGAGTGGAGATTCGTAAGAGTAGGAGTTGAAGGAGACTCGGGGGAAGGATGTATCCCAGTAAGGTGCTGGAAGGGGTCTTGACCGTACTTCCGGGATTGCTCTGATAGCTGCCTGGGATGCCTCTCCTTCCCCAAGCAGCTCAACGTATGTTGCCCCCGTGTCGCTACATGCTAGCGGCCGTTTCCGGGGGCCCATTAATTGAGTTTGCCAGTCACCCCCTGCCTGTTTATCCGTATGTATCAATATTGGTCAGGGGCAGGGGCCATAGTATTTCCATAGTTTTCATTCACTAGTCCATAGCAACCCATACCCATAACCTTATAAATTTTTACCACATTTCGCAATAGTCCTACATCAACCGGGGATTATCCTTGGGTGCACTTTCATAGTGCATACAGGGATAACTGCCGGCTGATGTCCCATTTCACTTATATTAAAGTTGTTCAAAGGGCCTCTGCGAGTTGGCTTCGGCCCCTCGTACGCCTTCCAAAAGTCCGGGACCCTGTGGTCCCGTGAGTGGAAAGGAACATACAAAATAATAATAATAATATGAATTGAATGTGTCTGGTCGCAGTTTAAAGACGTACCCGGGTCCAAGGAATGAAAATGAAATTATCCAGGAATCTGCGCGGTGAATTTTTCAACCTTTATTTTGATGGCCGAAATAAAAAAAAAGACTTTTACTATTATTTGTCCATGTCCAAAGAAACATTTGACTACATCTGCAATGGAATACGTAGCGATTGTATTCATAAAGTGATCGCACGATCAAACGCATCGTACGATCGGTTTTAAGCATTTCTTGTGCTCGCACGATCACTTGCGAGGTTCAAATAGGACACTCTGATGTTTGAAATCATCGCCCGTCGAGAACGCATTGTGCCATCGCCATCGTAGGATCGCTCCCATTTAGAACGACGCCTAAGAATATGGACTGGAAGGCGCGAACGCGAACGTGCGTCGCAGCGTAGGTCTAACAGATAGATGACTGGTGTGTGGCGGAAGGGCGCGGGGCAGGCGACCGTCGCGGTCGCCACGCGTGAGCAATAATATTGAAGTATGGCCAGAGGGTGCAATACAGGGTGTCATTTTGAACGAGGGACCCGATTCTGGTGCTCAAATAAAACAACTTTTTGTAAAAGCAAATATATAAACAATTTCTAATAGCAATGATTTTCATAATGCCTCACAATATATTTATGAAAATGTAATTCACGCTCATAAAAACAAAAGCTTATTTAAGAAGCACAGTGATATACATAATATTAACACGAGGGGGAAAAACAAATATGTTGGTCCCTGCCTCCAGGCTTCAGAAAATAAATAGTTCGTTTAGATGTCAATGTACAATAAAATTCCTAGGGATATTCAAAATTTGAGCCTCAATAATTTTAAAAGTGTAATAAAGGCTAAACTTTACTGTAAAGCATTTTATAAAATAAAAGACTACTTAGAAGATAGTCAGGCTTGGGAATGAGCCGCTGTAACTTCCGCACGGGTCATGTTGACATGTTTGTAACATAAGTTACGCTTTTTATATAAAATTTGACATTAAGGTAGTAATGAGTTTTTAATACTACATTATTTTAAATTTATAATAAACAATTACTAATGAAAAGGGGCGTGTCCTATGAAGAAGTCATTAAGAAGTAATATTTTATTGTATTGAAACGTCAAATTCATATATTTTTGACCTAGAAAACTATCTAATAACTAAAAATAATTACTAATTCATTAAATTCACTCTCCACAGGAAAGCAAGGTAAGGAAAAAAAAATTAGATATAGCAGATCGGTATAATATTGTTACGTGCTTGACGTCACGTTCCTAACTATGCGGGCTTGGGTTACGGGATTGGATGAAATTAAACACTAATACCGGCTTTCAGACTTTCTATTGCACTTAAGTGACAGCGTCCACGGATACGGATAAGTTATCGGCGTTCCTCTCCAGCAGAGTCCGGCCGACTGACACAACTTTGCCGTTCACTGTTCACGCTGACTTAACTCACTTAACTGACTGCACTTCACTATTTCACTGTACTTCACTATTTCACTCACTTTTCTTCTTTTCACTTCTTCCTTTTCTTCCGAATCGCTTTGGACTTAGAACTCAACTGCCAGCGGTGAGCCGCAGTTCCGCTTATATACCCCCGGTCAGGTTCTAGAACATTCAATTTCGTTATTCTTTTTGATCGTCATGCCTCCAGAACCTTCCAATAATTTCGTTATTCATTTTTATTTATTCTCCTTCTCGCTCCTTAATTTTTCATTACTTTCACTCAAATATTCCAGAAAGTTCGGCAAAACTTCCATCAACTAAAAAACTTCATGTTTACGGCGGGACTCGAACTCGGGGTCTCTGTGGTGTAATCCACACGCCTTACCGATTACACCAACTCGTGTTGACAATTCACGACGAAATTTACAATCTCTAGGCAACGTTTGACAACCATCCATTGACGTCATCATGTCAAAGAGTTTTCTGTCACAATATTATTCAATAGTTTATGAAAATGGGCGTGTCCTATGGAGAAGTCATTATAAAGGCCCTAGATGAACCTACCCCAACTACATCGTTGGGTTAGATAGCTAAGTGGAGAGAAATAATGGATTTGTGGCTGTGTAATAAGTTGATGTATTAATCAGACTGTTACAATGACGGTTATAAGAATATGAGTAGGCGGCGTACTAATTGGGAGCGGTCGTACGATGGCGCAATGCGTTTTTCATCGCACGATCAAAGTGGTCGTACGATGACCTAACAGTTGTCCTAATAGATCGCACGATGTATATCGTGCGCTCTATTAGGCCGTCGCTTTAGGTAAAACTGGCTCTTTACAGAGTTGCACAGTTTTCGCTGGCGGGCAATATTGCTTTAAAAATTCATTGGCTCCCCGCGACTCTGACAATGTCGTCGGTCCACCTAGCGGGAGGCCTGCCCACACTACGCTTTCCAGTCCTTGGTCCCCACCCTAACACTTTTCGAGCCCATCAGCCGTCCGTCCTTCGAGCGACATGGCCAGCCCATTGCCACTTTAGCCTGTAGATTTTACGAGGTATGTCGATGACATTGATTCTTTGGCGACGATTCGATTTTCGATTCGATGGCCCGACGATGACCGGTACAGGTGCAACATGGACATTTCACATGATTTTCGTCTTGTCCATGTTCATGTTTAGACCCAACTGTTGGGAAACGACATCGAGGTCGCTAAGCATGGTGTTCACGTCCTCCAAGGACTCTGCCAAAACGACTATATTATCGGCGAAGCGCAAAAACGTTGGAAACGTCCTTCAATGCGTTCGTGAACAGTTTCGGAGAAATGACGTCTCCCTGCCTCACGCCTCTCTGCAATTGGATTGGTTTTGTGCTGTCTTCCTGGAGTCGGACGAGCATTATTATACTTTATTGCACACACATACATTTATAAAAATACAATTAAAAAAAAAAAATATGTACAAAGGCGAGCTTAACCCAGAGTTGGGTTCTCTAACAGCAAACCTTAGAGCGATAGAGAGATTGGATATGGAAGGGTAAAGTCATAAGTGCGCAACAACACATTACTGAGAAAATATAAACACTATAACAATATAAAGATATATAAAGACAATAAATATGTATAATATAATAAAGCTAAAATATATAAACATAATACATAAAAATACAATATATACATATATAAATACATACATATATAGTCATTTTGACAGTAAATGTTCCCTGGTTCGTTCCTTGAAAACATCTAACGATGAGCTCTCGCGTATAGTGTGAGGGAGAGAATTCCAAAGCCTCCCAGCACGAACAGTGAAGGATCCATCATAACGGCTCGAAGTATGAGGAGGGACACGAAGAAGAAGAGATGAAGAGGAGCGACAGGGTTTGCCTCTAGGAACGAGGAATTCAAAGCGTTCCCGAAGATAGCTTGGTGAGTAGGGATTGTGGAGAAGAGCGTAGAGGAAAGAGAGAATGTGAGCATCTCGACGCTTTCGAATAGGCAGCCACTTCAGACGACTCCGAAATTCTGACACATGGTCGTATTTCCGAAGGCCGAAAATGAAGCGGATGCACAGATTCTGCAAACGTTCGAGTTTGTCAAGAAGTTCCTCAGTCGCATCAAGGAAGCAGACATCAGCATAATCTAGTAAAGGGAGAAGGAGCGACTGAGCAAGAGTAATTTTTGTTGAAAAAGGCAGGAACTTCTGGAGACGTTTGAGTGATTGAAACGAGTGAAACACCCTCCTGCTTACTTCTGCAATGTGTAGACCCCAGGACAAATGACAATCCATTAGGACACCCAAGTTCTTGACATAAGTAGTATATGATATGGCAACGTTATCGTATAAGACTGGTGGAGGAGACTGCAGTTTATTAAGAAAATATCTGCCACCAACAATGAGAGCTTGCGATTTGGTAGGATTTACTAATAGTCCAAAATTTTTAGCCCATTTACTTATGTTTCCAAGATCATTATTGATGGCATCAATTGCTCTAGGAAGCTCTTCGAGTTTACAGTGTTGATATAGCTGCAAGTCGTCGAGCATTGTGGCGTTTCTATACAAACACCAAAGCAGAAGCCTATCCAGAACCCGGCTTGTTTGGGAGGCTGGAAGTCATCGAGCCTACATTCGAGATGGTTCGTGATGACTCTCAAGAACAGCTCGTATACATGACTCAGAAGTGTGATAGGTCTGTAGTTTTCAAACAAAGTGCTATCTCCCTTTTTGAAGAACAGAACGACCACACTCCTTTGCCATGATTCGAGCGTAGTACCTTCGAGTATGACGGAATTAAAGAAATTTTGGATGACTAAAAGTATCTGTCCACCCCCTCGCAGAAGTTCTTTTGTGATTCCGTCATCGCCAGGTGCCTTGTTGTTTTTAAGCTGCATGAGAGCCATCCTAATCTTGTCCAGGCTGATATCTGGAATATCCTCAGTGTAATGTTGTGTCAGCTAAGCTCTTGGGACCCGAGCTGTACCGACAATGGGTTGCAGTGTTGAGAGTTATACAACTGTCCGTAGAACCTCTCGAGCTCTTTCAGAATCTCCGATTTCGATGAAATGATGCAACCATTCTCGGTCTTCAGCCTCGTTATTTGGCTTTGCCTAATAGACTTTTGTGCCCTGGTTTCGCTCGATGGCCTCCTTAATTCGAGCAGTATTATATGCGCGTCGCGTATTAAGTCGCGTCGCATGGCTTTTGAAATTCGCCTATTGAGGTTACTGTATACTGACATATCGGCTGGAGGCTGTAGTCTAATTTCGTTTCGGTGCTTCAGGAGCTTTAATGCTTGAGAGCTTTCGAGGCTTCTTTCGGCGTGCGATCTTAAAGAATTCCAACCTCACTGCTTAGACAGTTTCCACCAACCCATTATTTATTTCGTCCACTGTTTCGCAATCGGTAAGGCACTGAAAGCGATTATGCAGTTGGAGTTGAAATGCTTCGGGGTTCCGAATCTGATCGTCGTCGAGAGGACGAAGTGTTGACTTCACCAGACGTGACCTTTCCAGCTCGAAGTCTCAAAGCAATGATTTTCATAATGCCTCACAATATATTTATGAAAATGTAATTCACGCTCATAAAAACAAAAGCTTATTTAAGAAGCACAGTGATATACATAACATTAACACGAGGGGGAAAACAAATATGTTGTCCCTGCCTCCAGGCTTCAGAAAATAAGTAGTTCGTTTAGATGTCAATGTATACGTTTTTACAATAAAATCCCTAGGGATATTCAAAATTTGAGCCTCAATAATTTTAAAAGTGTAATAAAGGCTAAACTTTACTGTAAAGCATTTTATAAAATAAAAGACTACTTAGAAGATAGTCAGGCTTGGGAATGAGCCGCTATAACTTCTGCACGGGTCATGTTGACATGTTTGTAACATAAGTTACCCTTTTTATATAAAATTTGACATTACGTTTAGTATATTTTTTTTTACACTGACATTATCACCTATTGTGACATTTTTATTTTTAGTTGACATTTTTTTTTAATTATTTAGTGACATTATTATTATTTTCTATTATTGTTAGTGTAAGGACCGTGTGAGACTTGCCGCGCTTTTTGACTACCAGTTATCTGCGTTCTGACAGTTTGAGTACTTGCGCGACCCACCCAAATGTTCTTTAGATTGATGCAAACTGACACTTGCGTGTCTGTCTTTAGAACGGGTCCACTTAAACTGGTGTGGTTCTTTCATCAAAAGACCACTACAGAATGAACTTGCACGGTTCTCTCACATTATGTTATTTTTACATTGTGTGGACTTGAAAAGAGACTGACCTCTGAGTTTGTTTCGGCATTTCTTCTCAGAGTAGTCAGATAGGAAATGCCGGCTTCATCTAGTTTTTCACATATAAATTGACGTGTAAAAGTGCCGTTTTATGGCTTATTTGCAAAAATCAATTCATTGTTTCGTAACACAAAAAATCCTAATGGCGGCTATATATCAATTTTTTAGTTCGATATTTTGGTGCGTCGCCATATTGGTAATCACGAGACTTAAAAAAAGGATGAATGCTTAAAAACTTCGGTAGATGGCACTCTATTAAAATGTAGCAAAGCGGTATTATTCAATGATTTAATTACCTAATTACTAATACATTAAATTTACTCTCAACAGATCCAGGTAAGGAATGAGTTTTTAATACTACATTATTTTAATAGCAATGATTTTCATAATGCCTCACAATATATTTATGAAAATGTAATTCACGCTCATAAAAAAAAGCTTATTTAAGAAGCACAGTGATATACATAACATTAACACGAGGGGGAAAACAAATATGTTGTCCCTGCCTCCAGGCTTCAGAAAATAAGTAGTTCGTTTAAATGTCAATGTATACGTTTTTACAATAAAATCCCTAGGGATATTCAAAATTTGAGCCTCAATAATTTTAAAAGTGTAATAAAGGCTAAACTTTACTGTAAAGCATTTTATAAAATAAAAGACTACTTAGAAGATAGTCAGGCTTGGGAATGAGCCGCTGTAACTTCTGCACGGGTCATGTTGACATTTTTGTAACATAAGTTACCCTTTTTATATAAAATTTGACATTACGTTTAGTATATTTTTTTTAACACTGACATTATCACCTATTGTGACATTTTTATTTTTATTTGACATTTTTTTTTAATTATTTAGTGACATTATTATTATTTTCTATTATTGTTAGTGTAAGGACCGTGTGAGACTTGCCGCGCTTTTTGACTACCAGTTATCTGCGTTCTGACAGTTTGAGTACTTGCGCGACCCACCCAAATGTTCTTTAGATTGATGCAAACTGACACTTGCGTGCCTGTCTTTAGAACGGGTCCACTTAAACTGGTGTGGTTCTTTCATCAAAAGACCACTACAGAATGAACTTGCACGGTTCTCTCACATTATGTTATTTTTACATTGTGTGGACTTGAAAAGAGACTGACCTCTGAGTTTGTTTCGGCATTTCTTCTCAGAGTAGTCAGATAGGAAATGCCGGCTTCATCTAGTTTTTCACATATAAATTGACGTGTAAAAGTGCCGTTTTATGGCTTATTTGCAAAAATCAATTCATTGTTTCGTAACACAAAAAATCCTAATGGCGGCTATATATCAATTTTTTAGTTCGATATTTTGGTGCGTCGCCATATTGGTAATCACGAGACTTAAAAAAAGGATGAATGCTTAAAAACTTCGGTAGATGGCACTCTATTAAAATGTAGCAAAGCGGTATTATTCAATGATTTAATTACCTAATTACTAATACATTAAATTTACTCTCAACAGATCCAGGTAAGGAATGAGTTTTTAATACTACATTATTTTAATAGCAATGATTTTCATAATGCCTCACAATATATTTATGAAAATGTAATTCACGCTCATAAAAAAAATCTTATTTAAGAAGCACAGTGATATACATAATATTAACACGAGGGGGAAAAACAAATATGTTGGTCCCTGCCTCCAGGCTTCAGAAAATAAGTAGTTCGTTTAGATGTCAATGTACAATAAAATTCCTAGGGATATTCAAAATTTGAGCCTCAATAATTTTAAAAGTGTAATAAAGGCTAAACTTTACTGTAAAGCATTTTATAAAATAAAAGACTACTTAGAAGATAGTCAGGCTTGGGAATGAGCCGCTGTAACTTCTGCACGGGTCATGTTGACATGTTTGTAACATAAGTTACGCTTTTTATATAAAATTTGACATTAAGGTAGTAATGAGTTTTTAATACTACATTATTTTAAATTTATAATAAACAATTACTAATGAAAAGAGGCGTGTCCTATGAAGAAGTCATAAAGAAGTAATATTTTATTGTATTGAAACGTCAAATTCATATATTTTTGACCTAGAAAACTATCTAATAACTAAAAATAATTACTAATTCATTAAATTCACTCTCCACAGGAACGCAAGGTAAGGAAAAAAATCAGATATAGCAGATCGGTATAATATTATAGTCCTATGGAGAAGTCTTTATAAAGGCCCTAGATGAACCTACCCCAACTACATCGTTGGGTTCGATAGCTAAGTGGAGAGAAATAATGGATTTGTGGCTGTGTAATAAGTTGATGTATTAATCAGACTGTTACAATGACGGTTATAAGAATATGAGTAGGCGGCGTACTAATTGGGAGCGGTCGTACGATGGCGCAATGCGTTTTTCATCGCACGATCAAAGTGGTCGTACGATGACCTAACAGTTGTCCTAATAGATCGCACGATGTATATCGTGCGCTCTATTAGGCCGTCGCTTTAGGTAAAACTGGCTCTTTACAGAGTTGCACAGTTTTCGCTGGCGGGCAATATTGCTTTAAAAATTCATTGGCTCCCCGCGACTCTGACAATGTCGTCGGTCCACCTAGCGGGAGGCCTGCCCACACTACGCTTTCCAGTCCTTGGTCGCCACCCTAACACTTTTCGGGCCCATCAGCCGTCCGTCCTTCGAGCGACGTGGCCAGCCCATTGCCACTTTAGCCTGCAGATTTTACGAGGTATGTCGATGACATTGATTCTTTGGCGACGATTCGATTTTCGATTCGATGGCCCGACGATGCCCGGTACAGGTGCAACATGGACATTTCACATGATTTTCGTCTTGTCCATGTTCATGTTTAGACCCAACTGTTGGGAAACGACATCGAGGTCGCTAAGCATGGTGTTCACGTCCTCCAACGACTCTGCCAAAACGACTATATTATCGGCGAAGCGCAAAAACGTTGAAAACGTCCTTCAATGCGTTCGTGAACAGTTTCGGAGAAATGACGTCTCCCTGCCTCACGCCTCTCTGCAATTGGATTGGTTTTGTGCTGTCTTCCTGGAGTCGGACGAGCATGGTGGCGTTTCTATACAAACACCAAAGCAGAAGCCTATCCAGAACCCGGCTTGTTTGGGAGGCTGGAAGTCATCGAGCCTACATTCGAGACGGTTCGTGATGACTCTCAAGAACAGCTCGTACACATGACTCAGAAGTGAGATAGGTCTGTAGTTTTCAAACAAAGTGCTATCTCCCTTTTTGAAGAACAGAACGACCTCACTCCTTTGCCATGATTCGAGCGTAGTACCTTCGAGTATGACGGAATTAAAAAAATTTTGGAGGACTAAAAGTATCTGTCCACCCCCTCGCAGAAGTTCTTTTGTGATTCCGTCATCGCCAGGTGCCTTGTTGTTTTTAAGCTGCTTGAGAGCCATCCTAATCTTGTCCAGGCTGATATCTGGAATATCCTCAGTGTAATGTTGTGTCAGCTAAGCTCTTGGGACCCGAGCTGTACCGACAATGGGTTGCAGTGTTGAGAGTTATACAACTGTCCGTAGAACGTCTCGAGCTCTTTCAGAATCTCCGATTTCGATGAAATGATTCAACCATTCTCGGTCTCCAGCCTCGTTATTTGGCTATGCCTAATAGACTTTTGTGCCCTGGTTTCGCTCAATGGCCTCCTTAATTCGAGCAGTATTATATGCGCGTCGCGTATTAAGTCGCGTCGCATGGCTTTTGAAATTCGCCTATTGAGGTTACCGTATACTGACATATCGGCTGAAGACTGTAGTCTTATTTCGTTTCGATGCTTCAGGAGCTTTAATGCTCGAGAGCTTTCGAGGCTTCTTTCGGCGTGCGATCTTAAAGAATTCCGACCTCACTGCTTGGACAGTTTCCACCAACCCATTATTTATTTCGTCCACTGTTTCGCAATCGGTAAGGCACTGAAAGCGATTATGCAGTTGGAGTTGAAATGCTTCGGGGTTCCGAATCTGATCGTCGTCGAGAGGACGAAGTGTTGACTTCACCAGACGTGACCTTTCCAGCTCGACATTGATATTCAGTATGCCCCTAACAATTCGGTGATCGCTACCGGTTTTCACTGTAGCAATCACAGAGACATCACTGAATATACGATTATCAGTCTCCATGATGAAGTCGATCCCATTTTTGGTTGACCCATCGGGCCTTATCCAGGTCCACCTCTTGGCCAGTCGCTTTTGGAAGAAGGAGTTCATCAGATAGAGTCTCTCCCTCTCCATAAAGTCGACCAGGCGCTGACCCGATGGTTCGGCTGCCCACATCCAAATGGCCTCACTTTTAACTCATCTCAATTCCGTATGATTATTTCCGCCCACCTTTGCGTTCAAGTCTCCCATCACAACTGTAAAGTGAGCTTTAGAGATGTGTATGGCTTGGGATATTTCCGCATTGCGTCGAGGTCGGCGAGTATACCTGTATAATCTTCAGCGAATACCGATTTGTTATTCTGAGTATAAAGTACGCTACCCTGCTCGACACACTCTCAACTCTGCTCACGCTGTTGATGAGGGACTTGTAAAACACCCTGAAATGAAAAATCACTCACACTCTATGATTTTCGTTCTCCTTCCCGGAAGAAGAGCATGTTGCCCGATTCCAGGACTATCGTATCCTGACCTCTCTTCGGATTTCGCATAGTCCCAAGATTTCCGAACGCATTGCTTGATCCACTACCTGGTTCTGGAATACCGGAGCTACCGGTGATTCGTGATTCGTGTGCTGTTTGCATCGGTCATGAAGGGGCCGGGGGGAGGGAGGGAGGGGGGGGGGGCGAGGTGTGGCCATAATTACCACGTTGGGCGGGTGGCATAGGGATCGCAGTTAGGTCACCTTTAATACGCACGCATCAGCTTTCTAAGCTGCAAGTGTGTTCAAGTATATAATAATAATAATAATACATTACAACAAATCATTAACACAACACTCACCAAACACCGAAAACATCATCCCAAATCATGCATACAACGACTTACATTAACACGTAAAGAAGGAGGAAGAGGATTAATTGACTTACAAAATCTACACAATTAACAAATTTCAAGTCTTAGAACCTATTTCCACAGAAAATCAGATTACTCGATACTTCATAGACAGATTACAGAAACTAACAAAAACTTCACACCGCTAAACTTGCAAAGCCGTGACACGCAATCCAATGAAATCATTTATAACAATGAAGACAAGATTGCAATATGGTCAGAAAAAGCGCTTCACGGGAGACATCGATCCTTCTTGAGCCAACCACACGTCGATAAAATTAAGTCGAACGAGTGGCTCACACGTGGTAAATTGTTTCCTGAAACAGAAGGCTTTATGCTGGCTATACAAGATCAAGTGATAGCAACCCGCAACTATAGGAAATATATAATAAAAGATCCTAATCAGCAAAATGACCTATGTCGACATTGCAACCTCGCCTCAGAAACCATCCAGCACGTTACTGGAGCTTGTAAGTCTCTCGCGCAGACTGACTACAAGCACAGGCACGATCAAGTCTCTGCCATAATACATCAACACCTAGCTTATAGATATAGTCTAGTTGATCAAATGATTGCATACTATAAATATAAGCCTGAAACAATATTAGAAAATAAAAATTGTAAAATATACTGGGACCGAACTATTGTAACAGACAAAACAATACATTTTAATAGACCAGACATTACAGTACACGACAAAGTTAACAAAATAGTATACTTGATAGATATTGCTATCCCGAATTCACATAACATACAATCTACCATATCCGAAAAATTAAGTAAATATCAAGATCTTGCCATAGAAATTAAAACGCAGTGGAGAGTGCAAACAGTTCACATTGTCCCCATAGTTCTTTCTACCACCGGTATCATACCGAAGACCCTCACACAGAGCCTTAACACTCTGCACATGCCTGCATACACTCTCCACACGCTACAAAAAGCTACCATCCTCAACACTTGCCGCATCACCCGAAAATTCTTAACTTCGTCTACTTTATCTTCAACTTATTCCATTTAATCTTCCCCTTGCACACTTGGCTCCGGCCCGTGTATAAGGTTCCTTAAACTCTCGTATGAGAAGAAATGTAAAATGTATTTAAAATAATAATAATAATATGAATTGAATGTGTCTGGTCGCAGTTTAAAGACGTACCCGGGTCCAAGGAATGAAAATGAAATTATCCAGGAATCTGCGCGGTGAATTTTTCAACCTTTATTTTGATGGACGAAATAAAAAAAAGACTTTTACTATTATTTGTCCATGTCCAAAGAAACATTTGACTACATCTGCAATGGAATACGTAGCGATTGTATTCATAAAGTGATCGCACGATCAAACGCATCGTACGATCGGTTTTAAGCATTTCTTGTGCTCGCACGATCACTTGCGAGGTTCAAATAGGACACTCTGATGTTTGAAATCATCGCCCGTCGAGAACGCATTGTGCCATCGCCATCGTAGGATCGCTCCCATTTAGAACGACGCCTAAGAATATGGACTGGAAGGCGCGAACGCGAACGTGCGTCGCAGCGTAGGTCTAACAGATAGATGACTGGTGTGTGGCGGAAGGGCGCGGGGCAGGCGACCGTCGCGGTCGCCACGCGTGGGCAATAATATTGAAGTATGGCCAGAGGGTGCAATACAGGGTGTCATTTGATTCTGGTGCTCAAATAAAACAACTTTTTGTAAAAGCAAATATATAAACAATTTCTAATAGCAATGATTTTCATAATGCCTCACAATATATTTATGAAAATGTAATTCACGCTCATAAAAACAAAAGCTTATTTAAGAAGCACAGTGATATACATAATATTAACACGAGGGGGAAAAACAAATATGTTGGTCCCTGCCTCCAGGCTTCAGAAAATAAGTAGTTCGTTTAGATGTCAATGTACAATAAAATTCCTAGGGATATTCAAAATTTGAGCCTCAATAATTTTAAAAGTGTAATAAAGGCTAAACTTTACTGTAAAGCATTTTATAAAATAAAAGACTACTTAGAAGATAGTCAGGCTTGGGAATGAGCCGCTGTAACTTCCGAACGGGTCATGTTGACATGTTTGTAACATAAGTTACGCTTTTTATATAAAATTTGACATTAAGGTAGTAATGAGTTTTTAATACTACATTATTTTAAATTTATAATAAACAATTACTAATGAAAAGGGGCGTGTCCTATGAAGAAGTCATTAAGAAGTAATATTTTATTGTATTGAAACGTCAAATTCATATATTTTTGACCTAGAAAACTATCTAATAACTAAAAATAATTACTAATTCATTAAATTCACTCTCCACAGGAAAGCAAGGTAAGGAAAAAAAAATTAGATGTAGCAGATCGGTATAATATTATTCAATAGTTTATGAAAATGGGCGTGTCCTATGGAGAAGTCATTATAAAGGCCCTAGATGAACCTACCCCAACTACATCGTTGGGTTCGATAGCTAAGTGGAGAGAAATAATGGATTTGTGGCTGTGTAATAAGTTGATGTATTAATCAGACTGTTACAATGACGGTTATAAGAATATGAGTAGGCGGCGTACTAATTGGGAGCGGTCGTACGATGGCGCAATGCGTTTTTCATCGCACGATCAAAGTGGTCATACGATGACCTAACAGTTGTCCTAATATATCGCACGATGTATATCGTGCGCTCTATGCGCTCTAAAGGAAACGACATCGAGGTCGCTAAGCATGGTGTTCACGTCCTCCAAGGACTCTGCCAAAACGACTATATTATCGGCGAAGCGCAAAAACGTTGGAAACGTCCTTCAATGCGTTCGTGAACAGTTTCGGAGAAATGACGTCTCCCTGCCTCACGCCTCTCTGCAATTGGATTGGTTTTGTGCTGTCTTCCTGGAGTCGGACGAGCATGGTGGCGTTTCTATACAAACACCAAAGCAGAAGCCTATCCAGAACCCGGCTTGTTTGGGAGGCTGGAAGTCATCGAGCCTACATTCGAGATGGTTCGTGATGACTCTCAAGAACAGCTCGTATACATGACTCAGAAGTGTGATAGGTCTGTAGTTTTCAAACAAAGTGCTATCTCCCTTTTTGAAGAACAGAACGACCACACTCCTTTGCCATGATTCGAGCGTAGTACCTTCGAGTATGACGGAATTAAAGAAATTTTGGAGGACTAAAAGTATCTGTCCACCCCCTCGCAGAAGTTCTTTTGTGATTCCGTCATCGCCAGGTGCCTTGTTGTTTTTAAGCTGCTTGAGAGCCATCCTAATCTTGTCCAGGCTGATATCTGGAATATCCTCAGTGTAATGTTGTGTCAGCTAAGCTCTTGGGACCCGAGCTGTACCGACAATGGGTTGCAGTGTTGAGAGTTATACAACTGTCCGTAGAACCTCTCGAGCTCTTTCAGAATCTCCGATTTCGATGAAATGATGCAACCATTCTCGGTCTTCAGCCTCGTTATTTGGCTTTGCCTAATAGACTTTTGTGCCCTGGTTTCGCTCGATGGCCTCCTTAATTCGAGCAGTATTATATGCGCGTCGCGTATTAAGTCGCGTCGCATGGTTTTTGAAATTCGCCTATTGAGGTTACCGTATACTGACATATCGGCTGGAGGCTGTAGTCTTATTTCGTTTCGGTGCTTCAGGAGCTTTAATGCTTGAGAGCTTTCGAGGCTTCTTTCGGCGTGCGATCTTAAAGAATTCCGACCTCACTGCTTGGACAGTTTCCACCAACCCATTATTTATTTCGTCCACTGTTTCGCAATCGGTAAGGCACTGAAAGCGATTATACAGTTGGAGTTGAAATGCTTCGGGGTTCCGAATCTGATCGTCGTCGCGAGGACGAAGTGTTGACTTCACCAGACGTGACCTTTCCAGCTCGAAGTCTCAAAGCAATGATTTTCATAATGCCTCACAATATATTTATGAAAATGTAATTCACGCTCATAAAAACAAAAGCTTATTTAAGAAGCACAGTGATATACATAACATTAACACGAGGGGGAAAACAAATATGTTGTCCCTGCCTCCAGGCTTCAGAAAATAAGTAGTTCGTTTAGATGTCAATGTATACGTTTTTACAATAAAATCCCTAGGGATATTCAAAATTTGAGCCTCAATAATTTTAAAAGTGTAATAAAGGCTAAACTTAACTGTAAAGCATTTTATAAAATAAAAGACTACTTAGAAGATAGTCAGGCTTGGGAATGAGCCGCTGTAACTTCTGCACGGGTCATGTTGACATGTTTGTAACATAAGTTACCCTTTTTATATAAAATTTGACATTACGTTTAGTATATTTTTTTTAACACTGACATTATCACCTATTGTGACATTTTTATTTTTATTAGACATTTTTTTTTAATTATTTAGTGACATTATTATTATTTTCTATTATTGTTAGTGTAAGGACCGTGTGAGACTTGCCGCGCTTTTTGACTACCAGTTATCTGCGTTCTGACAGTTTGAGTACTTGCGCGACCCACCCAAATGTTCTTTAGATTGATGCAAACTGACACTTGCGTGTCTGTCTTTAGAACGGGTCCACTTAAACTGGTGTGGTTCTTTCATCAAAAGACCACTACAGAATGAACTTGCACGGTTCTCTCACATTATGTTATTTTTACATTGTGTGGACTTGAAAAGAGACTGACCTCTGAGTTTGTTTCGGCATTTCTTCTCAGAGTAGTCAGATAGGAAATGCCGGCTTCGTCTAGTTTTTCACATATAAATTGACGTGTAAAAGTGCCGTTTTATGGCTTATTTGCAAAAATCAATTCATTGTTTCGTAACACAAAAAATCCTAATGACGGCTATATATCAATTTTTTAGTTCGATATTTTGGTGCGTCGCCATATTGGTAATCACGAGACTTAAAAAAGGATGAATGCTTAAAAACTTCGGTAGATGGCACTCTATTAAAATGTAGCAAAGCGGTATTATTCAATGATTTAATTACCTAATTACTAATACATTAAATTTACTCTCAACAGATCCAGGTAAGGAATGAGTTTTTAATACTACATTATTTTAATAGCAATGATTTTCATAATGCCTCACAATATATTTATGAAAATGTAATTCACGGTCATAAAAAAAGGTTATTTAAGAAGCACAGTGATATACATACTATTAACACGAGGGGGAAAAACAAATATGTTGGTCCCTGCCTCCAGGCTTCAGAAAATAAGTAGTTCGTTTAGATGTCAATGTATACGTTTTTACAATAAAATCCCTAGGGATATTCAAAATTTGAGCCTCAATAATTTTAAAAGTGTAATAAAGGCTAAACTTAACTGTAAAGCATTTTATAAAATAAAAGACTACTTAGAAGATAGTCAGGCTTGGGAATGAGCCGCTGTAACTTCTGCACGGGTCATGTTGACATGTTTGTAACATAAGTTACCCTTTTTATATAAAATTTGACATTACGTTTAGTATATTTTTTTTAACACTGACATTATCACCTTTTGTGACATTTTTATTTTTATTTGACATTTTTTTTTTAATTATTTAGTGACATTATTATTATTTTCTATTATTGTTAGTGTAAGGACCGTGTGAGACTTGCCGCGCTTTTTGACTACCAGTTATCTGCGTTCTGACAGTTTGAGTACTTGCGCGACCCACCCAAATGTTCTTTAGATTGATGCAAACTGACACTTGCGTGCCTGTCTTTAGAACGGGTCCACTTAAACTGGTGTGGTTCTTTCATCAAAAGACCACTACAGAATGAACTTGCACGGTTCTCTCACATTATGTTATTTTTACATTGTGTGGACTTGAAAAGAGACTGACCTCTGAGTTTGTTTCGGCATTTCTTCTCAGAGTAGTCAGATAGGAAATGCCGGCTTCATCTAGTTTTTCACATATAAATTGACGTGTAAAAGTGCCGTTTTATGGCTTATTTGCAAAAATCAATTCATTGTTTCGTAACACAAAAAATCCTAATGGCGGCTATATATCAATTTTTTAGTTCGATATTTTGGTGCGTCGCCATATTGGTAATCACGAGACTTAAAAAAAGGATGAATGCTTAAAAACTTCGGTAGATGGCACTCTATTAAAATGTAGCAAAGCGGTATTATTCAATGATTTAATTACCTAATTACTAATACATTAAATTTACTCTCAACAGATCCAGGTAAGGAATGAGTTTTTAATACTACATTATTTTAATAGCAATGATTTTCATAATGCCTCACAATATATTTATGAAAATGTAATTCACGGTCATAAAAAAAGGTTATTTAAGAAGCACAGTGATATACATACTATTAACACGAGGGGGAAAAACAAATATGTTGGTCCCTGCCTCCAGGCTTCAGAAAATAAGTAGTTCGTTTAGATGTCAATGTACAATAAAATTCCTAGGGATATTCAAAATTTGAGCCTCAATAATTTTAAAAGTGTAATAAAGGCTAAACTTTACTGTAAAGCATTTTATAAAATAAAAGACTACTTAGAAGATAGTCAGGCTTGGGAATGAGCCGCTGTAACTTCTGCACGGGTCATGTTGACATGTTTGTAACATAAGTTACGCTTTTTATATAAAATTTGACATTAAGGTAGTAATGAGTTTTTAATACTACATTATTTTAAATTTATAATAAACAATTACTAATGAAAAGGGGCGTGTCCTATGAAGAAGTCATAAAGAAGTAATATTTTATTGTATTGAAACGTCAAATTCATATATTTTTGACCTAGAAAACTATCTAATAACTAAAAATAATTACTAATTCATTAAATTCACTCTCCACAGGAACGCAAGGTAAGGAAAAAAAATTAGATATAGCAGATCGGTATAATATTATTCAATAGTTTATGAAAATGGGCGTGTCCTTTGGAGAAGTCATTATAAAGGCCCTAGATGAACCTACCCCAACTACATCGTTGGGTTCGATAGCTAAGTGGAGAGAAATAATGGATTTGTGGCTGTGTAATAAGTTGATGTATTAATCAGACTGTTACAATGACGGTTATAAGAATATGAGTAGGCGGCGTACTAATTGGGAGCGGTCGTATCATGGCGCAATGCGTTTTTCATCGCACGATCAAAGTGGTCGTACGATGACCTAACAGTTGTCCTAATAGATCGCACGATGTATATCGTGCGCTCTATTAGGCCGTCGCTTTAGGTAAAACTGGCTCTTTACAGAGTTGCACAGTTTTCGCTGGCGGGCAATATTGCTTTAAAAATTCATTGGCTCCCCGCGACTCTGACAATGTCGTCGGTCCACCTAGCGGGAGGCCTGCCCACACTACGCTTTCCAGTCCTTGGTCGCCACCCTAACACTTTTCGGGCCCATCAGCCGTCCGTCCTTCTAGCGACGTGGCCAGCCCATTGCCACTTTAGCCTGCAGATTTTACGAGGTATGTCGATGACATTGATTCTTTGGCGACGATTCGATTTTCGATTCGATGGCCCGACGATGCCCGGTACAGGTGCAACATGGACATTTCACATGATTTTCGTCTTGTCCATGTTCATGTTTAGACCCAACTGTTGGGAAACGACATCGAGGTCGCTAAGCATGGTGTTCACGTCCTCCAAGGACTCTGCCAAAACGACTATATTATCGGCGAAGCGCAAAAACGTTGGAAACGTCCTTCAATGCGTTCGTGAACAGTTTCGGAGAAATGACGTCTCCCTGCCTCACGCCTCTCTGCAATTGGATTGGTTTTGTGCTGTCTTCCTGGAGTCGGACGAGCATGGTGGCGTTTCTATACAAACACCAAAGCAGAAGCCTATCCAAAACCCGGCTTGTTTGGGAGGCTGGAAGTCATCGAGCCTACATTCGAGACGGTTCGTGATGACTCTCAAGAACAGCTCGTACACATGACTCAGAAGTGAGATAGGTCTGTAGTTTTCAAACAAAGTGCTATCTCCCTTTTTGAAGAACAGAACGACCTCACTCCTTTGCCATGATTCGAGCGTATTACCTTCGAGTATGACGGAATTAAAGAAATTTTGGAGGACTAAAAGTATCTGTCCACCCCCTCGCAGAAGTTCTTTTGTGATTCCGTCATCGCCAGGTGCCTTGTTGTTTTTAAGCTGCTTGAGAGCCATCCTAATCTTGTCCAGGCTGATATCTGGAATATCCTCAGTGTAATGTTGTGTCAGCTAAGCTCTTGGGACCCGAGCTGTACCGACAATGGGTTGCAGTGTTGAAAGTTATACAACTGTCCGTAGAACCTCTCGAGCTCTTTCAGAATCTCCGATTTCGATGAAATGATTCAACCATTCTCGGTCTTCAGCCTCGTTATTTGGCTTTGCCTAATAGACTTTTGTGCCCTGGTTTCGCTCGATGGCCTCCTTAATTCGAGCAGTATTATATGCGCGTCGCGTATTAAGTCACGTCGCATGGCTTTTGAAATTCGCCTATTGAGGTTACCGTATACTGACATATCGGCTGAAGACTGTAGTCTTATTTCGTTTCGATGCTGCAGGAGTGTTAATGCCTGGGAGCTTTCGAGGCTTCTTTCGGCGTGCGATCTTAAAGAATTCCGACCTCACTGCTTGGACAGTTTCCACCAACCCATTATTTATTTCGTCCACTGTTTCGCAATCGGTAAGGCACTGAAAGCGATTATGCAGTTGGAGTTGAAATGCTTCGGGGTTCCGAATCTGATCGTCGTCGAGAGGACGAAGTGTTGACTTCACCAGACGTGACCTTTCCAGCTCGACATTGATATTCAGTATGCCCCTAACAATTCGGTGATCGCTACCGGTTTTCACTGTAGCAATCACAGAGACATCACTGAATATACGATTATCAGTCTCCATGATGAAGTCGATCCCATTTTTGGTTGACCCATCGGGCCTTATCCAGGTCCACCTCTTGGCCAGTCGCTTTTGGAAGAAGGAGTTCATCAGATAGAGTCTCTCCCTCTCCATAAAGTCGACCAGGCGCTGACCCGATGGTTCGGCTGCCCACATCCAAATGGCCTCACTTTTAACTCATCTCAATTCCGTATGATTATTTCCGCCCACCTTTGCGTTCAAGTCTCCCATCACAACTGTAAAGTGAGCTTTAGAGATGTGTATGGCTTGGGATATTTCCGCATTGCGTCGAGGTCGGCGAGTATACCTGTATAATCTTCAGCGAATACCGATTTGTTATTCTGAGTATAAAGTACGCTACCCTGCTCGACACACTCTCAACTCTGCTCACGCTGTTGATGAGGGACTTGTAAAACACCCTGAAATGAAAAATCACTCACACTCTATGATTTTCGTTCTCCTTCCCGGAAGAAGAGCATGTTGCCCGATTCCAGGACTATCGTATCCTGACCTCTCTTCGGATTTCGCATAGTCCCAAGATTTCCGAACGCATTGCTTGATCCACTACCTGGTTCTGGAATACCGGAGCTACCGGTGATTCGTGATTCGTGTGCTGTTTGCATCGGTCATGAAGGGGCCGGGGGGAGGGAGGGAGGGGGGGGGGGGGGGGGCGAGGTGTGGCCATAATTACCACGTTGGGCGGGTGGCATAGGGATCGCAGTTAGGTCACCTTTAATACGCACGCATCAGCTTTCTAAGCTGCAAGTGTGTTCAAGTATATAATAATAATAATAATACATTACAACAAATCATTAACACAACACTCACCAAACACCGAAAACATCATCCCAAATCATGCATACAACGACTTACATTAACACGTAAAGAAGGAGGAAGAGGATTAATTGACTTACAAAATCTACACAATTAACAAATTTCAAGTCTTAGAACCTATTTCCACAGAAAATCAGATTACTCGATACTTCATAGACAGATTACAGAAACTAACAAAAACTTCACACCGCTAAACTTGCAAAGCCGTGACACGCAATCCAATGAAATCATTTATAACAATGAAGACAAGATTGCAATATGGTCAGAAAAAGCGCTTCACGGGAGACATCGATCCTTCTTGAGCCAACCACACGTCGATAAAATTAAGTCGAACGAGTGGCTCACACGTGGTAAATTGTTTCCTGAAACAGAAGGCTTTATGCTGGCTATACAAGATCAAGTGATAGCAACCCGCAACTATAGGAATATATAATAAAAGATCCTAATCAGCAAAATGACCTATGTCGACATTGCAACCTCGCCTCAGAAACCATCCAGCACGTTACTGGAGCTTGTAAGTCTCTCGCGCAGACTGACTACAAGCACAGGCACGATCAAGTCTCTGCCATAATACATCAACACCTAGCTTATAGATATAGTCTAGTTGATCAAATGATTGCATACTATAAATATAAGCCTGAAACAATATTAGAAAATAAAAATTGTAAAATATACTGGGACCGAACTATTGTAACAGACAAAACAATACATTTTAATAGACCAGACATTACAGTACACGACAAAGTTAACAAAATAGTATACTTGATAGATATTGCTATCCCGAATTCACATAACATACAATCTACCATATCCGAAAAATTAAGTAAATATCAAGATCTTGCCATAGAAATTAAAACGCAGTGGAGAGTGCAAACAGTTCACATTGTCCCCATAGTTCTTTCTACCACCGGTATCATACCGAAGACCCTCACACAGAGCCTTAACACTCTGCACATGCCTGCATACACTCTCCACACGCTACAAAAAGCTACCATCCTCAACACTTGCCGCATCACCCGAAAATTCTTAACTTCGTCTACTTTATCTTCAACTTATTCCATTTAATCTTCCCCTTGCACACTTGGCTCCGGCCCGTGTATAAGGTTCCTTAAACTCTCGTATGAGAAGAAATGTAAAATGTATTTAAAATAATAATAATAATATGAATTGAATGTGTCTGGTCGCAGTTTAAAGACGTACCCGGGTCCAAGGAATGAAAATGAAATTATCCAGGAATCTGCGCGGTGAATTTTTCAACCTTTATTTTGATGGACGAAATAAAAAAAAAGACTTTTACTATTATTTGTCCATGTCCAAAGAAACATTTGACTACATCTGCAATGGAATACGTAGCGATTGTATTCATAAAGTGATCGCACGATCAAACGCATCGTACGATCGGTTTTAAGCATTTCTTGTGCTCGCACGATCACTTGCGAGGTTCAAATAGGACACTCTGATGTTTGAAATCATCGCCCGTCGAGAACGCATTGTGCCATCGCCATCGTAGGATCGCTCCCATTTAGAACGACGCCTAAGAATATGGACTGGAAGGCGCGAACGCGAACGTGCGTCGCAGCGTAGGTCTAACAGATAGATGACTGGTGTGTGGCGGAAGGGCGCGGGGCAGGCGACCGTCGCGGTCGCCACGCGTGGGCAATAATATTGAAGTATGGCCAGAGGGTGCAATACAGGGTGTCATTTGATTCTGGTGCTCAAATAAAACAACTTTTTGTAAAAGCAAATATATAAACAATTTCTAATAGCAATGATTTTCATAATGCCTCACAATATATTTATGAAAATGTAATTCACGCTCATAAAAACATAAGCTTATTTAAGAAGCACAGTGATATACATAATATTAACACGAGGGGGAAAAACAAATATGTTGGTCCCTGCCTCCAGGCTTCAGAAAATAAGTAGTTCGTTTAGATGTCAATGTACAATAAAATTCCTAGGGATATTCAAAATTTGAGCCTCAATAATTTTAAAAGTGTAATAAAGGCTAAACTTTACTGTAAAGCATTTTATAAAATAAAAGACTACTTAGAAGATAGTCAGGCTTGGGAATGAGCCGCTGTAACTTCCGAACGGGTCATGTTGACATGTTTGTAACATAAGTTACGCTTTTTATATAAAATTTGACATTAAGGTAGTAATGAGTTTTTAATACTACATTATTTTAAATTTATAATAAACAATTACTAATGAAAAGGGGCGTGTCCTATGAAGAAGTCATTAAGAAGTAATATTTTATTGTATTGAAACGTCAAATTCATATATTTTTGACCTAGAAAACTATCTAATAACTAAAAATAATTACTAATTCATTAAATTCACTCTCCACAGGAAAGCAAGGTAAGGAAAAAAAAATTAGATGTAGCAGATCGGTATAATATTATTCAATAGTTTATGAAAATGGGCGTGTCCTATGGAGAAGTCATTATAAAGGCCCTAGATGAACCTACCCCAACTACATCGTTGGGTTCGATAGCTAAGTGGAGAGAAATAATGGATTTGTGGCTGTGTAATAAGTTGATGTATTAATCAGACTGTTACAATGACGGTTATAAGAATATGAGTAGGCGGCGTACTAATTGGGAGCGGTCGTACGATGGCGCAATGCGTTTTTCATCGCACGATCAAAGTGGTCATACGATGACCTAACAGTTGTCCTAATATATCGCACGATGTATATCGTGCGCTCTATGCGCTCTAAAGGAAACGACATCGAGGTCGCTAAGCATGGTGTTCACGTCCTCCAAGGACTCTGCCAAAACGACTATATTATCGGCGAAGCGCAAAAACGTTGGAAACGTCCTTCAATGCGTTCGTGAACAGTTTCGGAGAAATGACGTCTCCCTGCCTCACGCCTCTCTGCAATTGGATTGGTTTTGTGCTGTCTTCCTGGAGTCGGACGAGCATGGTGGCGTTTCTATACAAACACCAAAGCAGAAGCCTATCCAGAACCCGGCTTGTTTGGGAGGCTGGAAGTCATCGAGCCTACATTCGAGATGGTTCGTGATGACTCTCAAGAACAGCTCGTATACATGACTCAGAAGTGTGATAGGTCTGTAGTTTTCAAACAAAGTGCTATCTCCCTTTTTGAAGAACAGAACGACCACACTCCTTTGCCATGATTCGAGCGTAGTACCTTCGAGTATGACGGAATTAAAGAAATTTTGGAGGACTAAAAGTATCTGTCCACCCCCTCGCAGAAGTTCTTTTGTGATTCCGTCATCGCCAGGTGCCTTGTTGTTTTTAAGCTGCTTGAGAGCCATCCTAATCTTGTCCAGGCTGATATCTGGAATATCCTCAGTGTAATGTTGTGTCAGCTAAGCTCTTGGGACCCGAGCTGTACCGACAATGGGTTGCAGTGTTGAGAGTTATACAACTGTCCGTAGAACCTCTCGAGCTCTTTCAGAATCTCCGATTTCGATGAAATGATGCAACCATTCTCGGTCTTCAGCCTCGTTATTTGGCTTTGCCTAATAGACTTTTGTGCCCTGGTTTCGCTCGATGGCCTCCTTAATTCGAGCAGTATTATATGCGCGTCGCGTATTAAGTCGCGTCGCATGGTTTTTGAAATTCGCCTATTGAGGTTACCGTATACTGACATATCGGCTGGAGGCTGTAGTCTTATTTCGTTTCGGTGCTTCAGGAGCTTTAATGCTTGAGAGCTTTCGAGGCTTCTTTCGGCGTGCGATCTTAAAGAATTCCGACCTCACTGCTTGGACAGTTTCCACCAACCCATTATTTATTTCGTCCACTGTTTCGCAATCGGTAAGGCACTGAAAGCGATTATACAGTTGGAGTTGAAATGCTTCGGGGTTCCGAATCTGATCGTCGTCGCGAGGACGAAGTGTTGACTTCACCAGACGTGACCTTTCCAGCTCGAAGTCTCAAAGCAATGATTTTCATAATGCCTCACAATATATTTATGAAAATGTAATTCACGCTCATAAAAACAAAAGCTTATTTAAGAAGCACAGTGATATACATAACATTAACACGAGGGGGAAAACAAATATGTTGTCCCTGCCTCCAGGCTTCAGAAAATAAGTAGTTCGTTTAGATGTCAATGTATACGTTTTTACAATAAAATCCCTAGGGATATTCAAAATTTGAGCCTCAATAATTTTAAAAGTGTAATAAAGGCTAAACTTAACTGTAAAGCATTTTATAAAATAAAAGACTACTTAGAAGATAGTCAGGCTTGGGAATGAGCCGCTGTAACTTCTGCACGGGTCATGTTGACATGTTTGTAACATAAGTTACCCTTTTTATATAAAATTTGACATTACGTTTAGTATATTTTTTTTAACACTGACATTATCACCTATTGTGACATTTTTATTTTTATTAGACATTTTTTTTTAATTATTTAGTGACATTATTATTATTTTCTATTATTGTTAGTGTAAGGACCGTGTGAGACTTGCCGCGCTTTTTGACTACCAGTTATCTGCGTTCTGACAGTTTGAGTACTTGCGCGACCCACCCAAATGTTCTTTAGATTGATGCAAACTGACACTTGCGTGTCTGTCTTTAGAACGGGTCCACTTAAACTGGTGTGGTTCTTTCATCAAAAGACCACTACAGAATGAACTTGCACGGTTCTCTCACATTATGTTATTTTTACATTGTGTGGACTTGAAAAGAGACTGACCTCTGAGTTTGTTTCGGCATTTCTTCTCAGAGTAGTCAGATAGGAAATGCCGGCTTCATCTAGTTTTTCACATATAAATTGACGTGTAAAAGTGCCGTTTTATGGCTTATTTGCAAAAATCAATTCATTGTTTCGTAACACAAAAAATCCTAATGGCGGCTATATATCAATTTTTTAGTTCGATATTTTGGTGCGTCGCCATATTGGTAATCACGAGACTTAAAAAAAGGATGAATGCTTAAAAACTTCGGTAGATGGCACTCTATTAAAATGTAGCAAAGCGGTATTATTCAATGATTTAATTACCTAATTACTAATACATTAAATTTACTCTCAACAGATCCAGGTAAGGAATGAGTTTTTAATACTACATTATTTTAATAGCAATGATTTTCATAATGCCTCACAATATATTTATGAAAATGTAATTCACGCTCATAAAAAAAAGCTTATTTAAGAAGCACAGTGATATACATAACATTAACACGAGGGGGAAAACAAATATGTTGTCCCTGCCTCCAGGCTTCAGAAAATAAGTAGTTCGTTTAAATGTCAATGTATACGTTTTTACAATAAAATCCCTAGGGATATTCAAAATTTGAGCCTCAATAATTTTAAAAGTGTAATAAAGGCTAAACTTAACTGTAAAGCATTTTATAAAATAAAAGACTACTTAGAAGATAGTCAGGCTTGGGAATGAGCCGCTGTAACTTCTGCACGGGTCATGTTGACATGTTTGTAACATAAGTTACCCTTTTTATATAAAATTTGACATTACGTTTAGTATATTTTTTTTAACACTGACATTATCACCTTTTGTGACATTTTTATTTTTATTTGACATTTTTTTTTTAATTATTTAGTGACATTATTATTATTTTCTATTATTGTTAGTGTAAGGACCGTGTGAGACTTGCCGCGCTTTTTGACTACCAGTTATCTGCGTTCTGACAGTTTGAGTACTTGCGCGACCCACCCAAATGTTCTTTAGATTGATGCAAACTGACACTTGCGTGCCTGTCTTTAGAACGGGTCCACTTAAACTGGTGTGGTTCTTTCATCAAAAGACCACTACAGAATGAACTTGCACGGTTCTCTCACATTATGTTATTTTTACATTGTGTGGACTTGAAAAGAGACTGACCTCTGAGTTTGTTTCGGCATTTCTTCTCAGAGTAGTCAGATAGGAAATGCCGGCTTCATCTAGTTTTTCACATATAAATTGACGTGTAAAAGTGCCGTTTTATGGCTTATTTGCAAAAATCAATTCATTGTTTCGTAACACAAAAAATCCTAATGGCGGCTATATATCAATTTTTTAGTTCGATATTTTGGTGCGTCGCCATATTGGTAATCACGAGACTTAAAAAAAGGATGAATGCTTAAAAACTTCGGTAGATGGCACTCTATTAAAATGTAGCAAAGCGGTATTATTCAATGATTTAATTACCTAATTACTAATACATTAAATTTACTCTCAACAGATCCAGGTAAGGAATGAGTTTTTAATACTACATTATTTTAATAGCAATGATTTTCATAATGCCTCACAATATATTTATGAAAATGTAATTCACGGTCATAAAAAAAGGTTATTTAAGAAGCACAGTGATATACATACTATTAACACGAGGGGGAAAAACAAATATGTTGGTCCCTGCCTCCAGGCTTCAGAAAATAAGTAGTTCGTTTAGATGTCAATGTACAATAAAATTCCTAGGGATATTCAAAATTTGAGCCTCAATAATTTTAAAAGTGTAATAAAGGCTAAACTTTACTGTAAAGCATTTTATAAAATAAAAGACTACTTAGAAGATAGTCAGGCTTGGGAATGAGCCGCTGTAACTTCTGCACGGGTCATGTTGACATGTTTGTAACATAAGTTACGCTTTTTATATAAAATTTGACATTAAGGTAGTAATGAGTTTTTAATACTACATTATTTTAAATTTATAATAAACAATTACTAATGAAAAGGGGCGTGTCCTATGAAGAAGTCATAAAGAAGTAATATTTTATTGTATTGAAACGTCAAATTCATATATTTTTGACCTAGAAAACTATCTAATAACTAAAAATAATTACTAATTCATTAAATTCACTCTCCACAGGAACGCAAGGTAAGGAAAAAAAATTAGATATAGCAGATCGGTATAATATTATTCAATAGTTTATGAAAATGGGCGTGTCCTTTGGAGAAGTCATTATAAAGGCCCTAGATGAACCTACCCCAACTACATCGTTGGGTTCGATAGCTAAGTGGAGAGAAATAATGGATTTGTGGCTGTGTAATAAGTTGATGTATTAATCAGACTGTTACAATGACGGTTATAAGAATATGAGTAGGCGGCGTACTAATTGGGAGCGGTCGTATCATGGCGCAATGCGTTTTTCATCGCACGATCAAAGTGGTCGTACGATGACCTAACAGTTGTCCTAATAGATCGCACGATGTATATCGTGCGCTCTATTAGGCCGTCGCTTTAGGTAAAACTGGCTCTTTACAGAGTTGCACAGTTTTCGCTGGCGGGCAATATTGCTTTAAAAATTCATTGGCTCCCCGCGACTCTGACAATGTCGTCGGTCCACCTAGCGGGAGGCCTGCCCACACTACGCTTTCCAGTCCTTGGTCGCCACCCTAACACTTTTCGGGCCCATCAGCCGTCCGTCCTTCTAGCGACGTGGCCAGCCCATTGCCACTTTAGCCTGCAGATTTTACGAGGTATGTCGATGACATTGATTCTTTGGCGACGATTCGATTTTCGATTCGATGGCCCGACGATGCCCGGTACAGGTGCAACATGGACATTTCACATGATTTTCGTCTTGTCCATGTTCATGTTTAGACCCAACTGTTGGGAAACGACATCGAGGTCGCTAAGCATGGTGTTCACGTCCTCCAAGGACTCTGCCAAAACGACTATATTATCGGCGAAGCGCAAAAACGTTGGAAACGTCCTTCAATGCGTTCGTGAACAGTTTCGGAGAAATGACGTCTCCCTGCCTCACGCCTCTCTGCAATTGGATTGGTTTTGTGCTGTCTTCCTGGAGTCGGACGAGCATGGTGGCGTTTCTATACAAACACCAAAGCAGAAGCCTATCCAGAACCCGGCTTGTTTGGGAGGCTGGAAGTCATCGAGCCTACATTCGAGACGGTTCGTGATGACTCTCAAGAACAGCTCGTACACATGACTCAGAAGTGAGATAGGTCTGTAGTTTTCAAACAAAGTGCTATCTCCCTTTTTGAAGAACAGAACGACCTCACTCCTTTGCCATGATTCGAGCGTATTACCTTCGAGTATGACGGAATTAAAGAAATTTTGGAGGACTAAAAGTATCTGTCCACCCCCTCGCAGAAGTTCTTTTGTGATTCCGTCATCGCCAGGTGCCTTGTTGTTTTTAAGCTGCTTGAGAGCCATCCTAATCTTGTCCAGGCTGATATCTGGAATATCCTCAGTGTAATGTTGTGTCAGCTAAGCTCTTGGGACCCGAGCTGTACCGACAATGGGTTGCAGTGTTGAAAGTTATACAACTGTCCGTAGAACCTCTCGAGCTCTTTCAGAATCTCCGATTTCGATGAAATGATTCAACCATTCTCGGTCTTCAGCCTCGTTATTTGGCTTTGCCTAATAGACTTTTGTGCCCTGGTTTCGCTCGATGGCCTCCTTAATTCGAGCAGTATTATATGCGCGTCGCGTATTAAGTCGCGTCGCATGGCTTTTGAAATTCGCCTATTGAGGTTACCGTATACTGACATATCGGCTGAAGACTGTAGTCTTATTTCGTTTCGATGCTGCAGGAGTGTTAATGCCTGGGAGCTTTCGAGGCTTCTTTCGGCGTGCGATCTTAAAGAATTCCGACCTCACTGCTTGGACAGTTTCCACCAACCCATTATTTATTTCGTCCACTGTTTCGCAATCGGTAAGGCACTGAAAGCGATTATGCAGTTGGAGTTGAAATGCTTCGGGGTTCCGAATCTGATCGTCGTCGCGAGGACGAAGTGTTGACTTCACCAGACGTGACCTTTCCAGCTCGACATTGATATTCAGTATGCCCCTAACAATTCGGTGATCGCTACCGGTTTTCACTGTAGCAATCACAGAGACATCACTGAATATACGATTATCAGTCTCCATGATGAAGTCGATCCCATTTTTGGTTGACCCATCGGGCCTTATCCAGGTCCACCTCTTGGCCAGTCGCTTTTGGAAGAAGGAGTTCATCAGATAGAGTCTCTCCCTCTCCATAAAGTCGACCAGGCGCTGACCCGATGGTTCGGCTGCCCACATCCAAATGGCCTCACTTTTAACTCATCTCAATTCCGTATGATTATTTCCGCCCACCTTTGCGTTCAAGTCTCCCATCACAACTGTAAAGTGAGCTTTAGAGATGTGTATGGCTTGGGATATTTCCGCATTGCGTCGAGGTCGGCGAGTATACCTGTATAATCTTCAGCGAATACCGATTTGTTATTCTGAGTATAAAGTACGCTACCCTGCTCGACACACTCTCAACTCTGCTCACGCTGTTGATGAGGGACTTGTAAAACACCCTGAAATGAAAAATCACTCACACTCTATGATTTTCGTTCTCCTTCCCGGAAGAAGAGCATGTTGCCCGATTCCAGGACTATCGTATCCTGACCTCTCTTCGGATTTCGCATAGTCCCAAGATTTCCGAACGCATTGCTTGATCCACTACCTGGTTCTGGAATACCGGAGCTACCGGTGATTCGTGATTCGTGTGCTGTTTGCATCGGTCATGAAGGGGCCGGGGGGAGGGAGGGAGGGGGGGGGGGGGCGAGGTGTGGCCATAATTACCACGTTGGGCGGGTGGCATAGGGATCGCAGTTAGGTCACCTTTAATACGCACGCATCAGCTTTCTAAGCTGCAAGTGTGTTCAAGTATATAATAATAATAATAATACATTACAACAAATCATTAACACAACACTCACCAAACACCGAAAACATCATCCCAAATCATGCATACAACGACTTACATTAACACGTAAAGAAGGAGGAAGAGGATTAATTGACTTACAAAATCTACACAATTAACAAATTTCAAGTCTTAGAACCTATTTCCACAGAAAATCAGATTACTCGATACTTCATAGACAGATTACAGAAACTAACAAAAACTTCACACCGCTAAACTTGCAAAGCCGTGACACGCAATCCAATGAAATCATTTATAACAATGAAGACAAGATTGCAATATGGTCAGAAAAAGCGCTTCACGGGAGACATCGATCCTTCTTGAGCCAACCACACGTCGATAAAATTAAGTCGAACGAGTGGCTCACACGTGGTAAATTGTTTCCTGAAACAGAAGGCTTTATGCTGGCTATACAAGATCAAGTGATAGCAACCCGCAACTATAGGAAATATATAATAAAAGATCCTAATCAGCAAAATGACCTATGTCGACATTGCAACCTCGCCTCAGAAACCATCCAGCACGTTACTGGAGCTTGTAAGTCTCTCGCGCAGACTGACTACAAGCACAGGCACGATCAAGTCTCTGCCATAATACATCAACACCTAGCTTATAGATATAGTCTAGTTGATCAAATGATTGCATACTATAAATATAAGCCTGAAACAATATTAGAAAATAAAAATTGTAAAATATACTGGGACCGAACTATTGTAACAGACAAAACAATACATTTTAATAGACCAGACATTACAGTACACGACAAAGTTAACAAAATAGTATACTTGATAGATATTGCTATCCCGAATTCACATAACATACAATCTACCATATCCGAAAAATTAAGTAAATATCAAGATCTTGCCATAGAAATTAAAACGCAGTGGAGAGTGCAAACAGTTCACATTGTCCCCATAGTTCTTTCTACCACCGGTATCATACCGAAGACCCTCACACAGAGCCTTAACACTCTGCACATGCCTGCATACACTCTCCACACGCTACAAAAAGCTACCATCCTCAACACTTGCCGCATCACCCGAAAATTCTTAACTTCGTCTACTTTATCTTCAACTTATTCCATTTAATCTTCCCCTTGCACACTTGGCTCCGGCCCGTGTATAAGGTTCCTTAAACTCTCGTATGAGAAGAAATGTAAAATGTATTTAAAATAATAATAATAATATGAATTGAATGTGTCTGGTCGCAGTTTAAAGACGTACCCGGGTCCAAGGAATGAAAATGAAATTATCCAGGAATCTGCGCGGTGAATTTTTCAACCTTTATTTTGATGGACGAAATAAAAAAAAAGACTTTTACTATTATTTGTCCATGTCCAAAGAAACATTTGACTACATCTGCAATGGAATACGTAGCGATTGTATTCATAAAGTGATCGCACGATCAAACGCATCGTACGATCGGTTTTAAGCATTTCTTGTGCTCGCACGATCACTTGCGAGGTTCAAATAGGACACTCTGATGTTTGAAATCATCGCCCGTCGAGAACGCATTGTGCCATCGCCATCGTAGGATCGCTCCCATTTAGAACGACGCCTAAGAATATGGACTGGAAGGCGCGAACGCGAACGTGCGTCGCAGCGTAGGTCTAACAGATAGATGACTGGTGTGTGGCGGAAGGGCGCGGGGCAGGCGACCGTCGCGGTCGCCACGCGTGAGCAATAATATTGAAGTATGGCCAGAGGGTGCAATACAGGGTGTCATTTTGAACGAGGGACCCGATTCTGGTGCTCAAATAAAACAACTTTTTGTAAAAGCAAATATATAAACAATTTCTAATAGCAATGATTTTCATAATGCCTCACAATATATTTATGAAAATGTGATTCACGCTCATAAAAACAAAAGCTTATTTAAGAAGCACAGTGATATACATAATATTAACACGAGGGGGAAAAACAAATATGTTGGTCCCTGCCTCCAGGCTTCAGAAAATAAGTAGTTCGTTTAGATGTCAATGTACAATAAAATTCCTAGGGATATTCAAAATTTGAGCCTCAATAATTTTAAAAGTGTAATAAAGGCTAAACTTTACTGTAAAGCATTTTATAAAATAAAAGACTACTTAGAAGATAGTCAGGCTTGGGAATGAGCCGCTGTAACTTCCGAACGGGTCATGTTGACATGTTTGTAACATAAGTTACGCTTTTTATATAAAATTTGACATTAAGGTAGTAATGAGTTTTTAATACTACATTATTTTAAATTTATAATAAACAATTACTAATGAAAAGGGGCGTGTCCTATGAAGAAGTCATTAAGAAGTAATATTTTATTGTATTGAAACGTCAAATTCATATATTTTTGACCTAGAAAACTATCTAATAACTAAAAATAATTACTAATTCATTAAATTCACTCTCCACAGGAAAGCAAGGTAAGGAAAAAAAAATTAGATGTAGCAGATCGGTATAATATTATTCAATAGTTTATGAAAATGGGCGTGTCCTATGGAGAAGTCATTATAAAGGCCCTAGATGAACCTACCCCAACTACATCGTTGGGTTCGATAGCTAAGTGGAGAGAAATAATGGATTTGTGGCTGTGTAATAAGTTGATCTATTAATCAGACTGTTACAATGACGGTTATAAGAATATGAGTAGGCGGCGTACTAATTGGGAGCGGTCGTACGATGGCGCAATGCGTTTTTCATCGCACGATCAAAGTGGTCGTACGATGACCTAACAGTTGTCCTAATAGATCGCACGATGTATATCGTGCGCTCAATTAGGCCGTCGCTTTAGGTAAAACTGGCTCTTTACAGAGTTGCACAGTTTTCGCTGGCGGGCAATATTGCTTTAAAAATTTATTGGCTCCCCGCGACTCTGACAATGTCGTCGGTCCACCTAGCGGGAGGCCTGCCCACACTACGCTTTCCAGTCCTTGGTCGCCACCCTAACACTTTTCGAGCCCATCAGCCGTCCGTCCTTCGAGCGACGTGGCCAGCCCATTGCCACTTTAGCCTGTAGATTTTACGAGGTATGTCGATGACATTGATTCTTTGGCGACGATTCGATTTTCGATTCGATGGCCCGACGATGACCGGTACAGGTGCAACATGGACATTTCACATGATTTTCGTCTTGTCCATGTTCATGTTTAGACCCAACTGTTGGGAAACGACATCGAGGTCGCTAAGCATGGTGTTCACGTCCTCCAACGACTCTGCCAAAACGACTATATTATCGGCGAAGCGCAAAAACGTTGGAAACGTCCTTCAATGCGTTCGTGAACAGTTTCGGAGAAATGACGTCTCCCTGCCTCACGCCTCTCTGCAATTGGATTGGTTTTGTGCTGTCTTCCTGGAGTCGGACGAGCATGGTGGCGTTTCTATACAAACACCAAAGCAGAAGCCTATCCAGAACCCGGCTTGTTTGGGAGGCTGGAAGTCATCGAGCCTACATTCGAGATGGTTCGTGATGACTCTCAAGAACAGCTCGTATACATGACTCAGAAGTGTGATAGGTCTGTAGTTTTCAAACAAAGTGCTATCTCCCTTTTTGAAGAACAGAACGACCACACTCCTTTGCCATGATTCGAGCGTAGTACCTTCGAGTATGACGGAATTAAAGAAATTTTGGAGGACTAAAAGTATCTGTCCACCCCCTCGCAGAAGTTCTTTTGTGATTCCGTCATCGCCAGGTGCCTTGTTGTTTTTAAGCTGCTTGAGAGCCATCCTAATCTTGTCCAGGCTGATACCTGGAATATCCTCAGTGTAATGTTGTGTCAGCTAAGCTCTTGGGACCCGAGCTGTACCGACAATGGGTTGCAGTGTTGAGAGTTATACAACTGTCCGTAGAACCTCTCGAGCTCTTTCAGAATCTCCGATTTCGATGAAATGATGCAACCATTCTCGGTCTTCAGCCTCGTTATTTGGCTTTGCCTAATAGACTTTTGTGCCCTGGTTTCGCTCGATGGCCTCCTTAATTCGAGCAGTATTATATGCGCGTCGCGTATTAAGTCGCGTCGCATGGTTTTTGAAATTCGCCTATTGAGGTTACCGTATACTGACATATCGGCTGGAGGCTGTAGTCTTATTTCGTTTCGGTGCTTCAGGAGCTTTAATGCTTGAGAGCTTTCGAGGCTTCTTTCGGCGTGCGATCTTAAAGAATTCCGACCTCACTGCTTGGACAGTTTCCACCAACCCATTATTTATTTCGTCCACTGTTTCGCAATCGGTAAGGCACTGAAAGCGATTATACAGTTGGAGTTGAAATGCTTCGGGGTACCGAATCTGATCGTCGTCGCGAGGACGAAGTGTTGACTTCACCAGACGTGACCTTTCCAGCTCGAAGTCTCAAAGCAATGATTTTCATAATGCCTCACAATATATTTATGAAAATGTAATTCACGCTCATAAAAACAAAAGCTTATTTAAGAAGCACAGTGATATACATAACATTAACACGAGGGGGAAAACAAATATGTTGTCCCTGCCTCCAGGCTTCAGAAAATAAGTAGTTCGTTTAGATGTCAATGTATACGTTTTTACAATAAAATCCCTAGGGATATTCAAAATTTGAGCCTCAATAATTTTAAAAGTGTAATAAAGGCTAAACTTAACTGTAAAGCATTTTATAAAATAAAAGACTACTTAGAAGATAGTCAGGCTTGGGAATGAGCCGCTGTAACTTCTGCACGGGTCATGTTGACATGTTTGTAACATAAGTTACCCTTTTTATATAAAATTTGACATTACGTTTAGTATATTTTTTTTAACACTGACATTATCACCTATTGTGACATTTTTATTTTTATTAGACATTTTTTTTTAATTATTTAGTGACATTATTATTATTTTCTATTATTGTTAGTGTAAGGACCGTGTGAGACTTGCCGCGCTTTTTGACTACCAGTTATCTGCGTTCTGACAGTTTGAGTACTTGCGCGACCCACCCAAATGTTCTTTAGATTGATGCAAACTGACACTTGCGTGTCTGTCTTTAGAACGGGTCCACTTAAACTGGTGTGGTTCTTTCATCAAAAGACCACTACAGAATGAACTTGCACGGTTCTCTCACATTATGTTATTTTTACATTGTGTGGACTTGAAAAGAGACTGACCTCTGAGTTTGTTTCGGCATTTCTTCTCAGAGTAGTCAGATAGGAAATGCCGGCTTCGTCTAGTTTTTCACATATAAATTGACGTGTAAAAGTGCCGTTTTATGGCTTATTTGCAAAAATCAATTCATTGTTTCGTAACACAAAAAATCCTAATGACGGCTATATATCAATTTTTTAGTTCGATATTTTGGTGCGTCGCCATATTGGTAATCACGAGACTTAAAAAAGGATGAATGCTTAAAAACTTCGGTAGATGGCACTCTATTAAAATGTAGCAAAGCGGTATTATTCAATGATTTAATTACCTAATTACTAATACATTAAATTTACTCTCAACAGATCCAGGTAAGGAATGAGTTTTTAATACTACATTATTTTAATAGCAATGATTTTCATAATGCCTCACAATATATTTATGAAAATGTAATTCACGGTCATAAAAAAAGGTTATTTAAGAAGCACAGTGATATACATACTATTAACACGAGGGGGAAAAACAAATATGTTGGTCCCTGCCTCCAGGCTTCAGAAAATAAGTAGTTCGTTTAGATGTCAATGTATACGTTTTTACAATAAAATCCCTAGGGATATTCAAAATTTGAGCCTCAATAATTTTAAAAGTGTAATAAAGGCTAAACTTAACTGTAAAGCATTTTATAAAATAAAAGACTACTTAGAAGATAGTCAGGCTTGGGAATGAGCCGCTGTAACTTCTGCACGGGTCATGTTGACATGTTTGTAACATAAGTTACCCTTTTTATATAAAATTTGACATTACGTTTAGTATATTTTTTTTAACACTGACATTATCACCTTTTGTGACATTTTTATTTTTATTTGACATTTTTTTTTTAATTATTTAGTGACATTATTATTATTTTCTATTATTGTTAGTGTAAGGACCGTGTGAGACTTGCCGCGCTTTTTGACTACCAGTTATCTGCGTTCTGACAGTTTGAGTACTTGCGCGACCCACCCAAATGTTCTTTAGATTGATGCAAACTGACACTTGCGTGCCTGTCTTTAGAACGGGTCCACTTAAACTGGTGTGGTTCTTTCATCAAAAGACCACTACAGAATGAACTTGCACGGTTCTCTCACATTATGTTATTTTTACATTGTGTGGACTTGAAAAGAGACTGACCTCTGAGTTTGTTTCGGCATTTCTTCTCAGAGTAGTCAGATAGGAAATGCCGGCTTCATCTAGTTTTTCACATATAAATTGACGTGTAAAAGTGCCGTTTTATGGCTTATTTGCAAAAATCAATTCATTGTTTCGTAACACAAAAAATCCTAATGGCGGCTATATATCAATTTTTTAGTTCGATATTTTGGTGCGTCGCCATATTGGTAATCACGAGACTTAAAAAAAGGATGAATGCTTAAAAACTTCGGTAGATGGCACTCTATTAAAATGTAGCAAAGCGGTATTATTCAATGATTTAATTACCTAATTACTAATACATTAAATTTACTCTCAACAGATCCAGGTAAGGAATGAGTTTTTAATACTACATTATTTTAATAGCAATGATTTTCATAATGCCTCACAATATATTTATGAAAATGTAATTCACGCTCATAAAAAAAAGCTTATTTAAGAAGCACAGTGATATACATAATATTAACACGAGGGGGAAAAACAAATATGTTGGTCCCTGCCTCCAGGCTTCAGAAAATAAGTAGTTCGTTTAGATGTCAATGTACAATAAAATTCCTAGGGATATTCAAAATTTGAGCCTCAATAATTTTAAAAGTGTAATAAAGGCTAAACTTTACTGTAAAGCATTTTATAAAATAAAAGACTACTTAGAAGATAGTCAGGCCTGGGAATGAGCCGCTGTAACTTCTGCACGGGTCATGTTGACATGTTTGTAACATAAGTTACGCTTTTTATATAAAATTTGACATTAAGGTAGTAATGAGTTTTTAATACTACATTATTTTAAATTTATAATAAACAATTACTAATGAAAAGGGGCGTGTCCTATGAAGAAGTCATAAAGAAGTAATATTTTATTGTATTGAAACGTCAAATTCATATATTTTTGACCTAGAAAACTATCTAATAACTAAAAATAATTACTAATTCATTAAATTCACTCTCCACAGGAACGCAAGGTAAGGAAAAAAAATTAGATATAGCAGATCGGTATAATATTATTCAATAGTTTATGAAAATGGGCGTGTCCTTTGGAGAAGTCATTATAAAGGCCCTAGATGAACCTACCCCAACTACATCGTTGGGTTCGATAGCTAAGTGGAGAGAAATAATGGATTTGTGGCTGTGTAATAAGTTGATGTATTAATCAGACTGTTACAATGACGGTTATAAGAATATGAGTAGGCGGCGTACTAATTGGGAGCGGTCGTATCATGGCGCAATGCGTTTTTCATCGCACGATCAAAGTGGTCGTACGATGACCTAACAGTTGTCCTAATAGATCGCACGATGTATATCGTGCGCTCTATTAGGCCGTCGCTTTAGGTAAAACTGGCTCTTTACAGAGTTGCACAGTTTTCGCTGGCGGGCAATATTGCTTTAAAAATTCATTGGCTCCCCGCGACTCTGACAATGTCGTCGGTCCACCTAGCGGGAGGCCTGCCCACACTACGCTTTCCAGTCCTTGGTCGCCACCCTAACACTTTTCGGGCCCATCAGCCGTCCGTCCTTCTAGCGACGTGGCCAGCCCATTGCCACTTTAGCCTGCAGATTTTACGAGGTATGTCGATGACATTGATTCTTTGGCGACGATTCGATTTTCGATTCGATGGCCCGACGATGCCCGGTACAGGTGCAACATGGACATTTCACATGATTTTCGTCTTGTCCATGTTCATGTTTAGACCCAACTGTTGGGAAACGACATCGAGGTCGCTAAGCATGGTGTTCACGTCCTCCAAGGACTCTGCCAAAACGACTATATTATCGGCGAAGCGCAAAAACGTTGGAAACGTCCTTCAATGCGTTCGTGAACAGTTTCGGAGAAATGACGTCTCCCTGCCTCACGCCTCTCTGCAATTGGATTGGTTTTGTGCTGTCTTCCTGGAGTCGGACGAGCATGGTGGCGTTTCTATACAAACACCAAAGCAGAAGCCTATCCAGAACCCGGCTTGTTTGGGAGGCTGGAAGTCATCGAGCCTACATTCGAGACGGTTCGTGATGACTCTCAAGAACAGCTCGTACACATGACTCAGAAGTGAGATAGGTCTGTAGTTTTCAAACAAAGTGCTATCTCCCTTTTTGAAGAACAGAACGACCTCACTCCTTTGCCATGATTCGAGCGTATTACCTTCGAGTATGACGGAATTAAAGAAATTTTGGAGGACTAAAAGTATCTGTCCACCCCCTCGCAGAAGTTCTTTTGTGATTCCGTCATCGCCAGGTGCCTTGTTGTTTTTAAGCTGCTTGAGAGCCATCCTAATCTTGTCCAGGCTGATACCTGGAATATCCTCAGTGTAATGTTGTGTCAGCTAAGCTCTTGGGACCCGAGCTGTACCGACAATGGGTTGCAGTGTTGAAAGTTATACAACTGTCCGTAGAACCTCTCGAGCTCTTTCAGAATCTCCGATTTCGATGAAATGATTCAACCATTCTCGGTCTTCAGCCTCGTTATTTGGCTTTGCCTAATAGACTTTTGTGCCCTGGTTTCGCTCGATGGCCTCCTTAATTCGAGCAGTATTATATGCGCGTCGCGTATTAAGTCGCGTCGCATGGCTTTTGAAATTCGCCTATTGAGGTTACCGTATACTGACATATCGGCTGAAGACTGTAGTCTTATTTCGTTTCGATGCTGCAGGAGTGTTAATGCCTGGGAGCTTTCGAGGCTTCTTTCGGCGTGCGATCTTAAAGAATTCCGACCTCACTGCTTGGACAGTTTCCACCAACCCATTATTTATTTCGTCCACTGTTTCGCAATCGGTAAGGCACTGAAAGCGATTATGCAGTTGGAGTTGAAATGCTTCGGGGTTCCGAATCTGATCGTCGTCGCGAGGACGAAGTGTTGACTTCACCAGACGTGACCTTTCCAGCTCGACATTGATATTCAGTATGCCCCTAACAATTCGGTGATCGCTACCGGTTTTCACTGTAGCAATCACAGAGACATCACTGAATATACGATTATCAGTCTCCATGATGAAGTCGATCCCATTTTTGGTTGACCCATCGGGCCTTATCCAGGTCCACCTCTTGGCCAGTCGCTTTTGGAAGAAGGAGTTCATCAGATAGAGTCTCTCCCTCTCCATAAAGTCGACCAGGCGCTGACCCGATGGTTCGGCTGCCCACATCCAAATGGCCTCACTTTTAACTCATCTCAATTCCGTATGATTATTTCCGCCCACCTTTGCGTTCAAGTCTCCCATCACAACTGTAAAGTGAGCTTTAGAGATGTGTATGGCTTGGGATATTTCCGCATTGCGTCGAGGTCGGCGAGTATACCTGTATAATCTTCAGCGAATACCGATTTGTTATTCTGAGTATAAAGTACGCTACCCTGCTCGACACACTCTCAACTCTGCTCACGCTGTTGATGAGGGACTTGTAAAACACCCTGAAATGAAAAATCACTCACACTCTATGATTTTCGTTCTCCTTCCCGGAAGAAGAGCATGTTGCCCGATTCCAGGACTATCGTATCCTGACCTCTCTTCGGATTTCGCATAGTCCCAAGATTTCCGAACGCATTGCTTGATCCACTACCTGGTTCTGGAATACCGGAGCTACCGGTGATTCGTGATTCGTGTGCTGTTTGCATCGGTCATGAAGGGGCCGGGGGGAGGGAGGGAGGGGGGGGGGGCGAGGTGTGGCCATAATTACCACGTTGGGCGGGTGGCATAGGGATCGCAGTTAGGTCACCTTTAATACGCACGCATCAGCTTTCTAAGCTGCAAGTGTGTTCAAGTATATAATAATAATAATAATACATTACAACAAATCATTAACACAACACTCACCAAACACCGAAAACATCATCCCAAATCATGCATACAACGACTTACATTAACACGTAAAGAAGGAGGAAGAGGATTAATTGACTTACAAAATCTACACAATTAACAAATTTCAAGTCTTAGAACCTATTTCCACAGAAAATCAGATTACTCGATACTTCATAGACAGATTACAGAAACTAACAAAAACTTCACACCGCTAAACTTGCAAAGCCGTGACACGCAATCCAATGAAATCATTTATAACAATGAAGACAAGATTGCAATATGGTCAGAAAAAGCGCTTCACGGGAGACATCGATCCTTCTTGAGCCAACCACACGTCGATAAAATTAAGTCGAACGAGTGGCTCACACGTGGTAAATTGTTTCCTGAAACAGAAGGCTTTATGCTGGCTATACAAGATCAAGTGATAGCAACCCGCAACTATAGGAAATATATAATAAAAGATCCTAATCAGCAAAATGACCTATGTCGACATTGCAACCTCGCCTCAGAAACCATCCAGCACGTTACTGGAGCTTGTAAGTCTCTCGCGCAGACTGACTACAAGCACAGGCACGATCAAGTCTCTGCCATAATACATCAACACCTAGCTTATAGATATAGTCTAGTTGATCAAATGATTGCATACTATAAATATAAGCCTGAAACAATATTAGAAAATAAAAATTGTAAAATATACTGGGACCGAACTATTGTAACAGACAAAACAATACATTTTAATAGACCAGACATTACAGTACACGACAAAGTTAACAAAATAGTATACTTGATAGATATTGCTATCCCGAATTCACATAACATACAATCTACCATATCCGAAAAATTAAGTAAATATCAAGATCTTGCCATAGAAATTAAAACGCAGTGGAGAGTGCAAACAGTTCACATTGTCCCCATAGTTCTTTCTACCACCGGTATCATACCGAAGACCCTCACACAGAGCCTTAACACTCTGCACATGCCTGCATACACTCTCCACACGCTACAAAAAGCTACCATCCTCAACACTTGCCGCATCACCCGAAAATTCTTAACTTCGTCTACTTTATCTTCAACTTATTCCATTTAATCTTCCCCTTGCACACTTGGCTCCGGCCCGTGTATAAGGTTCCTTAAACTCTCGTATGAGAAGAAATGTAAAATGTATTTAAAATAATAATAATAATATGAATTGAATGTGTCTGGTCGCAGTTTAAAGACGTACCCGGGTCCAAGGAATGAAAATGAAATTATCCAGGAATCTGCGCGGTGAATTTTTCAACCTTTATTTTGATGGACGAAATAAAAAAAAAGACTTTTACTATTATTTGTCCATGTCCAAAGAAACATTTGACTACATCTGCAATGGAATACGTAGCGATTGTATTCATAAAGTGATCGCACGATCAAACGCATCGTACGATCGGTTTTAAGCATTTCTTGTGCTCGCACGATCACTTGCGAGGTTCAAATAGGACACTCTGATGTTTGAAATCATCGCCCGTCGAGAACGCATTGTGCCATCGCCATCGTAGGATCGCTCCCATTTAGAACGACGCCTAAGAATATGGACTGGAAGGCGCGAACGCGAACGCGCGTCGCAGCGTAGGTCTAACAGATAGATGACTGGTGTGTGGCGGAAGGGCGCGGGGCAGGCGACCGTCGCGGTCGCCACGCGTGAGCAATAATATTGAAGTATGGCCAGAGGGTGCAATACAGGGTGTCATTTTGAACGAGGGACCCGATTCTGGTGCTCAAATAAAACAACTTTTTGTAAAAGCAAATATATAAACAATTTCTAATAGCAATGATTTTCATAATGCCTCACAATATATTTATGAAAATGTGATTCACGCTCATAAAAACAAAAGCTTATTTAAGAAGCACAGTGATATACATAATATTAACACGAGGGGGAAAAACAAATATGTTGGTCCCTGCCTCCAGGCTTCAGAAAATAAGTAGTTCGTTTAGATGTCAATGTACAATAAAATTCCTAGGGATATTCAAAATTTGAGCCTCAATAATTTTAAAAGTGTAATAAAGGCTAAACTTTACTGTAAAGCATTTTATAAAATAAAAGACTACTTAGAAGATAGTCAGGCTTGGGAATGAGCCGCTGTAACTTCCGAACGGGTCATGTTGACATGTTTGTAACATAAGTTACGCTTTTTATATAAAATTTGACATTAAGGTAGTAATGAGTTTTTAATACTACATTATTTTAAATTTATAATAAACAATTACTAATGAAAAGGGGCGTGTCCTATGAAGAAGTCATTAAGAAGTAATATTTTATTGTATTGAAACGTCAAATTCATATATTTTTGACCTAGAAAACTATCTAATAACTAAAAATAATTACTAATTCATTAAATTCACTCTCCACAGGAAAGCAAGGTAAGGAAAAAAAAATTAGATGTAGCAGATCGGTATAATATTATTCAATAGTTTATGAAAATGGGCGTGTCCTATGGAGAAGTCATTATAAAGGCCCTAGATGAACCTACCCCAACTACATCGTTGGGTTCGATAGCTAAGTGGAGAGAAATAATGGATTTGTGGCTGTGTAATAAGTTGATGTATTAATCAGACTGTTACAATGACGGTTATAAGAATATGAGTAGGCGGCGTACTAATTGGGAGCGGTCGTATCATGGCGCAATGCGTTTTTCATCGCACGATCAAAGTGGTCGTACGATGACCTAACAGTTGTCCTAATAGATCGCACGATGTATATCGTGCGCTCTATTAGGCCGTCGCTTTAGGTAAAACTGGCTCTTTACAGAGTTGCACAGTTTTCGCTGGCGGGCAATATTGCTTTAAAAATTCATTGGCTCCCCGCGACTCTGACAATGTCGTCGGTCCACCTAGCGGGAGGCCTGCCCACACTACGCTTTCCAGTCCTTGGTCGCCACCCTAACACTTTTCGGGCCCATCAGCCGTCCGTCCTTCTAGCGACGTGGCCAGCCCATTGCCACTTTAGCCTGCAGATTTTACGAGGTATGTCGATGACATTGATTCTTTGGCGACGATTCGATTTTCGATTCGATGGCCCGACGATGCCCGGTACAGGTGCAACATGGACATTTCACATGATTTTCGTCTTGTCCATGTTCATGTTTAGACCCAACTGTTGGGAAACGACATCGAGGTCGCTAAGCATGGTGTTCACGTCCTCCAAGGACTCTGCCAAAACGACTATATTATCGGCGAAGCGCAAAAACGTTGGAAACGTCCTTCAATGCGTTCGTGAACAGTTTCGGAGAAATGACGTCTCCCTGCCTCACGCCTCTCTGCAATTGGATTGGTTTTGTGCTGTCTTCCTGGAGTCGGACGAGCATGGTGGCGTTTCTATACAAACACCAAAGCAGAAGCCTATCCAGAACCCGGCTTGTTTGGGAGGCTGGAAGTCATCGAGCCTACATTCGAGACGGTTCGTGATGACTCTCAAGAACAGCTCGTACACATGACTCAGAAGTGAGATAGGTCTGTAGTTTTCAAACAAAGTGCTATCTCCCTTTTTGAAGAACAGAACGACCTCACTCCTTTGCCATGATTCGAGCGTATTACCTTCGAGTATGACGGAATTAAAGAAATTTTGGAGGACTAAAAGTATCTGTCCACCCCCTCGCAGAAGTTCTTTTGTGATTCCGTCATCGCCAGGTGCCTTGTTGTTTTTAAGCTGCTTGAGAGCCATCCTAATCTTGTCCAGGCTGATATCTGGAATATCCTCAGTGTAATGTTGTGTCAGCTAAGCTCTTGGGACCCGAGCTGTACCGACAATGGGTTGCAGTGTTGAAAGTTATACAACTGTCCGTAGAACCTCTCGAGCTCTTTCAGAATCTCCGATTTCGATGAAATGATTCAACCATTCTCGGTCTTCAGCCTCGTTATTTGGCTTTGCCTAATAGACTTTTGTGCCCTGGTTTCGCTCGATGGCCTCCTTAATTCGAGCAGTATTATATGCGCGTCGCGTATTAAGTCGCGTCGCATGGCTTTTGAAATTCGCCTATTGAGGTTACCGTATACTGACATATCGGCTGAAGACTGTAGTCTTATTTCGTTTCGATGCTGCAGGAGTGTTAATGCCTGGGAGCTTTCGAGGCTTCTTTCGGCGTGCGATCTTAAAGAATTCCGACCTCACTGCTTGGACAGTTTCCACCAACCCATTATTTATTTCGTCCACTGTTTCGCAATCGGTAAGGCACTGAAAGCGATTATGCAGTTGGAGTTGAAATGCTTCGGGGTTCCGAATCTGATCGTCGTCGAGAGGACGAAGTGTTGACTTCACCAGACGTGACCTTTCCAGCTCGACATTGATATTCAGTATGCCCCTAACAATTCGGTGATCGCTACCGGTTTTCACTGTAGCAATCACAGAGACATCACTGAATATACGATTATCAGTCTCCATGATGAAGTCGATCCCATTTTTGGTTGACCCATCGGGCCTTATCCAGGTCCACCTCTTGGCCAGTCGCTTTTGGAAGAAGGAGTTCATCAGATAGAGTCTCTCCCTCTCCATAAAGTCGACCAGGCGCTGACCCGATGGTTCGGCTGCCCACATCCAAATGGCCTCACTTTTAACTCATCTCAATTCCGTATGATTATTTCCGCCCACCTTTGCGTTCAAGTCTCCCATCACAACTGTAAAGTGAGCTTTAGAGATGTGTATGGCTTGGGATATTTCCGCATTGCGTCGAGGTCGGCGAGTATACCTGTATAATCTTCAGCGAATACCGATTTGTTATTCTGAGTATAAAGTACGCTACCCTGCTCGACACACTCTCAACTCTGCTCACGCTGTTGATGAGGGACTTGTAAAACACCCTGAAATGAAAAATCACTCACACTCTATGATTTTCGTTCTCCTTCCCGGAAGAAGAGCATGTTGCCCGATTCCAGGACTATCGTATCCTGACCTCTCTTCGGATTTCGCATAGTCCCAAGATTTCCGAACGCATTGCTTGATCCACTACCTGGTTCTGGAATACCGGAGCTACCGGTGATTCGTGATTCGTGTGCTGTTTGCATCGGTCATGAAGGGGCCGGGGGGAGGGAGGGAGGGGGGGGGGGGGGGCGAGGTGTGGCCATAATTACCACGTTGGGCGGGTGGCATAGGGATCGCAGTTAGGTCACCTTTAATACGCACGCATCAGCTTTCTAAGCTGCAAGTGTGTTCAAGTATATAATAATAATAATAATACATTACAACAAATCATTAACACAACACTCACCAAACACCGAAAACATCATCCCAAATCATGCATACAACGACTTACATTAACACGTAAAGAAGGAGGAAGAGGATTAATTGACTTACAAAATCTACACAATTAACAAATTTCAAGTCTTAGAACCTATTTCCACAGAAAATCAGATTACTCGATACTTCATAGACAGATTACAGAAACTAACAAAAACTTCACACCGCTAAACTTGCAAAGCCGTGACACGCAATCCAATGAAATCATTTATAACAATGAAGACAAGATTGCAATATGGTCAGAAAAAGCGCTTCACGGGAGACATCGATCCTTCTTGAGCCAACCACACGTCGATAAAATTAAGTCGAACGAGTGGCTCACACGTGGTAAATTGTTTCCTGAAACAGAAGGCTTTATGCTGGCTATACAAGATCAAGTGATAGCAACCCGCAACTATAGGAAATATATAATAAAAGATCCTAATCAGCAAAATGACCTATGTCGACATTGCAACCTCGCCTCAGAAACCATCCAGCACGTTACTGGAGCTTGTAAGTCTCTCGCGCAGACTGACTACAAGCACAGGCACGATCAAGTCTCTGCCATAATACATCAACACCTAGCTTATAGATATAGTCTAGTTGATCAAATGATTGCATACTATAAATATAAGCCTGAAACAATATTAGAAAATAAAAATTGTAAAATATACTGGGACCGAACTATTGTAACAGACAAAACAATACATTTTAATAGACCAGACATTACAGTACACGACAAAGTTAACAAAATAGTATACTTGATAGATATTGCTATCCCGAATTCACATAACATACAATCTACCATATCCGAAAAATTAAGTAAATATCAAGATCTTGCCATAGAAATTAAAACGCAGTGGAGAGTGCAAACAGTTCACATTGTCCCCATAGTTCTTTCTACCACCGGTATCATACCGAAGACCCTCACACAGAGCCTTAACACTCTGCACATGCCTGCATACACTCTCCACACGCTACAAAAAGCTACCATCCTCAACACTTGCCGCATCACCCGAAAATTCTTAACTTCGTCTACTTTATCTTCAACTTATTCCATTTAATCTTCCCCTTGCACACTTGGCTCCGGCCCGTGTATAAGGTTCCTTAAACTCTCGTATGAGAAGAAATGTAAAATGTATTTAAAATAATAATAATAATATGAATTGAATGTGTCTGGTCGCAGTTTAAAGACGTACCCGGGTCCAAGGAATGAAAATGAAATTATCCAGGAATCTGCGCGGTGAATTTTTCAACCTTTATTTTGATGGACGAAATAAAAAAAAAGACTTTTACTATTATTTGTCCATGTCCAAAGAAACATTTGACTACATCTGCAATGGAATACGTAGCGATTGTATTCATAAAGTGATCGCACGATCAAACGCATCGTACGATCGGTTTTAAGCATTTCTTGTGCTCGCACGATCACTTGCGAGGTTCAAATAGGACACTCTGATGTTTGAAATCATCGCCCGTCGAGAACGCATTGTGCCATCGCCATCGTAGGATCGCTCCCATTTAGAACGACGCCTAAGAATATGGACTGGAAGGCGCGAACGCGAACGTGCGTCGCAGCGTAGGTCTAACAGATAGATGACTGGTGTGTGGCGGAAGGGCGCGGGGCAGGCGACCGTCGCGGTCGCCACGCGTGAGCAATAATATTGAAGTATGGCCAGAGGGTGCAATACAGGGTGTCATTTTGAACGAGGGACCCGATTCTGGTGCTCAAATAAAACAACTTTTTGTAAAAGCAAATATATAAACAATTTCTAATAGCAATGATTTTCATAATGCCTCACAATATATTTATGAAAATGTGATTCACGCTCATAAAAACAAAAGCTTATTTAAGAAGCACAGTGATATACATAATATTAACACGAGGGGGAAAAACAAATATGTTGGTCCCTGCCTCCAGGCTTCAGAAAATAAGTAGTTCGTTTAGATGTCAATGTACAATAAAATTCCTAGGGATATTCAAAATTTGAGCCTCAATAATTTTAAAAGTGTAATAAAGGCTAAACTTTACTGTAAAGCATTTTATAAAATAAAAGACTACTTAGAAGATAGTCAGGCTTGGGAATGAGCCGCTGTAACTTCCGAACGGGTCATGTTGACATGTTTGTAACATAAGTTACGCTTTTTATATAAAATTTGACATTAAGGTAGTAATGAGTTTTTAATACTACATTATTTTAAATTTATAATAAACAATTACTAATGAAAAGGGGCGTGTCCTATGAAGAAGTCATTAAGAAGTAATATTTTATTGTATTGAAACGTCAAATTCATATATTTTTGACCTAGAAAACTATCTAATAACTAAAAATAATTACTAATTCATTAAATTCACTCTCCACAGGAAAGCAAGGTAAGGAAAAAAAAATTAGATGTAGCAGATCGGTATAATATTATTCAATAGTTTATGAAAATGGGCGTGTCCTATGGAGAAGTCATTATAAAGGCCCTAGATGAACCTACCCCAACTACATCGTTGGGTTCGATAGCTAAGTGGAGAGAAATAATGGATTTGTGGCTGTGTAATAAGTTGATCTATTAATCAGACTGTTACAATGACGGTTATAAGAATATGAGTAGGCGGCGTACTAATTGGGAGCGGTCGTACGATGGCGCAATGCGTTTTTCATCGCACGATCAAAGTGGTCGTACGATGACCTAACAGTTGTCCTAATAGATCGCACGATGTATATCGTGCGCTCAATTAGGCCGTCGCTTTAGGTAAAACTGGCTCTTTACAGAGTTGCACAGTTTTCGCTGGCGGGCAATATTGCTTTAAAAATTTATTGGCTCCCCGCGACTCTGACAATGTCGTCGGTCCACCTAGCGGGAGGCCTGCCCACACTACGCTTTCCAGTCCTTGGTCGCCACCCTAACACTTTTCGAGCCCATCAGCCGTCCGTCCTTCGAGCGACGTGGCCAGCCCATTGCCACTTTAGCCTGTAGATTTTACGAGGTATGTCGATGACATTGATTCTTTGGCGACGATTCGATTTTCGATTCGATGGCCCGACGATGACCGGTACAGGTGCAACATGGACATTTCACATGATTTTCGTCTTGTCCATGTTCATGTTTAGACCCAACTGTTGGGAAACGACATCGAGGTCGCTAAGCATGGTGTTCACGTCCTCCAACGACTCTGCCAAAACGACTATATTATCGGCGAAGCGCAAAAACGTTGGAAACGTCCTTCAATGCGTTCGTGAACAGTTTCGGAGAAATGACGTCTCCCTGCCTCACGCCTCTCTGCAATTGGATTGGTTTTGTGCTGTCTTCCTGGAGTCGGACGAGCATGGTGGCGTTTCTATACAAACACCAAAGCAGAAGCCTATCCAGAACCCGGCTTGTTTGGGAGGCTGGAAGTCATCGAGCCTACATTCGAGATGGTTCGTGATGACTCTCAAGAACAGCTCGTATACATGACTCAGAAGTGTGATAGGTCTGTAGTTTTCAAACAAAGTGCTATCTCCCTTTTTGAAGAACAGAACGACCACACTCCTTTGCCATGATTCGAGCGTAGTACCTTCGAGTATGACGGAATTAAAGAAATTTTGGAGGACTAAAAGTATCTGTCCACCCCCTCGCAGAAGTTCTTTTGTGATTCCGTCATCGCCAGGTGCCTTGTTGTTTTTAAGCTGCTTGAGAGCCATCCTAATCTTGTCCAGGCTGATACCTGGAATATCCTCAGTGTAATGTTGTGTCAGCTAAGCTCTTGGGACCCGAGCTGTACCGACAATGGGTTGCAGTGTTGAGAGTTATACAACTGTCCGTAGAACCTCTCGAGCTCTTTCAGAATCTCCGATTTCGATGAAATGATGCAACCATTCTCGGTCTTCAGCCTCGTTATTTGGCTTTGCCTAATAGACTTTTGTGCCCTGGTTTCGCTCGATGGCCTCCTTAATTCGAGCAGTATTATATGCGCGTCGCGTATTAAGTCGCGTCGCATGGTTTTTGAAATTCGCCTATTGAGGTTACCGTATACTGACATATCGGCTGGAGGCTGTAGTCTTATTTCGTTTCGGTGCTTCAGGAGCTTTAATGCTTGAGAGCTTTCGAGGCTTCTTTCGGCGTGCGATCTTAAAGAATTCCGACCTCACTGCTTGGACAGTTTCCACCAACCCATTATTTATTTCGTCCACTGTTTCGCAATCGGTAAGGCACTGAAAGCGATTATACAGTTGGAGTTGAAATGCTTCGGGGTACCGAATCTGATCGTCGTCGCGAGGACGAAGTGTTGACTTCACCAGACGTGACCTTTCCAGCTCGAAGTCTCAAAGCAATGATTTTCATAATGCCTCACAATATATTTATGAAAATGTAATTCACGCTCATAAAAACAAAAGCTTATTTAAGAAGCACAGTGATATACATAACATTAACACGAGGGGGAAAACAAATATGTTGTCCCTGCCTCCAGGCTTCAGAAAATAAGTAGTTCGTTTAGATGTCAATGTATACGTTTTTACAATAAAATCCCTAGGGATATTCAAAATTTGAGCCTCAATAATTTTAAAAGTGTAATAAAGGCTAAACTTAACTGTAAAGCATTTTATAAAATAAAAGACTACTTAGAAGATAGTCAGGCTTGGGAATGAGCCGCTGTAACTTCTGCACGGGTCATGTTGACATGTTTGTAACATAAGTTACCCTTTTTATATAAAATTTGACATTACGTTTAGTATATTTTTTTTAACACTGACATTATCACCTATTGTGACATTTTTATTTTTATTAGACATTTTTTTTTAATTATTTAGTGACATTATTATTATTTTCTATTATTGTTAGTGTAAGGACCGTGTGAGACTTGCCGCGCTTTTTGACTACCAGTTATCTGCGTTCTGACAGTTTGAGTACTTGCGCGACCCACCCAAATGTTCTTTAGATTGATGCAAACTGACACTTGCGTGTCTGTCTTTAGAACGGGTCCACTTAAACTGGTGTGGTTCTTTCATCAAAAGACCACTACAGAATGAACTTGCACGGTTCTCTCACATTATGTTATTTTTACATTGTGTGGACTTGAAAAGAGACTGACCTCTGAGTTTGTTTCGGCATTTCTTCTCAGAGTAGTCAGATAGGAAATGCCGGCTTCGTCTAGTTTTTCACATATAAATTGACGTGTAAAAGTGCCGTTTTATGGCTTATTTGCAAAAATCAATTCATTGTTTCGTAACACAAAAAATCCTAATGACGGCTATATATCAATTTTTTAGTTCGATATTTTGGTGCGTCGCCATATTGGTAATCACGAGACTTAAAAAAGGATGAATGCTTAAAAACTTCGGTAGATGGCACTCTATTAAAATGTAGCAAAGCGGTATTATTCAATGATTTAATTACCTAATTACTAATACATTAAATTTACTCTCAACAGATCCAGGTAAGGAATGAGTTTTTAATACTACATTATTTTAATAGCAATGATTTTCATAATGCCTCACAATATATTTATGAAAATGTAATTCACGGTCATAAAAAAAGGTTATTTAAGAAGCACAGTGATATACATACTATTAACACGAGGGGGAAAAACAAATATGTTGGTCCCTGCCTCCAGGCTTCAGAAAATAAGTAGTTCGTTTAGATGTCAATGTATACGTTTTTACAATAAAATCCCTAGGGATATTCAAAATTTGAGCCTCAATAATTTTAAAAGTGTAATAAAGGCTAAACTTAACTGTAAAGCATTTTATAAAATAAAAGACTACTTAGAAGATAGTCAGGCTTGGGAATGAGCCGCTGTAACTTCTGCACGGGTCATGTTGACATGTTTGTAACATAAGTTACCCTTTTTATATAAAATTTGACATTACGTTTAGTATATTTTTTTTAACACTGACATTATCACCTTTTGTGACATTTTTATTTTTATTTGACATTTTTTTTTTAATTATTTAGTGACATTATTATTATTTTCTATTATTGTTAGTGTAAGGACCGTGTGAGACTTGCCGCGCTTTTTGACTACCAGTTATCTGCGTTCTGACAGTTTGAGTACTTGCGCGACCCACCCAAATGTTCTTTAGATTGATGCAAACTGACACTTGCGTGCCTGTCTTTAGAACGGGTCCACTTAAACTGGTGTGGTTCTTTCATCAAAAGACCACTTCAGAATGAACTTGCACGGTTCTCTCACATTATGTTATTTTTACATTGTGTGGACTTGAAAAGAGACTGACCTCTGAGTTTGTTTCGGCATTTCTTCTCAGAGTAGTCGGATAGGAAATGCCGGCTTCATCTAGTTTTTCACATATAAATTGACGTGTAAAAGTGCCGTTTTATGGCTTATTTGCAAAAATCAATTCATTGTTTCGTAACACAAAAAATCCTAATGGCGGCTATATATCAATTTTTTAGTTCGATATTTTGGTGCGTCGCCATATTGGTAATCACGAGACTTAAAAAAAGGATGAATGCTTAAAAACTTCGGTAGATGGCACTCTATTAAAATGTAGCAAAGCGGTATTATTCAATGATTTAATTACCTAATTACTAATACATTAAATTTACTCTCAACAGATCCAGGTAAGGAATGAGTTTTTAATACTACATTATTTTAATAGCAATGATTTTCATAATGCCTCACAATATATTTATGAAAATGTAATTCACGCTCATAAAAAAAAGCTTATTTAAGAAGCACAGTGATATACATATAACAATATTAACACGAGGGGGAAAAACAAATATGTTGGTCCCTGCCTCCAGGCTTCAGAAAATAAGTAGTTCGTTTAGATGTCAATGTACAATAAAATTCCTAGGGATATTCAAAATTTGAGCCTCAATAATTTTAAAAGTGTAATAAAGGCTAAACTTTACTGTAAAGCATTTTATAAAATAAAAGACTACTTAGAAGATAGTCAGGCTTGGGAATGAGCCGCTGTAACTTCTGCACGGGTCATGTTGACATGTTTGTAACATAAGTTACGCTTTTTATATAAAATTTGACATTAAGGTAGTAATGAGTTTTTAATACTACATTATTTTAAATTTATAATAAACAATTACTAATGAAAAGGGGCGTGTCCTATGAAGAAGTCATAAAGAAGTAATATTTTATTGTATTGAAACGTCAAATTCATATATTTTTGACCTAGAAAACTATCTAATAACTAAAAATAATTACTAATTCATTAAATTCACTCTCCACAGGAACGCAAGGTAAGGAAAAAAAATTAGATATAGCAGATCGGTATAATATTATTCAATAGTTTATGAAAATGGGCGTGTCCTTTGGAGAAGTCATTATAAAGGCCCTAGATGAACCTACCCCAACTACATCGTTGGGTGCGATAGCTAAGTGGAGAGAAATAATGGATTTGTGGCTGTGTAATAAGTTGATGTATTAATCAGACTGTTACAATGACGGTTATAAGAATATGAGTAGGCGGCGTACTAATTGGGAGCGGTCGTACGATGGCGCAATGCGTTTTTCATCGCACGATCAAAGTGGTCGTACGATGACCTAACAGTTGTCCTAATAGATCGCACGATGTATATCGTGCGCTCTATTAGGCCGTCGCTTTAGGTAAAACTGGCTCTTTACAGAGTTGCACAGTTTTCGCTGGCGGGCACTATTGCTTTAAAAATTCATTGGCTCCCCGCGACTCTGACAATGTCGTCGGTCCACCTAGCGGGAGGCCTGCCCACACTACGCTTTCCAGTCCTTGGTCGCCACCCTAACACTTTTCGGGCCCATCAGCCGTCCGTCCTTCTAGCGACGTGGCCAGCCCATTGCCACTTTAGCCTGCAGATTTTACGAGGTATGTCGATGACATTGATTCTTTGGCGACGATTCGATTTTCGATTCGATGGCCCGACGATGCCCGGTACAGGTGCAACATGGACATTTCACATGATTTTCGTCTTGTCCATGTTCATGTTTAGACCCAACTGTTGGGAAACGACATCGAGGTCGCTAAGCATGGTGTTCACGTCCTCCAACGACTCTGCCAAAACGACTATATTATCGGCGAAGCGCAAAAACGTTGAAAACGTCCTTCAATGCGTTCGTGAACAGTTTCGGAGAAATGACGTCTCCCTGCCTCACGCCTCTCTGCAATTGGATTGGTTTTGTGCTGTCTTCCTGGAGTCGGACGAGCATGGTGGCGTTTCTATACAAACACCAAAGCAGAAGCCTATCCAGAACCCGGCTTGTTTGGGAGGCTGGAAGTCATCGAGCCTACATTCGAGACGGTTCGTGATGACTCTCAAGAACAGCTCGTACACATGACTCAGAAGTGAGATAGGTCTGTAGTTTTCAAACAAAGTGCTATCTCCCTTTTTGAAGAACAGAACGACCTCACTCCTTTGCCATGATTCGAGCGTATTACCTTCGAGTATGACGGAATTAAAGAAATTTTGGAGGACTAAAAGTATCTGTCCACCCCCTCGCAGAAGTTCTTTTGTGATTCCGTCATCGCCAGGTGCCTTGTTGTTTTTAAGCTGCTTGAGAGCCATCCTAATCTTGTCCAGGCTGATATCTGGAATATCCTCAGTGTAATGTTGTGTCAGCTAAGCTCTTGGGACCCGAGCTGTACCGACAATGGGTTGCAGTGTTGAGAGTTATACAACTGTCCGTAGAACCTCTCGAGCTCTTTCAGAATCTCCGATTTCGATGAAATGATTCAACCATTCTCGGTCTTCAGCCTCGTTATTTGGCTTTGCCTAATAGACTTTTGTGCCCTGGTTTCGCTCGATGGCCTCCTTAATTCGAGCAGTATTATATGCGCGTCGCGTATTAAGTGGCGTCGCATGGCTTTTGAAATTCGCCTATTGAGGTTACCGTATACTGACATATCGGCTGGAGGCTGTAGTCTTATTTCGTTTCGATGCTTCAGGAGCTTTAATGCTCGAGAGCTTTCGAGGCTTCTTTCGGCGTGCGATCTTAAAGAATTCCGACCTCACTGCTTGGACAGTTTCCACCAACCCATTATTTATTTCGTCCACTGTTTCGCAATCGGTAAGGCACTGAAAGCGATTATGCAGTTGGAGTTGAAATGCTTCGGGGTTCCGAATCTGATCGTCGTCGAGAGGACGAAGTGTTGACTTCACCAGACGTGACCTTTCCAGCTCGACATTGATATTCAGTATGCCCCTAACAATTCGGTGATCGCTACCGGTTTTCACTGTAGCAATCACAGAGACATCACTGAATATACGATTATCAGTCTCCATGATGAAGTCGATCCCATTTTTGGTTGACCCATCGGGCCTTATCCAGGTCCACCTCCTGGCCAGTCGCTTTTGGTAGAAGGAGTTCATCAGATAGAGTCTCTCCCTCTCCATAAAGTCGACCAGGCGCTGACCCGATGGTTCGGCTGCCCACATCCAAATGGCCTCACTTTTAACTCATCTCAATTCCGTATGATTATTTCCGCCCACCTTTGCGTTCAAGTCTCCCATCACAACTGTAAAGTGAGCTTTAGAGATGTGTATGGCTTGGGATATTTCCGCATTGCGTCGAGGTCGGCGAGTATACCTGTATAATCTTCAGCGAATACCGATTTGTTATTCTGAGTATAAAGTACGCTACCCTGCTCGACACACTCTCAACTCTGCTCACGCTGTTGATGAGGGACTTGTAAAACACCCTGAAATGAAAAATCACTCACACTCTATGATTTTCGTTCTCCTTCCCGGAAGAAGAGCATGTTGCCCGATTCCAGGACTATCGTATCCTGACCTCTCTTCGGATTTCGCATAGTCCCAAGATGTCCGAACGCATTGCTTGATCCACTACCTGGTTCAGGAATACCGGAGCTACCGGTGATTCGTGATTCGTGTGCTGTTTGCATCGGTCATGAAGGGGCCGGGGGGAGGGAGGGAGGGGGGGGGCGAGGTGTGGCCATAATTACCACGTTGGGCGGGTGGCATAGGGATCGCAGTTAGGTCACCTTTAATACGCACGCATCAGCTTTCTAAGCTGCTAGTGTGTTCAAGTATATAATAATAATAATAATAAATCCGCAAGGCAGCTTGTGGCGAGCTGTTGGGCAGTGGCGACCCCACGGACCTGACTCCCGGGAGGTGTCTTGTTCTTCTCTCTCCGGTTAGTCCTCGTGACTAGCTGGAGTGGACACTGATGAGGAACAAGCACTCTCACCTCATTCTTGCCTTAATTGGCTGGCTTGAGTGGAGATTCGCAAGAGTAGGAGTTGAAGGAGACTCGGGGGAAGGATGTATCTCAGTAAGATGCTGGTAGGGGTCTTGACCGTACTTCCGGGATTGCTCTGATAGCCGTGGGATGCCTCTCCTTCCCCAAGCAGCTCAACGTATGTTGCCCCCGTGTCGCTACATGCTAGCGGCCGTTTCCGGGGGCCCATTAATTGAGTTTGCCAGTCACCCCCTGCCTGTTTATCCGTATGTATCAATATTGGTCAGGGGCAGGGGCCGTAGTATTTCCATAGTTTTCATCCACTAGTCCATAGCAACCCATACCCATAACCTTATAAATTTTTACCACATTTCGCAATAGTCCTCCATCAACCGGGGATTGTCCTTGGGTGCACTTTCATAGTGCATACAGGGATAACTGCCGGCTGATGTCCCATTTCACTTGTATTAAAGTTGTTCAAAGGGCCTCTGCGATTTGGCTTCGGCCCCTCGTACGCCTTCCAAAAGTCCGGGACCCTGTGGTCCCGTGAGTGGAAAGGAACATACAAAATAATAATAATAATATTGAATGTGTCTGGTCGCAGTTTAAAGACGTACCCGGGTCCAAGGAATGAAAATGAAATTATCCAGGAATCTGCGCGGTGAATTTTTCAACCTTTATTTTGATGGACGAAATAAAAAAAAAGACTTTTACTATTATTTGTCCATGTCCAAAGAAACATTTGACTACACCTGCAATGGAATACGTAGCGATTGTATTCATAAAGTGATCGCACGATCAAACGCATCGTACGATCGGTTTTAAGCATTTCTTGTGCTCGCACGATCACTTGCGAGGTTCAAATAGGACACTCTGATGTTTGAAATCATCGCCCGTCGAGAACGCATTGTGCCATCGCCATCGTAGGATCGCTCCCATTTAGAACGACGCCTAAGAATATGGACTGGAAGGCGCGAACGCGAACGTGCGTCGCAGCGTAGGTCTAACAGATAGATGACTGGTGTGTGGCGGAAGGGCGCGGGGCAGGCGACCGTCGCGGTCGCCACGCGTGGGCAATAATATTGAAGTATGGCCAGAGGGTGCAATACAGGGTGTCATTTGATTCTGGTGCTCAAATAAAACAACTTTTTGTAAAAGCAAATATATAAACAATTTCTAATAGCAATGATTTTCATAATGCCTCACAATATATTTATGAAAATGTAATTCACGCTCATAAAAAAAAGCTTATTTAAGAAGCACAGTGATATACATAATATTAACACGAGGGGGAAAAACAAATATGTTGGTCCCTGCCTCCAGGCTTCAGAAAATAAGTAGTTCGTTTAGATGTCAATGTACAATAAAATTCCTAGGGATATTCAAAACTTGAGCCTCAATAATTTTAAAAGTGTAATAAAGGCTAAACTTTACTGTAAAGCATTTTATAAAATAAAAGACTACTTAGAAGATAGTCAGGCTTGGGAATGAGCCGCTGTAACTTCCGCACGGGTCTTGTTGACATGTTTGTAACATAAGTTACGCTTTTTATATAAAATTTGACATTAAGGTAGTAATTTTTAATACTACATTATTTTAAATTTATAATAAACAATTACTAATGAAAAGGGGCGTGTCCTATGAAGAAGTAATATTTTATTGTATTGAAACGTCAAATTCATATATTTTTGACCTAGAAAACTATCTAATAACTAAAAATAATTACTAATTCATTAAATTCACTCTCCACAGGAAAGCAAGGTAAGGAAAAAAAATTAGATATAGCAGATCGGTATAATATTATTCAATAGTTTATGAAAATGGGCGTGTCCTATGGAGAAATCATTATAAAGGCCCTAGATGAACCTACCCCAACTACATCGTTGGGTTCGATAGCTAAGTGGAGAGAAATAATGGATTTGTGGCTGTGTAATAAGTTGATGTATTAATCAGACTGTTACAATGACGGTTATAAGAATATGAGTAGGCGGCGTACTAATTGGGAGCGGTCGTACGATGGCGCAATGCGTTTTTCATCGCACGATCAAAGTGGTCGTACGATGACCTAACAGTTGTCCTAATAGATCGCACGATGTATATCGTGCGCTCTATTAGGCCGTCGCTTTAGGTAAAACTGGCTCTTTACAGAGTTGCACAGTTTTCGCTGGCGGGCAATATTGCTTTAAAAATTCATTGGCTCCCCGCGACTCTGACAATGTCGTCGGTCCACCTAGTTGGAGGCCTGCCCACACTACGCTTTCCAGTCCTTGGTCGCCACCCTAACACTTTTCGGGCCCATCAGCCGTCCGTCCTTCGAGCAACGTGGCCAGCCCATTGCCACTTTAGCCTGTAGATTTTACGAGGTATGTCGATGACATTGATTCTTTGGCGACGATTCGATTTTCGATTCGATGGCCCGACGATGACCGGTACAGGTGCAACATGGACATTTCACATGATTTTCGTCTTGTCCATGTTCATGTTTAGACCCAACTGTTGGGAAACGACATCGAGGTCGCTAAGCATGGTGTTCACGTCCTCCAACGACTCTGCCAAAACGACTATATTATCGGCGAAGCGCAAAAACGTTGGAAACGTCCTTCAATGCGTTCGTGAACAGTTTCGGAGAAATGACGTCTCCCTGCCTCACGCCTCTCTGCAATTGGATTGGTTTTGTGCTGTCTTCCTGGAGTCGGACGAGCATGGTGGCGTTTCTATACAAACACCAAAGCAGAAGCCTATCCAGAACCCGGCTTGTTTGGGAGGCTGGAAGTCATCGAGCCTACATTCGAGATGGTTCGTGATGACTCTCAAGAACAGCTCGTATACATGACTCGGAATTGAGATAGGTCTGTAGTTTTCAAACAAAGTGCTATCTCCCTTTTTGAAGAACAGAACGACCACACTCCTTTGCCATGATTCGAGCGTAGTACCTTCGAGTATGACGGAATTAAAGAAATTTTGGAGGACTAAAAGTATCTGTCCACCCCCTCGCAGAAGTTCTTTTGTGATTCCGTCATCGCCAGGTGCCTTGTTGTTTTTAAGCTGCTTGAGAGCCATCCTAATCTTGTCCAGGCTGATATCTGGAATATCCTCAGTGTAATGTTGTGTCAGCTAAGCTCTTGGGACCCGAGCTGTACCGACAATGGGTTGCAGTGAGAGAGTTATACAACTGTCCGTAGAACCTCTCGAGCTCTTTCAGAATCTCCGATTTCGATGAAATGATGCAACCATTCTCGGTCTTCAGCCTCGTTATTTGGCTTTGCCTAATAGACTTTTGTGCCCTGGTTTCGCTTGATGGCCTCCTTAATTCGAGCAGTATTATATGCGCGTCGCGTATTAAGTCGCGTCGCATGGCTTTTGAAATTCGCCTATTGAGGTTACCGTATACTGACATATCGGCTGGAGGCTGTAGTCTTATTTCGTTTCGGTGCTTCAGGAGCTTTAATGCTCGAGAGCTTTCGAGGCTTCTTTCGGCTTGCGATCTTAAAGAATTCCGACCTCACTGCTTGGACAGTTTCCACCAACCCATTATTTATTTCGTCCACTGTTTCGCAATCGGTAAGGCACTGAAAGCGATTATGCAGTTGGAGTTGAAATGCTTCGGGGTTCCGAATCTGATCGTCGTCGAGAGGACGAAGTGTTGACTTCACCAGACGTGACCTTTCCAGCTCGACATTGATATTCAGTATGCCCCTAACATTTCGGTGATCCCCTCCCATCACAACTGTAAAGTGAGCTTTAGAGATGTGTATGGCTTGGGATATTTCCGCATTGCGTCGAGGTCGGCGAGTATACCTGTATAATCTTCAGCGAATACCGATTTGTTATTCTGAGTATAAAGTACGCTACCCTGCTCGACACACTCTCAACTCTGCTCACGCTGTTGATGAGGGACTTGTAAAACACCCTGAAATGAAAAATCACTCACACTCTATGATTTTCGTTCTCCTTCCCGGAAGAAGAGCATGTTGCCCGATTCCAGGACTATCGTATCCTGACCTCTCTTCGGATTTCGCATAGTCCCAAGATTTCCGAACGCATTGCTTGATCCACTACCTGGTTCAGGAATACCGGAGCTACCGGTGATTCGTGATTCGTGTGCTGTTTGCATCGGTCATGAAGGGGCCGGGGGGAGGGAGGGGGGGGCGAGGTGTGGCCATAATTACCACGTTGGGCGGGTGGCATAGGGATCGCAGTTAGGTCACCGATATATGAATTGAATGTGTCTGGTCGCAGTTTAAAGACGTACCCGGGTCCAAGGAATGAAAATGAAATTATCCAGGAATCTGCGCGGTGAATTTTTCAACCTTTATTTTGATGGACGAAATAAAAAAAAAGACTTTTACTATTATTTGTCCATGTCCAAAGAAACATTTGACTACATCTGCAATGGAATACGTAGCGATTGTATTCATAAAGTGATCGCACGATCAAACGCATCGTACGATCGGTTTTAAGCATTTCTTGTGCTCGCACGATCACTTGCGAGGTTCAAATAGGACACTCTGATGTTTGAAATCATCGCCCGTCGAGAACGCATTGTGCCATCGCCATCGTAGGATCGCTCCCATTTAGAACGACGCCTAAGAATATGGACTGGAAGGCGCGAACGCGAACGTGCGTCGCAGCGTAGGTCTAACAGATAGATGACTGGTGTGTGGCGGAAGGGCGCGGGGCAGGCGACCGTCGCGGTCGCCACGCGTGAGCAATAATATTGAAGTATGGCCAGAGGGTGCAATACAGGGTGTCATTTTGAACGAGGGACCCGATTCTGGTGCTCAAATAAAACAACTTTTTGTAAAAGCAAATATATAAACAATTTCTAATAGCAATGATTTTCTTAATGCCTCACAATATTAAATTAGATATGGGGTACTACAGGGGAGCGTTCTGGGGAGCGTCCCTTACTTTTTATTTTGTATATAATGTCCCCCCGAAACACGTTGATCAACCTCTGACTCTGTTTGCCGACGACAGTACCAAAACGAAATAAATAATGCACTAGCGACAGTTATAACATGGTTAAATGACAATAACTTAAAAATTAATTTAACAAAAACAAACGTTATGCACTCAACGTGAATTATAATGCCGGATTTAGCGGACGGCCAGTTCAGTTCAGTTCAGCCACTCGCGAGTGCGCTCCACAGTGGATGCCATCATGCGCGTGGGGGACCTCACGACGGGGACTGCGTTGGCCAGGGGGCGAGTCGTCGTGGCGGTGTCTCTGGACATCGCCAACGCCTTCAACTCGTTGCCCTGGAACTGCATTCTGGAGGTACTCCGGTATCACCGGGTGCCTGCCTATCTCCGTCGTGTTGTCGAGGCTTACTGGACGGTCAGATCCGTCATCTACCCCGGTCACCGGGGCTTGTGGAATAAGCGAGAGGTGTCGCGCGGTGTCCAACAGGGATCGGTCCTAGGACCTCTCCTGTAGAACATCGGGTACGATTGGGTGCTACGCACCGACCTCCCGAGCGGCGTCAGCATTGTTTGTTATGCTGACGACACGCTGGTGCTGGCGAATATGAGGTCACATCAGGCGGCGGCCGACCAGGGGGCGTATTACGATCTCTTAATACCAGTCAATTTACACCTTAAAATGAACTGCCTTGTTTATCTGTATTATGACGTCTCATTGCCAGTCAGTTAGCAGTCACGTGACACTTGACCGATTTCTGCACGTATATTGGCTGGCAAACCCGTATTATGACCACCAAACTGACATTTCTTAGCTTGCTCAAATGTTAAAAATTGTGTCAAACAAACCAGTCAGTTTACGCCGGTGTCGAGTAGCTTTTACTGAATTGTTTTAAGTTTTTATCACATACTGTTTACTACAACATTAAATATGTGTGATGAGTTACTAATCTTCGAGTTTCTTGAAAGAGATGCGTCACAAGATAACCACCAAACAAAAATTCAGAGGACGCGTCTTCGAGATCTTAGTGACCCATTTGCGATTGAAGATGTTGAATTTATTTTATTATAAATAATGTAGGTAATACTTACGCCATTATCGAGTAGACAATATTTATAAACAACTTTATAACAGGGATCCTGTAAACGGATTCCTTTGCTCAACAAAGTAAAACAGTTTTAGTTCTTCTTCTTTTTTAAAAAAATAAATGGACATCATTAGTTAAAAAACTCTTATTATAACAAAAAACTTTTATTTTTGCCGGGTGAGCTGTTATCACCTATCCTACCTACCATTACTTACGTTCAGAAATGTAGCGTATGTCAAAAATGTATGTTGTGAGACAGTGCTGTATTTTCATATTTATGGCATTGTAGTTACGCATATAATACATAATTCGTTTTTGAACTCATTCTTAATCTCGATTCTGTTAGAAAATTACACTATATAATTTATTACATTCAATTTTCAAAAACCGTAATATACCAGTAACCCTTTTAAGATGTTTTCGAACGCAATCTTTCAAGACGGTGCAAACCAACCACAGACAATCATCCAGGATGAATCTAGTCAGAAAAACGTACGTCATAATACGAAAAAGAACCATGCAGTTTACGGCCTTAAACTGACCTGCCAGGAAACAAACTGGATTTTAAAAAGGTTGTAATACGCCCGCTGATGTCGCAAGCGGTCGCGACAGTCGTTGCAAGGATCCGGCAGTTGGGACTCGAGGTGGCGCTTCACAAGTCCGAGGCCATGTGCTTTTATGGCCGTCGGAACGCGCCACCTCCAGATAGGTCCCAAATAACGGCATTAGGAGTTACCATCGGCGTCGAGTCGGCGAAGTACCTGGGTCTCGTCCTCGACAGCCGGTGGAACTTCACGGAGCATTTTCGCCGTTTGGCTCCTAAGTTCCTAGGAACGGTTTGGGGCCGCGCTTAAGCGGCTTCTTCCCAATCTCGGAGGACCAAACGCCTCCTGCCGGAGGTTTTATGGGGATTGTGCGATCCATGGCCCTCTGCGGGGCCCTTGTGTGGGCGCCGGACTTGAGGCGGCGGTCAGCTCGTATGCTGGTAGCGTCCCAGAGGGTCATGGCTATCCGAATAATCCGCGGTTATCGCACAATCTCCGGTGAGGCGGAAAACCTCCTTGCCGGATCACCGCCGTGGGATCTGGAAGCGAAGGTGCTCGCGCGCGTCTACAGTTTGCGTGCAGACGCGCGTCACAGGGGCGAGGATCCTCTGCCGCGCCAAATCCGCCGCGCACGGCAGCTTCGGTAGGTTCCTGTTTCGGATCAAGCGGGAGGAAACGCCCGAGTGTCGTCATTGCGAGGACCACCTAGAGGATACGGTGGAGCATACGGTGGCGGTATGCGCCCTGCCCGGGCTGAGCAGCGCCGTGTTCTCAGGGAAGTGATCGGCGGCAGCGACCTTAGTCGAGGCCATGGTGCGGAGTGAGAGGAACTGGGACGCCGTCTCCTCCTTCTGTGAAGCAGTTATGCTCACAAAGAGGGAGGCGGCCCGCGTGAGGGAGCAATCCTCCTCCACACACCCCGGCCGCCGCAATAGGCGACATTCCGGGCGTCGGGGATCGAGAGATGATCTCCGGCCGTAAGCGCGATGAGGCACTGCGACCTCGGCCCAGAGCAGGAGAAGGAACAGGGGGTTTTTAGTCAGTAAGAGCCTGACACTCCCTCCCGCCCAACCCTGGGCGGTCATTTGATGATTTTCCCATCACAAAAAAAAAACGTGAATTATAATAATCGAGTGGTGGATAAAGTTGCAAGCACAAAGTTTCTGGGTTTGGAAACAGATGAAAATCTGAACTAGAATTCACAATACATGTAGTCAATGTTTGCAAAAAAATTAAGTAAATCCGCATGTGTCTTACATGCATTGTCGTTGAGAGTTTCAAAGGAAGCGCTTCTTACCCTCTTCTAGGGTTTAGCTGAACCCCATCTTCAGTACGGGGTTATATTTTAAAAAAATAACCATACAAAAACACACAGCGTGTCTCACGACTGCGCCAAATAGGTCAAAAAGACCAGAAAACTACGTTGCCTGACGCTGGTTTTCAAACTGAACCCTAAAACTAAGTTAACGGTTCCGAAATTGTTTATTCATACCAAATCATGCAATGTTTTTGTTTGTGTACGGTATAAATAAGTTTAGTTACAATAGACGTTCAGTCTCACACAATTAGCAGAAAAAAATGAGTATCATATGAGTTCATATAGTACGAGCTGTCTTCCTGGGTTGCGGGGTAAGCGCAGTGAGTGACCGCGGCCTCGGCCCAGAGCAGGACAAGGATCGGGTTTTTAGTCAGTAAGAGTCTGACACTCTCTCTCGCCTTACCCTGGGCGGGAGAAGCTATTTGGTGATTTACCCCTGACAAAAAAAAAGTAGGAGCTGTCTTGTAATGAATTATAAACAACTAGCTCTTACCCGCGGCGTCGTTCTCGTCATTTGACTACCTACCCTACTCTACCTACCCTACACTACCTACCCTACTCTACCTACCCTACTCTACCTACCCTACTCTACCTACCCTACTCTACCTACCCTACTCTACCTACCCTACTTTACCTACCCTACTCTACCTACCCTACTTTACCTACCCTACTCTTCCTACCCTTGATACCTACCCTACTCTACCTACCCTACTCTACCTACCCTACTTTACCTACCCTACTCTACCTACCCTACTCTACCTACCCTACTCTACCTACCCTACTCTATCTACCATATACTACCTACCCTACTCTACCTACCCTACTCTACCTACCCTACTCTACCTACCCTAGTCTACCTACCCTACTCTACCTACCCTAGTCTACCTACCCTACTCTACCTACCCTACTTTACCTACCCTACTTTACCTACCCTACTCTACCTACCCTACTTTACCTACCCTACTCTACCTACCCTTGATACCTACCCTACTCTACCTACCTTACTCTACCTACCTTACACTATCCTATCCTATGTCCTTCTCCTGGCTCTAAACTACCTCCCTGTCAATTTTCAGCTAAATCGGTTCAGCCGTTCTTGAGTTATAAGTGAAGTAACTAACACGACTTTCTTTTATATATATAAGATAATAACTTCACAATAATATTCCAATCGTAAATTATTAATTTAAAAAAACTGATTTTTTTTATTACTTTACTTATCGCGCAAATATTCATTAGTCATTCTAAAAACATAGTACAACTAGTTTAATACTCGCTACTCCGTTCGCGTGGAATAGTGACTTCCTGCAGATTTTTGGTATAAAAATTATTCGAAAGAAAGAAAGAAAGAAAACACATTTATTCGACAAATAGGCACACAAATACAAGTATATAAAAATACATAATAAGAACACAGTATTTATAAATACAACAATAAAATATTAAACAAAACAAGAATAACATATAAAGTATTAAAAAAGAAAATAATAATATTCATGTGCCCATGCCAAAAGGGCCTCCACCTCAGCATATAGTTGAGCGAATATGCTCAACGCTGATTTTCAGGTGGTACCCTGCAGTGACTCACGTCACGGACGGCGGTACCGCCACTCAATAAAGAAAAGAAGTAAGAAGTATAATGTGAATATAGAAGAAATTGTGCGTGTGTGAAAATATTATCCAAATTATTCAGATATGAATACATTTTATTATTCAATGTCCTTTCTCAAGTTCCAAACTATATATGTATATGTATGTACCAAATATCACAAAAGTCGGTTCAGTAGTTTAGGCGCGAAGATAAGACAGGCAGACAGACAGACAGAGTTACTTTGGCATTTATAATAGAAGTTTGGTTTTTTTTTTGTGAGGGGAAAATCATCAAATGACTTCTCCCGCCCAGGGCCGGGCAGGAGGGAGTGTCAGACTCTTACTGACTAAAAACCCCCCTGTTCCTTCTCCTGCTCTGTGCCGAGGTCGCGGTGCCTCATTGCGCTTACCCCGCAACCCCTAAACATCAGCCCTATAGGGCCCCGTCTGTGGTGGTCTATTGGCTCTTTGAGACGCGCGCGGAACGCTACGAGCCGTATGCTCGGAAAGTTTGGGTAAAGTGTCACTGGTTGGTCATTTGAAAGTCATAATGACGCAATAATGTTATCAAATTAGCAAAAAAATATGTCAAAATCAATGATCTACTATTCTGACAGCATTGTAATAGCAAACTTGAGGCCCAGGTGTGTTTAGATTTCGGAATGAAATAATATTATTTCTAATACTTTATATTTCTACTCTACAACAGTTTCTCCAGAGAAATAAGTAAGTATATATAATAACACTTCAATCTTTATTACATTTACTTTTTCGCGTTTGAATGTATTAGTAAGCGCAATGTGTCGCGGGTTCGATTCCCGCACGGAACAACTCTTTGTGTGATCCACAGATTGTTGTTCCGGGTCTGGGTGTGATGTGCATGTGAAATTGTATGTTTGTAAACGCACCCACGACGCAGGAGAAAATCCTAATGTGGGCCAACGTTTTTTTTTTTAAAAAAAAAAATTATGTAACCTAATTCCCTAAGAGATTCATTTAGAAAAAAATATATGTAAACAGTTTACCTTCTGACCACAGAGGTGTTGTAGTTACTTACAGCACTTATTTGCCACTACAAAAAATTCAAATAAAGTTTAGACATATTACAAATAAAAATTTTGAGAAACGAGAAAAAGTAAAAAAAAATTCAAACGTCAAAATCATTTATTCCAACTAAACCATAAATATGTAGGTACTTTTGAAACGTCAAAATAGAGAAGTAGTCTGTCAGTCTGTTCGTCAGTGAAGCTAGGTGCTCATTCCAAATTGTAGATTCGAATGGAGAAGAACGAGCAAGAAACACCACTCGGTACTCTTTTTAAAAAAAATCTTTTACTATTTCAATAATATAACATTTATAGTATACATTATTGTACCCTTATTTGAGAACAATGCAGAGACAAGTTGTTAAAAAAAAACAACAAACAACAACCATCATAATTATAACAAAAACATGTGTTAGTTATGTAACGAATGTTGAATTTTTCACATTCGCGAATGCGAATGCGAATATTTTAAAATTTCAAATAAAGCGCGCATAAAGTGTTTGACATTATTTTTTTTTACATTAGATATTTTTAGTTTATTAATTTTGTTACAAGTGGTATAGTTTAGTTATTTGGTATATAGAAATTGTATACTTTATTTTAAAATAGTAGTAAAGTAATAATGTACTTCTAAATGAATGCAAACCTTACATAGTACAACTACCTAACAAGGCTGTTTAATGTTAGATTTGATCAGATCTGAAGAAGTCATTTTCCCATAAATGAGATTTTTTTAGAATGTAGAAGTATGATTTAATGAAAATATCTAAGTGTGATCTAATGTATTATTATTTCATATACATGCATATAATAATTTCCTTTTTGATTATCAAAAACATTCGCTAAATATTCGCACAATTTTTGCGAATGCGAATATTGAAAAATATGCGGATATTCGCGAATGCGAATGCGAATGAGAATATTCGTTACATCACTAGTGTATGTTAATTACATATTAACATACATTAAAAACACTTTTTTAAAGTTATACTTCGGCAAATGAGGTATTGCGGGTGTCCATGGGTGGAGATCTCTTACCATAGTCTAAAGAGAAGGGCAGCAGGCTATCTCCGGCCCAATCCGCGATATAATTGCCCTGTAACCTATTACAATTGTTTAGACTAGCAGAATGTCGGTCCTTGTAACAGCTTGGAGTTGTCATGCTCACTGAAAGGTCACACTGGCGGTGGCATGGGCGCTGGATCGCTTAATTCCCTATAATATGGTTGAGTTTGGCGATGCTGGTGTACGTGTCATGTTCGTGAACGGGCGCCGTCAGTTGGGACTGGTCAGCTCCAGACTGTCTATTGTCCTTAAGGTTACTTTATTTTTATATTTGAATAAATATTAGTGTTTACACTGTTCTCACATAATTGAACCAACTGTTTGTAAAAGGAATCTGTATGTGAAACTGATTTAAAAAGAGTAACCATGGAGTTTCTTGCTTGTTCTTCTCCATCGGAATCTACACTTTGGAACGAGCAAATAGCTTCACTAAAAGGACTGACCGACAGACTGACACTATATCTTCAAAATTTTTGTTTGACGTTCAAAAGTGCCTGTGAAGGTCTAATTGGAATAAATGATTTTTGACATTTGATTTGACTTTTTTTGACTGTATTAGGGTTGTCACTTTCAGCAAAATTTTAATTCAGTGCCTATAAATTGGCAAGGGTCGGGAAGTTGTATTTTTTACTTGTATTGTCTGGGTACAGGGTTTGTGAGTGTGTGTGAGTGACTCTTTATGTCGCTAGATGGCACAGGCGGTAACATAGACTAAGAGCTAGTGTCAACATTATTTTCTCATTGTAATTTTTAGGCGTAATGTAGTATTTTTAAACATAAAGGACCATATTTATTTTTAATTAATACAAACATAAATAATACAAATAGAACTAGGTATTAAATCATACATTTATTACAAAATTACAAATTAGCTACAGAAAAATACTTTACTTTCGTCGATTTCGAATATTAAGAAACGCCTTGTTATTAAACTTTAATGTGTAATATATTCGCATGTTTATAAATAACTTTTGCAAGTATAATTTGACGCGCGAACCTCGTGCAGTGTTAGCCCCGACTGGCGCACTGAGAAACGGGTCGAGATTTTGTTACAGTGTGCGTGTGTCGACGCGTAGATACTATGGCGCACACATACAAGCCGCGCACGGTGCGTTTGTATGAACATAACCTACTTCCCTTCTCTTTATACTATGTCTTTTACCATCAGGTGATCCGTCCGCCAAAAAATAATAGTATTTTTCTTTTTCAGTGACTCAAGACGTTCAGCGTGCTTCGTTTCTTCAAGAGAAGATTAAAATAATTAGAGAAACATTATTCGTATGTAATAAATACATTGGCATTAGTTTGGCGTTTCTTTTCATTCCCATTTAAATTGAATAGTGATACCACGGCCTCACAGAAATTCGGCGTGAAATAACCACAGCGTTGTGTTTCGCCGTGTGAGTGAGGTTACCGGAGGCCCAACCTTTCCTCCTGTCCCCATCCCCTAATCCCCAGAAGGTCAGCAATGCACTCGTAACTCCTTCATTGTTGCGGTGCTGATTGCTTACCATCAGGTAATCCGTCTGCTCAGTCCTGACCTACCTATCACATAACAAAAAAGTGAAGTTAAAGGGAACCAATTTCCAATCAGTCCCCCCATCCCCAATTTCTGAATCTCGTAATCTTCGAACGTCTGACCCCGATAAGGTTGCCGATGCCATTTAGCGAGGTCCATAGATAGCACAGAGTTCTCTCTTTTAGACATATTATTTAAATAAAAACTGTTTCATCTGGGGTGTGATTCAGTAAGACTTCATTCTAAACTTCGAATCTGAATCCGCTGTGAGTAGTAGTACACTAGCGCTACACTTGCGAGTTGAACTAAATTGACAGCAACATTTTGATAGATAAAGTATGAAATGACGTTAAAAGTGACATTCTAAAATTTAATTTCCCCGTCATTTCGACGCTTACTTCGCACTCGAACACGATTCAAAATCAAACAATTTTTATAGAATCGACGTGCTGGTTTTGGGTATGCTCCGTCCAACTAAAGGGCACTGTGATCTATACTTATAATTAACTAGCTACTCTCGCGTGGTTTCACTCGCTACTCGGCTCCATTTAATCTTAGCGTGATGTTTTATAGCCTATAGCACTCAGGAACATTGTAACTATCTATCCGTGAAAGAATTTTGGCAATCCGACCAGCGGTTCCAAAGATTACCCCCTACATAACAGTGTAGCGAATGAAACAGCGCGACAGTAGCTAGTACTAAATATTTTGACTGAGTTAGGTTAAGGTAATTGACATTTAGGTTATCCAAAAAGAGCAAATGTAATTTTTATTTTCAACATAATTACTTATTAAGTACCTGCTCGTGGTTAGCAATGAACGCTTGAGCCTTGGAATATACGAAAAAAATTAATTTAGATTTGAAAATAGGCCATAACATAAAACTGCAAACTGAAATTTTAAAAAACATTGATGAAGCGGACATTCGCTATCTGAGAAGTAATTACAATAAGAAATGAGGTGAGGTTTCGGCAGGTCCCATAGTCCTTCCATAGTTCCCATCATACCAGTCCATATCAACATCCAACCATAGCCTTATCCCTTGTTTCCATTATCCGCAATATTCCTACACTATCGAAACGATGCTTGAGAGCAATGTTTGGCCTTAGAGTAACTGATCACGCTACTATAGCAGCGGTAAGACCCCTCTTTGAGGAGTGGCTTGAGAGACGCCACGGCGTCCTCACCTTCCGTCTGACGCAGGTGCTTACCGGGCACGGCAGCTTCGGTAGGTTCCTGTTTCGGATCCAGCGGGAGGAAACGCCCGAGTATCGTCATTGTGAGGACCACCTAGAGGATACGGTGGAGCATACGGTAGCGGTATGCCCTGCCTGGGCTGAGCACCGCCGTATCCTCAGGGAAGTGATCGGCGGCGGCGACCTCTCGCGCCCGGCCTTAGTCGAGGCCATGGTGCGGAGTGAGAGGAACTGGGATGCCGTCTCCTACTTTTGTGAAGCAGTCAAGCTCGCAAAGAGAGCTCCCATCACAAAAAAAAAGAGTAACTGATAGCTGCGTACCTATATTCAAGTCTCTATATCCTAGACATAGCAGTTTTTAGTACCAGTAACTCCCAACAGAAAGCGTCATCCACTGGTGTACTTAAAATTAGCCTACTAAAAAAAAGTGTGATCTGGGGTGTGATTCTGTAAGACTCCATTCTAAACTTCGAATCTGAATCCGCTGTGAGTAGTAGTACACTTGCGAGTTGAACTAAATTGACAGCAACATTTTGATAGATAAAGTATGAAATGACGTTAAAAGTGTCATTCTAAAATTTAATTACCCCGTCACTTCGACACTCACTTCGCACTCGAACAAGATTCAAAATCAAACAAATTTTATAGAATCGACGTGCTGTATGGCTCCTATTGTTTACAATAAAATTCCTGACCATTCCTGACCAACTTAAAAACTTACCTATACTGAAATTTAAAAAATGTTTTACAGAATTACTTGTAGATAAATTTTATTACTCTGTGCAGGATTTTCTCAATGACACACTATAAAATCCTCCTACTATTACAAAGGCGAAAGTTTGTAAGTATGGATGTATGGATGTTTGTTACTCTTTCACGTAAAAACTACTGAATGGATTTAAATGAAACTTTACCACAATATAGCTTATACATCAGAATAACTAATAGGCTACAATTTTTGAGGTTTCTAATGTTAGGTCGTAAAACAACACATTTTTTGCGCTTACGTTTCCAAAGCGAAGAATCTGCATGTTTATGCTGAAGGAAAAAGATCGTTAAATGTAGTTTATAGGAGCATACTGCAGTAGCTACCTATAGACCTATGATTAGGGCTCTGCAGTGCTTATTTCTTACTTATTACCACGCGAACGAAGTCGCGGGCAAAAGCTAGTTTTATTATACTATCGGGGGACTGTCCTTGGGTGCATTTCCATAGCGCATACAGGGATAGTCGCCGGTTTGTGTCCCATTTCATTTAGATGAAAGTTGTCTAAAAGGCCTCTGCGCAGTTGGCTCCGGCCCCTCGCACGCCTCCCAAATGACCGGGACCCTGTGGTCCTGTGACTGGTAAAGACAGACAAATTATAACAGTATATTATTATTATGATACAAGTGTGTAAAGTTGGTGATTACCGCTAAGGCGCATTTAGCCGTCAGGCGAGGGTCTTAGTAAGCCGTGGACTGACACTGACACTATAAAAAACCGCATCAAAATCCGTTGCGTAGTTTTAAAGATTTAAGCATACCTAGGGATACAGGGACCGAGAAAGCGACTTTGTTTTATACTATGTAGTGATTTTTTTTTATATGTAATAGGTCGGCAAACGAGCAGACGGATTACCTGATGGGAAGCAATCAGCGCCGCCCATGGACACTCGCAACGGAGGAGTTACGAGTGCGTTGCCGACCTTTTAGGGATTAGGGATTTGAAGATTAAGGGATTGAGGAGGGATTGGGGGAGGGGAAGGATTGGGCCTCCGGTAACCTCACTCACACGGCGAAACACAACGCTGTGGTTGTTTCACGCCGGTTTTCTGTGAGGCCGTGGTATCACTCCGGTCGAGCCGACCCATTCGTTCCGAAGCATGGCTCTCCCACACTCAATGTGAAAGTGATGGTTTAACTACGACGTAATTTTATGGGGAAATAGCACAGACGCACAAACACTTTTCATACTCCAAAAACGACTAATTAGAATAGAATAGACAATATAGAGAGCTGCAAACCCCATTTCCAAGAACTCAAACTTCTAACACTACCTTTCATATACATCCTGAAAACGTGTAAATTTGTTAGAAATAGGTAAAAACTCTACATTACACGCGAAAACCTACAAACTCCCTTCACCCTACGACACAGAAATAGACTAATCCTACCAGGTTCTAAGCTAAAAATACACTCCACAAGCACTTCAGTAATGGCAGGTAAAATATATAATAAATTACCAGATGACATTAAAAATGAACAAAAATATAATATCTTAATAAATAAATTTTAAAAAAACTTTTAATCCATAAATGCTATTATAATGTACAGGAATATTTAAATGATATATTTAATAAAAAAAACTACAATAATAAAAAGGACACTATAATCTATACCTAATACCAATTATAATAATAAGCCTACCTACATAAAAATTATGAAAAATTGTAAACATATATTTATACTAGCCCTCCTCATAAAAAAATACTAATATTGTTATGCCCGACAGGGCCCACAATGCTCCTAAACTAATATAAGTATGTAAATCCTTATGTACCCTACCACCTAAGTTCACATTGTGGAATGCAATAAATATATTGAGTAATGAGTATTGATGTAGTGTCGAATAAAGTTTAAAAAACCAATCTTAAAGATTATTTATAATAAAACATTGCAAATCTAATGTCGTTATGCAAAAATCTCTTCGACCTACATAATTACATATTAAGAACTAAAACCCAACAAATTTAAAAATGCAGTTAAGAACGTCGCTAGTAGCTTCGTAATTGAGATAAAATTGTTTAGACTTTCACTAGTACGGAAACCGTGCGACGGCTTTTACAAGTTGGTAGGTTTATAGGTATGTAAAGTAACAGTATTTCGCGAGAATGATTTTGTCTTTTGTGTGTGTCAGTGAGTGTTGAGAAGTCGCGGTGAACGCACGTCGGTTGAAATCGCGCGCGACATATATTTTTACGATCGACTGTATTGAATTAATTAAAGAAACGAATTTACAATATTAATTATTAATTAGTGTGTACCTACAAAAGTGTTTTCATTGAATGGTTTTACGTTTCATTTTGAGGTTTGTGTGTGTTTTTTTAACTATTTGTTCTATCGTAATCGCTACATAGTTAAAAACAAAGTCGCTTTTTCTGTCCCTATATTTCTATGTACGCTTAAATCTTCAAAACTACGCAACGGATTTTGATGCGGTGTTTTTAATGGATAGAGTTATTGAAGAGGAAAGTTTATATGTATAACTAGCTTATGCCCGCGACTTTGTTCGCGTGGAATAGTGACTTCCTGCAGATTTTTGGTTAAAAACTATCCTATGTCCTTTCTCGAGTTCCAAACTAGGTAATGTCTGTATCATATTTCATACAAATATGTTCAGTAGTTCAGACGTGAGGAAAAGACAGGCGGACAGACAGAGTTATAATATTAGTTTCGCATTTATAATATTAGTTTGGATAACATCCATTAAATAGTGGAAAAATTTAGTATCAGCTTTGCATCCGCGCAAAACCAGGACTGGTTTTAATTTCTAAATAAATAAGTGTTTAATTAGGACTCATTTTTCAATAGTCAGATAAATGTTATCTAAGGAATAAAATTGTTGCTGTCACTGTCTTATACAAACATTGTGACGCGACAGCATCATAATTATTCCCCAGGTAACTTTTATCTAACCATTGAAAAATCAGCCCTAAATACAACGGTTCAGCTGATTATATTAAGGGGTTTAGGGGCTAGCGCAATAAGGCGCCGCGGCCTCGGGGGTGGATTAGTCAGTAAGTGTCTGACACTCTCTCTCGCCTTACCCTGGGCGGGAGAAGTCATTGTTGCGTTAAGTGGCAGCCGTGCAGCCAATCAGTTAAAATTCTCACTTGTTTTGCATTCCAGTGCAATGAGGTAGTTTCCTAGGTCAAAAATAAATTAATTCGACGTTTCAATACAACAAAATATTGAAAAATAACTGCGCTTTTACTTTTATTCATCGATCGATCGATACACTTTTTTATTGTGAGGGGAAAATCATCAAATGACTTCTCCCGCCCAGGTCCGGGCGGGAGGGAGTGTCAGACTCTTACTGACTAAAAACCCCCCTGTTCCTTCTCCTGCTCTGTGCCGAGGTCGCGGTACCTCATTGCGCTTACCCCGCAACCCCGGTTATCGATACACTAAGTTTTAGATATTTTGTAGATAATTAGTAAGAAATAAGTAAGCTATTTGACGCAAAAATACTATGACATCATAACTCAGTTGTTCATACAAATTTCATAGAAAAGTATAGGTTTTGACATTTGGATAAAAGTATTGAATTTGACTAGTTGGAAACTACCGCATTATCACCATTAACCATATTAAATTATTGATGTATACATATTAGGTATTATGTGTTGACAAATCTACATTGTAAACACTAATAAGCGTTTAAGTGTGGGAGAGCCATGTTTCGGCACGAATGGGTCGGCTCGACCGGAGTGATACCACGGCCTCACAGAAAACCGGCGAGAAGCAACGACAGTTGAGTGTTTTTCCGTGTGAGTAAGGTTACTGGAGGCCCAATCCTTCCCCTCCCCCAATCCCTAAATCTCCAAAACCCTAATCCCTAAAAGGTCGGCAACGCACTCGTAACTCTTTCGTTGCCGGTGTCCATGGACGGCGTTGATAGCTTACCATCAGGTAATCCGTCAGCTCGTTTGCCGACCTATCACATAAATAAAAATGCATTGTAAATCAATGTCGTGTTTCGCCGTATGATAGAGGTTGTCAGAGTCCCATCCTCCCCCCATAATCGATGCCTTATAACCCACAAGAGGCTGACAACGTCCATTTTTTCCGCTCGTAACACATTATATTGTTATAACGGTAGTAAGGAGGAAATTATTATGATTATTTAGACACCACTGACATACGGTGAAGGTAAACATCGTGAGGAAACCTGGACTTATAATTTCTAATTATCAGTTTGAAATCGCCTTGAGCAAGCGTGGTGATTAATGCTCTAACCTTCTCCGTGTGAGAAGAGGCCTTTGCTCAGCAGTGGGCACTTATAGGCTGATGATGAAGGAGGAAATTATCAACTTAATTAAATTAATATGTATATGTTTTTTGTTATTGTTTGTTACAAACACAAATGTTACAATCTTGTCTTTATGGTCCACAGATAACAAAAATACACGTGACCTCGCGCATAATGTTTACTCTGTGGACCATAGACAAAACTTTTTTGTTTTTGTTTTCATTTGTCATTATTTTTTTAAAATTTTTTGTATTATTTTATTTTCTTCTCTTTTTTTTGTATTTTTGTTTTATGTGTGTGCGCGAAAATAAACGTTTTTCTTTCTTTCTTTCTTTCTCTTCTTTCAACGCACTTGTAGTCCTTTGGTATTACGATTGTCCATATGCGCTTATTGTATACTAGCTCTAGTCCGCGACTCCGTTCGCGTGGAATAGTGACTTCCTGCAGATTTTTTGGTATAAAAACTATCCTATGTCCTTTCTCGAGTTCCAATTTCAAACTATGTCTGTACAAATTATCACAGAAATCGGTTCAGTAGTTTAGGCGTGAAGGAAAGACAGACAGACAGAGTTACTTTCGCATTTATAATATTATATTTAATATATAAATATTTATTATATTATTTGGTTAACACTCAGGAACGTTGTAGCTATCTATCAGTGAAAGAATTTTGGGAATCCGACCAGCGGTTCCAAAGATTACCCTCTACATACAAACTTACAATACCTCTTTACAATAGTGGAGAAATTTAGTATCAGTATTTCGACAGTGCAAAGCCGGGTCGGGTGGCTAGTATTTGTATAAGAAAATGTTAATAGACCTACATAAAACATACCTAAATATTAGAAGCGTTAAAATGGAAAATATTTACCTTACATATTTCAAGAAAGTTAATTAGACCGCTTTTAGCATAAACATCGTTTCACATGACGTTTCTGAACAGTAGCTGTAGGTACGGGAATATGGTCCTTATAGAGATAAGAATAGAGACGTCCGTTTACGCGTTGAGTCGCTCGCGTGTGCATACAAAATTAACACATAAGATTTGTTAACATGTTGTGCGCTACTTGATCTACTTTTCAATACAAGAATCAGGGCGACAGTTACTTAAAGAGATTTTTTTTTCTACAAAGACAAAACTATCTAAGTCGGTAAACGAGCAGACGGATTACCTGATGGTAAGCAATCAGCGCCGCCCATGGACAGCCGCAACGGAGAAGTAACGAGTGCGTTGCCGACCTTTTAGGGATTAGGGATTTGGAGATTAAGGGATTGAGGAGGGATTGGGGGAGGGGAAGGATTGGGCCTCCGGTAACCTCACTCACACGGCGAAACACAACGCTGGTAAGCAATCAGCTATTTAGACACCACTGACATACGGTGAAGGTAAACATCGTGAGGAAACCTGGACTTATAATTTCTAATTATAAGTTTGAAATCGCCAATCCGCATTGAGCAAGCGTGGTGATTAATGCTCAAACCTTCTCCGTATGAGAAGAGGCCTTTGCTCAGCAGTGGGCACTTATAGGCTGATGATGATGAAGCAATCAGCGCCGCCCATGGACACCCGTAATACCAAAGGAGTTACTACAAGTGCGTTGCCGACCTCTTGTGGGTTATTAGGGATTAAAGGATAGTAGGGGATTTGAGAATTGGGGATTGGGGGGAGAGATTTGGGCCTCCAGCAACCTTACTCACCCGGCGAAACACAACGCTGTGGTTGTTCCACGCCGGTTTTCTGTGAGGCCGTACTATCACTCCGGTCGAACCGACGCCTTCGTGCCGAAGCATGGCTCTCCCACACTTAAACAGACACACACACAAAATTTATTTATTTCTATCAGACCATGTACCTAGTTATTTTTAAACGTCAAACAAGGATTTCTTGATAAAAAGTGTCAGTCTGTCGGTCAGTCCTCTTAGTGAAGCTATTTGCTCGTTCCAAAGTGTAGATTCCGATGGAGAAGAACGAGCAAGAAACTCCATGGTTACTCTTTTTAAATCAGTGTCACAATTCATTTATTTCTTACATTAATTTAATTGCATTATGTGAGGACAGTGTAACACTAATACTTGCCAAAAGAAATGGATAAAGAAAATTACTTCAATAGATAAATAATTTATTCTCCTGTGTCGTGGGTGCGTTTACAAACATACAATTTTACATAAACATCACATCCTCTGCGGACGACGAGTAAGGGTAGACCCGACCGACCAGAAGCAGACCCGAGCGTACGGCGCGTAGCCTTCCTCGCGCTCCTCAAAGAGCCAATAGACCACCACCGACGGGGCCCTATAGGGCTGATGTTCATCCGGGGTTGCGGGGTAAGCGCAATGAGGCACCGCGACCTCGGCCCAGGGCAGGAGGAGGAACAGGTGTGTTTTTAGTCAGTAAGAGTCTGACACTCCCTCACGCCCGACCCTGGGCGGGAGAAGTCATTTGATGATTTCCCCTCACAAAAAAAGACCCGGAACAACAATTTGTGGATCACACAAAAAGTTGTTCCGTGCGAGAATCGGACCCGCGACTCGCTGCAAGGAAGACACGTGAAACAGATTTTAATTGGAACCGATTTACACATACCGAAACAAAATCGAATCGTATGTAGCTTGAACTATTTTAAAAGTTAATTAAACAGCCGATTTGTAATTATAATTTTCTGAGCTGCGCGTCAAGTCAATCGGTAGCAAATACTGACACGTAATGGTTGGTATAAACGTAACATTTACTTATATCGGGATTTCTTATTTCACATATTTATTTAAATAACTCTAAAATTACATTTTTAAACATTAAGTTCTAAAACAAAGTCGCTTTCTCTGTCCCTATATCCCTATGTATGCTTAAATCTTTAAAACTACGCAACGGATTTTGATGAGGTTTTTAATAGGCAGAGCGATTGAAGAGGAAGGTTTATATGTATAATAACATCCATTAAATAGTAAACAAATTTAGTATAAGCATTGCCTACCTGTGCGAAGCTGGCTTGTATAATTCAAATCAAATAATGGTTGCTACAAAATAAATTAAAATGAGTCACATTAACAAGTAAATAAATATCTATATATAGTTACATTAATAACATGCAAAATAATTCTAAACTATAACACGTATTTACGATTCAGTCGCGCATATTTTTTTTAAAGAACCGTATTTATAAATTAAGTCCTTCAACTTCTAAAACATTGTTAAGTAAAGCGCTTTCAAATGATATATCCTATAACCAGCGGACAATTAAGACGTTATTAATGCTATGGCATTTGTCGAATTTTGATAAGTAGTTTAGAAGTTAGGAGGGAACAGATGAACATACATACATAGATACATAGCCTGTCCAAATCATAACCCTCCTTTTGCTTTGCAGTAGTGGGGTAAAAACTTACGTGAAACTACTATGCATTATATTTCGGTATGAGTAAGGTTACTGGAAGTCCCCTTCCACCCTTAAATCCCCAAATACTCAATCCCTGAATGGCAGGTAACCTTTGAAATTATCAAAGTCTTAAGTTCTTTTTTTGTAATAGGTCGGCAAACGAGCTGACGGATTACCTGATGGTAAGCAATCAGCGCCGCCCAAGCCGCAACGGAGGAGTTACATTTACATTTCACAAACTTACACATTTATAATATTCTAGGATAGTAGGATGTGATAATATGATTAACTCTTACCCTCAGATTATAAGACTACGGACATGCATAGGTAATTAATAATAATAAACTATTGTAATTACACAATATATTAAATAATAGACTCGGCGCTATTGTATTCTCATGAGACCGGAAGCTGCCACAGATTACGTGCGACAAAAGAACAATTAAATGCATAATAAAGTAATTCTAGAATTATACAAAACGCGAGTTTTCATACAAAATTTCAAGACCAAAATCAAAGAAGTAAGAAATTAATTAAACGATATCAATGAAACCTAATTAGGTGCGAAGAGACGGGCTAAGTCATTTGCGCTTTTTTGTCAGGGGAAAATCATCAAATGACTTCTCCCGCCCAGGGTCAGGCGGGAAAAGTGTCAGACTCTTACTGACTAAAATACCCCTGTTCCTCCTCCTGCTCTGGGCCGAGGCCACGGTGCCTCATTGCGCTTACCCCGCAACCCCGGCTGAACATCAGCCCTATAGAGCCCCGTCTGTGGTGGTCTGTTGGCACTTTGAGGCATAATAATGCGCTGAGCATGCTGTTGGGACTGCCTCGATGGTATAGCGCATATGGAACGTTTGCGGAAGCCAAAATAGATGATTTCTTTGCCATTATACGCAAGCGATGTGAATCCGTAATGTGGCGATTGAGAGACAGTCCTAACAGTATACTAGCTATACTGGCAGACAAAATTGATGGGCCGTTAATTAGTCACTGGCAAATAGAAGTTCCCTGTTGTTGTAGGTGGCCATGGGCGGCGCTGATTGCTTACCATCAAGTAATTTGGCTGCTCTTTTGCCGACCTATCACATGAAAAATTTAAATAAAATATTAATATAATATTTACATAATTCCGAAGATATACTTAATATTGCTTTTAGACCTTGATATATGATATGACGCTTGATATATGATATGACGTCTAAGTACCGAGTTTCATTAAAATCGGTTCAGTAGTTTCCGAGATTTTTAGCTTAAAAGTTTGTATGAAAATCCGTGCGGCGTAAATGCTCTTAAGATTGAGAAGGTCATTTTTGGTAAATAGTTAGAAATAATAGTCATAGTGTGGGAGAGCCATGCTTCGGCACGAATGATTATGATATTTAATAGATCGGCAAACGAGCAGACGGATTACCTGATGGTAAGCAATCAGCGCCACCCATGGACACTTGCAACGGAGGAGTTACAAGTGTGTTGCCGACCTTTTAGGGATTAGGGATTTGGAGATTTAGGGGAGAGGAAGGATTGGGCCTCCGGTAACCTCACTCACACGGCGAAACACAACGCTGTGGTTGTTTTACACCGGTTTTCTATGAGGCCGTGGTATCACTCCGGTCGAGTCGACCCATTCGTGCCGAAGCATGGCTCTCCCACACTTAAAAATGAATGTGTTATTGTATTAAAATCTTGAAGGACTTTATTTTTGATCAATTCGAGGAAAATACTCAATTCGTACATCTATGTATATCTATACTAATATTATAAATGCGAAAGTAACTGTGTCTATCTGTCTTTTCTTCACACCTAAACTACAGAACCGATTTCTGTAAAATTTGGTACAGACATAGTTTAGAACTCGAGAAAGGACATAGGATAGTTTTGATACCAAAACTCTGCAGGAAGTCACTCTTCCACGCGAACAAAGTCGAGGGCAAAAGCTAGTAGTAATATATCGTTTTATCGTTTGATCTATACTAATAGTAGGTATTATAAAGAGGTAAAATCAGTAAGTTTGTATGTAGGGGGTAATCTTTGGAACCGCTGGTCGGATTGCCAAAATTCTTTCACTGATAGATAGCTACAATGTTCCTGAGTGCTATAGGCTATAAAACATCACGCTAGGATTAAATGAAGCCGCAGCAGCGGGTGAAACCGCGCGAGAGTAGCTAGTATTTCAATAAAAGTATTGAATTTGACTAGTTGGAAACTACCGTGTTTTGATTGGTTACATAAGTTACATAATGTAAATAAATTTGATTTGACATTTTATATTTCTTACATCATGTATGATTTCATATTTTATTATAGAAAAATATTTATGTGTTTCCAACATTAAATTACTATGAACTTGTTCAAAGTAATAATGGAAAAACTGTTAGATAACATTGCAATTTTGTTTTTCAAAGCCTAAAACACGCTTTGGTTGGAATAGACCGGTGTGATATGTACCACGACCTCACGGAAACTAGGCGTGATACCACGCTTTCGTTACAGTCAAAATCAAACTTTTTAACGTTAAACAAAGTTTACCGATCAAAAAGAGCCAGTCTGTCCGTCAGTCCTCTTAGTAAAGCTATTAACTAATCTTACTAATATTGAAATGCGAAAGTTTCGATTTTTAGATGTTTGTAACCCAATAATGCCAAAACTGCTCAACGAATCTGGATGAAATTTGGCACATGCGTAGAATACACTACGGAATAGGACATAGGCTATTTTTATTAAGATACCTCGCGAAGCTTGTGAGCCTTGTGTTTCGCCGTGTGAGTGAGGTTACCGGAGGCCCAATTCCGCCTCTTCCCCTATCTTTTCCCGATCCTTATATCCACAACCCCTATCCCCACGAAAAGGTCGGCAACGCGCTCGTGACTCTTGGTGTTGCGGGTGTCCATGGGCGGTGCTGATGACTTACTATCAGGAAATCCGTCTGCTCCTTTGCCGACATCGTCATCATCTTCCTGCCCTTGTCCCGTTTTATTTGGGGTCGGCGCAATATGTTTTTTTGTTCCATTCTGTCCTGTCACTCGTCACGCTATCACTAACTCCTCTGCCTTCCATATCACTTCTCACACAATCCATCCATATTTTCTTTGGTCTCCCTCTCCCTCTCCATCCATCCACATTTATACTCATGGCTTTGCCGACATCCAAACTAATATTATAAATGCGAAAATAACTCTATCTGTCTGTCTTTTCTTCACGCCTAAACTACTGAACCTATTTCTATGAAATTTGGTACAGACATAGTTTGGAACTCGAGAAAGGACATAGGATAGTTTTTAAACCAAAAATCTGCAGAAACCCACGCGAGCAAAATCTAGTACACCATAAAAGAAACCTTTAAAAAAAATGACTTAGGCTACTCACCGTAGGTAGTGTTCGTGTCATCGACCCCACCCGGATATGGAAGCAGATAATATCATATGTTGCAAGTTAAACAGAGCATGGTGATGACGACTGTGAAGCTGTCGTGTGTAAGTGGTTCGTGAGATTATTTACTCCGACATACTAGTACATACCATCAAGCCCCATACAGGGGACGGTATTTGCCCCTAGCGTATGTACTTAAAGAGCCAATATACCACCACAGGTGTGCCCTGCTTGGGCTGAGTCCTGCCTTGTTCTTAGGAAAATTATTGAGCGAGAGAAACTGGGAAGCTGTCTCCTCTTTATGTGAAGCAGTGATGCTCGCAAGGAGGTGGACCGCGTGAGGGAGCAATCCTCTTCCTCACGCCCCAGCCGCCGCAGCAGGCGACACTCTAGGCGTCGGGGTCGAGAGACGATCTTCAGCCACCCGACCGTAACCAGACACGACGCGTACCGCGCGTAGCGTTCCATGTGCGCCTCAAAGAGCCAATAGACCACCACAGACGGGGCCTTATAGGGCTGATGTTCAGCCGGGGTTGCGGGGTAAGCGTAATGAGGCACCGCGCACTAGCCTAGAGCAGGTGAAGGAACGAGAGCCAAGTTTCGGCACGTTGTGTTTTTGCGAGGTTACCGGAGACCCAATTTTTCTTTTCCCCAAATCCCTAATCCTAATCCCCAAAAGTAAGCAACGCACTCGTTGCGGATCTCCATGATTGCTTACCTGAATCGGCGCTGATTGCTTACCATCAGGTAATCCGTTTGCTCGTTTGTAAACCAAGGAAATTAAAAAAAAAAATAATGAAACTGTTTTACGATTTTTTCTATTATGAAAAACAGAAATGTGACGTCATCATATTTGAGCAGGTGAAGGAACGAGTAATTTTTAGTCAGTAAGAGTCTGACAGTCCCTAGGCAAGAGAATTCACTTGATGATTTTTACTTATCAAAAAAAGGGGAAGGCAGTTTCTCGAATCGTGTATTAGATTTGGAATCCTTGGAAAGAGTAACAATGGAGAGTCGTTGTCGTTCTTCTCCATAGAATAGAATAGAATAGAATGCATTTACTTTTATTTGCTTAGAATGTATGTAACATTGAAATATAACAATTTTAAAAGACTCCATATACATACAGCCTTACGGAATGCTAATTTTTTATCACTACATACTTTAAAATATAGTCGCTTTCTCGGTCCCTATATCCCTATGTAAGCTTAAATCTTTAAAACTACGCAACGGATTTTGATGCGGTTTTTTTAATAGATAGAATGATTGAAGAGGAAGGTTTAAATGTATAATAACTTCCATAAAATAGTGAAGAAATTTAGTATCAGCATTCGACCCGTGCGAATCCAGGGTAGGTCAATATAATTATAAACTATGGCTGTGATTGTTTTACGCCGGTTTTTTGTGAGGCCGTGGTATCGTTTCGGAGTCCTGAACGAACTAGCTTATTCCTTGGCTCTCCTACATAGACTTTTTAAACATTAAGGTTGAAAGTTCTATGGCAGTATGTGACAGTTTTTTACCGTTTCTCACGGATATAAGTGGATCTGATTTCACGCTAAGATGATCACTGTGAGCAATTTATGTAATTTTATCTAATTTGATTCGGAATAGTACAGTAACAATGCGTATCTTACAAGATTATTTTGCTCAACCTACCTTCCTTAGCTCTCAGCACGGAGGAGTCTCTCTATGTTAAGAATGTTAGCACAACGGCCGGGCCTGTCTCCCCGAGCTCTCAGCACGGAGGAGTCTCTCTATGTTAAGAATGTTAGTACAACGGCCGGGCCTGTCTCCCCGAGCTCTCAGCACGGAGGAGTCTCTCTATGTTAAGAATGTTAGTACAACGGCCGGGCCTGTCTCCCCGAGCTCTCAGCACGGAGGAGTCTCTCTATGTTAAGAATGTTAGTACAACGGCCGGGCCTGTCTCCCCGAGCTCTCAGCACGGAGGAGTCTCTCTATGTTAAGAATGTTAGTACAACGGCCGGGCCTGTCTCCCCGAGCTCTCAGCACGGAGGAGTCTCTCTATGTTAAGAATGTTAGTACAACGGCCGGGCCTGTCTCCCCGAGCTCTCAGCACGGAGGAGTCTCTCTATGTTAAGAATGTTAGTACAACGGCCGGGCCTGTCTCCCCGAGCTCTCAGCACGGAGGAGTCTCTCTATGTTAAGAATGTTAGTACAACGGCCGGGCCTGTCTCCCCGAGCTCTCAGCACGGAGGAGTCTCTCTATGTTAAGAATGTTAATACAACGGCCGGGCCTGTCTCCCCGAGCTCTCTGCACGGAGGAGTCTCTCTATGTTAAGAATGTTAATACAACGGCCGGGCCTGTCTCCCCGAGCTCTCAGCACGGAGGAGTCTCTCTATGTTAAGAATGTTAGTACAACGGCCGGGCCTGTCTCCCCGAGCTCTCAGCACGGAGGAGTCTCTCTATGTTAAGAATGTTAGTACAACGGCCGGGCCTGTCTCCCCGAGCTCTCAGCACGGAGGAGTCTCTCTATGTTAAGAATGTTAGTACAACGACCGGGCCTGTCTCCCCGAGCTCTCAGCACGGAGGAGTCTCTCTATGTTAAGAATGTTAGTACAACGGCCGGGCCTGTCTCCCCGAGCTCTCAGCACGGAGGAGTCTCTCTATGTTAAGAATGTTAGTACAACGGCCGGGCCTGTCTCCCCGAGCTCTCAGCACGGAGGAGTCTCTCTATGTTAAGAATGTTAGTACAACGGCCGGGCCTGTCTCCCCGAGCTCTCAGCGCGGAGGAGTCTCTCTATGTTAAGAATGTTAGTACAACGACCGGGCCTGTCTCCCCGAGCTCTCAGCGCGGAGGAGTCTCTCTATGTTAAGAATGTTAGTACAACGGCCGGGCCTGTCTCCCCGAGCTCTCAGCACGGAGGAGTCTCTCTATGTTAAGAATGTTAGTACAACGGCCGGGCCTGTCTCCCCGAGCTCTCAGCACGGAGGAGTCTCTCTATGTTAAGAATGCAACCCCGTCTGAACATCAGCCCTAAAGGGCCCCGTCTGTGGTAGTCTAATGGCTCTTTGAGGCTAGTCTTAGTATTAGTTAATAATACTTTTAATCAACTTTTACTTGTTACAGAAGATGTTTCAATACGAATATGAAAAGCGGCCATCATCGTCTGTGTCATGTGAAAGTACCACTACGGTCGCGACAGACTGGAGCCGAAAATACCCGAGTGTTCCCGAACGAATGCCGAACGCTCGCCGGCCGTTACCGCCACGACCAACCGTCATACATCGAGTCCCGGATAAAACTATTGTTTGTATCATTCTAATTTCCATTTTGTTGCCCTCAAATTAACATTGCTTTTCGTATATCAATGACCTTAATCATTATTATTGTTGTGTGAGTTGTATATGTCGTGGTCGCTCGAAGGTTATGACTCAAGTATCAAGTCTCAGTGCGCATGTTCGAAAAGCTAGCAAGTATTAATGTGACTTTTTCCGAGTTATATGTACTTTCTATGATTATTTAGACACCACTGACATACGGTGAAGGTAAACATCGTGAGGAAACCTGGACAACAAATATACGTATCTACCAAATAAAGAGTTTAAGATCCTTCCGATCATACACATCAGCCTATAAGTGCCCACCGCTGAGCAAAGGCCTCTTCTCACACGGAGAAAGTTTCAGCATTAATCTCCACGCTTGCTCAAGGCGGGTTGGCTATTTCAAACTTATAATTAGAAATTATAAGTCCAGGTTTCCTCACGATGTTTACCTTCACCGTATGTAAGTGGTGTCTAAGTAATCACAAAAAGTACATATAACTCGGAATAAGTCACATCGGTACTTGCCAGGTTTTGCACCCTCATGCATGAGAAGCGGGAGCTATAACCTCCGGGCCACAACTACCTCGGATAGTCTCGAATAAAACATGGAATACCTACTTTTTATCTTTGGCGAAGCCACTGAAAGAAGCTTATAATAGTACAAAATAACTTCAAAAGTAAGGACTAAAAATGACGTTTTCTTTTTGTGGGCTTTTCACGGATAGCATTTTAGCGCAAGTGTAAGCGTAACTCAACCAATAATATAAAAAAACTCTATTACTCACTAGTGAATAATAGTAATGAAAAAGTCACAGTTTGATTATAGGTGTCAATAAGTGCCTAATTGCTGTGGGATTAGAGCCACTTTATGAGCAAACTAGCTACGATCACGCTGTTTCACCCGCTGCTCGGCTCCATTTAATCGTAACGTGATGTTTTATAGCCTATAGCACTCAGGAACATTGTAGCTATCTATCAGTGAAAGAATTTTGGCAATCCGAAAAGCGGTTCCAAAGAGTACCCCCTACATACAAACTTACAAATTTTACCTCTTTATAATAATAGTATAGATATGTTGAAAATAGTATTAATGTTTTCAGGTCCCTCTAAAGGTTTGGATCATCGCCAGTGCTTCTTGCTTCGCTGTCTGCGCAGCTCTTGTGCTCGCCACGGTGGTGATCACCAAATGGGATACCTCTGAAACCTTCACCACGAGAGAAGTTTTCCAATCACCGGTGAGCAACTACAGAAACCTACAACCCTAATATCCTACTAATATTATAAAAGCGAAAGTTTCTGAGAACGTATGGATGTATTTATGTTATTATTTTACGCAAAAACGGCTGGAGAGATTTGGTTGAAATCGAAACTATGTATAATATTATAAATGCGAAAGTAACTCTGTCTGTTTGTCTTTTCTTCATGCCTAAACCACTGAACCAATTTCTGTTAAATTTGATACAGACATAGTTTGGAACTCGAGAAAGGACATAGTTATACCAAAAATCTGCAGGAATCAGTATTCCACGCGAACGGAGTCACAGGCAAAAGCTAGTATCGTATATATGTAGATACATGATACCCTGGACTAACACATAGGCTGCTTTTTGTCAACATACCACGCGGGCAAAGCCGCGGGTTGAACAAGTCTCTTCTCTGTCCTTGAATCTCTATGTGAGCTTAAATATTTAAAACTACACAACGGATTTTGATACTATTTGTTATCTAAATAGACTGATTAAAGAGGGAGGTTTATATGTATAACTAGCTACTCTCACGCGGTTTCACCCGCCACTCGGCTCCATTTTGATCGATCCATATTCCATCGTAGCGTGATGTTTTATAGCCTATAGCACTCAGAAACATTGTAGCTATCTATCAGTGAAAGAATTTTGGCAATCCGACCGGTGGTTCCAAAGGTTACCACCTACATACAAACTTACAAATTTTACCTCTTTATAATATTAGTATAGGTAACATCCATTAAATAGTGGAGAAATTTAGTATCAGCATTACACCAGTGTGAAGTTAGTCGCTAATATGTATATGAAATGTCATCATAAAAATCGTTTACCTTACAGGAACCTATACTCATAAAGCAACACCAATCAACAACGTACAAAGACCAGACAACAGAAGACACAGCTGTAATGGAAACTCTATCGATATTCAAAAATGTCATCCCAAACAGAGAACAAAAGAGTCTTATATCTAAGACCCAAATCCACCCTATTCACGAGGACATTGTACACGAAGACCGTCCGATCAAGAAGAAGGATAAAGCTGAAATTGCTATAATAGATATAGCTGAACCTAATGATGTTGACGATAAAAACGCTGTAATACATGGAGATAATAATGAAATCGTAGATAAATTTGAAGTCAATGATACTAAAATGAATGTAGCGGAAGATTTCGTTCCTAGTTTTAAACCGTTATTGGCTGGATTCGGGAAAAGCATTGACATGGAATTGCCTTATGGATATTTGGATGGTGAGTTTCAAGTTTTATTGTTAAATAATTGTAAGTATGTGCGAGAGCCATGCTTTTCAGCATGAATGGGTCAGCTCGACCGGAGTGATACCACGGCCTCACAAAACCAGCGTCAAACAATAATAGCGTTGTGTTTCTTCGCGTGAATAAGTTTACCGAGGGCCCAATCCTTTGCTTCATCATCCTCAATCTCTAAATCCCCTATCCTTAAATCCGTGATATCCCACTCCCACAAAAGTTTGGCAACACACTTGAAGTAACTGCTTTGGTATAACGAGTACGGCGAGGGCGTTGCCGATGGCTTACCATCAAGTATTCCGTCTGCTCGTTTTCATAAACATAGCAATTTTTTTCACAGCTGGCTTTGCATTTTTAGCTTTTTGGTGGTAAAATTTTAAAATGGTTCGAATCTATTCATTTAATTCATACTCATTTTGACACTACGAAAAACAAAATTAAATGTAAATCACACATTTTCTTAAATTGAATTTTGAATTATGTTGTCCAAAATTTTAACTTACAGTGATACTAAAACCAGCCAGCTACAAATAGTATACAGTCAAAGAAATTTTATTACAAGTTCATACTTACTTTAAGGAATGAGTCACCGCGGCCTCGGCCCAGAGTAAAAGAAGAAACGGGGTGTTTTAGTCAGTAAGAGTCTGACACTCCCTCCTACCCGACCCTGGGCGGGAGAAGTCATTTGATGATTTCCCCTCACGAAAAAAAACTATAACTTAGGCAACCAATAACATGATTAAGGGCTGATTTTTCAATAGTCAGATAAATGTTATCTGAGGAATAAAATTGTTGCTGTCACTGTCTTATACAAACATTCTGACGCGACACCATCATAATTACTTCCCAGGTAACTTTTATCTAACCATTGAAAAATCAGCCCTAAAAACTGCTATTTTAATTACAGGTAGAGACGATTATTTTTACAACGACGAGAATCTTTACGACGACTATATGCAGAGCAACTCGATGACGAATTATTTGATTGAGAAAATTCAAGAACTCCACGATTGGGTGTCGACAGATCCAGATTTCAATGCTAACCAGACCAGAAAAGACAGTAATGATTTCGGATCGCTTTTAAAAGCCCTTAACGAGAGTTTGGTCGAAGGCAATGTTACAATTGTGATGAACAAACTAAGAAATATGTATTTTGGCGAAAATTATACTCATTTTAACAGCAGCAGAAAAGTTATAGTTGCTAATAGCACTGATTTATTGTCGTTTGGTATTTTGACCCTGGATGTTATGCTGCTGCACAATATTCAGCTGATGGCATGGGAGAATCAGGTTAGTATTGTGAATTTTGCTACAAACTAAGTGTGGGAGAGCCATGCATCGGCACGAATGGGGCATGTACCAACCATAGCGTTGTGTTTCGCCGTGTGAGTGAGGTTGGCCCAACCCTTCCCAATGCTTAATTATTTGCAACCCTTACCTCCATAAGGTCAGCAGCGCACTCGTAACTCCTTTGGTATCACGAGTGTCCATGGGCGGCGCTGATTGCTTACCATCAGGTAATCCGAAAACTCGTTTGTGGAATAATATCACACAAAAAAAAATATTTATGTAATGAAGTTTCTGAAAGGACGATAAAAGACAAACACCTGTCGAAACATGGACTCTGCCTTTATCCGAAACTATACGGAACTTGTGAAACGGTTCCGGTTTATAACATCGGGTATCTGCAGTGTGATTCTGTAAGACTTCATTCTAAACTTCAAATCTGAATCCGCTGTGTGTAATAGTACACTAGCGCTACACTTGCGAGTTGAACTAAATTGACAGCAACATTTTGATAGATAAAGTATGAGATGACGTTAAAAGTGGCATTCTATAATGTAATTTCCCCGTCACTTCGACGCTTACTTTACACTCGAACAAGATTCTAAATCAAACAAATTTTATAGAGTCGACGTGCTGATCGTTACGGTTTGGGTTTGCAGAGCTCTTTAACATCCCTGCTTTTTAACAATGGGACCCCCATACTCAATAACCCACAAAATACTGGCAACGCACTAGCAGTAACTCCTTGGTTTAGGATGCTGTTAGGGTTGCCGCGGTTTTGCAGCTCTTCTACTATGTTCGCGCAGGCACACACAGATGACTTTTTTGCCATAATAAGGAAGCGGAGTGCCTAGCTCTTAAATCGCTTTAAGCGCAGCACTAACGGCATCCTAAAAGTATTGTCCGAGCGGTGGGACTCGCCTATTCTTGAGAGGTGGACGGTGCTACATGCCAGTTCGACCTTTTATTAAATAGGTAGTTATTATTATTGTTAGCTAAGTAAGTATTTAACGGAAATGGAATTGTATTTATTATTGTAGTATATTGTCTAAGTACTGTTTTGTCAGAAGTTGTTTTTTATGTGTATTTGTGTATTCTGTGTTTGTTTGACTAGATTTATGTTTAATTGAATTTGTTTTTCATTCTTAATAAATTTTGTTTGATTATTTTACTAGACATTATGGATTCTTATCTGAAATAAACGAATTATTATTATTTGGTATCACAAGTGTCCATGGGCGGCGCTGATTGCTTACCATCAGGTAATCCGTCTGCTCGTTTGCCGACCTATTACATAAAAAATGCTCTCTAAATAATTTCAGGAACTGGCTCGGACTAAGATGCTGCAGGATCCAGATGTGTTCGCTTTCAACGCCCTCTTTTTAGACCCCAGCAAAGTTGAGATGAAACAGAATGAGATCGCTCACGATAGCTCTTTATTCCTGTAAGTATTTTTTTATTCCTTAACTAAGCTTTTGCCCGCAACTCCGTACCCATGGAATAGTGACATCTTGTAGATTTTGTTATAAAGTCGTTTCTTGAGCTCCAAACTATGTCTGTACCAAATTTCACAGAAATCTGTTCAGTAGTTTAGGCGTGTAGAAAAGAGCGGTTTCACCTGCTGCTCGGCTCCATTTGATCGTAGAGTGATGTTAATAGCCTATGGCACTCAGGAACATTGTAGCTATCTATCAGTGAAACAATTTTGGCAATCCGATCAGCGGTTCCAGAGATTGCCCCCTACATACAAACTTAAAAATTTTACCTCTTTATAATATTAGTATAGATGAAAAAATTACTTAAAGATATTAAGCTAGCAGCATGCCCATGCCAACAGGGTTAATATCTCAGTAGAAGTTAGGTTAAGTATAACTATGAGCGAACTGTTAATCATTAAATAAATCCTTTTTTTTTTCAGTAAACGTTTGAATCCACGCCAAGACCCTATCGAAGACCTGGACATTGGAAAGAACCTTCTGGAAAATATCATGGAAGTCGGCATGAGCACTGCTCGTGCAGCCATACATCTTGGGAGAGCTTACAAGAATACTAAGTAAGTATTTTTATGTGGCTTGGCAGCGGATTAGAATTGAAGGAACTGGGGATAGAAGACTCCGAAGATGGGAAGAATCGGGGAAGAAGAAGTATATATGAGCTTGGCGACACCGGGAACCTCATGGCATAGAGACCGAACGCTCAATCGTCATTTTAAAAATTAACAATCTGAGTTTCACATATTATTGTGAACCTCATTTTGTTAATATATAAGATTTTTTTTATAATTTATTCAGTATAGTAAAGTATATTTTCGCCGATTCCCTATTTAACCCTAAGGTTGACTGGGAGAGAATGCCATATGGCATTAATGTCCACCTTATGTACCATCACTTGTTTTGTGTACATTAAAGTTTAAATAAATAAATAAAGTTACAAAAAAGTGTCCATATCATCTAAACTCGCCAAACTTTAACGTTTGATGTTACATATCTGTATATCATACTAGCGGCCCGCCCCCGCTTCGCACGGGTCCAACTATCTTGCTATCAAAGGGTCACTTTTTCTCCTGTCTCCTGACAATAAAAAACACAACAAAAAAAAGTGAGCAAAATTGGTCCAGGCGTTGTTGAGTTATGCGCTTACAACACATTTTGCTATCCATTTTTATATATAAAGATAGATAAAAAGTCATAGGATAAATAGACATCTTTATAATCGATTTCAATTTTAAAATATTTCTTTTTTCAGAAATATTCTCAATCAAATCACGAACAAGGAACAGCAAGCTGCCAACATACAGAACCAAATGTCACGCAACATTGATGGCAACACTCACGCGTTAAATCACTTACAGACCTCATTTGACAGTACTCAAGGTGTTGCCAGCAACGGAAGTTTTTATACGGAATTAGATTGTGTTTGGTTGCTGTATTGTAGGAATTTAGCAGCAACTACTAAACTTAACGCGCCGTACGGAACCATGGCGAGAATAAACGGGTGAGTTCACAAATCTTTTGTATTTTAGTAATCGTGGTGGCCTGGTTTAGGCCCCCGCTTCTCGTGCGTGAGGGGTCGAAACCTGGCAAGTACCAATGTGACCTTTTCCGAGTTATATGTACTTAAAGATTATTTAGACATCACTGACATACGTCGATTCTATAAAATTTGTTTGAATTTGAGTCTTGTCTTGTTCGAGTGTGAAGTGAGCGTCGAAGCGACGGGCAAATAACGTTATAGAATGCCACTTTTAACGTAATCTCATACTTTATCTATCAAAATGTTGCTGTCAATTTAGTTCAACTCGCAAGTGTAGCGCTAGTGTACTACTACTCACAGCGGATTCAGATTCGAAGTTTAGAATGAAGTCTTACAGAATCACACTGGACTATTATTTCTTATTAAAGTTTGCGTTGTGGCTAATGCTCAAACCTTCTCATTGTAAGAAGAGGCCCTTGCTCAGCGGTGGGCACGTATAGGCTGATGATGTCATGTAATGTGAAATTTTTTGACGTGACAACGTCTAATAATAGTTTTTGCTAGTTTTTGCTTACAGACTTACACTCGGTTTCTGAAAGGCTTGTGAACGCTAAAATTAACTAGGTAATCTCCTGTTAAATCTCTTGTCAAGTCATCTGATTCGTTGACTGAATTTTCAGTCAACCAATCAGATGACTTGACGAGAGATTAAATTGATTTTAACATTGATCGGCCTTTCGGAAACCGGGTGTCAGTTAAAAAAAAAACTACGTTTAAAAAAACCGACTTCAAAAACAAAAAACTGTCAAATAATTAAAATGGATATTTTAATACCACTCTTACGTACGCGAAGCTAATACTTTTAATATTAATAATAAAACACTATCAATTCTATGTGCTACCTATTCATAGGTTTGAAGTCGGTGCCAAGCCTAATACAAAATATAATAAGCATTTGATTGATGGCCTTAGCGTAGAATCAGAAGTCTATATGGTTTCGTTACATGCGAAATTATATATAGCTTATATTCGGGTAAATTATGAATTCTGAAAGTTTTCTCGTACTAAACGTAACTCGTGGGTTGTTAAAAGTTGTAGTAGGTAGCTTCGTTGTTGGTTGTGGAAATTTCGTTTTCTGTTTAGGGCTTGGCACCGACTTCAAACCTATGAATAGGTAGCACATAGAATTGATAGTGTTTTATTAATCTCCTCCTTTTTTGAAGTCGGTTAAAAACGGAAACGAAAACGTTCTGACACTAAAATATTAATGTTTTTTCCATTTCAGGGTTGCCCTTCGAATGTTGACCGGAGAACTAGCGGCGAATAAAGCGCTTGATACGCTTTTATACGAAGTACTGACTGGCTGGACAGAGTTGAAGTGCAACGAGATGTTCCCTAGGTGAGTGGCAGTACAGATACGAAAAGATTAGTGTGGGAGAGCCATGCTTCGGCACGAATGGGTTGGCTCGACCGGAGTGATACCACGACCTCATAGTAAACCGGTGTGAAACAACTATAGCGTTGTGTTTCGCCATGTGAGTGAGGTTACCGGAGGCCCAAACCTTGCTCGCCTCAATCCCAAAATCTCCAAAACCCTAATCCCCAAAAAGTCCACAACGCACTCGTAACTCCTCCCCTCGTTGCGGGTGTCCATGGGCGACGCTGATTGCTTACCATCATTATCATGTCTTCATAGTAAAGCAATTAACACCGCCTGTGGATACACGTCATTTCAGAACAGTCTCAATTATGTTGCCGACCTTATGGGGATTAGGGTTTTGGAGATTTAGAGATTGGGTAAAGAGAAGGATTGGGCCTCCTCGGTAACATCACTTACACGGCGAAACACAACGCTGTTTTCTATTAGGCTGTTGTATCTGTCGATTCGGTTTATTTAAAATCCTTATGGTAGGTACCTAAGCAATCAAAGCCTATGAATACCCCCAACATCAAAAGAGTATAGATTGTGTTGCCGGTCTTATGGGGATTCGAAAATTGAGGCATTTTGGGCGAGGTTATGATCCTCTAGTTTTAAATTGCAAATACAGACTAATAAATGTATTACCTTTTTTCTATGTCAACAGATGCAGTAAAGTGAACGCAGCGTCAGTGGTGCTTGACACTATTATGCAATCGCACAGAAAATCACAAGTTTCTAACAGAGGACGATAATATTAATTAATAACTTTATCATAAATTCAAATTTAATTTATATCAGGTAATAATATAATATTAGAACAGCAGCCCTATTAAGGTTCAAAAATATTTATTTGATAGTCTATGTTGGATTTTTTATCTGTGTTGCCAAAGAGGCGTAACTTTTTTTATGATTTGGCGCGAAAACCATTGACAGTTTATTTCTTTTAAATCCACTTCCTATCGCAGCTAATAGGTAATAGAATTTCTATAATCGCTAAGTAGGTACTTAAATCTTGACTATGTTATATAATAATAAACTTGGCAGTTTTTCCGACAATCGACTTTGTTATAAACGTTAAAAATCCATGTAATGAATATCGATAATAATATCCATGTAGATAATGTATATTGATAATATCGAATATTTTAATGCAATACATTAAAATATTCCAGACTGTCAAAGATTTTCAAAGCTTTTGCGACCAATTTTTGTCGTTAACAAAACCAATATTTATACTTTATTAATAAATTGTCAATTGGGCCTACGTAGTACACAATATTCGTGTTTCTAATGTTGTTTTTATGTAAGAAAGCGTTTAGAAACAAAATATTAAATTTTTAATGTAGGTACTTTTACTTTTACACGCATGTGAAAAATGGCTTCTCAATTAACCATACGATTGTGAATTGTCTTCTTTAAAAAGTCCAATGACGGTAACATATGTTTTCTTTGTTTACGGGATTGCGCCATTTGAATGTGAGGTTAATATTATCCAATCACTGTTGATATCAGAAATGTAACGACCAATGGTGGGTCGCTAGCTAATTCCCTATTGGAAGACTCGCTTTAGCGCCATCTTGTGAGCAAAAACGGTAACCGCATTTAGTGAACGTTGATTGTTGATTCGTATTTAAAAAAAAAATAGTTTTGACATGGCTTAATATTTGTACGATTACTTATAATATGCTAGTTTTCGATAAAAAGTAGCCTATGTATTAGTCCAGGGTTTAGAAAAATCGGTGAAGCCGTTTTTGCGTGTAAGTAACAACCTATACCTAACAAACATGTACCTATCCAGGTTTATATTCATACATTCTCACAAATTATCACATTTTTATAATATTAGTAGGATTAGTAGGAACTTATGTATACATACATCACTATCTATTTATATAAAAAATGTTATGTTTTCAAAATAGTTTATTACAAAGTTAAATTTTTTAAATCTACATTTTTGGGGAATTTTCTTTTCTTGTATCTACTTAAATTGATAATTCCTTAGAAATTAGATTATTCGTATGAAATGTTGTAATAATTATAACTTAGTAAGTACTTAAGTATAATTTAGCTAAGGATTTCTGTAGAAATTACTTATAATTTTATGTAAGTAATAATTTTTTCAACACGCTTCATCATAAAGTGGCTCTAATCCCACGGCAATTAGGCACGCAATGACACCTATAATCAAACTGTGCCTTTTTCATTACTATTATTCACTAGTGAGTTAATAATAGTAAAGAAAAATGAGTGAGTTCTTTTTTAAAATACTGGTTGAGTTACTCTCCCACTTCCGCTAAAAATACTTAATGCTATCTGCGAAAAGCTCAAAAAAAGTAATCTCATTTTGTAGTCTATGGCCGATGCGCGCGCATATTAAAACTGATTTAATTTACCCGCCATTACGAAACATTTTTCACAAGTTATTTATTTAAGAATAAATTATTTTATTCAGAAGTGTGTTGAAAAAAGGCGTTTGATACATGTGTGTATTGATGATTACAGTCCTCGGCTCCTTAAGACAGCAGTAATCAAAAACATTACACACTTGTAACCATAATGTACTACTTATTATTAGATATTCTTAGCTTAATTACTATAAACAAGTACATAAATCTATCTATAACTACTTTGTATACACCCAAGTGCATTCGTAAAAAAGTATTTTTGAATAGTTACTATCGTGAAATGTACAAAATTTACTTAAATATCGAATTATTCGCGCGGGTTTACTGAGAAAATCAGTCTGCTGCGCGACGTTGCCGGACGCGCACGCTGATCATGAAGAAGTGTCCCGTTGTGACTTTAAACTACATAGTACAGCTTTTCTCAGTCAATTGGGTAGTTTCCTAGGTCAAAAAATAATTTATTAATCTGTCAGCACAGTAAATTTTCCATTTTGTTAAGCTAATTTTAAAGAAAAAATATAATGACTTGGACTTTCATACAAATTTCATAGAAAGTATCGTTTTTGACATTTGTATTAAAGTATTAAATTTGACTTGTTGAAAACTACCCTATTCACGTGAGTACGTCGTTGTTTTTGGTAAAAGACAATTTTTTTTTTTCAGTTTGAAAGACATTCATTTTTTGTGCTATCAAATAAAATTACAAAAAAAAGTAGTCCACAAAAGTATATAACAAAAATCAATATTCAAATGAAAATCGTAAAGTTTCAAACTTATGATAACAAACATCTTGCCTAAAGAAACTTTTTCTGTAAGTACTCATTAGTTTTATTTTTATTAGATATCTGAGGAATAAAATTTTTGCTGTCACTGTCTTATAGAAACATTGTGACGCGACAGCATCATAAATATTCCCCAGGTAACTTTTATCTAACCATCGAAAAATCAGCCTTAATAGAAACTTATTCTACACTCATGAGTTTTATTTTTATTGTTATTAAAAACTTCGCGCGCCCGCCATGCGTCGTCCGATCAGCTGTTAGCCGCGAGGCCGCCATTACTTTTTCTATAGTAGGTCATAAAAACTAAACTAATGATTATAGAAAAAAGGTTTCTTTGGAAAAGTTGTCTGTTATCATGAATACAATCACATGTTTAAATATCAGACACTAATTACCAGTCACCCTATATTATGGAAGAATGCATCATACATATTATTAAATTAAGTACAATAATGTAATAAATAACCTTAAGCTTCGAAAATGTTAATTTAAGAAGGCAAAATGGCGTAGGTTTTTAACGATTTTTGTTTTTATATCCATGAAATTTTATATAAGTACTAGCTTTCGCCTGCGACTCAGTTCGCGTGGAATAGTGACTTCCTGCAGATGTTTGGTATAAAAACTATCCTATGTCCTTTCTCGAGTTCAAAACTATGACTGTATCAAATTTCACAGAAATCGGTTCAGTAGTTAAGGCGTGAAGAAAAGACAGACTGACAGACAGAGTTACTTTCGCATTTCTAAATATTAGTTTGGAAGTTTGGATGTGGTTAAATATAACAACCACCATTCCTACATATACAAGCTTTGATACCCTGAATTCTTGCACTACAAATTATTGTATTCGAACACCAAAAGTAGTAAATGATCACCAAATCTCATCTCTTCAAGTGTGGGAGAGCCAAGCTTCGACACGAATGGGTCGGCTAGACCGGAGATACCACGGCCTCACAGAAAACCGACGTGAAATAAACACAGGGTTCTGTTTCGCCGTGTGAGTGAGGTTACCGAAAGCGTTATCCTTCCCTTCCCCCAATCCCAAAATCTCAAAACCCCTAATCCCCAAAAGGTCGGCAACGCACTCGTAACTCCTCAGTTATTTCGGATGTTCATGAACACTGCACATGTATGATGGTTCCTTTACATCAGGCAACCCGTCCTCCGTCCTACATTCCAAAAACAAAATACGTTTGTAACCTTAGTGATCGTTTTCTATTTTTAAACGACTTCAAAAAAAGGAGGAGGTTCTCAATTCGATCGTACTTTTTTTATTTATTTTTTTGTTTTTTACCTCAGAACTCCGTTGTTTATGCATAGATTTGCAATTTTTTTTTATTGCTTGTTATACATATTTTTTTTTCTGTAGGTATCATATGTATAATATAATATATGGTTAGTAAACTTAATTTTTTTTTTATTTATTCACAAAATTGTTTTACGACAGTTTGTTGGCGATGCGATAGTGGCGCTCTTAAGTTTTACAATATTGTTATTTATTATTACTGTTAATATTATAGGATCATAAAAGATATCTTTAATTAATTTATTTTTATATCTAAGACAATACAATTAGTTTTTTTTTTGTGTTTAGCATATTTAGAAATTCCTGATTTTATAATCTGCGACATTTTGCCTTCATCTTTTCATTTTTGTATCTGTTGATTCTCTTTTTTAAATAGTATTGCTCAATATATTATTATCTATGTTTCATAATAAGTACTTTTTACTTGGAGAGGCTCAAATTTGTTACATAATAGACTGAAACTTTATAGTAATAAAATATACCTAGATTTTATTTTCAAAGTTGTTTTTTTTTTTATCTTCTTATAGCATTTCCCTACATTCGGATTAGGGTGATATTAGCAATAAGGTACCGCAACCTCAGCCCAGAGTAGGAGAAGGAACGGGGTGGATTTTAGTCAGTAAGAGTCTGACACTCCCTCCCGCCCTGCGGCATCGCCGTAAAAGCACCTTTTTTGTGAGGGGAAAATCATAAGTTCTTCCAGCCAGGGTTTACCTCCCGTTCTCCTGCTTTATGCGGAGGCGGCGGTGATTCATTGCGCTTATAGGGCTGATGTCCAGCCGGGGTTGCGGGAACCCCGGCTGGACATCAGCCCTATAGGGCCCCGTCTGTGGTGGTCTATTTGTAGTCTGGTTCTGATCGGGCGGCGAGCTATCCTTATTCGCCGTCCACAGACCTGCGCTGTCGACTAGTGCGGCGGCTGAGGCGTGAGGAGGAGTTCTCTCACGCGCTCCGCCTCCTCCTTTGCAAGCATCACTGCTTCGCAGAAAGAAGAGACGGCTTCCCAGTTCCGTCGGGAAAAGCGCCTATTATAATGATTTTACCCACTAAAAAAAAAACACTCAGTACTCCCTAAAAGACACAAAACCACGTTAAAGGTGGTATTAATGACAATGATTTGATTTATGAAGTTGAGTAAGTTGGTAAGTACATACCTATATCAAAATAAAAAAAAATAAGCCTTTTCTTTCTTTCTTTACTTCTATTTATATAGTCGCAGACAATTTACCGGTATCTAGAATATGTCTAAAAGCTAAAAAGAAATTAAAATACAGATCTTCATATGTATAAATTAATCAAATATGGCGTACCTCAGGGCAGCGTTCTTGGCCCTTTACTGTTTTTATTAATAGAACTCCCCCGCCAAACACCTAATCCAATGGTATTATTTGCCGATGGTAGTTCGTCTTTAATAAAATGTACCCGACTGGCTTTGTTATAAAAACTAAAACTACTTTATTATATTATTTAATTTTTAATATTTTTATTGGATAGAGCTACAAGCGGATTCCTTGATGGTAAGCAATCGACACCTACAAAATCCTTATTCTAAAAAGGCTGGCAACACACTCATAACTCCTCTGGTGTCGTGTCCATGGGCGGCTTCAATTACCGTCAGCTACTCCATAAAAAAGACTTAGGTAAATACAAAAACACTACATAAAGTTTATAAAAAAACAAACTTTATTTTTTAAAAACTTTAGTTTCCTTTCCTTCCGACAGATGGCGTTTCAAAGTTTCAATGAGATTAGTAGTCACTTTATTCGTCGCCTTAATTCTATCGAACACATCTAGAATTTTTTCATCATTCCATTTATGCTGGTTGACCCTTGTATTTTCCTTCCATTTCTTCAAATTAACTTGCATCGTATCAATAGTTGCTATTATATATCCAATTCTATATTCGTTGTTATTAGAAAGCGCTATTTTTATATTTGTCAAAGGTTTTATTTTTCGATCGATCTCATCGAACGTTTCTTCCAAATAAGAAAGGAGTTTTCCTTTAATTCTAGACTGAGGTTGGTATTCTAAAGCCGGTATCGCTCTCCTAGTCTGTGCATCTAAATCGTCAGTAGATTTTTTTTCATTCAATAATAATCGATCTGCGGTATCATTTACAAGGCTTATGATTTTTAAATTGTCTGTGATCGTTTCTATTTCGTCTGTGGTTTTAGTTAAGTTAGTTCTATCATCTGTGTCATTTACCACAGATACGTAATTGTCATCGACTGTGTCGTTGTAAAAACTCCTTTTGTATCTGTTCTCTTTTAATTTTGATTCCGTTTGTAATGTACGAAAAAAACGATCCTTGAATGCAGATATATTTGTTAATACACGTTCTCTCTTTGGTGTAGTTCTGACTTTTTTAGGTAATAATTTTCCGCCATTTGTATTGTTTTCTTCGGCTCTAATAGATTGATGTAGAATAAATATATCTGAAAAATTAACAACATAGTTTAAAACAACGTCCAGACTCGGGGCGTCTTGTCGTCCGACCAGCATGATGCCTCGAGGCGGCGGCGCCGTGTTCCGCACGCGCCTCATAGTGCAGTCCTGCGGTCGAGGTGACGGCCGCAGTGGGTGACGGGGACCGCCTAACAATCTGGCGGGCCAATATCCAAATCCCTAATCCCCAAAAGGCCAACACCGCACTCGTATCTCCTCCATTGTTGCTATCCATGCTTATCATCAGGTCACCCTGTTCATTTGCAGGCCTATTTATTTACTGATAAAGTAGGTACAGTCAGGGGTCAAAAATACAATTGCACTCTACCAATTTTAAAATGACTAAAATTTCTTTGTAGTAAAATTTCAATGGTTCACAGCCAGTTTATTCAATAATTTAGATTCTATGCTATAAATTAAAGCAGTCCTCAACCATTGACTCTATTCTACAAAGATATTTTGGTCATTTTAAAATTGGTAGAGTGCAATTGTATTTTTGATCCCTGACTGTACATAGGTAGTTTTAAGACGTAAAATATGTCCTACGAAACTATACACATAATTTGTCTGTCGGATCAAAATTTATTAGATAACTAGCGGCCTGCCCCCGCTTCGCTCGGGTTGAACTATCTCGCTATCAAAGGGTCACTTTTTTCTAATCTTCCCCTCCACTTTTCAAATATTTTCTTTGATAAGAACCTTCTCCTGACAATAACAAACGCAACAAAAAAGGAATTTATTGGCGTAATTGATCCAGTCGTTGTTGAGTTATGCGCTTACCCACACATATCGTGGTTTATTTTTATCATCATCATCTTCCTGCCCTTGTCCCGTTTTATTTGGGGTCGTTTTTTTCTTCCATTCTGTCCTGTCACTCGTCACGCTATCGCTAACTCCTCTGTCTTCCATATCACTTCTAACACAATCCATCCATATTTTCTTTGGTCTCCCTCTCCCTCTCCATCCATCCACATTTATACTCATGACTTTTTTTGTAAAATGCTTTTCATCCCTCCTTTTCACATGGCCATACCAAGACAAACGGTTCCCTTTCAACTTTTCAGTCACTGGCGCCACTAAACTTCCTCTAATATACTCATTTCTCGCTTTATCCATTCTCGTCACACCACACATCCATCTCAGCATTCTCATCTCTGCTACATGCAATCGCTTTTCATCCGTCTTATATAGAGATAATAAACCTATTATCTTACGAACTTAGTTCACAACAACATAGGTATTTAAAAAAATAATATTGTACTTTGTCAGTTAAATATTAAAAAGTAGAATTATATAATGTTATGTAAGTATGTGGACTATTTATAACAAAATGATTACTTATACTGACTTATCACATTAAACAATAAAATAATACTTACACAATAATATTATGAAATAATATCTTAAATTACCCATTCTGGTCACACAACGAAACGGAATGAGCAAAATAATTTCTTCGGAAATACTTAATTTACATGTATTCCTAAATTGCTTTTGTGTGTATAAGTACAATCAAGAACTATAGTGTTTTAAAAACACATTTATTTATTTATTTGTTAGGTATGTCGGCAAACGAGTAGACGGATTACCTGATGGTAAGCAATCAGCGCCGCCCATGGACACTCGCAACAACTAGAGTTACGAGTGCGTTGCCGACCTTTTGGGGATTTGAGATTTGGAGATTAAGGGTTTGGGAAGAGATTGAGCCTCCGTCAATCTCACTCTCACGGCGAAATACAACGTTGTCGTTTTTTCACGCCGGTTTTCTGTGAGGCCCGTGGTATCCAACCAACCCATTCGTGCTATAGCATGGCTCACCCACACAACGCCCCGATAGCGTGGTTTCCCGCTGGTTTTCTGATATCACTGCAGTCGAAACCCACTCATCTTTAACGTGAGACTTTCCCAGCGCGGTATATCATCGTCAGTCTGATTCCGTCTACTGCTGGACTTAGGCCTCGCCATTTGCACGCCACTAAACCCGACGTTCAGCTCTTCTCATCAAGAAAAGGAACAGGGGTTTTTTTCAGTAAGAGTCTGAGACTTCCTCTCGCCTCAACCTGGGCAGGTGCAGTCATTGGTTACTCGTCGGATGACGTCAGTCCACCTAGCTGGAAGACGCCTTACGTTACCTAGACGTGGTCTCCACCAGAACACGTCTACCCCAACGGCTATCGGTTCTTTGAAAAATGTGACCTGCTCACTGCCACTTCAGTATGCTAATCTGGACAACTTGAAGATACAGAAACTATATAGGTAATTAAAGCTCTTTACCTAGGATTTCTAACGGACTATGCCAGTTTTGGCACAATGATTTTGACGATATCGATGCTTAGCCTAAGCACTACCACCATAGGTATGCTTTACCATGTCCTCTGGGTGATCAGATCTCTTTTTTTGGTACTCGATAGGAAAATCCTCATGGAGACCCACCGCCTTCGGGGAAGGGTACTGTCACACTCTTACTGACTAAAAACAAACCCGGTGTTCCTCATTTACCCAGATGTTGGTGGGGCGGATATTGCCAAAGCATTCGTCGCAACCTCCCGACGGATATCGACCCGCCTGCTAGTCAGGTAGGTCTCGTCACCTACTGCGGCTTACCCCGGCTGTAGTAGGGTGATCCCTGCTGTGTATTCTCACCACTGTCCTACTCAGCAGTTTTTTTTTTGTGAGGGGAAAATCATCAAATGACTTCTCCCGCCCAGGGTCGGGCGGTAGGGAATGTGAGACTCTTACTGACTTAAATCCCCGTTTCTTTTCCTGCTCTGGACCTAAGTCGCGGTGCATCATTGCGCTTACCCGCAACCCAGGCTGAACATCAGCCCTGTCCCACTCAGCAGTTTCATACCTCTTGTTGACGTTAACAATCCATAACTGTACCCCCTTTTTGTAAAGGGAAAATCATAAGACTTCTCTCGCCTAGTTTAACGCAAGAAGGAGAGTGTCTGCCTCTCTCTGAGAAGTTATTAGATTATTTTACCCTCACAAAAAAAAAAATATACGCCACTACTATCGGTTGATTGTACCTTCGTATTTACAATTACTAAATTACCTACAAACACACTTTTGTACTCAATAGTACAAAAAATAATTGTTATAATGTAAAATTCGCCGCGAAACAAATTGCTATTTGTTTCAATTATTTTAAAGTGCTAAAATACTATGTGCCTTCATACACCAAGTTATATCAATACTTAGGGTAAAAAAAAAACAAAGTCGCTTTCTCTGTCCCTATATCCCTATGTATGCTTAAATCTTTAAAACTACGCAACGGATTTTGATGTGGTTTTTTTTTTAATTTAATATATACAAATAAAACCTTCGTTCTTCTTATAACCGCCTTCTCCAATGTCCATCATACTAAATTTCTTCACTCCTATGTTTTAGGGCTCCGTAGATGTCTGTCTGTCTGTCTGTCCGTCCGCTGACAATCTCAGTGACCTTTAGCACTAGAAAGCTAAAATTTGGCGCCAATATTTATATCAATCACGTTGTCAAAGTGGTAAAATAAAAAGTGGAAAAAATATTTTATTTAGGTAGTTACCTACCCTACACGTACCAGTTAGGGAGTGATATTTTTTTCATATCAACCCTAACGTGTCATTTGTTGTTGGATAGGTGTTTAAAAATGAATAGGGGTTTACTAAAATCATATTTTGATTATGTTAATACTTTCGGAAATAATCGCCCTAAAAGTTTAGAAAAAGACGTCTCCTCTAACCATAAGGTTAGAAAATATGTTAAAAATCTTGAAAGTATATCCAGGCCCAATCCTTCCCCTCCCCCAATCCCTCCTCAATCCCTAAATCTCCAAATCCCTAATCCCTAAAAGGTCGGCAACGCACTCGTAAATCCTCCGTTGCGGGTGTCCATGGGCGGCGCTGGTTGCTTACCATCAGGTAATCCATAAGCTCGTTTGCCGACCTATCACATAAAAAAAAAAAATAATAAATATATTCTGTCTAGGAAAATTATATTGAATTCAATAGGTTGAACAGATTATGAAAAAAACTCTGAACTAATTTCGTAATTAAGCCCTAGAAAGGTAGCATTTTTTTTTCTTTAATTGTAGATTCTACCATTCGGTTGGTTTACGCAATCCAAAATTACCACCAAAAACTTAATAGTAGTTAATAGGTATACAAAACCCGTCTAGTTTGTATTAATTAGTAACCTAATTCCCTAAGAGATGGCGCTGTACTTGCTACCTATGCTAAATTGCGGTTTTAAAATGTGCAACAACTCTTAAGCAAGGACACTTATTGAGACAGACGGTAAACTATGGAACCCTAAACTGTACGTAGCGCGATACGCTCCGGCCAGTTTTATATATTGTTATTTAAATAATTTAAGTACGCAAATCTTCGACGTTTAGTCAATAGTAGATAGGTACAGCGAATCCAGCAACATCAACAGAACTATTGAGCAATTTTTAGTTTTTAGTTGTTGGTTCAAACGGGCCTGCGACTTACCCTTAGGCTGACCATTTTGTTTATTTTTCAATCTTATAGTACTACATTAGCGTATACCTACTCTGAAGCTACTGCCAAGACAGATTTGCGATGCCGATGCCCATGGTCGTCTAAATTGAGAAGGAAACACTATATCGTTACTGCAATAACGTTATATCCTCTAAGCATTACAGAGATTCTTTAATGTTATATTGTTTTGCAGCTTTTATTATAGAAGACCCTCTTTCAATTAAAATTTTAGACGATTGATACGATATCTAGGTAGCGATTCTACGTACTATTTTGACAGAGTTATAGAGGTGAGCGCTATAATAATACCTTTTTTTTGTCAGAGGAAAATCATCAATTGACTTCTCCCAGCCAGGGAGACAGAGTGTCAAACTCTTACTGACTTAAAAACCCCCGTTTCTTCTCCTGCTCTGGGCCGAGGTCGCGGTGACTCATTGCGCTTACCCCGCAACCCCGGCTGAACATCAGCCCTATAGGGCCCCGTTTGTGGTGGACTATTGGCTCTTTGAGGCGCGCGCGGAACGCTACGCGCCGTGCACTCGGGTCTGGTTCTGGTCGGGCGGCGAGCTACCCTTACTCGCCGTCCGCAGACCCGCGCTTACGGTGGCCGGAGATCGTCTCTCGATCCCCGACGCCCGGAATGTTGCCTACTGCAGCGGCTGGGGCGTAAGGAGGATAGTTCCCTCACGCACTCCGCCTCCTCCTTTGCGAGTATCACTGCTTTGCAGAAAGAGCAGATGGCTTCCCAGCTATAATAATACCTATACATATAAACTTTTCTCTTCAATCACTCTATCTATTAAAAACAACCGCATCAAAATCCGTTGCGTAGTTTTAAAGGTTTAAGCGTACACAGGGATATAGGGACAGAGAAAGCGACTTTGTTTTATACATGTAGGTAGTGATTCATTCTGCATAAATTTTATTTCCACAGATTGTAAAAGGTTGAGGCTTATCAGAGAGATCTGCAGTCCGTTCTCTGTTAACTTAATGAGTACACAATGATGTGTGTATCGAAAATCAATTATAAAGTTAAACACAACATTTTAATTGATTATTTGTATCCTAATATTCAGGTAAGTGTGTGAGAGCCATGCTTCGGCACGAATGGGTCGGCTCGACTGGAATGATACCACAGCCTCACAGAAAACCGACGTGAAACAACTTACGTTTTGTGTGTTATGCCAAAGGAGCCCAATCTCTCAACCATAGACGGAGCCCTATAGGGCTGATGCTCTCTCGCCTTACCCTGGGCGGGAGAAGTCATTTGATGTTTTTTATGTATAAAGAAACATTTATGTAAACTAGCATACTACAAACTAAATGATTATATACAAGATAAAAATGCTTGGAGGCTAGCTGGTCCTACTCCACAGAATGTTTAGAGGAATTTTTGATTTTAATTATTAATTTGAACACTATGTTGTTAATTGTTGATGATCTTCTAAGTTTTTGTAAATGTGAGTGCCCTGTAACCTATTATAATTAAGTAAGACTTGTAGAATATAGGTACTTGTGTCGGCTGGGAGCTGTCATGCTCACTCAGAGGTCTCATTGGCGGTGGCACGGGCACTGGATCTCCCAATTCCCTATAATATGGTTGAGTTGGGCGGTGCTGGTGTACGTGTCATGTTCGTGAACGGGCGCCGCCTATTGGGACTGGTCATCTCCAGGCTAAGGTCTAAATATGTTGTCCTTTAGGTTCACTTCTTTTTCGTACTTTTTGCCTGAACATTAGTGTTACATTGTTCTTACATATCAGAACCGACTAAATGATGTAACAAAGAAATGTATTGTAAAACTGATTGAAAAAGAGTAACCATGGAGTTTCTTGCTCGTTCTTCTCCATAGGAATCTACACTTTGGAACGAGCAAATAGCTTCACTAGAGGACAGACGGACAGACTGACACGCTTAATTTTAAAGCTCTTGTTATATACTTTTTTCCTTTTTTTTGCTTGCTTGACGTTCAAGAGTGCCTACTGTGGTCTAATTGAAATAAATGATTTTTGACTTTTTTTTTACTTTTTATATACCCTTACAAAATAAAACCGTTCCTTCTCCCATTTCCTTTCCTTAAATCCCTTATCCAAAAAATATTACTTTTCGATGTGCGGATGTTCGCTTACCATCAGGTAATCCGTCTGCTCGTTTTCCGACAGACAATATGATAATGAAGTTAAAATAATAATGAGGATTAAAATAATAAAGAAAGAAAACAACAAACAGGTTCCATACAATTTTATTCTTTTTACACTTACACACGGTTTCTGAAAAGCATGTCAACGCTAAAATTAACTAATCTCCTGTTAAATCTCTTTTCAAGTCATCTGATTGGTTGTTGATAATTCAGTCAACCAATCAGGTGACTTGACAAGAGATTAAATTGATTTTAACATTGATCGGCCTTTCGGAAACCGGGGGTTAATATTACATAGGCTAAGAAAGTCGGCTATTTATACAAATAATATGTTAATGCACCAGGCAATTAGGGCTATTTTTATATGAACGTGCCTCGACACTTAAGTGCTATATTATTATATTATAAATAAATATTTTACAATACATAATAATATATGAATGCCAAAAAATATATTTACGAAAAGTTCTTCATTATGCCAGATCTCTAAGCTATGTAGCGTGGTAATATAGTATAGCTTATAACATTCCCAAACTCATTAATCAACAAATGAAAAACAAAAAAGAATTGTTCAAATCGGTCAACTTTTTAAATTGCACGGATTATCTGATGGTAAGCAATCGGCGCCGCCCATGGACATTCGTAACACACAGTAAGGGGAGGCGTGATGGGGCGATGACCCAGGGCGGCAAGTTCTGGTTGCGGGGTAAGCACAATGAGGCACCGCGGCCTCGGCCCACAGCAGGAGAAGGAACAGGGAGGTTTTTAGTCAGTAAGAGAAGTCATTTGATGATATTCCCCTGACAAAAAAAAAAGGCGTCAAGTTCTGAGGGGCTCCAAGGTCTGAAGTTGGAGTCTCTTGCCTCTCTTGCTGCAAACCCTTTAGAACTGTGATCTACGCTCTGTGCATATGCATATTTTTTATTAAGATTTTTTTTATGTTTTTTTTTAGTGTTTTACGCTGCTACGCTTACGATTGGTGGAAAGATTACGTGGTAGACGGTGGGGAAAACTGAACCTTCAATATATACTCTTATATATAATTATATATACACCACTATCTTGACTGCACGGTTGGTACGGTAGCTGGGCAACTGGCTGCTGTGCAGCGTGTCGCGGGCTCGATTCCCACACGGAACAACTCTTTGTGTGATCCACAAATTGTTAAAAAATATCTTAAAATAATGAAAAATCTTTAAAATCTTTGCATCTATTGGAGATGAATGGATGAAATAAAATACAAAATATGTGTCTTAAAATGATACATTTCATCCATCCATACTAATATTATAATGAGGTAACATTTGTAAGTTTGTATGTAGGGGGTAATCTTTGGAACCGCTGGTCGGATTGCCAAAATTCTTTCACTGATAGATAGCTACAATGTTTCTGAGTGCTGTAGGCTCTAAAACATCACGCTACGATCAAATGGAGCTGAGCAGCGGGTGAAACCGCGCGAGAGTAGCTAGTGAGCTATAAAACAAGTTTACAGTCCCTCATATTATTATTATTTTTAATAAATTCCGTTTTTATAGAGTTAAAAAATGACCAGTTTTAGCATTTTTTTGTCACAAACGAAGTATATTGCGCACATGGGAGTTTTACTCTTGCATTTGAAGTATCAAACGCCATAGCCTCATAGCATTAACTTAGTCATGTCCGATTAAGGCTTTCTAAAACACTGCGTCCATTCAAAAAGTGGACATCTCCTTATGGTCCACAGATAATAAAAAATACACGCGACTACGCGACATCAATCGCGACAAAAGTTTTTGTTCTTTAGTTATTAATTTTTTAAGTCATTTAATTTTTATATGTATCATTTAGTTTAGATTTTTAGTATTATTTTATTTTCTTCCTTTTTTGTATTTTTTTTTATGTTTGTGCGCCTACGCGAAAATAAATGTTTTTCTTTCTTTCTCTTTCTTCTTCTTTCTATTTTGTTAATAAAAAAATAATAATAATTTTAACAAAATTAACCACAAAATAACTCAAAAAACACACTCTGAAAGATAATGTGAAAAGATTTATTTTTTAAATCAAACAATAAAATGTATTTTTAAGCTTATAATATATAATTTAACTTAAATTACATGAACCGAACTGCCTTCGGTAGGTTTCGGAATCTATAACCTGAATGAACATCGTGGTGAAAAATAGGTTTACAATATAATATACCCAACAGTTAATCAGGACACAGATATAAATTGAAAATTTTCAATATTTAAACAACTCAATATCACTTTAGTCGACGCACGTGATAAATAAACCTATTTACTTGACACACACAATCAAAAAGGCTAAAGCAATTCTAAATCATACTGACACACAATGATATTATATTGTAGCGACATCTATCGCACAACTACAACAACAGCACCAATCACGTTCAAGATTCTACATCGCGCAAGTGAAGTTTACGCGCTAAATAGCACAATAGAAAAATCCCATGGTCAGTAGCCCACCAGGCACGAACACCTCGCCTGGTCGGAGAATCCTCCCTTTTCAATGGAGGATGAGGAACTTTCCACCCTGTTCCTCATACCTCTAAACTGGTGACGCTGTTGTTATGTTTGTGCGATAGATGTCGCTACAATATTAACACAGATATGTTATACGCTCACAAAACGCACGAAAAATGTGTTCCGCGCCAAGCGTGAGCACACTCACATACTTTTCATTAATTGTACATGTCACTACACATTAAAATTGTAGAAAAGGATAGCATGATAAATAAAACAAGAAAAAACGAAATAGCTATTGTTATCAATTACGTAGTCAACGTAAACAAACATTATTCTAAGAGAGACTAATTGCACTTTCATACAATTGTATCCTTTTCGAGTCTTCACTTTTGCGCGCTTATAACATATCTGTTAATATATAATATAATTGCTGACACATATGTTTTTGTGCCCTTAAAGTGTGAGCAACTAATATTTTTTGGACAAACACTGTCAGACAGACAGACAGACTCATTCAATATTATATTACATAATATATTAACTAAAATTCGCGGGTTACTCACGTGTACATGTTGAGAAAAGCTCTACTAGTAGTAGTCTCAGTAGGCTGCGCGACGTCGCCGCGTCCGCGCACGCTGCTCATGAGGAAGAACCCCTCTGTGGTTCGAAACTAGTAGAGCTTTTCTCAACATTTACATGTGAGTAACCCGCGAATTTAGTTAATTTAGTATGTCTCACGATAGTTATTATAAATACATAATATATCATGTTAATTATGTACAAACTTTATTTTTATTAGTTCCGACCTCGAATAAGAGTCCCGGTGCGACTTGAAACTTGTCGAGCTTTTCTAGAACATTTCTTTTTGTGTTTAGTTCGTTTATCAAGGAAGGCTATAGGCTATAAAACATCACGCTACGATCTGTTGGAGCCGAGCCGCCATGGAAAGCGCGCGGCCATAGCTAGTATTTTTATATAATTATATTTACATAAAGAATGACTGGTAATTAGTGACGAATATTTAAAAACGTTATTGTACTCATAATATCAAACAACTTTCCCAAAGAAACTATTTTTCTATACTCATTCGTTTGGTTTTTATTACTATAGAAAAATTACTGTGTTCAAAGTTCAAACAAGGTCACGCGGGGCCTCGCCGCTAACAGCTGACCGGGCGACGCAATGCGGGCGCGCGATGTTAGTTAAAGTGCTAATAAAAATAAAACTATTTAGTATAGAAAAAAGTTTATTTGGGAAAGTTATTTGCTATCATAAGTACAATCATAGGTTTAAAAATCTAATTATCAATCACTCTATAGAAAATAACAAATTAATCCAAATCTATAATCCTAGAAATTCTACCATATTCTATATAATTCACAACATATTATATATTATCACTAATCTTGTATTAAAATTACATAATCAATTATATAAACAAACATACAACATATAAAAGAAAATATATGAACAATACTAATTGAAAAATCCCTTTGGACTCATTTTAAAAATCTTTTTTAATACACTTCCTCATAAAGTGGCTCTAATCCCACGGCAATTGTGTAGTTACCTAGGTCAAAAATAAATTAATTCGACGTTTCAATACAATAAAATATTGACAAATAACTATACTTTTATTTATCGATCGATCGATATACTAAGTTTTAGTATTCTTTAGCAATTTTTTATGAAATAAGTGAGCTATTTGACGCAAAAATGTTATGACGTCATAACTCAGTATTCCATACAAATTTCATAGAAAATTATCGTTTTCGACATTTGGATAAAAGTATTGAATTTGACTAGTTAGAAACTACCGTATTAGGCACGTAATGACACCTATAATCAAAATGTGACTTTTTCATTACCATTGTTCACGAGTAAGTTATAGAGTTTTTTTTATATTATTGGTTGAGTTACGCTTACGCCTGCGCTAAAATGTTATTCGCGAAAAGCCATAATTTTTTACTGATTAATTTTTCCCGCCTTTACAAAACGTTTTTCACAATTGTCTATAAAAGTTACCTATAAGTGCCCACTGCTGAGCAAAGGCCTCTTCTCACACCTCGGCCTCGTTTGAGCATTAATCACCACGCTTGCTCAATGCGCGTTGGCGATTTCAAATTTATAATTAGACATTATAAGTCCAGGTTTCCTCACGATGTTTACCTTCACCGTATTTCAGTGGTGTCTAAATACAGTTAGAATTATTCATATATTTTATTGTATGTTGTATATTGATTGAACACAAACTTACATAAAAAAACAATAATTTTTATTTGATATACTTAGCGTTTTATACCAATTCAAATTTATACAATACTAGCTTCAGCCCGCTGCTTCGCCCGCGTGGTATGTTGATAAAAAGCCTACGTATTAATCCAGGGTATGACCTATCCTATATACCAAATTTCAACCAAATCGGTCCAGCCGTTTTCGCGTAAAATAACAAAGATATATATCCATACATTCTCACACACTTTCATATTTATAATATAATAGTAGGATGTTGAGACCCATTGCAATTTTTATTCTTTTTATAAATCAAAAATACACACTGAATCAATGACATATACGATCCAAACTTTCAAACCCAAAAACTAGAAAACTACTGTACTGATTTTAATGAAACTCTGTACTCATTTAAGTGTGGGAGAGCCATGCTTCGGCACAAATGGGTCGGCTCGACCGGAGTGATACCACGGTCTCACAAAAAACTGGCGTGAAACAACCACAGCGTTGTGTTTCGCCGTGTGAGTGAGGTTACCGGAGGCCCAATCCTTCCCCTGCCCTGATCCGTCCCAATCCCTAAATCTCCAAAACCCTAATCTCTAAAAGGTTGGCAGCGCACTCGTAACTCAACTCCTCCGTTGCGGGTGTCCATGGGCGGCGCTGATTGCTTACCATCAGGTAATCCGTCTGCTTGTTTGCTGACCTATTACATATAAAAAAAAAAAAAAAATTTGCATATACTCTGAAGCTACTGCCCAGACATATTTGCGATGCCGCTTGACGGCGAGAGGATATACAAAATCATGGCTAGCCCAAGGTCGTATAAATTGAGAAGGAAACGCGATATCGTTACAGCAATGACGATATAATCTCTAACGAATGACGTCCTCTAAGCTTTACAGAGATTCTTTAATGTTATATGGCTTGCAGCTTTTATTATTATTATTTTTATTTTTATTCAATAAGTAAAGTAATAGACAGTAAACCAATTACAAAGTTGAATACTACACAACACACAAATTATAAATCCGCAGTCCAGTAATAACTGTAGATACACAACATTCACAAAAAAAAAAAATTACAAAAAAAACCGACTTCAAAACGTAAACTAAAAAGCAAAAAATAAATTTACTTTGTTTAAAATAATACATATTTTCATTTAGTTAAATATAAAATAATATTTAATAACTATTTTATAATCTTGAAGTCGGTGCCAAGTAAAACAATAATAGTGTAAAGATATTACCTACATACCTCTTGCTAGTTTGATGATTAGTAGTATTCAATATATTTTTCTAATACTCTTATTGTTTGGTGTGTAGGCTGTGTTACTTGGCTCCTCCTTTTTTTGGAAGTCGGTTAAAAATACAATTTGCTTCATAACAGAGAGTTACTGATACAAATTACGTTTTCCAACTGTGCCGACACAGAAATCCTTAAAGACATTAGAACTTGTGTGACATATATCGGTTTGAGAGCATATGGAGCTATATTCACTGCACATTCTTATAATCTTATAGAAGACCCTCTTTTAATTGAAATTTGAGACGATTAATACGGTATCTAGGTAGCGATTCTACGTACTATTTTGACAGAGTTATAAAGGTGAGCGCTATAATAATACCTTTTTTTTGTCAGAGGAAAATCATCAATTGACTTCTCCCAGCCAGGGTGGGGCGAGAGTGTCAGACTCTTACTGACTTAAAAACCCGGTTCCTTCTCCTGCTCTGGGCCGAGGCCGGGTAACTCATTACGCTTAACCTGCAACCCCGACTGAACATTAGCCCTGTAGAGCCCCGTCTGTTGTGGTCTATTGGCTCTTTAAGGAACGCGCGGAACGCTACGCGCCGTCCGCTCGGGTCTGGATCTCGTCGGGCGGCGAGCTACCCTTACTCGCCGTCCGCAGACCCGCGCTTACGGTGGCCGGAGATCGTCTCTTGATCCTCGACGCACGGAATGTCGCCTACTGCAGCGGCTGGGGCATGAGGAGGATAGTTCCCTCACGCGCTCCGCCTCCTCCTTTGCGAGTATCACTGCTTTGCAGAAAGAAGAGATGGCTTCCCAGCTATAATAATACCTATATAAACTTTTCTCTTCAATCACTCTATCTATTAAAACAACCGCATCAAAATCCGTTGCGTAAAGTACGACCGACGTATCTTGGCGAGTCTGAAGTTAGCCGTTTGTCTGCGCAATGGATCTTTTAGGAACAAAATTGTGTACTGCGCAGCTAATCGGCTAACTTCAGACTCGCCAAGATACGTCGGCGGTATTGTAGTTTTAAAGATATATGCATACATAGGGATATAGGGACAGAGAAAGCGAAGCTTTGTTTTATACTATCTAGGTAGTGATTCATTCTCCATAAATTTTATTTCCACAGATTGTAAAAGGTTGAGGCTTATCAGAGAGATCTGCAGTCCGTTTTCTGTTAACTTAATGAGAACATAATGATGTGTGTATCGAAAATCAATTATAAAGTTAAACACAACATTTTAATTGATTATTTGTATGTTTAAGTAAGTGTGGGAGAGCCATGCTTCGGCACGAATGGGTCGGCTCGACCGAAATGTGATATCATGGCCTCACAGAAAACCGGCGTGAAAGAACCATAGCGTTGTTTTGCCGTATGAGTGAGGATATCGGAAGCCCAATCTCAATCCTCTTCCTCCCCTAATCCCCAAACGGACGGCAACGTACTCGTAACTCCTCCAACGTTGCAGGTTTCCATGGGTGGCGCCGATTGCTTACTATCAGGCAATCTGTCACCTACCTACTTGTTTAAAATGTACGAGAACTATGCTTCGGCACGAATGGGTCGGCTCGACCCTCCGGTCAAGCCGATTTTTGATACCACGGTCTCACAGGAAACCGACGTCTAACTTTGTTTACGTTGTGTGTGTTACGCCAAAAGGGGCCCAATCCTTCCACCACAGACGGGGCCTTATAGGGCTGATGTTCAGCCAAGGTTGTGAGGCAAGTGCATTATGATACCGCAGCCTCGGCCTAGAAGGAACAGGGGTGTTTTTAGTCAGTAAGAGTCTGACACTCTCTCTCTCGCCTTACCCGTGTCCGTTACCCAGGCCAGATGTTGTCGACAATGGTCATTTGAATCTTATAGATAATTAGTTGTGCGGCTTCTGTAATTGTTGCGCACATTTTTAAATTTGTTGCGCTTATAGTTTTTTAATTATTTCACAAAAACATTTCCTGCTGGCGTAACGTTACCACAGCCAGACCTTTTTCTTTCTAATGGGAATATTTAAATAAATATTAGCTATAAAATTAGTTGTCTAGATAAAGTAAATGTTGTGCCTTATTTTGTATTTGTTCTTTCTTCGGTTGCGAAGTTATTCGAGATTTTGCTGCGGTAACGTTTTTGGTTTTGCTAGATCTTTGAAATGGTTAAGCGGATTCTTATCATATTTTGTACACGACTTCCGAGGACTTAGTTTAAATTTGTTGTGCAATAACAAAACCAAAATAATGCATATTTTAAAGGTTTTTTCATTAAATAGAAAAACACTTAGATTGGCCCCAGCACTCCCAATAAGAAGTCGAAAGACTTACTTCAAAGGTAATTTTAAAGCTTGTAACTGCCTTCAAATGCATATGAAGTTTCATTAGTATCCCGTAAGTATTTAACAAGTTATGATGATATTCAGTTCTTCACGAGCACGGTCTTAATGCACGCGGTGTTATTTGGCCACTGGATTGGATATATGAACTGAATGTTATGTCAATGATTAGTTGTTTAAATCAGTTGTATATCAGTAAAATTTCAGCTCAATACATTGGATGATTAATGAGATAATACTATTAAAGTCATTAGGAAGTGAATGACCGTGGTAAGCCGACCAAGTTTAGGTGTGGTTGTTGTGGTGGGTGGAGCATTAATCACCACACTTGCTCAATGCGGGTTGGCGATTTCAAACTAATAATTAGAAATTATAAGTCCAGGTTTCCTCACGATGTTTACCTTCGCCGTATGTCAGTGGTGTCTAAATAATCATAGAAAGTAAATATAACTCGGAAATAGTCTCATATTAGTTGAGCCTAAGGACTATATTGATAATGAGTATAACATTAAAATAATAAAAAAAAAAACAAGAGAAACAGGTTCCATACAATTTTATTCTTTACACTTAATATTACATAGGCTAAGAAAATCGGCTATTTATACAAATAATATGTTAATGCACCAGGCAATTAGGGCTATTTTTATATGAACGTGCCTCGACACTTAAGTGCTATATTATTATATTATAAATAAATATTTTACAATACATAATAATATATGAATGCCAAAAAATATATTTACGAAAAGTTCTTCATTCTGCCAGATCTCTAAGCTATGTAGCGTGGTAATATAGTATAGCTTATAACATTCCCAAACTCATTAATCAACAAATGAAAAACAAAAAAGAATTGTTCAAATCGGTCAACTTTTTAAATTGCACGGATTACCTGATGGTAAGCAATCGGCGCCGCCCATGGACATTCGTAACACAGAGTGAAGACGTCAGGGGGGCGTGATGGGGCGATGACCCAGGGCGACAAGTTTTGGTTGCGGGCTAAGCGCAATGAGTCACCGCGGCTTCGGCCCAGAGCAGGAGAAGGAACGGGGGGGTTTTTAGTCAGTAAGAGTCTGACACTGTCTCTCGCCCTACCCTGGGCGGGAGAAGTCATTTGATGATTTTCCCCTGACAAAAAAAAAGGGCGACAAGTTCTGGGGGGCGCCAACGTCTGAAGTTGGAGTCTCTTGCCTCTCCTGGTGCAAGCCCTCAGGACTGTGTTCTACGCTCTGTGCATATGCATATTTTTAACCCCGACACAAAAAGAGGGGTGTTATAAGTTTGACGTGTCTGTCTGTATGTCTGTGGCATCCTGGAGCCTGAACGGGTGAAGCGATTTCAATTTAGTTTTTTTGTATTAAAGGTGACTTACGTGCGAGTGTTCTTAGACATGTTTGAAGAAAATCGGTTGAGCCGTTTAGAAGTTATGGGGGGAGGGGTAAGTGGGGAAGGGTAACCGAAGGTCTCCAAATATACTCGAGTGGGGTCTCAAATGAAAGCGCACTGAAAGAGAATGTTGATGACTTAATCGAGAGAAAATGATAAAAAAATACCTATAAAAAATATAAAATAAAAAAATAAATTAGACCCCCGACAAAATAGAAATATTATGTCGATGATAATAAAATGTTTGGATCGGTCTCCGAACGCCACGTTTTCTTTTAATTAGTACTTTTCAAAGGAATGCTAGGTTACTTGCAGGGGTTTTTTTAAATTTTAAATTTTTTTATTGATATTTTTCGAGGTGGATTTTTATTGGTGCAATACTACAACCGATACGCGTGCTACATGTTAGATGGTAGGGATAACTGAACCTTCAATATATACTCTTATATACTTCTATATATACCACTATCTTGACAGCACGCTTGGTACGGTAGCTGGGCAACTGGCTGCTGTGCAACGTGACGCGGGCTGATTCCCGCACGGAACAACTCTTTGTGTGATCCACAAATTGTTAAAAAAAAATCTTGAAATAATGAAAAAACTTTAAAATTTTTGCATCTATTGGAGTTGAATGGATGAAATAAAATATATAAAATATGTGTCTTAAAATGATACATTTCATCTATCCATACTAATATTATAAAGAGGTAACATTTGTAAGTTTGTATGTAGGGGGTAATCTTTGGAACCGGTGGTCGGATTGCCAAAATTCTTTCACTGATAGATAGCTACAATGTTTCTGAGTGCTATAGGCTCTAAAACATCACGCTACGGTCAAATGGAGCTGAGCAGCAGGTGAAACCGCGCGAGAGTAGCTAATGAGCTATAAAACAAGTTTACAGTCCCTCATATTATTATTTTGTATGTTCCTTTCCACTCACGGGACCACAGGGTCCCGGACTTTTGGAAGGCGTACGAGGGGCCGAAGCCAACTCGCAGAGGCCCTAATAATTTATTTTTAATAATTTCCGTTTTTATAGAGTTAAAAAATGACCAGTTTTAGCATTTTTTGTCACAAACGAAGTATATTGCGCACATGGGAGTTTTAATCTTGCATTTGAAACAAACAAACAAACACCATAGCCTCATAGCATTAACTTAGCCATGTCCGATTAAGGCTTTCTAAAACACTGCGTCCATTCAAAAAGTGGACATCTCCTTATGGTCCACAGATATTAAAAAATCATCACGCATAATGTAATACTCTGTGGACCATAGACAAAAGTTTTTGTTTTTTTTTTGTTCTTTAGTTATTAATTTTTTAAGTCATTTAATTTTTAGGTATATGTATCATTTAGTTTAGATTTTTAGTACCTATTATTTTATTTTCTTCCTTTTTTGTATTTTTGTTTTATGTGTGTGCGCTTGAAAAAAAATGTTAAAAAATAAATGTTTTTCTTTCTTTCTCTTTCTTCTTCTTTCTATTTAGTGTTAATAAACAAAATAATAATTATATCAAAATTAACCACAAAATAACTAAAAAACACACTCTGAAAGATAATTCGAAGAGATTTATTTTTTAAATCAAACAAATATTTGTATTTTTAAGCTTATAATATGTATATAATTTAACTTAAATTACACGAACCGAACTGCCTTCGGTAGATTTCGGAATTTACAACCTGAACGAACATCGTGAAAAATAGATTTACAATATTATAAAACGGTTAATCAGGACACAGATATAAAATGAAAATTTTCAATATTTAAACAACTCAATATCACTTTAGTCGACGCACGTGATAAATAAACCTATTTACTTGACACACACAATCAAAATGTCTATAATTTCAAATCATACTGACACGCAATGATATTATATTGTAGCGACATCTATCGCACAACTACAACAACAGCACCAATCACGTACAAGATTCTACATCGCGCAAGTAAAGTTTACGCGCTAAATAGCACAAAATCCCAGGGGATCAAATCCCATCAAATGCCCACCAGGCACGAACACCTCGCCTGGTCGGAGAATCCTCCCTTTTCAATGGAGGATGAGGAACTTTCCACCCTGTTCCTCATACCTCTAAACTGGTGACGCTGTTGTTATGTTTGTGCGATAGATGTCGCTACAATATTAACACAGATATGTTATACGCTCACAAAACGCACGAAAAATGTGTTCCGCGCCAAGCGTGAGCACACTCACATACTTTTCATTAATTGTACATGTCACTACACATTAAAATTGTAGAAAAGGATAGCATGATAAATAAAACAAGAAAAAACGAAATAGCTATTGTTATCAATTACGTAGTCAACGTAAACAAACATTATTCTAAGAGAGACTAATTGCACTTGCATACAATTGTATCCTTTTCGAGTCTTCACTTTTGTGCGCTTATAACATATCTGTTAATATATAATATAATTGCTGACACATATGTTTTTGTAACCTTTAAATGTGAGCAACTAACATTTTTTGGACAAACACTGTCAGACAGACAGACAGACACATCCAATATTATATTACATAATACATCATGTTAATTATGTACAAACTTTATTTTTATTAGTTCCGACATTGAATAAGAGTCCCGGTGCGACTTGAAACTTGTCGAGCTTTTCTAGAACAATTCTTTTTGTGTTTAGTTCGTTTATCAAGGAAGGCTATAGGCTATAAAACATCACGCTACGATCTGTTGGAGCCGAGCCGCCATGGAAAGCGCGCGGCCATAGCTAGTATTTTTATATGTATAAGTATATTTACATAAAGAGTGACTGGTAATTTGTGACGAATATTTAAACACGTTATTGTACTCATGATTATAAACAACTTTCCCAAAGAAACTATTTTTCTATAAAATCAAAATCATTTATTCCAACTAAACCATAAATAGGTACTTTTGAAACGTCTAAATAGAGAAGTAGTCTGTCAGTCTGTTCGTCAGTGAAGCTAGGTGCTCATTCCAAATTGTAGATTTAAGAAGAACATTACTCCTTTTAAAAAAAAATTTCTTTTACAATTTCAATAATATAACATTTAGTATACATTATTGTACCCTTATGTGAGAACAATGCAGAGACAAGTTGTTAAAAAATAACAAATGATGGGATCTATCATTTTTAATATGGCGCTCACATATGCGTACTCACAATCTTTAAGAGTGCTTCTATATAAACTCTTTGGATATATAAATTAAGGATTCATTCATTTTGAGAATTTTAGTAACTAGGTACTGAATATATTTGAGTTTTGTCCAGTGGAGCCAAATCAACACGCTCCCAGGCATTCTTATCCTCAATAGTTAGTTATAAGTTTTATTTCTATTACTATAGAAAAATTACTGTGTTCAAAGTTCAAACGAGGTCACGCGCCTCGCCGCTAACAGCTGACCGGGCGACGCAATGCGGGCGCGCGAAGTTAGTTAAAGTGCTAATAAAAATAAAACTATTTAGTATAGAAAAAAGTTTATTTGGGAAAGTTATTTGCTATTATAAGTACTATCATGGGTTTAAAAATCTAATTATCAATCACTCTATATAAAATAACAAATTAATCCAAATCTATAATCCCAGAAAATCTACCATATTCTATATAATTCACAACATATTATATATTATCACTAATCTTGTATTAAAATTACATAATCAATTATACAAACAAAATACAACATATAAGAAAATATATGAACAATTGAAAAAATCAATTCGCCTCATTTTAATAATCTTTTTTAATACACTTCCTCATAGTGGCTCTAATCCCACAATTGGGTAGTTTCCTAGGTCAAAAATAAATTAATTCGACGTTTCAATACAATACAATATTGAAAAATAACTACACTTTTATTCATCGATCGATAGACACACCAAATTTTAGATATTTTTAAGAAATAAGTAAGCTATTTGACCTAAAAATACTATGGCGTCATAACTCAGTATGTCATACAAAATTCATAGAAAAGTATAGTTTTTGACATTTAGATAAAAGTATTGAATTTGACTAGTTGGAAGCTACCGTATTACTTCTCACACAGAGAAGGTTTGAGCATTAATCACCACGCTTACTCAAGGCGGATTGGCGATTTCAAACCCATATTTAGAAATTATAAGTCCAGGTTTCCTCACGATGTTTACCTTCACCGTATCAAGTGTCAGTGGTGTCAAAATAAAGTTATAATTATTCATATATTTTATTGTATGTTGTATATTGATTGAACGCAAACTTACATAAAAAAAACAATATTTTTTATTTAATATACCTAGCGTTTTATACCAATTTAAATTTATACAATACTAGCTTCAGCCCGCGTCTTCGCCCGCGTGGTATGTTGATAAAAAGCCTACGTATTAATCCAGGGCATCACCTATCAACATACCAAACTTCAACCAAATCAAATCGGTCCAGCCGTTTTCGCGTAAAATAACAAAGATATATATCCATACATTCTCACACACTTTCATATTTATAATATAATAGTAGGATGTTGAGACCCATTGCAATTTTTATTCTTTTTATAAATCAAAAATACACACTGAATCAATGACATATACGATCCAAACTTTCAAACCCAAAAACTAGAAAACTACTGTACTGATTTTAATGAAACTCTGTACTTACTCTTAAACATATCAAAGTCTTATTTTTTTTTATATTAAACTAGCTTTTGCCCACGACTTTGTTCGCGTGGAATAGTGACTCCCTGCAGATTTTTGGTTAAAAAACTATCCTATGTCCTCAATCGAGTTCGAAACTATGTCTTGTTATGTACCAAATTTCACACAATTAGGTTCAGTAGTTTAGGCGGGAAGAAAAGACAGACAGACAGACAGAGCTACTTTCGCATTTATAATATTACTTTGAATTTATTCGTAAAATTTTTGCCAAACTAGTCTGTTTTAATGGAGAGAGGCTCTCTCTTAAATTATAACTATGACTATGTATTTATGTATATTCTCGAAGAAGACCTTTGTGTGACATAGGCAATATTAAATTTCTATGTAAATTAAAAATCACGATATTTAACTGGATCGATTAAACAATATTTCGAAAATTATATTAATTAGTTTTATATACATTGATATTTTTGGGACAAGCCCGTCACAACCTCCCCAAACCGCTGCAACTCCTGTGCACCAGGATCTACAGCAGATACAACCATGAAAACACCGGAACACTGAAGTCCGGCGCGTCCCAGGGACATGAATGACTGTCTTGGATCCCGCAACGACGTAAACCAGAAGATATTATTTGAGGAAAGGAATTGTTTGTAGGACAAATCTACTACAACCTCCGAAAATCGCTGCAACTCATAAACAAGGATCTACAGTAGATACCACCATGAAAACACCGAAACACTGGAGTCGTCGAGCGATATATTACATACTAGCTTCCGCCCGCGGCTTCGCCCTCGTGGTATATTAATAATAGACTATGTCCTATTCCGGAGTGTATACTACGCCTGTGCCAAATTTCATACAGATCCGTCCAACTGTTTTGGCGTGATTGAGTAACAAACATATAAACATGGTAACTTTCGCATTTATAATATCAGTAAGAAGTATGATGTGTACCGAAGTTTCATTAAAATAAGTTGAGTATCTAGTTTCCTTATAATTTGTATAGTAAGAAAATCCGCAAGGCTTAAAGACTAAGGGCTGATTTTTCAATGGTTAGATAAAAGTTACCCGCGGAATAATTATAATACTGTCGCGTCACAATGTTTGTATAAGACAGTGACAGCAACAATTTTATTCCTCAGATAACATTTATCTGAATATTGAAAACAGCCCTTAATGATTTATTTTGAGATTTTTTCTATCCAATCAGTACACTTTTTTGTTAATAATACAATACAAATCCGAGATCATTTTTTTTTTAATATTTTAGTAAATTTATATTCGCTTTTATTTTTAATTAGGATGATGGCTGTATCAATAAGGCGGAGAAATTTTAAAATATTTGAAATCAATTAAAAAAATCTTAGTGTGGGAGAGCCATGCTTTGGCACGAATGGGTCGGCTCCGACCGGAGTGATACCACGGCCTCACAGAAAAAAGACGTGAAACCACCACAGCGTTGTGTTTCGCCGTGTGAGAGAACTTACCGGAGGCCCAATTCTTTCACTGATAGACAGCTACAATGTTTCTGAGTGCTATAGGCATATAAACATATAAACATCACGCTACGATCAGCGAACAATGCGTAAAACCGCGCGGCAGTAGCTAATCCTTATAAATGAGTTCAAATATTATTTTTAAATACTGCCATCATCCCTAATTATTAAAAATTATATAATTATACATTTTCGAAAATCACTTTCAATCATTGTTTGACATACAAATCTATTCAAAGCCCGATTTCAATAGTAATATTAATAATAGCAAACTTTTCAATAAATACTCCTAAATACAATTCCTATGGGGGTTCTTTAAAAAAACCCACAGAACCTAATCTATAACCCGATTTTTTTGCTGACCAAGACACTGTTACTACAATACGTTTCTCCAAAAAAAAAATGTCAATATGTCAAAATCGAAATGTCAAAGTCGACATCAATCACTTTGTCTCGCTGTCACTTTGACATTGACAATGACATCGACGTCGACGATGACAGTGACATTTACATTGACGTTGACATTAAAACCTAATTATTTTGACTTTCGAGAGGCCCGAAAATGACCTCACAATTAGGCCTTATAGCTTTAAAAATCTCGACCCCGCTCGCCGTGACGCCTGTGTCTGTAAAATCTATATGTAACAAATGCGGTGCCGCTGTGGCTAAATGTTCTAAGCTTCTGTTGGTGATATGCCTATATCCGGTCGCTGATAATATCCTTAAATTAGCCCTATCAGGTCTATGGTCGAAGGTTTGATTCTCGTCCGGGTTGCCCCTAGACCGGCCTATGTGAACGTAATTCACATTTTCGTTCTCCGCTCTTCCGAATCGTAATATAGCGGTGTCGGATACTAGGTGATAGCCGACATGGTTGCTTATATTAAAAGGAGAGTCTGCATTGAAGATTAAGTCTCTGGATAGTGGGCGGTCGTGGGCGTTGGGTGGGGCGGCCCTGTTTTCAGGGGGCGATTGACCGTATAAGTTGACGTACCGCAGTCTAACGGGCGGGGAAACTTCTTCATTGTTATTGACATGGTTTTCTTCGTTATCCGGTTGCATGCGGGGCCTTTTACCTTCGTTGGGCTCATCTGGTTGGGCGCGACGTTTCGATGGACCCGCCTCTGGTTGAGGTGAGGGGCCCGGTTGAGGCGAGGGGCCCGGTTGAGCGGGGCCCGGTTGAGGCTGTTGCCTGGGTTCCGCTGGTATAGGTATTTGCACCATTCCGGGTCCCGGTTGAGGCTCGTCTTGTCGTTCGCGCGGGTTCGCGTACTGTCCGTTGATTATTCGCGCCGTATTAGGTTGAATTACTATGACGCTGTTAGGAAAAAAACATATTTAAACAAACCACTTAATTAACGTAATTAAGGTAAACATCTATACCCCTTTCATGTATCTATTCACCCCTGAAATTCTATTTACCCCGTTTTACCATAGAACTTATTTAGAAAGGCCCATTCTTCCCCTCTCATATCCCTACCCAATCCTTAAATATCCGAAACCCTAATCCTCAAAATGCCGGCAACTCACTCGTAACTCCTTTAGAGTTGCAGGTGCCTATGGGCGGCGCCGATTGCTTACCATCAGGTAAACCGTCAGATCGTTTAAAAAATCGAAATTTTTGAGATAGTGTGAGAAATAAAGAGCACTTCAGTTTGCCGTGTGATTGAAGATACCAAAGGCCCAAACCTTACCTCCCACCCCCAAACCCTAATCCCCAATCCCCAACTCGTCTGGTGTTGCGGATATCCTTGGGAGGCCACCGCCCGCCCCCAATCCCTAATCCCCAATCTCCAAAATGCCTAATTCCCAACTCGTCTGGTGTCGCGGGGGTGTCCTTCGTCGGCGACTACATAAATCAGGTCATTTCGCTATTCTTTAACCAACCTATACCATTAAGAACAAATTAATTGAACTCATTCTGAAATTCTGAAATCTTTTTTCTGAGAAAACTTAAAGGAACTAAGAAAAAAAGATAGTAAGTTCCTTTAGAAACTAGAACTTTAGAATTTATAAAGGCAGAAAGAATCTTTCTATCTTTCTTTCAAAGAATCTTTCTTTCTTTATAAGTTCCTTTGAGTTTGAGAAAAGAAAGATGTTTTTTTTCTTTCTTTCTATTTGAATAATGTACTCACCGTCTCTCGTTGGACCACATCGGGTTTTCGCGTAAAAGGTCACTGGGGCGCTCCGTGGCATCACACGAGTCATCCTCATCAGCCTCCGCAGCCGATGGAGACTTCGCCCTGTAGTACTCCGGCTCCTAAAACAAGATAAGACCTTCGTGAAAAAAGCGCTCATGAAACCTGCAGTGTGATTCTGTAAGACTTCATTCTAAACTTCGAATCTGAATCCGCCGTGAGTAGTACACTAGCGCTACACTTGCGAGTTGAACTAAATTGACCGCAACATTTTGATAGATAAAGTATGAGATGACGTTAAAAGTGGCATTCTATAATTTTATTTCCCCGTCACTTCGACGCTCACTTTACACTCGAACACGATTCAAAATCAAACAAATTTTATAGAATCGACGTGCTGGCCGAATATGTGTCCGAGTTATATGTACTTTCTATGATTTTTTAGACACCACTGACATACGGTGAAGGTAAACATCGTGAGGAAACCTGGACTTATAATTTCTAATTATAAGTTTGAAATCGCCAATCCGCCTTGAGCAAGCGTGGGGTTAATGCTCAAACCTTCTCCGTGTGAGAAGAGGGCTTTGCTCAGCAGTGGGCACTTCTATTCGATCCTCGCGTCGTATCCGGCCGCTATAGCCTCGTGACATGGATCGATCGACATCATGGATAGCAGGATATTATTTTGAAAGAGGACCCGATTATGGTGTTCGAATAAAACAGCTTTTGCCATAAGACCAATATGGCTAATATCAACAAAATGTTTACTCTCCATGCAAAATTATCCATCAGCTGTTAGCTGATACCTGATGGTAAGCAATCAGCGCCGCCCATGGACACCCGCATTGACAGAGGAATTACGAGTGTGTGCCGGCCTTTGAGGATAAGGGATTTGGAGGAGTTTTTTTTTGTGAGGAGAAAATCATCAAATGACTTCTCCCGCCCAGGGCCGGGCAGGAGAGAGTGTCAGACTCTTACTGACTAGAAACCCCCCTGTTCCTTCTCCTGCTCTGGGCCGAGGTCGCGGTGCCCAATTGCGCTTACCACGCATGAGGAGTTTAGGGAGGGATTGGGAGAGGGGAAGGATTGGGCCTCTGACTTGGGACCCATTCGTGCCGAAGCATGGCTCTCTCGCCCCACCCAGGGCTGGAGAAGCCATGTTATATCTTTCATCCTAGGGAAAAGAAACCCATAAAAAAAAACTTACATCAATTTCCCAATCTTCAAGTTCGGGGAACTCAGTCTTCGTGTCTTTCCAGGAGTGGGTATGTTCTGATAGCGTGTTCAGCACGTCTGGTGGGGAACAGTACAGCTCCTGAAGCTCTGGCAACCAACCCAGCGATGATATCTCCGAATCTGCTAGAGGGGAGCCGCGGGAGTCGAATACCTGGATCAAAATAAATAATCATCATTTCGAGCTAAAATATCGACGACTTAATAGAGAATTTAGAATAAATGCCAGGCTTGTCATAATCCCCACGCAGGTCATAATCCCAACGGTGGTCATAATCCCAACGGTGGTCATAATAACCACATTGGTCATAATCCCAAGGCTGGTCATAAACATAACGCGGCCTTATTATCACCATGCCAGTCACAATCCCCATGCTGATCTAAATGTTTTAATCACCACGCTGAATGCACTCTCTAGACTTAATCCCCACGCTAGTCAAAAGTCAAAAGTCAAAAGTCAAAAATCATTTATTTCAATTAGACCACAGTAGGCACTTTTGAACGTCAAGCAAGCAAAAGAGGAAAAAAGTATATATAACAAGAGCTTTAAAATTAAGCGTGTCAGTCTGTCCGTCTGTCCTCTAGTGAAGCTATTTGCTCGTTCCAAAGTGTAGATTCCTATGGAGAAGAACGAGCAAGAAACTCCATGGTTACTCTTTTTCAATCAGTTTTACAATACATTTCTTTGTTACATCATTTAGTCGGTTCTGATATGTGAGAACAATGTAACACTAATGTTCAGGCAAAAAGTACGAAAAAGAAGTGAACCTCAAGGACAACATATTTAGACAGCCTGGAGATGACCAGTCCCAATAGGCGGCGCCCGTTCACGAACATGACACGTACACCAGCACCGCCCAACTCAACCATATTATAGGGAATTGGACGATCCAGTGCCCGTGCCACCGCCAATGAGACCTCTGAGTGAGCATGACAGCTCCCAGCCGACACAAGTACCTATATTCTACAAGTCTTACTTAATTATAATAGGTTACAGGGCACTCACATTTACAAAATCTTAGAAGTTCATCAACAATTAACAACATAGTGTACAATTGAATAATTAAAATAAAAAAAAAAATACTCTAAACATCCTGTGGAGTAGGACCAGCTAGCCTCCAAGCATTTTTATCTTGTATATAATCATTTAGTTTGTAGTATGCTAGTTTACATAAATGTTTCTTTATACATAATTTAAATTTGCTTTCATTTAAATTTTGAATTTCAACTGGGATTTTATTATAACATTTAACACAGAAACCCAGGAATGACTTATGCACTTTTGCCAATCTAAATAAAGGCTGACTCAATCTATTCCTATGTCTAGTATGATAATCATGTTTGTCAGATACCTTTACAAATAAGTGTAGGTTTTTCCTAACATACATAATGTTTTCATAAATAAATTGACTCGGTACGGTCAGAATGTTGATCTCTTTAAACTTTTCTCTGAGAGATTCGCGACGACCTAAGTTATATATAGCTCTGACGGCACGCTTTTGCAAGATAAAGATAGACTCAACGTCAGATTCCTGCCAGTCTTAATCACAACGCCAGTCTTAATACCTGCGATGTTCTTTATCGCCGCATCGGTGACAATCTCTTTTCTGGTAATTATCCCCTCGATGGAAATAATCCCCATGAGGCTCGTAATCACCCCGCTAGTCCTAATCCCCACGGTGGTAATTATGACCTCTCCTACCTATAGACGATAAGTAGGTGTTTGTAAAATGTAATAACGAACAGGCCCTCCGCTAGGTGGACTGACGACATGGTCAGAGTCGCGGAGAGCTAATGGATGCAGGTGGCGAGTTGTGGTTCGATGTGAAGGATCTTCCGACTGATGATGATGATGATGATGATGACGATGATGACGATGATGATGATGATGATGATGATGATGATGATGATGATGATGATGATGACGCTGATGATGATGATGAAGATGATGACGATGAATAACGAACTCTATTCCCGACGTCAAACTATTTTTAAGGGTTGATTTTTTAATCGACTTCAAAAAAAGGAGAAGGTTCTCAATTCATCGGGATCTTTTCTTTTAATGGTTAGATAAAAGTTACCTGGGGAATAATAATGATGCTGTCGCGTCACAATGTTTGTATAAGACAGTGACAGCAACAATTTTATTCCTTACATAACATTTATCTGACTATTGAAAAATCAGGCCTAGCTCAAATAAATTATTTGACCTTTCAATCGAAGTAATTAGAGACATAATAGGTGCGCGAACGCCGGCATTCGCTTGGTGTTTGATGGATCAATTAGTCCAAAACAGTGTGGAAGAGCCATGCTTCGGCAAGAATGGGTCGACTCGACCAGAGTAACACCACGGCCTCACAGGAAACCGGCGTGAAACAACCACAGCGTTGTGTTTCGCCGTGTGAGTGAGGTTAGCAGATGCCCAATCCTTCCCCTTCCCGGACCCTACCCCAATCCCTAAATCTCCAAATCCCTAATCCCCAAATGGTCGGTAGCGCACTCGTAACTATTCCGTTGCGGGTGTCAATGGGCGGCGCTGATTGCTTACCATCAGGTAATCCGTCTGCTCGTTTGCCGACTTATTACATAAAAAAAAACTTACCCGTAACTTTCGGAATCCATATCTTGTTGATAGGGAAGCATACGCCACGCATTCTGTGAGTCTTTTACAGTCCCTCATGTATACTTCAGTCAGTTTGGGGAGCTTGCTAATCGTCATCAAGGAGGCGGGTTCGAACCAATCACATTCCGATACGTCTAAATACTGTGGAAAACAAAAAGTCGTAAATTTTTTTTTTTTTTACCAAAACGTTGCCCCACATTAGGATTTTCTCCTGTGTCGTAGGTGCGTTTACAAACATACAATTTCACATGCACATCACACCCAGACCCGGAACAACTTTCTGTGGATCACACAAAGAGTTGTTCAACAACAACTCTTTGTGTGACACGGTTGGCGCGATGGCTGGGCAACTGGCTGCCACGCAACGTGTCACGGGTTCGATTCCCGCACGGAATAACTCTTTGTGTGATCCACAAATTGTTGTTCCGGGTCTGGGTGTTATGTGCACGTGAAATTGTATGTTTGTAACCGCACCTACGAAACAGGAGAAAATCCTAGAGTGGGGCAAAGTTTTTTAAAAAATAGAAAAAAGAAAAAAATAGATACCACGGCCTCACAGAATACCGGGGTGAAACAACCATAGCGTTGTGTTTCGCCGTTTGAGTGAGGTTACCGGAGGCACAATCCTTCCCCGTCCCCTATCCCTACCCAATCCTTGGATATCACATCTTGGATTAACCGCAAAAAGCCGGCAACGCACTCGTTACTCCATGAATGAGGAACTTTCCACCCTGTTCCTCATACCTCTAAACTGGTGACCTCGATGTGATTGGTGCTTTTGTTTATGTAGTGCGCTAGATGTCGCTACAACTCCATACTCATGACTCCATAGGTGGCGCTGATTGCTTACCATCAGGTTATCCGTCTGCTTGTTTGCCGACTTATTCCATAAAAAATGTAGAGGAACAGGGTGGGTTTTAGTCAGTAAGAGTCTGACGTCTAACGTCGTAGCGTAAGGTTAAGGCGCCCGCTTTCGGAGAAACCTGGCAAGTAGCAACGTCACTTTTCCGAGTTATATGTACTTTCTGTGATTATTTAGACACCACTGACATACGGTGAAGGATGACATACGATCAAGGCCTCTTCTCACACGGAGAAGGACAGAGCATTGCACACCACGCTTGCTCAATGCGGTTTGGCGATTACAAACTTAGATTTAAAAATTATAAGTCCAAGTTTCCTCACGATGTTGACCTTCACCGTATGTCAGTGGTGTCTAAATAATCATAGAAAGTTCATATAACTCGGAAAAATGACACATTGGTACTTGCCAGATTTCGCACCCTCATGCATGAGAAGCGGTCGCTTTTACCTTCACGCCACCACGACATTTTCTGATTGCAGATAGGTTTCAATCAATCCGCTCGTTTGCCGGCCAATTACCTAACAAAAAACATCCATCATACCCTGAAAAAAAATTGGGATAATGGCAACGTCTGCACTCACCTCAAGGTCAGGAAGTATCTCATGGACTTTAGCCAGATAAGACACATTTAGAGGTAGATTATAACATCTTGATCCGCGCATCGATAATTTCTTGAGTTTCTTCGGGAACAGACGGATATTCGTCTGTAAGTACATAACATAGAATCACATTAGCTGACACCCGGTTTATGAAAGGCTTGTCAACGCTAAAATTAAGTAATCTCCTGTTAAATCTCTTGTCAAGTCATCTGATTGGTTGTTGATAATTCAGTCAACCAATCAGATGACTTGACAAGAGATTAAATTGATTTTAACATTGATCGGCCTTTCGTAAACCGGGTGTAAGTGTGGGAGAGCCATGCTCCGGCACGAAGGGAACGGCTTGACTGGAGTGATACCACGGCCTCACAGAAAACCGGTGTGAAACAACCACAGCGTTGTGTTTCGCCGTGTGAGTGAGGTTACTGGAAGCCCAATCCTTTCCCCTCCTCCATTCTTCAATACGGTAGTTTCCAACTAGTCAAATTCAATACTTTTATCCAAATGTCAAAAACGATACTTTTCTATGAAATTTGTATGAAAAACTGAGTTGTGACGTCATAGTATTTTTGCGTCAAATAGCTTACTTATTTCTTAAAAATTCGTTAATAAATATCTAAAATTAAGTGTATCGATCGGTCGATCGATGAATAAAAGTATAGTTATTTTTCAATATTTTATTGTATGTATTGAAACATCGAATTAATTTATTTTTGATCTAGGAAACTAGCCATTTCCCTAATACCCACAAAAGGCCGACATCGCACTTGTACTAACTCCGTTGGTACAACGAGTGTCTTTGGGCGGCGCTGATTGCTTACCATCAGGTAATCCGTTAGATAATATACTTATAAAAAAATTACGTATTGATCGCACGAAGGTTATGTCATGCTTATCCATACTAATATGATAAAGAGGTAAAATTTGTAAGTTTGTATGTAGGGGGTAATCCTTGGATCCGCTGGTCGGATAGCCAAAATTCTTTCGCTGGTAGATAGCTATAATATTCTTGAGTGCTATAGGCTATAAAAGATCAAGCTACGAAGAAATGGAGCCAAACAGCGGGTGAAACCGCGCGAGAGTAGCTAGTCATGCATAAAGAGGTGGGTTTCGAAACATGGCAAGTGCTAATGTGACTTTTTCCGAGTAATATACTTTCTATGATTATTTAGACACCAACTTTTTTTTTTTGAGGTGTACAATCATCGAATGTTTTCTCTGCCCTGCCCTAGGTGGGGCGTGTTAGACTCTTGCTAAACTAAACCCTTCCCGTTCCTTCCCTTGATTCAGGCCGAGGAATATTATTACGCTTGCCCCGCAAACCTGATCGCATTAATGATTTCAAAATTATAATTAGAAATTATAAGTCCAGGTTTCCTCACAATGTTTCCTTCACCGTATGTCAGTGGTGTCTAAATAATCATAGAAAGTACACATAGCTCGGAAAAAGACACATTAGTACTTGCCAGGTTTTGAACACTCACGCATGAGAAGCGGGCCTTAACCTACGGGCCAGAATACAACCAAAATAACAAAAACAACTCACCGTTCGATAATCCACATTACAATATTCCAAATAAAGCGTCGTCAGATTTTCACAAGTCTCCATCAGTTCCTTCATAATAGCAGCTGATAATGAGAACTGTGGACCCTTGCACTCCTTCGAAAGACCATCATCAAGGTCTTTTGGGAAGCCGTCGTCGTACGGTCTTTCTTCTTCAGGGTCTTCTTTGGAGCAGGACGGTTCTGCTTTGCGCTTCTTAGCTTGCCTTTGAGCTCTTCTTTCCACTTCTGCCTTATTCGGCCAGCGAGGCGGTACCACGAATCTAAGTTTTTATAATGAAAAATATTATGATATACATTTGGCTCGACCATAGTGATACCACGGCCTCAAAGAAGCAAGAAATACGTTGTGTTTCGCCGAGTTCCCAAACCTTCCCCTCTCTATCCTTCCCCACCATCGTTAGAGACCGGCAAGGCACTTGTAGTAACTCCTTTGGTATTACGAATGTCTATGCGCGGCGCCGATTGCTTACCATCAGGTAATCCGTCCACTCATTTTTTTTTTCGAAAAATTCCAGCATGGAACAACTCTTTGTGTGATCCACAAATTGTTGTTCCTAGTCTGGGTGTAATGTGTATGTGAAATTGTATGTTTGTAAACGCACACACGACACAGGCGTTAAAACAAATTCCCTTGTACTGTACAATTAATCTATAATACCCACAACCCCCATGCATTAGTAGCATTAGTAATCAAGTATCCAACATTATTAAATCTACGAAACTACCATCCTGCCCATCACGACTTAACTATAATTCTTTTAAGGGCAAATTTTTCAATAGTCAGGTACATGTTATCTAAAATTGTTGCTGTCACTGTCTAATACAAATATTCTGACGCGACAGCATCATAATTATTCCCCAGGTAACTTTTATCTAAATATTGAAAAATCTGCCCTAAAACATTTACAATTAATACAATCGACATATTCTTAACAAGTCCCACTTTCACAAACGCAACGTATTCATAATATCCTTACCATTCACATATTACGGACTTATCAAAAATTCAAATGTCAAAAGTCAAACCGTTTATTTCAAATAGATCACTTCAGGCACTTTTGAAGGTCAAACCAAAAAAAAATAAACATCAAAAAGTTGAACTTTGTGTGTCAGTCTATCGGCCTGTCTTGTAGTGAAGCTAAATCATATTTAGATGTCCGGAAAAAATGTTACGTTGGGTCAAGGTAAGAATTCGTCGATTGTACTATTTTGACATGAACACGAAATAGGTTTTGTTATTAAGAAAAACAAAATTATATTCTTTACGGTAAAGAGGTAACAAATGAAACATATGATAACATCATAGCCTTCATTTCTCACAGGCGTAAGCAGGGATACACCAGTCATAAGCCTTATTAATAAGGGAGCGAATCTATACTATAATATTATAAAAATAGGTAAAATTTCCAATTTATAAGTTCGTATGTAGAGGGTAATCTTTGGAACCGCTGGTCGGATTGCCAAAATTCTTTCACTGATAGCTACAATGTTCTTGGATGCTATAGGCTATAAAATATCACGCTGCGATTAAAGGGAACCGAGCAGCGCGAGAGTGGCTATAAAACATTCTAAGCCTTCAAGTCGTCTCTCTCCCATTCTGTTCTAGGTCATAAGCCCGAGGCTTAGAGATCAAATTATATAATTAACAAATTCATTTACAAAAATAACTGATATAAGGACGATTTATTTAATTCATCAACCCTAAGCGAACGCCGGCTCGCGCACTTATGTATGTCCCGAACGCTTGAAAGATACTAAGAATACCAAACTATTCAGTTCTCTAAAAAATCAATGCTTTTTTGAGAACTTTTTTTCTTTTTTTTTTCAACCAGAGACGACTTAGAAAACATTTTTACACGTCAAATGTATACAAAAAAAAACTGGACGATGACGGCATTTCTTATCAGACTAATTTGAGAAACTAAAATCAGAGGTCTTTTATAAAATATTTCCTCTGACCTACGTTAGGAGAGGTTTTGTTTTGTGAATTGGATTTAAGTGTGAAAAAGAGAAAATTTACAAATAGACAACTTAGGCACTTTTGATCGTCAAATAAAAAAATTAATATCTAAAAGTTCAACTTAACGTGTCGGTCTGTCAGTCTATGCTCTAGTGAAGCAATTTTTTTTTCTTGCAATAAACTAGTGCTTTACTGCGATCCCACCTGATGGTAAGCAGTGACGCAATCGTTGATGGTAAGGCGCAGTAACTAGTTTATTAAGAGCCTATTCACTCTAGCCTTGAAGACACCTAAATTATATTTGGACGGAAAGACTGCAGCGGGCAAACTATTCCAGTCCCTCGATGTACGCTATTTGCTCTGTCCAAAGTGTTCCTATGGAGAAGAACGAGCTAGAAACTCCATGGTTACTCTTTTTCAATCAGTTTCAGAATTTATTTTTGTCACATTATTTTGTCAGCTCTGTATGTAAAAGGACGTTAGTTAACATGAATCTCTGCCTATCCCAGTGAGCAGAAGGCGTGATGTTACGTTTACGACACTAGAATAGTTTCATTAATTACCTATCTACCATAATTTGGGTACTTGACTCAGTAATAAATGAATAAATCGTCTCAATCTATTCGTTGTGTGCGCGATGACAGCGCCCCTAGTGGCCGCAACTATTCAGGACTTGTCATCTGTCAAATCATGTCAACTAGATGATAAGATATTGATTTTTGACTAGTTTTTCAACGAAATTGAAAAAAAATAGTGTAAAAAGTGAGTTTGCATATTATACTTAGCGATTTTCTTCCTCGTGAAGAATATGGATATTATAATACGTACGGGATTTGAATTTTAATTGTCTTCACAGCAGCTATCCATTTTTGTCTTTGCTGTAATGTCACCTTTGACGTTGGAAACGAATAAAACTTGCACGAACTCTTTTTCCCATTGTTTTTACAATTTACGACACAGCATGTAAAAATTTGCGATATGACCCATATCGCAAATTTTTACGTTTTTACTTATAAATTATAAAGGAAGTTATGAAAATAAAGCAATTTGACACATGACAGCCCAGTATTAATTCACATTTCTGCCACGTCGTGCGCTACAATCGATTTGCCGTTCCCCACCACCCACTTCGCACATAGCGAATACTTAATAAATATTAATAATATTATAAAGTTGAAGAGTTTGTTCGTTTGAACGCGCTAATCTCCAGAACTGCTGGTTCGAATTGAACAATTTTTTTTGTGTTCGTTAGTCCATTTATCGAGGAAGGCTGTAGGATATTAAACATCACGCTATGATCTTTAGGAGCTAAGCAGCGAGTGAAACCGCGTAAAAATATTTATAAAGAGGTAGATTTTTAAATTTGTATGTAGGGTGTAATCTTTGGAACCGCTGGTCGGGTTACCAAAATGCTTTCACTGGTTGATAGCTACAATGTAACTATTATATTCATGTCAATTCATGTAATTTGTCGTCGTGTCGCGTCGTGTCGTGTCGTGCCGTGTCGCGTCGTGTCGCGTCGCGTCGTGTCGTGTCGTGTCGTGTCGTGTCGTGTCGCGTCGCGTCGCGTCGCGTCGCGTCGTGTCTCGTCATGTCGTGTCGTGTCGCGTCGCGCCGCGTCGCATCGCGTCGTGTCGTGTCGTGACCACCGTCAACACCGGTCTTCTTAGTATACCAACTCCGGACTTTACTTACTCCGACTTTTTAAGAAAACGAGCATCTAAGCAAGTTCAATGACCTGTAGATAGTAGTATGGAGGTTGCGTAAAAACTATGTTTTTTTTTTACTAATTGTCAAGTACCCAAACAAAAAGCGAACCGTGGAAACTGTTATCCAATACACATTAAATTAGTATTTATTTTTGGTAAAATTCTCTTTAATCATAAGTTTTTTTCTTTATGTTATAATTCGGCAAACGATCAGACGGATTACCTGATGGTAAACCATGGACACCCGCAACAGAGGAGTTACGAGCACGTTGCCGAGTTTTGGAGACTAGGAATTAAGAGATTTTGGGAAAGGGAACGGAGTGAGGTATGGCAAGGATTGGGCCTCCGCTAACCTCACTCACACGCTGTGGTTATTTCGCGCCGGTTTTCTGTGAGCCCGTGGTATCGCTCCGGTCGAGCCGAACCATTCATGCCGAAGCATGGCTCTCAAACACTTTTATACTATTTTTGACCTAGAAAACTACCTGATTGTGGTAATATTATTGATCGGGATATGTTTGATGTGGCGTGAGAGCCACAGAACTAGCCTTAACTTAACTTATCAAAGTAGTATGAAGAAAATCGGAAGTAAATTAAAAACTGTCAAAGAGGCGTCTAATCTCTCGCTTTAAGTTTACACGAATACAATCCAGTAATTTTTTATTCAGCCGGCTACTCGTTGAACCGCCGTATTCAAAACAGCCCTATTTTTGGTAAAGGCTAGCCGTAATGTTACACGGCGTATTATAAATCAGACATGCGACATCTATACTAATATTATAAAGAGGTAAAAATTTGTAGGTTTGTATGTAGGGTGTAATATTTGAAACCGGTGGTCGGATTGCCATAATTCTTTCACTGATGTATAGCTACAATGTTCCCGAGTGCTATAGGCTATAAAACATCACGCTACGATCAAATGGAGCCGAACAGCGGGTGAAATCGTGCGAGAATACATCCGATCTCTAACTGCCCCTATAAAATCAGGTACACAGATAATAAGTGTCCACAGTTCACGTATATAAACTTATATTAGAAACAGACTTACAACTGCAGCCTCTGGTACGATTGCTCAGCGAGATTGGCCAGAATTATATCTCTTCTTTATATTAGAAGCATGAAAATATAATAATATAATGTTATAATATATATGTGTATGTATAGGTATATATAAAAGTTATACTATAAGAAAGTAATAGGGATGATGGCATTTTTTTACTTGAAACTACAAATGAGGTTTTATTATATGTATAGACAGGTTGTCTACCAACATTTCGGCGCTTAAAAACGGCGACAATACTAGAACTACTTATACGCGTAAAGAATGAAACAGAAAATATGACAGTGTACGGCGGGATGCCTGTTGCTAGAGAGAGACAAATATATTTCAACAAAGAAACTAGTGTCTTAGTGTCCTCAACTCCCCAACGTCACGTGACTGACTTGACGTGACAAACTTCATGCACCGTCCGCCATTAGACGCAGCGTCGTCGAACAAAATAAAATAAAATTATGTTGTTTCGTAAAGTTACGCATGAAATTACACATGGGGTATAATTGGTACATTCTCTGTAAACACACGAGACCATGTTTTCTTTGTACTGCATAGGTTTTTATACACGATATAAATTTAAAATAAACGAACGTGGTGTTGCGCGACAGGTTGGTGCGTGACTGAGCGCAATGTGGCTAATTAGCCACATTTCATGTTGTCATTTTAGAGTGTAGACAACATATCTATAGTTTACCAAGATGTTTACAGTATGTGCCCGAATGTGTACTCAATTATATTTCAATGATATTAATTAACATTACAATAACTGGGTACTGGGTATGTATAAATGCTTTGTATTCTAATAATTTGAAGACAGCCAGGTTATACCCTTCGGGGAATTTTCGATTCGAAAAATTTCGCGCTTCGTAAGTACTTCAATGTCAAAATTAAAAACTATGTATATTCCTAAAACTGTCATCATCCTTATTAAATTACTAAAAATTGTTGGTAAGTAAAATATTACAAATAAAACTTATAATGTTAATGTTCGCATTTTTGCGAAGACTAGATGGCGCTGATGTAGTTTTAAGTCTTGTTAGTTATTTATCAAAAATTATATAACTTATTCGTATTATTATTCTTAAATACAATGTAAAATCACGCCTGCTACTCCGAAAAGGGGTAGGCAGAGTTCAATTTTAATTTATTTATTAGTTTTATTGTATATACATGCTAATCCCCCAAAAATCCCAAAAACCAATTATAATAGTTACTGTCATTCTATAAATTGCATTACCGAGCAAGAGTTTCAGGTCCAATTTGAGATCGGTCAAAATACTGTTAGGTGGCGTCCATAAATTACGTGAGTTGTTTTTTTCAGACCCTATCCACAACCTTTGGTGAGATGACGTGTTTTTTGTGAGGGGAAAATCATCAAATGACTTGTCCCGCCCAGGGCCGGGCGGGAGGGAGTGTCAGAATCTTACTGACTAAAAACCCCCCTGTTCCTTCTCCTGCTCTGGGCCGAGGTCGCGGTGCCTCATTGCGCTTATCCCGCAACCCCGGCTGAACATCAGCTCTATAGGGCCCCACCTGTGGTGGTCTATTGGCTCTTTGAGACGCGAGCGGAACGCTACGCGCCGTACGCTTGGGTCTGGTTCTGGTCGGGCGGCGAGCTGCCCTTACTCGCCGTCCGCAGACCCGCGCTTACGGTGACTGGTGAGATGTCGTGAGATTTTATTCCCCCCCATCACCCCATCTCACGTGAGATTTTTCACAAAATGTGGGTTTCTTACTAAACGCATGTACCATGTACAAACTAGATTAAATGACCAAAATTGTATTTTTTTTTTTTTTGCTTCATTCAGAAGAAAATATCCTGATATCTTCCGAAACCCTCCCCCCTCCCTCCAACGTAATATTAGATGAGATTCGACTCGACCGCCTCTCCCTCTTGATCATCTCACGTATTTTATAAACGCCCCCTTATGTTAATCGATTTTCGAAATACTCGGTTAAGGGTTTTCTGAAGCTAAGCTGGCGTCGAACGTACTCCTCAACCGAGGCCATGCAAATAAATACACCACAAAGCATTTTAAACCATAAATATCAATATAATAGGGCACCTTTTTTACATAAAAATATTATAAAGCTAAAGAGTTTGTTTGTTTGAACGCAGTAGTCTCCAGAACTACCGGTTCGAATGCGGTAATTTCCAACTAGTCAAGTTCAATACTTTTATACCAATGTCAAAAACCACACTTTTCTATGAAATTTGTAAGAAACGCTGAGTTACGACGTCATAGTATTTTTGCGTCAAATAGCTTACTTATTTCTTAATAATTAGCTATAAAATATCTAAAACTTAGTCTCGATCGATCGTTGAATAAGAGTATAGTTATTTTTCAATATTTAATTGTATTGAAACGTCGAATTAATTTATTTTTTGACCTAGGAAACTACCCAATGGAACCATTATTTTTGTGTTCATTAGACCATCAATTGGGGAAGGTTATAATAAGGCTATAAAACATCACGCTACGAGCAGCGAGTGAAACCGCGCAAGACTAGTCTAATAGTATAAAAGGCGCAGAAGGCGTTGACAGAAACGACCTTTCGAATACCAAATACCAACTAACCGATTTACTTTACTAATACAGGTATTATTCAAGGGAATCGAACCCGATTACCCTTGCTCGGTATCACACTTGCGACTACAAGACCAACAAGATTTGTTAAATAAAAAAAAATCGGGCATGCTGCTTATGATTATAGATCCCGGTTATAGCTCGAAAGTAGTCGAGCATTCATAAAATTACGCTAAATCAAGAGAAAAAGCTTAGTTTTCAAATATAAGTTGAAAAAAGACTTACCTAGGAAGATGAGGGTACCACATGCGAAGCAGAAAATGCTCCACGTCAATACCGGCTGAAAATCAAAGTCAAAATCAAAAGTCAACAACGCTTTTTGACTAAACACGATTCACAATGTATACTATTTATAGTATTAACTATAACTATTTTTTTTTTATTATAACTTTCGTGAGACATTGTAAATTAATTATTATGTTTTCGGCTTACTCACGTAATAATTTGATTAGATACTCGACTAGTTTCGAGCCATGATAGAGGCCCATATTCATAGCCCAGCAGCAGCGCGACAGTCACCGCGTCGCGTGTCGCGGAATGCTGCTCATGAATATGGGCCTCTAGCATGGCTTGAAACTAGTCGAGTATGATCGTCAAATTATTACGTGAGTAAGCCGAAAACATAATAAACGAAATTATTTATTAATTTATCTATACTAATATTATAAATAAGTAAAATTCGTAAGTTTGTAAGTTTGTATGTAGGGTGTAATCTCTGAAACCGCTGGTCGGATTGCTAAAATTCTTTCACTGATAGATAGCTACAATGTTCCTGAATGATATAGGCTATAAAACAGCTACGATCAAATAGAGCCGAGCAGCGGGTGAAATCGCGCGAGAGTAGCTAGTGGTTAGATAAATGTTATCTGAGGAATAAAATTGTTGCTGTCACTGTCTTATACAAACATTGTGACGCGACAGCATCATAATTATTCCCCAGGTAACTTTTATCTAACCATTGAAAAACCAGCCCTTAGAGGAATGGAATGAGTAAAGAAAAAAAGTTTCTTAGGGAAAGTTATTTGTTATAATGAGTACAATCGTGTGTTTAAATATCAGCCACTACTAACTAGCTTCCGCCCGCGGCTTCTCCCGCGTGGTATGTTGATAAAAAGTTCCCTATGTCCTATTCCGGAGTGTATCCTATGCCTGTGCCAATTTCATGCAGATCCGTCCAGCCGTTTTGGCGTGATTGAGTAACAAACATCCAAACATCGTAACTTTCGCATTTATAATATTAGAAAAAAAACTCACTTGACTCAGCTGGTACAGGCCATTGGAGATCTTGAATGCCGAGACATCTGATAACAATCAATGCATTTGCTGTATTTTATTTATTATATATAGCCATGGGTCGTGAAACAACTACAGCGTTGTGTTTCGTCGTGTGAGTGAAGGTAATGGAGGCCCAACGGCTGAACCAATTTCTTTGAGAATAGATGGGATGTAGTATAGAGCTAGAAGAACATAGGATAGGGAAGAGTAGGTAGGATAGGGAAGGTAGGGTAGGGTAGGGTAGGTAGAGTAGGGTAAGTAGGGTAGGGTAAGTAGGGTAGGGCAAGTAAGGTAAGAAGGGTAGGGTAGAATAGGCCGACTGCAGTAGACAGAATAGGGTAGGTAAGATAGGATAGGTCGACTAGAGTAGACAGAATAGGGTAGGTAAGATAGGATAGGTCGACTAGAGTAGACAGAATAGGGTAGGTAAGATAGGATAGGTCGACTAGAGTAGACAGAATAGGGCAGGTAAGATAGGATAGGTCGACTAGAGTAGACAGAATAGGGTAGGTAAGATAGGATAGGTCGACTAGAGTAGACAGAATAGGGCAGGTAAGATAGGATAGGTCGACTAGAGTAGACAGAATAGGGTAGGTAAGATAGGATAGGTCGACTAGAGTAGACAGAATAGGGTAGGTAAGATAGGATAGGTCGACTAGAGTAGACAGAATAGGGTAGGTAAGATAGGATAGGTCGACTAGAGTAGACAGAATAGGGCAGGTAAGATAGGATAGGTCGACTAGAGTAGACAGAATAGGGTAGGTAAGATAGGATAGGTCGACTAGAGTAGACAGAATAGGGTAGGTAAGATAGGATAGGTCGACTAGAGTAGACAGAATAGGGCAGGTAAGATAGGATAGGTCGACTAGAGTAGACAGAATAGGGTAGGTAAGATAGGATAGGTCGACTAGAGTAGACAGAATAGGGCAGGTAAGATAGGATAGGTCGACTAGAGTAGACAGAATAGGGTAGGTAAGATAGGATAGGTCGACTAGAGTAGACAGAATAGGGTAGGTAAGATAGGATAGGTCGACTAGAGTAGACTGAATAGGGCAGGTAAGATAGGATAGGTCGACTAGAGTAGACTGAATAGGGCAGGTAAGATAGGATAGGTCGACTAGAGTAGACAGAATAGGGTAGGTAAGATAGGATAGGTCGACTAGAGTAGACAGAATAGGGCAGGTAAGATAGGATACGTCGAGTAGAGTAGACAGAATAGGGTAGGTAAGATAGGATACGTCGACTAGAGTAGACAGAATAGGGTAGGTAAGATAGGATACGTCGACTAGAGTAGACAGAATAGGGTAGGTAAGATAGGACAGGTCGATTAGAGTAGACAGAATAGGGTAGGTAGGGTAGGACAGGTCGACTAGAGTAGACAGAATAGGGTAGGTAGGGTAGGATACGTCGAGTAGAGTAGACAGAATAGGGTAGGTAAGATAGGACAGGTCGATTAGAGTAGACAGAATAGGGTAGGTAGGGTAGGACAGGTAGAGTAGATTAGAGAGCATAGGGCAGTTAGGGTAGGGTTAGTAGAGTAGGGGTAAGTAGAGTAGGGTAGATAGTGTAGGATTGGTAGAATAGGGTAATTTAGGTAGTCAACAGACGGGAACAAGGCTGTGTGAAAAAGCTACTATTAACATACTAATATGACTTTTTCTCACCTGCTAAACTTATTGGCGTATCCAGCAATCTTGAGCTCAGTAGTGCTATGAGAGAGGCAATTGTTCAACATCCACCGGATCCTTTTCTTGCCCATCGGAGTCGTTCTCGCGTCGACGCGCTGCCAGAGCGAGCGATCGCAGACTAAAGCTCCGAGACGGGGGCACGTGCTGAAAAAGAATCGTATTATCAAGTAAACAAGCTGGAATATGTACGTTTTTTTTTGCCAATAGGCCGTTTTTTCTTGTGAGGAGAAAATCATCAAATGACTTCTGGGGGAGTGTCAGACTCTTACTGACTAAAACCGCCCCCGTTCCTTCTACTGCTCTGGGCCGAGACCGCGGTAACTTATTGCGCTTACCCCGCAACCCCGGCTGAATATCAGCCCTATAGGGCCCCGTCTGTAGTGGTCTATTGGCTAGAGGCGCGCGCGGAACGCTACACGCCTAAAGCTCGGGTGTAAATAGGTCGTAAAACAGCACTTTTAAAATTATATCTTTACCTATATAATAAAAGAAAATTGTGTTAGTTACACTATATGTATATAAGGCTGAGAATTGGTACTTGGTAGGGAGGTAGCTAAGAAACGGGAGAAGGACATAAGATAGGGTAATGTAGGGTAGGTAGGGTAGGTAAAGTAGAATAGTTAGTATAGGGTTGGTAACGTAGGGTAGTTTGTGTAGGGTAGGGTAGGTAAGGTAGGTAGTGTAGCGTGTGAAGTGTAGGTAGGTATCTAGGTTGAGTAGTGTAGGTAATCAAATGACGGGAGTAAAGCCGCCATTTCCTATCTGACTGCAATGAGTGTGAAAAAATGCCGATTCAAATTCAGAAATCAGTCTTATTTATCAATTTACTTACTGTCCGATTGCCTTCAGTGCCATGGGGTCACAGAACTTCAGGATGCAAAGCAGTGCATCATCAGACAAGTCCAGGAGATGCAGACTGCTGACGTAGCCATTCTCAATCACGGATGCTGCGGAGAAAAACAAAAACATGGATTATCATAATGGACCAAGAACGGTTTCATCATTCAATAGAGCCACTTTTTAGCCTAAATTGGGTCCTAGGTCAAAATTATAATATGTTTACCACCAAGTATACCGTCAACTCGTTTTCAGAGTTCTCGGATTTTTAGTCATCGATTATGGAGCGTAAGAATTTCACAATGTTATTACTGACAATATGGAACACTGAAAATCAATATCATTATTACATAGAGTAAAACAAAGTCGCTTTCTCTCGCTCGCTTTCAAACTGTTCCAGTCCCTCGATGTACGCGGTATAAATGACGAAGCAAAACGCTTAGTCCGGGCCGCAGGTGTCTCAACAACGTAAGGGTGGAAATTTGCCGTACGCCGGGATGTCCGAAGGTGAAATGGGGATGGCGGAATCAAATCGTGCAATTCCTGCGCACATTCTCCAAAATGCATCCTGTAGAACACCGCAAGGCTGGCTACTCTGCGCCTGTGCTCGAGACTTTGAAGATTGGACCCAACCAAATCCAGATCACCAATCAGCCTCTTTGCACGCCTTTCCACCGAATCCAAAGCCGCTAGGTGGCCGCATTTTCCTGCATTTTCCCTATGTATGCTTAAATCGTTAAAACTACGCAACGGATTGAAGAGGAAGGTTTATATGTAAAGGAATTTAGTATCAGCTTTGCACCTGTACGAAGCCGGAGCGCGTCGCAAGATCTATACTAATATTATAAAGAGATAAAATTTGTAGGTTTGTATGTAAGGGATAATCTTGGGAACCGCTAGTCGGATTTCCAAAATTCTTTCACTGATAGGTAGCTACAATGTTCCTGAGTGCTATAGTGCTATAAAACATTACGCTACGACTAAATGGAGCCGAGCAGCGGGTGAAACCGCGCGAGAGTAGCTAGTAGGACATAAAGTTACTAAATACATTTCCGTATTTTAGAACCGTTAACAGAATACTAAAAGGGCCTTTCCCCAGTTGACAGGTGCCTTCCCTTATATTTGTGAGAGGAAAATCATCAAATGACTTCTCCTGCCCAGGGTAGGAAAAGAGTGTCAGATTCTCACTGACTAAAAACTTCCCTGTTCCTTCTCCTGCTCTAGGCCGCGGCTGCGGTGCCTGCAGGTAGGATTGAGCCTCCGGTAAACTCACTATCACAGCGAAACACAATGTTAGCCTCTTGTGGTTTATAAGGGATTTGAGAATAGAGAATGAGGGGGGGGGGGGGTAAGATTGGGCCTCCGGTAACCTCACTTTCACGGCAAAACAAAACGTTAGAGTTCCTTTACGCCGGTTTTCTGTGTAGCCGTGGTATCACTACGGTCGAGCCGACCCATTCGTGCCGAAGCTTGGCTCTCCCACACTTAACTGACGACAGACAGGCAACTGAGTGAGCGAGATGCAGTTATATTATTATATTTATAACGTCGCCAAACCAGCAGAGTAGTGTATACCGAAACCACGTAGGGATCACGCTTCCATCATGGCGACACGTAGCGAAATCGACCCTAAGAGCGTTTGGCTTCTTTACCATACATTCCTACTAATATTACAAATGTGAAAGTTTGTGAGAATTTATGGTTGTAAGTTTGTTACTCTCTCACGCGAAAACAGCTGTATCGATTTGGTTGAAATTTAGTTCGATTAAAAAGATAAAAAAAAAAAGACGTTGCCCCACTTTAGGATTTTCTCCTGTGTTGTGAGTGCATTTACAAACATACAATGTCACATACACATGACACCCAGACCCGGAACAACAATTTATGGATCTCACAAAGTGTTGTTCCGTGCGGGAATCGAACCCGCGACACGTTGCACGTCAGCCAGTTGCCCAGCCACCGCACCAACCGTGCAGTCAACATTAACACATAGGGTTTTATCAATGTACCACGCTGGCGAAGCCACGAGCGCAATATAGTAACACAATATTAAAATATTGACTGTCTCAATATACATATTGCTGCCAACGTCGCCATGCTGTCTTTGTGAAACACACAGCTTTTATAAACACATGAGCTGGATCATTATTAGGTATAACTAAACATGACAATGAAAAAAACTGCTGAGCTGTATAGTGTTTGAATTGGAAGAAAACCCTGCTCTATACGAGGATTTTCAAGAGAAAAACATGGCACAATATTTTGTCAATTACGCATACAAATGATCCATCCATGCGCGAATTGTACAAGCAATAACAGTTTTGAGCAGCAGTCACTTGATCAAAAAAGAAAGAGACTTTTCTTTTTTTTGTGATTTACAAAGGTTATTTTGTAAGCATAGAATGAGGAAACGACTTCTTCCACCCTGGGTAAGGCAAAAGGGAGTGTCATATGATACTCCAATCAACAAAAAACCACCCCATGTCAACTCTTGCTAAGGCCATGGGCTATTGCTATCCTGGTTTGCAACCTTGACAGTCATTAATTTTTATTTTATTAAAAAAAAAAATGTTGCCCCACATTAGGATTTTCTCCTGTGTCGTGGGTGCGGTTACAAACATAGAATTTCACATACACATGACACCCAGACCCGGAACAACAATTTGTAGATCTCACAAAGAGTTGTTCCTTGCAGGAATCGAAACCGCAACATGTTGCACGGAAGACAGTTGCCCAGCCACCGCACCAAACATGCAGTCAAAAATTTGGACAGGATTAATAGAGAAAATAATAAAAAACTGCAGTCTATGGTCTATCCGTTTAGGTGGTTAACTAAAGGTAAACAATATTGGTATGTCTTTTTTTTACATTAGAGAGGTCATATAAAAAAAATACATACAAAGATTATTTAAATTTACTTTATTAGCTAACATTGATTTGGGTAAAAACCTGATTGTAAACATTTTTATTTAAACAGACCACTTAGCTAAACCTATAGACCATAGCTAATAATCTATGGTTCATCCTGGAGAATGGCGTTTAACCTGGGTAAGAAAAAGATATATGGTATGATGATTTTTACCCCTCCCAATATATTGAACTGTTGAAACAGTTGTATCTGGATATATTGATTGATTGATTGATTATTTATTCATTAACAATCTACATTGTGTTGAACATTACATATTAAAAATAGAAAATAACACATGCAGAAACAACTACATTAAGCAAATTAATACAATGTCAGCAAAATAACACAAGACACAAATAAATACAATATCTGGTTCATAGCAGGTACAGTGTCTGATAAAATGTTTAATTTATTATTATCAGATAAAATTTCAAGTATAATGTCAAGTATAACACAAGTATAATGTCAAATTCAATGTAAAAAACTAAATAAAGAATAAGATTTAATTTCGCTGTGGTTTTAGTAATGAGAGACCCTAATATAATTTTATAATTTAGGATCATTAAAATTTGTTCTCTGCTATTACTTTAAAAGACTACTTTTATCATTCATAAAATTCTGATACAGAGTAAAAACATTTTTCCAACAAGAAGGCTTTTAATTTAATTTTAAAAGAGTGCCAGCTATAAATTGATAATTTTATATCTTGTTAAAAGGCCATAGAATGACACAGACTACACTTTTTCTACTGACAAAACCATTTTCATTATTGATGAGTGAAGATAGAAATATAAATAAATTTCAATCACTCTAAGAACAAAATCCTTACTATATTTAGTAAACTTGTGTCACAATAGTGTTTATGCTAAATTTGATGAAAATTTTTATAAGAATGTTTCCTTTGTCCTGAATATCTTCTACAGGTCTGTATGCAATTTTAAAATGTAAATAACGATGATTAACGAGATTAAGATCGAGAATAATTATTATTTGAAGATCAATATGGCATTCAGAAAAAGCTATCCAAATTTTTCAGCAACTTCAAACAAAAGGACAATTCGATCACAAAGTAACGACCTCCCTAGTATTATAAACAGAATCTTATTAACATCCCAAAATCAAATTCAGAATACAAAATTATTCGTCAGTAATCAAAACAACGATAAAAAATAATGTTTAATGCAAGTTTGATAATAAATAATATGAATTGACAACAACTTACTATCTTGGACGCATCCGCTGTCGTTTAAGTCCTGTTTTGACCCATTTTCAGGATTTGGAACTTCCATTTCCATTATCAAAACTGGTTCGTAAAAATAATCACAGAAGAACAGAGCAACACTTCACATTGATAAAAATTAAAATGGATGTAATGCAAACTCCATGAGACAAAGGAAAACGAAAAAGTCACAAATAAACGACGACTTCAACCGCTGTATACACACAAACAGACACGATTTTAATATTTTGGATCAATTCCAAAAAATATTATTTGGACTAATCACAAAATAATCACAATCGTAAAACTTGGGCAGGAAGAAAACAACTAGAGCTGAACTGTCAGTTTGAACCGAATTTGGTTTATTGATTTAGGCTTTTAGTCGATTCGTTCTACATGCAAAACTAATTCGATTGTTAATTTTCCACTGAAACTATTACAGTTCTAAAAAGGTAATTTCATTTGATATGAATTATTACAACGTCCTTCCGTATATTTATTACATACTCATTATTAAACTGTTGGTTTATAGCCCTAAGATTAAATCGTATAAACAAAAAAAAACCGATAAAACCGTAAAACATAATACAGTTTTTTCTGACGCTGAGCCCTATGTTAATGTGTTGCCAACTATATTTTTACCATACAAACAGAGGCACGTTGTACGATTCGATGTAAATTTTAAATTTATTTCTATCATATAAGTTTATACTTATTAACCAAGCTAAACTCATATTATTGATAAACTGGTAATAGATTGATTTTATTATAACCACCGCGTTTAACAAAAAAACTTTAATAATTAATTTTATGTGGCAATACCTACGAATAAACAGACACCATTGTCACCATTCTATTTTGACACTCGTGACATTTCATCCTTTCATGTGCTTGCCGTCAAAAAGCACATCGCGCAAAAATATTTTTGTTTATTAAATACCATGGCGAAATCTCTAAGGAGCCGTTGGAAGCGAAAATGCAGAGCTATAAAGCGCGAACGTTATGCTGTAAAAGAATTAGCGCGACTTAAGAAGATGTTAGGCGTAAAAGATGAAGAGAAACCTGAAACTACCACGGATGAGGTTATGGAATCGGATCAAGTTATTTTTCTTGACGCTGGAGCTTTAAAGAAAAACGCAGAGAAAAAGAATAAGAAGAAAAAGGAAAAAGAAGTCGCTGAAGAGGCTGATGAGGATGTAGAAATGAGTTCGGACGACGAAAATGTTGTTGTCGATGGTGACGGTAAAAAAAGGGTTTTCAGTACGAAAACACTGAAGGACCAGAATGGACAGTACCCAGTATGGCTTCACAAGAGAAAGATCGCGAAATTAAACAAAACCGGCAAGAAAAATACGAAGAAACGATCCAAAAACAAGAAAAGAAAACGATTATAATAAATATTATGTATGTAAGCAAAGTTGTTTTATTATTACACAATATTTAGTAAACTAGCTATTTCTCGCGCGGTTTCACCCGCTGCTTGCCTCAGTTTGATCGGAGCGTGATGTTTTGTGACATATTATAGCACTTGCACACATTATAGCTATCTATTAGTGAAAGAATTTTGGAAAGCCGACCAACAGTTTCAAATCATTCAACCCTCTACAACTTACAAATTTTACCTCTTTATAATAATATATTGAGTATCAATATTCATTAGCATTTAAATAAATATAAGTTGTATCATGGAAGGCTAAAAATCAGTTTAAAACTGAGGAAAACAGGCTTTCATCATTTAAAAAAATTACATTAAAATGTAGTGTCATGAAACTACATAAAAGTAATATTTAGTAAAGCTAAGAGCTTAGTATTTATAGCCCTGCAAATTAACCATGTATACAACATTTCCATTCTATCCATTGAAGATATCTGCTTCAAACGAGATTGGGCTAACTACTATGGGACTTGGTTGCACTCTTTTTTGTCACATTATAGCAGTGAAAATTATACACAGGTTAGGGTTATGGACATATAATAAAGCAAAGTTAAAAAAAAGTGGTATTTTGTGGTGTTTTTCCAAGAAACCTTTACCTACTCAGGATGTTATTATTACTCAGGTTTTAAAATAATATGCTTTTAAAACTATATGTATTACTATATTAGTAGTGGTATATTCACGGGACAACAGGGTCCTGGACCTTTTGGAAGGTATACAAGGGGCCAAAGCCAACTCGCAGAGGCACTTTGAACAACTTTTATTTGCCAAATGGGACATCAGCATGCAATTATTTCTTTATGCACTTTGCAAGTGCACCAAATGACAATCCCCAGTTGATGCAGGACTATTGTACAATACGGTAGAAAATTATATGGTTATGGGTGTGGGTGGCTATGGACTGGTAGATATAGTAGCTATGGAAATACTGAGTATGCATTTCCTATTAACACACCATGGAGGACAACATGTAGGTCAGGCTAGCAAAGGATTTGTCATCAGCAGTAATCTGTTGGCAATCAATAACTGAAAATAATAACATTATTATATATTTGTTTAAGTGACCATATGTTTCAAGAAGTGAAACCATGAATACACAATCTCCTTTAGCTATTGACTTACATTAGCAAAGTTAACTAGAAGTGTCATCATCTGGAGTATTTTCTAACTGATACATACAACATTCAAGACATTAGCATGTACTTTGCAGCTCACACATCATCATCATCATCAGCCTAAAGTGCTCACTGCTGAGCAAAGGCCTCTTCTCATACGGAGGTTAGACCATTAATCACCACGCTCTTGCTCAATGCCGGTTGGCGATTTCAAACTTATAGTTAGAAATTATAAGTCGATGTTTACCTTCACCGTATGTCAGTGGTGTCTAAACAATCATAGAAAGTACATATAACTCGGAAAAAGTCACATTGGTACTTGCCTGGTTTCGAATGCACACCCTCATGCATGAGAAGCGGGCTTACATTATCTGCGGTATTTTCTAACTAATACAACATTCAAGAAAAAACAGTATTCTTCGTAGGTGTGGTGTTGCAGGAGTCTTTAAAGTCCACTGATTGCTTACCATCAGGTAATCTGTAGTCTATATTTTCTTCTTTACTATGGAAACAAGATAAGAAATCAACTATTAAATGTTAGGAAAAATATTTAGTTTTAATTCCGCGACAAAAATCCAGGCTTGATGGTGTCCGTTACCCAGGCCAGATGTTGTCGACAATGGTCATTTGAATCTTATAGATAATTAGTTGTGCGGCTTCTGTAATTGTTGCGCACATTTTTGAATTTGTTGCGCTTATAGTTTTTTAATTATTTCACAAAAACATTTCCTGCTGGCGTAACGTTACCACAGCCAGACCTTTTTATTTCTAATGGGAATATTTAAATAAATATTAGCTATAAAATTAGTTGTATAAATAAAGTAAATGTTGTGCCTTATTTTGTATTTGTTCTTTCTTCGGTTGCGAAGTTATTCGAGATTTTGCTGCGGTAACGTTTTTGGTTTTGCTAGATCTTTGAAATGGTTAAGCGGATTCTTATCATATTTTGTACACGACTTCCGAGGACTTAGTTTAAATTTGTTGTGCAATAACAAAACCAAAATAATGCATATTTTAAAGGTTTTTTCAATAAATAGAACAACACTTCAATTGGCCCCAGCACTCTTAATAAGAAGTCTAAAGACTTACTTTAAACGTAATTTTAAAGCTTGTAACTGCCTTCAAATGTATGTGAAGTTTCATTAGTATCCCGTAAGTATTTAACAAGTTATGATGATATTCAGTTCTTCACGAGCACGGTCTTAATGCACGCGGTGTTATTTGGCCACTGGATTGGATATATGAACTGAATGTTATGTCAATAATTAGTTGTTTAGATCAGTTGTATATCAGTAAAATTTCAGCTCAATACATTGGATAATTAATGAGATAATACTATGAAAGTCATTAGGAAGTGAATGACCGTGGTAAGCCGACCAAGTTTAGGTGGTTACGAAAAAGCGAAAACGCAGAACATTATGGTACCTTCTAAAATATGTAGGATAGTGTTATAAATTTAGTACAGACATGTACAAAAGTTTAAAAAAAAACTACAAGATTTTTTATTGAAAGGTAAAATAATCATTTCAATTGAACTTTTACTCCCTTACTTATAAAAAAATTGTGTTGCTTAGCAACCGATTAAACATCACCCGTCCTTGTCATTTCTATTTCAAAATGCAGTTCAAAAATCATCTAAAAGGTTACAAAAGTAACCTTCTGGCAAGACTGAGTGCGTTATGCAAACAATGTATTACCCCTTCACCCCACTCCTCCTGCGTCCTACCGAACGGCATGCTCTAGCGGTGATTTTTGATAATTTTGTGGAACTGGAAGATAATGTTTTCTTTTATATTATTATTATATAGGTATTAAACAGTGTACGCGTCTGTACCAAAATTGTAAGGTGTATTATACTAAACATTTCAAAAGATAGTACAATGTTCTGCGTTTTCGCTTTTTCGTAACCACCTAAACTTGGTCGGCTTACCACGGTCATTCACTTCCTAATGACTTTCATAGTATTATCTCATTAATTATCCAATGTATTGAGCTGAAATTTTACTGATATACAACTGATCTAAACAACTAATTATTGACATAACATTCAGTTCATATATCCAATCCATTGGCCAAATAACACCGCGTGCATTAAGACCGTGCTCGTGAAGAACTGAATATCATCATAACTTGTTAAATACTTACGGGATACTAATGAAACTTCACATACATTTGAAGGCAGTTACAAGCTTTAAAATTACGTTTAAAGTAAGTCTTTAGACTTCTTATTAAGAGTGCTGGGGCCAATTGAAGTGTTGTTCTATTTATTGAAAAAACCTTTAAAATATGCATTATTTTGGTTTTGTTATTGCACAACAAATTTAAACTAAGTCCTCGGAAGTCGTGTACAAAATATGATAAGAATCCGCTTAACCATTTCAAAGATCTAGCAAAACCAAAAACGTTACCGCAGCAAAATCTCGAATAACTTCGCAACCGAAGAAAGAACAAATACAAAATAAGGCACAACATTTACTTTATCTAGACAACTAATTTTATAGCTAATATTTATTTAAATATTCCCATTAGAAATAAAAAGGTCTGGCTGTGGTAACGTTACCTCAGCAGGAAATGTTTTTGTCAAATAATTAAAAAACTATAAGCGCAACAAATTTAAAAATGTGCGCAACAATTACAGAAGCCGCACAACTAATTATCTATAAGATTCAAATGACCATTGTCGACAACATCTGGCCTGGGTAACGGACACGGCTTGATGCAGGATGCAATCCCACTCCTATGCAATCATGCATATGCACATGCAGCAAAGATAACATGCATATGCACACATACAAAAAACGGATAGCTACTATAGGTTTGATCGCGTGACATGTTTTTCCGATATTTTTCCTAACATTTAAAGTCATGGATTACCGCGCAAAGTAACGCCTGATTCTATAAATTATAGAAATCAACTAGGTAATTCCTCCTTGGTTCAGAACTTAGAGCCTGCATGGTTGGTGCTATGCACCATGTCATATATTTTTATTTTATTAATTTGGAACAGAAAACAATTAGGTAGGTACATGTTCATAAATAACCATGTGAGGGTATCACTACATATGTAGTATAAAATAACGTCACACGTTAAATCTTTAAAACTGCAACAGATTTGGATGCAGTTTTAATAGATAAAGTGATTGAAGAGAAAAGTTTATATTATTGTATAATAATAATAACATCCATTAAGTAGGTAGGTATGGTAGTGGAGAAATTTTACATCAGGATTGCACCTTGTTGCTTATGAAGGTCAACTTTTGCACTTACATATCTAAAAATGATCTTACAACATAATACCTTGACAGGCTTGACGCCTTGGTCTGCATGCGACCACACCACGACCTGTGCAACCAGGTCGAAACGTCAAGCCTACCAAGGTAGGTATTAAAACTCAACAATTATTTTTCGCGTTAAATTACCCGCGTAATTATAAATTGTAGACACGAAACGCGAAAGTTTAGAAATTAGTAAAAAATATCTTTATCCTAAATGCTAAAAGTTTTAACGTAAAAAAAGTATTACGTAGTTGGCTACTGATATTCAACTAGCCAGAAATTGCATTGTGTATTATAGAATAACTTCGAAAGGTTTTTTTGAGGAGGGAAAATCAACAAATAACTTTTCTCGCCTAGGGTACAGCGAGAGAGAGGGTTTGACTCTTACTGGTTTAAAACCTTTCCTTCCTTCTCCACCTCCATCCACGACAAAGGAGAAAATCCTAGTGGGGCAACGTGTTTTTTAACAAAAAGGTCCTACTAAATGTTGAAATTTTTACAAGGATCGGACTGCAAACGAGCATACGAATTACCTGATGGTAAGCAATCGGCGCCGCTTATAGACACCCGCAACACCATAGCCGTTACGAATGCGTTGCCGGCCTTTAAGGGATTAGAGTTTCTGAGATTTAGAAATTGACTTGACATTGACTCCACAAGTCCACAATGACTGGAATGAACGAGGCCTGCTGGTCGGACGACAAGACGCCCCGATGTATGACCCATTCTTGCCGAAGTTTCCTCTTCCACACTTACCTTAATTTCGCTGATTTTGTCCCAACAATCATATAAGTGGTCTACAAGAAGAATGCAAAATAAAACAAACAGAAAAATAATAATATATATTAGTGAAACAAAACAAAATGGCTGATTCACAATAATTGTTTAGAAAATATTTAATGAATAAACGTGAGAGCGTTTTTACACCGTCCGATGCGATATCGGTGTCCGATAGATATCGTGCGCTGTGCAATTTATAACGACATACCTAGTATAAAAAAGTCGCTTTCTCTGTCCCTATATCCCTATGTATGAAAACTACGCAACGGATTTTGAAGTGGTTTTTAGTAGGGTTCCGTAGTTAGCTACGAACCCGTATTATAAGGGATGGACAAACAGAGAACAGTTTCGCTGTGCCTGTCTATCTGTCTGTCCGTCCGCGGATAATCTCAGTGACCGTTAGCACTAGAAAGCTGAAATTTGGCACCGATATGGAGCTACATATTATTATACTTATCAATCACGCCGTCAACCAAATCAACGCATTCATAGGTAAATAGGAGCCAGCCGAAACTGAAGAGGTCTGTCAGTTCAAAACGTTTAATTAATCGTGCCTAACGTTAATACCCACCTATAGTAGATCGAGAGACGATCTCCGGCCACCGTAAGCGCGGGTCAGCGGACGGCGAGTAGGCCCGAGTCACACCGGATTGCGCGAACTTAAGACCCTGCGCGCTTAGGTACCAAGCGCGCGGGGTCTTGACTAGTTTAGTTTCTACATTCGGCAAGGTAACTTGTGTGTTTGGAGTGAACATGATCGAATTGGTTATAATAGCACTTATTGCGGAAGAAGAAGAAGAAAGAAACAAAGGAAAAAAGAAAAAGGGAAACTTGCGGCCGCCTAAGGCGCCGCAGGCGGCCTTGCGCCCTTTTCAAGCTTTCAAAGCGAAACTGGTCTTTTAAGTATGTAGATAGTTGAAGTTTAAAGTTAATTCACACTGAAAGTGCTCTCCGCGCCGCTGCCGGCCGCTGAAAATCCGGTGTGATTCGGGCCTAAGGGTAACTCGCCGCCTGACCAGAGAGCGGGCAATCTTCCGGGCGAGAAAGAGGGGTGGAGCTATACACCTTTTAAAGCTCCATCTCTCTTTCTCGCCCGGAAGATTGACGCTGTACCACGTCATGGTAGGCCTACAGTACCAGACCCGAGCATACGGCGCGTAGAGTTCCGCGCGCGCCTCAAAGAGCCAATAGACCACATCAGACGGGGCCTTATAGGGCTGATGCTCAGCCGGGGTTGCAGGGAAAACGCAATGAGGCACCGCAGTCTCGGCCCAGAGGAGTACAAGGAACAAGGGGGTTTTTAAGCAGTAAGAATCTGACACTCCCTCGCGCCCGAAGGTATTTGACGATTTTAATCTCACAAAAAAAACCTAAATCAGATCGGGTAGAGTAAAAACGCTCAACATTCAAAGAAGACATATCGATTCTTTATTCATAATATCATCAATCATTACATCTTATTATATAGTTAGTTGTTCACGACGGGTGTACATATTTATACAAAAATAATTTCTTTACCTACTTGGTGAATTTGCAACCTTTTTGATTTTCTTTTTTTTTTTAACGCGACTTTTAAAACTACTTTAATAATTGTGTGGCGAACTGTGTCGCTCAAAAATGGTGTTAAGGCAGTTTCACATACTTTGTGTTTATATGTGTATATAGTCTTTGGCAGTTTTAGTTGATTCGAGATTATAATTAAGAAGTTTAAAATCTAATATAATATACTTAAAATATTACATTATATATATACTACAAAAATTAAAATTATAGAAATGTTTTTCGAGTGATGTGTTAAAGTTTATTTTCCTGCGATTTAAGTATCTCTAAATGTGTAATGACTAATGATAACTTTAATTACATCGTCAAATTACTCAAAAAAAAAACAAAACAAAGATTCCTAGTGTATTTTTTATCACTAAATAGTCTAAAACAGTCGCTCTCTGTCCCTATACCTATCTATGCCTAAATCTTCAAAACTACGCAACGGATTTTGATGCCGGTTTTTTTTAAATAGATAGAGTGATTGAAGAGGAAGGTTTATATTAATAATAACATGCATTCAATAGTGAAGAAATTTAGTATTAGCATTGCACCCGGGCGAAACCAGGGCGGGTCGCTAGTCGACAGATAAATTATGACGCAAGATTGAGTTTCGTAAAAATAAATATAACAAAATAAGTGACAATCGAATACTTGACAATTGGGTAGGTACCTACCTAGTTACCTAGAACGAAAATAAATTATTTTGTATTTTCTATTCTCAGTTATTAAAATAGGAAATGTCGGCTTCAACTATTTTTATTTTTATATAGACTATATAACTGATAATTAGTTACCGATATTTAAACCCGTGATTGTATTTGTGATAAGAAAAAACTTTCGCAAAGAAACTTTTTTACCCGACTGCCAAAGAAGGAGGGTAATGTTTTTCGAGTGTATGTAAGTATGTATGTATGTCTTTTCCTTTGTGACCTCCTGTAGCCTAAACGGCTTGATGGATTTTGATGTATGAGGTATCGTTAGATTTGTCTTGATTACGGGAGTGTCATAGGATACATTTTATCCTAAAAGTCCCACGGGATAAAGAAATAATAATATTTTTTCTAAATTTCCCTTTAAAAAAACAGCTAAAAAGTTATAAATAAAAAAATTATTATTAAAAAAACAAAATACCCGACTGCACACTAAAAAAAGAGTAAAACAAGCCCCACAATACAAATTTACTGAATATAATTTATAAATGTTGATGGAAAGCATCGCAGGCGGGGACCACCTTGACCGCCACCAACGAAAATTCTGCTAAATGGTGCACAACAGAAATAACTATAAATAAGCCTCTGTTGGTCCCCGCCTGCGATGCTTTCCATCAACATTTATAAATTATATTCAGTAAATTTGTATTGTGGGGCTTGTTTTACTCTTTTTTTAGTGTGCAGTCGGGTATTTTGTTTTTTTAATAATATTTTTTTTTCTATAGATAGGTACTCATTAGTTTTATTTTTATTACTATTTAAACATAACAAAATAATGGCGGCGTCTACGCTAACAGCTGATCGGGCGAAGTATGGCGGGCGCGCGAAATTTAAAAAATGTGTATAGAAAAAAGTTCCTTTGGGAAAATTGTTTGTTATCGTGGCTAATAATCCGCGGATACCGCAAGATCTCCGGGTAGGCGGCCTCCTTGCCGGATCACCGCCGTGGGATCTGGAAGCGAAGGCGCTCATGCGCGTCTACAGACGACATGCGTTGCCGGAGCAAGGATCCTCTGCCGCGCCAAATTAGTGCGTGGCGGAAGGAGCTTCGGCGAGATCTCATGGCAGAGTGGAAGCAACGACTGTCGCAACCGCAACCGAGGGCCGGTAGGCTTCTGCTTCGGATCCAGCGGGAGAAAACGCCCGACCGTCGTCATTGTGAGGACCACCTAGAGGATACGGTGGCGGTGTACTCTGCTTGGGATCACCGCCATGTCCTCGGTGTACTCTGCTTGGGTTCACTGCCATGTCCTAAGGGAAGTGATCGGCGACGGCGACCCCTCGCACCCGGCCTTAGTCGAGGCCATGGTGCCCTCCCACCCGAACCTGGGGCGGGAGAAGTCATTATCCCGTGACCAAAAAAAAAACGATTTAAATATCGGTCACTAATTACCAGTTACTCTATCGGCCTTATTACAAAACAAGGTTTTACTTTAGGACTAAACCATAGAGCCAGTTTTTGTATTTCAAATTGAAGGTGGATGACAATAAGATTCAAAATTCAAAACCCGACTCAATGGTTTAAACCTGGACTAAAGATAAATCTTGTTTTGTAATAAGGGGGATTATGTTTAGTTACCATAGGTCAAACAGCACCTAACAAAAGCTACTGTCTCCGAGTTGAATCAATCTGTATTTTTTTGCCTGCATACCAAATAACATAAAAGGGGTGATTTTTCAATAGTCAGTTAAAAGTTACCTGGGAAATAATTATGATGCTGTCGCGTCAGAATGTTTTTATAAGACAGTGACAGCAACAATTTTATTCCACAGATAACATTTATCTGACTATTGAAAAATCAGCGCTAATTGTAAACATTTAATTCAGTTGTAAGGTTTATATGAGAGCGCTCTAGCTTTTGCCTTGCACAATTCTTGGTGATGACTGCTTTCTTGTATATGTCTTCTGGCATAATGCATCATTACCACATCATTGCAAATAGTGCAGTAATAATTAGCTGCGTTGAGCTGTGAAGAAAAAAAAAACATAGCATTAGTGTGTGTCTACAAAACTGTTTTTTTTTTAAGTATAATTATCTAAGTCCATTATATTACTTAAGTCAAGTCATTCATACCAAATCTAGCTTTCTCACACTTAACCGTATGGAGAAAATAGCCATAAACAATTGTTACTGTTATTAATCAGTTCTTTGTTAATTTAATAGATCAGATATGTGTGCATGTAAAGCCGTCCTGTGCTTGACCCCTGTTTGTGTCTGACCACCACTGAACAGAGTGTGGAAAGACTAGCCCGGACTCATACCACAGCTTTACAGAAACCCACCTTGAGACAACACTTTTTGTGAGTTTCACCATGTGAGTGAGGTAGTCGGAGACCTAATCCTTCGTCCTCACATCCTCAATTCCCAAATTTCCTTTTCTTACATCCCTAATAACCCACCAGCAGAACATTTGTCACTATTTTAATGTTGCAAGTGTCCATGGGCAGCGCAGTTTGCTTACCAATAGGTGGTCTGTGTGCTCGTTCGCTAAAATACTACACCATATCTTTGGACAGGTCCAGTTAGAAATATTGGCTAATTACTAACATGATCGTAATCAACAAGTTTATAAAGAAAGATTAGCTAACATAATCTATCTCAACAATTCACACAAAACGAACCTTTCGAAGTAGATTTTCTTTGAATTCATCAATATGCGGGTAGCCCTCAAGGATCTTTCGATGATTTTCAGAAGCCTTGTGTCTTTCCTTGCAAATAACATCTCGCACCATTTCTGTCTCACAAAACACACATCTGTTTAGCTGCCCTGTCGCTAGGATCCCGTGGTAAGCATCTGAGGACACGACCAGCTTCTTTCCATCGTTCAAAGTAACGATCAGAAAATTTTGGGGCTCGTTGTAAGTCGGTATTTTCTCTTCAATGGTTTTTGGCTGCCTCAATGCGGGTATCGACATCGTGTCGTGAATAAGTGCAAATAATTAAAGAGTCGCACTCGGAGAATTAATCTTGTTAATTAATATTTCTTATATAAATACACTTAAATTATTCACTTTCCGTAAATAGTATCAAGAATTAATAATTCGTAACTACGGGTAGAAAATAATATGGAATTGAAATAAGCCGCCAATAGTGTTGTTCCTTCAAATTTAGTATTTTAGTCAGTTGTCAAAATATTAATAAATATACTTGGTAGGTATCTAATTGAATTCGAGATTGACAATGAACAAAATTGATAATCAAAAAAATAATCTATAAACGGAAGGCATGATAGGTATATTTTATGACAGAATAGTATTTTGGAAATTTGTATGTATGTACCCAATTATCTAAATAAATGTAGTTGCATGCATATTTTTTAAACAACCTCGTAAGATGAAACTGCCTTAACGTCACAAGTAAACTGTACTTATCGCAAAAATAAATATAATTTTACTGATATTGTTTATTTTTATGTGCTTTGGATCGTGTAACGAAAATTTAAAGTTTTATTACAAGTCATAATAGGTTACCAAAACAATGTACAATGTGATTTCATTTTATTTCTGTAAGTATGTAGCTACACAGATTTACTTTACTTTTGTTATTTATACATGATAATGCGAGCCATGTTAATGAAATAGTTTCAAAATAATCATATTTAAAGAATTATTATTCTTTGTTGTTTGAGTTACCTATCACAAGTGCAAAAAGTTACTAATAAATCCTTATTGAGATATATCCAGTTGAGATAGTGCTTTTATAATGGATTTAAAAGTTAAGAAGTTATAGGTACCTACTTAAATCTTATATGGTGGAAAGTAAACGATAAATTGTTTGTGTTTTTCTACAAACCCCTTTGTTGGTTAAAAGATGTTACTATAAATTATCTAGTGTGTTTTATGTTATAGTACCTATGCTACTTTAGTTTTTATAATTATTAAAAAACCCAGAATTTAAATCAAAATCTGATTTAAGTGTAGAACCAACTGAGCTGTTGACTTAGAATTATTGAATAAATTTCTTTATATGATACGTGATCATTAGTTATTTATTACCTAACCAGTTATCACAATTTATATAATTTCGTTAGGTTCATAGTTTAATTGTTTATGGTTCATCATACACCAACATTTGTATAATAGTTTGCACGGTGGAGGACATAATATATATTATTATACAGAGTGTAAAAAGACACTTAACGAAGCCGTTAACTACGCAATATGCAGTTCTAACTAAGTAGCTTTACGCTAAAATTATCAATGGGAAACGACTTTTAAAAAATTTTATTAATTTAATGCGCGCAATGTAAAACAAACGGGCTTCGTGTCATTGTGTGCGTAGGTTCACAGCTTAGCATTAAAACGCTGTGATAAGTACGTAGGTCGACGTTTTACTTCGCAACAACAAAACAATTCTGTAAAATAAAAATCCTACTGAGATGCACGATGTTTTTTGTGCGGGTCTGCATTTATTTATTACGTACATTACTGTTCGTAACTTCAAATGCGTAATTTATTTAGAAAAATCGAAATTTCAGGTAATATTTGTTTGGAAAAAAGTTTTGTTATAATACTTAGAATTCGACTGCGCAAAAAAAATGCATCTTTGACCTTCAATATCTCGAGAACCCGTGGAGTCCCAGCTATGGTCTTAAAGAAAAAAATGATCCAAATAATGGGTAGAATACGTGGCTTTCGGCTTCGTTAAGTGTCTTTTTACACCCTGTATAGGTATCATTTAAAGTGAATATTCTTATAACCTACAAAAACTTATTTTCTTTGCAGTTTTTATATACATTTGTAACTCGAAAATATCTACGATCCCAATGCCACGGAAGGTATCAACAAAAACATACGACGTTGACGGATTTATTTCTCAACTGCTCGCATCTCAGAAATTCGATGAACTCACCGAATTGTTCGCGAATAAAGCTGCGTATAAAATAAAAAAAATTGATCCATCGCTAACAGACATTGTGACGATGAGACGGAGCAAAAATGCCGACACAGAACTATTGAAAGACGATCACATGCAGACTGAATTAATGGATTCCAAATTACGTGATGATGACAAGCAAAGTAAGGAGTATCGAAAGTTTTACCCGAGTATATTACTCAAGGATGGTGAGTTATCACCAAACGAAAATCTTACACTTAAATACACATACATTACAAGGAACGCGAAAAAAAATAGTAAGATCGAGATTCCTAATAAAAAGAAAGATGATAATGACGGCCATTCTTTAGCGAACGTCAATCCTAAAGAAGCCCAAAATGAAACTAAACAGAATCAAAAAGAATCGAAGGGAAGCCACGGGAATTATGAAAACCATCACAATGATAAAGTTGGTGATGTGCATTATAAGAATGGAAAAATCGATCAGGAATATACAAAGGTACAAAATTTTCAACAAAACCATATGGAATCAACGCGTTCTTATCCACATGTCGAAGACAACGTGAAAAATGAAACTCACTCAAAGGAAGAACATTATTCCAAACCAAATTTTAAGAGCAAAGCTTATAGCGTCATACAAGATCACGCACATAACAACGCATCAGCGGAAATAAGTGCAGGAAAGCATAACGACACTTCAGGCAAATTCAAAGAGATAAATCATGTAGAAATCGATCATATAAAAGACCTAAATAACGTGCGAGAGACTACCACCACGCACTTGAAAGCGGAAAATACCACCACTAATATGAATAACACCGCACAAAAAGATTATGCTAACTATAATAACATGACTGATATTGCGCATTTTAGATCTCAGATATCAGACGATGAACGAAGTCAGACAAAGAGTGCTGAATTTGGAAGGAACATAAGAAATGTACCAGGTAGAAAATTAAAAAAAATACCAAAAAAAGAACAACAATTTAAAAAATCTGGAAAACTATACGGAAATCTCAGACAACATAGGAAAGAAAAGGGAAAAATAGAACGTGAATGGGCAGAAAAAATTTTAAGAAACAGACTAAAGGAAGAAGATAGATTACGACAAGCAGCAGAAATGTATGAAAGAGCCGAACGAAAACGCCTTCCTTTTATTAGAAACTACGATAAGGAAGATTATGATGAGGATAAGCCTAGAGAATTATTCATATTTGGAGTAGAAAAAAACATACTTGAAATACCAAGAGAGAAGTTGGAAAAGAAACTACGAGAAGGAGCAGAAAATTCTACAAAAATTGAACTTGCGCAGGAAGATAAATGGGTAAAAGAACGAAAAGAATTTGAAAAGATGTTAAAAGAAGAATCGGAAAAACGGGACAGAGAAATAAAGGAAAGATTACAATATTGGGAAAAAGAAAGGATAAAAATTAATGAAGAATTAAAAGAGCAACATAAGGACTTGGAAAAATGGCAAAATGATAAGTTAAATGAAATGTTTAAAGAAAAAGAAAGATATGAGAGTCAACTGAAAGAACAATCACTGTTGCAAGAAAAACAGGAAGAAGAGAGGTTAAACAAATTGGTAAAAGAGAAAGAAATATATGAAAGTCAAATGCAACAAGAAGCAGAATTATTTGAAAAACAGGAACAAATGAGATTGGAAAAAATTGCAAAACAGAAAGAAGATTTCGAAAAGAAGCTCCGAGACGAAAACAAGAAAGTGGAAGTAGACAAAAAGCCCAAAGAAGAAGAAAAGAAAGTGAAACCTGACGAAGTAACTACAGAAGAAGCTGAGAAAGAAAAGAAAGACCCCGAAAAAGAAAAAGATGAGGAACCCACAAAAGTAAAGGAAAAGACAGAAAAAGAAAAGAAGAAGGAGCCCCCTAAAGAAAAAAAGAAACCGAAAGAATTAGATTATATAGATTTCAGGGCTGAGGAAGAGCCAGATCAGATATATGATACTAAAGAGGGGCGAAAACAAGATACAGAAAAGAAAGTTAAAGAATATGAGAAACAGCTAGAGAAAGAGATTAGGGAAGAGGATGAAAGTTCGGAGGAATTAGAACTAGAAGTGCCTAAGCATCACATGCAAAGTGTACAAAGAACCAAGCTAGATCCCAGCAAAGTTAACATTGAGCCATATAAGAATATTGAAGACGAATATAACAATCGCTTTATAGAAGGTGAATCAGCTGAAAACAATGGCGATCAGAGGTCAAAAGAAGATGAACTAGTAATTATGCAAAGTACAACTAATCCGATGATGTATAGAAAAGAAGGAGACAAAATATACACGTTTGTAAAAAATCCAGATTACGCTGATTATCACGAGGCTTATGGTAAAATGCAAAGGGAACACCCTTATAATCCTGCCGATTTTATATAGTCATTTACTGCTGTAACTATTTGTCAATATTAAAATAATTCATTGATTTACAATACATTGTTTTTTTTTGTGTGATAGGTCGGCAAACGACCTGACGGTAAGCAATCAGCGCCGCCCATGGACACTCGCAACGGAGGAGTTACGCGTGCGATGTTATCTGTAGGTATGTCTTTTTATAATAAAGAGGTCGGTAAAAAAATACACTTAGATTATTTAAATTACTTTATTAGCTAATATCGATTTAGGTAAATACCTTACTGTGAACATTTATATACAATTTTTAAGCATGTCTTTTTTTTATATTTAAGTAAATATAAAAAAAGACATGCCAAAATGGTTTACATTAGGTTAACCTATAGACCCTAACCTATAGACAAAAGCCACTTTTCACTACTCTGTACATTTATTGTTGATATCGTTTAGAAAGATTAGGTGAGAAAAGGTAACTGACATTCAAAAGTGTCATTCATGATCAAATTGAGACAAAAATGCTTAAACTTTGAAGTCCAGTAAATGGTAATACTGGGGTTGCGAGTCAAGCGCAAATTGTACCACGGCCGCGGCCTGGAGCAGGACAAGGAACGGGAGGGGTTTTCGCCAGTAAGATTCTTACACTCCCTCTCGCCTTACCCTGGGCGAGAGATGTCATTTGATGATTTTTCCCTCACAAAAAGGTGGCTTGCTATAAGTACCAAAATAAATAAATACATACCTCAATTATCTACCTGTATAGCCAGAGTCGCCAACATGCTTAGCAGTTGTTCTTGCGACAACTTACTCAATAAAACTAACCAATAGGAAGCATTATTAGAACAACTTGCACAAACAAATTGCAGTTCAAAAAAAAATTTTGATTAGATCTCCTCCAACAAACAGAAGTCCTCCTATAAGTAAAATTTTATTGCGATTTAATTATCGACCTTAAATAAACTGCTTCGCTATTTCAAACCACAACGTCATTGAAGGTATCCCTGTTAAGGTTGACGCCAAATCAAGTTGGCAATTCAATCGCAGACTTTTCGTTTTCGTACGTTAAGGCCCTTGTAAGACCATAAAGCCCCAACAGTTATGATTAACGGACTTCTTTTGCAGGTATTTATCAAAGAAATTTTCTAAATGGCGGCAACAACATTCCATTGATGAAAAAATCCACAACCGCCGCTTCTTTCTATCATGAATAACCATAAAAATATATGAAATTCCTTTCGATGTACAAACTTATTTTCTCAGTTTTTGGGGACACATCTAAAATTTATTAGAGGTATAAATACATTTCAGTTCAAGAAATAAATTTCAGTATATTGATTACCATTAGGCAATCCACCTGCTGGTTTGTATCACTTAAAACAATCGTAGGTATCTAACCTGATAGATCTATGAAAAAGACAGGTTTCTGGCGACAAGATACACAAGTGCTACGATACGCTATTAATTTCCGACTTTGAAGTCACCAACATAAATCAGCTCATGTCTTGTAAGTTGAAGTTAACTTAGTTTATCAGATCAGAATTTCAATCGGTGAATCTTTTAGAATTTTAGTCGATTTTCATAATTCAACACACACAACACACAGTTGAGTGACATCTGTGGATTTTAATGTCAATGTCAGCAATTTGTATTGTTTTTTCGTAGTATTGTGGTTGTTTTTCTTTTTTGATTTTATTTACAGAATCTTAACCGTGATCTAAACTAAATAAGTAAGCACTTAATTTAAGCATAAATAAAACATAACTTAAGATCAATAATCTAATAAGGATCATATTTGATTTTTATAGTTTTATCAAAACGTTTTAAGGTAACGTATGTTTATTTAAAAGAGGTAACTTATTATTTTGTAGCAAATCCAATTGAATTGCCTTTACAGACTTTTAATAGACGTAGTGGTCTCAATCCAGTTTTGTTATATTGTTATATTAATTCAATCTATTATATTTTTTTTAAAAATACCTATTTAAATGGTAATAAGTACATCCTTTGACTTTATATGTAAACGATCGGCAAATGAGCTTATGGATGACTGTAATTAATGGTAGGCAATCAGCGTTGTTTATTAACACCGACTACGCTAGAAGTAACAATGTTTTATCGGTTTAGGTAGGTAATTAACTAAATGTAAACAATCTAAGCATGTCTTTTTATTCAAGTTGTCTTAAACTTCAATGTTAAATGTTTACATTCAGATACTATCTAATCTCGCGCGGTTTCACCCAATGTTCAGCTCTATTTGATCATAGCGTGATATTTTATAGCCTATAGCACTCAGGAACATTGTAGCTATCTATCAGTGAAAGAATTTTGGCAATCCGACCAGTGGTTCCAAAGATTACCCCCTACATACAAACTTACAAATTTTACCTCTTTATAATATTAGTATAGATATAGATTTACCGAAATCGATGATAACTAAATTTAAATATTCTTGTATGTATTTTATACAACCTCTTTCATAAAAAAAGGATATACCAAGATTTTTTACCTTTAGTTAACCACCTATCCGATCCATACTAATATTATGTGAATGTAACTCTGTCTGTTTGTCTGTCTTATCTTCACGCCTAAACAACTGAACCTATTTGTGTGAAATTTGGTACAGACATAGTTTGGAACTCGAGAAAGGACATAGGATAGTTTTTAAACCAAAAATCTGCAGATGTCACTATTCCATGCAAACAAAGATGCAGGCCAAAGCTAGTAGGCCATAAATCCATAACCTAACATTGAAGAGTTTTGCATCTAAGCTTTTGAGTGTTAAGAACATGTGTATTATAGATTGGAAATGGGGAGAGGGGGGAAAGAGTAGGCTTTATTTTCTTGACAGTATTATAACATAGCTTCTCTTGCACGGTTTAACCTGCTCAATTTAATCGTAGCGTGATGTTTTATAGCCTATAGCACTCAGGAACATTGTAGCTATCTATCAGTGAAATAATTTTGGCAATCCGACCAGCGGTTCCAAAGATTACCCCCTACATACAAACTTACAAATTTTACCTCTTTATAATATTAGTATAGAAGTACCTATGGATTTAGCTTCTATGATTATTAAGACACCGTTGCTCAGCAATGGCGTATGGTGTACTTGTAGATTTTTGTTGATGTTGTTTGTTTGTGATGTTGATGTTTTTTTTTACCTCTTTATAATAGTATAGATAGTATAGATAAATGAGTTTCTAAATGAAAAAGAATTTTATATAATATGATTGTTAATCTACTTTAGTTTATGTAAATTGCTATTGAGTTTTATTGTTATTAATCTGTTTTTATGCTGTATATGGTTTTCATTTACATTTTTAATCTAGAAATGTACTCATCATCATCATCAGCATATAAGTGCCCACTGCTGAGCAAAGGCCTCTTCTCACACGGAGAAGGTTTGAGCATTAATTACCACGCTTGCTCAATGCGGGTTGGCAATTTCAAACTTATAATTAGAAATTATTAGTTCAGATTTCCTCACGATGTTTTCCTTCACCGTATGTCAGTGGTGTCTACATAATCATAGAAAGTACATATAACTCGGAAAGAGTCATATTGGTACTTGCCCGGTTTCGAACCTGCACCCTCATGCATAAGAGGCGGGCGCATTAACCTCCGGGCCACCACGACATATCGAAATATACTATGGTTTGTTAAAAATTGTTATCTAGATTTATACCCGTATTTGCGCAATAAATACCTTTATCTTTACAGTTTCAGATGCAATGGCAGAAGCAACAAACACAGTGTTCATAGACGTGGCTTCCTCTTCACAATTTGTGATCGCTGACACTACAGAGGAACAAAAAGATGTAGTTGTTGAGGAACTAGAGGAGTAAGTCTTTATTTTTTTTGTTACAAATGTTCATTTATGGCGTGTCAGTTTATATTGGACAAATTATCACTTGATATAATGGGCATTTATCATGGCATCAGTGGAAAATCATCAAATGAGGAAAACCATAAGTGTGGGAGAGCCATGCTTCGGCACGAATGGGTCGGCTCGACCGGAGTGATACCACGGCCTCACAGAAAACCGGCGTGAAATAACCACAGCGTTGTGTTTCGCCGTGTGAGTGAGGTTACCGGAGGCCCAATCCTTCCCCTTCCCCAATCCCTCCTCAATCCCTAAATCTCCAAATCCCTAATCCCTAAAAGGTCGGCAACGCACTCGTAACTCCTCTGTTGCGAGTGTCCATGGGCGGCGCTGATTGCTTACCATCAGGTAATCCGTCTGCTCGTTTGCCGACATATTACATAAAAAAAAAAAATGACTTCTCTCGCCCAAGGCCGGGCGAGAGGAAGTGTCTGGCTCTTACTGACTTAAAACCCCCCTGTTCCTTCTCCTGCTCTGTGCAGAGGTCGCGGTGCCTCATTGCGCTTACCCCGCAACCCCGGCTGAACATCAGCCCTATAGGGCCCCGTCTGTGGTGGTCTCTTGGCTCTTTGCCGCTGAACGCTACGCGCCGTACCCAGGGTAAGGTGAGTGAGGGAGTGTCAGACTCTTACTGACTAAAAACCTCCCCATCCCTTATCCTGAAGCCGTGAGAAGACTTTGAGAATTTAGAACAAGGACCGTTCCTTCTCCTGTTCTTGGCCGAGGACGCGGCGCCTCATTGCGTTTGCCCCGCAACCTCCGCTGAAAACAGTGCTGCCACCTACCGTTTCTATTTTTCCATATCAAAACTTTGAGATGATCTTCCTCCGGCAATATTTCCGAACGGATACGACTCTGAAACATTCAAGAAACGAGCGTACTCCTTCTTAAAAGGCTGCCAGCGAGCCTGTGACTCCTCTGATGCCACAGATGTCCATGAATGGTGCCAATCACTTATCACTTACCATCATGATCAGACCATGAAATAGTTTATTTTCATGGATCACCCAGAATTTCAGGTAAGGGTTGTAGTGTATAGACAGACGGGGCCCTATAGGGCTGATGTTCAACCGGGGTAAGCGCAATGAGGCACCGCGACCTCAGCCTAGAGCAGGAGTAGGAACAGGGGGGTTTTTAGTCAGTAAGAGTCTGACACTCCCTCCCGCCTGACCCTGGGCGGGAGAAGTCATTTGATGATTTTCCCCTCACAAAAAAAAAAAAAAAAGTGTATAGACATTTCTAGTAGTAGCTAGGTAGCTCTGTCGTCTCGAGCAGCGCACAAGCGTAGTCACAGGGTGGGGTAAATGCTACGGGGTAGTTCGAACCGACCGCCGTGGGGAGAAGACGTGGACGCTCGCTGCGAGCCGATATCAGTGCTTATAACCTAATCTATTACGGACTAATATTTAATCTCAGTGGAAGTGTACATGTTTTTATAATAACTATCGTGAGACATACTAAATTAACTAAAATTCGCGGGTTACTCACGTGTACCTACATGTTGAGAAAAGCTGTACTAGTTTCGAACCACAGAGGGGTTCTTCCTCATGAGCAGCGTGCGCGGACGCGGCGACGTCGCGCAGCCTACTGCAAAGAGTATGTAACCACTACGTTTAAGAGACGGGACTCCCATACAAGCCAGTGGAATCAACTTACACGGCACTCTAATACCTACATTGCAATAAATAAAAGATGTCAGCCGTCAAAATCAATAGTACCAACCTAAAAGACCAAATAGTTCTGTGGTAGCTGTATACTAGGTTTAGTATCGATATCGATAATATTTATAGGGTAGAAATCGAGGTCATATTACTTTTTTAATTTTTAGTTTCGATCTCTAAGATATAGTTCGGATTTGAAATAAAACATTGTGTTGTATTAAAAACTAAAAAATATATTTTTGTAATAATATTCAAATTCATGTTATATACGGACGGTGTGTTAAGGACCTAACTAAAATTATTTAAATTAGGTGGACTCTAATACTTAATACATATATTGGTTCAGTAAATTGGTTCTATGGGCACATACACTAAATCTTCTTTGCCAACAACTTTCACCCACTGCCGGCACCTGAAAAATGGAAAAATTCAAAATGGACAGTCCCTGACATGAATAACTCTAAATTGTGTAAACAGCTGGCGTTCCTTATAAAATAAATGCATAAATTTTACGAATACAGTATACATAAATTTTTATCTACGTTTAATCATTAATTTCTTAAAATCTACTGGGTTTGTTGTGTCACAACTTTGTTCAACAACATCTAATAACATCATTACTTCTTTGGTGTGGTCTGGAAAGTAAATCACGAAAGAATAAATAAATCAAGGGATCTTTGGAGTTTAGCCCACACATAAGTCTGTGACTATCGATACTTGAGGTACATCACTAGTACACAATAAGTACATGAAAATCAATTTACATGTATTTGTAGCCTTTTATACTTAGAATTAAATAAAATTATATCATTTAATGCTTACCGGTCCTCATCCAAAGGAAATTTCGCCATAAACATCCTTTTCTCGCCATTTTTACGACCGGATCGTCCTCCGCAGATTTCACAAGTTAGAAACCGTTTTTTTGGTGGCATTTTACTTGAACACGTAACTAGTCACAGCCGTGTCACTAACCACTAATTAACTAAACAAATTATACGTAAATTTATGAAATTATGAAAATAACAACATAAACTTACAAAAGCAACGACATTCAAAGTTCAAAACTTCAAACAAAATGGCCGACGGATTAGTGAAAGAAAGAGAACTGTACTGAGGGAGTGGGATGGCAATATCCGGCTACTTCCGTGTGCCATTTTTTGCCGTGCCAAGCCCATACATTTTTATTTTTCTTCTAAGTTGCGCTAGGCTGGCCTACTGGTTAGCGTTGGCGCCTGCATCGCTGTTGATGGTTGCGCTGCGGCGAGTCCAACGCGCCATCTGTCGGATACCACGCGCGTTTGCTGCCATCTCCGGCGGCGGCGCGTGTGACGATGTTGAGGCGCACGGTACGTTCACCAGTGGCGCGGGTAGAGGGTTCGATTCCGGGCCCGGCACAAAGTCTGTGTTACATATAAGTGTACATTACAAGGGAAGTGTACATTACAAGGGAAGTGTACATTACAAGGGTATTACGGCTCAGGAGGGGAGGGTCGGACCTCTTCCTCCTCCTCCTAATTAGGACGTATATAAATCCTGTAAAAAGGATTATATTATTTTTATTTACCCCACAGGCAACCCCAACAAGAGGTTATAGTGGGGCAACCCCGCCGCATCCATTGCCCTGAATGCGATCGCTACACAGCCGAGACGGAAGAAAAAATGTTACGTCACATCCGCAAGAAGCATAGAGGAGAAAATCCTTTTCAATGCTACATGTGTGACTATTCTACTTATAACAAAATCCTGTTCGAAGAACATGTAAGGATTCATCAAGGTAATTTGTTTTTTATGATGTTTTTTTTAATTTAAGAAAAAAAATGTGTTAAATGTGATAGAACAGCAAACGAGCAGACCTGATAGTTAGCAATCGGCGCCGCCCATGGATACCCGCAACACCAAAGGAGTTACGAGTGCGTTGCCGGCCTTTTGGGGATAGGGGTTGCGGATATAAGGATCGGGAAGGGATAGGGGAAGGGGAGGGATGAGGCCTCCGGTAACCTCACTCACACGGCGAAACACAACGCTGTGGTTGTTTCACGCCGGTATTCTGTGAGGCCGTGGTATCACTCCGGTTGAGCCGACCCATTCGTGCCGAAGCTTGGCTCTTCCACACTTAACTCACGCGGCGAACAACAACGTTGTAAATCACGCCAGTTTTCTGTGAGGCCCTGGTATAGTTCCGGTCGAGCCATACCATTCGTGCTGAAGCATGGCTCTCCCCCACTAACGTACTTAAATAATTGAATAAATATTGTACTTGGATCGAATTGACCAAGATTGGTCACAAAAAGCTTTAGTCAGAGGCGAATGGAAGGAAGCCTTCCCTTCCAGCTAGAAGATAACAACTTTTTAAATCATAGTTCGGCGAACGAGCTGGTTAGTTGATGGTAAGCAAATAGTGCCACCCATGGACACAAGTAATACCAAAGGTGTTACTACAAGTGCGTTGCCGACCTCTTGTGATTTATTAGGGATTAGCTACTGTCGCGCGCTGCTCGGCTCCATTTGATTTTAGCGACATTTTCTATAGCCTATAGCACTCAGGAACATTGTAGCTATCTATCAGTGAAAGAATTTTGGCAATCCGACCAGCGGTTCTAAAGATTACTCCTACATACAAACTTAAAAATTTTACCTCTTTATAATAATATAAATCTGTATGATAATCTAAATGAATAACAAAGAAGTTTATAACAGAATTTTATCTTCTTTACAGGCATAAAACCTTATAAATGCAGTCACTGCCCCTACAGAAGTGTGTCAAAGAAGAATACAAAGAAACATGAATTAATACACAGACCGGATAACCCACACAAGTGTGATCAATGTGGTTTCATAGCCCGCCATGCGAGAGCTTTAAAACACCATATCCTCTCCCATACTGATGAACCCACCTCAGAAGAATGCTCCCTGTGCCTCTTAAAGTTCAGTTCCGTGCAGAAGTACAACAGTCATAGAAAAAGTCGGAAAAGGTATGTTTCCTTTTTTTATGGTATCAGTCGGCAAACAAGCAGACGGATTACCTGATGGTAAGCAATCGGTGGCGACCATGGACACTCGCATCACCAAAGGAGTTATGAGTGCGTTGCCGGCCTTTTGGGGATAGGGTTTGCGGGTATAAGGAGCGGGAAGGGATAGGGGAGGGGGAGGGATTGGGCCGGTATCCTCACTCACACGGCGAAACACAACGCTGTGGTTGTTTCACGCCGGTCTTCTGTGGGGCCGTGGTATCACTCCGGTCGAGCCGACCCATTTTTGCCGAAGCTTGGCTCTCCCACACTTAAAAATCCTTCATGTTTTTACTAGCTTTTGCTCGCGACTTTGTTCGCGTGGAATAATGATTTCTGCAGATTTTTGGTTTAAAAACTCCTATCTCCTTTCTCGAGTTCCAAACTATGTCTGTATCCAATTTCACACAAATAGGTTCAGTAGTTTAGGCATTAAAAAAAGACAGACAGACAGAAGAGTTACTTGCGCTTTTATAATATTAGTTTGGATTTGGCTTTATTTTATCAGTGTTTTTATACATGTAAATCTTCCTCTTCAATCACTCCATTGAAAAAAGTTGCATATAAATCCGTTGCGTGGTTTAAAAGATTTAGGGCTGGTTTTTCAATAATCAGATAAATGTTATGTAAAGAATAAAATTGTTGCTGTCACTGTCTTATACAAACATTCTGACGCGACAGCATTATAATTATACCCCAGGTAACTTTTATCTTTGACTATTGAAAAATCAGCCCAGTCAGGTATTGTATTTTGGATCTTATCCTGACCTATCTTTCGGGCCTGTGGCCGGCGAGTAAGGGCAGCTCGCCGCCCGACCAGAACCAGGCTGATGTTCAGCCGGGGTTGCGGGGTAAGCGCAATGAGGTACCGCGACCTCGGCACAGAGCAGGAGAAGGAACAGGGGGGTTTTTAGTGAGTAAGAGTCTGACACTCCCTCCTGCCCAGCCCTGGGCGGGAGAAGTCATTTGATGATTTTCCCCTCACAAAAAAAAAATTCTGACCTACCTTTAATTTGAAATAGAAAAACTGGCTCAATGGTTTAGACCTACACTAAAGAAAATCTTTGTTGAACCATTCATAAGGTGATTTTTTACCCCCCCCCCCCCCCGTCCCGTCCCGTCCTTGTTACAGGTGGTTACAATATCATGTCGAAAATAGTGCGTTTGGCGGCATTCGTCAAAGGGCTTGTCAGCGATCGGTGCGTGTCACTAGACCCCCAGGGATCCTCGGGAGCCCGACAGGGGTCTACGCTTGCGTGGAAAAAGAATGGGGGTTTACAACTCGTTAACGGGGGTCTATTAAAATGTATTAGGTGACCCGACTTGACTTCTCCTATGAATATAGGAAGACAAAATTATAAGAAGCTCAGCAATTGTTTTTGTAAGAACTTGCATATTCCATACTCAGAAAGAGTGTGTCAAGAGTCGCCGATTCCGCGCCGCCCGCTCGCCTAGTTAAAGTCGTATCTGAACTTGCATGAACTTTTTGGATTTTTCCCTAATATAAGTAGGAATGCGAATGATAAACATCACTCAGTTGTTTCGGGAATTTCAAAAAAGAAAGTGAATCTAAGAAGAAGTGTCGACTGTACTGTCGACAATCAATTTCAATATCAAAATTTTGATTATATTGCAAGAAATGCAATGTAATCTAAATTATAAATTTTGATTATATTGCGACTGTTTTTAAAATACTAATGTTTATTAGTTTTGTATAACAACATATTAAAAGTGTTTTAATTTTTATGTTTGAATAAATAGTTACGAAACAAGAAAATATTTATTTTTACTTTTTACCACTCCGAAGTGGGAGCTTTTTGGTTTCTTATACTGTGAGTCAATCTTAGAATACAAAAAAGTGAAGTAGGAATCTGTTGGATGAAGACGCTTTTTAGACTGGCCTTGCTCACAGCATAATCAAAGCAATATAAATTCTCACGTTTTTTTTCGAAAACTCAGAGTTGATTGAAAAATAGTCACAACACAGATTTACATAGACATATACTTTTTTCGGGTTTTGGAAGTAAGTTAGTAAGTTGCAGGGGCCCACCAGATCCAGCAAAATGTTTAAAGTGGTCTATGAGAAAAAAAGTTTGGGAACCTCTGCTCTAGACTCTAAATAAGTTTAAAATGTCGGTGACAGAGACACGCGCTGACGACAGGGGCGTGTAAATTGTATGATCGCTATTATTGGTTATTTAATGTTATCAATATTATTCATCACAAATTTAGTAGACTAGCTATTCTCACACGGTTTCACCCGCTGCTCGGCTCCATTTGATCGTAGCATGATGTTTTATAGCCTATAGCACATAGGATAATTGTAGATATCTATCAGTGAAAGAATTTTGGCAATCCGACCAGCGGTTCCAAAGATTATCCCCTACATACAAACTTACCTCTTTTTTGACCTAGGAAACTACCCAATTATCGTGTATTCAGATTTTCTTTATTGCACAGGGCCAATTTGAACATTGTTTTTTCCACAGGTGTCCGGAATGCAAGAAAATGTTTTGTTCAAGAATATATCAAGAACACCTCTTTACAATACACGGTATAGAAAAGGCAACGAAGAAACAAGGCACTAAAAAATCGCTATTCAAATGTAACCTTTGCGATTGGGAAGGCAGCAGCAAGCCAAGGATATTACTCCATTTAATTCACCATCCAGATCAAGATGTTGACCAGAATATTGTTGACACACTCATCCTAAGAGAATTAGGTATCATGGGTCCAAATAAAACTGGTCAATGATTACTAGTCATTTTAAGTGTGAGAGAGCCATGCTCCGACGAATGGGTCGGCTCGACCGGAGTGATACCACGGCCTCACAGAAAACCGGCGTGAAATAACCACAGCGTTGTGTTTCGCCGTGTGAGTGAGGTTACCGGAGCCCCAATCCTTCCCCTCCCCCAATCCCTCCTAAATCCCTGATCCCTAAAAGGTCGGCAACGCACTCGTAACTCCTCCGTTGCGAGTGTCCATGGGCGGCGCTGATTGCTTACCATCAGGTAATCCGTCTGCTCGTTTGCCAAACTATTAAATTAAAAAAAAAATGATTGTCTTAAATAGAAATTTCAACTTAGCAATGCGTCGGCAGGAATAAGCTGACCTGTAATACACACTTCATAGTACACACAGGGTTGCGTGGTTGAGGTTACTGAAGATCCAATCAATCCGTCATCTACATCATCAGCCTATAAGTGCCCACTGCTGAGCAAAGGCCTCTTCTCACACGGGGAAGGTTTGAGCATTATCCACGCTTGCTCAAGGCGGATTGGCGATTTCAAACTTATATTTAGACATTGTAAGTCCAGGTTTCCTCACGATGTTTTCTTATACCGTCGTATGTCAGTGGTGTCTAAATACTTAATCATAGAAAGTACATATAACCTGGAAAAAGTCACATTGGTACTTGCCAGACATTACTACTACTATAACATAATAAAATAAAAGTTTGATATATTTTTATAGTTTTATTTTTTTCCAAGTAAAGTTCTCCATTTAGAGATTCTGATCATCCAAAGCCGGGTGTGCGTTCATGGGGCTCCATAATGTGTGAGAATTTGTAATCACCGTGCAGCCAACCGTAATGACCCATTGACGACAAATCTTCGGCAAACACAGAAAACTCGACGTATCTGCGATAAAAATAATTATACTGTAGCGACATCTAGCGCACTACATAAACAACAGCACCAATCACGTGCAAGAGTCTACATCGCGCTATAAGAGTTTTCCACACAATTAGCACCTATACAGATATCCCGACAACAACCGTCGGGCAGTAGCCCACCAGGCACGAACACCTCGCCTGGTCGGAGGATCCTCCCTTTTCAATGGAGGATGAGGAACTTACCACCCTGTTCCTCATACCTCCAAAATACCATATGTCCGCTATACAACTAGACTTTATACTAGGGCATCATGGACGCCGCGTCGTCACGTGACAAGCCTTAACATCCGCTGGACGCGACGTTAACGTCAATTCAATTTGACAAAAACTGACTCAATGGTTTTGACCCAGACTTCAAAGAAAAACCTTGTTTTGTAATAAGGTCTTATGAGTTTTTTTTAACCGACTTCAAAAACAGGAGGAGGTTCTCAATTCGATTGTATTTTTTTTTATGTTTGTTACCTTAGAACTCCGTCGTTTATGGACGGATTTGCAATTTTTTTTTATGATTGAAAGGATATGGAAGCATATTCCTAGTAAGTAATAAATTTTGAATATTTGCAAAATATTAATGACAAATAAGTTTACCTATAAATTAAATTTCTTTACAGCAGTTCAAATTTTTATTTTTTACTTTTTAGTGTAGGAAATTTTATTGCTTGACTTTTTTTGAAGGCGGTTATTTTTTGTATTTTTTTTTATTTTGGTGTCGGGTTGGAAAATCCTCATGGAGACCCACCATCCTCCAAGGGCGAAGGGTACTGTCAGACTCTTACTGATTAAAAACCAACCCGGTGTTCCTCCATTTACCCATGTGTCGGAGGGGCGGGTATCGCCGAAGCATTCATCGCAACCCCACGACGGGTATTGGTCCGCCAGATGGTTTGGCGGGCCCCGTCACCCACTGCGGCCGACACCCCGACCGCAGGACTACACTATGAGGCGCGCGCGGAACACTACGCTGCCGCCTCGAGGCCTGCTGCTGGTCGGACGACAAGACGCCCCGAGTCTGTCGTCCGCAGGCCGCGCCCTACGGTGGCCGCAGGTCGCGCCCTACGATGGCCGCAGGTCAGCCACCCTACGACGTCTAACCATCAGTATATCCGTGTGCTCTAAAGCCAATCTATCCAATAAATGAGAACATTATAATGAATTATGTATATATGTAAATATTGATAGCATTACTTGATTGCGCTGCAGTGATTCCAACACAGCGACGAACCTCTTACTCCTGGTTGATCAGCGCCCGGTGGCAGCTCCAGTTCTACAACAAGAGGTCTGGTCAAACACGCTAGACTTTTGCACAGCTTTTTTTTTTTACTTGCAATAAACTAGTGCTTGACTGCGATCCCACCTGATGGTAAGCAGTGATGCAATCGTTAATGGTAAGACGCACTAGTTTATTAAGAGCCTATTCACTCTAGCCTTGAAGACACCTAAATTGTATTCGGACGGAAAGACTGCAGCCGGCAAACTGTTCCAATCCCTCGATGTACGCGGTATAAATGACGAGGCAAAACGCTTAGTCCGGGCCGCAGGTGTCTCAACAACGTAAGGGTGGATACTTGCCGTACGCCGGGATGTCCGAAGGTGAAATGGGGATGGCGGAATCAAATCGTGCAATCTAGGAGGCCGGCTTTACTGTGTGTGAGTGACATCTATCTATACTAATATTATAAAAAGGTACAATTAGTAAGTTTGTATGTAGGGTGTAATCTTTAGAACCGCTGTTCGGATTGCAAAAATTCTTTCACAGTTAGGTAGCTACAATGTTCCTGAGTGCTATAGGCTATATAAAACATCACGCTACGATCAAATGGAGCCGAGCAGCGGGTGAAACCGCGCGGGATTAGTAGAGACTAGTTTATATATATACTAGCTTCCCCGCATATTCTCCCGCGTGATATGTTAAGAAGTAGCCTATGTCCTATTCCGGAGTGTATCCTATGCCTGTGCCAAATTTCATCCAGATCCGTTCACCCGTTTTGGCGTGATTGAGTAACCAACATCCCAACATCGTAACTTTCTGATAAAAGTATTGAATTTGACTAGTTGGAAACTACCGTATTGATGCAGTTCATCATCATCATCATCAGCCTATAAGTGCCCACTGCTGAGCAAAAGGTATCTTCTCATACGGAGAAGGTTAGAGCGTTAATCACCACGCTTGCTCAATGCGGGTTGGCGATTTCAAACTTATAATTAGAAATTATAAGTCCAGGTTTCCTCACGATGTTTACCTTCACCGTTTGTCAGTGGTGTCTAAATAATCATATAAAGTACATATAACTCGGAAAAAGTCTCATTGGTACTTGCCAGGTTTCGAACCCACCCCCTCATGCATGAGAAGCGGGCTCCTTAACCTCCGGGCCACCACGACATTGACGCAGTTAGGCAATCTAGAAATTCGTTGAGAAACTTAACGATATCTCGTTAAATAACTAAGAAATCGTTTAAAATAGAATCTCACCTAAATAATTTTTACAATAATACAGGTCGGCCAAGCAGTGATTCATAAATGTGAGCATCTTGAAATATTTTCCGAGGTCAAAGTTAATGATTAAGCAGCAGGGACTATAAAAGTCGGTACACACGTATGGACAAGGATGCCCATCGAACGCCTCGTCCACGAAGTAAGTTGTCTCAGCCTGCCGTAGTGCTGCTTCAGTCGCTGTGAAATCGACAATAAGTTTTTAAACAGTGTCTTTGAGCAATTTGGACAGAAAATAAGAAAGACCGACTACGGTGCGTAGTTCCGCGCGCGCCTCAAAGAGCCAATAGACCACCACAGACGTGGCCCTACAGGGCTGATGTTCAGCCGGGGTTGCGGGGTAAGCGCAATGTGGCACCACGGCCTCGGCACAAAACAGGAGAAGGAACAGGGGAGTTTTTAGACAATAAGAGTCTGACACTCTGTCTCGCCTTACCTTGGTTCGTAACATGGAGATATTGATTATTTTCTATGGTCTGTTTTTTTTGTGAGGGAAAAATCTTGAAATTTCTTCTCCCGCCTAGGGTGGGGCGGGAGAGATTGTCAGACTCTTAGGTACTGACTATAGATAGTAATATTTGACTGCCAAAATGTAGATGGATGGCAGTCAACAACTGTACGATTTATCCTTAACTTTTTTCCGCCCACAGTAACATTTCCGGAACCTTCAAGAAACGAGCATACCCCTCATAAAAGGTCGGCAACACGCCTGTAACTCCTGTGGTGTTGCAGGTGTGTGTTGGAGGCACTTATTACTTCATCATCAGCCTGATGTCGTCCACTGCTGGACATAGGCCTCCGTAATTGCACGCCACTGAGCTCGATGTTCAGCTCTTCTCATCCAACCACTGCCAGCCACCCTGCGGATGTCGTCAGTCCACCTAGCTGGAGGGCGCCCTACACTACGTTTGCCTAGACGTGGTCTCCACTCTAGAACACGTTTATCCCAGCGGTCATTGGTTCTTCGACAGATGTGACCTGCCCACTGCCACTTCAGTTTGCTAATCCTTTGGGCTACGTCGATAACTTTAGTTCTCTGTCGGATTACCTCATTTTGAATCTGATCCGTCTGATCGTTTGCCTCCTATTCCTTTAAAAAAGTTTGGCTTTAAAAAAAGAGTGACGATCGAGTTCTTCCTCGATCTTCTCATTTTGCATCTACACTTTGGGACAAGCCTGCTTTTGGAAAATCGTTATGAAGACCTCGGGGTAGGGCGAAAGGTACTGTCAGACTCTTACTGACAAAAAACCAACCCGGTGTTCCTCCATTTACCCATGTGTAGGAGGGGCGGGTGCCCCTCCTACACATGGGTATATCCGAAGCATTAGTCGCAACCCCATGACAGGTACTGGCCTGTCACCCAATGCGGCCGTCACCCTAACCGCAGGACTCCACTATGAGGCGCGCGCGGAACACAGCGCCGCTACCTTTAGGCCTGCTGCTGATCGGACGACAAGATGCTCCGAGTCTTTCGTCCGCAGGCCTCGCCCTATGGTGTAAACGAGCCAGCTTCATTGACCACAGATTATTATAAAGTAGTACTTAGTAGATTATTTTGACGTTTCAAAAGTACCTTTTTTTGTCAGGGGAAAATCATCAAATGACTTCTCCCGCCAAGGGTTAGGCGAGAGAGAGTGAAAAACTCTTACTGACTAAAAACCCCCCCGTCCCTTCTCCTGTTCTGGGCCGAGGCCGCGGTGACTCATTGCGCTTAAACGTTTCAAAATTACGTAAGTATGGTTATGGTTTAATTGGAATAAATTACTTTGACTTTTAAATATATACCTGTATAACTGATGTTCCCCGAACCATGAGTGCCATTGGAAAATGGTCCTGTTGCATTTTTCGGTGCTACGGTGGTCTCGGCACTTCGCCGTAATGACAAGTACTCGTTGCAAGTCCCAGTGCTGATTATTAAGTACTCTACAAACATGACATCACGTCATTAGGTTATTGGTGCCCTAGCCAGGGACGCCGTAAGGCGTAATAAGCTAGTCTGAGGCGAGAAGGCGTCGCCTCAAACCTGGGCGAGAGAACTAAATCAATCATTTTCCCTCCACAAAAAAAACTACAAGTAGGTACTCACTGCTGAGTAATGGTGTCTAAATAATCATAGGAAGTAAATCCTACTACTATTATAAAGGCGAAAGTTTGTAAGTATGGATGTATGGATGTTTGTTACTCTTTCACGTAAAAACTACTGAATGGTTTTGTATAAACTTTACCACATTATAGCTTATACATCAGAATAACACATAGGCTACAATTTTTGAGGTTTCTAATGTGAGGTCGTAAAAAAACACATTTTTTACGTTTCCAAAGCGAAGAATCTGCATGTTTATGCTGAAGGAAAAAGATCGTTAAATGTAGTTTATAGGAGCATACTGCAGTAGCTACCTATAGACCTATGATTAGGGCTCTGAAGTGCTTAGTTACCGTACTTCTTACTTATTACTAGACTAGACGGGACGAACCTGAAGTCCACGCGAACGAAGTCGCAAGCAAAAGCTAGTAATATTATAAAGAAGTAAAATTTGTAAGTTTGTATGTAGGGGGTAATCTTTGGAACCGCTGATCGGATTTCCAATATTCTTTCACTGATAGATAGCTACAATGTTCCTGAGTGCTATAGGCTATAAAACATCACTCTTCGATTAAATGGAGCCGAGCAGCGCGTGAAACCGTGCGAGAGTAGCTAGTACAATATAAATTAGTAAAAGTCATATTGGAACTTGGTTACCAGGTTTCGTCCAGCACCCTCGTGCATGAGGAGCGGGCGCCACAAAATTTAAACCGGAAAGAAATAATGCCGTGCTGTTGTGATTGAGGTTACCGGAGGCCCAAACCTCCCACCGTAATATGCCATCTCTAGGTATATCCCAAAATCCTTACAACCCCAATCCAAAATAGTTTCCCATACTTACAAAATTTTACAATGTTTTTAATTACTATTGTATATTTTTTTTCCGGGAGCGAACTCGCGACAGTGTGCTCAGCAATAATAAATAAGTAACTATAAAAAACTAGCTTCTGCCTGCGGCTTCGCCCGCGTGGTATGTTGATAAAAATTGTTTGTAACCTATTTCCTATTCCGCAGTGTATCCTATGCCTGTGCCAAATTTCATCCAAATCCGCCCAACCGTTTTGACGTGATTGAGTAACAAACATCCAAACATCGTAACTTTCGTATTTATAATATTAGTTAGAAGTAAGATTAGTAAGATTACTAATCCAAATTACTGCCATAGGTAATAAAAAAAAAATAAAGTGTCAAGATCAGTGAACCTGCAGTATTTGGGGTGGCCATGGTTATTATGTGAATTAGTAGCGACCACCATTTTTCGACTTTCTTTTTTCCAAGTACCTATCCAAGCTGTACTGAAGTATGTCACGCAAGAAAGCGATCTCGCACAAAATTCAAAGAAAGGTGTCTTAAATTTGAAATTGAAAAATGCCCAATACTCCGTTTCATAACATCAACAAGGCTTGGTCACAAAGAAATAGAACTGTTTGGTTTCCATATTGTTGAATTTTTTAAATGTGTAAATTTAGAAAAACGTATCGTAATAACTACCTTCGGTGGGATGGTCGCACAAATTGCTTAAAAATAAATAGCATCCATTTTCAAAGTCCTTGAAATGTTTTTTATTTTCAATCACTTTAACGGCACAGATATTTATTTCATTCGACTTGCACACCTTATCTCGATTCTTACAAAGTTTTTTAATATTATCGATTTTTTTATCATTGTCCGTTGCATTTATTTTGGGCACAACGAAATTAACACTAGTTCTAATTTCTTGTAAAGATACGATAAATAAAAAATACGAAAAACGAAACAACGACGCCATAATATTGAATGAATGGCGGCTAATATTTTTATTGGAAATGACAAGGTGATTGACTTTTATTGCTTTTAGTTAACAAGTAAATAAGTAGGCAATCTTTAATGAAATCAAGTTTTACGTTTATTTTCAATTAGCGACCCGCCCCTGCTTTGCATAGGTACAATGCCAATACTGAATTTATCCACTATTTCATGGATGTTATTATACATAGAAACCTTCCTCTTCGTCAATCTTTTTAATACTTAAAAGAACTGATTCAAAATCCTTTGCATAGTTTCAAAGATTTAAGCATACAAAGGGATAAAGGGACAGATAAGCGACTTTGTTTTATACTACTGTGACTAGAAGATAAGAAAAAATTATTTGTGCCAGTTGAATATAATAATAAACTAACAGCTACGGTAATCAGTTTTTATTGCGAATATCTCGCATATAAACAATTTTAATTTCACCATTATCATTCTCAGCATTTAGATGCCCACAGCAGAATAAAAACCAAGTTATGTAAAGTTATAAAATATATTACGGGTATCACGTAGTTTTGTGAGTCGTTCGTTATGCAAATAAACCAAAATATACAAATCAGGTCTCGGTGTGAAGTGCATCCACGTCGATTTTTCTTAATGTATTTTTGAATTCATAAGAACTTACTATTTATCTATTTTAGTGTAGTACCACGGTAAAATAAATGATAACCACAAAACAACACATATTCTTCGCTATGATCTTTTATCGATTACTCAGAAAGGTATCGACTATTAAATCGACTTTGAGTTACAAGAATGACACAAGTCGGTCTTTGTACATCACTAGTCTCAAATCCCCGTTCCCCGTCTTCATCCATCATACTGCACGTCGAATATAATGAATTAAAATGTCGTGATTTACGTGTTAGTGAACTAAAAAATCGTAATAATTGTGTGTGAAACATTAATTACGAAGATTTGTAGACAAGTTTACAAGTGGATTTAAAGGACAGCTTTGCCTCTGAGTACAACAATTTAGCAGGTAAAATGGTACTATAATACTATCGTGTTTGCGTAATTATTTTACAAGGTTTTGTACCGTTTCTGTTGTTTAGGTAAGAAATACCTTAAGTTAATGAGATAAAGTATGTTTTTAAATGTATCCGTCTTCTCTTCTGCCCCAAAGGGTGCCTACGAACCATGATAAAATGTGTATTCTAGTATTTTGTTACTTTCGTTTTACACCTGATAACTCTATCTCTTACTTTCCTTTGGAAAATGACGAGGATAGCACATAGGTAACAATATTTTTTTCTGTATCACAGCTTACTATCCTCATGCTTACTATAACATGGACCAAAGCTGTAACAACTTTTTGATGAACTAAAATATATTTTACTTGAGGAAATTTTGAAACATATGGTTCAAAAGGTGGTTTTACAGATATGTGATAGTACTAGAACCAGTGTCGCCATCTTTAGGCTTTATATGGAAACTAGCCTAGGCATGAAGGTTTTAAACAAAAAGTTTTTTTTATTAATAGTTTGTAGTAAAGAGGTTGTATTTTGATAGGTAAGTTAATTTTAAATGACTGTTTTATACTATCTACTATCTGTATTTCTAAATTGTGTAGGATTTAAGAAATAGCACCTCTACAAAGTTTTTGGTCATAATAATGTCAGGCCAATTTTTCATATTTAATTAGGTATGACAATATTATTGTGGTGGGTAATAAATTAGGTATTTAATAAGAGGCCTAACTAATCCATACTGGATCAAAACTACATACATTTAAGTTAATAATATATTTTTTATTTACTAGTGTTACACGGGTGCACTGCCTACTCTTGTTGCATGGGTGTAATGCTAATACTAAATTTCTTCATTATTTTATAGATATTGTTATACATATAAACATTCCTCTGCAATCACTCTATCTGTTAAAAAAACTGCATCAAAATCTTTTGCTTAGTTTTAAAGATGTAAGCATACATAGGGATATAGGATAGGGACAGAGAAAGCAATTTTGTATTGATGTATAAATGAGAATTAATTCTTCTCTATCCACAATTCTAACTTTATAGGGAGATGTTTATGTCATTGACTGCCCAAATATACTGTTGTGGGCAAATCCTCCACTAGCATTTTCCACAATGACATGTTATATTACTGTCCAAAAAGTTGTTCATCATGTTTAAGGCTGTCTTAAAAATGTTAATTGGTAAACATTTATGGCATATCAGTTTAGGTAGGTACCATAATTAACAAAATGTAAACAATCTTGGCATGTCTCCGTATCTAAAACTTGTGTAAAAATTATAATATTTTGGAAATGATATTAGGTATGATAATTTTGGAAATCCGACCAGCGGTTCCAAAGGTAACCCCCTACATACAAACTTACAAATTTTACCTCTTTATAATATAAGTATAGATTTAGATTTCTTTATATCAATCAATCAATATATTTAATCAATTATTTCTTAGTTTCTGTTATTACATGTATAGGTATTCACAGACAGAAATATGTTTGGTATGTTTTTTTTAAAATAAAATATAAAAAACTACATTGTCTACATCATCATCAGCCTATAAGTGTCCACTGCTGAGCACAGGCCTCTTCTCACACGGAGAAGGTTTGCATTTTATTGATTCCAAACTTACAATTTGAAATTATAAGTCTAGGTTGCCTTATGATGTTTTCCTTCACCATATGACAGTACTATTAATAATAACAATCAAGTTTCCCAAAGAAAACTATTTTCTAAACTTATCACTTGACACCTCATTCACTTTTATCTAATTCAAAGACATCTTATTCATATTATAAGCAATTTTAAATGTCAAACATAGATTTAGAGATGAAAATGTCTCTGTTAGTCAGTCATCCAGTGAAACTCCTCATTCTAAAGTATAGACTCCTGTGGAGAATAATAAGCAAGAAACTCCATGGTTACTCCCTTTTTGGATTAATTTCAAAATTAAATTCTTTGTTTTATTACTAAGTTGGTTTCACTATGTGAGAATAGTGTAGGTGTATTACTGACATTTATGTAAAGACACGTGTAAATGTAATAACACCAAGGACAAGGGATATATTTATTTAGACAGTTATATCTTTTAAATAAAAATGAATTGTCGTTTGTTAGCCTCGATGAAACTCGAGAACGGCTGGTCCCCTTTTTGGCTTTATAATATTCATTGAAGTCTAAGGAAGGTTTGAAAGGTTCGAAGAAATTGTTATATTTGAGACGGTACGGAGTTCGCCGCGTTAGCTAGTCATCAATTATGTACAATTTACTTCTTTATCCCAAAACGCTATTGTTGTCGTTAATAACTAGCTGTTAATCCTGCTTTGCATGCATGTCCAACTACCTCAGTGTCAGTCATTTGTTTTGTGAACAAACCGATACAGTTCCTATTTTTGTGGAGGGAAAAACATTCTCTTGTCATGATTTTCCCGCGATTCAGCGATTTTTAGTCAGAAAGAGTCTGACACTCCCTCTTGCCATACCCTGGCGAGTGACACTGGCGAGGGAGTGTCAGACTGCAAAACGCTCCGGTCCTTCTCCTGCTTCAGCGCTACGCTACCTTATTGCGCTTTACCCACGCCCCGACTAAAGCCGGCTAATTGGCCATGCTGTGCCTCATCTGTGGATTGCTAGAGCACCTCAATTTCATCTTCAGCGGGGGTAGCAACCTTGCGGGTGCACTATGTACCTCGGTTTGACTAAATAATATTTGTATGTATTTCATACGACTTTTTTTATATAAAAAGGCATACCAAGATTGTTTGTTTACATTTAGTAAACCAATTAAATAGATTTGTATTTTTTTAAATAAGGTTGCCCTACTCTAGGATTTTCTTCTGTGTCGTGGGTGCGTTTACAAACATACAATTTCACATACACGTCACACCCAGACCCGGAACAACAATTTGTGGATCACACAAAGAGTTCACCGCGCCAACCGTGCAGTGAAATAGCACTGTTGGCGCGGTGGCTGGGCAACTGGCTGCCGTGCAACGTGTCGCGGGTTCAATTTCCGCACGAAACAACACTTTGTGTTATTTACAAGTAGTGGTTTCGGGTCTGGGTGTGATGTGTTTGTGTATTTTAATGTTTGTAAACGCATTCACGACATAGGAGAAAACGCTAATGTGTTTTTTCAACGTTTTTTTTTTTAAATAAAATAGATAGACCATAATAATTTTAATAGGTAAATAGTTGATATCTTTTTTACAGAATGTCGACAAAAACTTCACGTAAAGTAGCAACTCGAGCCAAAGTAGAACCGGTTATTACAAGAACGAAATCAGCGCAACAAAGACGCCAACAAAAAAACAAAGAAAAGAAAACCGAAAAACCGGAAAGTAATAAAGATAAAGATGAAATAAAATCGACTAAAGTGAAAACCGATAAAAGTCCGAAAGAGGCTCTAAGTGAACCTATCAAAATTCCGGATGATGTTATTGAGCAAGTGGAGTACTATCCTGATAAGTTGAAAAGGGATGTTGCTGCCAAGAAAATTAGGTTAAAACCGAAACACAACTTTACAGTTATTGCCAGCACAAATAAAAGAAAAATGGCCACGCCACAGAAAGGTAATTTGATCATTCTTCCATCGAGATTTATTTTCGACTAGCTTCAGTCGCGCGGTTTCACGCGCTGCTCAGCTCCTATAAATCGTAGCATGATGTTTTATAACCTTTTAAAGCCTTCCTCGATAATTGTACTAACGATGACAAAAATAATTATTGAATTCTAACCAGTAATTTTAGAGAGATTAGCGCGTTGAAACAAACAAACAAACCAACTCTACAGCTTTATAATATTATATAGTATAGATTCAAGTGCACTCGAGAACATTGAACCGTATCATCTCTGATTGGATATGCAATCTGAGTACGCTCGGATTGCATATTTTCGCAATATACGGAGCGTTTGTCTAAAAATCTGAATGCGCTTAGTCCTTGCCAATTGGTTTTTTTATGTCATACGTTCGTTTGCCACCGGATTACCTGATGGAGAGCAATCAGCGTCATAATTATACTCGCAATATGAATAGATAACACTATAGAAGTTACGACGAGTGAGTTGCCGGCCTCTTGAGGGATTGGGTCTCCGTTAACCTCACTCACACGGCGAAACACAACGCTGTGGTTGTTCCACGCCAATTTTTTGTGAGGCCGTGGCATCACTCCGATCGAGCCGACATACACATATTCGTGCCGAAGCTTGGCTCTCCCATACAACAAAAGTCAATGTCATGAGGTCAAGTATAAGTTTTAAAAATCTCATTACAGGTTTAAAATCGCCTCCACCACTTCCAACCCCATCACCTACCCAGCAGAAGTTTCTGAATAAGAAATTACCACAGTCCAGTAGTCCGCAACCGTCGGTCCAGGAAATGGTCCGCATGATGGAAGAGTCCAGAAGTCTAAGTGATGAGGACTTCATGGAGATCCTGACGTGTCCCAGCCCGGTGTGGTGGGAAGATCCTCCTGATGGTGACTATAGTGAAGGTAAATTATCTTTAATTGATACTAGGTACTGCCCCACTGTTTGACCCCCTGCTCGGCTCCTATTTGTCGTAGCGTGATGTTTTATAGCCTATTTTACTCAGGAATATTGTAGCTATCTATCAGTGAAAGTATTAACCGCTGGTCGAATTGCCAAAACAATTCGACCAGCGGTTCCAAAGATTACATACAAACCTAAAAGTTTTACCTACTGGCCTATAATTGTTCTGTCCAAATTTTAATAAAGAATAAGAATACAGTTGACATAAATATTTTTATTCCAGATGCTATAATCATGGTGTCACCAGAACCACCAGCAGAGAAGACAAGCAAAAGTAAAAAACGTAAAATATTCATCAACCCTACAACTGACACGGCCAATAAAATCGAACAATTTAAAACAGCAAATAAGAAAAAAGATGAAAAATTCGCAAAGAAAAAGTTAAAACTCGAGAATGTACTTGGCAATATAAAGAACAAGAATTTAAAACAAAATGGCGATTTGGCGAAACAAGGAACCGTTGACGAGGCTGTTATGAAATTTTCAGAAAGCGAAGGAGAAATCTCAGATTTAAGTTTCAATGAAGAAGAAATACTTAAAAATCTCGAAAATATGGATATACCCATCGAAACAATAGTTAAAACTGAACCAAAAACCGAAAGTGTAGTGAAACAAGAATTTTTTCTAGACTGTGATAGTGAAATCGTACAAAAAACGGATAAAATTGGTGATACAACATCTCCAGTTGATATTAAACCGATAATTAAAGAAGAATATGCAATGAATAGTGACATTACTATTGACAAGAAGATAGCAGTTTTAAATTCTCAATGTAATATTAGTGTAGGAGATATTAACACAAATTCTGATGAAATTTCTAATTTAAATAGTGTACATGTTAAATGTAATACAGACTTTACTCTTACCAATAGTAATAAGTCAAAAACTGCGGGTTTAATTATCAAAAAAACAAATACAAATAAAGTAATTACCGTACGTAAAATAAGGCCCGAACAATTTATTAACGACTCTGTCCTAGGCAATGAACTAAAATCAGCGGAAAATTCAAAAAACATAGTCGTAGATAGTGTTCGCGGTAAATTAGATGATTTTTTTAAACAATGCAAAAGTAGTAAGCGTTTAAAAAAAGGTGATAGCCCGATTCCCGCCATTTCGATGACAGATGTCAAAGAGGAGATTACAGATAATGAAGCAAATGAAATCGGTACTACAACTGAAGTGGTGGGCGAAGAAAATCGACTAAAAAGTTGCGACTGTGATAGTTTAAAAACCGAAAACGGAACGGGCACGGGCAGCTCTTGTGAAAAATGTGAAAAGGCGGTAATTTTACCTTGTGATTCTTGTAATTTTCTTGCTGATAATAATGAAATTTATAAAAAACATATTTCGTCTTGCAAAGATGTAGCTCGAATACCTTGGAGTCATAATTATGTGTTAAATCAGACTTAAATATAGTTTTTTTCTTTGAACTTACCTAATGATTTTTCTTCATCCTTATATTAAATGTGTTGTGGAAACTTAGGTCTTTAAAATATCTGCTGTAACGAAACTAATCTACCTTATTGTACAAAGCTAGTCGTCATATCTGTTCTTATTTTATTTACTTACCTATAAAAAAAACAATATATTTAGTGGTGTCATAATTCTCATCTTTTATTTGCAACTAGCTCTTACCTGCGGCGTCGCTCCCGTCATTTGACTACCTACCCTACTCTACCTCCCCTATTCTGCTTACCCCACTCTACCTACCGTACTCCACCTAACTTTCTCTACCTACCCTACTCTACGTACCGTACTCTACCTACCCTACTCTACCTACCCTACGTACCCTACTCTACCTACCCTACTCTACCTACCGTACTCCACCTAACTTTCTCTACCTACCCTACTCTACGTACCGTAGGTACTCTACCGACCCTACTCCACCTACCGTATTCTATCTATCTATCTATCCTATCCCATGTCCTTCTCTCAGTTGTTAGCTACCACCCTAACCAATTTTCAGCCAAATCGGTTCAGCCGTTCTTGAGTTATAAATAGTGTAACTAACAAGACTTTCCTTTATAATATAGATTGGCTGGCGTTTGGCCGCTATCTCGCCTGATGGTAAGCTATGATGCGACCAACGATGACTTACGCTTACCTATTAGCAATCTATCTACATATGAATTTACTCGGGGCTTGACAGCCAGCAGGCTTAATGTCCTTCGGGGAATAGTCAAAGTAAAAGAATACGGTAGTTTCCAACTAGTCAAATTCAATACTTTTATCCAAATGCCAAAAAAAACGATTATTTTCTATGAAATTTGTATGAAAAACTGAGTTATGATGTCATAACATTTTTGCGTCAAATAGCTTACTTATTTTTTAATAATTAGCATAAAAACACTAAAATTTAGTGTATCGATCGATTAATGAATAAAAGTATAGTTATTTTCAATATTTTATTGAATTGAAAGTATTGAAACGTCGGATTTATTTATTTTTGACTTAGGAAACTCCAATTCGTATCCTCAGCGCTTTTGATGAACAAACAGGTTCCAAATAGCTTTTTTGCGATTAGGTGAGAATGTGCGACATGTCCCCACTGCATATTTAGGGCGGAAAACTTGTTTGGTTACCGCAAAAAATAGTAGTATCTATTAGCCAGCCAACCAACGACCTGAATGATTAACCGTTTAATCGAATGGCTAAATTCGGAGGGAGAAATTGTCAGATTCTTTCTGACTAAAACCCTCCTGTTTCTTCTCCTACTCCAGGCCAAACTAACCGACTGCACGGTTGGTGCGGAAGCTGGGCTTCTGGCTGCCGTGCAACGTGTCGCGGGTTCGATTCCCGCACGGAACAATTCTTTGTGTGATCCACAAATTGTTGTTCCGGGTCTGGGTGTGATGTGTATGTGAAATTGTATGTTTGTAACCGCACCCACGACACAGGACAAAATCCTAATGTGGGGCAACGTTTTTACGATAAAAAAAACCGGCTGCCTCGACTCACCATGGGCGGAAGAAACCATCTAATAATTTTCTCTTCCCAAAAAAACCTTAATATTTGTATATAACCTGTATATTTCTATGTTAATGTAGATATGATGTTAATAAATATATTAATAAAAATGTGAAAACTTTTTTTATTTGATTTTTTTCCGCCGACCATTTTGTTAGTTTGGAAACTTTGATGTCGGATAATTTTAACTAAATGATAATAAATTATCATTCATTTTTTTATGACATAAACGAGCAGACGGATTACCTGACGGTAAGCAATCGGAGCCTGCCATGTATATTTTATACAAGAGCGTTGCCAACCGCATTTGTGGTGTTAAAACTTGACAAGAATCTGTTGTGACGAAAAGTTTAGGTATATAGGTACTCTATGGTTGTGACATGAATAAACGTCAAACTCAGAAAAGAGTTTCATTTTACGCCCCTTTTCTCAACAAGCATACACCCTTACACCCTTATCGGCCAAAAACCATTATAATACAGTTATAAGAAAAGTCGAGGGCAGCTTTCTAACTTTGATAACATCTGCATCAATTTTGCTTGATTTTTTTTTAGAAAGATGCCCATCATTAGCATTTTTCCTGTATCGTGGGTGCGTTTACAAATATACAAATTCACATACACAAGCCACCCAGACCCGAATCAACAATAGGTGGATCTCAAACTGTTGTTCCAAGCGGGAATCATACCCGAAACACATTGCACAGCAGCCAGTTGCCCAGCCATTGCCCCAACCGTGCTGTCAAATATTAGTTACCTATAGGTATAAAATATCATAAATATTTTGTCTTTGTAATTTTCAGGTTTATTTTTTCAAGGAGATAAAATTTTTAACTTTGTATGTATGTAGGGGGTTTAAATCACTGATAGATAGCTACAATATTTCTGAGTGCCATAGGCATCAGCCTACGACCAATAAAAGCCGAGCAGCGAGTGAAGCCGCGGGGCAATAGCTAATCTATATAGCTATCAAGAACGGCTGAACCGATTTGGCTGAAGTTTTGGTAGGAAGGTAGCTAAGAACTGGGAGAAGGACATAGGATAGGGTAGGTAGGTAGAGCATGGTGTAGGATGAGAACTGTAGGTAACTAGGTCGGGTAGTTTAATTAGGCAGTCAAATAACAGGAAAAAAGCCGCGGGTAAGAGCTAGTATTAAATAAAAAAAATATTTTTAATGTGAAATATAATGTTTATTTATTTAAATTCGATGCGAAACGTCTCTGACATTCCTTGTTGTATATGGCTGCCAACATTTGTCTGTCGCCGGGGCTGAGGTCCGACCGATGACCCATCGATAGTGTTCTCTGCCATAGGTGATCCTGTTATCAACAAATCATCAGCCTATAAGTGCCCACTACTAAGCAAAGGCCTCTTCTCACACGGAGAAGGTTTGAGCAATTATCAACACGCTTACTCAAAGTGTAGATTTTTATTTATTTGCTCGTTCCAAAGTGTAGATTCCTATGGAGAAGAACGAGCAAGAAACTCCATGGTTACTCTTTTTAAATCAGTTTCACATACAGATTCTTTGGTACTTTATCAAATTCGTTCGATTATGTGCGAACCAAAGAACAGATTTTTTATTTAATGATTAATTTATTTTTGAGATAATAAGGCCAGGTTTCCTTACGATGTTTTCCTTAACCGTATGCCAGTGGTGTCTAAATCATCATAGAAAGTACATATAACTCAGAAAAAATCACATTGGCCAATAGACCACTACAGACGAGGGCCAATAGGGCTGATGTTCAACTGGGGTTGCCGGGTAAGCGCAATGAGGCACCGCGACCTCGGCATAGAGCAGAAGAGCGGGGTTTTTAATCAGTAAGAGTCTGACACTCCTTCCCGCCCCACTCCGGGTGGGAGAAGTCATTTTTTTACTACTTAGAGAGCTACCTGATTAGTATCTCAGTGATCGTAGTTTTCCTGACCTGTATTTTTTTTGTGAAGGGAAAATCATCAAACGACCTCTCTCTCAGACATTGACTAAAAACCCCACCGTTCTTTTCCTGCTCTAGGCAGAGACGCGGTGTCTAATTGCGCTCAGCTCAGTGGCGGGGCAAGACCTAATGTTAATGTGGGCAAGACATTATATGGGGCCCTTTCCTGTGGCGACCTGAGGACGAAAGATAAAAATTCTTGAGGCGCGAGGCCCCCTGTACCACGAGACCGTAAGCGGTGGCCCACTTCGCCCACGCCTTACGCCGCCTCTGATTGCGCTTGCTTCACAACCCTGACTTACCTGTATTGGAATAACAGTTTGTTCTCCTAAAGAGCAATCAGCACACATGAAATTGGCTGGAGCGTGGGTTACGCTGTCGTAATCGTAGGGGACACCTTCTCCATCAGAGTTCTGGAGCCACGCGTCTTTCGATTCCCGCTCCAAATAATGTTCGGACACTGTTAAACACACCAATTTTTTCTTTATTTTTTTTTTATAACGTTGCCCTACATTAGGATTTTCTCCTGTGTCGTGGGTGCGGTTACAAATATACAATTTCACATACACATGACACCCAGACCCGAAACAATAATTTGTGGATAATACAAAGAGTTGTTCCGTGCGGGAATCGAACCCGCTACACGTTGCACGGCAGCCAGTTGCCTAGCCCCAGCCGTGCAGTCAAAACCAATTAAAAAAAGTATCTACGAAGGAAGTTCGGAAGTCGATTATCCGTTTTATTTTTTTCTGTTTTTGGTATACTAGCAGATGGCTTACCTGACAGTGAGCCAGACCAGTCAGTCGTAAACCCTTGCAAAAGGAAGAGAATACCTTTCTTTCTCTCCCCCAATCCCTAAATCTCTAAAACCCTAATTCCAAAAGGCCGGTAACGCGCCTTTGACTTCTCTGGTGCTGCAGGTATCCATGGGCGGCGCTGATCACTTACCATCAGGTTATGCTCGTTTGCCTCCTATTCCATAAAGAAAAAATCTGACAAAAATTCTAGATAAACTTACTCATGGCAACTTTTTTCCAATTGATTCTAACGTAGTAATCTCTGTCGTAACGGTTGGACATCATGGGTATGCCGAGGGCTCTCATCAGCGCGTTCAAAGTGTGCGTTGTATGGCCCGGAGTGCCATGTATCATGGGCATCAGTGATATGGTCTGATGGAAAACAAATTTTTCTTTTAATAATAATAAATAAATTAATCCGCAAGGCAGCTTGAGGCGAGCTCCTCGGACCTGACTCCCGGGAGGTGTCTTGTTCTTCATCTCCGGTTAGCCCTCGTCAATAACTGGAGTGAACACTGATGAGGAACAAGCCTTCCTACCTCATTCTTGCCTTAATTGGCTGGCTTGAGTGGAGATTCGCAAGAGTAGGAGTTGAAGGAGACTCGGGGGAAGGATGTATCTCAGTAAAGCGCTGGTAGGGGTCTTGACCGTACTTCCGGGATTGCTCTGATAGCCGTGGGATGCCTCTCCTTCTCCAATCAGCTCAATGTATGTTGTCCCCGCTACATGCTAGCGGCCGTTAACGGGGGCCCATTAATTGAGTTTGCCAGTCACCCCCTGCCTGTTTATCCGTATGTAACAATATTGGTCAGGAGCAGGGGCCATAGTATTGCCATAGTTGTTATCCACTAGTGCATAGCAACACATACCCATAACTCTATAAATTTTTACCACATTTCACAATAGTCCTGCAACAACCGGGGATTGAACTTGGGTGCACTTTTATAGTGCATACAGGGATAATTGCCGGCTGATCTCCCATCACATTTATATTAAAACTATTCAACGGGCCGCTGCGAGTTGACTTCAGCTCCTTGTACGCCTTCCAAAGATCCGAGACCCTGTGGTCCCGTGAATGGAAAGGAACATACAAAATAAATAATTTTAAAGTTTTGGAGGGCCATGCTTCGGCAGCAATGGGTCAGCTCGACCGGAGTGATTCCACAGTCTCACAGAAAACCGGCGTGCAACAACCACAGCCTATATCATACGAATTGAACCCGCGACACGTTGCGCGGCAGCCCAGCCCGCTAGCCCGGCGGCAAGTGCCCAGACACCGCGCAAACCATGCAGTCAGTAACATCGTCAGCTTATAAGGCCTCTTCTTACACGGAGAAGGTTTAAGAAGCATACCATACTTGCTCAAGGCGGATTAGCAATTTCAAACTTATAATTAGACATAAGTCGAGGTTTCCTCACGATGTTTACCTTCACCGTATGTCAGTGGTGTCTAAATAATCATAGAAAGCACCTGCAAATAACTCGGAAAAATACACATTGGAAACCTCTCAAGTAGCCAGGTTTCGAAACCTCATAATCCGTTATTTTCAATGAAAAAATTACTGACCTCGTTTCCTGGCGTGAACCCGAGGTTTGGCGTCTCCTCTCCTTGCAACCCGAACCATAGTAAATGCTTAGGCTGCAGCGGCTCCTTCTCGCTGATAGACTGGAATATTATACAGCTGGAGCGCTCTATTATTGACATCGCGTTTGTCAACATGCCGAACTCCGGTAGGCGAACTGAGGAACATTCGTAGATAGATAGGAAGAAAGAAAAATATTTATTTGACACACAGACACACATAGAAACCACATAATAAATAAAACATTAAAAACAATAATTTTTGACTGCACGGATTCCCGTACGGAATAACTCTTTGTGTCCACAAATTGTTGTTCCGGGTCTGGGTGCGATGTGTATGTGAAATTGTATGTTTGTAACCGCACCCACGACACAGGGGATAAGCCTAGTGTGGGGCAAAATTAAAAAAAAGAAAATGTGTTAAAAAAGCGACACTGTTCACTGGTATCGTGAGTCTACCAGTGCCTTCTGCAGTGCAAAGGTTTTATCACATACGGAGAAGGTTTGAGCATTAATCTTAACGATTGCCTAACGCGGATTGACGATTTCAAACTTATAATTAGAAATTACTAGTCCAGATTTCCTCACGATGTTGAACCTTCACCGTATGTCAGTGGTGTCTAAATAATCATAGAAAGTACATATAACTCGGAAAAAGTCACATTGGTAATTGCCAGGTTTCCAAACAGCACTCTTATGCATGAGAAGCAGCTATTTCTACGAAACAGCTATTCTCAAAAGTTAATTTGCGAAAGCACTTCTGAATCCGAGGTGAAACCATGTTTATTTAAAGTTTCGTATTCTCAAATGGAGTGAAATCTACATTGGCGCCACCATGTGAATAACAAAGTGAAAGGAACTAAAACCAGTGAGTATTTTGACGTTTGTGTACAGGCGAGATGAGAAGCGAAGTGGTGTGTGACTTTCGAGATGAGATTTACCATTTACAGAATAGCACTGCAGATGCGTTAACCCCCACTTCTTGCAGATCACCTACCATCAGGTTATCCGTCGGATCGTTTGCTTACTAAGTCTATTCCTACTAATATTATAAAGAGGTAAAATTTGTAAGTTTGTATGTAGGGGGTAATCTTTGGAACCGCTGGTCGGATTGCCAAAATTCTTTCACTGATAGATAGCTACAGTGTTCCTGAGTGCTACAGGCTAAAACATCACGCTACGATTAAATAGAGCCGAACAGCGGGTGAAACAACGCGCGAGTAGCTTGTATTTAATAAAAAAAATACAAATGAACTTACATATTTGAGGATCAATACCATACATAACTATTCCAAGTGGCCACAGCTTTTCTCCATAAAATTTTTCGTTAGCTGCTGACATGTCCAAAATCCCCGTATTGGATCTGCGGGATTCTACTGGTTTCTGAACCAAATTGCCGCATTCTTCTAGGTAGTGTAGGTTTATGAAATTCCTGTCAGTTGCTGATAGCAGAGTTCCAATATTGGATTTTTCTTTCTAAGAAATATTAAGTATTTATCTGCTTTTTAATGCTTGGCCAAGATCGATGTCAAAAGTTAAAACAAAGCACAAGTTTGGGAGAGCCAAGCTTCGGCACGCTTGGGCCCGAAAAGTCCTAGAGTGGCGACCAAGGACCGGAAAACGTAGTGTGGGCAGGCCTACCACTAGATGGACCGACGACATCGTCAGAGTCGCGGGGATACAATGGATGCAGGTGGCAACTTGTCGTTCGACGTGGAGAGCCAAGGGGGAGGCCTTTGTCCAGCAGTGGACGTCTTCCGGCTGATGATGATGATGATGATGAAGCTTCGGCACGACTCACAGAAAATCGACCTGAAGCAACACTTATATTGTGTTTCGACGTGTGCATGAGGTTAAGCCCAATCCTCCCCTACCCCTTCCTCATTCCTGAAATCCTTTATCATTAAATCCGTTATTACCCACAAGAGGCCGGCAACGCACTTGTAGTGACCCCTTTTACATTACGGGTGTCCATGGGCGGCGCTGATCGCTTCATCATCATCATCAGCCGGAAACGGACTGCTGGACAAAGGCCTTCCCCTTAGTACTCCACGACGAACGACAAGTAGCCACCTGCATCCATTAGCTCCCCGCGACTCTGACAATGTCGTCGGTCCACCTAGCGGGAGGCCTGCCCACACTACGTTTTCGGGTCCTTGTTCGCTAAAGCTGATCGCTTACCATCAGGTAATTCGTCTGCTCGTTTGCCGACCTTACATGAAAATTAATGAATTCTTAATTTATATATCGAAAGATTTTATAGAAGCACTCTTAAAGATTGTGAGTACGCATATGTGAGCGCCATGTTCGAGACGACAAAGTAATGATAGATCCCATCATTCATTCTTTTTTTTACAACTTGTCCTGCATTGTTCTCACATAAGGGTACAATAATGTATACTAAATGTTATATTATTGAAATTGTAAAACAAATATTATTTTTAATAAGAGTACCGTTGGAGTTTCTTGCTCGTTCTTCTCCATTTGAATCTATAATTTGGTACGAGCACCTAGCTTCACTGACGAACAGACTACTATTCTGACGTTTCAAAAGTACCTATTTATGGTTTTTAGTTGGAATAAATGATTTTGACTTTGACTTTTAAAAAACATAAGTAGCAGTGCGCTGCGGCTGTGCTTGTATCGTTTTGTCATCACTCAGAACTGTCAGTAATTAGAGCGAGACAGATAGACGCGTAACTTGTACGATTGTGCTTTGTTTTTTTACATTTCTTAATATGGATTTTAGGTAAAGGAGCAATTATTTGTAGGAGAGGTTATAAATGTACCTACCAAATTAAATTGTGATAAAATAAATAAAATAGTTACCAATTGTTGAAATTTTCGTAATAAATCGTTGCTATTAGGTTTTTCTGTGAACAAAATATTATGTAGTCACTACATAATTATGTAGTATAAAACAAAGTTACTTTTTCTGTCCCTATTAAGTAGTTAAGTACCTATCTCTATGTATGCTTAAATCTTTAAACCTACCTACGCAACGGGTTTTGATGCGAGTTTATGGATAGAGTGATTGAAGAGGAAGGTTTATACCTATGTATAATAACATCCATTAATTATAAGGAGAAATCTATAGAGACTAATATTATAAAGAGACAAAATTTGTAACTTTGTATGTAGGGAGTATATCTTTGGAACCGCTGGTCGGATTGCCAAAATTCTTTCACTGATAGATAGCTACAATGTTCCTGAGTGCTATAGGCTATAAAACATCACGTTATGATTAAATGAAGCCGAGCAGCGGGTGAAACCGCGCGAGAGTAGCTAGTTTAGGTACTATAAGCATTGAACTCGCGCAAAGCCGGAGCTGGTCCCTTGAAATAATTACTAAAATAGACTAGTAAAAATAACTGATTTTGACAGTTCATCAATTATTTTAGTTATTTCAATATTACCTACAAATAGGCACTTTCAATATATTTAGGTAAAACACTGACCTGTTTTGACGATGCTCGCCCGCAACATATCAAGCACAATGCGAGTAATGTCGCGATCGTTTAAACATTTGTAACCAATTGTCATATCCTGAGAAATATACAATAGGTAATAAGTCCTCGGGTTTATTTGTGAAGGGAAAACCATCAAATGACTTCTTCTGGCAAGAGAGAGCGTCAGACTCTTACTGACTAACAAGCCCCCCGTTCCTTCTCCTGCTGTAGGCCGAGGTCGCGGTGCCTCATTGCGCTTACCCCGCAACCCCGGCTGAACATCAGCCATATAGGGCCCTGTCTGTGGTCTATTGGCTCTTCGAGGCGCGCGCGGAACGCTACGCGCCTTACGCTCGGATCTGGTTCTGATCGGGCGACGAGTTACCCTTACTCGCAGACCCGCGCATTTCTAGGGCGTTGCTGCGCATTATGCGCCAAAAGTATTCGAAACATGAGACAAGGGACGCCCACCGAATCTCTTTTTGAAAGGTGGAAAGCACTAGCACTGGTTAGATATTTACTTTTTTCAATGTCAATTCAGTGTAAGCCATGGCGGGTCGCTAGTTTACGTTATAGACTTATAGCGCTGAATAATTTGTTTGTTAGAACCGGTTACTGGTTCAAATTTAACAAATATTCTCGTGTTGGGTGCTTAGTCCAAAGCGCTATCGCTTTAAACTTCGGCATAAATGAGTCGCCTCGACCGGAGTGATACTACTGCCTGACAGAAAGCTGACGTGAAATAACCACAGCGTTGTGTTTCGCCGTGTGAGTGAGGTTACGGGAGGACCAATCCCTTTCCAATTCTTAAATATCCAAAACCCTTATCCTAAAAGGCCGGCAACGCGCTCGTAACTCTTTTGGTGTTGCGGATGTCCTTGGGCGGCGATGATTGCTTACCTTCAGTTAATCCGTCTGCTCGTTTATCGACCTATACCATAAATAAAGGCTATGAACATCACGTTACGACCTCTAGCAGCCAAATAGCTGGTGTACATAAATGCGTGAAAATTGCTAGGTTAAAAAAACACTTACTATGATATTTTTCTTATAGTTGTACTGTTTTGGAGGACAATCCTTCCTCTTATCAGGGTTGGCAATGTACAAAATCTTTTCCTTATCCGTAGCATTATAGTTTAATGGCGTATTGAAAAATTTGACACAAATCTCCCGTTCCAGTTGCTCGAAAGTTGACGCTATCACATCTTGTGAATGGGGGTCTAAAACAGGAGGGCAATTTGAGAAAATGGTTGGGCATGATTGATTTATTTAAGCGTTGCTTACTTGGATTTTCTTCTGTGTAGTAGGTGCATATATAAACCGATTTTAGGGAACAGAAAGTAAAGGAGAGAGGATACTTCGAGTCTTGCAATCAAGCTATGATCACGGCAGGCGGGCTACTGCCCACGATAGTACCTACGTTGGGATTCCTATCTGTTTAGTCGCGTGCAAACTTAGACTTAGACACAGCTGACAAACGGTGAAAGAAAAAATCAAGAGGAAATCTAGACAATTTCTTATTATACCATACCTACCATATTAATACTGTATAGGTAATAGCTACGTGCGCAGCCAATTAGAATACTGTAGTACAGTTTGGAGCCCTACGTATCATTTTCATGTCACTCGGATCGAAAGAGTTCAAAAAAGACTGGTTCGCCATTTAGCTTTTCGATCTAAACTGCGAAGTTCTAGGTCATATAACGACGGGCTTAAATATTTTAAACTTACAGATTTGAAATCTAGACGAATGATCCTTGACCTGACATTTCTTAATAAATTGCTCAACCATATGATAGACTGCCCGGATATTCTTGGTAAGGTTTCTATAAATGTTCCTTCTAGAATCCCTCGTAACCCTCGTCCTTTATTTAAACCTCCACAATGCAGAACTAATTTGGGTAAGCATGCCCCACTTGCCAGGATGATTGAGGGGTATAATGCCATGGCTAAGTCTTCGCCAGACATAGATATCTTTTCCAATAAATTGGTAAAATGCAAAACCCTAATTCACGCGCAGCTCGCTGTTACATGGGTGTTGAAGTAACTTATTGTTTTGTATTTTTTCATGCTTTTCTTTGTAAAATTCTAATTCATACCAAAATGTTCAAAATGTTTATGTGTTAATTTGATTTCTAGTGTTCCATTTGATTCAAATCTTTATTCTGTTTTAATGATAATTTAATTTTAGTCTTATTTTTATTTTCAATTTTATTTTTAATACTTAATCAATAATATTACAATGTTATTATTTTTTGCATTATGTGGCCTCCTATAATGGAGGAACACAAAACTATTGTATTTTATTTTATTTTTGCGCATGTGATGTGTATTATCTGATGGAGATCCTAATAAAATAAATAAAATAAAATTATGAGTCTGAAATTGGTACGATGCGATTACCTGATGAGCTTAGCAATGGCTCTCAGCATATTTAACTAAATACATACATACCATAATCCTTTTTATTAATAGCGTAATGAACAACTCCTTTCTTCCACAACTCGCTGTCGACGTAAGCAAAATATAAAAAAATAACACACAGCAACCGAAACATCTTACCAAACTTATAACGGAAATAAAATATTCTACTTATCGATTTTATTGAATTATTTTACGAGCATAGCGATCGATTGTATTATAATAAATTTCCGAACTTACCTATAGTTATTATTTTACTTGATATTGATTACAAAATACGATTTGCCTTGAGCAAGCGTGGTGATTAATGCATACCTTCTCCGTGTGAGAACTTGCTCAGCAGTAAGCACTTATAGGCGTTGAGAATGCAGTTTCGAAACCAGACAAGTACCAATGTAACTTTTTCTAAGTTTCATCTACTTTTTAACTTTATTTAGGCATTTGGCAATGGTGGCCAAATGCCGAAGGAATACATTGTGAGGATTTTTTTGTGAGGGGAAAATCATCAAACGACTTCTCTCGAGTGACTTGGACTTGTAATTTTACAAGCATGAAATCGCCATTGCGCTAAGACCGAGTGTGGTGGTTACTGTTCATACCTTCTCAGCGTGAGAAGAGGCCTTTGCTCAGCAGTGGACACTTAGGTTGAAGATGGTGAAAAAAATCACAAAATGCTTTGGTAGGCACATAATCGAACAACGCCGGGACCAATTATGCTATTTTTTTGTTGTTGTGTAATACCTAGGTACTGTCGATACTACTTTAAAACTTCTCTGGTGTCTGTGGACGGCGCTGATCGCTTACTAACAGGCGATCCGTCTACTCATTATAGGGGCTAAGCCAGATTTGCAAAAACTTTGTAAAATTAAATAAATACCTATGTTTCACGTCTTCAATAAAAAACAGTTAGCAAGCTTCCACCCATGTTGAATGTAAATAAAAAGCCGTCTATGTGTTAATCCAGGGTAATCTACATACCAAATTTCAACCAAATCGGTCTAGCCGTTTTTGCGTTAAAGAAAACAAGCATACTTACATCCATACATTCTTATTCTGTACATATTATAATATTAATTCATTAATTAATATAAATATTATAGTAGGATTTACTAAATACTTTTTGGTGAAAACAAAACCTTACTTTAATAAACAATGAAGTATCCACACTCAAAAATAATATTTTTTCCATAACGACAAAAAAATGTCATAACCATATAAATTAGACACGAATTTAATGATTTTATATTACATTATATAGGTATTACGATTGTATACTTAATTCTGTAATAAGAATATATTTTTCAATAGAATATAATGAATATTGTTGTATATTCTTATTGTAAAGAACAGACACGGAATAATGTCACGACTCACGACTCTTCACGACCACGACAGAGGTCGAACCATTTTACACTAGAAAAAAAAATATTCGGAAGTAATTTATTTACATTCGAAGATATATTATGTATTTACATACTGTAAAACAAGAAAATAAATACGTGTCTTGAAGGTGTTGAAGTAATAATCAATCAAACAGACAGTAATACAATAAAAATTGTCAAATTTAACGCAAATGAACATAGGGGTCGTCCATCAATCATGTGAGGTCCATTTTCTCATTTTTTGACCCTCCCCCCTGGTAATATTCAGTGACGTTTGGAACCACCCCTTCCCTTCCCTCCTGGATCACGTCTATTTTTTTGGTAGTTTATGTAAAGGCTATTTTTAACTGGAGAAAAATATAAAAAGATGGCATTTTAATTTGAAAAACATTTATATTTAATTTATAATTAATGAATAATTGGTTAGTTTCCTAGATCAAAAATAATTTAATTTGCCGTTTCAATACAACAAAATATCGATTGATCGATACACTAAGTTTTAGATTTGTTTTTAGCTTATTATTAAGAAATATGTAAGCTATTTGACGCAAAAAAAACTATGACGTCATAACTCAGTTTTTCATACAAATGTCATAGAAAAGTATCGTTTTTTGACGTTAAGGATAAAAGTATTGAATTTGACTAGTTGGAAACTACCGTATTCATTATGGCTGTCTTCACGGCGTGGCAAGAATTTCATTTAAGGTTACAAAATTTCAGTTTAGGAATAGCGCTTTTTGCACAAAAAATAAATAAAATTAATACACGTCATGTCTAACGAGACCTCCTCTCCGCTCGAGATGATTTCGTACTCGTTTTTCGTTGCCCCCTTTTGAGCCTCACGTGAATAATAGGCGGCCAAATAGGATACAATTTTTCAAAAATCATAATTTAATATCACAGATAAAATCAGTCTTCAAATAAATGTATGGCCAACTGCACACAATAGATATCATCATTTTATTTTTTCCCTTTAATTTCATATATTAAATGCACAACACAAAAAAATAAACTTGATACACTTAGCAAGTAAATAGGTTGTTTAGACATTGAACTACTTTTTTGTGAACCGCTTTCAGAATCGGTTCAGCCATTCGCGAGATGATCGCAAACAAACATACATACAAATATGAGATCGTAGAGTGTTGTTTTATAGCCTATAACCTCGAAAATGTACTGAAAAATACAAAAATAATTCGTTCAATTCGAGCTAGCAGTTCGGGCCTCGAGTCTGCTATTACAATAGTGTCAGAATAGTGGATCATTGGTTTCAAAATTGTTGATTTTTACAAGTTTGGTAATCTACTAACACGATCGCGTCATTATGACTTTCCAATAATTCTTAAGAACGGTAATCTTGTACATAATGACAAATGAATATTTGACATAATGCGGTAAATTAATAAAAAAATGTCAGTTCCTTTATTCAATGATTTACGTTTAGAATATTAATGTGCAGTTATTGTTTATAATTCGTTATAAGACATCTCGTACTATAATTCTATTACGACATCGCCGAACGCCAATGATCAGCCATTTTGAATTAACAGATTACGAACTTTTAGCAAAATGACAATGTAATCGTGTAGGAATGACAACACTTTGAAAATAGTAGACTTGGGCCCCAGGAGATAAGCGCGCCCAAACAAAAATACGAAAACAATTGGCAATACATAAAAAAATAAATAAAAAATAACACTTAAATACTAAAACAATCTTCTTTCTTGAGAAACATAGGTAAATAAAACACAGCTGTTGGGGATAAGTCACATTATCTATTTTATAATCATAACTTACACTAAACAGACATCGAACCCACGACACTCGATCGAACGCACTCACTTTTTTATTTTTAAAGCTTATTTTTCAATAGTCAGATAAACGTTATGTGAGAAATAAAATTGTTGCTGTCACTGTCTTATACAAACATTGTGACGCGACAGCATCATAATTATACACCAGGTAACTTTTATCTAACCATTGAAAAATCAGCCTTTAGGAAACTGTGTTGTGTAATTTTATCATTCTAATGACCTTTTCGTTGGAGGGGGTGATCATAAAATGACTTCTTGACGTAAAAGACACACTTTTATTGTGAGGGGAAAATCATCAAATGACTTCTCCTGCCCAAAGTCGAGTCGGAGAGAGTGTCAGACTCTTAACTGACTAAAACCCCCCATTCCTTCTCCTAGTTAGGCTAGTAATATTATCAAACAACTTATGCCCACGACTTTGTTCGCGTGGAAGTGACTTCCTGCAGATTTTTGGTTTAAAAACTATCCTATATCCTTTCTCGAGTTCCAAACTATGTCTGTACCAAATTTCACACAAATCGGTTCAGTAGTTTAGGCGCGAAGAAAAGACAGACAGACAGAGTTACTTTTGCATTTATAAGTCTGGATTTAAAAAGTCCTTAGAAACATTAAATAAAATTACACAACACAATTACAATGATTACTCCGTCCAAAATGATAGATATTTAAGAAAACCTTTTTATATACTGTCTGTTCAAGCGATTTTGACATTTATTACATTGGTGAAAGGACAAATTGTGGCTGCAATTAACAGTTGTTTTTTTTAATCCTTATGGCTTTGCATTAGTAATTAAATTCGATTGAAATGATTGTAAAAAGGTTATTTTTAAATGTCTATATTAAAGAAGAATGCTTCAAGGCAACCCAGGAAATTAGAATTTTCTTAAGATGTTTTTTCAATTGTATCAAATTACTTTTATTATATGGTTTTTATTGTACCTATTGAAAAGATTTGTCTATTATCCTTAAGGTTATTTTCTTTTTATATTTATCTGAATAAATATTAGTGTTACGCTGTTCTCACATAATTGAACCAACTGTTTGTAAAAGGAATCTGTATGTGAAACTGATTTATAAAGAGTCACCATGGAGTTTCTTGCTCGTTCTTCTCCATAGGAATCTACACTTTGGAACGAGCAAATAGCTTCACTAGAGGACTGACCGACAGACTGACACTTTAAATTTTGTTTGACGTTCAAAAGTGCCTGTAAGGGTCTAATTGAATTTTTTTTTATGTGATGTGTCGGAAAACGAGCAGACAGATTCCCTGATGGTAAGCAATCAGCGCCGCTCATGGACACCCGCAACGGCGGAGTTACGAGTGCGTTGCCGACCTTTTAGGGATTTGGAGATTTCGGGATTGAGGAGGGATTGGGGTAGGGGAAGGATTGGCCCTCCGGTAACCTCACTCACACGGCGAAACACAACGCTGTGGTTACTTCACACTTCACTGAAATAAATGATTTTCGACTTTTGAGACAGATACTTTACATGAATAAGACTCCCGTTGTGACTTTGAAACGAGTAGAGCTTTTGTAACCTATTTTTTGTCGTCTATAGACTATGATTGTCAAAACGCTAAATTTCGTGGGTTGACCTTGAAGTATGGAGTAAAAACTAAATATTTTTACATATAAACAAAATTAAATCGACATAAACTCTGGGATAGCGATGAAATGATTGGTCCATAGCCCTGGGCATTATCATACAGTTCAAATAAAGGTGCAGCGACCAATTTATAATTCTTGGGCACTGCGAATAGAGCTCTATCTTGTAGTTGTACTAGGAATAGGCGCTTATGCTCTTTCGGTTTCGTTATATGAGGCGGGATGTATGGATATTGAGGCGGCTCGAAGTTAGGTCTCCACCAGTTGCCTGTAAAAATAGTAATAAATACAGTTCATATCATAATCAGCCTATAAGTGCCCACTGCTGAGCAAAGACCTCTTCTTACACGGAGAAAGTTTGAGCATTAACCATCACACTTGCTCAAGGCGGACTTGAGATTTCAAATTTATAATTAGAAATTATAAGTCCAGGTTTCCTCACGATGTTTTCCTTCACCGTATGTCAGTGGTGTCTTAATGTCTAGAAAGTACATGTAACTCGGAAAAGTCACATTGGTACTCGCCAGGTTTCGAAACCTCATGCATGAGAAGCGGTCTCTTTAACCTCCTGTAGTGTGTGTGAAACCTCTGCCCATAAGTAGTGTAAGTATTATAATAATGTAGCACTTAATTAAAGGCGATCATCCAGTAAACACGTGTCTTATCTACGCCTACATTGCACTCCAGGCGACCATGCACCATTATTATAAATTCAGTTATAAGTAAAGAACAATTCAAATAAGAAAAGTCACCAAATATAAAAAGTCTCATTTGAAATACAAGAAAATATGGAATTTTCTTTGAGCCATCATCAAAATGGTATTCCATATTTGTTAATATTTCCTCTAACGCTTACTTACACGGCGAAACACAACGCTGTAGTTATATCACGCCTATATTCTGTAAGGCCGTTGTATCAATCGTGCTGAAGCATAGCTCGCCCACACTTATATTCCAACTAGCTTACCCCCGCGGCTTTACCCGCGTTGCATGGAATAAAAAGTAGCCCATGTCCTATTCCGGAGTGTTTGCTATGCTTGTGCCAAATTTCATTGAGATCCGTCCAGCCAAAACGCGTGATTGAGTGACCAACATCCAAAAATCGTAACTTTCGCATTTATAATATTAGTAAGGCCACTACTATAGGCACTTTTAAACGTGAAAACTCGAAAATTTTGTGATAAAAATAATAAATATCTTACCAATGGTATCCTCAATAAGCCACTCCTGCTTGACTCCATCCTGTCTGCCGAGAGTCTCTGTCAATAACCTCTTCAGACCTTCGATTTCATCCTGTAAACAAATCGTTACAAAACTTTTATTCAAAGACCTCATGACATTTTTGATGATATTCTTTTTTTTATGTCACAGGTCGGCAAACGTGCAGACGGATTACCTGGGGCCCGAGTCTACTATTTTCAAAGTGTTGTCATTCCTACACGATTCCATTGTCATTTTGCTAAAAGTTCGTAATCTGTTAATTCAAAATCGCTGATCATTGGCGTTCGGCGATGTCGTAATATAATTATAGTACGAGATGTCTTGTAACGAATTATAGACAATAACCGCACATTAATATTCTAAACGTAAATCATTGAATAAAGGAACTGACATTTTTTTTATAAATTTACCGCAGTATGCCAAATATTCATTTGTCATTATGTATGAGATTACCGTTCTAAAGAATTATTTCAATGAAGTGGCATTGGAAAGTCATAATGACGCTATCGTGTTAGTACCTAGATTACCAAACTTGTCAAATTCAACAATTTTGAAACCAATGATCTACTATTCTGACACAATTGTAATAGCAGACTCGAGGCCCTGATGGTAAGCAATCAGCGCCGCCCATGGATACTAGTAATACCAAAGGAGTTTTTTACAAGTCCGTTGCCGGCCTCTTGTGGGTTATTGGGGATTTAAGGATAGGAGATTTGAGGATTGAGGATGGGTGGAAGGATTGGCGCTCCAATAATCCCACTCACACGGCGAAACATGCCGTGGCCCGTGGTATCAATTCATCCGTGTTGGCATATTCGTGCCGAAGCATGGCTCTCCCACACTTGGTATTTAAACAGACAAATCACATGATGGCGATTGAACATCCATGGACACCCACTTCACTAGAGTTGAGTAGCCGGAGTTTTAGGGATTGGGTATAAGGGACAGGATTGGGACTCCTGTAACCTTACTCATATGGCAAAACACAATGTTTTTGAGTGGCCTGTGGAGGTCGTGGTATCACACCAGTTTAACTAGCCCATTTGCGCTGAAGCATGCTTCTTGAAGATATGTTTTGTAAAAGGTTTATTATACAGTTAGCTGGGTTCGCTATGTTGTATGTGAAATGAGCGACAAGCATGGCTTGAAATTAGTAGTTCCCCATCAAATATTAGAAAAGTAAGTTGTTAAGCATACTTTTTAAATTTCTACACTATGTAATAGGTGTAATTACACATATAAACCTTACTCTGTCTATTAATAAAACCAAAAAAATCCATTGTACACAATTTACCTCTCCAGGGTTGAGCTCTCCGCCGGGCAACTTGAAGAAAGCTGTACCTAGCTGGAGCAGCAGTACATGTGGGAGACCGTGCTCATGTACCAGAAGTACACCTTCAACTGATCTGGAACATTTACATTACTGATGTTATAGGAATTATGGCAACTATGGAATATTTTTATGTGATAGGGCATGAAACAAGTCTGCAGATTAGGGTTTTGGATTGTCTGCAGAAACCTTGCTGCAGAGAAGAGTGAAAGAAGGGTAGGGAGACCTTTTCCCAGGAGTATCACGATAATCTATACTAATATTATAAAGAGGTAAAATTTGTAAGTTTGTATATAGGGGGTTATCTTTGGAACCGCTGGTCGGATTTCCAAAATTCTTTCACTGATACATAGCTACGACATTCCTGAGTGCTATAGGCTATAAAACATCACGCTACGATTAAATGGTGCTGAGCAGCGGGTGAAACCGCGCGAGAGTAGCTAGTGGCTGATAAAAAAAGGTTTTTATCCAGTAACCTCACTCACATGAGGAAACTTTACCATATGCATTCACTTGCCTAATTGTGTCTCAAAATACCATGACTGAAAGGTTAAGTAAAAAGCAAACAATATATGCAGATATTGTTAGCCTCTTTGGAGTACATTGTTGTGTTTAGTTCTAAATTCATTTGCTTATAGTCAAAGTGGAGTATTACTCAGTAAGATTTAGTGAAAAGTAGTAGCAGTTAGAAATAATCATATGCAGCACAAAGCAAGTTTTTCCAAGTACTTTCAACCGGCTTACCCATGTAGAAATAACGGAGGGAACGAGCAGTGCACATAATGTAGTAATTTGAGGGGAAAAGACATAGTGTAGTAAATTGGCAATAAGGAAAAGAATGGTCTTTGACACTTATTTGAACTAGATAACACTGTTATAATGCGTATATTTTCGTAACGTGTTATTTAAAATGAAAACTTATCAAAAACTAACCTCCTCATGCCAATTTTGGAGAATTCTTCCCGCATCCTCTGGAACCTGGCGGGAACTGATGCATCCTTCTCAAACAGCGGCTCCTTGGTCCCGAATGTGTAGTTAGTTAGTGGATACAAATTAATCGTCCTGTTAAGCGTCATACTTGAGGCAGGGCCCTGACTATTCTGATGTTGCATACCGGGTCTTGCAGGCCAATTTTTGTTACCAGGTGCACCTTGCACTGCTGCCATTTCAATAAAACACAACTTAAATAAAACTTTTCTTGTATATTTGGCGAAATTTGGCTAGAATTGGTATCGTTTAAGCGCTATTGTGTGAAAATATTATTACGAACTACAACGCCAAACAAGCGGCGGCCATTAAAAGTAGTGATGTGCTACATCTATCATAGATAATTAAAACCGTAAACAAAAAATTTAGTCGATTTCATAAACCGTTATTTTATGTCTAAAATGTCTCCGTTATGATATTTTGAAATATGCCAAAATTGTCAAAACGTCAATTTGACAACAAAAGTTGTCCAATTTGTTGACGAATTGTGGCTATTTTATTTGGATGTTTTAATACTTTATTTTAAATACTAAGCTCAATAAGATGTCACAACAGCTAGAATTACTAACAGAGAGTCCCTTACAATGGACGGCTGTATCGTTATTAACGCCAGAAATTCAAAAGAAGGAAATAAAACCCTTTGTTATTCGTAAGTATAATTTCGAAAAAAGTTTCAAAAAGTTTGATGCTTCTTGACTTTGTTGTTATTTACTATATAACTGTTTAACGCTCCAAGGTCGCTCTTTGAAGCATAAACCTAACGCTTACCTTAAATTATAAATTACCTACAAAATTAAACCAAAAGTCGCTAACCCCGGTCTGTTTTATAATTGTAGTAAAATATAAATATTTGTATGTAAGCACCACTATATGTAACAATCAAAAAGTTTGGGTAGTTAACCCATAAACACTCATTCATGTCCGTAGTGTTGATTGAAAACATCTTATATAAATAAATAAAGCCAAAATAATTAGATTATTGAGTCTTACATGCAAAACACTTCAAAATTAAATCTAATAGCACAATGTTCCTCTATACAGTGGCCCTAAAAGAATTAGAAGGTAATCCAGACAGTAGAACCTCCAGTTTAATGAACACGGACAAGTTTGCAGCCGTGAGGGAGGTAGTCAGACACTTTTCTAGACTCCGGTCTGCTACCAAAGAACCATGGAATGCGGAGGATGTTAAACTGTTCCTAGAGGGCTTACAGTAAGTTATTATATTATCAGTAAATATGTTTTATTATAAGACTCCTCTGGCTTGGTGTACTGACAATATCCACAGGGTGATCAGCAGTAGTTGGATGAGAAGAACTGATCATCAAGCTCAGTGGGTGAAATTGGTAAGGCTTATGTCCAGCAGTGGACTGAATCAGGCTGATGATGACAAGTCTCTTGAGACATGAGTTATTTTTGTATGTAGTTTCAAACATGATATAAATACAAAGTTTTCATTTAGTTACTTTCATGAAAAAAAACAAAATAAAGCTCTACCAGTTTCTGTGTCACAGCAGGACTGTTATTCATGAGTAGCTATTTAGTTTTTATGCAGGAACAATCCTCAAACATCTTCTCTCAGCTAAGAGGGGTGAGAGGAAGGGTCAGACTTTTATCAACTAAGAACCAGTTGTTCCTACTCCGGAATCCCGGTCCGCCGCAGTAGGCGACATTCCGGGCGTCGGGGATCTAGAGATGATCTCCGGCCACCGTAAGCGCGGGTCTGCGGACGGCGAGTAAGGGTCGCTCGCCGCCCGACCAGAATCAGACCCGAGCGTACGGCCCGTAGCGTTCCGCTCGCGCCTCACAGAGCCAATAGACCTCCACAGACGGGGCCCTACAGGGCTGATGTTCAGCCGGGGTTGCGGTTTAAGCGCAATGAGTCACCGCGGCCTCGGCCAGAGCAGGAGTGGGAACAGGAGGGTTTTTAGTCAGTAAGAGTCTGACACTCCCTCCTGCCCGACCCTGGGCGGGAGAAGTCATTTGATGACTTTCCCCTCACAAAAAAGCCGGAATCGCGGTCTATTATTGCGCTGTAAACTAAATTAAAACTGATAGAAAATATTTTAAAGTTTTTACGTAAGTCCAATGATATTAACACAGATATGTTATACGCTCACAAAACGCACGAAAAATGTGTTCCGCGCCAAGCGTCAGCACACTCACATACTTTTCATTAATTGTACATGACACTACAAGTTAAAATTGTAGAAAAAGGCTAGCATGATAAATAAAACAAGAAAAAACGAAAAGCTATTGTTATCAATTACGTACTCAACGTAAACAAACATTATTTTAAGTGAGATTTTTGTAGACTTAATGCACTCGCATACAATTGTATCCTTTTTGAATCTTCACTTTTGCGCGCTTATAACATATCTTAATATAAAATACTAGCTTTTGCCCGCGACTCCGTTAGCGTGGAATAGTGAATTCCTGCAGATTTTTGGTATAAAGACTATCCTATATCCTTTCTCGAGTTCCAAACTATGTCTACCAAAATTCATAGAAATCAGTTCAGAAGTTTAGGCGTGAAGAAAAAACAGACAGACAGAGTTACTTTCGCATTTATAATATTAGTTTAGATCATTGCGTAAGTCATCATTTTTATTGAATGACATGGAATTTGACTAGTTTCAAGCGATGCTGGGGGCCCATATACATGCGCATTGCACGACACGAGATGCCATGTGGGGGCGATGCTACATTTTGTTTGATATTGAAAAGTGTCTTAATTCACCGAACGAACGCCGGCGTTCGCACATATTTTTTTATGGTATAAGTCGGCAAACGACCATACGAATAACCTGATGGTAAGCAATCGGCGCCGCCCATGGACACCCGCAACACCAAAGGAGTTAAGAGCGCGTTGCTAGCCTTTTAGGGATAGGGGTTGCGGATATAAGGATCGGAAAGGGATAAGGGAAGGGGAGGGATTGGGCCTCCGGTAACCTCACTCATACGGCGAAACACAACACGGGTTGTTTCACGCCGGTATTCTGTGAGGCCGTGGTATCACTCCGGTCGAGCCGACCCATTCGTGCCGAAGCTTGGCTTCCCACACTATTTTAATTGTTCTTTTATTATGTCTCGAATCACCACTATTGGAAGTCTAGTTTATCTAATTAAAATTAATTATAAGAATTTGTCGATGCTTCCCTTTCCAGGTTTTCTCCAGACTGCGTATCAGAATTATCAACACTGCTGTGCACGGACAAGATGTATGAGAATGTACCAACACACCTCCGAGTGAAGCCGGGGCTGCTTAGCATGAGCTGGAAGATAGATATATCTCTATGGTAAGTGAGGAGGGAAAAATATAATAAATCTATACTTAATATTATAAAGAGGTAAAATTTGTAAGTTTGTATGTAGGGGGTAATCTTTGGAACCGCTGGTCGGATTGCCAAAATTCCTTCACTGATATATAGCTACAATGTTCCTGAGTGCTATAGGCTATAAAATCACGGTACGATTACATGGAGCCGAGCAGCGAGTGAAACCGCGCGAGAGTAGCTAGTATTTAATATATTCACCATCAAAAATCAACTCACCGTATAATGCAAAGTAATAAAACCTGAAGAAAAAAAAATTTTTATGCCAACTTTCAGACGTATTTCCTTTTGGTAAGCAATCAGCGCCGCCCATAGACACCCGCAATAACAGAACAGTTACGAGTGCTTTGCCGACCTTTGGGGATTTGGCATTTGGAGATTCAGGGATGGCATTATAACATATTGCAGTATTATTGTCGTTATTTTAGTTTTTATCAACTTATTTAGTAATCTCATACAATAATCATAGAGATCGTAGCCAAATGGCTCAATAAGCCATTGAATTAGCGGCCTGAATAAAAAATAGAGCCATTCAATCAAACGGATAATCGTTCAGGCTTTTGAGTTGAACCTTGAATGAGAAATTCAGTCATTTTACCGAACAACGAAAATAAAGCTATATGACTGCTACATACCTGTACTATTTGACATATTATTGTACTTTTTACACATATTGTAATTTTATGTAAATAGATCGGCAAAAGAGCCTACGGATTACCTGATGGTAAGCAATCAGCGCCGCCCATGGACACTCGCAACAGAGGAGTTACGAGTGCGTTGCCGACCTTTTAGGGATTAGCGATTTGGAGATTTAGGGATTAAGCAGGAATGAGGGATGGCAAAGATTTTGTCGGAAACCTCATTCACACGACGAATTACAACGTATCTATTTTGGTTCACGGCGGTTTTCTGTAAGGCCGTGGTATCAGTCCGCTCGAGCACTTAATTGATGATTCTTATTTAGGTTATGAAATTCTAGTTATGACCACCTGTATTTTTCTGCAGTCAATCAACCATATCATCAGAGAATCCATCACAACAGCGAGCAAGAGAAATTATGCATCGCGACACCCACGTCATTCTAATTCTACAGCTCACAGACGGACGGACAAACTCTTACCGTCTGTCGTATGATAAATTTCACGAACTAAGATATATTATAGCGAGCGCATTGAAAAGTATGATTGTTTTAGAAAAAAGGAAATGTATGAGAAGAGAATGACATTGGTCTTCGTGGGGATAAGTTTGTAGTGAGATAGCGCGGTGACTGTAAATAAGGGCGTCCATATTATTATTACGTACGGTAGTTTCCAACTGGTCAAATTCAATACTTTTGCTAATGTCAAAAACGATACTTTTCTGTGAATTTTGTATGTAAAAATCGATGATTGCATTGATGTAGGTATATAATTTTTACGGCAAATAGTTTACTTATTTCCTAAGAATTAGCTAAAAAATATTGAAAATTTTGTGTGCCGACAGATCGATGAATAAAAGTACGTAAGTATAGGTTATTTTTTGTATTGAAACGTCGAATTAATTTTTTTAGGAAACTACTTAATTACTCCTCCTCCTTTGGGGAGATGTCGTGAGATTTTGTTCACCCCCCCCCCCCCTCCCGATCCATTGATCACTCTTAATTTACGAAGGCGTTTACGAGTCGTAAACGTCCTTGGATTGTCATTGTAAAAAGAAGAAAAACAATTTGCTTAGTGCTTTTGTTTACGCCTAATTAAGACTAGTACACAATATTGCTGAGAGTGATAATGAATGTAAAAATTTAACAATAGAATACTTAAATGTTGATTTTTTTAGACATTTTTTATATTGTTTCAATTTAAAAATAAAATTGCGTGACATTCGACTGGACCCCTTCCCTCCTTAACCATCTTCTCCTAATTTATGGACGCCCCCTTTGCCACCCGTAACAATATACAAAGCCCTCTGCTAAACAAAGTACCTAATGTATATTAAAATACCCCAGTGTTGAGACTTTACGATATAAAATTAGTTTTTATTGCATTTGTAATAAAGTTTGGTTTACTAAATTGTTACTTTATAATAATGTAGTTGTTAATATTATTATGTAGTGACGCCAGTTGATTATTTAACGAATGGGTAGAAAAATGGTAGGTATACTTGACTTCTTAGGGCTGATTTTTCAATGGTTAGATAAAAGTTACCTGGGGAATAATTACTTAGTCGGGTCATAAGTTCTGTCACAAACTTTTGATGTAATAACTTATACGCCTTTTGACAATTATTTAAAAATTATATATGAAATGAAAGGTCATTAAATGTACAATATAATTTTATTTACATTATTCGAAATGCCCTCCCCCATTTTGAACACATGCCCTTAATCTACGCGGCCAGTCATCGATCGCTGCACGCACCACATTCATATCTATGTCTGCCGCTGCTTTAACCAGAGATGCTCGGAGAGACTCCAAATTCGGGTGAGGTTTAGCACAGACTTTTTCCTCCAAATATTGCCATATCTTGTAGTCCAGTGGGTTTAAATCTGGACTAGAAGAGGGCCAGTCTTCATGCCGGATGAAGTCAATTCCACGAGCGATCAACCAGTCTTGCGTACTTCGTGCCTTATGAGCCGGTGCAGAGTCCTGTTGGAATATCCAATGCCTGTTCCTGAACATTGTCTGAGAAAGAGGTTCCACTATGTTTGTTAGGACAGTATTTTGATAAACTTCGGCACTAGTTCTCACACCTTTTTCACAGAAAAACACCTCAGTTACGCCTGAATATGAGACTCCAAGCCAAACCATGAATGAGGAAGGGTAATGCCCACGCTGGACCCTCGCAATACGCGCGCTTGCTTCTTCACTGCTGTGGGCATACACCTTATCATTTTGTTTGTTAAAACTTTCTTCAATAGTAAAAATTTTTTCATCCGAAAAAAGAATTTCGCGGTATTTTTTTCCCGCGTACCGTCGTAGCAAAGCGCGGGATCTGTCTAGCCTAATTTTTTTTAAACGCTCGTTCAAAAAATGTCCTGTCTTTTTACGATAAGCTCGTAGTCCCAGGTCTTCATTTAGTACTCTTTTAACAGTGGTTCTGCTTAGCCCCATCTGCAGAGCTAGGATTTTTTGTTTACGTACGGGATTTCGTTCGATTCGCGCCTTCACTGCTTTGATGACCTTATGTGTCCGAACTGTGCGAGGTCGGCCGCTTCTCTTACGATCTTCGAAGCTTGACTCTTCGGTGTATCGTTTGATAGTACGATAAACAAACCGTAACGTTATTTTCAAATTTTGAAGAATATTGAAAATGTCTTTTGGCGCGTAACCACAGCGGTGCAACGCGATAACCGCGATTCTGTCTTCTTTATTCGACCACTCCATATTTAAAAATGAATAAAAAATAATTTCTTTTTTATTTTCTACAAGCGCGAAAGTTCTATTTTTAAAATAAGTCGAAGAATTTCTGGCCAGTAATCGAAAATTAAAAATATAAGGTTTTGACAGAACTTATGACCCGACTAAGTATAATGCTGTCGCGTCACAATGTTTGTATGAGACAGTGACAGCAACAATTTTATTCCTCAGATAACATTTATCTGACTATTTAAAAATAAGCCCTAAGTCTGAAATTGATTATTTGGTATTTTTCTTCCGCATCCATCATTAAACCAGCTCGATGGTACCATTATATTGTATTGTTATCTAATCCACACACAATAAGGTAGTTTCCAACTAGTCAAATTCAATACTTTTATCCAAATGTCAAAAACGATACTTAACTATGATTTTTTTATGAAATACTGAGTTATAACGTTTTAGTATTTTTAGGTCAAATAGCTTACTTATTTCTTAAAAATTACCTAAAACATATCCAAAAGTTAGTGTATCGATCGATCGATGAATATATATAAGTATGTATAGTTGTTTTTCAATATTTTATTGTATTGAAACGTCGAATTAATTTATTTTTGACCTAGGAAACTACACGATTGCCAAGTTTAATGATGGTACAACAATAATAAGTGTGTGTAATACAGATTCTTAGATTTTATTACAGAGTTCGTTACAGTTCGATTTTAAACACGTGTTAAAAAATAATTTTCCCGCCCAATTCTAACTTTGTTGAGTTTTGTACTATGAAACTTAGATATTACTTTGGCTTTCTTATGAATGGTGCTAATTATCATCACAAAGCTGTTATACATATTTATATTATGAAAAAATATTATTAATATCTCAGCTATTTTAAGGTTTTAAAATCTGTCCAAAAACGAAATTGTAATTATAATTATATTTTTTTGTTAAGCTTACACATTTAAATTTATTGAATCTTGGCATTTTCAAATATAAATCTGTTGTCCTATACATTTCTTAGTCTGGTAGGATGTTTCTTACTAAATTACTGAGTGGATTTGAATTAGATTTGGCACATAGATAGATTATAATCTGAAGTACGACATACACAATTTTTTATTCAGAAGCTAGCTAGATAGAATTAGAAATAAATACACTCAGGGGCACATTTAACCGTCCACCCATCTCAAATAGCATAACGTTTGTTTATGTTAACTTACGCTTTGAATTATAGGCGCAACTTCATAAGTGGGTATATCATAAATCAATAAAACAACCATACCCGCGTTTTGTTTACTTTTGTGGTTTTTATTTAACAATAATCAGTTTAGTCGAAATTTGACAGTCTCGCCCTTTGTTTGTGTGACGGATACATTTCATTTAAAACGTTGTGATACAATTTCTTCGAATAAAACCGAGGTGTTGGAGTGCCGTGATTCAATTTACACCAAAAAAAATGCCATTGGACGCAGCTGGAGCAGCCAGGGCAGTAGCACTTGCAGACGCTGGGTTTAGCCAGCGTCGGATTGGACGGATGCTTGGATATCCACGAACCACTATTCAAGATGCTATCCGGCGTTACAGAGAGACTGGTTCCTACACAAGAAGGCCAGGGCAAGGTCGTAGAAGGTGTACATCAGAGAGAGATGATCGTTACATCGTCTCGAACGTTTTACGAAATCGGTTCACAACGGCTTCTGAGGCTCGTGACCGCTTGTTTGAGGTACGAAATGTAAGTGTGAGCCTAAGAACAAAAAGAAGAAGGTTAGCTGAGAGGGACCTGAAAGCATTTCGACCAGTTCGAGTCCCAGATCTGACCACAGCTCACAGAAGAGCGAGACTTGCATTTGCTCGAGAACATTTAAATTGGACTTCGGAACAATGGAAGGCAGTTCTCTTCTCTGATGAGTCAAGAATCGCTTTACGAGGTCCTGATGGACGTCAGCGCGTGTATAGGCGCCGCGGTGAAAGGTTTGCTGAATGTGCTGTGGTTGGAACCGTGGGCTACGAGGGAGGCTCGATAATGGTGTGGGGTGGCATTTCTTACGACGCCCGTACAGAGTTGGTCATCTTCGATAGAGGCAGCGTTAATGCTCACAGGTACGTGACAGAAATCCTAGAACCATATGTGATTCCTTTTGCACCATTCATTGGCGATAATTTTGTTTTAATGCACGACAACGCTCGTGCACACACTGCGAGAATTGTCACCGATTACTTGGACGACGTCAATATTCAACGTTTACCATGGCCAGCTCGCAGTCCTGACCTGAACCCAATAGAGCATGTATGGGACAACTTAAAAAGACGGATCCGGAGTCGTACACCAGCTCCGAGGACCATCAGTGAGCTGAAAACTGCAGCTGTTGAGGAGTGGGAGAACATTCCCCAAAGCGACATCCAAGACATAATGGACGGGCTTCCTAATCGGTTACAAGAGGTCATTAGGGCCAGAGGAGGAAATACACATTATTAATCCGATAATTTACAGCACACTTTTTTAAAAGTGCCCTTTTGTAAATTTTATTTTTTGTTAAGAAAACTGTATATTCTGTTTTTTTTTTAATTTTGTCTCAATTAAACCATTTCTCAACATACACATGTTTTATTTGTCTTCGTATAGGTTCACCCAATGTAATATTATAACAAAATAAATTAAATTACCATAGAATTTTGAAGAAATCGAAAAAATGTAGGTGGCCGGTTAAATGTGCCCCTGAGTGTATTATAAGACTAAGGAACTCTTTGCGTTTATTTTATCCAAAGGTCTTCAAAACACGAGTGAATAGGTTGCTTATGGATACATGTGTCTATGGTTTATTTTCTTTTTAAGAAGAATTTGTGTTCGAAATTGTAAAAAAAGACATATAAAAGTAATTATAATTAATTGTTAAACATATGTATCTATATTTTATTAAGAAAAACAAATAAAATTATTTGGAAAAAGATCTTTATTTTTATTTACACATATTATGTACATTTTCTCTTAAGGTTAAAATTTTCAGTCAGCATATACCTATATCACAAGAGATTCACATACATATTATTATGAGACAAATACACACGTATACAGGGTGTTAGGTAAATAATGGATAACCAAAACATACGAAAATTAAATTTATGAAAAAAAAGTTTTCATAAAAAACTTACAAAAATAATTTATTTTAGACAAATAGTGCATAATTTTTTTTGCAACCATGTTGAATCGTCATTTTGTGCAATAGTGCCAATAGACCACCACAGACGTGGCCCTATAGGGCTGATGTTTAGCTGGGGTTGCGGGGTAAGCGCAATGAGGCACCGCGACCTCGGCCCAGAGCAGGAGATGGAACGGGGAGGTTTTTAGTCAGTAAGAGTCTGACACCCCTACCCGCCCGAGTCATATGACGATTTTCCAAGCACAAAAATAATATAATGTGCGCGAATGCTAAAGGATCATTTTCTATTACCTCTAGCACCAGTTCTTCCACATCAAGACGTCATAACTTAGGTACTACCTACTTATGGCGTTTTCTTTTTCGTTTTTTCTTCAGAATGGCTATAAGATATTCTAAAAGGCATTTCAAGGTTATCCATTCTTAACCGGACACCCTGTATATGAAATATTCGTGTCACAATGTTATTTGCCTTACTCCTCCGAAACGGCTTTATTTATTTTCACCAAATTTTATATGCATATTCAGTAGGTCGAAGAATCTTTTAAGTGTGGGAGAGCCATGCTGTGGCACGAATGGGTCGGCTCGACCGGAGTGATACCACGGCCTCACAGAAAACCGGCGTGAAATAACCACTGCGTTGTGTTTCGCCATGTGAGTGAGGTTACCGGAGGCCCAATCCTTCCCCTTCCCCAATCCCCCCTCAATCCCTAATCCCTTAAAGGTCGGCAAGGCACTCGTAACTCCTCCGTTACGGGTATCCATGGGCGGCGCTGATTGCTTACCATCAGGTAATCCGTCTGCTCGTTTGCCGAGCTATTACATAAAAAAAAATCTGTTACTGGCTATTTTATATATCTCTAAGTGATAAGAGATTTTTGCAAATGATTTATATGGAAAAACAACCTTTGATGGGTCAGCTGGTTTTTTTAATGTATCAGGACGGCAAACGAGCAGACGGATTACCTGATGGTAAGCAATCAGCGCCGCCCATGGACACTCGCAAAGGAGGAGTTACGGGTGCGTCGTCAAACTTTTGATGATTAGGGATTTGGAAATTTTGGAATAGGGGGACGGGGCCTCTGGTAACGTCACTCACACAGCGAAACACAACGCTGTGGTTACCTCACGCTGGTTTTCAGTGAGGCCATGGTATCACTCCGGTCGAGCCGACCCATTCGTGCCGAAGCTTGATGATGATATGGCAATCTAATGACTGTGAGTATCCCAAATAAATAACAATCCCCTTGCGTCCCCCCTTTTGGATTAACTTCCCCCTCCCAATTTTGGGGTCCAGTCACCCCTTTGGGTGTAAGTACCGCTTTTGGGATTATGGACCCCCTTTGGGATTAAGTACCCCCTTTGGGATTAAGTACCCCCTTTGGGATTAAGTACCCCCTTTGGGATTAAGTACCCCCTTTGGGATTAAGTACCCCCTTTGGGATTAAGTACCTCCTTTGGGATTAAGTACCCCCTTTGGGATGAAGTACCCCCTTTGGGATTAAGTACCCCCTTTGGGATTAAGTACCCCCTTTGAGATTAAGTACCCCCTTTGGGATTAAGTACCCCCTTTGAGATTAAGTACCCCCTTTGAGATTAAGTACCCCCTTTGAGATTAAGTACCCCCTTTGGGATTAAGTACCCCCTTTGGGATTAAGTACCCCCTTTGTGATTAAGTACCCCCTTTGGGATTAAGTACCCCCTTTGACGTTTAGTCCCCCCTTTTGATGTACCCGCCATGTGTGAGCTCTTAATGCGTCTTTAGAACTGTAATGTCGCGTGCAAGAAACACAGGCATAAGCACGAGGCGCTCCGTGCGCACGGGACTCGTGCACAGCACACGACGATGCACTGACGAAGCGTAGCGGACATTGTGCGCATCCATATCTGTGGGGATTAAAAGTAGATGGTGATTATGTAAAGTATAGTGTAGGTGGGGAGCAAATTAGGACTCACTCGATATAATTAACAGTTTAATGTTCAAGAAACAACTTTGCACAAACATTATTCAACAAAAATCACTTAAATCTCAATTTTACATCTGAGCGCGAGCGTTGCCGTTTCGAATGTGTGGCGGCCATTCGTCAACCTGTGGCGCGCCCTCGCGGACAGCGTCGTAAGGACGCCTTTGGGTTGCCAGCGCATACCGCTACGCTATACACTCCCCCTCGAGTTCTAGAGAACGTCCTCGCTCGTGAACTCGCACAAAAGGAAACTCAACACTAACATTAGACTTAAACTTAACACTAGACTTAAATATACCGCTACGCTATAAAAGGTATTTGTGTAGTCTGGACATTAAGACACCCGATTTTCTTGTATGTGGGACTGAAACCTGGTCAACACACAATGTGACTTTTTCCGAGTTATATGTACTTTCTATGATTATTTAGACACCACTGACATACGGTGAAGGTAAACATCGTGAGGAAACCTGGACTTATTTATTTGGCATAAACTGTCACATACATAATTCACTTCACATCATAAGCCTATAAGTGCCCACTGCTGAGCAAAGGCCTCTTCTCACTCGGAGAATGTTTGAGCTTACAACCTTGCTCAAGACGGATTGGCGATTTAAAGGCAAACTTATAATAAGAAATGATAAGTCTTCACACTTTTACTATTTAATGGATGTTGTTATACATATAAACCTTCCTCTTCAATCGCTCTGCCTATTAAAAAACCGCATCAAAATCCGTTGCGTAGTTTTAAAGATTTAAGCATACATAGGGATATAGGGACAGAGAAAGCGACTTTGTTTTATAGGTACTATGTAGTGATGTGGAAAAGTTGACACTTTTGAATGACAAAAATCTTGACTTACCTATAAGACGAAGGGTCCCGGTGTCTTTTAGCTTTTTTGAAATGAAGTCTTAAATTCTCCTGCAAAAAAATATATTACCATCTAAAAATCTATCGATAAATTTGTTGGTAAGCGCAAATCTCGAGAACGGCTGAATCGATTCCCGAAAGTCCAGAAAGGCAAGCGGGATGGTTAGCAATCAGCGACGCTTGTAGTACCCGGCTTTTTAGAGGGTAGGGATCTAGGAAATAGGGGAAAAATAGACCTCTGAAGTCAAAGTCAAAGTCAAAATCATTTATTCCAATTAAACCATCAATAGGTACTTTTGAAACGAGACTGACGAACTGAGAACCGGTTCTCTGTAAGGCCGTTAAAAAGGTTAAAGGTTTATCAGAATCACTGCATGGTTCCGTTGTATACACTACTTATAACACTTTAGAGACGATTAACGGAACGTAGTTTCCTTGCTGTTTGTTTTATTTATCTAAACTTAATATTATAAAGAGGTAAAATTTGTAAGTTTGTGTGTAGGGGGTAACCTTTGGAACCGCTGGTCGGATTGCCAAAATTCTTTCACTGATAGATAGCTACAATGTTCCTGAGTGCTATAAGCTATAAAACATCACGCTACGATCTAATGGAGCGCGAGAGTAGCTAGTTTATCATATTTACAGTAAATAGAGGATAATCAACTTAAAATAGAAACCAAAAACCACTTAGGTTTAAACTTGTGCTATCATAAATCTATCTCAAAATCGAAGTCCATAAAATGGGGTTTAAAAAAAAAACTAGCGGTCCTCCATGGCTTCGTCCGCTTGTATGTTAATTTTACAATTTCATTTCTACGTACCTACTGACCTTTTCTGGACTTCCACGAATAATTCAAGAACAAAATTATCCAAATTGGTAAAGGCATTGTTGAGTTATAACATTACAACGAAAAGTGGCGTTGATTTTTATATATATGTACCTATAATAGATATGTGGAATAAGATAATCGGTCTCTGCATAAAAAAACACATTCCTAAATAATATAATAATCTATACTAATATTATAAAGAGGTAAAACTTGTAAGTTTGTATGTAGGGGGTAATCTTTGGAACCGCTGGTCGGATTGCCAAAATTCTTTCACTGATAGATAGCTACAATTTTCCTGAGTGCTATAGGCTAAAATACATCACGCTACGATTAAATGGAGCTGAGCAGCATATTGACTAATCAAGTACCTAATTTTGTAAAATATTTATAGATTTCAACTGTGAGGGCAGATTTTGGTGATACCTACTAACTTAATAATCCAAACCAAACTTCTTATAAATGCGAAAGTAACTCTGTCTGTCCGTCTTTTCTTCACGCCTAAACTACTGAACCTATTTGTGTGAAATTTGGTACAGACATAGTTCGGAACTCGAGAAAGGACATAGGATAGTTTTGAAACCAAAAATCTGCAGGAAGTCACTATTTCACGCGAACAAAGTCGCGGGCAAAAGCTAGCGTTATTATAATTTTGTCAAAATAATTTGCTTTGTAACTTCTAACAACACGATTAGGACGAGCGGCCCAATCCTAAGTGATATAACGTCCTCACAGAAAACCGGCGTGATGCAACACATACTATACTATATACCGTGTGACTAAGGTTACCGGAGGCACATTTCTATTTCCCACCATCCCCAATCCTCAAATCCCCTATCCCTAAAGCTAGAAGAGCCGAGCAAAGCACTTGTAGTAACTCCTTTCGTATAACGAATGTCCATGGGCGGCGCTGATTGCGTACCGGTACTATACTCGGAATTTTAATTCCATTCCAGATTTGACAATTTCAGTGTTGCAACGTTATGACACGTACAAAATAGTGACGTTGCGAAATTATTCGATATGGAAATCGAATATTTCAGAATCGATTTCTTTTGTTTATAAATTTACTCTCGTAAACTAAGTTTGTTAGGAAATTAAATATTTCTGAACCGATAATTTAGTTTTGACTATAAATTAACGATCTGAAACTTTTCTTTTGTAATTGTGTGTGAAATTAATAAAAAATGTGATCATGAAGGAACATGACAAATAAAACAGAAATTTTATAAATTGTCGCCGTCATCGCTATCGCTATCGCTGTTACTTTCTGTAACATTTATTATGAATTGTGTTTGATTTTTATTGTCAATTCACATATCTAGCTTATTCATTTTTTCCTCTTCTTTGACAACATGGGATACGCATTTAGACCATTCGGTAGCCGTAATTTTTTGAATGCCTTCCTCAAACTGATTCACTGATTGTTTATCCATTTTTGTGTTCATCACTACACTGTTATATGTGGTATCATTATTTTACAAAATGACAATAGGTCATGTCAAATCAGGAATCGAATTAAAATTCTGACTATAGGTAATCTGTCCGCACGTTTACAGACATATGACATGAAAAAAAATATTGAAATTTCTTCGTATAAATATAGAAAGCTAGATATGAAAAATGTCTCACCGGAGTTTTGAACCTCACGTCGCACTCGACGCAGTAGTAGTCATCCTGTTGGTGAGCCAGCTTATGTTTCATTAGAGACGAGGTGTACAGAAAATATTTGTTGCAAAGATCACAGTGGAGACGCTTCGATTTATCATGGCGCCTAGAAACAAAAAATTGAATATTTTAAATAGACTGGCAGAGAACGCCCAAAGCGTTACAATAAATAAAAAATATAATTATTATAAATTTATATAATTTAAAAAACCCCCGACATAAAATCTAATATTCCTTTATAAAGTAATACATATTATTATCAAATGCATGTTTCTATTTTGTCGGGGGTCTAATTTATTTTTTTATTTTAATATCATTTTCTCTCGATTAAGTCATCAACATTCCCTTTCAGTGCGCTTTCATTTGGGACCCCACTCGAGTATATTTGCAGACATTCGGTTACCCTTCCCCACTTACCCCCCATAACTTTTAAACGGCTCAACCGATTTTCGTCAAACATGTCTAAGAACACTCGCACGTTAGTCACCTTTAATACAAAAATTGAAATCGCTTTACCCGTTCAGGCTCCAGGATGGCACAGACAGACAGACAGCCACGTTAAAATTATAACAACCCTCTTTTTGCGTCGGGGGTTGTAAAGAAATTACTATTTTCGGTTGCTAAAAATGTTTTAAATGTGAGAGAGCCAGGCTTCAGACACGAATGGGTCGGCTCGACCGGAATGATACCACGGCCTCACAAAATCCAAGGCGTTGTGTTTCGCCGTTTGAGTGAGGTTATCTCCCCATAAAACGTAGCAAAAAGGATTAGGAAGGGTGGGGCCCTTCCTAATCCTTTTTGCTACGTTTTTAAATCGAAGTCAAATTCAAAATCATTTATTCCAACTAAACCATAAACAGATAGTTTTGAAACGTCAGAATGGAATAGTAGTCTGTCAGTCTGTTCGTCAGTGAAGCTATTTGGGCCTAAAATACCGAAACCCTTATCTCTAAAAGGCCGGCAAAGCGCTCGTAACTCCTTTGGTACTACGAGTGTTAATGGGCGGCGCCGATTGCTTACCATCAGGTAATCCGTCTGCTCGTTTGCCTCCTATTCCTTAAAAAAATGTCCACGACTTAGTATGTATCACGATAGTTGCTTTTAAAAATAACTTACAACGTATGCACCCTAAGAGACTCCATTGTGGTGAAGAGCTTCCCGCACTGGTGGCACGCGTGCCGTTCACTGGACGAATGAGTCTTAACGTGCCGCTGTATCACTGTGCGTTTACTGTAATACAAACAAACAAACAAATCGAATAACATCATCAGCCTATAAGTGTCCACTGCTGAGCAAAGGCCTCTTCTCATACGGAGAAGGTTTGAGCATTAATCACCACACTTGCTCATTGACACTTTTAAGATTACCCCAAAGATTACATACAAACTTACCTCTTTATAATCTAAATAATCTTAATCTATATGTATAAAAGAAAGCCGTGTTAGTTAGTCCACTTATAACTCAAGAACGGCTGAACCGATTTAGCTGAAAATAGGCAGGGAGGTAGTTTAGAGCCAGGAGAAGGACATAGGATAGAAAAGGTGCAATAGGTTAGGTAGAGTAGGGTAGGTAGAGTAGGGTAGGTAGAGTAGGGTAGGTAGAGTAGGGTAGGTAGAGTAGGGTAGGTAGAGTAGGGTAGGTAGAGTAGGGTAGGTAGAGTAGGGTAGGTAGAGTAGGGTAGGTAGAGTAGGGTAGGTAGAGTAGGGTAGGTAGAGTAGGGTAGGTAGAGTAGGGTAGGTAGAGTAGGGTAGGTAGAGTAGGGTAGGTAGAGTAGGGTAGGTAGAGTAGGGTAGGTAGAGTAGGGTAGGTAGAGTAGGGTAGGTAGAGTAGGGTAGGTAGAGTAGGGTAGGTAGAGTAGGGTAGGTAGAGTAGGGTAGGTAGAGTAGGGTAGGTAGAGTAGGGTAGGTAGAGTAGGGTAGATAGTCAAATGACGGGAGCGAAGCCGCGGGTAAGAGCTAGTTACATAAAAACACGACTTATGCCAGTTAAACAATGAAACAATGAATTTATTTTTGCAAATAAGCCATAAAACGGCACTTTTACACATCAATTTATATGTGAAAAACTAGATGAAGCCGGCATTTCCTATCTGACTACTCTGAGAAGAAATGCCGAAACAAACTCAGAGGTCAGTCTCTTTTCAAGTCCACACAATGTAAAAATAACATAATGTGAGAGAACCGTGCAAGTTCATTCTGTAGTGGTCTTTTGATGAAAGAACCACACCAGTTTAAGTGGACCCCTGAAAATAAAACTATTTATAACACAAGGACGGCTGACAATTGGTTGGGAGGTAGCTAAGAACTGGGAGAAGGACATAGGATAGGATAGAGTAGGTAGGGTGGGGTAGGTAATGTAGGGGTGCGCGCAGAAGACCTCCCCGTGCGTTCGGCGGCTGCTGGTCCCTTGTGGATACGTCCGGGGGGAAGAGCAGTCGTTGGACCGGTGCACCCTGGGTACGGACAATAATCACTTCGCGTAAGAGGAGTATTATTGTCCGGAGCTAACTTCTGCAGGAGGGGTCGCTCCTGCCCCGTCGTCTTAGTCGATTTGGTGAGGACGTGACCACACCCTCTTAGGCGCAGGCGCGTCAATGCGGGGTTCGTTTGTCTCCTCATTCATTGAGGAACAAACCTTTCGGCGGGTCCGCTGATTCGGGTTGGCCGGACAGCGGACGGAGGCATGTCTCAATGCCGCCGTCGGGGGGCTTGGCTTTACCGCCCGGCCCCAGAGGAAGGACACCTCTAAGATAAAAAACCACCCAATCCCAAGTTTTGGGAGCGCGGCGAGGGGATGAATGGCCGTTGGGTGTACGGTCGTTAGCGCTCCCACCTGCTGGTACCTGCCGCCCCCAGCAGTATGTAGGCTTACCCGGGTACCTAAGCCTCTGCCCGGGGTTGACCATTACTTGCTTTGTACTCGTGGGAACAATATGGAGACCCTTACAAACAAAATAAAAAACAAAAATGACGAGGTGGGTGAAACCGTACCAATGGTACTTATTGAGCGGAAAGGCGTTCTGTCGGACTCAGATAGCGCGTCGAGCCGTATGAGCGTGGCGAGCGCGGTAAGCGGAAAACGCTTACGCAAACGCCCAAGAGAGGGTGTAGACTCAGGGTCTGAATCGGCCCTTAGTGACACAGCAGTACCGGCCCCCAAGGTCGGCACTAAAAAGGGAGGGAGAGGTAGGCCTACCACCACAGGCAAATATGTTGGTATCGGCCTATCCAGGCGTGAGGCTGCGGCTGCAATAAAAGCCGCTGCAGTCGCCGAAAAACTAGAGGAGGACGAGCGGCAGATTGCGGCTCTGACGAAAAGAGTGACGAAAGGGAGAGTCGCTCGCCTGTCGGAGTCGTCGTCTGTCGTCACTGATGTAGGAGTCGAGGCAGAAGAGCTCCCTGCCTCCGACCTAAATCAGAGGATGGTTGACGCGGTTGCAGCCATAAGACGTGTGAGCAAGGTCTCAAAGGGCCTTAGCGGCTGCAGTCAGAAAGCACTTAAAGAGGCCACGGCCTCTATTATGGAGAGTGCTCAGGTGCTTTTGACTCGCTCCACATCTGAAGAAACGGCCCTGCTGCGGGCCCAAAATAAAAAGCTCGCAACGCAATTGGCGGAGCTCCGCAAGGAGCACGAAGATTTTAAGGAAGAGATGGCCAACTTCCGGCGCGAGCAACTCAAGCGGGAGGTAGGTCTTCCGCATATAACGCCGCAACTGCAACCGCAGGCGACTTCGGAGACGTCAAAGCAGCAACCATCACAAGAGATGGAGTTGACTCGCTTGATCCGCCAGGAGATGGCGAGTTTCAACGCGCGCTTCTCAGTGCTTGAGGGGAAGATCCTGCGTCCTCCTCTGGCTGCAGACCAACGCAGTACTCAGGCACCGACATATGCAGCCCAAGTCGCAGCGCCCCGTGCCGCCCAACCGGCACAAGCGGCTGCCACACAAAACAAGAGCACAACTGCTGCTTCTGGAAAGAGAACGGAGCAGCAACAAAAAAAGGCTAAATTGGCTAAAAAAGCAGTTGTCACTGCTCAGCCAGCCATACGCGAACCCGCTATCATACCCGAGGCGGAGTGGACGGTAGCGGGCACCGCCAAAAAATCTAAAAAGGCGCGCCAGCGGGCCAAAAAGCAGGCCCGGAAAGAAGAAATGGCTGCCAAGCGCCAGACCGCGAGGCTCAGCACTCCCCGCTCTACAGCAGTGGTTCTCACCCTGCAGCCAGGGGCAGAGGAGCGGGGCCTAACTTATGCTGGGATCCTGGCAAAGGCGAAAGCCGAGATCTCGCTGAGTGATCTCGGTATTACAGGCCTCCGATGCAAAACCACTGCTACCGGCGGCCGCTTACTGGAAGTATCGGGAGCTACCAGTGGTCCCAAAGCAGACGCCCTCGCCGATAAACTCAGGGCGTCTCTAGGCTCGGACGAAGTGAAAGTGTCCAGGCCAACCAAGTGCGCAGATCTGCGCATTTCAGGCCTGGATGATTCCGTCACTCAAGAAGAGGTCGCCACTGCTATCTCCAGGGCCGGAGGATGCTCGCCGGATCAAGTCAAGGCGGGCACGATTCGCCGGGGTGTCTCCGGTCTCGGGACGGTTCTGGTCAGCTGTCCTGTAGCGGCGGCCAAAAAGATAAAGGAAAAGCGGCTTCTGGTTGGGTGGGTCTCGGCGCAGGTCGTGCTCCTAGAGCCCAAGCCCTATCGGTGCTACCGCTGCTTAGAAGGAGGACATGCAGGAGCACGGTGCACCGCGGGAGTAGACCGCAGCCAACTGTGCTTCCGCTGCGGTCAGCCCGGTCACAAGGCTGGCACGTGCACTGCCGCGCCGCACTGCGTCATCTGCGCGGCATCTGGTAAGCCAGCTGACCATCATACCGGGTCAAAGGCCTGCGCCAAGGTCAAGAAAAATGCCAAGAGACAGCCGGCTCATCCGCTGGCTACTAACAAGGATTCGACGCAGAAGGCAACCAGCTCCTCGCAGCCGGTTCACCCGCCGGTTGCGGCAGAACATCCGCCGAGGGCTGGGAAGGAGGCAACGGCAATGGAAACCCAATAATGGCCCTACGTCGTCTCCTTCAAGCCAACATAAACCACTGCGCCAGGGCTCAGGATCTCTTGCTTCAGAGCATGGCGCAGTGGTCGATCGATGTGGCAGTTGTATCCGAGCCGTATTTTGTGCCACCCAGGGATGACTGGGTGTGCGACACAAACCGCTCGGTCGCACTTATTTTGAGGTCTGCCGGCGACACCCTTCCCTTCGAGGCCGTCACCCGAGGGCGGGGCTATGTTGCGGCAGTTTGGGGAAATATCATGGTCGCGGGGGTGTATTTCCCCCCCAGCCTTTCTCTCGCCGACATGGAGGATCTGATATTGGAGTTGGGCACGATTGTCAGTCGTAGTCATCCTCGTCCCGTGATAGTCCTTGGGGACTTCAATGCCAAATCCACGGCTTGGGGTTCCCCGTGTACGAATGCGCGGGGCGAGTTAGTGGAGGAGTGGGCGGTCGAGCAGGGCCTGCTTCTCCTAAACCGGGGTTCCGTGCAGACGTGCGTGCGGCAGCGAGGTGGGTCTATAGTGGACTTATCTTTCGCTAGCCCCGCTCTCGCACGCACTGTCCAGGACTGGCACGTGTTGGAGGAGGTAGAGACGCTGTCTGACCACCGATATATTCGATTCAGCGTCTCTGCTCAGACCTCGGTTGGGCCGATCCAAGCGACCCCGGTGGGCGTTGGAGACGGTCCGCGTTGGGCGTTAAAGCGGTTGGACAGGGAGGCTCTCTTGGAGGCCTCTATCGTCAAGGCCTGGTTGGACTCTCCAGACAGGCCAACCAACATCGACGAGGAGGCGGAGTGGTTCCGGGAGAGCATGTCGCACATCTGCGACGCTGGCATGCCCCGAGTCCGGCCGCTACCATCCAGGCGCCAAGTGTACTGGTGGTCGCACTCAATTGCGCAATTACGCACCACTTGTGTACGGGTGCGGCGCCAGTACGCAAGGTACCGAAGAAGACGCCGCAGCCCCTTTACAGCTGCGGCCGAACAGGAAGAGGCGGAACTATATAACCGCTACAGAGAGGCGAAAAGCGCCCTCCAGCTGGCCATTGTCCGGGCAAAGGCCCAGGCCAACGTAGAGCTGTTGAGGACTCTGGACCGAGATCCGTGGGGACGCCCCTACCTCATGGTACGGGGCAAATTGCGCCAATGGGCCCCCCCACTAACCCGGAGTCTCCAGCCACAGCTGCTGGAGGAGGTGGTGTGTGCGTTGTTTCCGTCGAGACCGGAGCACACTCCACCGGCTATGGTTCCGCCTCGTAGTTCGCCCAACGCGGAAGACGAGACTGACGAAAACGTGCCCGAAGTGACCCGGGTAGAGTTGAGAGTGGCGGTGGCTCGCATCAAGAACACCGCCCCAGGGCCCGACGGCATTCCAGGCCGTGCATGGGTCCTGGCTATGAGAGCTCTCTGGCCCCGACTAGCGGGGCTCTTAAGCGCATGTTTGGAGCGGGGCCAGTTTCCAAGCCGGTGGAAGACCGGAAAGCTGGTCCTGCTCAAGAAGGCGGGGCGCCCCGCAGACTCCCCGTCTGCGTACAGGCCGATCGTGTTGCTGGACGAGGTGTGTAAGATCTTCGAGCGAATCATCGCCGGCCGCCTCGTCCAGCACATGACCAGGGTGGGGCCGGATTTGGCGGACAACCAATTTGGTTTCCGCCAGGGGCGCTCCACAGTGGATGCGATCATGCGCGTGAGGGTCCTGGCAGAGGAGGCAGTCGCCCGGGGTGAGGTGGTCTTGGCGGTGTCGCTCGACATCGCTAACGCTTTCAACACCTTGCCCTGGAGTACCATCCGAGAGGCACTCCGGTATCACGGGGTGCCGCGCTACCTCCAACGCATTGTCGGGGCCTATTTGTCGGACAGGTCGGTGGTGTACCCGGGTCGAGAAGGATGGGGTCGGCGAGAGACGTCGTGCGGCGTTCCGCAGGGTTCGGTGTTGGGGCCGCTCTTGTGGAACGTTGGCTACGACTGGGCTCTGCGCGGTGCGCTACTCCACGGCGTCGGCGTCATTTGTTACGCCGACGATACGCTAGTTACAGCGCGTGGGAAGTCGTACCGGCAGGCGGCCATACGCGCGACGGCTGGTGTCGCGCACGTCGTGGGTAGGATCCGGCGGCTGGGCTTAGAGGTGGCATTGCACAAATCGGAGGCCCTGTGTTTTCATGGGCCGAGGATGAGGCCGCCTCAAGGATCCAGCATTATAGTAGGAGGGGTTTCCATCGCTGTTGAGTCCACGATGAAGTACCTCGGACTCGTTCTCGACAGTCGGTGGAATTTCGGGCCGCACTTTACACGGCTCGCCCCCCGGTTGATGGGCGCCGCTGCTGCGCTGTCGCGCTTGCTGCCCAACCAGGGGGGGCCCATCTCCTCCTGCCGGAGGCTCTACATGGGGGTCGTACGGTCGATGGCGTTATACGCTGCGCCAGTATGGGCGGACGCCCTGACGGCCCGCAACATCGCCGCGCTGCGAAGGCCACAGCGCGCGATGGCCGTCAGGATAATCAGGGGATACCGTACGATCTCCTTTGAGGCAGCGAGCCTCCTAGCCGGATCCCCGCCCTGGGACCTCGACGCAAAACTCCTCGCGTCGCTCTATTGGTGGCGCGCGGAGGCAGTCGAGCGGGGCGAGCGCCTGGTGCCTCGACAGGTTGAGGCACGCAGGGCAGAACTCCGCCAGACCTTAATGGCGGAGTGGCAGACGCGCTTAGCGCAACCCACGGCGGGGCACGCCGCTATAGAGGCGGTAAGGCCCGTTCTAGAGGAGTGGCTCAATAGGAGCCACGGCGCCCTCAGCTTCCGGCTGACGCAGGTGCTTACCGGACACGGGTGTTTCGGGAAGTACCTGTGTCGCATAGGTCGGGAGCCGACGTCTCAGTGCCATCATTGTGGTGATTGCCGCGACGATACGGCGCTGCATACCTTGGCGGAGTGCCCAGCTTGGGCCGAGCAGCGTCGTGACCTGGTCGCGGCCGTAGGTGCTGCGGGAAATCTCTCGTTTCCGGCTGTAGTGTCTACTATGGTCGGGAGCGAGTCAGGGTGGAGTACCATAGCTACCTTCTGCGAGGCCGTGATGCTCGCAAAGGAGGCGGCGGAAAGGGAGAGAGAGGCTGCCTCCTCTCTCCCCTCCCGCAGCAGACGCACTAGACGTCGTAGGGTGGCCGACCTGCGGCCACCGTAGGGCGCGGCCTGTGGACGACAGACTCGGGGCGTCTTGTCGTCTGACCAGCAGCAGGCCTCGAGGCGGCGGCGCCGTGTTCCGCGCGCGCCTCATAGTGGAGTCCTGCGGTCGGGGTGACGGCCGCAGTGGGTGACGGGGCCCGCCTTACCATCTGGCGGGCCAACACCCGTCGGGGGGTTGCGACGGATGCTTCGGCGATACCCGCCCCTCCGACACATGGGTTATTGGAGGAACACCGGGTTGGTTTTTAGTCAGTAAGAGTCTGACAGTACCCTTCGCCCTTCCCCGAGGGCGATGGGTCTCCATGAGGATTTTCCAACCCGACACCAAAAAAAAAAAAAAAAAAAAAAAAAGGTAGGTAATGTAGGGTAGGTAGTGTTAGATAGGTAGTGTGGGGTAGTTAAGGTAGGATAAATGTGGTGGTGTCCCGGAGGTTAAGGAGCCCGCTTCTCATGCGTGGGTTCGAAACCTGGCAAGTACCAATGTGACTTTTTCCGAGTTATATGTACTTTCTATGATTATTTAGATACTACTGACATACCTACGGTGAAGGTAAACATCGTGAAGAAACCTGGACTTATAATTTCTAATTATAAGTTTGAAATCGTCAACCCGCATTGAGTAAGCGTGGTGATTAATGGTCTAACCTTCTCCGTATGAGAAGAGGCCTTTACTCAGCAGTGGGCACTTATTCGCTGATGATGATGATGATGATGAAGGTATGATAGTTAGTGTAGGATAGGGTAGGTAGCGTAGGGCAGATAGCTAGTTAGTCAAATCACGGGAGCGAAGTCGCTGGCAAGAGCTAGTACTTGTTAAGAGTATAGATAAATTCAAACTAAAATTCTTTATTTGCATGTTAAAGTATGTATAAGGATCTTGAATTAAAATAATAGGCACAGCTTAACGGCCTTTTTCAGGAGTTGCAAATTTGAGGGCTATCACTAGCTTATTTAAAATAATGGGTTCAAATGTGTTAACTATCACTAAATTATCCGAGGTTGCGGGGTAGGCGCAATGAGGCACCGCGACCTCGGCACAGAGCAGGAGAAGGATCAGGGGGTTTTTAGTCAGTAAGAGTCTGACACTCCCTCCCGCCCGGCCCTGGGTGGGAGAAGTCATTTGATGATTTTCCCCTCACAAAAAAAAAAACACTAAATTATACCTACTTACTATAAAATACTTAAATTAAATTGCCTTAAAACAATATAACCTCACTTACTTGCTAGTGAACTGGCATTTGTCACAAGTGTAGGACGCCGGCGCCATAGTATGGACTATAGCATGGTGCTCCAAGAGATTCTGCCGGGACAAGCGCACGTGTCCGCATACTTTACATTTATACCTAAAAAGAAAAAAGTCAAAAAAGTCAAAAACCAAAAATCACTTATTTCAATTAGACCACAGTAGGCACTTTTGAACGTCAAGCAAGCAAAAAAGGAATAAAGTATATAACATGAGCTTTAAAATTAAGCGTGTCGGTCTGTCCGTCTGTCCTCTAGTGAAGCTATTTGCTCGTTCCAAAGTGTAGATTCCTATGGAGAAGAACGAGCAAGAAACTCCATGGTTACTCTTTTTCAATCAGTTTTACAATACATTTCTTTGTTACATCATTTAGTCGGTTCTGGTGGAAAATTCGGCTATCAATCGACAACAGCTATAGGTACATATATTCTCAAAAGTTAATTTGCGAAATCACTTCTGAATCTGTTGTAATTTTTTGTTTATGTAATAGATCGGCAGACGAGCAGACGGATTACCTGATGGTAAGCAATCAGCCGCCCATGGACACCCGCAACGGAGGAGTTACGAGTGCGTTGCCGACCTTTTAGGGATTAGGGATTTGGAGATTTAGGGACTGGGGAGGGATTGGGGAAGGGGAAAGGATTGGGCCTCCGGTAACCTCACTCACACGGCGAAACATGACGCTGTGGGTTGTTTCACACCGGTATTCTGTGAAGCCGTGGTATCACTCCGGTCGAGCCGACCCATTCGTGCCGAAGCTTGGCTCTCCCACACTTAAACTTCAGTGTGAGGTAAGGATTAGCCTGTGAAATAAGCGTTACGGCTTTTTGAGGATTTCGGGAATGGGGGTGTGTTGTGAAAGATTAGGACTGGTAACTACGCATTATGCTGTGAAAGAAGCGCTATGGCCTTTTTTGGATTTGGGATAGGGAGTGGAGTGGAAGTATTAAGGCCTTTAAATAAGCTTCTCTTTTGGGTATTTGGGGATTGAGATTTTGGGGGAAAGATAAGGACTGAAAATTTGTAATTTGTATTGGGGGAGGGAAAGATTAGAACTGAAATAAGGAATCTCCAAAGACTGGGGGTTGCTTATTTCCCCAATCTCTCCCCCATCCCCAATTCCTTCCCAATCCCCAAAGATTGGGAAGAGATTGAGGGGTGGGGGGAGGGTTATGACTACTTAGGACTGCGAAACAAGCGTTCCTGCCTTTAACGTTAATAGACATTGGGGATGGGGGGAAAGGAGGAGTAATCAACAATAAGATAATGAGACAATAGAAATAATTAATTAATTAAGCGTCCTCTCACCTTGTTGTGTGTGATTTAATGTGTCCTCGTAATGAAACAAGGCTATGACAGTATTGAGAACAGATATCACATTTATAATCGCCATGTTCCTAAAACAATAATTTTAGGCATTAAATATTATTATAAATCGTCCGAGCGAGGAGGTTAACTCACACATATGGCCCTCTCATGTATGAGGGTTCGAAACATGACAAGTACCAATGTGACTTTTCCGAGTTAAATGTACTTTCTATGATTATTAAGACACCACTGACATACGGTGAAGGTAAACATCGTGAGGAAACCTGGACTTTGACAATAAGTCAAATTCTTTAAATAAGCCTATAGGTGCCCACTGCTGAGCAAAGGCTTCTTCTCACACGAAGAAGATATGAGCTTTAATCACCACGCTTGCTCAAGGCGGATTGGCGACTTCAAATTTATAATTTGAAATTAAAAGTCCCGATGCACAGATTTCATGTCAAAAATATATTACAGCATCAAAATGTCCCCCAATCCCAAAATCTCCAAAACGCAACGCACTTGTAGCTTCGACGGCGGCGCTGATTGCTTACCATCAGGTAATCCGTCTGCTCAAAATATAAGTGCTAAATTATAAGTTTGAAATCGACAATCCACATTGAGCAAGCGTGGTGTAAGCTCAAACCTTCTCCGTGTGATAAGAGGCCTTTGCTCAGCAGTGGGCACTTATAGGCTGATGATGATGATGATGATGATGATGATGATGATGATGATGATGAGAATCTAACCTGTTTATGTCTCTCCATATGGGTCTGCAGTACGTCTTCAAAATTAAATCCCTTAACACAGTGTTCACATTTATACGGTGACCTGATATACGAATCGGATTTGGCTTTTTCAGCTAATTCTGATAACACCTAGAAATGAAAAAAAAAATTAAGTTCGTACCTATATTTATAATTAACCTAGCTAACGCCCGCGGTTTCGCCTGCAAAGAATGTTAATAAAAAACTAGTAGTAAGTACTAGTAAGATATCAACCTATCTACATAACAAATTTCAACCAAATCGATCCAGCCGTTTGTGAGTGAGAGTATAACAAACATACATCCATAAATTCTCTCAAACTTTAATCTCATAACTCTTTTTACTGTGTGATAGGTCGGCAAACGAGCAGACGGATTACCTGATGGTAAGCAATCAGCGACGCCCATGGACAACAACGGAGGAGTTACGAATGCGTTACCGACGTTTTGGGGATTTAGAGATATTGAGATTGAAGAGCCTCCCTCACTCACACGGTGAAACACAACGCTGTGGTTGTTTCACGTCGATTTTCTGGGAGGTTCTGGTATCACTTGGGTCGAGCCGACCCATTCGTGCCGGTTGGTGTGAGGTTACTTGAGGCCCAAATGTTCCCGTTCCCCTATCCCTTCCCGATCCTTATATCCGCAACTCCTATCCGCAAAAAGCCGAACGCACTCGTAACTCCTTTTGTGTTGCAGGTGTCCATGGGCGGCGTTGATTGCTGACCATCAGGTAATCCGTTTGCTCGTTTGCCGACTTCTATACTAATATTATAAAGAGGTAAAATTTGTAAGTTTGTATGTTTGTATGTAGGGGGTAATCTTTGGAACTGCTGGTCGGATTGCCAAAATTCTTTCACTGATGGATAGCTACAATGTTCCTGAGTGCTATAGGCTATAAAACATCACGCTACGATCAAATGGAGCCGAGTAGCGGGTGAAACCGCTCGAGAGTAGCTAGTATACTATAAAAAGAAACATAAATGAGCTATAACCAACATTCCTGCTTACCCTCAATTTGAACAAAACAGATTATAACTGACCTCTTCCTTGCTAAGTTTGATAACAACGTACTCGTCCGTCTCCTGAACCATTCGAGAGGAGAAACCTTCTCTCATCTCTTTCTTTCTCTTTCTCTTACTTCTCTCTTTAATGGGAATTTCTTCTTCAAACTCCTCTTTGAGTATCGGTTCTAGTTTGATCTCTATCTCTTGTGGGGATGGCTGTAATAAATAATTAAAAGGAATATAGTTAAAAAACACTAAGTAATATATTTTTTTTGCGATGGGTTAGAAAATGTTTAGAAGGATAACCTGATGGTAAGCAATCGACAAGTAAGTCATGGTGTCCCGGCTAACATGCACGAGAGTGCGGTTTCGAAACCTGACAAGTACCAATGTGACTTTTACCGAGTTATATGTACTTTCCTAGATATTTAGACACCACTGACATACGGTGAAGGAAAACATTGTGATCTGGCCTAATAATTTCCAATTATAAGTTTGAAATCGCCAATCCGAGAGAAGACGCCTTTGCTCAGCAGTGGGCGCTAGAACCTTATAGGCTGATGAAGCAATCGGCGCCACTCCATTGGTGGCAAAAGGCCAGAAACGCACTTGCTAGTAACCAGTACGTAAGTAACTTCTTTTGGTGTGTATGGGTACAAAAAGATTTACTGGCCTTTAATGGGTTATTATAGATTTAGTAGCCTTTTATGGGTTATTAGAAATATACTGACCTTTTATGGGTTATTAGAGGTTTACTGGCCTTTTATGGGTTATTAGAGATTTACTGGTCTTTAATGGGTTATTAGAGATTTACTGGTCTTTAATGGGTTATTAGAGATTTACTGGTCTTTAATGGGTTATTAGAGATTTACTGGTATTTAATGGGTTATTAGAGATTTACTGGTCTTTAATGGGTTATTAGAGATTTACTGGCCTTTTATGGGTTGTTAGAGATTTACTGGCCTTTTATGGGTTATTAGAGATTTAATGGCCTTTTATGGGTTATTAGACATTTACTGGCCTTTTATGGGCTATTAGAGATTTATTGGCCTTTTAGTGATTTACCGTTGGGGGTTTTGGGGATTGGAGTCAAAGTGAGCAATGGTCTAAAATTACCTCATAACTGGATCTTCTTTTACTCTTGACATCATCTTGCAGCATTACTAGTGGTATTTCGTCATCATCATCGTCATCACCGATGTCATCATTATTAGCTGTATATTCATCACCTTCGTAAAAAGTAGCGTCGTGTGTCTGTCTGTCTGTCTGTTCCTCATATTCTGGTCCTATGTAGTGTAGCTGTGTAGTTGATTGTTGTAGGTTTAAAGATATATTATGTTGTATGTTATGTAGTTTTGTATTCTGAAAATGTTAAAATAGGAGTTTATTTTTTGTTTGTTTATTTTGCTGTAGAAAAAAGCGTTTAAGAGACAATGCAATTATTATTTAACAAAAAAGAAAATGAAAAGAATATTAAAAAAAATTAAGAAACAAAAAATATTATGCTGTGTTACAAGCTTAATAAAAAAAAAAAAAAATATAGAAAATTTTATTCTTGCAGTGCAAAATGTATTATTTATTGCCTTATTTGTCACTTCTTTGCATTCGTAATTCTGTATTATTGTAAACATAAAAGAGACTACCTATATTTTTTTCTAATATTTTTTTTTGTTTGTGTGAAGGGACTGCAAACCACCCAGGCAGATTACCTGATCGTAAGCAATCAGCGTCGCCCATGGACAACCGCAACAATGAGGAGTAACAAGTAAGTTGCCATCCTTTTGTGGATTAGGGTCTTGGAGATTAAGAGTTTGGGGTGGGATGGGGGGAGATGTGGGAGAGCAATTTTTTGGCGCGATTGGGTTGGCTTGACCAGAGTGATACCACAGCCTCATAGAAAACCGGAGTGAAACAACCACAGTGTTGTGAGAATGAGGTTAACGGAGGCCCAATCCCACCCCTCCACCCATCCATTCCCAATCCTTAATAAATATCCGAAACCTTTATCCCTATAAGGCCGACAACGCAATCGTAACTTTTTTAGTGTTGCGGGTGTCCATGGGATTGCTTACCATCAGGTAATATGTATGCTTGTTTGCCAACATATACCATAAAAAAACACTGGTATAGCCGACCCAAAAAATTAAAAATAGACAATTATTAAAACCACAAACCTGTGCGATTACATTTTTCAGTATTTCATCAACTTCCAGGCACTGTTGAGTAAACTTGAAACATTTTCGCAAAATCCATTTACAAAGTATACAAATATTTAGCTTCTCATCTGAACCGACAACCTGAAATAAAATGAAATAAATATCCTATACTAATATCATGAAGAGATAAAGTTTATAAGTTTGTATGTAAGGGACAATCTTTGGAACTACTGGTGGGAGTTCCAAAATTCTTTCACTGATAGAAAGCTACAATATTCCTGAGTGCTATAGGCTATAAATTATTTTTGATTTGCGTGTAACTATAGATAATGTCTCCTTACTGAATTAATCTTCATTTTCACACCTACATACTAAATACCAAATTTTGTGGTAGAGCCAAGCTTCTGCACACATGAGTCAGCTCGACCGGACTGACACCATGGCCACACCAAAAACTGGCGTGAAACAACCACAGCGCTTTGTTTCGCCGTGTGAGTGAGGTTACCGGAAGGCCAATTCCTACCCTCTCCACATCCTTCCCAATATAAGGATAAGGGTTTCGGATATTTAATATTCCCTAAAGGCTGTTAATGCACTCGTATCTCCTTCGGTGTTGCGGGTGTCCATGGGCAGCGTTGTTTGCTCACCATCAGGTAAACCGTCTATTCGTTTACCGACCTATACCATACTTAACAAAATATCGTTGCGGACTGCGCGAAGAAGCGTTTTATATATTTTACGCTTTATTTAGTCACAAAATCTAGTTTAAATTTTGCGTAAATACAGTTAGGAGTACGGTGAAGGATATAGGATACCTTTCACACGAATAAAAACTGTATTTAAATAAAACTTTATAAATAATAGACAAATCACAGGACTAACCTTCCTAGTAAGACTTTTGTACGTATTTAGTTCTGTAATAGTCATCGGGAAAACTTCTCGTGGCACTTTAAGGCAAGTCCGACATATAGTCATCATATTGGATACGTTAAAACTATCTTTTCCATTCATTTTTGTTTATTATTTCGGATATATACAATATTGAAAATTCCGATCACAACAAAACAACAACAAAGTAGCTTTTTTCAAATAGTGGTGTATTTTCGATTGCTTGTTGTCAGTTTCATAAAGTACGGTTTTTACTAGTGAGATCCCCTTTTAGTCGATTTTTAATGATGGCCTTCTCTTGTATTACATTTAAACCATTTTTACTTCGATGTAAAATGTTTGCATTCTTAAAACGCTTTTTTAGATTTTACCTCAGCTATATTAATCAATGTAATAAAAACTCTGAATTTATTTTACACCCACTTCTGAAGATAGTACATTATGGAAGTTGATCATTGCCTATATTATGCCAAAATTAATCTATATTAGAAGACTACCTAAATTAAACGTGTGAATGAGACGTGAGATTAAAATTAATCGCGTGTTTTAATTTTGTTTTTTCTGTACCATTAAACATACGCTGTGTGCACTTACAAGTACTTAACAAGAACTAACAACAATAGTTGGCACTGTTTTAGTTAATCTAAATCATATTTTTCGAAAAAAGTAATATATTGCCCTGATACATTCATTTGTTTAGAAAAAAAAATTACTTACCTACTTAATTACTAAAAAAAGTTTTTTTTTTACTGATATTGATATCGTCTATTATTAACAAGAGGGGTGCAACCCCTTCACTTTAATGAGGCCCTGGGCTACAGCCCAAAAGTTGATGCCCCTTGTCGGGTCAGTCAAAGCATCAGACTTCTTCTATAACAAGTCAAACATCACCACTGCCCAATCACCCCCACCCTTTTTCGCCATACCTCAAATCCCTATATAATCCCCCCCCCCCCGGGTGTTGCCAGCGGATACCAATAGCTTACCACCAGGTGATTCGTTTATTAATACAGAAAGTAAAAACAGTTCTGAGACATTTCATTTTAATAATTACTAGCTCTTACCCGCGGCGTCGCTCCTGACATTTGACTACCTACCCTACTCTACCTAACCTACACATCTACTCTATTCTCCTATCCTATGTCCTTCTCCCAGTTCTTAGCTAAATCCCTGCGAATTTTCAGCCAAATCGGTTCAGCAGTTCTTGAGTTATAAATAGATTACTACGACTAACACGACTTTCTTTTAAATAGATTATTAATTGAATGTCGTGGTGGCACGGAGGTTAAGGAGCCCGCTTCTCATGCATGAGGGTGTGGGTTCGAAGCTTGGCAAGTACCAATGTGTCTTTTTCCGAGTTATATGTACTTTCTATGATTATTTGGACACCACTGACATACGGTGAAGGTAAACATCGTGAGGAAAAGATTTGAACATTATTCCCCAGGTTGCAAGGCGGATTGGCGATTTCAAACTTATAGTTAGAAACTCAAGTCAGGTTTCTTTACTACATTTTCCTCGCTGTATGTTAGTGTTGTCTTAATAATCATAAACATTACATATTATACAAAGTCGCATCAGTATTTGCTAGATTGGGCTTGCATCACTACTTCGTTGAAAGATGAGACGGCTTCAGTTTCTGTCACTCCGCTCCGCTCCAAGCTCCGTCGACCACCTATATTATATTGTAGTCTTTGGCCTCGACTAAGGCTAGGCGGGAGAGGTCGTCGCCGCCGCCCGTGAAAGGAAAAATAGTCTCATACGACCAATGATGTATAAAACTATAGATACGTTGTCCGCGCTCTAAAATGACAACATGAAATGAAGGCAATTGACCACATCGCGCTTAGTTACGCACCAACCTGCCGCGCGACGCTACGTTTGTTTTTAATTTATATCGTGTGTAAACCTGTTTGAAACATAAAGATAGCATGTCGTCGTGTGTGTTCAGACGATGTACAAATTATACTCCAAAAGTTAAAGACAAAAATGTGTCATTTCATGCGTAAGTTCACCAAACAACCTATTTTTATTTTATTTTTTTCGACGCCGGCGCCCGCCATCTTATGGCGGCCGGCGCATGAAGGTATAGTCACGTGACGTCGGCATAACTGAAGATGTATATTTATCTCCCTCTAGCAAAGGCATTCCACTATACGATGTCATATTTTCTTTCCCTTTCTTTACTCGTAGAAGTAGTTATCTAGTATTTTCGCCGTTTTTAAGCGCCGCGATGTTGGTTCATGACGTGTCTATATATAATACGTCATTGCATACGACAGACTTCCTTACCACTACTTGACTAATAAAAAAACAACAATAGAAATTTTACCATAATATAATTTAAAAAAAAAAACAAATATAATCGTAATCATTTTACAAAAATAAAATTAATCAAAACCATTTAAAATTAAATAATCTTACCAACCTACGACGCTTTAAAACATTCAGAATAACGTATTATTTATTTAAAAATAAATTATCAATTGTTACATAGTATAATCTCTATGTAGATACATTATACTTTCTTTATTACAAAGAAAAATTCTGACGGCTTTCGAGTAGGTATGCTATCACATATATAACAATAAAAATAAAAATGGAATATAATATTTTAAAAAACAATCGATTTCTTTGGTCCTAATCACATTTTTATAATGTATATTACCATCACAGAGCTTGCGTAATGTGCAGACCTTAGCAGTCACTTGTTTCAGAACATTTATAAGTCGCCATTATAGTCGAACAGGGCCTCGCGTCTGCTATTACAATAGTGCCAGAATAGTAGATCATTGGTTTCAAAATTGTTGATTTTGACAAGTTTGGTAATCTACTAACACGATAGCGTCATTATGACTTTCCAATGCCACTTCATTGAAATAATTCTTTAGAACAGTAATCTCGTACATAATGACAAATTTATATTTCACATAATGCGGTAAATTAATAAAAAAATGACAGTTCCTTTATTCAATGATTTAGAATATTAATGTGCAGTTATTGTTTATAATTCGTTATAAGACATCTCGTACTATAATTATATTACGACATCGCCGAAGGCCAATGATCAGCCATTTTGAATTAACAAATTACGAACTTTTAGCAATATGACAATGGAATCGTGTAGGAATGACAACACTTTGAAAATAGTAGATTCGGGCCCCTCAACAATGAGCCGAGCCAAGCATAAAGCCACGCACAATGCAACCACCCTTTTCATGAGTGAAAAAGTATAGCGAAGTTAAATATGCTGACAAGACTAGACTAATCAAATTAAATACCGCTATTTTTAAAACGTTTAAAAAGATATATTTCTACGCTTCATAATAATAATTTTTTACGAGATTACTAAATCCGGTAGTTTCCAATACAACTATTTAGTCAAATTCAAGACTTTCAACGAAATATCAAAAAAATTTAAAGTATATGACGACATAATGTTTTTCTAAAAAATGCACTGGCACTTGTTTCTGAAAAAGAAAATGCTGGAAATAATTTAATTCTAAAATCAAATGTATGAATGACCAACTAATGCCCGGTTCCTATATTTAACGAATCGTCGTTGTATACGCATTACGATCAAATGACATTACGAATAGTTATCTTGACCGTCTACTGACGGTTAAAATATTTATAGGAAAACCACAGACACCTCTATAATCAACCAGCCAGACAACCAGATCTCCATACAATTCGCTTACCAATATCCGTTAGTTGCAAACCATCAGTAAGTTGCACGACGAGACGTTTATAATAGGAACGGTTTTAGCTTACGAGTCGTATGTAAAACTACTATTCGTGATTAAAACGGATCGTTTCTCAATTATAGGAACCGGGCGTTAATGAAACTTTTGAAGCACGCACCCGTTTACCGTTACTTTTAAAACGTTAATTAAGTATCTATAAGGTCAAAACAAATAACGAAAGCACGAAAAAAATTATCGTCATTTTTAGATAGATACTTAGGGCTGATTTTTCAAATTTTCAATAGTCAGATAAATGTTATCTGAGGAATAAAATTGTTTCTGTCACTGTCTTATACAAACATTCTGACGCGACAGCATCATAACTATTCTCCAGATAACTATTAAGTAACTATTGAAAATCCAGCTCTTACTGAAATTCCCCTCACAAAAAAGGCCTTACTGAAATTCAATTGTCTGTGGTTTTTTTCACTATGGTTCCTAGTCCATCTTTTAAAATACCCGCTAGATGACGCCGTTTCATTTTTCTATAACTTTACATTCGAAACAATGTTCTTTACAAGCGAATGCTAAAGTTCATCAGCAACAAATATCGTAACACATTTTTTCATTCTCAGTCTGTTCAATACGCATTGTAGGTACTTTTAGTACCGACTACCCACTTTTCTTATAAGTCAAAGATATTTATTCCAACTAAACCATAAATAGGTACTTTTGAAACGTCAAAACAGAATAGTAGTCTGTCAGTCAGTTCGTCAGTGAAGCTAGGTGCTCGTTCAAAATTGTAGATTCGAATGGAGAAGAACGAGCAAGAAACTCCATCGTTACTCTTTTGAAATAAATTTATTGTTTTACAGTTTTACTTATACTGTAATTAGTATCCAATATCGTACCCATATGTGTGAAGAATGCAGAGACAAGTTAATCTTGATTTTTTTGTTTTCTCGGCAAGTTTAAGCTATTCATATTTCTAATAGGTATACTTTATATTCATACATATTATCATAAATATAAAAATATTAGATTTTTGCACGTATTCTTATGTTGTATATTTTTTTTAAATACTATTTAATTTCATAATAGGTAAACATAAATTCTTAATTTCTAACTCCAGAGGAGTGAGTATATTTTGTTTTCTATGACAAACAATTTTATTGTGACATAGATAAGGTTGAATACCTATCAAATATTTTTTCAGGTTACTTATAATTTTAAAAGCAGAAAGTACAGTCAAATAAATTGACTGTACGGTTGGCGCAGTGGCTGGGCAACTGGCTGCGATGCTTCGGTTCCCACGAACAACTCTTTGTGTAATCCACAAATTGTCGTTCCGGGTCGGGGTGTGATGTACTTATGTGAAATTGTATGTTTGTAACCGCACCCACGACATATGAGAAAATACAAGAGTGGCGCAACGTTTTTTAAAAAAAAGAATTGTCTCAACGCAGACACAATAGCTAAATTATATTATTTTAAATGTCTAACGACAAACCGAAAACATTAGGTAGATAGATAGATTATAGATATATTGTGGCCGATAGGTCTGTCCAGTAGCTCGGGTAGCTCGCAGCTCGACCAGAACCAGATCCGAACGTGCGGCGTGTAGCGATTCGCGCGTGCCTTAAAGAGCCAATTGCAATTGACCATCACAGATGGGGCCCAGCAGGGCTGGTGTTTAGCCGGTGTATTTTTTTGTCATAAGTCGGCAAACGAGCAGACAGATAACCTGGTGGTAAGCAATCAGCGCCGCCCATGGACACGTAATACCAAAGGAGTTACTACTAGTGCGTTTCCAGCCTCTTGTAAATTATTAGGGATTTGAGAATTGAGGATGGGAAAGAACGCCTCCGGTAACTTCACAACCTCTCAACTCCCACGGCTAAACAACGTAAATGTGGTTTTACACTAGTTTTCTATGAGGCCGTGGTATCACTCCGGTCGAGCGGACCCATTAATGCCGAATCATGGTTCCCCACACTAAAATTTTCTTGCGGGTCAAGCGCAACAAGTTATCGCAGCCTCAGCCTAGAGCAGGAGAAGGAACGGTAGGGATTATGGTCGGTCCAGTAGCCAGCCTAACAATTGTTACTGTCTTTATTGAGACAATCTTTATTTTCGTACAAAGTTAATCCGTGGGTAAATCGGATCCGCGATAGCTCTCTGCAACCGGTTGCCCAGTCACCGCGTCCGTTCAGTCAAATTTACTGTCACCACATCATCAGCCTATAAGGGCCCACTGCTGATCAAAGGCCTCCTTCTCACACGGAGAAGGTTTAATCATTAACCACCACGCTTTCTCAATGCGAATTGGCGATTTCAAACTTCTATCATCGTGACTGAAACTTGGACTAAGTCCAGGTTTCCTCAAGATGTTTTCCTTCACCGTTTGAGAGTGGTGTCTATATAATCATAGAAAGTACATATAGCTTAGAAAAAGTCACATTGGTACTTGTAAGGTTTCGAAACCGCACCTACAACTAATTTACTGTACCTTTTTAAATACATAATATAAGTTTTATGTAACCATTATATGTATAATGCTTACTAACTTCCGTAAATTCAACAAATTTTCGCCCTGCAGTCAAATGGAAAAGCACCATGTACCACAATATTGATTAAACAGTTTTTTTTTCTTATAAACTAAGTGATCATTATTCTAAATTACTATGGGTAGTATAATAAATACAAAGTCGCTTTCTCTGAACCTACATTTCTACGTAAATCTTTAAAACTACGCAACGGATTTTGATGCGGCTTTTTTAATAGATAGAGTGATTGAAGAGGAAGGTTTATACGTATCATAATAATAATAACATCCATTTAATAGTGGAGAAATTTAGTATCAGCCTTGCATTCGTGTTATAGTGCGGATTTCTAGCGTTTAATAAACTATATCTATAAATATGTATGTAGCCATAACTGCCAAATCACTAATAAAATACTATATACTTAATTTATTTTTGCCTAGCCCAAGCTAACAAATTGTGATAATCAAAACTTTCTTCAATCATTCCTTATAAGACCTTATCGCATCACAACCTCCATTCTCTTTCATAACATACCCTCACAAAATCTATCCATATTTTCTTTGGCCGTCTATGTGATGGGGGCTATGAATTTTTGCTCAACAGATGGCGCTGGTGTGTACGTCGCATTTTTTTCTTTTCGGGAATTATAGGGTATTTGCACACAATTGAACATTTTGAAGAGTGTTAATCTAGAATAATTTTTATGAAACGTTGGATCACACTAAGATTTATTTTCATCTGTGTCGAGAATTTGTTTACAAACATACAAATTAACATAAATAAGCCACCTAGACACGAAACAAAAAATTATTGATCACAAAGTGTTGTTTCGAAGGAGTATCGAAACCGCGACACGTAGCGCAGCAGCCCAGCCACTACGCCAACCGTGCAGTGATTGTTAGCGACATCTACTGAGCGAAAACCGGTAGCACACATCAATTGCTTAATTTGAATAAGGGCTGATTTTTCAATAGTCAGATAAATGTTATCTGAGGAATAAAATTGTTGCTGTCTCTGTCTTAAGCAAACATTCTGACGCGACAGCATCATAATTATTCCCCAGGTAACTTTTATCTAACCATTAAAAATCATAAGAAAGAATGAAATAGTAGTGTTTTTTATACTACCCACCCTCACATTTTTACCTTGCTTAAATACAAAGTTTCCCTAACTCCGATATTCGCCTGTGTTTTGAATGAGTTTACAAAAATACAATTTCACATGCACATCACCACAACATTTTACAGATAACACAAAGAATTGTTTCGTAACGATAAAGAACCCACGACACTGCGTACAATAGTCACTTGTCCAGCCACTGTACTTGAGTAGTCAAATCTCTATGAATATTATAAGACTGTAGAGTATGTTTGTTGGAACGCGCTAATCTCCGGAACTAATGGCTCGAATTGTACAGATCTTTTTGTGTTTGCTAGTCCATTTATCGAGGAAGCCTATTATAGGCTATAAAACATCAGGCTATGATCTGTAGGAGCCGAGCAGCGGGTGAAACCGCGCGAGAGATGCTAGTACTGTAAATGTGCCAATATCAAGAGAGTCGACCATCTTTGAACAAGTTAATAAGTAAGTAATTGATTTAAAACTATACAATGGACCGATGTAACAATCCAGAATGTGAAAATCCAGACTTACTCAACGTTAGTCTTCATACATACATGATTAGCACCAGCCATAGCACTTTTAAATTTTTTTCTGCATTTTTCACAGTATTTTTTCAATACCAACCCGTGGCTTTCTTTACAATGCTTCATAAATTTCTCCCTTGTATAAGTCTCTGAGCATATTCTGCACTTCAACGGCTGTTTACCGTTAGTTGGATACAAAAAATTTAAATTCCACTCTTCACGTTCCATCTCCGTTGGTTTTATATTTGTACCTTCCTTCAGTTTCTGTACGGCTAACTCATTGTTGGATATTTTCGTCATTTTAGCTAAGAAGTTTGTGTTTAAGACTCTTTCGAACCATATTTGGTTAACATTTTGCGTTTCACAATACGGTCTGAAGGCTTTCAGGTTGAAGTGTTCTCTCCGTATATGGTATTTGAGCAAGCAGTTGTAATAAAACTGCTTTTTGCAGGCCACGCATTTGTGCTTTGTATTGTTTCTGGAATTTAAAAAGTAATGATTGTTATGATAGAATTAAAAAATATACATATATAAAAATAATGATTGACGAGTTGAATACGATTTTTTATAATACTAGCTTCCACACGTTGCTTCGCCTGCGTGGTATGTTTATAAACAGCATCCTAAGTGTTAATACAGGGCATCACCGACCTACATACCAATTTTCAAACAAATCAGTCCAGATGCTTTTGTGTGAATGAATAATCATACAATCCATACATTGTCACATACATTCACTGTTATAATATTAGTAAGGAATAGAATAGTAGGGTTTATACTCCATTATACACATTTCAGAAAGTCATCTTAGTTTACATGTCTGGTTGGGATTGGTGCAAGTGCAACCACGGCCCAGGCTCGACAGGTTTAGTCAGTAATGTAATAAAAAAAATGATTTTTCTCCCTAAAAAACATCTAGATTACATACACATCCAAGAATAATAAGACAATAGGTGCATGAACAAGTTTGATGAATTAAGATTTTTTTTATTTCACACTAAAAAACAAGAGGCATGTGCATACAGATAATTAAGACATTCTGTTTGGAAATATTAATGGATACATGTTCATGCAATGCATGGTAGGTAGAAGCAGCACATAGTCCATCGATTGTTATAGACTATTAGGTGGTGGTGTATTAGGTGGTGAGGTGATAAAATTCTACCATACACTGTGGTTATACTCAGAGTTAAAAAAAAAAACTCTTAAAATGGCTGTTCAACTACTTAAATAAAAAATCTATCTATTTTTATAATGACATTTAATTCTGGTTCAGTTATTTATGTTTTGAAACAAATAACTATCTACTGAAGAATTAATCAAATATGAGATCTAGAATATTCTAGTTTTGAATCTAAATATCTACTGAAGAATTAATCAAATATGAGATCTAGAATATTCTAGTTTTGAATCTAAATATCTACTGAAGAATTAATCAAATATGAGATCTAGAATATTCTAGTTTTGAATCTAAATCCCACTAATATTTTAAATGTGAAAGTGGAATGAGGAATATGTGTTTGTGATTCTTTCACCCAAAAAAGATTGGACCTGGTTTGGGTGAAATTTAGTAAGTATATAGATAATATCCTGGAATAACACATAAGCTACTTTTATAGAAGCCAGTATAATATAAATTCATAATATCTAGAAGCCAGGATTATCTGATTGCTTTTGAATTTATTAAAAAACATATATTAGAACAAACTATTTGAACACTTTAATAAATTCTTATAGTTTTCGTTAATTATATATATAAATAATTAATAAATAATCGATCATAAATTGCCTTTAAGTACCTACATAGATTTCAATGTATTTTTAACAAGGTACTTATTACAAATACAAATTTAGTTCTAAATTGCTAGTAATTATAATTTCACAGTTGTTCATAATAACAATAAGTGTTATGGGTAATGAAAAACTACGCTATTAAAATAGCTTTCGAATTTTTCAATTAAATACTATCGAAATTACCCATGTCAGATAAAAAAATTAAATCAACTGTATCCATGACCAATAGGATTTATTTTTCTTAATTTTTTTTTATTCAATTACACTAATCTTGACTATGCTACGTGGGCGTGCATCCTACAATATATATTTTTTTAAATTCATTTTGCAGAATATTGGTACTTACTTTTTCATTTTGTAATCTATGTTTTATAATACGCCGGTAGTAAATGTGAAGTTTTATAGGTTTGCGGTTCATTTACTAAATCCATTTCACATAAAACGAATTTAATAATAATTCAACTTTCTCTTCGGCGCGATGTTTACAAATAATACGTCAGTCGTCGCTTGCGCTGTGACGTCATCACATTTCGCGATTACCAACTGTCAAGAAAAACTAACCAAAATTCAGGGAAAAAGAAAACAAAAATAAAATCATTTTATATTCTTCATTGATATCAAACATTTTCAATTTCAATGGAAATGACATTTATCCCGAAATGCAAAAAACATAATGATTTACGTAAATTATGATTATTGAATGAAACTTTATTTAATTGTTATAATATTATGTAATTAAAATAATAATAATTCATTACATTTTGGTAAATTTTGAATGTTTGATCTTTCCACCCATCCATCGTTTAGTTAGTTGTCTGTGACCTGTCAGTGTCAAAAATTCTCTTCAGTCAAATTGGTTGTCAACAATAGAAAATTGTCTTCATTTGTTTTTATTATTTTAATTAATTTAAAATTTAAAATTATAGTTAGAAATAATTAGATAGTAATGAAAAAGTGAATTTTACTTCTAAACCAAAATGGGTAAACACAAAATGATTGCAAAAAGCTGTCCAAAATGCGAGTTACAGGTCAGTTTATAAATCGATTTTTTTCAGTTGTATTTTTTCTACACGTAGCTATGACAAGGTAGTGGTACCTATTTGAGTAGAAATCCTGAATTGTGCAAGTTTTATATTTATTCTAAATTAGGCTTTATGTCATTGGGTTAAAGTTTATATTGGCAAAGAATAAAAATAATTGACATTGTTTTTTATGGCATTACAATTCTTAATACTTCATGGTTGAGGTTTCTTAATTATGGTTCTAAGATATTTTTTATTATACTGTAAAATGTTTTACTCAAATAAAATATTTTTCAAATCTACAAAATCAATTGTTACATATCAATATTGTAATTTTTGTTTATTGTGTCTTTGCCTGTATGTAGCGTCCCATTTTCCATAGTAAAAAAGAAACTATATACTTAAACTACACTGAAAAGAATTTTATATGCCCCCTTATATGAGTTGTGGACCCCTTAGAGTAAGAACAATCTTGCTCCGTGGTGGACCCCCATTAAATCTATCCATTTAGTCATGCAAGCATGGAATCCAGTCGGGCTCCTGTGGACCCCTAGAAGTCCACTTGGACCTCTTTGGAAATAAATAGTCTAAACTTATAAAATAGGTTTTACAAAAATTTTGTACTTTTATTTCTTCTCAGACGTCAAAAGATTGTCTGGAGTAAATTAACTCATGTGATAAGACCATCTATTGTACTCACAACCAATTGTATCAACCATAACTTTTTATGTAGGTACTTATGTACTTACTTTCAATAAATATGTACAAACTAGCTTTTCCCACGACTTAGCTCACATGGAACAGTGACTTCCTGCAGATTTTTGGTATAAATACTATCCTATGTCCTTTCTTGAGTTCCAAACTATGTCTGTACCAAATTTCACAGAAATAGGTTCAGTAGTTGAGGCGTGAAGTAAAGACAGACAGACAGAGTTACTTTCTCATTTATAATATTAAGTTTGGATAAATGATAAGAGCATTAAAAGACAAGAAAATTTCAAATAGTCAGTTACATAGCTACCAATATGAATAAACAGTTTTCATTGGAACCATACACCCTTGATATACCTTTATGAACCAGTTTGTGACTGTCCAGACTAGACGTCAGCCCTCCTTTCTGAATAATTTACCAATAACTTAAAATCAGTTGAAAAATTATGTTTTCTCAGAACCGCTAAATATTTGAATTATTTGCCGGAGTCTTTGTTAGCCGAAGTGTATCTATAAGTTTGTTCGTCTTCAAGGCCCGAATTAATAGGTTGCTTATGGGTAAGTTGTGAGATGGAGGCATGCTCCATCGTATGTCGCATCATCTCTTACCAGGCGAGATAGAGGCCAAAATTCTTTAAAACTACGCCACGGATAGCCGGGGTTGCAGGTTAAGCGCAATGAGTCACTGCGGCCTTGGCCCAGAGCAGAAGGAACGGGGGGTTTTTAGTCAGTAAGAGTCTGACACTCTCTCTCTCGCCTAACCCTGGGCGGGAGAAGCCATTTAATGATTTAACCGTGACAAAAAAAAAATACACCACGGATGATGCGCTTTTTTAATAGACTAGCTATTCCCGCGCGGTTTCACTCGCTACTCGACTCTTTTTGATTGTAGCGTGATGTTTTATAGCCTATAGCACTCAGGAACATTGTAGCTATCTATCAGTGAAATAATTTTGGCAATCAGATCAGCGGTTCCAAAGATTACCCCCTACATACAAAATTACAAATTTTACCTCTTTATAATATTAGTATAGATTTACTGGATACATTTACACCCGGTTTCCGAAAGGCCGATCAATGTTAAAATTAATTTAATCTCTTGTCAAGTCATCTGATTGGTTGATTGGATTATCAATAACCAATCAGATGACTTGACAAGAGATTTAACAGGAGATTCGTTAATTTTAGCGTTTAAACCCGTGCGTACGTGCTGGTGGCTAGCTACTAATAATAAATAAAACTTTACAGGTAGCAGTGGCATCCAAGTCCTGTAAATGTGGGCACACATTCTTCGCTGCTCGACGAGGAGCGGACTGTCTCCCCGCTGTAGAAGATATAAGGAGACGCACGGGTAGAGTGCGGAGATCTCAACCACAGTTCTATGATGCTCAGCATTACCAGAAACAGATCAAGAGAAGGGTGAGTAGAATTATCATTGATAACGAACCTTTTTCTTTGTGTCCCCCCACAAAAAAAGAACTCCTCATCCAAAGACTGATCGCCCAAGGTATGGCGAGATGGTGTCTTTTTTTATGAGATAGGTCGGCAAACGAGCAAGTCGTTTACCTGATGGAAAGCAATCAGCGCCGCCCGTACACTTCATGGACACCCGTACTTTTTGGAGATTAGTGATTTGGATTTTTTGGGATTGGGGAGAGATTGGGAGAGGGGAAGGATTTGGCCTCCAGTAACCTACACAACCTAACCTAACACTACGCTGTTGTTGTTTCAAGGGTTTTCTGTAAGGTCGTGGTATCACTCCGATCGAGCTGACCCATTCGTGCCGAAGCATGGCTCTCCCACACTCAGACCCTCACTGACTAAAACTTTCTCGATCCTTATCCTGCTCTAGCCTGAGGCCGGTGCCTTATTGCGCTTGCCCCACAACTCCGGCTGAACATCCTATAGGGCCCCGTCTGGTGGTCTGTTAAGTCATTGAGACTACTGACTAAACCCCTCTCTCCATGTTAAAAGTTGTGTATGTTAAAAGATACAGATTAATAATATCCAAAAATTATTATTTCCAGTCTCCAAAAAAGAGGTCCTTATCACGTTCAATGGATGAAGATACAAAACCAAAGGATAAAAATGAAAGCGGTAAGTATCTGCAAGGTTTAGGTTTAGATTAGTGTAAATATAGGTATAGGGTGACTGGTATTAGTGACCAATATTTAAATACGTAATTGTACTCATGATGGCAAATAACTTTCCCAAAGAAACTATTTTTCTATACAAGTGTGGGAGAGCCATGCTTCGGCACGAATGGGTCGGCTCGACCGGAGTGATACCACGGCCTCACAGAAAACCGGCGTGAAACAACCACAACGTTGTGTTTCGCCGTGTGTGTGAGGTTACCGGAGGCCCAATCCTTCCCCTACCCCAATCCCTAAATCCCTAAAATCCCAATCTTTAAAAGGCCGGCAACGCACTCATAACTCCTTCTTTATTGCGGGTGTCCATTAGCGACGCTGATTGCTTACCATCAGGTAATGCGTCTGCTCGTTTGCCGTCCTATCACATAAAAAAAAAATACGAATTAGTTTAGTTTTTATTACTATACCTAACACAACTTCGGCGCGCCCACCAGTAATTTCTGTCACGCTTACCAGTATCGATCTTTATGGGTATTCCTTATGTGATTGGTCGGCAAATGAGCATACGGATTACCTGATGGTAAGCAATCAGCGCCTCCCATGGACACCCGTAACAACAGAAGAGTTATAAGTGCGTTGCCGACCTTTTGGGGATTAGGTATTTGAAGATTTAGGAATTGGGTAGTTTCCTAGGTCAAAAATAAATTATTTCGACAATTCAATACAATACAATATTGAAATAATTATACTTTTATCCATCGATCGGTCGATACGCTAAGTTTTAGATATCTTGTAGCTTATTATTTAGAAATAAGTAAGCTATTTGACGCAAAAATACTATGACCTCATAACTCAGTTGTTCATACAAATTTCATAGAAAAGTATAGTTTTTGACATTTGGATAAAAGTATTCAATTTGACTAGTTGGAAACTACCGTATTCGGGGAGGGGAGGGATTGGTCCTCCGGTAACCGCAATCACACGGCGAAACACAACGCTGCGGTTAATGCACGGCGGTTTTCTGTAAGGCCGTGGTATCACTCCGGTCGGGCCGAACCTTTTGTGCATAAGCATGGCTCTCTCTCTCTCCCACACTTTAAGTACGTAAATCTAAAAAAGTTAAAAACTAGTTATGTATCTACCGAAATATTAAGCATTGTTCCTAAGGAAGAGATTACCTACTACACGCATCACTGGTAGTTCTGGATAGTTAAATAAGTAAACTATTTTAATATTACTGAGTAGATATTATCATCATCATCAGTCTATAAATGCCCACTGCTGAGCAAAGGCCTCTTCTCACACGGACAAGGTTTGAGCATTAATCACCACGCTTGCTCAATGCGGGTTGGCGATTGCAAACTTATATTGAGAAATTATAAGTCCAGGTTTCCTCACGATGTTTACCTTCACCGTAGGTATGTCAGTGGTGTCTAAATAATCATAGAAAGTACATATAACTCGGAAAAAATCACATTGGTACTTGCCAGGTTTCGAACCCACATGCATGAAAAGCGGGCTGCTTAACCTCCGGGCCACCACGACATTTGAGTAGATATACTTTAATATTAAATTCATCTATTTTAAAACATAACCTAAAACTCCACAGCTCGCGCCCGCCGTCGTCGCGCCCTCCGTCGTGCCCAACGACCCCCGCCCGGCAATAACAACGGCGAAAGGACTAGAGACCCCACACCGCAACTAAGACCCCCACAACTAGCAAGATGTCGCCTCATATTACAAGAAATTAATAGAAAAATATCTTCTGTCACATGGCAACCCCCGGCCGATATGTAGCTTAATAAAATAAAATAAAAAAGAATTTATAAATATGTATTGTACCATATTGTCATGGGTTTTATTCGTCCTAGGGGTTATAAGAGGGGATAATAAATTTAAAAAATATATTTGTAATCATTTTTTTTGTGTGATTCTTCGGAAAATGAGTAGACGGATTACCTGATGGTAAGCAATCGAAGTCTCCCATGGACATCTGCAACAACTGAGGAGTTAGGAGTGCATTGCCGTATTTTTGGGGATTAGGATTAAGGATTCAAGAATTGGGGAGGGATTGGAGCAGAAGAAGGTCGGTCTCGTTGTGGCATTTGGTAAAATGTTCTGTTAGTTAGGTTAGAGTATGACACTTGTTATCGGCAGCGGCGACCTCTCGCGCCCGGCCTTAATCGAGGTCATGGTGCGGAGGGAGAGGAACTGGGACGCCACCTCCTGTAAAGCAGTTATGCTCGCAAAGAAGCAGGCGGACTGCGACCTGCCCTCCTCACGCCCCAGACGCCGCAGTAAGCGACATTCCGGGCGCCGTACGCGCGGGTCTGCGGACGGCGAGAAAGGGTAGCTGGCCGCCCGACCAGACACGGGCATACATAATTGGAAAAGATTAAAAAAAAAATACATTATTCCCATAACTTTGTCCCTACTAAACAAACTCCTCTTCTCACATAAAAGACCAAAAATCATTATTAAATTTATTAAAACTCGATTATTTGCTTGTATGTGGATAACCATGTTCGATTAATAAACTCCTTAGTCACTGTTTTTCAGTCAATTTCAAAATTAATTTCTTTGTTACCTACAATATAATATTTTTTATTACCAAACTGACACCAACACTGCCGCCTAAAAATATATCAATCTTCAATTGTTTATTCAGAAAATTATACACGTGTCTAATGACCCCAGGAAAACATAAAGGTATGGATTTTTTGACCCCTATTAAAAATATCACAAAATAATTGCTGTGAATGAGTATAAAAATAACTACTAATATGTCTGTACTATATGTTAAATATATAGGCATTAAATTTTAATGGCTGCTTTCCCGAAACCGCATTATGTAATAGAGAAGCAACCATTAAAATAATGACATGTAATAATTATTATTATAACGTACGTATAATGAGGGTATTGAAATATAATTGTTTTAAAATGGTTTGTTTTTTATTTTTAAACGCCTGTTGGCATTAGCGGGATGTATTCCCTGAACAGAGGGCACAGAACATATATACTCTAAAGGACGTGCTAAAACGTCAATCAATAGTAGGTATCTACCTATTATTCTGTGGTAAAGCCTGAGCAAAGAGTACCTATCCACATAACCTAACCACGGATTATTCCTCTATGAGCATAAGGGATGGCGCTATAAAAGGTGTATAGCTCCATCCCTCTTTCTCGCCCAGAAAATTGACGCTTAAACACATCATGGTAGGCCTTCAGTTGACGTGAAACGTGCCGGGGGCCGATTCCCGCATGGATGAATATTATATAGTGTTAGTCGCAAAAAGTGTTTCCGGGTCTAGATGTAATTTGTAGGTAAGGTATGGACCATTGTTTGTAAACGCTTTACGTGTAGGATAGCTATATTCTTGGCACGAATGGGTCGGCTCGACTGGATTGATACCACGGCCTCACAGAAAACCGCCGTGAAACAACCACAGCGTTATGTTTCGCCATGTGAGTGACGTTACTGGAGACCCAATCCTCACCCCCACCTTTCCAATCCTTAAATATCCAAGACCCTTATCCTTGAAAGGCCAGCAACCGGCAACGCACTCGTAACTCCTTTGGTGTTGCAGATGTCCATGGGCGACGTCGGTTCAATAGTTTAGGCGTGAAGAAAAAACAGACAGACGGAGTTACTTTCGCATTTATAATATCAGTTTGGATTAGCAAGTATTTGGAACAGTTCTGAAGAGTCGATGACCATATGTTTGGTTTCCCACAAATTAACTCAAAACCTAGACGGAACAGATTAGATAAAAAATAAGTAGGTATAATAATATGTGTAGATTGATTGACGTTCTGATTTCATAATTTCGCATATAAATTTCCCATTACGTAGGTACTTACAAATATTACAGTGGGAAAATCAGGAGGAAGTTGAGGTTTTCTTCAAGCCATTTCTCTCACCCAGGTTATAAGGCGAGACGGAGTGTCAGACTCTTACAGACTTAGCGTACCGCGCGCGCCTCAAAGGGCCAATAGACCACCACAGACGGGGCCCTACAGGGCTGATGTTCAGCCTGGGTTGCGGGGTAAGCGCAATGAGGCACCGCGGCCACGGCCTAAAGCAGGAGAAGGAACAGGGGGGTTTTTAGTCAGTAAGAGTCTGACACTCTCTCTCGCCTTACCCTGGGCGGGAGTAGTCATTTGATAATATATTGCCCTGGCAAAAAGGACTTACAGACTTAACACCATCCTGTTTCATCTCATGCGCTTACCCCGCAAGTTCGGCAGTTCGGCTGAGCACCTGTTCTAGCCCCCTTTTGCAAAGCGCGATATTCAACTTCGATCCAAAAAAATGTGGAGGGAGGGAAGGTGAGAGCGCCATTAGGCACCCCTCTACTTTTCAGAGATAGGCTAATAATAAATATGAAAAACATGCATCAAAATACGAATGAAATAAAATAGTCCGTTCCTTCGAAATTTTGAACTGTTTTGGAAACTGTCAATTAAAATACTGTACCTTTATGGATGGAACTGGTACCTAATAAAATACACAATGTGTAATAATATTTTATAGGTACCTAAATTTATTAAATAATCTTCATCATAATCTTTATTATTTTTCATTTCGATATGTCAAATTTTGACAATTGGCGCGAAAACGTTAAAAAAATGGCCGTTAAAAATATCTACGCGAACATCACAATTTAACAAAAATACAGATGATAAATACCTGATTATCAAACTATTTGTTGCTTTAATTATAACCGAGTGGTAGAGAATGGAGATAACCCCTAGATTAGGTATAAATACGCTTGTGATCGTGTGATATGTAGTACATACGCGAAGATGATTCGGTGGTGTGCTATAGTTTTACTGGCTTGTACGGGAGCGTTCGGGAATCCGATGCCGTAAGTAAAAATTCATTCATATTTTTGCAAACCATCCATTTATCCGATAATGTAGACCTACACCTAGACATAATTAATTTGAACACTTAAACATACTCAAAGGTCAATGGTCTACAAGTAAGAAGTACTTATTCGAAATCTTCAAGAGCACCGTGGGACACACGAAATATTCACCTCCTGTGGTGCTTTTTTAAAATATGAATATATCTACCGTCTTTTTATAGCGTTTTTCAATTTAAATTGATTTTAAAATGTCTGCTTTAATCATATAACATTTTACATCTACATTTTTTCCAAGTTATAGGTACGTACGTTTCTAACATTATTTAGACACCAATATAACTTACTATGTACTAATATAACTACTACTTATGTATACCTGGGTACGACGAAGGAAGACGTCGCGAGGAAACCAGTGTCAGACTCTTACTGACTAAAAACCTCCCCGTTCCTTCAATTGCTCTAAGCCAGGGCCGCAGTAGGTACATTATAACGCTTGACCCCCAACCTGATACTGATTATTATAAACTTGACAGTGTTAAACATACTGTTATTTTTGTATTTATAGATATCGAAACAGCTGTTTCGTGCAGTAGGCAGTTTCGACAATGAGAACAATAAAAAGTTGTTTGAAATATTTTCAAGTTCAGAAATAAACGGGAGTTTAAAATCGACGTTTTCACAATAAAGAACAATTCGGTTAGATACAAGGCACTCAATTTTAATCTTCTTTTTAATTTTTGTAATAAATAGGTAACCTAGGTACCTACCGCCCCGCCTAGCCTAGATTTAAGCATAGGAACATTGGGATGTAGGGACTGAGAAACCGATTTTTTTATACTATGCAGTCATTTAATTACTTTAGTACTTAGGTACTTATTCCATTTTTATTTATACTTAATATTATAAAGAGGTAAAATTTGTAAGTTTGTATGTAGGGGGTAATCTTTGGAACCGCTGGTCGGATTGCCAAAATTATTTCACTGATAGATAGCTACAATGTTCCTGAGTGCTATAGGCATAGGTATATAAAACATTACGCTACAATTAAAAGGAGGCGAGCAGCGGGTGAAACCGCGCGAGAGTAGGTAGCTACTTATTTTATAAAAGTATTTTGTCAATGAAAATTATTTATATAATTCGGAAATAATTCACAGTGATACTTTGGTATGGAATCCGCGCCCTCATGCACAAGAAGCGGGCACGTGAACTTTCGGGCTACCACGACGCAGGTTAAGTTGGCAAATTCATCAAATGACTTCTTCCGACCTTGATTGGACGAGAGGGAGTGTCAGACTCATTCTTACTAAGAACCGTCCCATTCCATTTCCTCTCCGGCCGGGGCCGCGCTAAATTATTGCCACAACCCGGCTAAACATCAGTCCTTTTGGGCGCCATCTGAGGTGGTCTATTGTCTCATTGATGCGCGCAGTCTTTGAGGTGCGTTTATAGAAAGAACCTGGAACAGTGACGCGAGTGGAAATATAACCTAGTTCCCATCATATAGATGGTTGACAGTCAACAATAGGCGATTTTCGCAAAACTTTCTGCCTCACACAGCAAAATATTGGAATGGTCTTTCACTGGCGGTATTTTCGAACCGATACGACCTTCAGACCATTAAGAATTGCGCGAACTCCTTGTTAAAAGTCCGGCAACAATCATGGCGGCGCTGATCGCTTACCATTAGGTGATCCGTCTGCTCGTTTGCCTCCTATTCCATAAAAAAATACAATAATCGACTAAACAATTTTCTGGATAATAAACTAAAACACGCTACATTTACCGATAACGAACGATTGCGCTTCCTCTTGAGACAAGGTCAAGGGCATATCAATCTTTTTAAGTATTCTATATATACGTATTTTCGCTTCCATTCTCGGGACTACAGCGTCCCGGATCTTTGGACGGCGTACGAGGGGCCGGGGCCAACTCAGAGAGGCCCGTTGAACAACTTTAATTTAAGTGAAATGGGACATTGCAGCCGTATAGACTAGCTGACTAGCTCACGCGGAAGAAATAAAAAATAAAAGAATTTTGGATATCCGATCTTTTTGTAATACTAGCTTCCGCCCGTGGCTCCGTCTGAGTCCTATTCTAGATTGTATCCTAGGCCTGTGCCAAATTTTATTCAGATCCGTCCAGCCATTTTGGCGTAATTGAGTAACAAACATCCAAACATCGTAACTTTCGCATTTATAATATTAGTAAGAAGTAAGATTAGTAGATATAGATTACATATTATATTATGTAGGTATGTATAGGTCATTATTTAATGTGACAATCGCACTTGACCTGTCAACTTGAACCACAAACAAGGGACGAGGTCTTTTGATCCATCATAGATCAACTTTGTTAATTATCATCACACATTAGGCCGACTATAACTAGACAGATAATTACCTATTAACAACTAGCCACTCCGGCCACTATTTAAAAGATGTTATTATATTTAAATCACTTCATTTATTTAAAAAAAGCCGCATAAAAATCCGTTAGGTACTAGTTTTAAAGATTAAGCATACATCGACAGAGAAAAAGATTTTGCTGCTTTACTAATTATAATATTACTATAGATAAGTCTTAAGAGGTAGGTAATCTTTGGAACCGCTGGTCGGATTTCCAAAATTCTTTCACTGATAGATAGCTACAATGTTCCTGATTGCTATAGGCTATAAAACATCAGGCTATGATCAAATGGAGCCGAGCAGCGAGTGAAACCGCGCGAGAGTAGCTAGTATATGTACTATGTACCTAATGATGATGCCAGCTTGGCTTATTATTATGCTTAATATATATAATATATTATATCTTAGCAAAACAAACATATTCTTGTCATTGATATAAACTGATTATGTAACAAAATAACTAGTAAACATATAAACATATATTTTAAACTAGCTAATCTCGCGCGGTTTCACCTGCTGCCCATCTCTACATATTATCGTAGCGGGATGTTTTATGGCCTAAAGCCTTCCTCAATAAATGGTCTATTAAACTCAAAAAGATTCTTTCAATTCGAACCAGTAGTTCCTTAGATTAGCGGGATCAAACAAACAAACTCTTCAGCTTAATAATATTAAAAAATATATATTATTTATTTATTAACCGAGGGTCGGATTTCCAAAATTCTTTCACTGATAGATAGCTACAATGTTTCTGAGTGCTATAGGCTATAAAACATCACGCTACGATGAAATGGAGCCGAACAGTGGGTAAAACCGCGTGAGAGTAGCTAGTTAAATATATTTTCAAAATAACTACCAGGGGATGATAAGTGATCGATACTGATGCCAAAAAAGCACTCAGTAAAATTGATTTTTTTCTGTCTGTCTGTCTGTCTGTCTGTATGTTCCTTATAGAAACACGCGACATACAACATATGGACAGACGCGACGCGGTACAAAATATAATACAATATAATAGGTTTTATGAAATATTTGTAATACATACCTATTACTTATAGTCAGAATTTTAATTCGATTCCTGATTTGACATGACCTATTGTCATTTTGTGAAATAATGATACCAGTGTAGTGATGAACACAAAAATCGAACAATCAGTGAATCAGTTTCAGGAAGGCATTCAAAAAATTACGGCTACCGAATGGTCTAAATGCGTATCCCATGTTGTCAAAGAAGAGGAAAAAATGAGTAAGCTAGATATTTTAATTGACAATAAAAATCACAGACACAATTCATAATAAATGTTACAGAAAGTAACAGCGATAGCGATAGCAATGACGGCGACATTTTATAAAATTTCTATTTTATTTGTCATATTCCTTCATGATCACATTTTTTATTAATTTCACACACAATTACAAAAGAAAAGTCTCAGATCGTTAATTAATTGTCAAAACTAAATTATCGGTTCAGAAATATTTTATTTCCTGATAAACTTAGTTTACTAGATTAAATTTATAAACGAGAGGAATCGATTCAGAAATATTCGATTTCCACATCGAATAATTTCGCAACGTCACTATTTATTAAGTGTCATAACGTTGCAACACTGAAATTGTCAAATCTGGAATGGAATTACAATTCCGAGTATAGATCGGATATCTATTACGGACGGATAGCGGAGACTAACACCCGGTTTCCGAAAGGCCGGTATCAATTTAATCTCTTGTCAAGTCATCTGATTGGTTGACTGAATTATCAACAACCAATCAGATGACTTGACAAGAGATTTAACAGGAGATTGGTTAATATTAGCGTTGACAAGCCTTTCAGAAACTGGGTGTTAGTAAGTAATACGGTATTTACCCATTGGAGATGTACCAAAAAAATGAGACGATTAATAACACATTTTAAGTATACTTCGATTCTATTCTATTGCTATAGGCTGCTTTTTATCAACATAGCACGCAGGCGAAGCCGTTGGCGGAAGCTAGTAATAAATAAATCAGAATCCGCAACCCTGGCTACTCTCCAAAACTACTGGTTCAAAAATGATGTTACTCTTCATGTTAGAAGCCTAGTATGGTCTTAACACTAAGACCATTAGGAGTCGAGGAGACAATATAACCGATAAGCGGTAACACATTTTTTTTTTGTGAGGGGAAAATCATCAAATGACTTCTCCGGCCCAGGGCCGGGCGACAGGGAGTGTCAGACTCTTACTGACTAAAAACCCCCCTGTTCCTTCTCCTGCTCTGGGACGAGGTCGCGGTGCCTCATTGCGCTTACCCCGCAACCCCGGCTGGTCACAAAAACATGCCACTCAGACGCGAAACAATAACTTGTAAATCACAGAAGAGTAGTTTCGTGTGGGAATCGAACGCTACGTTGCACAGCAGCCAGTTGCCCAGTCCCTATGCCAACCGTGCAGTCAAAAGTAATTTTAAATCTTATTTTTTACAATTTCCGTGAAATGTCGGATAGCCAATGTGGCCGGCACGAGCGGAGTGATACCACGGCTTTACAGAAAACCGGCGTGAAGCAACACTTATGTTGTGTTTCATGTGAGGGAGGTTATTCTCATATAAATCTCCTATCCTTAAATCCCAAATACACTGGCCTTTGGCTATGGCAAAGCACTTGTAGTAACTCCTTTGGTATTACGATTGTCTATGGACGGCATTGATTGCTTACCATCAGGTAATCCGTATGCTCGTTTGTGAACTTATGACATAAAAAAAATATCTCTTAGCTTTTCCTTACACGTGTACTTAGGCAAAAAGGCTAGGTTTTATTTAAAAAAATACAGATAATACATAAAAGTATAAGTCGTGGTGGCCCGGAGGTTAAGGAGCCCGCTTCTCATGCGTGAGACCGTGGGCTCGAACCTGGCAAGTACCAATGTGACTTTTTCCGAGTTATATGTACTTTCTATGATTATTTAGACACCACTGACATACGGTGAAGGTAAACATCGTGAGGAAATCTGGACTTATAATTTCTAATTATAACTTTGAAATCGCCAACCCGCATTGAGCAAGCGTGGTGATTAATGCTCAATCCTTCTCTGCGTGAGAAGAGGCCTTTGCTCAGCAGTGGGCACTTATGGGCTGATGACGAATACATAAAAGAGGTAGGTACCTAGTTTACCTACCTAATTAATAAACAAGATTGTTACGCTTTCTAATCAAGTACATAAAAATAGCTGCAACAAAAATAGAAATTGGCACAACGATAAAACAAATTGTACATACTCTATACCTCAAAAGCCTTATCACAAAAATTAGTGGATCTATGCAAAAACGCTAGTGCGGTTGGTAAAAAAAGGTTGTCTATTACAAAAAAAAAAATATTGAATAGCACAGAACATATATACCCTAAAGAGGGCTGAATAGGCCCCAAAACTACTTCACATCGATTTTATATAAATTGTTTGTTTGATTTTGAATCTTGTTCGAGTGTGAAGTGAGCGTCGAAGCGACGTGGAAATTCAATTTTAGAATGCCACTTTTAACGTCATCTCATACTAAACTATCAAAATGTTGCGGTCAATTTATTTCAACTCGCGGTCAATTTTATCTAAGTACTAGCGGACCGCCCCTGCTTCGCACGGGTAGGTATCCGACTAACCCGTCAGTCATTTGCTTTTTTTAGCAAACGACCACAGCAATGAAATAGTTGTTAATTCCCGATATTCCCCTTTACTTTTCTAAAGTTTTCTTTCGTAAGAACCTTCACATAAAAATAACGAACATAACAAAGAAAGAATCACCAAAATTGGTCCAGCTGTTATTGAGTTATGCGCTTATTAACACATTTCGCGAGTCATTTTTATATTATAGATTTAAATTAGCACTAAGATCTTTGTGAAAAGATAGCAATGAGGTCACTACTCACTGTAGTTAATTAATCATTTAGGTAACAAGCAAAATACTAAGTTCCTTTCGTCATGATAGACCATCCGTTCTATTAAAGACTTTTTGCATTCGTAACCTCCAAGATGCCAGCCGTCATTTTTTTTTCCTACGTAATCATAATCATCAGTCTACTCCTTGCATGGTTGGCGCGGTGGCTGGGCAACTGGCTTTTTGAGAGGTGAAAATCACTCCTCCCGTCTTAAGTGGGGTGAGAAGGAGAATCATCATCTTACTTACTCGAGAGATGATCTCTGGCCACCGTAAGCGCGGGTCGGGACGGCGAGTAAGGGTAGCTCGCCGCCCGATGAGAACCAAACCTGAGCGTTCAGCGCGTAGCGTTCCGAACGCGCCTCAGAAAGCCAATAGACCACCAGAGATGGGGCCCTATAGGGCTGATGTTCAGCCGGGGTTGCGGGGCAACCGCAATGAGGCACCGCGACCACAGACTAAAGCAGGAGAAGGAGGGGGGGGGTTATTCAGTAAGAGTCTGACACTCTTACCCCAATCCTTTTCCTACTCTGGACCGCATTTATTATTATGTCTGACGTGACAGTAGAATGTATCTTCTATCAACATTCGCATTCTTCCCGCCATTGTCAAAAAAACGTCTTTCGACATTGGCGGGAAGAATGCAAAAGTGTGGGAGATCCATGCTTCGGCAAGAATGGGTCGGCTCGACCGGAGTGATACCACGGCCTCACAGAAGACCGGCGTGAAACAACCACATCGTTGTGTTTCGCCGTGTGAGTGAGGTTACCGGAGGCCCAATCCTTCCCCCAATCCCTCCTCAATCCCTAAATCTCCAAATCCCTAATCCTTTAAAGGTCGGCAACGCACTCCTAACTCCTCCGTTGCGGGTGTTCATGGGCGGCGCTGATTGCTTACCATCAGGTAATCCGTCTGCTCGTTTGCCGACCAATGACATAAAAAAAGTTGATAGAAACATTCTACTCTATTCCTACTGAACAAGGAACTCTAAAAACGACTCTCTCTGATTACGACAATTACAAAATTACATTAATGTTGCATCCTAAAACATTCTTATTTCAACGCCATAGTAGTCAAAATCAAGTGTCTAAATTGTAAATGCAACACTTTAGGTACCTAATTTGAAAAGCGAATTGATAATAAAGTTTTTTTTAATGAAATAATAGGTCTACAATCTTGTCTATAAATTCGCTGGAACTTTTTAAAAAAATGGGTGCACTGTCTTTGTACAGTCTACACTGTGCGACGATACGCAAGTGTGCAGTTGTTCTCAAATTCAGCAAAAAAAAAACTAGATATAGGTAAGTTTTTATATAATCTGTGTTCTCATATAGAATTTAAGACCCCTCTTTGAGTAGTGGCGGTTGAGTAGCCACGGCGTCCTCACTTTCTGCCTGACGCAGTTACTTACCGGGCAAGTCAGCTTCTGTAGGATTCTTCTGGTCGGATCCGGAGGGACGAAACGCCCGCATGGTTTCATTGGGAGGTCACGGTGGAGCATACAGTGGCGGTGTGCCCTGCTTGGGCTTTTGCCGATGCCCGGAGTTTTACCTATCGCTGCGGCTAGGGCGTGAGGAGGAGGATTGTTCCCTCACGTACTCCGCCTATTTCTTTGCGAGCATTACTGCTTCGCTTACAGAGGAGACGGTTTCCCAGTTCCTCTCGCTCCGCACGAGGGCCACGAAAGATCGCCGTCGCCGACCACATCCCCGAGGAGACGGTGGTGGTCAGCCCAAGCAGGGCACACCGCCATCGTATGCTCCACTGTGTCCTCCGGGTGGTCCTCACAATGACGACACCCGGGCCAAAATTATTTTACACTAGCTACTCTCGCGCGGTTTCACCCGCTGCTCGGCTCCATTTCATCGTAGCGTGATGTTTTATAGCCTATAGCACTCAGGAACATTGTAGCTACTTATTTATAAGTAGCTGATAAATCAGTGAAAGAATTTTGGCAATCCGAAACTTATAAAAATTTTACCTCTTTATAACATTAGTATATAGCCTTGCGGTTACATTTTTATTTACCTATGCATCTAAAAAACTGATAGCGATAATTCCACATATCCCGACATTGATAACGACAAAAATAAAAAAGACGGTTGCTCAATTGTATATAATTTAGTACTGAAATCGAAACATAGATAATGTGATTAATTAAAGAATTTACCGACTTAGCAACAGAATTTCTTTCTGAATATTACGAATAAACCTGAATTTTGACACATTCGTAATGCTAAAGATACTAAATATTAACTTGGAACGCAACACATCTTTGACATTTCCAGTGTTGTTAGTGTAATATTTTGCCCTCATTTAAGGGTGAAGTGGGATTATAATTGCATGCTCATGTCATCATTTTCTTATCAGTGCGATAATTTTTACTAAATGCTATGTTACATATTAAAGATAACATAGCTTACCAATAAAAAACCAACAAGGATTAAGAAAACTTTTTGGCGTAATCAATTTGTTTTTGTTTTTTTTTTTTGTTTGTTTGCAATATTGTTTATAATAATTTATCGAACATTAATCGAATAATGGTATAAAAGTGTTATGTAAAAATTAAGCAAATTCTGCATTAACACAGTATTCACATTTTCACAATTTAATGGGACAATGGACATTTTAAGTTCACATTCGGCAAATTAAATTCCTAGTGCTGGCAGTCCTGACACCTTGTTGAATGAAATGTCAAATTGTGATTTCCTTGAATTGGCGATAATTTAAAAATAACATTTCGCATTCTATTCTGATAAGAAAAGCCCTAAGCAAGTTGTGTATTATATAATATTTGCTGACTCCTATTAGTTATAAACACATTTTGATTCCACGTGGACGCGTAGACATTTGTTATAACCTACGCCCGTCGTAAATTATTATCGAGTTGATTCGCTATAAAGTTGCATTGTGATTGAGAAAACTTTTGAACTGTGTTAACTTTTTTAGAGGTCAAAATAATCGACTAAGGAGTTTGTTTTTTTTTCAATCATTTCCGGTAAATTGGTGTAAGTACTCTTATGTATTTTTTTAATTGTTTGTATACAGTATTTATTTATTATGCCTAAGCTTTTTATTACCTACGTATTATTTTATTCAAAATCTAAAAAAAAAAAATGTTTGTTTTACTATAAATAATTGGTTAAACTCATTAGAATTGCAGCATGTTTACATTTAAAAACACAAGATAAATTAAAGGCTATCATTTTAATTTTGTTTAGCAATTAGACAATCTTCTGATAAGGCGTAAATTTTCTATGTTAACTAACTGATAAAACATATTTAAACAAACAGTTTAAGCCATACATATTTACTAATAGATTATTCTAGACATTGTGAAATAAGATTTTATGTTATTAATAATATTTTTGCATTAAAAGTAGTTCTTTATATATTTTATTGGTTTACTAGTTCTTGAGTTCCAAACTATGTCTGTGCCAAATTTCACACAAATAGGTTCAGTAGTTAAGGTGTGAAGAAAAGACTGAAGACTGAAGAAAAGAGTTTGGATTATTCTAGCTAGACTATGATGTTGATAACATTTTTGCATATTAGAAGTACGTAGGTAGTTAGTTTTGTAATATTTATTTGTTTTAATTATGTTAACATGGATTTGATCCAGTTACACTAATATACCTTACAATAATTGCATGAAATTACCAATCATATAATAAAAGTATAGAGAAAAAAAAACTACTTAAACATAAAAAAAGACTGATTTACACTATGTATAGTATTTTCTTGAACAAATAGGAGCAATTATTGTATTCAGTAAATTTAAGTCTTGTTTACATTATACCATATTATCATGTATTGTTTAGACAATGTAAGTCAATAATTGGTTTAATTCATCAAACACCAAGTGAAAGCCGTTATTTATGCACCTATTGTCTTTCTAACTACCACCATTGAAAGGTTAATGTTATGTTATGCAACAGGCAAGAAAGTTACTTTGTTAAATGGTTCGTTAATCACCACATTTACTTAAGATAATATTTAGGTACATAAATTCTTAATTTATCAATGGTAACCCACATCAATTTTTTTTTTAGGGTAATATGATGGGTATCTAGTGAGTAACTACCGAAATCCCTTCATGGGCTCCCCTACTATAAAAACTTCCCAATCGCAATTAAGTGACCTAGTACCTAAACTGATATCTTTATAAAAAATGTTATAGGTACTAAGAGCCACGAGGAAAAAACATTTATGATAAAATTAAATCTGATTATTTTAGATAAAAAGTTAACAGACAATGTGATAAGAGATTAAAATAGCCCACCTGTTTTTATAGGACACGAATTAACTCAGAAGGAGTAAGATTTTTTAGTTTTTATAATGTGGTCACACTTACACAGTAAAAAGTAAGTATATACAATGTTCTCCCACCCAGGGTAAGGCAAGAGAGAATGTCAGACTCTTACTGACTAACCTCTCCCCCCTATTCCTTTTCCTGCTCTGGGCCGAGGCCTATAGGGCCTCGTCTGTGGTGGTCTATTGGCTCTTTGAGACGCACGAAACGCTACGCGCCGTACGCTCGGGTCTGTTTCTGGTCAGGCGGCGAACTACCCTTACTCGCCGTGCGCAGACCCGCACTTACGGTGGCCGGAGATCATATGTCGATTCCCGACGCCCGGAATGTCGCATTTGTCGCCACGGCGGTGCTCAGCCCAAGCACCTCCGTGACTCCTCTAGGTGGTCCTCGCAATGACGACACTCGGGCGTTTCCTCCCACTGGATCCTAGGTCAAAAATAAATTAATTCGACGTTTCAATACAATAAAATATCAAAAATAATTTTTATTCATTCAACTTTTATTCATCAATCGATCGATACACAAAAAAAACTAAATTGAATTCGTTCCCGAGCTTTGATGCCACAGACAGACAGACAGACACGTCAAACTTATAACACCCCTTTTTTGCGTCGGGGCTTAAATAGAGATAAACATTCCAACCTTATATTCGCATTTCTGTGATTGCCTTCAAACCGGAGTCATCGTCCATCTAACTGGCATTAAGTGATATTTTATTACTCAATATGCAACTGCAATTGTGTGCATTTAACTGCACATTACGTCATGATCTGTGTAACATGATATTAGAGGCGTAGGTACGCGGTGCATCCTTTCATCGGTCAAATAGAAATCATTACAATAAAAATACCTATTAAAACAATATCTTCATTCATATACAGGGTGTAAAAAGACACTTAACGAAGCCGTTAACTACGCATACTGCAGTTCTAACTAAGTATCTTTACGCTAAAATTATCACTGGGAAACGACTTTTATTTTTAGGTATCAAAAAAAAAAAAAATTTTATTGCGCGCAATGTAAAGCAAACGGACTTCGTGTCATTGTGTGCGTAGGTTCACAGCTTAGCATTAAAACGCTGTGATAAGTACGTAGGTCGACGTGTTACTTCGCAACAACAAAACAATTCTGTAAAATAAAAATCCTACTGAGATGCATGATGTTTTTTGTCTGTCTGCATTTATTTATTACGTACATTACTGTTCGTAACTTCAAATGCGTAATTTATTTAGAAAAATCGAAAATTCAGGTAATTTTTGTTTGGATAAAAGTTTTGTAATAATACTTAGAATTCTTCAATATCTCGAGAACCCGTGGAGTCCCAGCTATGGTCATAAAGAAAAAAATGATCCAAATAATGGCTAGAATACGTGGCTTTCGGCTTCGTTAAGTGTCTTTTTACACCCTGTATTTTACCGAAATCATCAAATCACTTATCGCGCCCAGGGTGAGGCGAAAGGGAGTCTAAGATCTTAATGACTAACCCGCCCCCTCCCAACCTCACCGTTTCTTTTCCTGCTTCAGGCCGAGGACGCGGCGCCTCATTGCGCTTACCTCGCAACCCTTTTTTTTGCGGTTCTGGGAACAATGCTAGTAAGCATACCCTCTATATAGTTAGTAGTATGTGGGACTCCCCAGTAAAGACGTTCCCGGTATACACACTAAAAAACCCAGTGGCACTCCGGCCTCGCCTGAGTGGAGGGGGTCTGGGAATCCATGTCGTCCAGTCCCCCACCGACGACTGCCCACCTCAAGCCAGGCCCATCAATTCCCCCCTACTAGGGAGAAGCCTTTATGATGGCCGGAGCACGGGTGATTCGTGCCATGCAGGCGCTTGCGCCCCCGCGCTTGTCGCCCGATGATCACCCCCTGGAGCAGATGAGGACGGACGTAGTTACCTCGCAACCCTGGCTCAACATCAACCATGTAGTCTGTCCCCGGCTGTGGTGGTCTATTAGCTTACGCTCGAGATGTTTATAATAATATGTAATGTTACGTGCCTGACGTCACGTTCCTGACTGTGCGGGCTTGGGTTACGGGATTGGATGAAATTAAACACTAATACCGGTTTTCAGACTTTTTATTGCACTTAAATGACAGCGTCCACGGAGTTAAGTTATCGGCGTTCCTCTCCAGCAGAGTTCGGGCGACTGACACAAACTTCCGTTTGCCGCTCACAGTTCACGCTGACTTAACTCACTTAACTCACTGCACTTCACTATTTCACTCACTTTTCTTCTTTTTCACTTCTTCCTTTTCTTCCGAATCGCTTTGGACTTAGAACTCAACTGCGTGTATAATAACATCGATTGAATAGTGCAGAAGTTTACTACTTATCAGCGTTGCACTCGAACGAAAATCGGCGGATCACTTGGTATACTAATATTTCTCCCTCATTTTCCAGCGAGATGCCGGCTGACTATGACACCATAATCATCGGAATGGGGGCGGCTGGATGTACGGCTGCCTCCACTCTCAGTAAGGCGGGGAAGAAGGTCCTTGCTTTGGAAGCCATGGACAGGATCGGGGGGCGAGTCAACACGGTGCCTTTTGGAGACGGTGTGGTGGAAATAGGAGCCGAATGGTAAGTCCTATCTTTATCTTTTCTGAGTCAAAGTCAAAGACAAAATCTAAATGATTTTTCAATTGGAGACGACATACGTAGGTACACCAGCATCGCCCGACTCAACCATCTTATCTATACTAAGAGGTAAAATTTGTATGTTTGTAAGTTTGTATGTAGGGGTTATTCTATGGAACCGCTGGTCGGATTGCCAAAATTCTTTCACTGGTAGGTAGCTACAATATTCCTGAGTGCTATATAAAACATCAAGCTATGATCAAATGGACCCGAGCAACGGGTGAAACCGCGCGAGATTAGATAGAAGGGGAAAGAGCGATTCAGTGCCCGTGCCACCGCCACTGTGATCTTCAAGTAATGTTTGTTTCAATGTAAGTTTATTTGAAATTCAAATAGACCTCTATAAGCACATGTAAAAGTCAAACAAACAAGAAATATCAAAAAGTTTGTGTGTCAGTTTGTCGCTCTGTCCTCTAGTGAAGCTATTTGCTCGTTCCAAAGTCTAGATTCAAATGGAAAAGAACGAGCAAGAAACTCCATGGTTACTCTTTTCCAATCTATTCCACAATTCATTTTTGTTACGTCATTCAGTCGTTTCGATTATGTGAGAACAGTGTAACACTAATATCCAGTCAAAACATTAGAAAAAGAAAATTACCTCGAAGAGAAATATTCAGACAGTCTCGTCTTGACGGACGCCCGTTCACGAACATGACACGTACACCAGCATCGCCCAACTCAACCATATTATAGGGAATTGAGCGATCCAGCGCCGGTGCCACCGCCACTGTGACCTTTTGAGTGATCTTAAAATATTAAAGCTTAAGATTCCGTCAGTTTGTTTGAATGTGCTTACCTCCATAACTGCTGGTTTCGAATTGAACAAATGTTTTCGTGTTGGATAGCTGATTAATTGAGGAAGTCTGGTCTAGTATTAAGTATACTACTATGATCTAGTATCAGCGCCGGACGTGAAAACTGCATCGCAGCAACTTATTCCCTTTTTTAAGGGGTGGAAGGTCATCAATGAAACGATGAATTTAGTTTTGCAAATAGGCCATATAACAACACCTTTATACGGTCCAAATTATGTGTGAAAACTGGATGAAGCCGAGCCATTAAATGATTTCTCACGAACTGGATAGGGCGAGAGGAGATGTCAGACTCTACTGACTCCCGAGCGTACGGCGCGTAGCGTTCCGCGCGCGCCTCAAAGAGCCAATAGACCACCACAGACGGGGCCCTATAGGGCTAATGTTCAGCCGGGGTTGCGGGGTAAGCGCAATGAGGCACCGCGACCTCGGCCCAGAGCAGGATAAGGAACAGGGGGGTTTTTAGTCAGTAAGAGTCTGACACTCCCTGCCCGGGGCGGGAGAAGTCATTTGATGATTTTCCCCTCACAAAAAAAAGACTCTTGCTGACTAAAAACCCCCCGTTCCTTCTTCTGCTCCAAGCCGAGGCCTCGCTACATTACATTAAACAATTGCTTTACAATTCGGCTAATCAATACATTGTTAATTTGATTACGTAATTCAAGTCTCTAATTAAATTTAGCACAGATTTTTTGAAGCCATATCGATATGTCCTTGTATGTTACTGTCACCTATGTAATTATTACTATTTAGTTACTAATTAGTTTTTATTTACTTTTTTTATGGTATAAGTCGGCAAACGAGCAGACAGATAACCTGATGGTAAGCAATCGGCGCCACCCATGGACACCCGCAACACCAAAGGAGTTACTAGTGCGTTGCCGGCCTTTTGGGGACAGGGGTTGCGGATATAAGAATCGGGAAGGGATAGGGGAAGGGAAGGGATTGGGCCTCCGGTAACCAGAGAAGACGATTAAGGAAACCACCAAATCCAAACTAATATTATAAATGCGAAAGTAACTCTGTCTGTCTGTCTTTTCTTCACGCCTAAACTACTGAACCGATTTCTGTGAAATTTGGTGCAGACATAGTTTGGGACTCGAAAAAGGACATCGGATAGTTTTTTATACCAAATATCTGCAGGAAGGCAATATTCTGCGCGAACGGAGCCGCGGGCAAAAGCTAGCAAGTATATAAATGGTTCTCATTTTTTCATACCCCTTCCTACTCTGTATGTTTTTCTACCCAAACAAATAAAAGTAAAATATACTATTTTTCTTTTAACAGGATTCATGGTACAGAACAGTCTCGGGTCTACAACTTGGCGATACAAAATAATGTGTCTGTAGTGCCACAAGATATTGATTTTGAAGTTTACCGATCAGACGGCACCATTGGAGACAAGGAGGTTTTGAATGAGCTCCTGAATTTCAGTCTTGGGGTTGTCGATGATCCTCCAGCGACACCTGAGCCTTTAGGACAATATATTACTAAGCGGTAAGTTTTTTTTCAAACTTAGAACTAGAAATTATAAGTCCAGGTTTATTGAAAGAAAGAAAGAAAGAAAACACATTTATTCGACAAATATATAATATATAAAATATATAATATATAATTATTATACAAATTATAAGTCAAGTTTCTTTCAAACTTATAATTAGAAATTATAAGTCCAGGTTTCCTCACGATGTTTACCTTCACCGTATGTCAGTGGTGTCTAAATAATCATAGAAAGTACATATAACTCGGAAAAAGTCACATTGGTACTTGCCAGGTTTCGAAACCACATCCTCATGCATGAGAAGCGGGCGCCTTAACCTCCGGGCCACCACCGCCAACCGCCAACCCGCATTGAGCAAGCGTGTTGATTTATGCTCTAACCTTCTCCGTGTGAGAAGAGGCCTTTGCTCAGCAGTGGGCACTTATAGGCTGATGATGATGATGATGATGATGATGATGATGATGATGATGATGATGAATGAGTATAGAAAAAAGGTTTCTTTGGGAAAGTTGTTTGTTATCATGAGTATAATCACGTGTTTAAATATTTGTCACTAATTACCTATACAGGGTGTAAAAAGACACCTAACGAAGCCGAAAGCCACGTATTCTACCCATTATTTGGCTTTTTGTTTTCTTTAAGACCATAGCTGGGACTCCACGGGTTCTCGAGATATTGAAGGTCAAAGATGCATTTTCATTTTTTTGCGCAATCGAATTCTATTTATTATTACAAAACTTTTTTCCAAACAAACATTACCTGAATTTTCGATTTTTCTAAATAAATTACGCGAAGTTACGAACAGTAATGTACGTAATAAATAAATGCAGACCCGCACAAAAAACATCGTGCATCTCAGTAGGATTTTTATTTTACCGAATTGTTTTGTTGTTGTGAAGTAAAACGTCGACCTACGTACTTATCACAGCGTTTTAATGCTAAGCTGTGAACCTTCGCACACAATGACACGAAGCCCGTTTGCTTTACATTGCGTGCAATAAAATATATTTTTTTTGATACCTAAAAATAAAAGTCGTTTCCCAGTGATAATTTTAGCGTAAAGCTACTTAGTTAGAACTGCAATATGCGTAGTTAACGGCTTCGTTAAGTGTCTTTTTACACCCTGTATTATAAGGCATAAAACTAATGACTGTTATACTTACTTGAAGTTTATTTCGAATTATTAATTTATTTTTAGCCTAAAAGAATATATGAGGGCCAAATACCCAACATTGCTAGCTGATCAAGATTTCATGGATAATCTGCTAGAATTCCTAGACCTCGTTGTTGATAATTATGAGTCATCGAACAGTTGGAATGAAGTGTCCACAGAGTCAAAATATACTGAACTTGGCGGCCATCAACATATGAGCTGGCATAGACATGGGTATAAAACCTTATTTGAGATTTTATTGGTAAGTTTTTTTCTCTTTTTCTCTTATTCTATATCATCTTGCTATTATTATAAATGCGAAAGTTACGATGTTTTTCTTTTATAAAAGAAATGCCCTTTTTTAAAAAATGCTCCACACTAGGATTTTCTCCTGTGTCGTGGGAGCGGTTTCTAACATACAATTTCACATACACATCACACCCAGACCCGGAACAACAATTTGTGGGTCACACAAAGAGTTGTTCCGTGCGGGAATCGAACCCGCGACACGTTGCACGGCAGCCAGTTGACCAGCCACCGCACCAACCGTGCAGTCACACGGTTTAGGTTCCGTTTGGATGTTTGTTACTCAATCACGCCAAAACGACTGGACGGATCTGGATGAAACTTGGCAAAGGAGTAGAATACACTCCGGATGCCTGGGTCCTATACAGGCACCTTTTATCAACAGACCACGCGGTCGGAAGCTAGTCATCATAAAAAATACATTTTCACCCCCAGAACACGTACAACAACGGCCCAGGATTCCCAAACCTGGACGTCAAGCTGAAGAAGGAAGTCACTCAGATATCCTGGTCCAAGGATCCAAGCCAATATGTGGTGGTTACTTGCAGAGATGGAAGCAGTTACAGAGCCAAGAATGCGATAGTCACTGTCTCTCTAGGTGTCCTCAAAGAAAGGTAAGAATGCCCCTTTTTCTCTTCCTTGGAGACCAGGACACATCATCAGCCTATAAGTGCCCACTGCTGAGCAAAGGCCTCTTCTCACACGGACAAGGTTTGAGCATACACCATGCTTGCTCAAGGCGGATTTTTTTTTATGAAATAGGCCGGCAAGGAGCTTACGGATTACCTGATGGTAAGCAATCAGCGCTGCCCATGGACACCCGCAACGGGGAAGTTACGAGTGTGTTGCCGACCTTTTAGGGATTAGGATTTGGAGATTTAGGCACTTGGGAGGAATTGGGGAATGGGAAGGATTGGGCCTCTGTAACCTCACCCACACGGCGAATAACAACGCTATGGTTGTTTCACGCCGGTATTCTGTGAAGCTGTGGTATCACTCCGATCCAGCCGACCCATTCGTGCCGAAGCTTGGCTTTTTTACAGTGTGCTGGTTCGAACCCTGGCGAAAACCAATGTGAATTCTTCTAAGTTATATGTACTTTCTATTCGAAATTATTTAGACACAACAAATTCAGAAGTCAGACTCTGAAAGTCCAAATAATGTAAAAACGATGTAGGAGAATGGTTCAAGGTTTTTCTGGATTGTTCTTTTGACTGATTCGAAACCTGGCAAGTACTAATGTGACTTTTACCGAGTTATATGTACTTTCTAAAATTATTTAGACACCACTGACATACGGTGACGGACAACATCGTGAAGAAACTTGGACTTAGAATTCCTAATTATAATTGAAAGTTTGAAATTGCCCATTCGTCTTGAGCAAGCGTGGTGTAAGCTCAAACATACTCCGCGTAAGAAGAGGCCTTTGCTCAGCAGTGGGCACCTACAGGCTGATGATGAACCCCTCTAGATGTGTGAGAGAGAGTCTTCTATACTAATATTATAAAGAGGTAATATTTGTAAGTTTGTATGTAGGGGAAACCGCTGGTCGGATTGCCAAAATTCTTTCACTGGTAGACAGCTACAATATTCCTGGGTGCTATAGGCTATAAAACATCACGCTCCGATCAAATGGAGCTGAGCAGCGGGTGAAATCGCGTGAGAGAAGCTAGTCAATTGTAAAGCACTCATGTTAAGACTATAAAAGGTTTTCCGATAGTCTATCTAGCTGGACAGTTTCCCAAGAAACTTATTAGAATTTGTAAATGATTTGCAATGTAATGAAAAACCACAGTCAAAAGCAATCGTACTAAATAAAGTAAAAGATGCTTTTTATTAAGGAATGACACTTAATTAGGGCGTATTTTATTTATATTAATAGCATATCATATATAAAGAGGGTTCGATCCCCTGTTACAACAAGTGTTATTGGACTTTTTGCGGACACAGATATTTTTTTCATTTAGGGCTGATTTTTTAATGGTTAGATAAAAGTTACCTGTGGAATAGTTATGATGCTGTCGCGTTAGCATGTTTGTATAAGACAGTGACAGCAACAATTTTATTTCTCAGATAACATTTATCTGACTATTGAAAAATTAGCCCTAAATCTGGTAGAAAGTGATTGTCAGCTGTTATTGAAAATATTTTGTTATTTTTATTTATTATGTGTATTTTACAGGCTCTACAATTCAACGCAAATTAAAACAAAAACCTTTTTTAATATAAAGTTTTTCAGACACGCAACACTATTTTCGCCAATGTTGCTAAAAGTAAAAATTTTTGTCATAGACAACAATATACCTATATCGATGAAGTTGTTAGGTGGAATAAATTGTCAATTTCGGTAAAATTTTTGGGCTACAAATAAAAATATTATTCCGTCATTTTAAAGAAATAAGGATAAAAGGGAGATTATGGATGAGTGTATGTTGAGATTGGGAGACATGTCTTCCCCCTTATGTGGATAGAAATTGGACAATAAGGGATGTCGGGAGATTGGTCTCTATTACAGATCGAACGTCATAAATAATGTATGCAAAAACCGTCAAAAATTTTGTCATTTACTTATTTATTAACGAAGTAAAGTGAAGTTGTGTTTCGCCGTGTGTGTGAGGTTACCGGAGGCCCAATCCTTCCCCTTCCCAATCCCTCCCCAGTTCCTAAATCTCCAAATCCCTAATCCCTAAAAGGTCGGCAACGCACTCGTAACTCCTCCGTTGCGAGTGTCCATGGGCGGCGCTGATTGCTTACCATCAGGTAATCAGTCAGCTCGTTTGCCGACCTATTACATAAAAAAAAGTAAAAATTATCAAACCAAAATCGGACCGGAGGAGGCCCAATCACCCCATCTCTTCTCAATCCTTAAACAACTGTAACCCTTATCTTATTTGTGAGGTTACTGAAGGCTCAATTCTTCTTTCCTCCCCAAACCCTTCTTAATTCCCTAAATCTCCAAAAAGGTGACAACACACTCATAATTCCTCTGGTGTTGCGGCTATCTATAGGCGGCGCTGATTTGCTAACCATCAGGTAATCCGTCTGCTCGTTTGCAAAAGAGTGTCATTGTCCTTCTCCTAACCCAGGCTGGAATAATGAAAGTCAAAGTCAAAATAATTTATTCCAACTAAACCATAAATAGGTACTTTTGAAACGTCAAAATAGAATAGTAGTCTGTCAGTCTGTTCGTCAGTGAAGCTAGGTGCTCGTTCCAAATTGTAGATTCGAATGGAGAAGAACGAACAAGAAACTCCATCGTTACTCTTTTTAAAAGAAATATTTGTTTTACAATTTCACTAATTAATATTACATAACTTTAATTCTTCTGCTAACATATTTAACAAATCCTAAATTCATATTTTTTTTTTCATTATTTCTTTATAGACACGCCAGACTTTTTGTTCCGTCGCTACCAACAGAAAAAGATACCGCCATAGCCAAAATGTCTATAGGCGTAGTATTAAAAATAATTCTACAATTTGAATACAATTGGTTCTCAAATATACCCACTTTCGCCTACATTTGGCGGGATGTCGATAAGAAGGATGTTAGTGGAGAAGATGATTGGATGTTCAGTGTTGGGGAGTCATCCTCTCCTATGGGATGTAGTAATACACTAACACTTTGGCTCAGCGGAGAAGATGCGAAGAGGGTACGTGTCTGCACGTTTTTCCAAATTTTTTGCGCGGTTTTTTGAAGGTTTTTTAAAGAAAACGTTGCCTCGCTTCTGCTTTTAGTCCTTTGCCATGGGTTTTTTTTTGTGAGGGGAAAATCTACAAATGACTTCTTCCGCCCAGAGTCGGACGGGAGGAAGTGTCAGACTCTTACTGACTAAAACCCTCCCGTTCCTTCTCCTGCTCTGGGCCGAGGTCGCGGTGCCTCATTGCGCTTACCACACAACCCCAGTTGAACATCAGCCTTAATAGTTATATAGCATAGCCCCGTCTGTCGGAGTACTGACTCTTTCTTGTCTATTGGCTCTTTGCCGTGGGTGCGTTTACAAATATACAATTTCATAAACACATCACACCCAGACCCGGAACAATAATTGTGGATGTTTCGTTCGGGAATCTAAAGCGTCATTGCCCAGCCACCGCGTCAACCATTCAGTCTTGAATTGACGCCCTATGTTCAATAATCAACTGCGCAATATCTGTAAAGGGAAAATTCTAATTCCCTTGCTTTCTTTCTTTGGGAATTAATTTCAAAATTAACTAAAGCTACGGGAAATCATTTGGTATTCCAAGAGCATGTTTCACCACTTTTATAATATTAGACCTACAGATTTTTAAACAAACAATATTCTTTATTCATATTTATCTGGGTATCCAGCCATTTCGTACAAATTACCTGATTGGCCCGCTCAAAGTTAATCAACCAATCAGTGGAGTAAACGCTGTAAAGTTTCACAATAGCGTTTAACGTAAAACAAACTCGCTCTATGGTCTATCGGTTCACCCAATTAACTAAAATTAAACAATATTGGCATGTCTTTTTATCTAAAAAAATGCATGTAAAAATGTTTACAAACAGGGATTTAGCTAAATCGATGATAGGTAATAAACTTAATTTAAATGTGTAGGTATGTATTTTATACAAAGTGTTTAATATAAAAAGACATACCAACCGATAGACCATAGGCACTCAGAACTGTCAAAGTTTTGGCGGGAACATAAGCATGACATTTATTAAGGTAGTTTCCAACTAGTCAAATTTAATACTTTTATTCAAATGTCAAAAACGATACTTTTCTAAACCTGAGTTATGACTGACGTCATAGTATTTTTGCGTCAAATAGCTTACTTATTTCTTAATAATTAGCGTCAAAATATCTAAAACTTGTGTATCGATCGATCGATGAATAAAAGTATAGTTATTTTTCAATATTTGATTGTATTGAAACGTCGAATTAATTTTTTTTATCTAGGAAACTACCCAATTGGCTATCCTGGCAGATAGTCCCAACGTTGATATCGAAAAAAAATGTCGCTAAATTTTTAATAGATTTGTATATCTATGGTTTTGTGATTTAGTTGACAATCTATTGTAGAAACTGACTTCACGATGTATTTCTGTAATCATAGATACTAAAGGAACGTTCAGAGCTATATTTTTCTTTACATTTTTGAGATTAAAAAATTAATAATCTATGTTAGTGCGGTAAGAAACTTTTGTTCTAAAATATTAAAATATTTTTTTCCATACACGTTTGGGAACTCCGTCACATTTTTTATGTGGTACCTATGACGACAAATGAGGGGACAGATCTATAAAGAATGAGACATATTTAGGACACCCGCAACTCCAGAGGCATTAGAAGTGCGTAGCCGACCTTTTGGAGATTACACATAACAGTTTCGGAGATTTAGGGATTACGGGAAGGCAAATCTAGGGCCTCTGGTAACCCCCCTTACACGGCGAAATACAACGCTGTAGTTGTTTCAAAACGGTTTTCTGTGAGGCCGTGGTATCGCTCCGGTCGAGCCGACCCATCCGTGCCGAAGCATGGCTCTCCGACACATAAACTATCCCCCTTACCTATTACAAAACAAGATTTATCTTTAGGTTTAAACCATTAAGTCAGGTTTTGTATTTTGAATCCTTTTCTCAATTACTTTCAATTTTTGAAATAAAAAAAACTGTCTCAATTGTTTCTGACTATACTAAAGAAAAACCTTGAATATATTTTTTAATACTGACCTAGTTAACTACTCAATTTGACAGACTGTACTTTTTTTTTAGATATACAACCTTATTCGTTCCTTCCCTACCTCAAAACAAGGTTACGTCGATCCAAACAATATCTGTAGGGGTAGAAGGGAAAATAATTTTACTATTCGACTCTCCTTGGTATGTCAGACCGAATTGGCCGTTTTATTTATGGAGGGGGGTAGACAAGGAGGGGATTAGCGTGGAGGATAGATGGATGACACGAGTCATTGAAGGTTCCAAGCCTATGGGTTTTACAAATGGAATTACCCTATGGACCACAGGCGACAGATCTAAATTGGTAGGTATTTTAATTATGTTGGAAACATTTTCGGCCATTTTTGCAATGACGTATTATATATAGACACGTCATGAACCAACATCGCGGCGCTTAAAAACGGCGAAAATACTAGATAACTACTTCGACTAGTAAAGAAAGGGAAAGAAAATATGACATCGTATAGTGGAATGCCTTTGCTAGAGGGAGATAAATATACATCTTCAGTTACATCACAGGATAATGTAATAGTAAAACTACATTTTCATAAGATGGCAGCCATAAGATGGCGGGCGCCGGCGTCGAAAAAAATATAAAATAAAAATAGGTTGTTTGGTGAACTTACGCATGAAATGACACATTTTTGTCTTTAACTTTTGGAGTATAATTTGTACATCGTCTGAACACACACGACGGCATGCTTTACTTATGTTTCGCACAGGTTTACAAACACGATATAAATTAAAAACAAACGTAGCGTCGCGCGGCAGGTTGGTGCGTAACTAAGCGCGATGTTGTCAATTGCCTTCATTTCATGTTGTCATTTTAGAGCGCGGACAACGTATCTATAGATTTATACATCATTGCATTTTTGTTAATAATTATATTTATGGACAACGGGCGACAGAGCTAAATTGGTAGGTATTTTAAATATGTCAGGAACATTTTATGCCATTTTTGTTAATAATTATATTTAACTTATGCCGATAAAGAATTGGATTAGAAATGGCGGCGCGTCTATTCACTTCTCGCTCGCACATTATTTTCGTCTATACTCACACTCGTTGGTACTGATTGACAAAAGAAAAATAACGACTTTGATTATGCGTGCGCGCCTTCCCCTTAAGTGATATTAATACGGTATTTGCCGTAATACTCGGTAATTTTAGATGCTTTTTTAAAAATATGTTATACGGCGCGATTTCGACTACCGTATATTTATATTTTTTTTATACGACATTTTCCCCCTTATTACAAAAGAAGATTTATCTTTAGTCCAGGTTTAAACCACTGAGTCGGGTTTTGAATTTTGAATCTTATTGTCATCTACCTTCAATTCGAAATACGAAAACTGGCTCAATGGTTTAGTCCTAGACTAAAGTAAAACCTTGTTTTGTAATAAGGCCGTTTAAGTTCAACGGGACAAGTAAAATAAAAAAAACAAGAGTTAAGTTAATAACATTTAATGTATTAAATGAATATTTAATTCATGAAATAACGAAACACTTTCAACGGTAACGTTATTCAGTTATTAGTTATTGCATTTTTATGCTGACGCTCACAGCTCAATGAGCCGCCATTTCTAATCCCATTCTTTATCGGCACGGGTAGTAGACTGTTTTGCATCCGATGTTCATTTTGGGATGATATTTGGGGATATGTTTTTACTCGATGATTGATTTAACCTGGAAATAAATAATATTTGGTTTTTTTAACATCCATGTTCATAAGGTACGAAAAATATCACACTAACCTTTACATATACAACATGCTACTTATACATTTATATTGAATCGCAATATACATCAGATTTTCACAAAAAACTTAAGTAATAACTTAACTACTTTTTAAATAAAAAAAGTCTCTTCAAAATAATACTGGTAGGTAAGCAAATTTATTTTCCTTAGGGCTGATTTTTTAATGGTTAAATGAAAGTTACCTGGGTAATAATTATGATGCTGTCGCGTCAGAATGTTTGTATAAGACAGTGATAGCAACAATTTTATTCCTCAGATAACATTCAAGTATCTGACTTTTGTAAAATCAGCTCTTAATTTAACGTTAAAATCAAATTTGTAAAGGAACCGTTGAAAAGCCTCTCGGTCTTAAAATAATGCGTGCACATACATACGTGAATTACCGAAAGTTGTAGGCCGTATATTGAAATAAAATAACAGTTAATTCTAGTAAGATCAGTTATTTTACTTTTATTAGTAGGTATGATGACAAAATAGGTAGGCAATTAAAAAAAAATCATGAACGTAAAAAATCTTATTTCAAAAAACAAATAAATCCCGCGTTTCTCACAATTTTTTGTTCTGGAGCACGACTATATGTATAGCAAAAAAGAACTATTATCTCTGTCGAGACTGCCAGTCAGAAACAACAAGCTCCCTGATTTAATTAAAAAATAGTTCATTTCATTCCCTTTATATATATTTCCTCTTTATAGACACGCGCGCCTCTTCTCGCCCGCCTTACCGCAAGAAAAAGTTACCTCTATGCAAAAAATATCTATGGGAGTTGTAGGGAAGGTTATATTCCTATTTGAAAAACGTTGGTTTACGGTTAACGTTTCTTCGTTTTCGTTTTTATGGCGGACTGAAGACAGAGGGAGTTTAGGAAATAATGAGGTCTGGTGGCCTAATATCTGTGCCGCCAGTTCGTCAATGGGAAACCAAGCCAGTCTTACATTATGGACGGTTGGTGAAATGGCTAAATTGGTAAGTCTCTCTCCTCCACTCCATTGCAAAATAACGGTTATTCTAATAACGGTTTTTTGGAGTTACGTTGTAACAGGTGGGGTTTTTAATCTGTGGCAGTTTGTATGACAGTTTGACAATGGATTTTGGCGCGTTTAATATTGTTCGGAATGTTCCGTGAATTTTCTATCTTCTATCGGTTTGGATAATTAACAATATTTTCATGTATTTTTATGTAGTGGACGTTTAAAAATTGTACCTTAGTAAAAATTTTTACAATCAGTTATTTACTAAACTAAATTAAAAATCTTTGTATGTATTTTATACGATGTCTTTAAAATAAAAAGGCCTTTTAAAGAAAGTCCTTTAGTCCACCACCTAAAACGATAGACCTTAATGTATTTCTTTTTTTTATTGTCACATCTTGTTCTCTCTCTTTCTTTAACAAAGTTGTAATTGTTATTAACCAGTAGAGGCCCGTTCAGCATAGTTTACTTACTTAATTTTAAGTAAGGATCACTAATCTTTTCTAGCACTAAATATAAGCCTAGGTACCCAAAGGTATTTTTTTTTTTTGTAATAAGCTTAGTCGTTCAAGTCGTATAAACACACATAGAAAATTATTGTTCTTTACATCGATCACTAATAAAGAAGTTCTTTATTAGTGATCGATGGTTCTTTACAATTTTATTGTAGGTAAATTTTCATACAAAAACTTAATTTAAAAAGCATAGATAAAAATTCCTTCGGTATGACACCATTTTTTAAAAGTATTATAAAAATTTATTTAACATTACTTATTCACGTGGATTTACCGAGAAAGCTCTACTTATTTCAAGTCGCAACGGAACTCTTATTCATGAGTAGCAGATGCATACATTACCTAGTTAAAAATGCACCAATGGTATAATTTTAAAGCAACATAATAATTATCAGACCTATACAGATTTTTATTAATAATATCCTTTAACTAGACGAATTTACTTATCATATCAAAGCGTTAAAAAAGCAAAATAACTTCACATTGTTTTAGTGTACTATAAATTAATATCACTTGATAGGGCCCGATCAAGTGATATTATTTGATAGTAGATGAAATTGATCCAAAAAAAAAAAGAAAAAAAAATCCAACTAAACCATAAATAGGTACTTTTGAAACGTCAAAATAGAATAGTAGTCTGTCAGTCTGTCCGTCAGTGATTCTAGGTGCTAGGTTATCTAGACGGTGAACGTAAAAGTTTGTTGAGGTGGAAACCAAATATATTCTCCTCTAGGTGAGGTGCAAAGGAGTGTCAGACTTACTGATCAAAAATCAACCCGTTCCTTCTCGCAGTACATTTTTGCGCTTACAATCGCAACGGTAGATAAAGGCAAATTGTTAATAGTTTGTGTAGAACTTAAATTTAGACCTACAAAGAGACTCTTAGTTGACTAAAAAATAAAACAACTTGCTCTAATTTCGACATATATATACATATACATTAGGGTGTCCCAAAAAAATCAAAGTCGTTTTATTTTAACGCATACCCTCTAATTATATGCGAATGGTGCTAAAACACATGTAAATAAAATTTCATGTACATACCTAGAACCACGGTAACCCGTGCCGACCATCATCGATACATGTCAGTACTTTCATACTATGGCGCGTCAGAGTTAACATTTCGTAGTGCTAGATATTACTTGTTTCTTTTATTAGTTATTGCATTATTATCGTTTGTTCAAAATGTGAGAGAGATTACGAAGATCCAAAAAGGGGATTTTTTTATTGGGGATGTAAAACTTAAAATCACCGGGTCAAAACTTACCTCTAAAGAGCAAGTATTAGCAGATTTGTGGAATAATATTCGAGAACTGAATTAAAGTGTAAATGAAAGCGCAAATCGTAATATTCGTGAGTGCATTATTGTTTGGGAAAAGACACGTATTCCGACTAAATCTTTACCTAATTTTATACCAGGTTTGGCAAGATCTACAAAGAATGTGACAAAACCCAAGACATATTCGAAAAGCGTAGACAAGAGTTTGTTACAAACTTGAACAATTTGTTCGATATTGCACACATCGATGCGCTTCAATTAGAGATAAATTAAGTTAGGATCTTCTTGCAGCTCCAAAAAGAGCCAGGTATACCTGGTCACTTAGCTGGATAAAAAGTTAACCGACAAGGTCGAAAAAGCAAACTTCTTAAGAATAAAGGATCAAAAACGTCAACGTTTGCCCATCCCCACCGACAGCGTATATTCAAATTCTAATGAAACTTAAATGAGGAACAATTTCCTCACTCCGAAGTTAGTAGCAGTTGTAGATAGGTGTAAGTTGAATATGAGGAATTCTGTGTCTATTATTGAAGCTACTATGGAGGCAATTGGACTCAACATTGACGAATTTCCCATTAGCAAGTCTACAAGTGACCAACAGCCCAGATATTCCTTTATTTATTAAGGAATATATTCAAGAAGCGCATATCCTGGTAAGGTGCTTTAACTGCTAATATGCACTGCATCCAAGGTTTGACGTAGCATATAACAATGAACAAGTTGACACCTAACAGTGCCGCTTAGTCTTTGTTGGAAATCCTAAATTTATAGCTCTTAATTTTATTCTCAATTAATAAATGTATTATTAATTACCTATTACATAGCTCTCCTTCTCACCTTACCAGGATATTATGTGCTTCTTGAATATGATGCTACGAAAGCTTACAAAACAATTGGTTTTCTGTCAGCATTTATGGTATTTAATAGACGAAGTGGCTGTTTTGTGATCTGTTTGACTACGACGTAGACCACGAACGAAAATAAGAAGGGTTAATAACTTATCGAAGGAAAACCCTTCAGCTCGCAGTAAACGGTACATCCTCTCGAAAGAGGACTTATGTGATGCACTGTACGAGAAAAACATAGACGACTTCATTTCCATCAAAAGTAAGGCCTTGTTAAATCGTTTAAAAATTGATGACAGTTTTCTCAAAAAGTGTCCTACTTCTAATAATGCTGCGTTTGTACAATCTAAAAACAGATGATGGCACTAAGAGCTGTCAATGATACTGCAGAGAGAGCGATTAATTTAATGCGAGACTTCCATGGAAAGATTACTGTAGAAGAGGAACAAAAACAATTTTCACTACGTGGCGTAAAGGAACAGTGTTATATCCAGACTGTAAAAAAAAACTTTGAAAATAAAATTTTGTAAATAACTTTTATATAATAAATCAATAATAAAATAAATCAGTTTAAACTAGATATACGACTAAGTTAAAATAATACTTTATTTATTGAATAAAAGTGACATTCTAAAATGTCCTCGGTATTTTTCATACAAAAATTTTGTCAAAAGTTTGCCATCAAGTCGGCACGGGTTATCGTTATCCGATCCCAATGATATTTTATATTTTGGTTATTAGGGTCATTTAGAAAAAATATAAAGGGTATGCACAACTAAATTCGAAAAAAAATTTTTCACCCTTATACGCTGGGACACCCTAATATACATACACGATTCATAGCGGCGATCAGACGACACGATTCATCGGAAGTAAGAGACGGTAGAGCTCTCTCGATCGCCCGGTTTAGGGACAATAACAGCCTAACAGCCATTTAACTACCCAATCTATCGGAACTTAGGGACTTAGGGCTCGATGATGATCGATGCTTAAAATAAATATTTATATATACCTATATAATTGACCATCCCTACAACTTCGGAACGTAGATCGATACGGTACGTAAAAATGCCAATTAGGACTAATTGGGGTCTAGTTTCGTGACTACACGGGGTCACAAAAAATTTTTTTTGTGGGATCATTGCATGTCTGTGACTTAAATTTTACGAAATGGCAAACTGCATCTTGGCAACATCAAAGAACATCATAATGATTATATTAATTTGGCGCAAATCACAGTGTCTGAAAAAATGTGTATTAGAAAAAAGGTGAAAATTAACGTGATTTCCTATCAATATCTTTTTTAGCTAAAGAAAAACATTTGAGAAGTTTGTCGAATGGCAAAATAAGCCACTTTTAAAAGGTATTGATTCTTAATCACGTCAATAGCGACTACAAATAAGCGAGAAAGAACTCCAACATAGAATAAATCTATTTTTTATTAAAAAAGGAATCGTTTTTTAAAAGCTATTTCAGAACTGTAGCACAGATTATAATGTTCTTGTAGAGTCCTTTCTCGTACCAACATAATAACAGCAAAAGTCACACACAAATTGCTGCATGATAAACATGATCATTACAGGCATCCATCGATGTTTTCACCGAGTCTACCGAAAGAGAAAATCGAAGTTATTCAAAATTTAGGCATAGGCGTTGTGGATAAGGTCGTTTTTCTCTTTCCCAAACCCTGGTGGCCTGACTCGGAGACTTTCCATGCTTTCGTTTGGACCGGGGCTGACAGAGCAACCGTCCCTAAAGACGACAACTGGCTAACTAAAATCTTTGGGGTCAGCACGCCTTTGGGGTCTTCGACAGCTTTGACGATGTGGACTAGCGGGGAGGGTGCCAAACTGGTTAGTAAATCATTGCATGTTATTTTGTTTGTTACATAAACTGCTTAAATACAACTTAAGGTTTGTAAGTTCTCCGGTGTTAAGGGTGTACGCTCATGTAAGCCGGCCCATACAATGAGGCGATGAGTTCCTCTTGTAGCCCATTAAATAAAAATGAATGGAGGCTGCAAAGCATTGTATAAGGATTAAGAGACCCTTAGGTGTACTTCATTTTCACCCGTCAAAGAAATATTATTCTGAGTAAAAAAACTGCTGAATCCACACTGGAAGATTTTTGAGCCCAAGATGTTTATTCAGAGAATCGCCTATCCAACTTGTACGAATTTTGGATAAGCATAAGTTGTGTTTAAGTATTTGATGCTTTGTTATGCATGTGTTACACAATTTTCAAGATTAGATTACTAGAAAATATCTTAATTGTGTGTAAGAAAATAAAACTTATAATAGTCTTATGCTTTTACAAAATATCTTGAATAATGCAATATAAGAACTTCACTGTCTATAGCATAATATTTTTCATTATCAAAGCATTACTCTAACTTACTGCTGCATCTTGACACGGCATTAATGTACTTATTAATTATATATTATTCCTTAATGCCTCTATAATCATTAGATGTCTAATATAAGCTATAGACGTTTTTGTTGTATTTAAATTTTACCAAAAACTTTAAATATTATTTTTTGTATAAAAGGTATGCAAAATCTTACTTGCTGTATCTGTGTCATAAGAATTAGTTTGTAAGAATGGAATTTGTATATCAATGTTATTATATTTTAGGTTGAAACTTTACCCGAAGATGTGGTGAAGAGGAAAGCCATGGAACTACTGAGAAGGTTTATGGGAAAGAACAGGACCATTCCGGAACCCATAGCGATGTTACGGTGAGTAGAGCTTGAAAAAAACATAATTAACTTATCACACAGCACAGTTGCAGACTGCGCGGTTGGCGCGATGGCTGGGCCACTGGCTGCTGTGCAACGTGTCGCGGGTTCGATACCCGCACGAAACAACTTTTTGTGTGATCCACAAATTGTTGTTCCGGGTCTGGGTGTCATGTGTATGTGAAATTGTATGTTTGTAAACCCACCCACAACACAGGAGAAAATTCTAAGTAAGGCAAAGTTTTTAAAGAACAAAAAACAAGTTAGTCACGGAAAGTAAGCTATCAAGCGAGGTTCTTGTCAGTGTCTAATAGAATATTTTATATTTTTTTAAATCTATCATCTGGAATTCATACCTTACCTTACCTTTAAGATTTTTCATTATTTAATAGCTAACAAAATTTTATGAATTTTATGATTATATCGGTGAACATGTAAAACATTTTTTTAAAGAGTAACGTTGTAGTTTCTTGCTTTGTTTTTCTCCATTCGAATCTACAATTTGAAACGAGCACCTAGCTTCACTGACGAACTGAGTGATACACCACTACTATTCTATTTTGACGTGTCAAAAATACCTACTTATGGTTTAGTTGGCATAAATTATTTTGGGTTTGACTAATCTACGATATTCAAAGCAATTAGTACCAAGTTACAAAGAAATGCCCCGTAATTTTTTTAACAAAAATCTATCCCTTAATCTCCATCCACAGCTCATCATGGTACTCGAATCCCTACACCAGAGGTAGCTACACGTTCGATAACCTGTCCACACCGCAGTACCCCCATGCTAGGGCTACGTTGGCGGAGCCTCTTGCGGACAGCAGCGGAACCCCGAGAGTCCTGTTCGCAGGCGAAGCGACGGATAACACACACTTTTCAACTGTTCATGGAGCGACTGATACAGGATTCAGGGAAGCCAACAGACTTCTGACTAAGGCCAAATTGTAAATGAAATGTGCTGTTCTGATCTTTTATGGCATTAGACATGTTTTTTTACTGACAATGGATAGTGTTATTGACTAGGTACCGTTGATGTATGAAAGGCGTGTTTTTAAAGTGCCATACCCCGAAAAATTAGACATATATTTTGACCCCCATTAGTCACTGGGGTGATAAATTTAGTTTGTTAGTATGATTTTAATAAATAACCACTAATGTGTTTTATAAAGTGACCCAGTCTAGTTTCCGAAGTCAATAAGTAGTTAATAATTTTTAACTTTTCAATAAAATGAATTAATAAAATATTATCTATTTAATCTGATAAGATTTTTTAAAATGAAGTTTGCTATTTGACGTAAAAACGACGCGACGTATCATTATTCAATTTTCAATAAAACTTGTATGTTTTACTTTTGGAAACTACAATGTAACCTCTTATTTTCATTTTAGGTTTACTTTTTATAAAAAATAGCTCAAATATACATATTTTTAATACATAATGTCTAATGCCAAAAAGAAGCATATGTATAATAGATATACAATATTTTATACACTTGAATTATATTGTACCTACTTTGTGAGTTTATATCAATAATTATAAATGAAATTAATATATTATTTATTATTTTAATATGTGTTATATAACCCCAATAGAAATACACCCCATCCTAAAGATAATCCTTTTTAGATAATGCCCTTAACCCAAGCCTGCTTATTATAAAACAATAAAAATTATCTTTAGTCTAGGTTTAAACCATTAAGTCTAAGGTTTTGTATTTTGAATCTTATTCTAACCTACCTTCAATTTGAAATGCAAAAACTGGCTCAATGGTTTACGCGATATCCTGCGTGAACGACAAACTTACGCGACGTGACGCTGCGAACGCGACGAACGCGATCAACTCAACAGCATACCCTACATGCGGCCTATATGAGAGTCTGCGGCGAGACGCGACGTAACGCGCACTTGTTTTGAGGGTGACCAGATGCGACAACACGTAATAACATTTTTGTGTTTTTTGTAAAAGTGTTTCTTTGTAAAAATATTATATTTGTTTTCTTTCTGTGCTCTTTACGATATTTTTTATAAGTCTGTACTTTAAATATGAACTTACAAGCAAAATTGTACTGTACTTCTCCATGATTCGAAAAGTAATGGCCAAAATCACGAAGGACATTTGTCGCGTATAGCATCACGTCGCGCCGTGTTGCCTCGCGTCGCGTCGCGTTCGTCGCTCACGCAAGACACCCCGTTAGACATTGACTAAAGAAAAACCTTTTTTTGTAATAAGGCCGCAATAGTTTAGTAAATAACAATGAAATAGACAAAAGAACAGTAGAATATATTATTTTTGGATAGCCAATTACAATTATAATTATTATACCTTTTACATGACAGTTCAATCCAACGAATTTAGTTATGTAATGAATAAAATATTTCCTCGTATAAGTCAAGCACCAAGCACAAAGATAAAATGTTTAGTTACCTACATAACATCTTAACCCATAGTTCTGGGGTCATTAAACACAAGTCACAAGGTATTGTGGACTCCATATAGTCACAAAAGTGTTATTAGACCCCAATAGTCACATTGTTATTAGACCCCAGTAGTCACATTGTTATTAGACCCCAAATAGTCACAAGTGTTGTTAGACCCCAATAGTCACGATTGTTATTAGACCCCAATAGTCACAAAAGTATTTTAGATCACAATAGTCACGATTGTTATTAGACCCCAATAGGCCCAAGTTCTATGAAAGGTCAATAGTCACGAGTGTTTAGTTAGACCCCAATAGTCACAAAATTGTAATTATACCCCAATAGGCACGCGTGGTAATAGACCCCAAACAAAATATCTGTTCTAGATGATATAAAGCAATAAAATGTGTTTTAGAGTAAAGATTATGCGAAATTATTACTTTTAAATTATGGGGCTGTATAAACTACAACCAAGATCAAAAATAAATGTAATAAAATTCAAAAAATACAGCTACCCGTTTCACCATCTTAATTATTTTATGTTCCCGATAAACTTATGTGCCAGATACTAGATAATAAATACAAATTACATTCTAGACAGTCAGTTTCAGGCCTCACAGAAAACTGGCGTGAAACCACAGCGTTGTGTTTCGCCGTGTGAGTGAGGTTACCGAAGACCCAATCTTTCCCTTCCCCAATCCCCAAATCTCCCAAATTCCTAATCCCCAAAAGGTTTGCAACGCACTCGTAACTCCTCTGGTGTTTCGGTGTGCATAGGCGGCGCTGATTGCTTACCATCAGGTAATACGTTTGGTCGTTTGCCGACCTATAAGATAAAAAAAAACTTGGTAGGTATTTTTTGTCACTAAGTTGAATGCAATGAGGAGTGTGACAATACGGAGTCTATTATTTCATCACCATCATCATCAGCCTTTAAGTGCCCACTGCTTAGCAAAGCTCTCTTCTCACACGGAGAAGGTTTGAGCGTTAATCACAACGCTTGCTCAATGCGGGTTGGCGATATCAAACTTATAATTAGAGATTATTATAAGTTAAATGTTAGGAAAAATATTTAGTTTTAATTCCGCGACAAAAATCCAGGCTTGTTGCAGGATGCAATCCCACTCCTATGCAATCATGCATATGCACGTGCAGCAAGGGTCACATGCATATGAACACATACAAAAAACGGAAAAACATGGCACGCAATCAAACTTAAGCTTGACATGTGTTTTTTTTTGGAGTGGGATTGCATCCTATCCCATCCCAAACTAAATATTTTCCCTAACATTTAATGTCATGGGTTTCCGCAAAGTAACGCCTCATTCTATAAATTAGAGATTAAGTCCAGGTTTCCTCACGATGTTTACCGTATGTCTAAATAATCATAGAAAGTACATATAACTCGGAAAAAGTCACATTGATAGTTGCCAGGTTCCGAACCCTTATGCATGAGAAAACGGCTCCTTAACCTTAAAAGTATAAGATGGCAAATGAACAGACGAATTACCTGATGGTAAGCAATCGAAATCGAGTAACGAGTACGTTGCCGGCCTTTTAGGGATAAAAGTTTCGGCTATTTTAAGGATTAAGAAGGGATGGGGGAGGTTTTGGGTCTCCGGTAACCTTACTCACACGGTGAAACACAACGCTGTGGTTGTTTCACGCCGGTTTTCTGTGAGGCCGTGGTGTCACTCCGATCGAGTCGACCCATTCGTGCCGAAGCATGGCTCTCCCACACTTCTTTTGTTTTTCAGCTTATTGCATTTTGTAATCCATTACATTGTCATTCACGACCAGTTTCAGTGAGCGCGTCGTGAGTGATAGTATAGTGCGGCCAACATATCTTGGCGAGTCTGAAGTTAGCCGTGTATCTGGGCAGTAAACAATTTTGTTCCTAAAAGATCCATTGCGCAGACAAACGGCTAACTTCAGACTCGCCAAGATACGTCGGCCGCACTGTAGGTGACAGTAATAAAAGTCACGGTCACAAAAAGTCGTAGGTAATCTGTGGCGGGCGTAGTTAAGGGGAAACTCTAAATGTATCAAAAATATGTCATATCTTAATTAAATGTAAAATGTTTATCTATACTAATATTAAGTATAAAGAGGTAAAACTTGTAAGTTTGTATGTAGGGGGTAATATTTGGAACCGCTGGTCGGATTACTAAAATTCTTTTATTGGTAGATAGCTACAATATTCCTGAGTGCTATAAGCTATAAAATATCACGCTACGACCAAATCGAGCAGCGGGTGAAACCGCGCGAGAGTAGCTACTTAGCTAGTAAAATATATTGATGTTATATTTGTATGTTTTTATATAATTGAATTAATATTAAAATGTATGAAACACTATGTCGGTTGTTTTATTCTTAATTCATCAAACTTCAAGCGAACGCTGCGTTCACGCAGCTTTTGTCTTACTAAGTACTTATTGTATCTGGGTTTTTTTTCTCCTGTGCTCCACTGTGTCGTGGGTGCCTAACAAACATACAATTTCACATGCACCTTTTTTTGTGAGGGAAAAATCATCAGATGGCTTCTTCCGCTCAAGGTCAGGCGGGAGGGAGTGTCAGACTCTTAGGTACTGCGCTGACTAAAAACCCCCGTTCCTTCTCCTGCTCCAGGCCGAGGTCGCGGTGGCTTATTGCGCTTACCCCGCAACCCCGGCTGAACATCAGCCCTATAGGGCCACTTGTAACATGGTTCACTATTGTTTTTATGGGCAGACTCGATTTCTTTCCATAATGTAATCCGTCTGTACGTTGGCGGATCTAACTCATAAAAAAGGTGTTTAGTTTCGTCGTTTGAGGTAAGGCCCAATCCTACATACTCCAGTCTAGCCTTAGCCTAGAGCAGGAACGGGGGTAGTTTTTAGTCAGTAAGAATCTGACACTCTCTCTCGCCTCAGGCAGGGCAGACAAAACTCAATAAAACACAAGAATAAAAAATAAATTATTTATTTATTAATAAATAGAAGTAAATTGAATACACCTAATATACCTATAATTAAAAATAAGCATTTATAAGTAGTATCAAGTCTTAAAAATTATCTATCGATAGATTTGGCTACTATTTTGATTTTCCCTTATTACAAAACTAGATTTATCTTTTCGTCTAGATTTAAACCATTGAGAGCAGATTTTTCAATAGCCAGATAAATGTTATCTGAGGAATAAAATTGTTGCTGTCACTGTCTTATACAAACATTGTGACGCGACAGCATCATAATTATTCCCCAGGTAACTTTTATCTAACCATTGAAAAATCAGCCCTAAGTCAAGTTTTGTATTTAGAATCTTATTCTTTAAATTGAAATATATACAAACACTGGTTCAATGGTTTACTCCTAGACTGAAGAAAAATCAGTTTTGTAATAAGGCCGAATACGCCACATACAATTGACAACTAGTCAAATTTGATACGTTTTTCCAGCTATCATATTTTTCAATACTATACCAATACTAATATTATAAAGAGGTAAATTTTGTAACTTTATATGTAGGGGCTAATCTTTGGAACCGCTGGTCGGATTGCCAAAATTCTTTCACTGATAGATAGCTACAATGTTCCTGTGTGCTATAGGCTATAAAACATCACGCTGCGTTCAAATGAAGCCGAGTAGCGGGTGAAACCGCGCGAGAGTAGCTAGTACAAATATAAAAATCAATGCCACTTTTCGCTGTAAATCAACAATGCCTTTACCGATTTGTCTAATTTTGGTCTTGAAATTATTCGTGGAAGTTCAGAAAAGGTTTATACGTAGAGAAAATTAAAAAACAAAAATACTCGAAAAAGTGTAAAGTCCACGTGGGCGATCGCTAGTTTTCTTTTTTTTTTGTGTTATGGCAATAGAGTCTCCACTATTTAGTAGTTGACTATTCTGCCAGCGTCATGTGGTATGGCAGATGGATAGATATGGTTCTGTCGAACTTTATCGCTTCGAGGTATGTCTGCAATGTTAGTAGCTGAAAGACAGGACACAATTTGGTTAGTAACTAGTTTTCTTATTTATATCAGGAATTGGCTAATTTTATCAGTCAAATATAAATTATTTCAACCTAAAAAACTATTAAATACTCAAATATAATCTCAAATGTATTAATTAATTTTACGAAATCCTACTAAAATTATAAATGTGAAACTTTTTGTAAGTAAAAATTCATCGTTATAAAATATTGAATTTGACTAGTTGTCAACTTGAGCATTCCGTCTTTAGTAACAAATCAACAGATAAGAATATATGAGTAGCCATTATTTAATATTTAATTTAAAAATAACAATTTTAAAAATGCAATAAAAGCGTATAATGGTACCAATTAAATAAAATTACGCTTTAGGGCTGATTTTTCAATGGTTAGATAAAAGTTACCTGGGGAATAATTATGATGCTGTCGCGTCCAATGACGTATTATATATAGACACGTCATGAACCAACATCGCGGCGCTTAAAAACGGCGAAAATACTAGATAACTACTTCTACGAGTAAAGAAAGGGAAAGAAAATATGACATTGTATAGTGGAATGCCTTTGCTAGAGGGAGATAAATATACATCTTCAGTTACATCACAGGATAAGTAAAAATAATAGTAAAACTACATTTTCATAAGATGGCCGCCATAAGATGGCGGGCGCCGGCGTCGAAAAAAATAAAATAAAAATAGGTTGTTTGGTGAACTTACGCATGAAATGACACATTTTTGTCTTTAACGTTTGGAGTATAATTTGTACATCGTCTGAACACACACGACGGCATGCTTTCTTTATGTTTCGCACAGGCTTACACACACGATATAAATTCAAAACAAACGTAGCGTCGCGCGGCAGGTTGGTGCGTAACTAAGCGCGATGTTGTCAATTGCCTTCATTTCATGTTGTCATTTTAGAGCGCGGACAACGTATCTATAGTTTTATACATCATTGTGTCGCGTCACGATGTTTGTATAAGACAATGACAGCAACAATTTTATTCCTCACATAACATTTATCTGACTATTGGAAAATCAGCCCTAAAATAACTTAAAGGAGTAGCCAAAGCTGCACAGTCTACTAGTTAACATTATAAACGCGAAAGTTTATAAGTACGGATGGATGTGTGTAACTCTCAAGTAAAAACTACTGAACGAATTTGAATGAAATTCGCTACATATAAATGTAATTTTTGTGAGGGGAAAATCATCAAATGACTTCTCCCGCCCAGGGTGAGGTGGAAGAGAGTGTCAGACTCTTACTGACTAAAATCCCCCTGTTCCTTCTCCTGCTCTGGGCCGAGGACGCGGTGCCTCATTGCGCTTACCCCGCAACCCCGGCTGAACTAAATATAGGATAACTGGTAATAAGTGAGGGATATTTAAACACGTGAGTGTACTTATGATAACAAACAACTATCCCAAAGATAGGATATTCCCTACTATTTTTCTATGCTCATGCAACTCCTGTGCACCAGGATCTACAGTAGATACTTATATATGATAAATTGTGGGAGCCAAGCTTCGGCACGAATGGGTTGGCTCGACTGGAGTGATATCACGGCTTTAGAAAACCGGTGTAAAACAACCACAACGTTGTGTTTCGCCGTGTGAGTGAAGTTACGGGAGGCCCAATTTCGCCCCTTCCCGATCCTTATATCCGCAATCCCTATCCCCAAAAGGCCGGCAACGCACTAACTCCTTTGGTGTTGCGGGTGTCCATGGGCGGCGCCGATTGCTTACCATCAGGTAATCCGTCTGCTAGTTTGCCGACTTATACCATAAAAAAATACAACCATGAAAACACCGGAACACTGAAGTCCGGCGCGTCCCAGGGACATGAAAGACTGCCTTGGATCCCGCAACGAAATAAATCCGAAGACATTATTTGAGGAAAAGAAAAAGCAAGTTTTTATGCAAGGAACTGTTAAAAACATTGATATCAGAAAATAACTACTCTTAGGACCAAACCAGTAATAAGGCACCGCGGCCTTGACCTAGAGCAGGAGAAGGAACGGGGGGGTTTTAGTCTGTAAGAGTCTGACATCCCCCCTTACCCCACCCAGGGCTTGAGAAGTAATTTGATGATTTTTCCCTCTCAAAAGAAGGTCAAAGTCTTGCAGAAGCGAATAATAATAATAATTAGTTATATTAATAATTATATTTATTTAATCATCTCCGGCTAAAGCTGCGAATTTATTCGCTATAGCTGCTGTTTCGTTTTCATCTGTGCTATCATCATCGGCGTCAGAATCATCAGAATGCCTATCATCGTCTGATTCTGACGTCAGAACGTCAGACTTCTGTTCCTCTTGGTCTGATGTTAACGCTTGCACCCATCTAATGTATTTAATTTCATCGCAGGTTTCGTAAATTTCTGTAAAAAGAAAAAATAATATGTAGGTAATTAAAAAAAGTGTTTCGTCGTGTGAATGAGGTTACCGGAGGCCTAATCCTTCCCCTCCCCAATCCCAAAACCTCCAAATCCCTAAAAGGTCGACCACGGACTCGTAACTCCTCCGTTGTTGGTGTCCATGGGCGGAGCTGATTGCTTACCATCAGGTAATCCGTTAATTCGTTAACGTCTTAATACACATAAAAAAAAACTAAAATTGTTGGGCTCAGTCGTATCTTACTACTACTCTAATAAATGCGAAAGTTTCGATATTTGAATGTTTGTTACTCAATCACGCCAAAACAGCTGGACGGATCTGGATGAAATTTGGCACAGGCATAGGATACACTCCGGTATAGGACATAGGCTACTTTTTATCAACATACCACGCGGGTGAAGCCGCCGGCTAAAAGCTAATTTATTCATATTTGGCTTGGAAATTAAATTAATACCTATCTAGTATAATTCAATAAAAGTGAAAATGTTTAAAATTTATAATCGAATATGAACAGAACTTACCTCGATTTTCCGCGAATCCTGGTGGTCGAAGCCATAAGCAAATTCTTCCATCGAGAGCCATCCGAAGCAGGCTGTTCGCCGCTCTAAAGGTGTCTAACCTGTGGACAAATATAATTATTTAATCTATAGTCTATACTAATATTATAAAGAGGTAAAATTTGTAAGTTTGTATGTAGGGGGTAAGCTTTGGAATTGATTTGATTGGATTGCCAAAATTCTTTCACTGATAGATAACTACAATGTTCCCGAGTGCTAGGCTAGATAGGCTATAAAACATCACGCTACGATTAAATGGAGCCGAGCAGCGGGTTTAAACCGCTTGAGAACAGCTAGTTTAAAATAAAGCCAAAAATAGCTGAACCGATTTCGTAAATAATGGTTTCTTTTTGGCAAGGTAAAATAACGAAATGACTTCTCCCGCCCAGGGTAAGGCGAGAGAGAGTGTCAGACTCTTACTGAGTAAAAACCCCCCCGTTCCTTCTCCTGCTCTGGGCCGAGGTCACGGTGCCTCATTGCGCTTACCCCGCAACCCCGGCTGAACATCAGCCCTATAGGGCCCCGTCTGTGCTGGTCTATTGGCTCTTTGAGGCGTGCGCGGTTCGTTGACAATGGTTAGAGAATGTAGTTTAAAACTAGAAGGTCATAGGATAGGGTAAAGTAGGTAGGTGGCAACTACCCTGGGGTAGGAAGGAAAACAAGCAGACGGATGATCTGATGGTAAGCAATCCACGCCGCCCAGTGACACCTACAACACCAGAGGGCACAAGGGCGATTTTATTATAGAAGTCAGAGATTTGAGGATAGTAAAGATAGTAACTTATTAAATGGACTGCACGGCGCGGTGGCTGGGCAACTGGCTACTGGTATAGCGGGCTCGATTCCCGCACGGAACAACTCTTTGTGTGATCCACAAATTGTTATTCTCCGGGTCTGGGTGTGATGTGTATGTGAAATTGTATCTTTGTAAACGCACCCACGACACAGGAGACGATCCTAATGAACTTAAAAACAATCGAAATTGATTTTTTTAAGAAATAAAATAATTATATCGCTATGCCTAACCTTCTCCCCTCCATCCCCGTTTCTACGGGCGATAGCTTAACATCAGGTGGACCTTTAGCTCGTTTGGCCAGCTTTTCCTAGGAAAAACTCCCATAAAAATAAATTTATACATACCTAGCAGCTTTAGCAGTCAAATATCCTTTCTTCTTGGCCCACCCATCACAGATGTCTCGCGGAGACCATGTCTCGTCGCCTTCTGGATGCTCTATGCGAAGCAGCTTCGGCATATCCAGTCTTTCCGCTAAATACCTAGGAAATAATAAATCTATACTATCTATACTTATAATAAATCTGTAGTGAGGTCAATTCTGTACATTAAATATATTATTTTCAAAATAACTATCAGGGGATGATAAGTGATCGATACTAATGCCAAAAATGTAATTTGTATAATTTTCGCCTGTCTGTCTGTCTGTCTGTATGTTCCTTATAGAAACAAAAACTACTCGACAGATTTTAACGAAACTTTTTGCAATTAGTCGTCATATATCTGGGCAGGTTATAGGATACTTTTTATCACGCTACAAATAAAAGGAGCAGAGCTTTCTAGTTTAACAATAAGAGTCCCGGTATGACTTGAAACTAGTCGAACATTACTCGATTTGTTTCTTTAATTTAGTTTGTTATCTTACTAATATTATAAATGCTAAAGTAACGATGTTTGGTTGTTTGTTACTCAACGCCAAAACGGCTGGTCGCATCTGGATGAAATTTGGCACAGGCATAGGATACATTCCGGAATAGGACATAGGCTACATTTTATCAAAATACCGAGCGGACGAAGCCGCGGGCGGTAGAGTAAACTAAATATTAATCGACTTACCTTATGGTAGTGTAGGGTTCCCGAAGTTGGGCTATGGGGTAAGAGCCCATGAGTATTTGTATCGGCCGGGGAACGGTCGAGGGGAACACCAAACCGGGACAGTCGCATAGACGGACCTGTCGGGAAACAAGGATCATATTTATATATTTTATATTTATATTTATATTTATTTATATTTAAACATGAAACCTAATGTCGGAAAAGAAGCTTAAAACCGGTCACGACGCTTATTTACGGACACGAAAACGAATACTGCCACGAAATCTAAATCTAGACAAGCCTTATAATGGCCACAGGGCCTAATTAAAGGCAGAAAGCCTAATACCGGCCAAGAAGCCTAACTCCAGCCACGACGCCTATCACCGGCCAAGGAGCCTAACTGCAACCACGACGCAATGATCATAGAATGAAACCGGCCACGACACAATACGACCAAGTAGCCTAAATATATACAAGAAGCTTAACTTCACCCGGAAATCTATTACGGACATGAGACCTAATTGGTAAAAGCGTAATACTGGTCACTAAACCTAACACCGGCCAAGAAACCTGAAACTGGTCACGACGCCTAACTTCTACTTAATACGACCAAGAAGCCTAATTTCAGGCAATGATCCTTATACCGGCCAAGAAGCCTAACACCGGCCAAGAAGCCTAACGCCGGCCACGGAACCTAATTCCGGGCAAGGAGCCTAATACCGGCCGCTAAGCCTAACACCAGGCAAGAAACCTAACACTGGCCAAGAAGCCTTATACCGGCCAAGAAGCCTACTACCGGCCACTACGCCTAAAACCGGCCAAGAAGCCTAACACCGGCCAAGAAGCCTAATACCGGCCAAGAAGCCTAACACCTGCCAAGAAGCCTAACACCGGCCAAGAAGATAACACCGGCCAAGAAGCCTAGCACCGGTCAAGAAGCCTAACACCGGCCAAGAAGCCTAACACCGGCCAAGAAGCCTAACACCGGCCAAGAAGTCTATCATCGGCCAAGAAGCCTAACACCGGCCAAGAAGCCTAAAACAGTCCAAGAAGCCTAACACCGGTCAAGAAGCCTAACACCGGCCACGACGCCTATCACCGGCCAAGAAGCCTAATACCGGCCTCGAAGCCTACTACCTGCCACTACGCCTAAAACCGGCCAAGAAGCCTAAAATCGGCCAAGAAGCCTAACACCGACCAAGTAGCCTAACACCGGTCAAGAAACCTAAATCCAGGCAAGGAGTCTAATCCCGGCCACTAAGGCTAACTCCAGCCACTCACCTGGGGCGTCAAATAAATAGTCTGAAAGTGCTTCGTATGTCCCGGCGTCTTGAACACAGAGACCACGCAACGCCCCATCAGCGCGTTAAGCAACGACGACATGCCGACGTTAGGCTGGCCGACGCAGCCTATCGATAGAAGCCTAATTTCGGCCATTAAATCTAATACCGGCCTCGAAGCCTAACACCGGCCAAGAAGCCTAACACCGGCCACTAAGCCTAACACCGGCCACTAAGCCTAACACCGGCCACTAAGCCTAACACCGGCCAAGAAGCCTAACACCGGCTAAGAAGCCTAACACCGGCCGAGAAGCCTTACACCAGCCAAGAAGCCTAACACCGGCCAAGAAGCCTAACACCGGCCAAGAAGCCTAACACCGGTCAAGAAGCCTAACACCGGTCAAGAAGCCTAACACCGGCCAAGAAGCCTAACACCGGCCAAGAAGCCTAACACCGGCCATTAAACCTAATACCGGCCTCGAAGCCTAACACCGGCCAAGAAGCCTAACACCGGCCAAGAAGCCTAACACCGGCCAAGAAGCCTAACGCCGGCCAAGAAGCCTAACACCTGCCAAGAAGCCTAACACCTGCCAAGAAGCCTAACACCGGCCACGGAGTCTTTCAGGTAAGAAGCCTAATCCCGGCCACTAAGCCTAACTCCAGCCACTCACCTGGGGCGTCAAATAAATGGTCTGAAAGTGCTTCGTATGTCCCGTGTCTTGGACACGGAGACCACGCAACGCCCCATCAGCGCGTTAAGCAACGACGACTTGCCGACGTTAGGCTGGCCGACGCAGCCTATCGATAGTAGCCTAATTTCGGCCACGGAGCTTAATTTTAGGCAGGAAGCCTAATACCGGCCATTAAACCTAATACCGGCCTCGAAGCCTACTACCGGCCACTACGCCTAAAACCGGCCAAGAAGCCTAACACCGGCCAAGAAGCCTAACACCGGCCAAGAAGCCTAACACCGGCCAAGAAGACTAACACAGGCCAAGAAGTCTAACACCGGCCAAGAAGCCTAACACCGGCCAAGAAAACTAACACCGGCCAAGAAGCCTAACACCGGCCAAGAAGCCTAACACCGGCCAAGAAGCCTAACAACGGCCAAGAAGCCTAACACCGGCCACTAAGCCTAACACCGGCCAAGAAGCCTAACACCGGCCACTAAGCCTAACACCGGCCACTAAGCCTAACACCGGCCACTAAGCCTAACACCGGCCACTAAGCCTAACACCGGCCAAGAAGCTTAACACCGGCCAAGAAGCCTAATTTCAGGTAAGGAGCCTAATCCCGGCCACTAAGGCTAACTCCAGCCACTCACCTGGGGCGTCAAGTAAATGGTCTGAAAGTGCTTCGTATGTCCCGGCGTCTTGGACACGGAGACCACGCAACGCCCCATCAGCGCGTTAAGCAACGACGACTTGCCGACGTTAGGCTGGCCGACGCAGCCTATCGATAGAACGCCGGACTTGTAGCGCTCGTGGGAATAGAAAGACGTGTCGGCCTTTTCCAAAATTGTCTCTCCTGTGGACAAACACAAAAAGTTGAAAGTCAAAGGTCAAAAATTTGAAACAAAAAACTGTATTTTTATGGCGATTTATAAATAGCCAAGTGTGGGAGAGCCAAGCTTCGGCACGAATGGGTCAGCTCGACCTTACAGAATACCGACGTGAAACAACTACAGCGTTGTGTTTCGCCGTGTGAGTGAGGTTACCGGAGGCCCAATCCTTCCCCTCCACCGATCCCTCCCAATGCGTAAATCTCCAAAACCCTAATCCCTAATAGTTCGGCAACGCACTCGTAATTACTCCGTTGCGGGTGTCCATGGGTGGCGCTGATTGCTTACCATCAGGTAATCCGTCTGCCGACATATTCCATAAATAAAATGGGTTGCAAACAATTATATTATAAGTAAAATGGTGTAGATAGGTTACCTAAACAAAATTCGATTTTCAAAAACGACACACTGATACACACATGAACAATTCGTATGTTTAGACGTCAAAGTGAGATGGCATGATTCAATAATCGCGAGTGAAAAAGAGACAAATATGAAAAAGTATGGCTAGTTAGTTACATTTTAATGTATCACTTGCTGAGAGCTTGTAACCTATCTACACCTTTTTACTTATAATGTCATTAATTGCAGACGTTAAGGTGATAAGGGATTTTGAAATTGGGGCCTGCGATAAGGGTTTCGGATCTCGACTGCACGGTTGGTGCGGTGGTTGAGCAACTGGCTGCCGTGCAACGTGTCGCGGGTTCGATTCCCACACGGAGCAACTCTTTGTGTGATCCACAAATTGTTGTTCCATGGGTCCGGGTGTCATGTGTATGTGAAATTGTATGTTTGTAAACGCACCCACGACACAGGAGAAAATCCTAATGTGGGGCAACGTTTTTAAAAAAGAAATATTTAAGGATTGAAGGGGTGGGGAGGGATTGGGCCTTCGGTAACTTTACCAACACGGTGAAACACAACGCTGTGGTTGTTTCACGCCAGTTTTCTGTAAGGCCGTGGTATCACTCCGGTAGAGCCGATCTATCCACCTAAAGAAGGGGGGATTTTGTACTCACCAATCTGAGCTCCCTCATCATAATCGAACTCTACATCAGTCTCTTCTTTAATCTTCTTCTCCCAAGAAGAGAGATCCACTTCTCCCTTGACGATCTCCTTGCAGGCTTCAAGGATCTTAGTCGCACCTTCTGCGCACATACGCTGCTTACCTTTACGACGTCTAACTTGTAAACCTGAAAAGGATTGAATACGATTTTAGTATTTTTAATGTATAACTAGCTACTCTCTCGCGATTTCACCCGCTGCTTGGATCCATTTAATCGTAGCGTGATGTTTTATAGCCTATAGCACTCAGGAACATTGTAGCTATCTATCAGTGAAAGAATTTTGGCAATCCGACCAGCGGTTCCAAAGACAAAGACGGTTCCCTACATACAAACTTACAAATTTTACCTCTTTATAATATTAGTATAGATAAAATAAGACTATCACCCGGTTTCTGAAAGGCTTGTCAACGCTAAAATTAACTAATCTCCTGTTAAATCTCTTGTCAAGTCATCTGATTGGTTGTTGATAATTCAGTCAACCAAACAGATGACTTGACAAGAGATAATTTATAGAATCAGGCGTTACTTTGCGGAAATCCGTGACATTAAATGTTAGGAAAAATATTTAGTTTTAATTCCGCGACAAAAATCCATGTGTGTGATTGCATACGAGTGTGGAATCCCACTCTTATGCAATCATGCATATGCACATGCAGCAAGGGTTACATGCATATGTACACATAAAAAAAACGGAAAAACATGGCACGCAATCAAACCTAAGCTCGACACGTGTTTCGCCCCTCCACAGGGCATCCTCTGTTTTGTGAATGTGTGCATATGCATGTTACCCTTGCTGCATGTGCATATGCATGATTGCATAGGAGTGGGATTGCATCCTGCAACAAGCTTGGATTTTTGTCGGGGAATTAAAACTAAATATTTTTCCTAACATTTAATGACTTGACAGGAGATTAAATTGATTTTAACATTGATCGGCCTTTCGGAAACCGGGTGTAAATAAATGAATAAGTTTTTAAATTACTAACCTGCCTTATCGCTGGTCACTCCGCGCAGATTATAAGAAGGGCAAGAAGTGAAATATAGCACTCTGAGGGCAGGGTACGCTGTTGTCAGGTACTGTTTCCATCCAGCGACAACTGAAGACGGTACCAAGTCAATTTTATTCAGAACAAGGATCATATCTTTATTCTGTTCTTGTATATATGTGTAGAGGGAAGGCGGAAACATCATGCCCTAAAAAAATAAAAATAATCAAAGATATTTTTTTGTTAAGAAGCTCTGGTATAAAGTTGTCGCATACTAGGATTTTTTCCTGTGTCTTGGGTGCGGATACAAACATATAATTTCACATACATATCACACACAGACACGGAACAATAATTTGTGGATTACACAAAGAGTTGTTCCGTGCGGGAATCGAAACCGCGACGCGTTGTAAGGCAGCCAGTTGCCAACCGTGCAGTCAAAATATATGTTTATAAGGACACCTTTGCTAGCCGTATTTCTGACAGGTGATATTATCAGTGACTAGGAACTCCCGCGCGGTTTTACCCGCTGTTTTTTTTAATGTAATATTTCGGCAAACGAGCAGACGGATTACCTGATGGTAAGCAAACAGCTCCGCCCATGGACACACGCAACGGAGCATTTAAGAGTGCGTTGCCAACCTTTCAGGGATTAGGGATTTGGAGATTTAGGGATTGAGGAGGGATTGGGGGAGGGGAAGGATTGGGCCTCTGGTAACCTCACTCACACGGCGAAACGCAACGCTGTGGTTGTTTCACGCTGGTTTTCTGTGAGGCCGTGGTATCACTCCGGTCGAGCCGACCCATTCGTGCCGAAGCATGGCTCGCCCACCCTTGCTCGGCTCCATTTGGCAGTAGCGTGATGTTTTATTAGCCTATAGCCTTCCTCAATAAATGGAATAACGAACACAAAAACAACTGTTCAATTCGAACCAGTCGTTTCCGAGATTAGCGCGTTCAAACAAAGAATCAAACTCTACAACTTTATAATTTAAATACATATTGTGTGTTTTAATTGACAACAAAGCCAGAAACGATATAAGATTTAAAAACAAAAGCATTTTTTAAAGCGCCAGTCTGACTCGAAACCTGTCGAGCGTACTCGTTTTTTTTCATCTATACTAATATTATAAAGAGGTTAAAATTTGTAAGTTTGTATGTAGGGGGTAATCTTTGGAACCGCTGGTCGGATTGCCAAAATTCTTTCACTGATAGATAGCTACAATGTTCCTGAGTGCTGTAGGCTATAAAACATCACGTTCCGATCAAAATAATTGAGCCCGGCAGCGGGTGAAACCGCGCGAGAGTAGCTAGTATGACATAAATAATGAAATTCAAATAATACTCACAGCATACCGAACGTCCACAATGAGGAGTAGTATATCACACATCTCCAGTACCCTCCACAACTGTCTCCAAGTCTCCAAGTTCAGTTCGAAGTAAGACATGTTTTTCCAGTGTTGAGATGCTTGGAGACCGTCTACGTAATTCTGTAAGATAAAATATAAACATATTTAGATATGACTAGCTTTTGCTAGCGTGAAATTGTGACTTCCTGCAGTTTTCTTTGGTATAAAAACTATCCTATGTCCTTTCTCAAGTTCTAAACTATGTCTGTACCGAATTTCACACAAATCGGTTCAGTAGTTTAAGCCTGAAGAAAAGACAGGCAGACAGACAGAGTTACTTTCGCATTTATAACATTAGTTTGGAAATTTGGATTAGCTGATGGTAAAAATTCGGTTTCGCCGCTAAGGAGTTGCGAGTGCGTTGCCGGCCTTTTCGACTTGGGCCTCTGGTATGGGACAAGCCGACCACAACCTCCCAAAATTGCTATAACTCTTGTAAGCCAGGATCTACAGTAGATACAACCATAAAAACACCGGAACACTGAAGTCCCAGGGACATGAAAGACTGTCTTGGATCCCGCAACCGCAATCCCTCCCCAATCTCTAAATCTCCAAATCCCTAATCCCAAACGTTCGGCAACGCACTCGTAACTCCTTTGTTGTTGCAGGTGTCCATGGGCGGCGCTGATTGCTTACCATCAGGTAATCCGTCTGCTCGTTTGCCGATCTATCACATATCTCTTTTTTAATAATGTTAAACCTAAATAACTCTTATTTCAACATATATAGATATGATATTACCTTGAAATACCTCTGTTCTTGTGCGTCTAATTGTGCTGGTGTCATATTGAAGTCCCATGGCGGTCGCTTTGGGAACGATAAGTCCACAGGAAAGTAGTCTACAGGATTAACTTCCAAGTCTTTCTCTGGTACCGGATTCAGTTCTTTTCTGTAGACAATTTATACATTTTTTTACTCAGTAGTAATTTTAATTCAATTTGGAACCCCACTGGCTTCGCACGCATATAAAAATGATGTTTTTTTTTTATGTAATAAGTAGGCAAACGAGCAGACGGATTACCTGATGGTGGGTAACAGAGGAGTTACGAGTGCGTTGCCGACCTTTTAGGGATTAGGGATTTGGAGATTTAGGGATTGGGGAAGGGTCCGGGAAGGGGAAGGATTGGGCCTCCGGTAACCTCACTCACACGGCGAAACACAACGCTGTGGTTGTTTCACGCCGGTTTTCTGTGAGGCCGTGGTATCACTACGGTCGAGCCGACCCATTCGTGCTGAAGCATGGCTCTCCCACACTTAATGTATTTGGAATTTAAAAAACAGCAGCATTCAAAGCGATAGCTTGATTAAAATACGCTAATCAAGTATAATTTATAACCTACTAGCAGACCACCCCTGCTTCGCACGGGTATCCGACTACCCCGGGTGTCAGTCATTTGTTTTGCAAGCGAACGGCTACGACGTCGAAAGGGTTGTTAATTACCGCTATTCCTCTTTACTTTTCTAAAGCTTTCTCTCGTAAGAACCTTCTCCTTATAATAACGAACATAACAAAAAAAAAAGAATTAGCAAAATTGGTCCAGGCGTTATTGAGTTATGCGCTTAGCAACACATTTTGCGATTCATTTTTATAATAGCCTACTAGCTGTTGCCCGCTACTTTGTTCGCATGAAATTGTAGTGACTTCCTGCAGATTTTTGGTTTAAAAACTAACCTATGTCCTTCTCGAGTTCCAAACTATGTCTGTACCAAATTTCACAGAAATCGGTTCAGTAGTTTAGGCGTGAAGAAAAGACAGACAGAGTTAATTTCGAATTTATAATATTAAGTTTGGATAGCACTCAGGAACATTGTAGCTGTCTAGCTGTGAAAGAATACTGAAAATACGACCAGTGGTTCCAAAGATTACCCCTTATATACAAAATTACAAATTTTACCTCTTTATAATACATTTTGTTTGTTTTATGTGCCTGTGGTCTAAAATATCTTTTTGCGATTGCGATGCGATCGCGCGCTATCGCATTCCGCAGATAAAAAAGGCGATCGCACAAAAAGGTAAAAGGATGCGTTAGAATGCTATCGCAAGCTTCAGCGTTCCGAAGTCTCCCTACCGACCATTGCATTTTGTCCGTGATGCCGATCGCCTCGAGGATTCCGCCGCGTGCTATCGCATTTTGCTTTCTGTCTCAGTCTAGCAAATGGCAGTTCTAAGCGACAGAAAGAGTAAGGCGACTCCGTGCTTCCAGATGAGGTCCAACTAGGGAATGCAACCCGGTTTTACCGAAATTCGAAAACCCGGGTTTTTGTGATATTTTAAACGGTAAAAAAACTCGATTTTTTTTTAGCCACGTTTCCGGTTTTTCGGTGTTTTCGGTTTTTTTAATGGCAACACGAAGAAGTGAAGACTAGGCTGCATGGGCTCACGCTCTTTGCCTTCCCTTACATGGGAGAATCATAAAGAAAAAAGGGATGTTTGTTTAGGTATTATTACTCTTCTCTGTGGTTTGTTTCTATAATTTAATAAGTTTTAGCTATTTTCGAAGTAAAAAATATAGAATTAAAGTAAATTTATCGTACAATTTCAAGTGTTCATGGTGCAGTACAGTTTTTTCTGTTATTTAAATATTATTGTAGGTAGATGCACTAGAGTACAGACAGTTCCTATAAATACTTTAAAAAGTAAAATATTCTTTAAGCAATGTTTAATGATTTGTTATTTTCATTTTCAGTCATTTTCAGTATCTTAGCTGTAGCTGTTCTATCAACACGATAATTATGTTTATTCAGTGAATTACTTGTCTAAAGTTGATTATTGTAAGACTGATTGTTAACGATTTCATAGTTTTACGAAAACTATATCTAAATAAATTAAAGTTATTTTCCTTTGATCACGATTTTTTATTCGTTTCCATGCAGTTTATATAAAAAAGTACTTACAAAAAAAAAACTCGTTTTAAACCCGATTTCACCGAAAACCGGGTTTTTTAAAATAGAACTCGAAAATAAACCCGGTTTTAAATTTTGGCGGGTTTTGCATTCCCTAGGTCCAACCCTATGAGACTAGGATCAAATACACACATTTTTTTTTCGTCGGAAAAATATATTTTTTTTATGAAAAAGGTCCAAAACTCACAGCGCTTCTTCCTTCTTCATCTTCAGTTCCTCCTCTGTCTCTCTGTAAAATTTGAGAGCATATCTGTTCGTGTCTCGACCTCCTCTACCTCGCGTCGGCTGGTAGTTCACTGAGACCACGTCACAGGAGGTCGTGCCAGACGAAGCTGTGGGTTAAAGATAAGAAAAGATAAAAGATAAAGATAAAGCTAAAGATAAAGATAAAAGATAAAGATAAAATATAAAAGATAAAGATAAAGATAAAGATAAAGATAAAAGATAAAAGATAAAAGATAAAGATAAAAGATAAAGATAAAAAATAAAGATAAAAGATAAAGATAAAAGATAAAGATAAAAGATAAAGATAAAAGATAAAGATAAAAGATAAAGATAAAAGATAAAGATAAAAGATAAAGATAAAAGATAAAGATAAAAGATAAAGATAAAAGATAAAGATAAAGATAAAAGATAAAGATAAAGATAAAAGATAAAAGATAAAGATAAAGATAAAAGATAAAGATAAAAGATAAAGATAAAAGATAAAGATAAAGATAAAGATAAAAGATAAAGATAAAAGATAAAGATAAAAGATTAAGATAAAAGATAAAGATAAAAGATAAAGATAAAAGGTACACAACATGCAACACTTACTGGACATTAGAAGTGTCTTGTTCTGTTTCTTGGATTGTAGCTGCTGCTTCTTAGCTTTCCCGCTGAATGGGGTCTTCCGCCGAGCCTGCGGCATTGTGGCTTAGTTCTGAAAGCAATAAACAACATCAAGAAATTATCTATCTAAGATCTTATCGCAACAATGCCCCACACTAAGGTTTTCCCTTGTTTTGTAGGTGGATTCACACCGAGACACGGAACAATTATTTGTGGAGTTGTTTCGTGAGGTAGCCAAGCCTATCGCGCACGCATGCAGTCATTCAGTAGGACGTAATGCCAAAACAAAATTTTATAATGAATTATCTGAATTATAGATTATAAATTGTTATATTTGTGAACGAAATGAAACATTATGTTTCGTACGTAATAGAATAATTTTCCAGTCTGTCTGTCTGTTCATCGGTAAAGTTAGGTGCTCCTTACTAAACCTAAACTTTTATTTAACAAATCGTTATTTTCCCGCATTGTTTAACTTGTTAATAACTTTAGAAAACAGCACAGAATTCGATACGAAACAATCGGACCAAAATCCAAAGCAATTGACGCAGTTTCATATGCACTTAGACTAAAGTGGAATTGGGCAGGACATGTAGCAAGGTTACACGACAATAGATGGACAAAAAAATAACAACATGGAAAAGACCGACAGGACCGCGTACATCGAGGGATTGGAACAGTTTGCCGGCTGCAGTTTTTCCGTCCGAATACAATTTAGGTGTCTTCAAGGCTAGAGTGAATAGGCTCTTAATAAACTAGTGCGCCTTACCATCAACGATTGCATCACTGCTTACCATCAGGTGGGATCGCAGTCAAGCACTAGTTTATTGCAAGTAAAAAAAAAAGGAAAAAGAAAAGAGGGAGACCGCACACGATGGAAGGACGATATCCTGCGTGCGGCTGGAGTATGCTGGCTAGACACAGCAAAAGATCGCGAAAAATTGCAGTCTCTGGAAGAGGTCTTCACCTCTCGACGCTTACTTGACGGACAGATCCGTCATCTACCCCGGGCCACCGGGGCGTCTGGAATCGGCGAGAGATGTCGCGCGGTGTCCCAAAGGGATCGGTCCTGGGGCCTCTCCTGTGGAAAATCGGGTACGATTGGGTGCTACGCATCGACCTCCCGAGCGGCGTCAGTATAGTTTGCTACGCTGACGAAATGCTGGTGCTGGCGACCGGGAGGTCGCACCAGGCGGCGGCCGAACTAATTTCACAAGCCGTTGCGATAGTCGTTGCTAAATTCCGGCAATACCCTGCGCGGGAGAAATCATTTGAAGACTTTCCCTTGACAAAAAAAAGGTGTGTGCTGCGAAAAAAAAGGAGTTCCCTAAAATTAAACTTAATGTAAAATATTTTTTTGTATTTGTTTGTAATTTTTTGTTTTTTAACTAGGAAATATAAGGCTTTTTTATTTTTATTTATTTAAAACTTAAAAATATGCATATTTAATTGATTTGGTAAATAATTTATGAAAAAAATTTTTTTTTTTGTTTTAGTCCGCAGTATTGTTAAGTTTGGCTTGAGGATATTGTAATTGTTAGGTATTTGATGTGAAGAATCATCCAGACATAGGTAAATAAGAGTAGGTAACTAATTGGGTAGTTTCCTAGGTCAAAAATAAATTAATTCGACATTTGAATATAATAAAATATTGAAAAATAACTATACTTTTATTCATCGATCGATCGATCGATACAGTGAATTTTGGATATTTTAAAGCTAATTTTTAAGAAATATATAATTTATTTGATGCAATAATACTATGACGATGACGATATGACGATATTTCATACAAATTTCATAGAAAAGTATTGTTTTTGACATTTGTATAAAAGTATTGCTTTTATGTCTTTTGACTAGTTGGAAACTCCATATTGTTATGCAGAGTAAGAAACAGAAAAATAAATAAAAAGCAATTTTTTCTAAAATACTCACTGCTATCTAATAAATAAATCTTTAGAATATACAAAACGATGCCTATTCAATATGTTTCAAGATAAAATTGTTTTTTTTATGAAAACTGTAATAACTGTTTTATTGAATGAAGAACAAGTAAGTCTTATATCTAAGGAAGAAAAAACAATATATATATATATATCAGATAAACATTATCATGTTAACAAATGAACTTGTTTATTACGAAATATAGTTATAAGCAGTGAAAACAAGTCATGCCGGGTGCGCCATTCTGATTTTTATCTAACCTGCATTCTAATTCTTCTTATTAGAACACATGAAAATTGAATTCTATGCGTGTAATACGGAAAGTTTCATGTAAAACATGCTAATTATTGATAAACACGCAGGTTCGATGTTATTTAACGTTTTATTTACATATATTTTAAACACGCGGTCGGCATGTTAATTTATTTGTGCTTAAAAATTATGATTATATGCGATATTGATTTACCTGTAAGCCGGTGGTGGAAAAAGTGTTATTTTTAAATAATTATCAAGAAGTTAAACAGATTAATTCGAGAATTTTCAAGTTGAATCTACAATCAGCCGTTCACAAGTTGTCACTTGTTGAAAGAATAAAAAACAGATGATCACGAATGATTAGTCATCTCTTTCTTTCCTCTGATGAAATGTTATTGCTAGAAGAAGACGGAAAATTACATGCTTTATTTATGAAATTTTATTTGGAACACAAACTTAATTGACAGATATTGAAAAAATGCGTTCATAGGTGGATTTTATTTAAATTTATTTATTTTTAATAACAATTATAAAAAATCACGCAGATCCATATTATAAAAAAAATCTAGTTACAAATCTAAATTGGATAAAGTAATAAGCCTTTGATTAGTTTATTTAGTTTGCCCACAGTGTTACGAATCTACAATTTACAGAAAAATAAGACAGCTAAAAATGCGACAGACATCAAGGCAAGCATAAATATTGGTTGTAGTTATTAATTTTGTTATTTTACTCCAAGATAGGACAAAAAAATATTAGTTTATAGTTGGTTTATACAAAAACATAATTCTCAAAACTCAAAACGCAAACGTCAATGACTAATCGAAGTGTCAACGAAAAACAACCTAATTTTCTAACCTACAAAACCGTGACATTTATTTTGTAAAAACATCAACGAAGCGTTCGAAAGCGTTTATTTACTGATACAACAATATAACACTACACAAAATAGCTCAATAATTCAAAATGTTGCCGCTATCGTTACTCCGTACGGCGCAGAACCATCCAATGCTTGTAGAACTTAAAAATGGCGAAACATACAACGGTCATCTCGTTAGTTGTGATAACTGGATGAATATCAACCTTAGAGAAGTTATTTGTACATCAAGAGATGGTGACAAGTTCTGGAGGATGCCCGAGTGCTATATCAGAGGCAGTACCATCAAATACTTGCGTATTCCCGACGAGGTTATCGATATGGTGAAAGAAGAGACTCAGGTACGTTTCCGTGTTTTTTTTTTATTATTTGTATGCAGTAGTCATACAAGCATTCAGCATTTAAGTTGGAGGTTTTGCAATAATATAACGTCTAGAAGTCGACAACGATAAAGCGGGGTTCAGACGTTACGATACGATTCCTCGGGACGCTGTCGGGCACTCTCGATCGCTTGATTTAGGGCTTACAGCCTAACAGCGATCATACCACACAACCCAATCCAGTGTTAACACTGCACTGGTTTCCGTGAATTTAAGACCATTTTCAAAATTATTTAATCAAGCAGTAAACTTACTTTTACTACTTAATATTGTGACAGAAACTCTTTGACATCATGACGTCAATGGATGGTTGTCAAACGTTGCCTAGAGATTGTAAATTTCGTCGTGAATTGTCAACACGAGTTGGTGTAATCGGTAAGGCGTGTGGATTACACCACAGAGACCCCGAGTTCGAGTCCCGCCGTAAACATGAAGTTTTTTAGTTGATGGAAGTTTTGTCGAACTTTCTGGAATATTTGAGTGAAAGTAATGAAAAATTAAGGAGCGAGAAGGAGAATAAATAAAAATGAATAACGAAATTATTGGAAGGTTCTGGAGGCATGACGATCAAAAAGAATAACGAAATTGAATGTTCTAGAACCTGACCGGGGGTATATAACCGGAACTGCGGCTCACCGCTGGCAGTTGAGTTCTAAGTCTAAAGCGATTCGGAAGAAAAGGAAGAAGTGAGAAAGAAGAAAAGTGAGTGAAATAGTGAAGTGCAGTGAAATAGTGAAGTGCAGTCAGTTAAGTGAGTTAAGTCAGCGTGAACGGCAAAGTTGTGTCAGTCGGCCGGACTCTGCTGGAGAGGAACGCCGATAACTTAACTCCGTGGACGCTGTAACTTAAGTGCAATAGAAAGTCTGAAAACCGGTATTAGTGTTTCATTTCATCCAATCCCGTAACCCAAGCCCGCATAGTCAGGAACGTGACGTCAGGCACGTAACATTTGGTGTCAGAAGTGGGATTGGAGAAAAATGCCGCTAGTGCCGCAGGACGTAAGAGGAGTGAGTACCCGTGCTATGTCAGAAGCGCAGCGTGTGAGGGAAGAGGGTGCTGCAGCTCAGACCAGCGATGCAGAAGCCAAGCCTGTGCAGATGGATCTTCTGCTACAGCTGCGGCAAATGATGGCAGAACAGCTGCGTGAGCTGAAAGAAGATCAAGCGCGCCGCCAAGAAGAGCAAGCACGCTGTCAGGCAGAACAGCTGCGGGAGCTGAAAGAAGATCAAGCGCGCCGCCAAGAAGAGCAAGCGCGCCGCCAAGAAGAGCAAGCGCGCCGCCAAGAAGAGCAAGCGCGCCGCCAAGAAGAGCAAGCACGCTGTCAGTCAGAACAGCTGCGGGAGCTGAAAGAAGATCAAGCTCGTCGCCAAGAGGAGCAAGCGCGTCGCTTGGAGGACATGCATAAAGATTTCACGAAGGGACTGCAAAAGGCTGTCGAACGGGTACAAGAAGTGGAGGAAGGGTTAGGCAAGTTGAAACTTCGCGTCATGGCGATAGAGGAGAGATTGGAAGAAGAGATCTCCAAAATCAAGCAGGAAGTGACAAACCCAAGCCCTTTGAAGAGCCGAAGCCGTCTTGCAGCCGTTTTTGACGCCCCAAATGCGGCCTTAAGCGCAACGAAAGGGCTCAAGATTCCCCATTACGACGGAACAACATCCTGGACCGCGTTCAAGCTACAGTTTGAGACACTTATGGAGGCTTATGGTTGGACTCAGAAGGAAGCACAGTCAGCCCTTACCCTGGCTCTCCGTGATCAAGCGCTCTCAGTGCTGGAAGCTATCGGCGCAAGTGGGGATCTCAGCTTTAGTGCCCTCCTCGACGCACTTGAAGCACGTTTTGGAGACAGCCACCTCGAGCACGTGTACAGAGCGCAATTAAAAGAGCGTACTCAGCGTGCTAATGAGAGCCTACAGCAATGGTCCGTGGAAATCGAGAAACTTGTACGTCGAGCTTTCCGGTCGACTCCGTCAATGATTGAAGGCACGCTTCTCCAAGCGTTCATTGACGGTATTCGGGACCCAGAAGTACGAGCTGCTGTTCATCTGGGCCATCACAAGATCATGAAAGAAGGTCTGGCTCATGCATTGGAAGTGGAAGCCGTGCGTGGCAACTCCCGTACCTTACGTCTGCGGGAAATGACGACAACGGAGCAGGTACCTCCACGCCGTCGGAACTTCATGTGCTATGGATGTGGAGAGCGTGGGCACATACGGAGCGACTGCCCGAAGAAGATGAACCGCAAGGACGCGGCGGTCTCAACTTCTGACCAGCAGGGAAACTTAAATCCAGCCAGGGCTGCGGGGTGGGCGCCGGCTGGTAGTGGAACAACCCCAACAATCTACATCAAGCAAACCAACGATGGAAATACTCTGGTGATAGACGGTCAAGTAAATGGGAAAAACAGTCAGCTAACATTAGATACTGGAGCTTCAAGGACGGTGATAAATGTTCGGCTGCTCGAGCACAACATCAGGAAACACCTTAAACCAATTGTTGGCCTACAAATGAAATCAGCTACCGGCCAGTGCATACCGATAAGTGGAAAACTGCATGTAACAATCAAAATTGGGGAACGTGTTTATCGACATGAGGTTATTGTGGCCAAAATTCTGGATGACTGCATCCTGGGACTTGACTTCCTGCAAGGGCACCAGTGTAACATCGACCTAAAATCTGGAGTATTACTATGTGGAACTGAGGAAATTCCGATGAAGGGTGGAACCCTGGGAAAAGTTTGCTGTTTAAGAAGAACTGTTCTTGCACCAAAATCACAGACTCTCGTACCAATTGCATTACCTAGGAGGAGGGAAGGAAGTTTACCTCGAAGGTGCGCTGTGATTGATAAATCGGAACACGTAAACTCATGGCTACCGGCAAGAACTGTCGTGGGGTCATCTGATGTTAACCGCATTCCGGTATTCAACTTCAGTGATTCAGAAATTACGATTGAAGAAGGAGAGCCTGTGGGCGTATTGGAAGAAGTGGCCTGGATAAGAAAATGCTCGGAAAATCTTGTGAAGAAGGACAGTACGGGAATAGACTTTGTAACGAAAATCTTAGACGAAAACAAAAGTCTGACAAAAGTGGAGACTATGAAAGCTAGAAATTTACTTCTTCGATTCTCTGATGTGTTTTCAAGAAGCGATGGTGATATTGGCCGAACTGGTTTGGTGAAGCATAAAATAAACACAGGTGATACAATGCCAATTCGTCAAAGGCCCAGACGTATACCATTCGCTCGTGAGAAAGAGGTTGAAGAAATGATTGACGATATGAGGAAAAATGACGTGATAGAGCCCTCTTCTAGCCCTTGGTGTTCACCTGTCGTGCTTGTCAAGAAGAAAGATGGTTCAACGAGGTTTTGCGTAGACTATCGACGATTGAATGATGTAACCAAGAAGGATAGCTACCCGTTACCAAGAATCGATGACACACTTGACACACTGAGTGGCATGAAATGGTTTTCAACGCTCGATCTGAAAAGCGGCTATTGGCAGGTGGATTTGGATCCCAAGGACAAGGAAAAGACCGCATTCTCAACTGGGAAGGGACTCTGGCAATTTAAGGTGATGCCATTTGGATTATGCAATGCACCGGCAACCTTTGAGCGTTTGATGGAACAGGTGCTGGTGGGACTGCTGGGCGAAACCTGCCTAGTTTACCTCGATGACATCATCATTGTTGGACGGGATTTTGACGATCATCTAAGGAAATTGGAAAAGGTACTCGACAAGCTGCGTGGAGCAAATTTAAAGTTGAGTCCAAAAAAATGCTCTTTCTTCAAGCGCGAAGTGAATTATCTAGGACATGTTATTTCTGAGAGAGGAATTGAGACTGATCCAGCCAAGACTGTCGCTGTTAAGGAATGGCCAACACCTAAAGACAAAACGCAAGTTCGGGCATTTCTTGGATTGTGCTCGTATTATCGGCGGTTTGTGAAAGGATTCTCGGACATTGCCAAGCCATTGCATCGATTGACAGAGGAGAAACGTGCCTTTATCTGGGACGAGGATTGTGAGCAAGCCTTTCGAGAACTAAAAGAACGGCTTTGTAACACACCAATTCTCGGATACCCCAGCGCGAAAGGAATATTCGTAGTTGATACGGATGCCAGCAATATTGGAATAGGAGGTGTCCTTTCACAACGCGATGGTGAGCAGGAGAAGGTTATTGCTTACTTCAGCAAGTCACTATCCAAGCCGGAGAGGAATTATTGCGTGACCAGGAGGGAATTGCTGGCCGTAGTCAAAACTCTGCACCATTTCAAGAAGTATTTACTGGGACGGAAATTTTTGATCAGAACTGATCACGCTGCTTTGAAATGGCTGCTTCAGTTTAAGGATCCCGAAGGCCAAGTAGCCAGATGGTTGGAACAACTTCAGGAATTTGACTTTGATATCGAACATCGCGGAGGAAGAATTCATGGCAACGCAGATGCATTATCGAGACGCCCATGCGTGGAAGATTGCAAGCATTGTGCCAAGAAGGAAACTGCTTTTCTTAAGGTGATAAGGACTGATACTGTTGACGAGGCATGGGGAGATGATGCGATGAAATTAGAACAGGAAAGAGATGCAGATATTAAACCAATACTGGAGTGGGTACGAAGTGGTAACAAGCCAAGTTGGAGTGACGTCGCCCAATATAGCGCGGTAACGAAAGGTTTATGGGCACAGTGGAAAAGCCTTACGCTGCATAACGGACTTCTGTGCAGGAAATGGGAATCAACAAACGGCAAGGACGAGCATTTGCAATTGGTGGTGCCTCGTTCAAAAATAAGGGATGTATTAAAAGCGTTCCATGATGGATCTTCTGGAGGACATTTGGGAATTAGGAGGACTTTGGTGAAGATCAAGGAGAGGTTTTATTGGTTGCATTGCAAATATGACGTCGAAGATTGGTGCCGGAAATGCACTAGTTGTGCAGCTGTCAAGGGTCCACAAACAAGAAGCAGAGGGGCGATGAAAATCTACAATGTTGGTATGCCTTGGGAGAGAATAGCCTTAGACATCGCTGGACCATTTCCAATCACTGATTCGGGCAATCGCTACGTTTTAGTGGTTATGGATTATTTTACAAAATGGCCGGAGGTCTTTGCCATACCGAATCAAGAGGCAGTAACTGTAGCCACGAAGTTGGTAAACGAGGTATTCACCCGATTCGGAGTGCCCTTGGAGATGCACAGTGATCAAGGACGGAACTTTGAATCCCAAGTTTTCCAGGAAACTTGTAAACTTTTGGGAATCCATAAGACTCGAACGACCCCTTATCATCCACAGTCAGATGGAATGGTCGAACGCTTCAACCAAACATTGGAGCGACACTTAGCAAAGGTGGTTGACAGCCATCAGAGAGATTGGGACACTTACATACCTCTCTTCTTGCTTGCCTATCGGACTGCTGTACATGAAAGTACCGCAAAGACGCCTGCATTTGCAAATTTTGGAAGGGAATTGAGATTACCGGCAGATCTTGTATCGGGCTGTCCACCTGGTGACTCTCGCACCGAGTTTAGCGATTACATAAGCGAGTTAAGGGCAAAAATGTTGGACATTTATGAGCAGATCAGGGAGGCCGGTCTTCAAGCTAGTGATCGCGCAAAGACGCGCTATGATCGACGAGCCAATTCTGTTGGGTTTGAAGAGGGGTCATTGGTCTGGCTTCATAATCCAGTCAGAAGGAAGGGAAAATCTCCAAAGCTGCAACCGAGTTGGGAAGGTCCTTACGAGATAGTCACGAAGATCAATGACATTACTTACAGAATTCGGAAGTCTTCAAGGAGCCCTTTGAAAGTTGTCCATATAGACAGGTTGGCGAGGTATTACGGCAGCAACGATGCTCGGGACGAGCGAATCTAAGAGGGGGGCAGTGTGACAGAAACTCTTTGACATCATGACGTCAATGGATGGTTGTCAAACGTTGCCTAGAGATTGTAAATTTCGTCGTGAATTGTCAACACGAGTTGGTGTAATCGGTAAGGCGTGTGGATTACACCACAGAGACCCCGAGTTCGAGTCCCGCCGTAAACATGAAGTTTTTTAGTTGATGGAAGTTTTGTCGAACTTTCTGGAATATTTGAGTGAAAGTAATGAAAAATTAAGGAGCGAGAAGGAGAATAAATAAAAATGAATAACGAAATTATTGGAAGGTTCTGGAGGCATGACGATCAAAAAGAATAACGAAATTGAATGTTCTAGAACCTGACCGGGGGTATATAACCGGAACTGCGGCTCACCGCTGGCAGTTGAGTTCTAAGTCTAAAGCGATTCGGAAGAAAAGGAAGAAGTGAGAAAGAAGAAAAGTGAGTGAAATAGTGAAGTGCAGTGAAATAGTGAAGTGCAGTCAGTTAAGTGAGTTAAGTCAGCGTGAACGGCAAAGTTGTGTCAGTCGGCCGGACTCTGCTGGAGAGGAACGCCGATAACTTAACTCCGTGGACGCTGTAACTTAAGTGCAATAGAAAGTCTGAAAACCGGTATTAGTGTTTCATTTCATCCAATCCCGTAACCCAAGCCCGCATAGTCAGGAACGTGACGTCAGGCACGTAACAATATTATAAATGCGAAAGTTACGATGTTTGGATGTTTGCTACTCAATCACACCAAATCCGCTTGATGGATTTGGATGAAACTTGGCACAGGCATAGGATACACTCCCGAATAGGACATAGGCTTCTTTTTATCAATATAACATGTGGTTAAAGCCACGGGTGGAAGCTATTAATTAAATGATTAAAATCATTGAATTAGTTTGACACTGTAAACTGCATCTGTCTTTTTCTCTGAATTTTTTGTCACCAAATTATGTATGATTATATTGATATATTGAGTACGAAGTTTCATTGAAATCAGTTTAGTTTCCATGATATTTGACTAGAAATTAATATGGAAAACAAATAAAATAAAATATCAATTTTAAAGTTATGTACAATACAGAGTGTCAGTCGTGGGGGCCCGGAGGTTAAGAAGCCTGCTTCTCATTCATGAGGGTCTAGGTTCGAAACCGATTTCCGAGTTATATGTACTTTCTAAGATTATTTAGACACCACTGACATACGGTGAAGGTAAACATCATGAGGAAACCTGGACTTATAATTTCTGATTATAAGTTTGAAATTGCCAACCCGCAATCAGCAAGCTTGGTGATTAATGCTCTAACCTTCTCTGTATGAGAAGAGGCCTTCGCTCAGTAGTGGGCACTTATAGACTGATGATGATGATGATGACAATACAGAGACATGGGCCATTAATTGAAAATAACTTTTTCTTATTTATATAAACACTGCCCGATAGTAGGATTTTTTCCTGTGTCAGTGTAATACAGTTACCATTTTTACACAGAATTGGTTTTTTTATGAAGAATTAATCCTTTTTTTGTAACAGATGGTTGGCTCACTAGACAAACTAATGGTCTCTGTAGTGGATTGATCTTTATTTTGTTCCTTTTTCCTTTTTTATTTCTTTTTAGGAAACATCATTAATCAAGTGTCGTAAAATCGATATATATGATGATGACATTGATTTAAAAACTATCTCATGTTTTTTTTTAAATATTCTCTACATACAAACCTTTTCTGGGCTTCTACTAATAATTTAAGCCTAAAAATTAGGCAAATCGGTAAAGGCATTGTTAAATTATAACGTTACAACGAAAAGGGGCATTGATTTTTATATATATAGATATAGCAACATGATTTATATTTTCAGGTCAAGTCCAGAAGCCGCAGCGAGGTCTCCAAGGGTCGAGGTGGCGGTCAGAATATGAGGACAGGTCGCGGTGGCAACCGAGGGGCCTTTGGTAACCGCGGCCGACCGGCGCCCCTTGCCAGAGGCGGTGGTAATCAAGGTCGCAATCCACAACAGAATAAAAACAAGAAATAGTGTGAATTTGTGTATTATCTGTGTAATTTATAAAGCCTGTGTGTACTACAACATAAAATCTATTTCGAAATTAGTGGCCCACACCCGCATCGCGCAAATATCTTGCTAACTACAAAAGGGTTCCTTCGCAATATTCAACTGTTTTCTTTGATAAGAACCTTCTTCAGACGATAATAAGTACCTACCTACAACAAAAAAAGAATCGGCAAATTTGGTCCAGGAGTTGTTAAGTGCCTAATGCGTTTACCAACACATTTGGCGATTCGTTAATGGAAAATAATGACTTATTCACGTGAATTAACTTTATTTTAATTTTAAATTAAGTCTATATTTTTAATAAATGTAGTAGGTATGACTCAAGAAGGTTGTTATTCAAAAATGAAATCTATTCTAATGTGGGAGAGCCACGCTTTGCCGCTAATGAGCAGAAAAATAATGCTTTCATAGTAGGTACTTCGCCTTTTTTGAGGTTATATTTAAATTGTCAAATACCTAACCTCTAAAAAGAAAGTGGCGGGGAGATTGCCAAGCAAGCTCAGCCATTAAAAGAATTCGCGCGCAAATTATTTCCTCGTCCCTGGCGTCATAAGTGATGTTTTGTAGTCTGTGCAAATCTGTGTTACAAAATTTCGTAAGAGTTAGGTGATATTGGGTGTGAGTCCATACTTCGGCTCGATTGGAGTGATACTACGGCCTCACAGAAAACCGACGTGCACAGTACGGCCGACGTGTCTTGGCGAGTCTGAAATTAGCTGTTTGTCTTCGCAATGAATCTTTTAGGAACAAAATTGTGTAGGTACTGCGCAGCTAATCGGCTAACTTCAGACTCGCTAAGATACGTTGGCGGTATAGTAGCAACACTAACGTTGTGTTGGATCAATCCTCAATCCTCAAATTCCCTATCCATAAACCCTAGAGGCCGACTGTTCTAGGGCGGCGCTGATAATGCATTACCATCAGATAATGCATTTGCCGTCCTATCGTTAAAAAACCTTGTGCACACAGGCTTCAACTCATGTCTCTTGAGTAGAAAATTGAACTTTTTAGCGTCAGTCAACTGTAGACGACATAAAACATTTGGGCCAATAGTACAGGATATAAAACAGGAAAGCTGTATTACAAGACTGGCTGTCTGCCCGTCCGTCTGACTGTCTTTCAGGCTGACTGACTGTATATTATGAACTGTGACGGATAGACAGTTGTAATTTAGACAGATTATAAAAAATACAAATGAACAGGTGATCCTAACCGCTAAAAAAATTAAATGAAAACATGTCGATGTCATGGCGTTGAAAAAGTTTAAGAACTAATATTTGTGAAGGACGGTGATCTAAAATGTAATTTTTACTTTATAAATTAAATGTAAGTTTCGATATAAGTATTGTAACTTTGGTGTTTTATTTCATTTTACCCCCTCTTACATAGATCTGGATTTTATTGAAAACTAGCGGATCGCCCTTGCTTCGCATGGGCATACCACTACCCCGGTGTCCGTCATTTGTTTAGCAAGCAAACGGCCCCAGCACCGAAAAGGTTGTCAATTCCCGATATTCCCCTTTACTTTTCTAATATTTTCTTTCATAAGAACCTTCTCCTTTGAATAAAGAATATAACAAAAAAAGAATTGGAATATTGATCCAGGCGTTGTTGAGTTATGCGCTTACCAACACATTTCGCGATTTATTTTTATATTATACCTACTAGCGGCCCACCCCCGCTTCGCACGGGTCATACTATCTCGCTAACAATAAAAGGGTCCCTTTTCCCAAATTTTGCTCTCTACTTTCCTAATATTTTCTATCATAAGAACCTTCTCCAGACTATAATAAATACAAAACAAAAGGATTTGGCAAAATTGGTCCAGGCGTTTTTGAGTTATGCGCTTACCAAACATTTTTGCAATTTATTTTTTTATTATAATAAATTGCAATCACCAATGTTGAGTCACGGGGGCAGATTATAAATTAAAGATGGTAAAGTTCACTCACAATAAAATTTTAGTAAAACGCTAATTACATATGTGCGACCGAATCGTAACCCGACAAACCCGTCGGGCACGCTACCATAGCAGCGGTAAGACCCCTCTTTGAGGAGTGGCTTGAGAGACGCCACGGCGTCCTCACCTTCCGTCTGACGCATGTGCTTACCGGGCACGGCAGCTTCGGTAGGTTCCTGTTTCGGATTCAGCGGGAGGAAACGTCCGAGTGTCGTCATTGTGAGGACCACCTAGAGGACACGGTGGAGCATACGGTGGCGGTGTGCCCTGCCTGGGCTGAGCACCGCCGTATCCTCAGGGAAGTGATCGGCGGCGGCGACCTCTCGCGCCCGGCCTTAGTCGAGGCCATGGTGCGGAGTGAGAGGAACTGGGACGCCGTCTCCTCCTTTTGTGAAGCAGTCATGCTCGCAAAGAGAGAGGCGGCCCGCGTGAGGGAGCAATCCTCCTCCTCACGCCTCAGCAGCCGCAACTGGCGACACTTCGGGCGTCGGGGATCGAGGGACGATCTCCGGCCACCGTAAGCACGGGCCTGCGGTCGGCGAGTAAGGGCAGCTCGCCGCCCGACCAGAACCAGGCCCGAGCGTACGGCGCGTAGCGTTCCGCGCGCGCCTCAAAGAGCCATTCGACCACCACAGACGGGGCCCTAAAGGGCTGATGTTCAGCCGGGGTTGCGGGGTAAGCGCAATGAGGTACCGCGACCTCGGCACAGAGCAGGAGAAGGAACAGGGGGGTTTTTAGTCAGTAAGAGTCTGACACTCCCTCCTGCCCGGCCCTGGGCGGGAGAAGTCATTTGATGATTTTCCCCTCACAAAAAAAAATCCCGACAAACCCGTGACTGTCATACATAACTACATCGCAAAAGTGCAACGTTGCGATGAATAAGTCATAGTACATTGTCGTCCCTACAATAGATATAAGTAGGTACTTACCTACGCACATGATGCTAAGGAAAGTGATCAGTGGCGATCTCTCGCATCCTTCCTTTCTGGTGCTAAGCGAGAGGAAATGGGAAGCCGTCTCTGCTTACTACGGAGCAGTGATACTCGCAAAGGAGGTGGAGCGCGTTAGGAAATTCAACTCACTATCCAGCTACCGCAGTAGGCGTTATTCTGAGCGTCGGGGATTTTGAGCAACGGTCACCGTCAGCGCGGGTCTGCAGACCGCGAGTAAGGATAGCTCGTCGCCCGACCAGAACAGACCCGAGTGTACGCTGTGTAGCGTGCCGTGTGCGCCTTAAAAAGCCAGTAGGCCACCACAGTCGGGGCCCTATAGGGCTGATTTCAGCTGAGGTTGCGGGGTAAGCCCAATGAGGCACCGAGGCCCCAACTCGAATCGGGAGAAAGAACTAACTGGTTTTTAGTCAGTAAGAATCTGAAACGCCCTCTCACCCCACTTAGGACGACAGAAAAGTCATTTGATGATGTTCCCTTCTGAAAAAAGGAGAAATCCCCCTTTGACTTTTCTACTTTCCAATGATATTTCATGTAAAAGAAATAAAACTCGAAATAATGGCAAGATAGGTAATTTTATTAACATAACATAGATCTAGTAACATAACACAATATTTATATACACAAAAAGATACATAACAACATCAAGTTAATTAACTAAGAGGAGAATGCTAAATGCTGACCTTAATTTCCAACTTAGGTACCGTTTCTCATATAAAAAATGATAGAGAAAAAGTGACATAAAGAGAAAGATAGAGATACAAATACAGTAAAACGGGGTGAATAGATACAGAAGAGGGTACCGACGTCTCAATGCCACCATTGTGGTAATTGCCGCGACGATACGGCGCTGCATACGTTGGCGGAATGTACAGCTTGGGCCGAGCAGCGTCGTGACCTGGTCGCGGCCGTAGGTGCTGCGGGAAATCTCTCGCTTCCGGCTGTAGTGTCTACTATGGTCGGGAGCGAGTCAGGGTGGAGTACCGTCGCTACCTTCTGCGAGGCCGAAACGCTCGCAAAGGAGGCGGCGGAAAGGGAGAGAGAGGCTGCCTCCTCTCTCCCCTCCCGCAGCAGACGCACTAGACGTCGTAGGGTGGCCGACCTGCGGCCACTGTAGGGCGCGGCCTGTTAACGACAGACTCGGGGCGTCTTGTCGTCCGACCAGCAGCCGGCCTCGAGGCGGCGGCGCCGTGTTCCGCGCGCGCCTCATTGTGGAGTCCTGCGATCGGGGTGACGGCCGCAGTGGGTGACGGGGCCCGCCTTACCATCTGGCGGGCCAATACCCGTCGGGGGGTTGCGACGAATGCTTCGGCGATACCCGCCGCTCCGACACATGGGTAAGTGGAGGAACACCGGGTTGGTTTTTAGTCAGTAAGAGTCTGACAGTACCCTTCGCCCTTCCTCGAGGGCGATGGGTCTCTTTGAGGATTATCCAACCCGATACAAAAAAAAAACACAGATGAGGGTCGAATAGATATACTAGGAGAATTCGCTATCTATTCTATTCCGTTTCACGATACGTATTCTGGTCTCTCGGTTTAGGTTAACTAAATGTAAACAATCTTGGCATATCTTTTTATCTAAAAGTTGTCAATTTAATAAAGAAAAACGCCTAAAGAAGTTCGGACAATAATTGTTATTATTCAGAGCTGGTTTTTCAATAGTTAGATAAAAGTTACTCGGTGAATAATTATAGGTACCTAATGCTGTCGCGTCAGAATGTTTGTATAAGACAGTGACAGCAACAATTTTTTTCTTAGATAACTGTTATCCATAGAGAATTTAACCACTTTTATCTAACCATTGAAAAATCAGTCCTTAAAGAGGTTGGTAGGTATAGACAATAAAACTTCGAACAAATCCATTTAATTCTAATCACAGCACACAACACTAAAATAATAAATATACTTTACATCACGCCCTCTTCCTAGTACCTAGGCAGAGATGGTAGGTATTTACATACTTACTATATTAAAAAAATAATTACATACACGTATAAATTATAGGCACCATTTTTATATATTTTTACAAGGGATCAAGCGCTAAACGAGAAGACGGATTTTCTCCCTGCCTACAGTGCGGCCGACGTATCTTGGCGAGTCTAAAGTTAGCCGATTAGCTGCGCAGTACACAATTTTGTTCCTAAAAGTGCCATTGCGCAGACAAACGGCTAACTTCAGACTCGCCAAGATACGTCGGCCGCACTGTACCTGTGCGAATCGTGCACACAATAATGAAAATTATTTCTAAGATGTTTATTAAGAATTCTAACAATTTTTTTGAATACCTAATTATTATTTAATTGTTCAAAGAATGATTAATGTTTAATATTCTGAGTTTGATTTGGTAGTTTTTTAATTGGGTAGTTTCCTAGTCAAAAAGAAATTTATTTGACGTTTCAATCAATAACTGTACTGAAAATATATTGAAAAATAACTAAACTTTTATTTATCGATCGATCGATACACTAAGTTTTAGATGTTTTGTAGCTAATTATTAAGAAATAAGTAAGCTATTTGACGCAAAACTACTATGACGTCATAACTCACTTTTTCATAAAAATTTCATAGAAAAGTATCGTTTTTGACATTTGGATAAAAGTATTGAATTTGACTAGTTGGAAACTACCGTATTAGCGCACTTGCTCTTCATATGATTAAAACTACGCAACGGATTTTGATGCGGTTTTTTTTAATAGACAGAGTGATTGAAGAGGAAGGTTTATACGCATAATAATATCCATTAAACAGTGCAGAAATTTACTATAAGCATTGAAACAAAATCACATAATAACATGTGCAACACTGGCTATCCCATTTTTCTATTACTTACTACAATTACTTTAGTACAAAAACATACCTTAAAGATGAAATAACAAAAGTTATTTTAATTAAAACGATTAGTTTTAAAGAGGTAGGTTATTTTTACGGTTTAACAACCATTGTAGACTATACATAATACCGTTTGTGCTCAATAGATGGCGCTTAATACAATGTGTGGTTGGTTCGTCTAATATAGAATTCGTTATCATCAGCTTATAAGTGCCTACTGCTAAGCAAAGGCCTCTTTTCACACGGAGAAGGTTTGAGCATTAATCACTATGCTTGCTCAAAGTGGATTGGCGATTTCAAACTTGTAATTAGAAATTATAAGTCCACGCTTCCTCACGATGTTTACCTTCACCGTATGTCAGTGGTGTCTAAATAATCATAGAAAGTACATGTAACTCGGAAAAGGTCACATTGGTACTTGCCAGGTTTTTATACTTTGCTTAACGTAGCCACGTGATAACACATCTACATCAGCCCCAACAGAAGAGCAAAAGTAACGGTATTCTTACCTCATTAAATAATTCCTTAAAAAAATAGTTTTTGCACTTTGAATTGGTATCTGTATGGGCACTAAAAAGTACCACTCCGTATTACTAGAAGTGTAGTGTGTTGTAAATCATTGAAAATATTGTTTTTTTTTTATGTAATAGGTCGGCAAACGAGCAGACGGATTACCTGATGGTAAGCAATCAGCGCCGCCCATGGACACGCGCAACGCAGGAGTTACGAGTGCGTTGCCGACCTTTTAGGGATTAGGGATTTGGAGATTTAGGGATTGAGGAGGGATTGGGGGAGGGGAAGGATTGGGCCTCCGGTAACCTCAAACACAACGGTGTGGTTATTTCACGTCGGTTTTCTGTGAGGCCACTCCGGGCGAGCCGACCCATTCGTGCCCAAGCATGACTCTCCCACACTTAATTATTAATTATATCTCATAATGTTTATTTTTCTTCATAGAATCGCACTTTTGCCGTACTAATTGCACAAGACTTGGAATAATTATAGGAAATCCGATCCCTAATATAATACCTATAGCAGTTCCGTACCGCCAGTGTCACTAAAAAACAGTGTTTGACACAAAAATCTGAACTGGTACTAAAAGTACCGAATTATTCTAAGTTCAACTTAGCTTTAAAAAACTTTACATAAATAATAATCTTCGGTAACTTTCCCTTTAGATTTGCCAAATATAATACAAACCTGACAATTATAAATACAATAAAAACACTTCCAGATAAACGTAGTGTAGGGCGCTCTTCAACTAATTGGAGCGACGGCTCTGTATTACTACTAGATGAGAATATCTAGTGAAGAGACTGATGATTTTTATGGAAAAAAACGTACAGAATTACCTGATAGTAAGCAATCCCGCCCATGTACGTACCTCGGTCCAATGAGATATTTAGGGCTCCGGTAACCTCAATCACACGGCGAAACACAACGCAAGCAAGAAGATGTTGTCACTATCTATACATTTCTAGCTACTTTACCAATTTTACACACATATCTGAAGTGGCACTAAAAGTACCACTTGGGATTTTCTTAGCTGAATAAACAGCTTTTGGCGGTGTCTTGTATATTTTTTCCTTCGGCTATGTTATTCATGTATTTCTTGTATCCGCCGGCTAATATGCCCATTAGGATGATTGCACCAACTGAAGCATTGGATTTGAATTTCGATGCACAATCTTCGGGATTTTCCATGTCCAGGGTGTAAATCTGAAATGGGAGTTGAGAATTAGTTTTGCCTTCTCTACATGAGCGGGGTTCGGGACAAACGACGCGGGGAGGCGGGTCGGAGATCGCAGTGTGACAGGTTCCAGTTAATCAGAGCTGTGGGCCTACCATGAAGTGTTAAAGCGTCAATCTTTCGGGCGATAAAGAGTTTCTTTTTATGTGATAGGTCGGTAAACGAGCGAACGGATTACCTGATGGTAAGCAATCAGCGTCGCCCATGGACACCCGCAACAAGACAGGAGTTACGAGTGCGTTGTCGACCTTTTGGGGATAAGAGATTTGGAGATTTTGGGAAAGGGAACGGATTGGGGTAGGGGAAGGATTGGGCCTCCGGTAACCTCACTCACACGTCGAAACACAACTCTTTGGTTATTTCACGCCGGTTTCTGTGAGGCCGTGCTATCACTCCGGTCGAGCAGACCCATTCGTGCCGAAGCATGGCTCTCCCACACTTGAATGATGAGACGGAGCTATACACCTTTTATAGCTCCATCCCTATACCTCGCAAAAAAGATTCACCTTTTAACACGTCTTGGTAGGCCATCTGCTGCTGTCTGGACTGTATCGAACTTTTTTTAAAAGCGAATTCATGACTTCTCCCTCCTTAGCTTCGGTGGGGCGCGAGGGAGTGTCAGACTCTTACTGAATAAAACCACCTCGTGCTTTCTCCTTCTTTTTATATGATTTTGACGTGTAAAAGTGCCATTGTATGGCCTATTTGCAAAAAAATAAATTCTTTGTTTCATTGCAACATTTCTTTTACTTCGACACTTACATATTATAAAAAAAACCAAGACTCCTTATGTGTATGTTTCTCTGTCTCTTTCTCAAAAACTAGCAGTCCAATTTTCATAAAATTTTATCTAAAGTTTTAGACTTTGTTTGTTTGAACGCGCTAATCTCCGGAACTACTGGTTCGATTTGAACGATTCTTTTTGTGTTCGTTATTCCATTTATCGAGGAAGGTTTTAGGCTATAAAACATCACGCTACGATCTATAGAAGCCGAGCAGCGGGTCAAACCGCGCGAGAAAAGCTAGTCTATACTAATATTATAAAGAGGTATAATTTGTAAGTTTGTATGTAGGGTGTAATCTTTAGAACCGCTGGTCGGATTGCCAAAATTCTTTCACTGATAGATAGCTACAATGTTCCTGAGTTCTATATGGTATAAAACATCACGCTACGATCTATAGGAGCCGAAAAGCAGGTGAAACCGCGCGAGAATAGCTAAAAAAACATATAACAAAATTCTTGGAAAGAGCTTTAGTATATGATTTTTAGTTGTAGTTTAGCTTACCTGTTGAGCTGCATGAGCTATATAAGCTAATACGGCGAGTTGGTACGGCATTCCAAGGTCAGCAGCTTGTCCCGCCAAAGAGAGACTAAGTGCGCTGACGCCCAGACAGACAGACAAAGCCGGGCGAGTGTTCGCGCCAAACGTTAAAGCCGTTGATTTGACACCAACTTTCAAATCATCTTCTTTATCCTGAAAGAAAGAAAGAAAGAAAAACATTTATTTTCGCACAAGCGCACACACATAAAACAAAAATACAAAAAAAGAAGAAAATAAAATAATACAAAACAAAAATCTAAACTAAATGACACAGATAAAAATGAAATGGTTTTAAAAAACAAATTAATCACAAAAGAAAAAAACAAAAAGTTTTGTCAATGGTCCACAGAGTATTTTAACATTATGCGCGAGGTCGCGTGTATTTTTATTATCTGTGGACCACAAGGACAAGATAGTAACATTTGTGTTTGTAACAAACAATAACAAAAAACATATATTAATTTAATTAAATTGATAATTTCCTCCTTACTACCATTTTAACGATATAATGTGGTACGAGCGCAAAAAATGGACATGCTCAAAAAAAAAGTTAATTTTTTTCATAATCATCATCAGCCTATAAGTTGTACAATACTACAATTTCTCCGTGTGAGAAGAGGCCTTTGCCCACTGATGAGCAAAGGCCTCTTCTCACACGGAGAAAGCGTGGGAAAGCCATGCTTCGGCACGAATGGGTCGGCTCGACCGGAGTGATACCACGGCCTCACAGAAAACCGGCGTGAAAATACCTCTGTAAGACAATAAATATAAAAAAAAACTGTTCAAAAGTGTTGAAGAGATACTTCTTGTCATAATGCGATTGACAAAGTATATTTTATTCTTACTGTGTATGTATTGTATACCTGCTACTTTATTTGTGTTTTGGCACCGAGTTGTCGCTTCTGACATACCCTCGATGGTTTTTGCTGGTATGTAAACAAATTAATATGATTGTATCAATGTTGTTGTTTAATAAACGAAAAAAAAAAATCCTCAGCGTTGTGTTTCGCCGCGTGGGTAAGGGTACTAGAAGCCCACAATACTTCGCCTACCCCATCACTCCCCAATCCCCAAATTCCCGGTCTACTAATCCCCATAAGGCCAGTAACACATTCGTAACTCCTTCAGGGTGTCCCTCGATAGGAACATAACGCTGTGATTGTGTCACGCCGGTTTTCTGTAAGGCCGTGGTATCACAGCCGGCCCATTCGTGCCGAAGCATGGCTCTCCCAGACTTTTATACAGAAGACCTTTATTGAAAGCTCTTAAATACTATATGAGTGTAAAAGCTGATTTTCCAATAGTCAGATTTTTTTTTTTTACATTCTATAAACTAGTGATTGACGCTTGACTGCGATCCTACCTGATGGTAAGCAGTGATGCAATCGTTGATGGTAAGGCGCACTAGTTTATTAAGAGCCTATTCACTCTAGCATTGAAGACACCTAAATTATATTTGGACGGAAAGACTGCAGCCGGCAAGCTGTTCCAATCCCAGTGACAGCAATAATTTATTTCCTCAAATGTTATTTGAGGAAAAAAATTATTGCTGTCACTCAAATAACAAACCTCAAATAACATTTGAGGAAATAAATTATTGCTGTCACTGTCTTATACAAACATTCTGACGCGACAGCATCATAATTATTCCCCAGCTAACTTTTATCTAACCATTGAAAAATCAGCCCTAAAACATATAACAAAATAGAACTTACCTGGTGAGCATAGATAGTATCATAGACTATAGTCCAGGCCAAGGCCCCTATATACAGGGGGCCGCAAATCGCAAGGTTGAGATCACCCTGAATAGCGCTGTACCCAAGTAGAGCACCCCAATTGAAAGTCGCGCCCAAAAATATTTGAGGGTAGTTCGTGTAACGTTTCGCTAATGGATACGTTACGACTAGGACTGAAAAAGAGAATTGTAATTAATACGGAAGTTTCCAACTAGTCAAATTCAATACTTTTATTCAAACGTCAAAAACGATACTTTTCTATGAAACGCTGAGTGATGACGTCATAGTTTTCTTGCGTCAAATTGATTACTTATTTCTTAAAAATGAGTTAATTAATAGCTAAATGTAGGTATGGAAAGATCGTTCGATGAATAAAAGTATGTATAGTTATTTTTCAATATTTGATTGTATTGAAAAGTCGAATTAATTTATTTTTGACCTAGGAAACTACCCAATTCTAGTTCAAGTCTCGTCTAGTTTCAAGCTACGCCGGGGCTCATACATCATAGTCGAGCACTACCGCAAAAGAAAACAACAACGCTTGCACCAACCGCTTTTTTTCTTGTCAGCAGAAGATTCTTATGGTAAACAGTCTGCTTGCGAGCACAGCTTGTGCATTCAGGTCGAAACCTCAAGCCTGTTTTTCGCGTTAATACCCGCGTAATAATTACATATAATTATTATATGTTGTTAACATCAAACGTAAAAGTTTAAAACTTAGTTAGTGTCTTATGATAGTCAATTTTAGACGAATGGAAGAGAATATTGGGCAGAATATTTTATTGCAAGTAAAAAAAAAAAGTTTTCTAGGTAAATCATTTTAACTATTCAGTAAAAAGTATTATTAAAATACACGTAATCATACTTTCATTCATAGATTTGACTACATACCTACTTTAATTTTTTATTTTTACAAAATTAGTATAATTGTTTTCGTCAAAACATATTGACGTCATATGTTGCGATCTCGTATCAAATTCATAAAAACTTATCATTCTTGACATTTCTTTTTATTTAAATAAAAAAAACGTTGCCCACCCTAGAATTTTCTCCTGTGTCGTGGGTGCGTTTACAAACATACAATTTCACATACACATCACACTCAGACGCGGAAAAAAAAATTGTGGATTAAACAAAGAGTTGTTCCGTGGGAGAATCGAACCCGCTACACATTGCGTGGCTGCCAGTTGCCCATTCACCGCGCAAACTGTGCAGTCGGAATATGAAGTTTTCGACTTTACGTGCGGCCGCGCCTGTACATTGTACACGCTCCGCAAACCCTCTCAACGACCGCGCGCTACATTTATTATTTTTGTAAGTGGACAGTCATCAAATGACTTCTTCCGCCCACGGTCGGACAGGAGGGAGTGTCAGACTCTTACTGACTAAAAACCCCCCTTTTCCTTCTCCTGCTCTGTGCCGAGGTCGCGGTGCCTCATTGCGCTTACCCCGCAACCCCGGCTGAACACCAGCCCTATAGGGCCCCGTCTGTGTTCTGTGGAGGTCTATTGGGTCTTTGAAGCGCGCGCGGAACACTACGCGCCGTACGCTCGGGTCTTGTTATAGTAGGGCGACGAGCTACCCTTACTCACCGTCCGCAGACCCACGCTTACGGTGGCCGGAGATCGTCTCTTGAAGTACATAATATTTAAAGGATAAATACTCACGCATACTGCTAGCTCCAAGCACAATGCTGTAACAATTCAATTGTAATAACACAGCCAGTGCTAAGCTAAGCTGTACTGCTAGGAACACTACGGCTTGCGTCTCAGATACCGCCCCCGTAACTAAGGGACGAGTCTTTGTTCTTTCTACCTGGAAAATGAAATATATTCATCATCATCATCATCATCAGCAGGAAGACGTCCACTGCTGGACAAAAGCCTACCCCTTAGGGGGGGGGGGGAGGTTGCCATAATCCCCACGCTTGGCAGGCGGCTTGGGGATCGCAGTTGGGTCACCGATATATGGATGGAATGCTGCTGCCCACTCCTCGGTGTCTGGTCGCAGTTTAAGGACGTACACGGGTCCGATATTATCAACACACTTCCTCATAAAGTGGCTCTAATCCCACGGCAATTAGGCACGTAATGACACCTATTTTTTTTTATGATCCAGTCCGCCGCAACCTCTCAAAACCGCTGCAACTTCTGTGCACCAGGATCTACAGTAGATACAACCATGAAAACACCGGAACACTGAAGTCCGGCGCGTCCCAGGGACATGAATGACTGTCTTGGATCCCGCAACGAAATGAATCAGAAGATATTATTTGCGGAGCAGGATTTTTAGAATGACTTAGGCCTTAAAGGCACAGAAGAGACTGTACAACTGGGAGAAGCCCAGTCACCAAATACCACGGAAAATTATGTATACTAATATTATAAAGAGGTAAAACTTGTAAGTTTGTATGCAGGGGATAATCTTAGGAACTGCTGGTCGAATCGCCAAAATTATTTCACTGATAGTTAGCTACAATGTTCCCGAGGCTATAAAACATCACGCTAGGATCAAATGGAGCCGAGCAGCGGGCGAAACGGCGCGCGAATAGCTATTAGTAATAAAAATGAAAATGACAGTCATTTGAAAAAAATAATTACCTTAGCATCAACATCTCGATCCCACATATCGTTGATGGTGCATCCCGCCCCCCTCATAAGACCAGCACCAACGAGGAACAGGCCAGCAGTTTGCAGGGACGTTTGGAGCGGCACCGTCCCGGGAACTGAAGCCATGGCTATCGACCAGGCACAGGGCCAGTAGAGAAGGTATATACCTGAAAAATACCATTATCCTACATTTTTATTGCGGTTAAATGTTTGAGAGCCATGCTTCGGCACGAATGGGTCGGCTAGACCGGAGTGATACCACGGCCTCACAGAAAACCGGCGTGAAACAACCACAGCGTTGCGTTTCGCCGGGTTAGTGAGGTTACCGGAGGCCCAATCCTTCTCCTACCCCAATCCGTTCCCTTTCCCAAAATCTCCAAATCCCTAATCTTCAAAAGGTCGACAACGCACTCGTAACTCTTCCGTCGTTGCGGGTGTCCATGGGCGACGCTGATTGCTTACCATCAGGTAATCCGTTTGCTGCAAAAAACCTGTCGAGTCCGAGTACCGGTATCATCGATATAGGAGCTATGAATGCCTTGCCAAATTTTTGGAGATCGTTTACGATATTTAGGGATCGGGCAGGGAATTCCGGTCGAGCCGACCCATAGCTCTCCCACACTTGAAAGTCCCTATCCTCTTAAGGGCAACAGTGCACTCGATCATCCTCTGGGCAGCGTCGATTGCTTACCATCAGCGATCCGTAAAAAAGAAGTTTTTGATGTCATAAGTCGGCAAACGAGCAGACGGATTACCTGATGGTAAGCAATCAACGCCGCCCATGGATACTCGTAATACCAAAAGAGTTACTACAAGTGCGTTGCCGACCTGTTGTAGGTTATTAGGGATTTAAGGGTAGTGGAATAGGGTAGTGGAATTGGGTAGTTTCGTAGGTCAAAAATAAATTAATAGGATGTTTCAATACATACAATAAAATATTGAAAAATAACTATACTTTTATTCATCGATCGATCGATACACCAAGTTTTAGATTTTTTTAAGCTAATTATTGTGAAATAAGTATGCTATTTGACGCAAAAATGTTATGACGTCATAGCTCAGTTTTTCACACAAATTTCATAGTAAACTATCGTTTTTGACATTTGGAAAAAAGTATTGAATTTGACTAGTTGGAAACTACCGTATTGAAGATGGGAGGAAAGTTGATGTAAAACACAAAACTTACCAATAGGTTTGTCCCATCTTGCCAACTTTAAATATGGATCAACCTTATCTTTCCAAAATCCGGGCCCAACATCTATATGTCTATGGTCAGGTAAAACCTTTTCTTGCAACTTGTCATAGACAATCTTTGGCGTGGTGGTCTCTATGACAACTTTTTGTCTATGCTGGTCACTTTGAGTTGAATGAACTCTGGTAATTTCGTATCTGTGATTTGTATTTTTTAAATATATTTGACCACAGATACATGAGTAAGTTAGTGGAACACTGAATTTTCGTTTGGCGTTTAACGATATTGTTCTCTGTATAAGGTTTTGTAGTTTAGTTATTTTGTACATTTTAATACTATTGTTCAGCATTTTTGGTGGGTTTTCACAGCTCTGGTTTCTGGAAAAAAAATGTTTTTTTTTTTATTACTTTTTAAATTAAGAATGTTGCTATTGACTTGACTTGAAAAGGGGATGCCCCCTGTCGACAAAAATACCTATCGATTTTTTTATGAAAATAAATTCATCAATGACTTCAATGACTCTCTTGCCCTGGGAGAGAGTCAGACTCTTACTGTCTAAAAACCACCTTCCTTCTCCTGCTCCAGGCAGAGTCTATGGTACCTTATCATAGTATTATTTACCTATTATTATAGAGTCTAAACTATTTCAAATTAGGAGGCATAAGCTGCTCATGAATAAGAGTTGTGTTGTGGTTTGAAACTAGTAGAGCTTTCCTCAGTGATATCACGTGAGTTTGTCTTTATCTATACTAATATTATAAACAGGTAAGTAAACTCCTTGCAGACTAAAAATGCCCCTTCCTTCTCCTTTTCCAAGCAGAGGCTGTGGAACCTTATCACAGTATTATTATATATATTTATTAAAATCACTCTAAAATTACATTTTTAAATATTACTATAAAATAATATATAAAAGTAGGAGCCAGCCGGCAGCGGGATCAAGGTCCAAGCTACCGGCGGTTAGGGCTCTAGAGACAGGAACCTCCTCACAATACGTGCCGTTTCAAGTGAGGAGGGCCTCATACAGAAGGAGGACTGCCTTCTGTATGAGGCCCTTGATCCATCCGCCTAACGTCAGCCTCTTAAGGTGGTTGTCGAGGCTTTTAGGGACTAACCCATTTGCCGACACAACTATCGGCACAATGATAGCCGAGTCCACACTCCACATGTCGACAACCTCGTGAGCTAAGTCAAGATATTTCAATTGTTTATCTTTCTCAGCTTTCACGAGGTTCTCGTCATGAGGAATGGCAACATCGATTATCGTCGTGCGACGCGCTAGTCGGTCGACCACCACTATGTCCGGCTTATTGGTTATAATAGTCCTGTATGTTTATCACAGTATTATTCATTATTATACAGTCTACAAAACTTTTTAAAATTAGAAGTCATACTAATTATGTTACTGTGATATCACTACATAGTATAAAACAAAGTAATCCTTAAAACTACTCAATGGATTTTGTCGCAAACTTTTAATAGATAGAGTGATTGAAGAGGAAGGTTTATATGTATAATAACATCCATTACACAGAGAAGCAATTTAATATCAACATCAGTGGGTTGCTAGATTACTATAATAGCATTAAAATTGCTTTGAATGTTATTTAAATATATTATCTTTTGTAGTATTATCATAACAAGTATTGCTTTTGTGTTTAACCTTTGTGACACACCAATTTTGAATGTGAAGATATATATAGAATTGCAAATTAATATTTAAATTTTTCTTCATTATGTCAGTGGTGTCTAAATAATCATAGAAAGTATATATATATATAATAATATAACTAGGAAAAAGTCACATTGGTACTTGCCAAGTTCCCAACCTGCACCCTTATGCATGAAAAGGCCTAAACCAATGGGCCATGATGAAATATGGTGGAGGAAAACATCTTGAGGAAACCTGGACTTATAATTTTAAATTACAAGTTTAAAATTGCCAATCCTTGCTCAAATCTTCTCCATGTAAGTGAGCCTTTGCTTAGGAGTGGGCATTTATAGGCTGATGATGATGATTTAAATTTTAATTTTTTCACTTATGTAAAGTACCAAAGAGGATTATTGACTGATAATTAATTAGAGGCAGCCACACAAAGTGTTTAGTGTTAGAATTCTCTAACAAAACAAAACTTTGTGATCCAGAAATTTTTGTTCCGGGTCTGGGTATGATGTGTATGGCGAAATTAGGTAGTTTCCTAGGTCTGAAATAAATTAATTCAATGTTTAAATACAATAAAATATTGAAAAATAACTATACTTTAATTCATCAATCAATTGATACACTAAGTTTTAGATAATTATTTTGTAGCAAATTATTAAGAAATAAGTTAATGCACCCCATAAAAATTGCAAGTTAATGCTATTTTTATTAATATAGGGGACATCCATATATCACAATACTTAGCCTATAAGTGCCCACTGCTGAGCAAAGGCCTTTTCTCCCATGCAGTATGAATGGGCATTAACCCACATGTTTGCTCAAAGAGGATTGGCATTTTCAATAAGAAATTAGATTTGGTTTTGGTTTTCTCATGATGTTTTTTGTATGCCAGTGGTGTCTAGGTAATCTTAAAAAGTACATTTAATTCAGAAAAAAAATGATTGGTATTGGGAAGGTTAAACTAGATTCCTTCTATCTTATCCTACTAATATTATAAATGTGAATGTTGATTTGTGATTCTTTCACTCAGAAACAGCTAGACTGGTTTGGTTGAAATTTGGTATATAGATAGGTGTTTTTTTTTGTGAGGGGAAAAATCATCAAATGACTTCTCTTCTATGGGATGAGGCGAGGGGGAGTGACAGACTCTTAACAGACTAAAAACCCCCAGTTCTTGGAGATTGGTTATACCAAGGATAAACAAAAAGGCTGCTTTTTGTCAACATACAACGCGGCCGGAAACTAGTATTAAAAAAATTGGGCGAGGATTGATACGAAAGAGGATATATAGCGTGATTAAACCAAAGATAAAGATATCCTACTGCCAAATAAATAAAAAAGTTTTTTTTTGAGAATTGTTAATTATCACTGCGTTTACTTAATCGCATAACTTTGGACCGTATAACATGCCAAAGAATAAACCACTTTACCATATATTTTAACAACAATAAAGTGCGAAAATATTTTTATTTCATCATGAACTAGTATATAACCTATAACCACTAAAATCGTCAACATAACATTAAAAACTCACCTCTTTAACCTTAATTATTATTAGGAAAAGACAAATGAGTCGCAACTTAAAATAATTCAACACTTATTACACAAAATTATGACTAAAACGAATCATTATGTTTTTTTAAAGGTTAATGTCAGATTCAAGGACATAAACATTCAAGTACACGGTTTTTAAACAAGGTACACTTGAGACTTTGTACTGTAATAAGAAGGTGATTTAAGGCTAATAATTAATTAAATTTATTACATAAAATTAAAAGACAATATCAGTCAAGCAATGTGCCGTGCCGCTGGTGACATTTATGATATAATACTTGACATTGACATTTGAATGATAAAGTTTACTGTGACGGTATTTCCTTTGTTCAGAAATTGATTTGTGAATATTTATGCTTCTTATTTAAAATATCGACTAAGAAGATTTGAAAATAATTATACAGCTTGTAATACCAAATGTTACAAAGTATGAAAATATTATAATTAATGGAACAACTATTTCGAAGAGTTAGAATGCCATAAGATGTAATTAATAAAATATTTTTTGTCAATGTTTCACTTCTGATTTCGGAACGAGACTTCTCATGTCGAAATCGAAATAGTTATTAGTTATAAAAAAATATTGATGAAACAGAAAAAAGATTTTGTCTAATAGGATTTTAGTAAATATTGTTTGGTTATTTCCTTATTTTTCACTTCATACGTAGTCGCTTAAATTAAAACATATCAAAATATGTACAGTACACTAATTCATTAAGTTGATAATATTAAAATATAAGGTAAGTTAATATAATTTTTTGTCTTTTTTTTGTCTACCGGCAGTAAAATTGTTTTGTATTCATAATAACCATTATATCAAATACGTTGCCTGCTAAAGACAGTTCTTCACTATCTGTGTCCTAAGACAAACATAGGAGTTCATTGATAACAACTTATTCACGTGATTTGACTGAGAAAAGCCCTACTAGTACGTATTATAGTAGTTTTTGAAAAACGAGGGTCATTAGGTACCCTTAACGTCCGAGTAATAGAACATTTTAAATAGGACAACTTTCAGTCCCAGCCAGTTGTTTAGTAATACTAACCCTCCTTAAGTTATGTGAGAATCTGTACAAGACTATGATTAGGCCTGCTATCTCGAATACCTGGACTTCAAGACTAGAAGCGTAAGTTTCTCTGGTTATGTAGCATTACAATTTTGAACCATTTAAAAAAAAGATTCAGTTCTGATTTCAAGTATCCGCCCCTAAGGCAACCCACTGACCCAAGTAGGTCCTCAGTTTTAACTGTATACATACATTAAAATATTTAATTTATAATATGTATGTGGTTTCGCAATGAGCTAAGCGATTTAGATGCGGTTTTCAGAGATTAGGTACAATTGGAAATATGCACTGACATAAAAAAGGGAACCTTGTTTTTAGTGAGTTTCACCTGTAATATGTATATACTTACTAGCAACCCGTCCCTGCTCAGCACTAATTATGATACAATGATTTCTGCCACAATTTAATGGATGTTATTATACATTATAAATCATCATCTTCCATCATTTTATCTATTAAACAAATTGCATCAAAGATTATTGTGTAGTTTAAAAGATTTAAGCATAAACGGGACATATAACGAAACTTTTTTAAGAAACATAATATAATGGAATATGAATATGATTCAAACCCTGCTTGAAAGCTTTTTGATTGTCTTCTAAATTAGGACAAAGCTGGAGAAACCTCCATGGTGATAAGCCTCCTTTATCTTATCTCAGTCCTGTACAAACTCAGAGAGATTGATAATTATGTAAGTGTGGGAGAGCCAAGCTTCAGAACAAATGGGTCGGCTCGACCGGACTGGCCTCACAGAATACCGGCGTGAAACAACCCACAGTGTTGTGTTTCGCCGTGTGAGTGAGGTTACCGGAGGCCCAATCCCTTCCTTTCCCCTATCATTCCTGATCCTGATATCCGCAACCCCTATCCCCAAAAGGCCGGCAACGCATTCGTAACTCCATTGCTGTTGCGGGTGTCCATGGGCGGCGCCGATTGCTTAACATCAGGTTGTTTGACGTTTGTACTATAAAAAAAATGTAATAAATAGTGGGTGGACAAGACTCAACACAATTTTGCTAATGGGGATATAAGTAGGAAGCTTATGTTTTTTTATTTTATTTACCTATTTATTATGGGCATGAAGATCCATATACATGTAGGTAGGTACAATAGGGATAATTATAATTTCCATCGTAGAATACTTTAATACCCTTAATTTATGCACTTTAAATTGTATTCAAGCACCAAAACTAGTAAATGATCACCAGATAATTAATGTGTTAAAAATACTTATAATACACCACTATTTCGATAAGATAGGTTAGGTTAGAACTGTGACCCTTAATGACATCAAATGTCCTGATCAATAATTCATCATCATCATCATCATCATCCTATAAGTGCCCACTGCTGAGCAAAGGCGTCTTCTCATACGGAGAAGGTTTGAGCATTAATCACCATGCTTGTTCAATGTGGATTGGCAATTTCGAACTTATAATTAGAAATAACAAGTCCAGGTTTCTTCTATATATAATAATACTCGGCAACCATCTAAAGAGGCTGACGTTAGGCGGATGAAGGGCCTCATACAGAAGGCAGTCCTCCTTGAAACGGCACATGTTGTGAGGAGGTTTCTTTCTCTGGACTCCAGAGAAAGAAACCTCCAGAGTCTGGAGCCCTAACCACCGGTAGCTTCGACCTTGCTTCCTCTGCTGGCTGGCTCCTATTTATATTTATTTTGAAATATAATTTTATCATATACTAGCGGCTCGCCCCCGCTTCGCATGGGTTCCACTATCTCGCTATCAAAGGGTCACTTTTTCCTAATCTTTCCCTCTACTTTTCTAATATTTTCGTACGTATAGAACCTTCTCCTGACAATAACAAACACAACAAAAAAAGAATTAGCAAAATTGGTCCAGGCGTTGTTGAGTTATGCGCTTACCAACACATTTTCGATCCATTTTTATATATAAGAAGATTTTATAGTAATATATAAAAAAAAGTATTTTTATATGAATTTTAATAAAAATGTGCTACAGTAAATATAATTGAGTAGGTAATACGAATGTAAATAAAGTGTCGGCGTCGTGTTTCTCTGACTGTTGTCACGTAAAAACCACAAAACCGGCGCCACATAAATCCGTTCGGCAAAAACTCGTCTTTGAAAATATTTTCGAGGTGTAGTGTCGGAATGCGCCCTACGAACGATATTAATTTTTGCTCATTATTTTACTGCAATCTGTCCTGCTAATTGAGCTGTACTATTTATTTTATTTATTTATTTATTTATTTATTTATTTAGGCTTACCGACTAAGACATACAGACAATCTTAAAAAATAATGAAACAACAGTTAGTGTATGCTCTTAAATTAAAGGTAGGCTCAACATTATTTTTAGGTTGTTTAAGTAAAAGAGGTAAAAATTAAAAGTAATTAAAAATAAAAAAAAATGAAATTGGGAAAAATATAATAAAACTATAAAAATTAAAAATTAGGCAAACTCTTAATGTCTCTTTTAAATACTTACACTTATTTTACTTGCAATTATATCCAAGTCGTGTTTTTTATAAATGTCGTTACACCTTCTGAGAGTATAAGTGAGAGGTGCGTTGCTGCCATACTTATTTCGGGTATGTTTCGTGACGAATGGGGTATAATTTACTAGCCTAGCTGAAGACCTTGATACTTTTATTTGACTATGACTGGGAATAAAACTGGGCTCAAAGACTATACATCCAGTGATGTATCGCTATTTATAAAACGGGTATTAAAACGTATGAAACCGCTCGTTGGGGTTGTCGAACTTACACGTCGTTGTCTCCGCGGGTATCGAGGCAGGGACGGCAGCGGCACATGTTCCAACGCGTGCATTCTCAACAAATGCTGATGCATTTGAACCTGCATATGGCATGTTTCACAACGCCTATGGATATTCGCATTGTAAGGTGATCTGTTTGCAGAAATTGCAGTGCGCAATAACCCTATTTGAAACAATGAATTTATATTTGCAAATAGGCCATAAAACGGCACTTTTACAAGTCAATTTATATGTAAGTCTGCTGGCATCTACTTGGTCAAAGAAGGAAGCTAGCTTGTGCAGATTCTTCACCACCAATTTGGTATTTTCCTCGATTTCTTAAGATTTCAATATAATTAAATCTATATACATATATCTCTCCATTTAATCGTAGCGTGACGTTTTATAGCCTATAGCACTCAGGAATATTGTAGCTATCTATCACCGAAAATTTTGGAAATCCGACCAGAAGCGGTTTCAAAGATTACCCCCTACATACAAACTTACAAATTTTACCTCTTTATAATATTAGTATAGATATATCATCATATGGGGCCGTGGTATCACTCCGGTCGAGCCGACATTCGTGCCGAAGCATGGCTCTCCCACACTTAGGTTATACACGTGACATTTATCAACATTGAGGGTAGATGAAGGTCAATGACCTCCATCGACGGAGTAGTATCGCCTAACAGTCTGCTTGTGACCAACAGCTGGTGTAACTCTGCCGAAAGGTCTAGCAAACAACTAATTAAATTAAAAAAAAAATATCGTTGGTACTGCATTGATGGATTCGGCGATTTAAGTCAAAGGTAAAAATCCTAATGTGCGGCAACGTTTTTTTTTTTTAAAAGTAATTTTTGATTTTTATTGGTTACGGTTTTAAGATAAAAGTGTTGTTTTTTCCATAAAGATGTTTTTTTTGTCAAATCAAATCAAATCAAATCAAATTCTTTATTTCAAATAGACCAAAAAAGGCACTTTTGAACGTCAAGCAAAAAAGATATCATAAGGTTTAACTTTATATGTGTCAGTTGTGAGAGGAGAATCATAAAATGACTTCTTCCGCCCAGAGACGGACTATGTAATAGGTCGGCAAACGAGCAGACGGATTACCTGATGGTAAGCAATCAGCGCGGCCCATGGACACCCGCAACGGCGGAGTTACGAGTGCGTTGCCGACATTTTAGGGATTAGGGATTTGGAGATTGGGTGCGGGAAAGGATTGGGCTTCCGCGGTAACCTCACTCACACGGCGAAACACGACGCTGTGAATGTTTCACGCCGGTCTTCTGTGAGGCCGTTGGTATCACTCCGGTCGAGCCGACACATTTGTGCCGAAGCATGGCTCTTCCACACTCAAAAAACTCTTATTGACTAAAAACCCCTTGTTCCTTCTCCTGCCATATTGTCTGCTGATATTATCCATAAAGTTTGCGCAGTTATTGTGTTCATTCAACGTTTCTTTTAATTAATTTCAGATCATTCCTGCTGTGAATCTAGAGCTTCAGGAGTTATGATATTGAGATCACAATGAGGGAGACTAGGAAGAAGCCAAGTGCATCCAACACTCCGAAAATAAAACCTAAGCAGACTGAATATTCTTGCCCGGAATGTAATAAGGTAAGGATCCTGTGCTTCGGCCATTAGACTGTGTTATATACCTGGGCCTAAAGTCTGCTAATACAAAAGTGTCGAAACAGTCGATCATTTATTTAAAAATTGGGTAGTTTCCTAGGTCAAAAAAAAAATTTTACAAAATAAAAAAACCGCCTTCAAAAAAAGTCAAGCAATAAAAGTTCCTACACTAAAAAGTAAAAAATAACAATTTGAATTACTGTAAAAAAACTTAATTTATAGGTAAACTTATTTGACATTAATATTTTGCAAATATTCAAAATTTATTACTTATTTTTGGAGTCGGTGCCAGCATTTTGATGTTGAAACTTAATGTTAGTTAGGTTTTTAATATCCGGTGCCATTTTTCGTACATAATGCTTAAACATTTTCAATGTACTTAAAATGTTTTTGTAAGTACATATTTTTTATTTAAAAAAATGTGCAAATCGGACATTTTTTGTAGAGAAGTCTAATCTGTATTTATGTCTTAATTAATATACCTATATTTGAGTATGCAAATAGGTATTAAGTAGTTTTATAATTAAGTAAGAGGTAGTTTTTCAAGGGATTGTTGCCCATTTGTATTTCCTTGCATGGGCTGGCACCGACTCCAAAAATAAGTAATAAATTTTGAATATTTGCAAAATATTAATGTCAAATAAGTTTACCTATAAATTAAGTTTTTTTACAGTAATTCAAATTGTTATTTTTTACTTTTTAGTGTAGGAACTTTTATTGCTTGACTTTTTTTGAAGGCGGTTTTTTTATTTTGTAAAATTTTTTTTTATTTGTAGCCGTTTAGTGTTTTTTTTTTTTATTATAATGTGTTATGGCAAAGAAGTCAATATCGTTCCTACATTTCTTTTGAAAAAGTTACCAATGTCATACTTATACGTAGAAATACATATCATAGTACATTGTTACTGTGTAATCGTTTTGATCTCGAGGAGAGATGATATGATGCATGAGATACTTATGACTTATAGTTAAAATAAAATAATAATCTTATCATAAATTCATATTAGTTCTCGCCAAATAACAAAAAACTAGATATTTTCATCAACAGACAGATAAAGTTCAAAGATACCAAATGCAATCTAATTTAGTATCTATGATTAAATACATTCGTACATAGAAAAAAGACCGATGCAATTATTGTTTTGTATCAATTGTAACCCATTAAATGAAGAATACTATTTTGTTATTTCTAAGAACATTCATATATAGACAAGTTGGTAAAAATATAAAAGACCATCGCTATTGTAAATATACATTTATGACTCATTCAATGTATGAACCTTTTTTAAGTAAGTATTATCTACATATGTGCACACAAAAGAAACACAATTATTGTTTTGTACGACGCAATTATTGTTTTGTAACCCATTTAAAACGACTGTTTTGTTAAAAATGCCAATTAATTCTCTTAGCCTATTACCAGGAAAACGATAAGAACACAATGACGCATTTCACCACTAATGTGTAAACGCAGTCCACGTGGACTAATGCAAAATAGCCAATACTAGGCCAAACTCCGCCCCCAAAGGTGTGCGGTCCCGCTCTAGAACCTTTCGGCCCCATCGGCCATCTGTTCTACGAGCAATGTGCCGTGCCCACTGTCACTTAAGTTTGGCATTTCTTCGGGCTATGTCGGTGACGCTGGTTCTTCTGCGGATTTCTTCATTTCTGATTCGAACATGCACGGAAACTATGAGCATAGCCCTTTCCATTGCTCTTGACAGCTCTAATAAGCTTACACAATACTAGGCCCCATGCCAACCTTCCAGCTTCATCATCACATCAGTTCAATAGTACCTTACAGCCAAAGTGCATCTTATAACAATTCTAACAAGCCCAAACACGGCTAGGATATATTAATTAGGTACGCAGTTCCAGTGCCTACCTTCCAGCTCCATAATCATCATTAAATCAGTTCGATGATAACATTTCCAACATAATTATTTAAGATCATTGGTTTACAGTGCATTTTCATAGTTGCTGAACTACCTTGATTGTGATATCTATGCGAGTGTCAAGTTTCATCATCCATTTCTGATCTTCTTCACCAGTTCCACCTCATCAAACATTACTTTTTGACTGTAAATGCTTGAGTGCTCTATGAAAATATTAAAATTACTATATAGTTGCCTATAATATTTGAGGAGTTCCCTCGATTTCTCATGGATCCCATCATCAAAACTTGATTTTGAAAAGAATGGGACCAATCTGGAAGCATATCCTTTCAATCATAAAAAAAAATTTTGCAAATCCGTCCATAAACGACGGAGTTCTGAGGTAACAAACATAAAAAAAAAAAATAAAAAAAAAAAAAAAAAAAAAATACAATCGAATTGAGAACCTCCTCCTTTTTTTGAAGTCGGTTAAAAATAAATTTATTCGACGTTTCAATCAATACAATAAAATATTGAAAAATAACTTAACTTTTATTAACTAAAAATCGCGTACGCGATGACGTCGCGCAGCCTACTGACGTCACTCTAGGCTGCGCGACGTCGCCGCGTACGCGCACTCTGCTCATGAGGAAGAATCCCTCTGTGGTTCGAAACTAGTAGAGCTTTTCTCAATGTAGACCCGCGAGTGTAACCCGCGATTTTTAGTTAATTTAGTATGTCTCACGATAGTTATTATAAAAACGTAAACTTTTATTCATCGATCGATCGATACACTAAGTTTTAGATATTTTGCAGTTAGTTGACGCAAAAAACTATGACGTCATAACTCAGTTTTTCATACAAATGTCATAATAAAGTATAGTTTTTGACATTTGAATAAAAGTATTGAATTTGACTAGTTGGAAACTACCGTAGGTATTGTTGATTTGGATAAGTTTGGTAATTTATTATTATAATGGCGTCATTATGACGTTCCAATGATTAACTACTGACACTCTATTGAAAGAAATGACCTTTAATAGAATTCTCATCCAAATCCAAACTAATATTATAAATGCGAAAGCAACCCTTTAAACTCGTAACTTCTTTGCTGTCTCGGCTGCCATGGGCGGCGTTGATTGCTTACCATCGGGTGATCCGTCAAGCGCGGATCCAGCCTTCAAAAAAGGTTGTGGTCACAGCTACTAGACGGCTAAGTACGAGTCGGAGCAAGGACATGCTCATTAACAATCATGCAAATCGTTTATGAATTAGATTTCCTTTTTTCTGAGCATCAGGACTTTGGCCTTAGGAATGTAAATAAACTTAGGAAGAAGTTGGATACGATTTCTTCTAGTTTCTAATAGTCAGTTTCGATCCAAACCTATTTCAATCACAAGTGTATTAGGTTGTGGGCATGCCCATCGTGCCCACAACGGTGGATCCGCCCTTGTGATCTGTCTGCTCGTTTGCCGTCCTGTAACATAAAATCATTTTAATTTTTTTCTTTTTTACAGAAATTCACAGACCCATCAGGTCTATACTGCCACAGAAAATTACACAGTACCGAATTCCCGTTCAAATGTGAAATATGTGATTATAAATGTAAGATAAAGAAATATTTGAGTCGGCACATGAAGAAAACCCATACGGAACCGACGGATCACCAGTGTGATATATGTGGGAAGTGTTTCCATTTTTCGTGTAAACTCAAGGTTCATATGCGGGTGCATACAGGTGAGATTTAGATTTATATTATACTAGCTACTGTCGCGCGGTTCCATTTGATTGTAGCGTGATCTTTTATAGCCTATTGCACTCAGGAACATTGTAGCCATCTATCAGTGAAATAATTTTGGCAATCGGACCAGCGGTTCCAATTATTTCCCCCTACATACAAACTTACAAATTTTATCTTTTTATAATATTAGTATAGATTTATTTGAAATGATGGCCCAGTCGTGTTGGCCAAGAGGTTGAAGCGCCCACTTCTCATGCATGAGGGTGCCGTTACGAAACCTGGCAAGTACCAATGTAACCCTTTCCTTTTCCTTTGACAAACGGTGAAGGAAAACATCGTGAGGAAACCTCGATTTATAATTTCTAATTATAAGTTTGAAATCGCCATTCCGCGTTGAGCAAGCGTGCTGATTAATGGGAAGAGGCCTTTTCCGTATGGGGAGAGGCCTTTGCTCAGCAGGGGCACATATAGGCTGATGATGTATGTGTGTGATTTGAAATGAACATAGGTATAAATTATTAGGTGATACATTGTTCATACCTAATATCCAAATTGGCCCTGTGCAATAAAGAGTATCCGAACACACAATAATTAATGGTCTTTTTTATTTATTATTTAAGTTGCCAGCATTTCTTAAAGACGGCAATCTGTATTCCAAAACGTGTATTTAATGGTACTTTACGTGACTAATAACATTACTAGTCGCCATCTTCGTTGGCGGCTGGTAACGTATGGCTGGTTTCATAGGTAGTTACACTGTTCAAAAGTAGTTTTGTTGATAGGTATTTGGCTTGGTTCTTAAAACAACAAAGAGCTTTGAAAAATAACTCTTAAAATTCATTATAATGGTTCAATTATAACCTCATAATCTGACTCTTCTTTTTTAATATATCTACTCTGCTAGAATACATATATTTCCGATGCTTTTGGCTCCAGGGCCAACACCGAAGGAACGCAAAGCAATGTCCTTCATCCAAGATCCTTTTGTGAAGATGAGTGTTCCGCAGGGTTCTATTCTCGGCCCGTTTTTATTTCTTATCTATATTAATGACTTGCCTTACCTTGTAAGGGATAGACACGAGATAGTGCTGTTTGCTGATGATACATCTCTGTTATTCAAACTCAGACGGCGACAATCAGTTATTGACAATGTAAACAGTGCTCTCTCTGGTTTGGTGTTAATAACTTATTCCTAAATGAAACGGTCTCATAGAAAGCCAAGCCTAGCCTAGCTTGTAATTGTTTTGTTTTATGAGGCCCTGGTATCACTCCAGTCGAGCCATTCGTTTCGTACTGATGAAATTAATAAATCCAAATTAATAATATTATAAATGCGAAAGTAACGCTGTCTGCCTTTTCTCCACGCTTAAACTACTGAACCTATTTGTCTGAAATTTTGTACAGATATAGTTTGGTACTCGGGAAAGGACAAAGGATAGTTTTTATGCCAAAAATCTGCAGGAAGTCGCTATTCCACGCGAACGGAGTCACGGGCAAAAGCTAGTAGTCTATAAATTATACTTGATTTAAGTATTTTAGTCGAGCTATCGCTTTAAACGCTGCTGTTTTTAATATCACTGGATATATTACTTTTTTAAGCGTGCGAAGTCGCGGGCGGCTGGATAAATATAAAATTAATAATAATAGTTTAGCGTTGTGTTTCGCCGTGTAAGTGAGGTTACCGGAGGCCCAATCATCCCCCCCCCCCCAATCCCTCCTCAATCCGTAAATCTCCAAATCCCTAATCCCTAAAAGGTCGGCAACGCACTCGTAACTCCTCCGTTGCGAGTGTCTACGAGTGACGCTGATTGCTTACCATCAGGTAATCCGTCTGCTCGTTTGTCGACCTATTACATAAAAAACAAATAATAATAATAAAAATTATGATTTTTTTGTTTTTCAGGTGAAAAACCTCACAAATGTGATGTATGCGGCAAAGCTTTCAGTTCAACTTATTCACTGAGCGGACACAAAATGATACATACAGGTAAGTAAAAAACTTGTAGGTAATACGGTAGTTTCCAACTAGTCAAATTCAATACTTTTATCCGAATTTCAAAAAAAATATACTTCTCTCGGCTGATTTTTCAATAGTCAGATAAATGTTATCTGAGGAATAAAATTGTTGCTGTCACTGTCTTATACAAACATTCTGACGCGACAGCATCATAATTATTCCCTAGGTAACTTTTATCTAACCATTGAAAAATCAGCCCTCTATGAAATTTGTATTATGACGTCATAGTACTCTTGCGTCAAATAGATTACTTTTTTCTTTAATATTTAGAAAATTTAGTGTAGTGTGTGAATAAAAGTACCTATAGTTAGTTTTCAATATTTTATTGTATTGAAACGCCGAATTAATTTATTTTTGACCTAGGAAACTACCCAATCGTTATTAAGTGACTGTTGCATATATGTATTAATAATGTCGTAGTCGCCGGTAACTTAAGGCGTCCGTTCCTCATTGTAAACCCCCGACGCAAAAAAATGGTTGTTATAAGTTTGACGTGTGTGTCTGTCTGTCTATCTGTGGAATCCTGGAGCCTGAGCGGGTGAAACGATATCAATTTAGTTATTTTAGTCTTTAAAAAACGTTGCCCCTCACTAGGACTGTCTCATGTGTCGTGGGTGCGTTTACAAACATAAAATTTCACATACACAACGAGAAGAGAGAGAGAGAGAGAGTGGGGGGGGGGGGAGACAGACAGAGAGGTGGGAGATGGTGACAAAGGGGATGGGGAGAGAGAGAGAGAGAGAGAGAGAGAGAGAGGGGGGGGGACACAGACAGAGAGGTGGGAGATGGTGACAAAGGGGATGGGGGGAGAGAGAGAGAGAGAGAGAGAGAGAGAGAGAGAGAGAGAGAGAGAGAGAGAGAGAGAGAGAGAGAGAGAGAGAGAGAGAGAGAGAGAGGGGGGGGGGGGGACAGACAGAGAGGTGGGAGATGGTGACAAAGGGGATGGGGAGAGAGAGAGAAAGAGAGAGAGAGAGAGAGAGAGAGAGAGAGAGAGAGAGAGAGAGAGAGAGAGAGAGAGAGAGAGAGAGAGAGAGAGAGAGAGAGAGAGAGAGAGAGAGAGAGAGAGAGAGGGGGGGGGGGGGGGAGACAGACAGAGAGGTGGGAGATGGTGACAAAGGGGATGGGGAGAGAGAGAGAGAGAGAGAGAGAGAGAGAGAGAGAGAGAGAGAGAGAGAGAGAGAGAGAGAGAGAGAATAATGTTTATTTAATTTTATATTTATTTTCTTATGTAATTGAACAGATATTTAGGGTACATTGGGGAAGAGGAAGAAGGACTGGGTCTTCGGTAACTTCACTCACACGGCGAAACACGACGCTGTGGTTGTTTCACGCCGGTTTTTTCTTAGACCTTGCTATCTTGTGGTAAAACGATTCTAAAACAATTCTTTGGAAGTACTCCTCGTTCATTTCGTCCGGGGCGCATGTTTCTGGTTTAACGCATTGCTCCTGGTCTTCCACATACCTGTAAAAAATACAAACTTTCACGTTTATGTGACCTACCAAATAACATAAAAGATTGTGATAGTATCAATATTTTTCCGAGAGAACGGCGCGAGCTACTCAAAGAACCAATAGACCACCACAGACGGGCTCTATAGGGCTGATGTTTAGCCGGGGATGCGGGTTAAGCGCAATGATGAATGCACCGCGGCCTCGGCCCAGAGAAGTTTTAAGTCAGTCATTCTCTCTCGCCTTACCCTGGGCGTGAGAAGTCATTTGATGATTTCCCCTGACAAAAAAAGTGTCAGACTCTTAATTAGGCCTAGGCCGCGGTACGGCGGTACCTTATTGCGCTAGCCCCGCAACCCTGGCTGAACATCGGCCTTGTAGGGCTCGCTGCTCTTGACTTATTTTTTGAACTATACTATAAAAAAAATAAAAATCATTAAATAGCGGAGAAAATTAATATCAGCAAGGCACCGCGCGTGCGAAGCCGGAACGGGTCGCTAATCTTATATGTGTATATAATTCAACTGTAAGTGTACATGCCATTGAACACCTCCTAAACGGCTTGACCGATTTAAATGATTTTTCTGTATGCTTTTGCCCTGGATGGTTTAGATTTACAGATCAGCCCGGTAGATGGCGCTGATTGCTTGAAAAAGCGTATTGTGATCTCGGAAACAGCCCTAACGATTTTGCTGAAATTTGATATGTGGGGGTTTTCGGGGATGGTCCAAGATAGTATGCATATATAGATTACTCACCCAGCTTTACAAAAGCAACCAGGTAAATAAATGCTCAGACAACCAGTAGCTTGCAGGCTAATTAGTTGAGCGTCAGTCTTCATTCGATAGTATCTCCTAGTTCTTTCCAAATACGGTATTATACTTGTAAAGTCCAGGTTCAGTCGGCGTGTTTCGTCCATGTCTACAGTTTCTAGTATTGCCTTGAAATGAGTAAACAGTGTCACAGCAGTCATCAGCCTGTAAATGCCCACTGCTAAGCAAAGGCCTCTTCTCATACGGAGAAGGTTTGAGCTTACACCACGCTTGCTCAAGGCGGTTGCCGATTTCAAACTTTTAAGTCTAGGTTTTCTCGCGTATTTTTACACCGTATGTCAGTGGTGTCTAAATAATCATAAAAAAGTATGTATAACTTGGAAAAAATCACATTGTTTTGAATTTATTTTAGTAGCTAACATCGATCGAAAAACATTGCCCCACACTTGGATGTTTTCCTGTGTCGTGGGTGCGGTTACAAACATACAATTTCACATACACATCACACACAGACCCGGAACAACAATTTGTGGATCACACAAAGAGTTGTTCCTTGTGGGAATCAAAACGGCGTATTCGGTAGTCAGTTGCCCAGCCACCGCGTCAACTGTGCAGTCAATTACATACCTTGTTTTAAACATTTGTATGATTGCAATCCTTCCCCTTCCTCAATCCCTAAATCACCAAATCCCCAATCCCTAAAAGGTAGGCAACGCACTCGTAACGCCTCCGTTGCGGGTGTTCACGGGCGGCGTTGTTTACTTACCATCAGGTAACCCGTCTGCTCGTTAGTCGACATATAAAAAAACCGATATACCATAATAGAACGCAACTTTACTACTCACCCCGGCCATCTTCTCATCAAATTGGTACTTAGAATCAGCGTAGTTATTCAAGAAAGTTTTAAAATACACTAAAATATCCTTTCTCTTGTTCAATTTCCTCGTACATTTTTCGTTTACAAACTTTTTTCGGTAACCGTTTTTCGTAGCCATTTCATTACTCTGACATTCGGCTGTCAAACGGGCTGTCATTTTTCCCGCCTCTTTTTCCAATGCGTCGGCGAAGTTCTCGTTTGTTAGTAGTCTATGGTAGGTGTTGAATAGTTTTAAATTTTTTCTTGTGTCGTTGCGTAAGGAGATCTTAAGCGATTGTCTGACAATATTATCTTGTTGTGGTTGGCCTATGTTGGAAATGTCGCCGTTCGATTCGTTTATTTTGTTTTTAAGCATATCTTTTACAAAGTATTCGTAGTCTAATGCTTTTAGTCTGGAATATATGAAGTGTGATAAATCATTGTTTATCTCTATTTTCTTTTTCTCTATTCTTTTCTTTCTCCACTTAACTCACCTTTCAATAGCTGTTAGAATGGTACTGCACGTTATTTGGCAAGCATATCCCAGAGGAACCCAAGGTCCAGCGTTGTCGTCATTACAAAATACTCTAGCATCTGTAAAAGGCATACAAATCTATTATAACAAGCGTTTTTTTATGTTATACTAGCTTTTACCCGCGACTTTGTTCGCGTGGAACCTCGCACTTCCTGCAGAATTTTGGTTTAAAACTATCCTATGTCCTTTCTCGAGTTCCGAACTATGTCTGTACCAAATTGCAAACAAATAGGTTCAGTAGTTTAGGCGGAAAAAAAAAAGACAGACAGACAGAGTTACTATAGCATTTATAATATTAATATGGAGGTATGGATGACGGCAAACGAGCAAACGGATTACATGATGGTAAGCAATCAGCGCCGCCCATGGACACCCGCAACAACAGAACAGTTAAGAGTATGTTGCCGATCTTTTGCGGATTAGGTGTTTGGAGATATTGGGATTAGGGGAGGGCAATGATTGGGCGTCCGGAATCCTCACTCACACGGCGAAACACAACGCTGTGGTTGTTTCACGTCGGTTTTCTTTCGAGGCCGTTTGGTATCACTCCGGTCGAGCCGACCCATTCGTGCCGAAGCATGGCTCTCCCACACTTATTAGGTCAAACTGTTACAAAATCTGTGGATAAAATCTAACATCCGGTTTCCGAAAGGCCGATGTTGATGTCAAGTCATCTGATTGGTTGACTAAGTTATCAACAACCAATCAGATGACTTGACAAGAGATTAAATTGATTCTAACATTGATGATTCATGACGTGGCACCAGCTGAAGCTTAGCGTGATGATGATGAAAATAAACTTCGAAACAATGTTTTCATGGTTAGGAGACACAGGCGTTTCTTACAAGCCCAAAATAATAGATTTGCTAATAGGGAGCCTAGAGTTCTACCAGCGACCTTCCGCATCCAACATCAAACTAGCTCGATGGTACCATGATGGTGTCATCTGATTGGTTGTTGACAACTTAGTCAACCAATCAGATGACTTGACAAGAGATTAAATTGATTTTAACGTTGATCGGCCTTTCGGAAACCGGATGTAAGAATAAATATGTATTACAAATAATATGTATACAACAATTACAAACACTTGTAATTGTTGTATCATCATAAAACTTGGCAATTGTGTGTGGAGTAGATGACAATACAATATTATGGTACCAACGAGCTGGTTTGATGATGGATCCGGAAGGTCGCTGGTAGAACCCTGGGCTCCCTAATAGCAAATTAATCGATTTTGGCCTTGAAAGAAACGCTTGTGTCTCCTGATCATGAAGACATTGTTTTGAAGTTTATTTTCATCATCATCATCACGCCAAGCTTCGGCTACTGTAGTGTGATACCACGGCCTCACAGAACACCGGCGTGAAACAACCACAGCGTTGTGTTTCGCCGTGTGAGTGAGGTTACCGGAGGCCCAATCCTTTTCCCCTTTCCAATTCCTAAACTACCGAAACTCTTATCCCCAAAATGGCCTGAGTGCGCTTATAACTCCTCTGTAGCGTGTGTTCATTTGCGGCGCTGAATAACTTAGCATCGGGTAATCCGTCTGCTCGTTTGCCGACCTATTACATAAAAAAAAACAAAATACCTGCGATTCCAAATAGTAGCACTGTTATAACGATTACGTACATTTGGCAATTAAATAACAAAAATACGCGATACGAAAATTTGCAATCTTCGTTTTCCTAATAACTGTTATTTTACGACATTAACGAAGAGAAAATTATGATGATTTTCTTCATTAGTTAGTATTGTTTGTGAAATGAAATTGTATGTTTGTAAACGCATCCAACCGACCAAGGACCGGAAAACGTAGCGCGGACAGGCCTCCCACTAGGTGGACCGACGACATCGTCAGAGTCGCGGGGAGCCAATGGATGCAGGTGGCAACTTGTCGTTCGACGTGGAGAGCTAAGGGGGAGGCCTCGATGATTATTTAGACACCACTGACATACGGTGACGGAAAACATCGTGTGGAAACCTGGACTTATAATGTCTAATTATAAGTTTGAAATCGCCGATTCGCCTTGAGCAAGCGTGGTATATGCTCAAACCTTCTCCGTGTGAGAAGAGGCCTTCGCTCAGCAGCCCACTGCTGCACACTTTTTTATTTTTTTTATTTAATAGGTCAGCAAACGAGCAGACGGATTACCTGATGGTAAGCAATCAGCGCCGCCCATTGACACTCGCAACGGAGGAGTTACTAGTGCGTTGCCGATCTTTTAGGGATAAGGGATTTGGAGATTTAGGGATTTAGGAGAGATTGGGGGAGGGGAAGGATTGGGCCTCCGGTAACCTCACTCACACGGCGAAACTCAACGCTTATGGGCTGATGATGATGATGGTGATGATGGTGAATTGTTACAGGAGAGAAGCCCTACCAGTGCACCTACTGTGATTACGCCTGTCGCGACACCTCAACCATAAGGAAACATATCGAAAGACATATGGGCATATCCAAAGATTTCCCATGTTCTTTATGCAATAAGATGTAAGTGCTTCTTTTTCTATACTAATATTATAAAGAGGTAAAATTTCTAAGTTTGTATGTAGGGGGTAATCTTTGGAACCGCTGGTCGGATTGCCAAAATTCTTTCACTGATAGGTAGCTACAACGTTCCTGAGTGCTATAGGCTATAAACACGCTACGATTAAATGTAGCTGAGTAGCGGGTGAAACCGCTCGAGAGTAGCTAGTATATGATATGAGACGGACGGATTACCTGATGGTAAGCAATCAGCGCCCGTACCACTGAAGGAGTTGTTAGAGGATTTGATTTTTTTTGTTTTTTTTTTATGTAATAGGTCGGCAAACCAGCAGACGGATTACCTGATGTAGGCAATCACGTGGACACCCGCAGTGGAGGAGTTACGAGTGCGTTCCCGACCGTTTAGGGATTCGGATTGTGGAGATTTAGGGATTGGGGGAGGGGAAGAATTGGGCATCCGGTAACCTCACTCACACGGCGAAACACAACGCTGTGGTTGTTTCACGCCGGTTTCGCTTTGAGGCTGTGATATCACTCCGGTCGAGCCGACCCATTCATGCTGAAGCATGGCTCCCCCATATTTCTTTGGTATAGGTCGGCAAACGAGCAAACGAATTACTCCACTATGAGGCCGCAGGTCGAAAGAGGTTTAACCCCTAGCGTGGCCCGAAATTAATCAAGTTAACCCGTCAAATAGTAACGAGTATATGAAAAAAGTCCTTATTATATTATTTCTTCCACAGTTTCAAGAGGAAGGATACCCTCCAGTTCCATCTGGACGAAGTTCACTTTGAGCTGAACCCTCGGAAGTTTCCGTGCGAACTGTGCGATAAGATGTTTAAAACTAAAAATTCGTTGAATGTACATAATGTGAGTATTATTATTAATATTTTGTTGATTACTAGCTTTTATTCGTGGCTGCGTTCCCGTCATTTGACTACCTAGCCTATCCTACCTATACTATTTACCCTATATACCTTACCTACTCTACTTGCCCTACATACCCTATTCAACCTACCCCCCCCCCACATACCCTACCTACCCTACTTATCCTACCCTACCCTACTACCCTACCCTACTACCCTATTCTATCCCACCCGTTTTTTTTGGTATCGGGTTGGAAAATCCTCATGGAGACTCATCGCCCTCGGGGAAGGGCGAAGGATACTGTCGTCTGACTTTATCCGGGTTGGTTTTTAGTCAGTAAGAAGACTCTTACTGACTAAAAACCAACCCGGTGTTCCTTCAATAACCCATGTGTCGGAGGGGCGGGCACCGTCCCCCACTGCGGCCGTCACCCCGACCGCAGGACTCAACTATGAGGCGCGCGCGGAACACGGCGCCGCCGCCTCGAGGCCTGCTGCTGGTTAGACGACAAGACGCCCCGAGTCTGTCGTTCGCAGGCTGCACCCTACGGTGGCCGCAGGTCGGACCCTACCCTACCTACCCTACCCACTCGTATCCTATATTATTTCTCCGTCCTGTGTTCTTGGTCCTAAATAATATACATCCCCACCAATTCATTTTAATGTACTTCCTTTCTTTCTGTCTTTCTTTCCTTCCTTCCTTCCTTATTTCATTATTTCTTTCTTTCTTTCTTGTCTTCTTTCATTCTTTTTTTCATTCATTCTCTCTTTTTTTCCTTTATTCCATTTTACTTCTTTCTTTCTTATATAGTTAATTATATAAATACGTATTTATTTAACAGAACGCAGTACACAAAAAGTCTAATCGTGTTAACTGTGAAATATGTGGTGTGGAGATATCGAAAACTAATGTTTTGGCGCATTTGAGGCGACACGTCAACCTTAGACCTTACAAATGCAGCTATAGAAGCTGTCGCCGCCGATTTAAAATTAAGGTAAGCTGTTTTTCTTTCATAAATGGTTTTTCTTTCTTTCTTTCTTTTTTATACAGTGTCTTATTTCTAACCAAGGAGATGTTCAAGGAACCGATTTTTGTGTATTTTTTATGGTATAAGTCGGCAAACGAGCAGACCGATTACCTGATGGTAAGCAATCGGCGCCGCCTATGGACACCCGCAACACCAAAGGAGTTACGAGTGCGTTGCCGGCCTTTTGGGGATGGGGGTTGCGGATTGGGAAGGGATAGGGGAGGGGAGGGATTGGGCCTCCGGTAACCTCACTCACACGGGGAAACACAACGCTGTGGGCTGTTTCACGCCGGTATTCTGTGAGGCCGTGGTATCACTCCGGTCGAGCGGACCCATTCGTGTCGAAGCGTGTGCTCAATTATAATAACTTTTTCTGTAAGACCAATATGGAAATTTCAAAAAATGATCAATCAGCTATTGTGTGGGGAAATATATTTATTTTTACAGATTACTAAAGCCGTGATGCTATCCCCTCCTCCTCCAATCTCTAAACCCTGAACTTAAAGGTTTGAAATCGCCAGTCTGCCTTGAGCAAGCTTGACTTGAAACCTTGTCTGTATGAGTTTGGGTACGTTGCTCAGCAGTGATGATTATGATAACGAGCAGACGGATTACCTGATGGTAAGCAATCAGCGCCGCCCATGGACACTTGTGATACCAAAGGAGTTGGAAGTGTGTTTCACGTTTCAAAAGTACCTATTTATTGTTTAGTTGGAATAAATTTTGACTTTGACTTTGTTTCTGGCCTTTTGGGGATAAGAGATTTTAGGGATTGGGGAGAGATTTTACGTCCGGTAACCTCTATTTTTTTGTTATGACATAAATAAGTCGGCAAACTAGCAGACGGATTACCTGATGGTAAGCAATCGGCGCGCCCATGGACACACGTAATACCAAAGGAGTTTCAAGTGCGTTGCCGACCTCTTGTGGGTTATAAGGGATTTCAGGATTAACGATGGAAGGAGGAGGGATAACCTAACAAATACTTCTTAATACAATTTATAATAATAAAGTGTGTTATTATGAAGTGTGAGAGAGCCACGCTTCGGCACGAATGGGTCGGCTCGACCGGAGTGATACAACGGCCTCACAGAAAACCAGCGAGAAACAACCACAGCGTTGTGTTTCGCCGTGTGAGTGAGGTTACCGGAGGCCCAATCCCTCCCCTTCCCCTATCCCTTCCCAATCCTTATATCCGCAACCTAAAAACACAAAACCGCAAAAGGCCGGCAAAGCACTTGTAACTCCTCTGTTGCGGGTGTCCATGGGCGGCGCTGATTGCTTACCATCAGGTAATCCGTCTGCTTGTTGCCGACCTATTACATAAAAAAAATATTTAGTTTTTCTACATATTTGGTGATTTGTGCGGCATTTTCAGTGTCAAATATTTTTTCTTTCTTTCTTTCTTTTATTCTATACAGGGTGATCTCAAAAAGCATCTTCTTATACACTATCCGGATCGCCAATACAATTGTACATACTGCAACCGCCGGTTTCCGAGGAAATCGCGACTTAACGAACACATTGCTATGCATTTAAGGGGATACCGGGTGCAGTGCGATTATTGTAGCGAAATGTAAGTATTATTATATACTTATTTATTTATTTTTATTTATTTATTTATTTTAAAAACATACACCCTGTCCTTACAGGCTTGACCTAATGCGACAGTGGTTTACAAAAATGCTAAAGTTTGCTTTACTTACAACTATAAATTACAAAATTAGTATCAAAATTAAAACTCCAAAACAAAAATAACCAATAAAAACAAAAACGAGAAATTATTCATAAATAAATAAAAATAAAATAAATCTCCAAATGGTGATCATGGGACCACCTGGAAATCACACCCTACTGAACAAAAAACAATTTTCCATATCGGTCCAGGCGTCTTCGAGTAATCTGTGAACATCCATAAAAAAAAGATCCCGACGAGTTGCGAACCTCCTCAATTTTTGGAGTCTTAAAAATATAATTAATTTTTAAATAAGTATTGAAATTGATACTAACGTGTTATATAATATATACATTATTAAGGTCTAGCGAGCACTGTCCCAAAAGTAGCTGTACAACATAAGCGTCAAAATTATATTAACACAGGGCAACATTAAAAAATGTCAAAACAATATTTCCAAATTCAAAAAGGCAAATTAAAACAAATAATAATAAAAACAAATTAAAAATGTCATAATAAAAAATCTAATTAAAAATGTCAAAAAAAGGAATCAAATTAAAAATGTCAAAAAAGAATTACGAAAGAATTAGAAATACTAGCTTCTGCCCGCGACTTCGCCCGCGTGAAATATTGACTTTTGCAGATTTTTTGTTTAAAAACTATCCTATGTCCTTTCTCGAGTTCCAAACTATGTCTGTACCAAATTTCACAGAAATCGGTTCAGTAGTTTAGGCGTGAAGAAAAGACAGACATAGCTAGTTTCGAATTTATAATATTAGTTTGGATATTTTCTTAAAAAAAACTGCCCTGTATTAAGATTTTCTCCTGTGTCGTGGGTGCGTTTACAAACATACAATTTCACATACACATCACACCCAGACCCGGAACAACAATTTGTGGATCACACAAAGAGCAAAAACAAATAAACATAGGACAACAGTATTTATCATAGTCAAGTATTAACCTAAATCTATACTAATATTATAAAGAGGTAAAATTCGTAAGTTTGTATGTAGGGGGGTAATCTTTGGAACCGCTGGTCGGATTGCCAAAATTCTTTCACTGATAGATAGCTACAATGTTCCTGAGTGCTATAGGCTATAAAACATCACGCTACGATCAAGTGAAGCCGCAAGCAGCGGGTGAAACTGCGCGAGAGGACCTAGTACAATAAAAAATGAAATCCTTATTAAAAAAAATAGTTTTTTCTGGGGTTTTGGTTTTTTAAATGTTTAATTTTCACAGGTTCTCATCGAAGATGCGTTTGGCTAAACATATAAGGAGAGGTCACGGACCGAATTCAAAGAAATATATCTGCGATGTATGTGGCATTATTATCAGTAGTCGCCGTGGTATCATCAGACATCTTCAATATGGACATGGGACAGAGAATGTAAGTGTTTTTTCCAAAATCATGACCATTATAATCATCCACAACCTTCGGAGTGATACCACGGCCTCACAGAAAACCGGCGTGAAACAACCACAGCGTTGTGTTTCGCCGTGTGAGTGAGGTTGAAGAAGGTCCAATTTGCCTTCCCCTTACCCAATCCCTATGTCCCCAAAAATCCCTTTTGTCCAAAAGGTCGGTAACACCCTATTCTTCTTCCCCTCCCCCAATCTCTAAATCTCAGAAACACTATCTCCAAAATACAGGCAATGCACTTGTAACTTATCTGGTGTTATCGGTGTCCATGGGCGGCGCTGATTGCTTACCATCAGGTAATCCATCTGTTCGTTTGCCGATCTATCCCTTTTAAAACATCAACAGCTTATTGGTTACTGATGGACTGGACTGGAAAATGGAAATAATAAGTCCAGGTTTCCTCACGATGTTTACCTTCACCGTATGTCAGTGGCGTCTAAATAATCATAGAAAGTACATATAACTCGGAAAAAGTCACATTGGTACTTGCCAGGTTTCGTACCCTCATGCATGAGAAGCTGCCTTAACAAAAAAAATTCAAAAATCATTTATTCCAATTAGCCCCTTACAGGCACTTTTGAACGTCAAACAAAATTTTGAAGATATAAAGTGTCAGTCTGTCGGTCAGTCCTATTAGTGAAGCTATTTGCTCGTTCCAAAGTGTAGATTCCGATGGAGAAGAACGAGCAAGAAACTCCATGGTTACTCTTTTTCAAGAAGTTTCACATACAGATTCCTTTTACAAACAGTTGGTTCAATTATGTGAGAACAGTGTAACACTAATATTTATTCAAATAATATTTTGATTGTTATTCGTTGTGAGCACGATGACAGCGCCCCTAGTGGCCGCAACTATTCAGGACTTGTCATCTGTCAAATCATGTCAACTAGATGATAAGATATTTTTGTGATATTAATTTTCGACTTGTTTTACAACGAAATTGAAAAAAATTGTGTAAAAAGTGAGTTGTATCTAGCGATTTTCTTTCTCGTGAAAAATATAGATTTTTTTTTTTATGTAATAGGTCGGCAAACGAGCAGACGGATTACCTGATGGTAAGCAATCAGCGCCGCCCATGGACACTCGCAACGGAGGAGTTACGAGTGCTTTGCCGACCTTTAAGGGATTAGGGATTGAGGAGGGATTGGGGAAGGGGAAGGATTGGGCCTCCGGTAACCTCACTCACACGGCGAAACACAATGCAGTGGTTGTTTCACGCCGGTTTTCTGTGTGATAGATATTATAATACGTACGGGATTTGAATTTTAATTCTCTTCACAGCAGCTATCCATTTTTGTCTTTGCTGTAATGTCCACTTTGACGTCGGAAACGAATAAAACTTGCAAGAACTGTTTTTCCCATTGTTTTTACAATTTACGACACAGCATGTACTATGACCCATATCGTAATTTTTTACGTTTTTACTTAAAATTATAAAGGAAGTTATGGAAATAAAGCAATTTGACACACGACAGTCCAGAATTAATTCACATTTCTGCCACGTCGTGCGCTACGATCGATTTGCCGTTCCCCACCACCCAGTTCGCACATAGCGAATACTATAGAAGCTACGTTTGTTTCAGGATGTTCTTTGTCAGCTGTGCAAGAAAATATTTAACGACAATGTGGGTTTAAAAGAACATTATTTAAAACATCATAATATAAAATACTGCCTTTTGGATGACAAGTAAGTTGAATTTACTATTTTTAAGAAAATCATGACTATACTCGGAATTTTAATTCCATTCCAGATTTGACAATTTCAGTGTTGCAACGTTATGACACGTAATAAATAGTGACGTGCGAAATTATTCGATACGGAAATCGAATATTTCTGAATCGATTCCTCTCGTTTATAAATTTATTCTGGTAAACTAAATTTATCAGAAAACAAAATATTTCTGAACCGATAATGTAGTTTTGACAATTATTTAACGATCTGAGACTTTTCTTTTGTAATTGTGTGTGAAATTAATAAAAAATGTGATCATGAACGAACATGACAAAAAAACAAAAATTTTATAAATTGTTCGCTATCGCTATCGCTGTTACTTTCTGTAACATTTATTATGTATTGTGTCTGTGATATTTATTGTCAATTTACATATCTAGCTTACTAATTTTTTCATCTTCTTTGACAACATGGGATACGCATTTAGACCATTCGGTAGCCGTAATTTTTTGAATGCCTTCCTGGAACTGATTCACTGATTGTTTATCGATTTTTGGGTTCATCACTACACTGTTATATGTGGTATCATTATTTCACAAAATGACAGTAGGTCATGTCAAATCAGGAATCAAATTAAAATTCTGAACTTCTGGCTTAATAGAAAAACGATCTAACTAATCTTAAAATTTAAATGTAAACAATAAGGTTCAATTTTGAAATACTTATTATAAGAAGTTTGATCTGTTTTCTATTAAACATGCGATGTATCTAAGTGCAAGTTTATTTAATAAGTAAGTTCGTAGATTCTACTAACAAAATTCTAACAATACGGTAGTTTCCAACTAGTCAAATTCAATACTTTTATCCAAATGTCAAAAACTATACTTTTCTATATACATTTGTATGAAAAACTGAGTTATGACGTCATAGCATTTTTGGGTCAAATAGCTTTCTTATTATTTCTTAATAATTAGCTAAAAAATATCTAAAATTTAATGTATCGATCGATCGATGAATAAAAGTGTAATTATTTTTCAATATTTTATTGTATTGATTTAAACGTCGAATTAATTGATTTTTGACCTAGGCAACTACACAGTTAGTAGGTAAAATATTATTATTCTTTTTTTTAAACAGGCAAGAAGTGGCTGTAAAGAATGAGGTCATGGATGATGATTTGAGTGACGATGACACGCGCCGGTACTCCTTCGAGGTCGACATACATAAACATGAGATTGAAGGTAAGATTAATTTAAAAAAAAATCATTGAGACCGCAGTGACTTATTGAGAGTTTACCTGAGCAGACGGATTACCTGATGGTAAGCAATCAGCGCCGTCCATAGACGATTGAAATACTAGAGTATTTGCAATATCCTTATTCCCAAAGTTTCGGATATTTAAGGATTGGGAGGGATTGGGCGTTCGGTAACCTCGCTCATACGGCGGAACATAATGCTGTGGTTGTTTCACACCGGTTTTCTGTGAGGCCGTGGTATCACTCCCGTACTTAATCTCTTTATCACATATCAACCAATAAGAAATATTAATACTTAATAAACGTAGATCAAAAATCAGAAAACACGCTGCTCGGCTCCTACAGATCATAGCGTGATGTTTGAAAGCCATAGTTCTTTGATAAATGGACTAAGGAACAACAAACAAAAACAAACAGAACAAAAAGAATTATTACGAATTAGAACTACTGGTTCGAATACAATGAATGAATGTTTGAACGCGCTAATCTACGGAACTACTGGATCGAATTTTGGACAATTCTTTTTGTATTTGTCAGTCCATTTACCAAGGAAGGTTATAAAATATCGCGCTAAGATCTGTCGCAACCGCGCAAAAGTAGCTAGTAATAAATAATCCGCCTTATATTACAGACTCATTCCTACCTCCAGAAGGTCAGACGCCAGAAGAGTTAGAACAACCCCCCCAAAATTCTGACCCAGCCACACAGGGGGTGTCAGAGCAAGTATCTACTACAATTGTAGATAAAGACCAAACAACAGAACCGATAGTTGAAGAGATAATCATTGAAAATTCTGTTCAGAACACTATGAGGAATATTGGTAAGATTATTTTTTATGTAGTAGGTCGTCAAACGAGCAGACCGATTACCTGATGGTAAGCAATCAGCGCCGCCCATGGACACTCGCAACACCAAAGGAGTTACTAGTGCGTTGCCGACCTTTTGGGGATTAGGGATTTGGAGATTTAGGGATTGAGGAGGGATTGGGGGCGGGGAAGGATTGGGCCTCCGGTAACCTCACTCACACGGTGAAACACAACGCTGTGGGTTGTTTCACGCCGGTTTTCTGTGAGGCCGTGGTATTACTCCGGTCGAGCCGACCCATTCGTGCCGAAGCATGGCTCTCCTACACTTAAAATGCTTCATATGCTTCTTCTTTTCAAGCACGACTGCTTCACTAAAATAATGTAGCGACATCTATCGCACAACAATAACAACAGCACCAATCACGTGCAAGATTCTACATCGCGGTATAATAGTTCTCAATGCAATAAGAACTGATACAAAGTCCCGACAACAACAGTCGGGCAGTAGCCCACCAGGCACAACACCCGTCTGGTCGGAGGATCCTCCCTTTTCAATGGAGGATGAGGAACTTTCCACCCTGTTCTCTCATACCTCTAAAAGAGTTTCAGACTCTTACTGACTAAAACCCATCCCGTTCCTTCTCCTGCTCCGAACTGGGGTCGGGGTACATTCTTCATAGCTTCAGCGAGGGTTGCGGGGCAAGCGCAATGAGTCACCGCGGCCTCGGCCTAGAGCAGGATAAGGAACGATGATGTTTTTAGTCAGTAACCCCCGGTTTCCGAAAGGCCGATCAATGTTAAAAACAATTTAATCTCTTGTCAAGTCATCTGATTGGTTGACTGAATTATCAACAACCAATCAGATGTCATGACAAGAGATTTAACAGAAGTTAAGTTAATTTTAGCGTTGACAAGCCTTTCAGAAACCTGGTGTCAGAGTCTGACACTTTTTCCGCGCGCGCCTCAAAGAGCCAATAGACCACCACAGTCGGGGCCCTAAAGGGCTGATGTTTAGCCGGGGCTGCGGGGTAAGCGCAATGAGGCACCGCGACCTCAGCCCAGAGCAGGAGAAGGAACGGGGGGGTTTTTAGTCTGACACTCTCTCTCGCCTTACCCTGGGCGGGAGAAGTCATTTCATTATTTTCCCCTGACAAAAAGAAAAAAAAAAAAAAAAAGGGTGTCACCTAACTACATACTAAATTTCAAGCAGAGCGGTCCAGCCGTTTTCGCTTGAAATAATAACAAATATAAATTCATACATTCTCATAAACTTTCACATTTTTGTAATATTAGTAGCATTCGATTTTTAACAAGGAGGAAAAAATATTTAGTCGTCATCATCATCAGCCTATAAGTGCCCACTGCTGAGCAAAGAGCTCTTCTCACACGGGAAAGGTTTGAGCTTACGTCACGCTAGCTCAAGGCGGATTGGCGATTTCAAACTTGTAATTAGAAATATTATAATATCAGATTATGAGATCAGGTTTTTTTGAAGGTAAAATTTTTAAATGTTTTCCAGTATGCTCTGCTCTGGTTCTGGTGAGCTAAACTATCGTCGCGCGATTCCCGATGACCTGAATGTCTCCTGCGACGGTTGGGACGTTCTCTGATGGGCTTTTTCTTATTAAGCACGACTGCTTTACAAAATAATAAAATATTAATTAAAAATTTAAAAAATCCCCCGGCAAAAAATCTAATATTCCTTTAAAAAGTAATAATAAAAAAAACGTGGCGTTGTGGGGCCGATCCAAATATTTTATTATCAACTACATATTTCTATGTTGTCGGGGGTTTTTAGTCAGTAAGAGCCTGACACTTTGTGCGAACCGCTCATGCTCGCAAAGAATCCTCATACCACAGTCGACGCTAAAGACACTTCGTATCGATAATCGCGCGACGATCACCTACACCCGTAAGCGCGGGTCTGCGGACGGCGAATCAAATCAAATCAAAATCATTTATTCCAACTAAACCATGAATAGGTACTTTTGAAACGTCAAAATAGAATAGTAGTCTGTCAGTCTGTTCGTCAGTGAAGCTAGGTGCTCGTTCCAAATTGTAGATTCGAATTGAGAAGAACTAGCAAAAAACTCCGTCGTTACTCTTTTTAAAGAAATAATATTTGTTTTACAATTCACTAATAATAGGTACATTTTGTACCCCTGTGTGAGAACAATGCAGAGACAAGTCTATACTAATATTATAAAGAGGTAAAATTTGTAAGTTTGTATGTAGGGGGTAATCTTTGGAACCGCTGGTCGGATTGCCAAAATTCTATCACTGATAGATAGCTACAATGTTCCTGTCTCGAACATGGCGCTTATATATAAATTATAATAAATTCGTTCAAAGGTTAGCAGCTAGTAAAGGAGTAAGGGTAGCTCGCCGCCTGACTAGAACCTGAACCAAGCGCCTTAAAGATTTGATGGTAATTATACCCTCTCGAAAATAAACCTACAACTTGGGGAGTCACGTGTGTATATGTATTCTTTAGTGACATGACTCGCGTGCCATTATTTTCTATTTAAATTGACGTTTTTTTGTCTCCAGATATTCCAAAAAATACAGTTGATATGAAGAAAAAGGAGATCGTAAAGAAACGCGTCGAAGAAATGCTGAGCAAGGTGCGCAAGCGCAGGGAATATAAAGTTTTGGAGATATTGCGCCAACAATACAACCAACGGATCAAAATGGCTACCAGTAACGGTAATAAACAAGGTTTGTGTTTTACCTTTATATCTACATCACTACATAGTATAAAACAAAGTCGCTTTCTCTGTCCCTATATTTTTTTATGTAATTGGTCGGCAAACGAGCTGACGGATTACCTGATGGTAAGCAATCAGCGCCGCCCATGGACACACGTAACGGAGGAGTGTGTGTTGCCGACTTTTTGGGGATTAGGGATTTGGAGATTTAGGGATTGGGGGCGGGGAAGGATTGGGCCTCCGGTAACCTCACTCACACGGTGAAACACAACGCTGTGGTTGTTTTACGCCGGTTTTCTATTAAGCCGTGGTATCACTCCGGTCGAGCCGACCCATTCGTGTCGAAGCTTGGCTCTCCCACACTTATCCCTATATCCCTATGTACGCTTAAATCTTTAAAACTACGCAACGGATTTTGATGCGGTTTTTTTAATAGACAGAGTGATTGAAGAGGAAGGTTTATATGTCTTTAACATTGTAGTAGTATTCAGTATTGCACATGTGTGAAGCAGGATCACTAGTATGTATAAAAACTGAATTCCAAAATCCCTTGGCCATACTGATCATTTTTTTAAGCTCTGTTTTTTTTATGGCAAACGAGCAGACGGATTACCTGATGATAAGCATTTAGCGCCGGCCATGGACACCCGCAACAGAGGATTTACAAGTGCGTCGCCGACTTTTTGGGGATTAGGGTTTGGGGATTTAGGGATTGGATGGGGATAAGGATTTGGCCCCCGGTAACCTCACTCACACTGCGAAACACAACGCTGTGTTGTGTTTAGTAAGATCTGGAGTAAGGTCTTAATTTAAGCACGCAAACACGAAAGGACTCCACGATTTTCGCAGAAGCTCGGCGACTAGCTGTTGTGTTGCGTGTTCGATACTCGCACGTATCAACACTTTGTGTGATCCACAAATTGTTGTTTCGGTTTTAGGTGTGATGTGTATGTGAAATTGTAGTTTGTAGACGCACCCACGACGAAGGAAAAAATAACAATGTGGGGCAATTTAAAAAAATATAAAAAAACGATATTTCTTCTTTTTTACAGATAAATCGTTAATAAAATTCTTCAAGAAGTCATCGGAAAATTCAGCAGAAAAAGAAACCACCTCAACCACAAATTCTACTGATGAAGTTAATAATCATAATCATACCAATAGTGAAATAAGCATAGATAACGGAAATAATGATAATGGAAATAACGAAAACTGTCATAATGAAGACGATTCAAAAGAAATAACTACAAATGATAATGGGAATAGCGAAAATGGTCATAGCAATAGTGAAAATGTAACAACGACTGATAACGATAATGGAAATAACAGAAATAATCGTAACAGTAATGGCGATGATATTAATTATAGGGATGTATCTGATGATGATGATAACGAGAATGATTATAATGATGAAGATTATGATTATAAAAATGATGTAAAGGATAAAAATGGAAAATTGAAGTTTAATACTCATCAATGTTATATTTGCTTTAAGGTAAGTGTTATAAATATTATTATCTTTTTTATAGGTTTAAATAAGTACAGCTGTCTAGCAAGAATACAGCTTCATACCACGCCGGTGTTATTTCACGGCGGTTTTCTACGAGGCCGTGGTATCCTGCCTTATTGTTGTGCCTAATAATGCGAACCTATGAAGTCAACTTTGACCTATATGGGATTTAATTCAAGATCCCGCTAGCAAAGATATTATTATTATTATATTATATTTTGATATTATTATTATTATTTTTAAAAAGTTTTTTATGTACCATATCTGCAAACGAGGAGACGGATTACCTGATGTTAAGCAAACCGTGCCTGCCATCGACATCCGCAACACCTAAGAAGTTACGAGTGCGTTGCCGGCCTTTTACGAATTAGGGTTTCGGATAAAGATTGGGTCTCCGGTAACTTCACTCACACGGCGAAACTTAACGTTGTGGTTGTTTCACGCCGGTTTTCTGTGAGGCCGTGGTATCACTCGGTCCGAAGCTTAATAAATTATAATATTTTTTATTTCCAGCTCTTCAAAACGAAAACAGACCTACAGCATCATTGCACGGAACATTTCGATATATGTAACGAGAAAACGTTAAAAAAATGTCCTTTCTGTGGTTTCGTCACAAATTTCAAGCTATCAAGGCATATAAGATTAGTCCATGATATAAAAATTCGAATACCTTACTTCCCATCTTGTATAAAAGAGAAAGAAACTGAAAACGGATCGAAATACGTCCTTCAAATCGATAAGGATTGTGATCTAGAAATAATACCTAGCGTCAGTAATTTAAATAAGTTGGCTTCAATTAAAATTGACGAGAAAAATCGAATACATAAAAATCAACTGCTAGCTACAACAAAGTTGGTCAAAAAAGGCGGTAATTGGATGGTTAAAAAGGAGGCTGTTGTTGTTAATAATGATTATTTACTACCAAACTTCTTCAAAGAGGAATATCGGAGTTTAAAATCTATTGGCAACACTTACATTGAAAGATTAAGGAGTTTAAGTCTTATAGCTAAACAAAGAAAGTTGAGAATGCTTTACCCGTGTGACGGTTGTGAAAAAATCTGTCTCACAATGGCCGCTTTGAAATTACATTCGAGAAAACATGAAAAGAATCCTAAAAAATTCAAACCGAAGATATGGAAGAATCGTATCGTGAAAGCGAACAAAAAACGTGGACGCGGTAAAATTTCGAATGAATCGGGTAAAATTACGAATGACACGGGTAAAAGTACGAATGCCTCGGGTAAAAGTCTTAATGACACGGGTAAAAGTCATAATGACACGGGTAAAAGTTCGAATGACGCAACGATAAGTTCGACGAATCGTTTCGCTGAGCCGAATCCCGTCACGAGTAAACATAGGTGCGATAAGGCACTAATAGAATTTTACGAAAACAACATAAAAGGTGGCGATATAGAATTTTGGCAATTTTTGAAAATATTTAACAAAATGGACAGAGAGAATGTTAAGGATTTCAAGGACTTGGAGAACAGATTCGATTTTGGCATGCATAATATGATTATAAATGATAAAAGCAATATTACGTCTAAAGAAAATAATCCTAAAAATAATGAAGTAGAACCAAAAATTAATATTGACTCTATACGCTATAGACATAATGAAAATATTGAAAGAAAATCAAAGAAAAATAATGTTAAAAAGACTTTTACTAGAGCAATTATGATTAGCAAGAAGGAATACATGAAGAGGATGGAAATTAAAAAGAAAATGAGGGAACGATTACAGGCTTCTAAATAATTTTCTAAATAAGTATTTGCTAATTAAACGCTATTAAAATTGTTGTTTTTTTTTTGTACAATATATCAGAAAATAATGTGTAATTTTAAAGTCTTTCTAAAAATCCAATTAATTCGTCAAATTGACAATGAATAGTATGCCACTGGTCTTAAGGAGCCGAGGACGGTAATCATCAATACACACGTGTATAAAACGACGTTTTTCAACACACTTCCGACTAAAATAATACTTAAATGAAAAATTTCAAGAGAAAACGAGACAACGAGTTTTGGCGGGAAAAAATATTAATCAGATTCTCTATGCTCACGCATTGGCTATAGACAAAAAAATGAGGTTACTTTTTTTGGGCTTTCCGCGGATAATATATTAGCGCAAGTTTGAGCGTAACTCAATCAATAATATAAAAAATAAAAACTCTATTTCTCACTAGTGAATAACAGTAATAAAAAAGTCACAGTTTGATTATAGGTGTCATTTCGTGCCTAATTGCCGTGGGATTAGAGCCACTTTATGAGGAAGTGTGTTGAAAATTAATATTAAATTGTGATGACAGACCTCTGCATAACCCTTCGGTGATTAATAACCTTTAATTTATATGTTAGTGTAAATTATGTTTTTTTTTTAGTGTAGTAATAAATAGAATTTATTTTTAGTTCAATAATTATGTTTTGGCGATGCAAAGATTATCCGCACGCCTCTAGCGACGAAATTTAGAAATTGTCTAAGAATGACTGTTTATTTATTTGTTGAAGTAATGTTAGATTATTGACCCGCGTGAGGGAGCAATCCTCCTCCTCACGCCCCAGCCGCAACAGACGACACTACGGGCGTCGGGGATCAAGGGACGATCTCCGGCCACCGTAAGCACGGGCCTGCGGTCGGCGAGTAAGGGCAGCTCACCGCCCGACCAGAACCAGACCCTAGCGTATGGCGCGTAGCGTTCCGCGCGCGCCTTAAAGAGCCAATAGACCACCACAGCCGGGGCTCTATAGGGCTGATGTTCAGCCGGGGTTGCGGGGTAAGCGCAATGAGGCACCGCGACCTCGGCCCAGAGCAAGAGAAGGTTGTTAAGAACAGAAAAGTGATTGTTAAAAAATCTGTCAAAGTGCCGTTCTTAGACAGCTTCACAATTTTCACACTAGAGGCGCTAGTTAGAACCTTTGCATCGTCAATACGTCCGCCTCCAGCGAGTGATGGCGAATGACTGATCCATGTGGCTATTATGGGGAGTGCAATATTTACCCCCGTTCCGCTCTATAAAGAAAGTTTTCATGCTCGAATGTTCATATAAACTTAAGTGATACTGAAAAATAATAAGTAGTTAGAAGAATTGTGTTTCTTTTTAATTAAATAAACAAGTTTTGTTTTTATGATGTTGTTTTATTTATGTATTTAAGTTATAGTACAACCAAAGAGCTGACATTTTACCTAATGGTAAGCAATCGGCGCAGAAATGAGAAGGCACAGATAGATTATAGAAGAAAAAGTTAGGTCTCGTATTAACCTCATACCTCAGTGCCAACTGAGGCCTCACAATAGTTAGACTAACATAGAATAAATAAGGGAAATGTCAAACATCCTGCAAACGCTTATTGACCGACACGACACTACGCGACCGATACGACAGATTCGTCCGACACGACAGGTACTACAGATGCGACTGACACGACTAACGCAAGAAGACACGGTGCGACAATACACAACAAGATGCGACACGATTCGACAAGACACGACACGACCGATACGGCCGACATGACATATACGACTAACACGACAGATACGACCGACGCGACACGACTGATACGATTGACATGACACATGTGACCGACACGACAAAGCACAACACGACGCGACTAGACGCAACACGACAGATTCGACCGACGCGACATATGATTCGACAACACACGACTCTACGCGAGAAGACACGACACGACACGACGCGACAAGACACGACACGACGCGACAAGACACGTGACGAGGCGACAAGACACGACACGACGCGACAAGACACGACACGACGCGACAAGACACGACACGACGCGACAAGACTCGACAGATACGACCGACGCAACAAGACACGACAGATACCACCGACACAACCGACCGAGAAGACTGACCGTATCTTATATTTATAAAAGAGAAAGAAACTCACCCATATTTGCAAATAAATAAATGATTCAATCAAAACTGATGAGAAATATCGAATGCATAAAAATCAACTAAGTTGGTGAAAATAGGCGGAATTGGATGGTTAAGAAGGAGGCTGTTGTCGTTTATAAAGATTGAACGAATGATCTTTCGACGCCGGTATTTCCGAACCGATACGACCTTCAAACGTGCGTACTTCTTCTTAAAAGGCCAGCAAAGCACCTGTTTTCCTCTGGTGCTGTGGGTGTCCATGGGCGGCGCTGATCACTTACCAATCATGTGATTAGTCTGCTCATTTGTCTCCTATTCCATAAAAACGAAGTATTGTAAAAGTATAGAAAAAGTGTGTTAACCAGAAATTTTGCCGAGACCTGAATTTTCAAAATCTTTGATTGGTTTGTGGATGTCACAAACAGAAAATATTTAATTTTTACCCGACTACGGCAAAGCAAAAGGAGGACGTAAACGACAGATACGACTGACACGACAAATGCGTCTGACACGACAGATACGACTAGCACGACAGATGCAACCAACACGACAGATACGACCGACGCGACGCGACTAACACGACAAATGTTACCGACACGACAGATGCTACCGACACTACAGATGCTACCGACACGACAGATGCGACCGACACGACAGATACGATCGACACGACAGATGCGACCGACACGACAGATACGACCGACACGACAGATACGCATATACATATGTAGCATGTGGGCGATTTTTTTATATAGGGATACAAATTTTCAAATTACTTTTATGTAATAAATAATGTAACGGCTTATGATTGTCGGACGTACTATCCTACTTGCAGATAATAGTGTGCAAGTTTGTGAAATGAATGTATATATGTTTGTTATTTTTTCACGCAAAAGCGGATGGACCGAATTGGTATGTATGTAAGTAGATAAGTGACATCCTAGATTAACACAAAGGCTTTTTATCCACAATGCGGGCGAAGCCGCGGGCAGTAGGTAGCTAGTGTGAATAAATGCTTCTTTGTCAGAGTCCGTGTTTCCCGAACAGTGTCTTCAAGGCCTTAGTGAATAGGTTGCTTATGGGTAGGCGTGCTCCACGGTAGGTCGCATCACCGCTTACCACCAGGCGCGATAGCGGCCAAATACCTGCCTATTACCATAATTTATATTAGTGTGTCTTGCGTCAAATAGCATTCCTACATATTTCAAGATCGTCTTACTAATATGTATTATAAATGCGAAGTTACGATGTTTGGATGTTTCTTACTCAATCACACCAAAACTGCTGGATGAATTTGGATGAAATTTGGCACAGGCCTAGGATGGACTCCGGAATAGGACATAGGCATATAGATTTTTATCAACATACCACGCGGGCGGTTGCTATTTAGCACGTTGCTGGAGATTTGAAGATTGGAGGAGTGGGGGGGATCCAGTAAAGTATTGAGACTACATGGTGTGAAATATGTTTAATTTGAATTTGAAATACACTTATGCCTTATGCTAAAGAATTAACGCAGCGTTGAAGTCACTTGGTATCAGTCTCCATGTATCTGAAAAAAGAAAACAATATTGGTTAACATGCAAAACTTACCTTATACCCAGCAATTCTTGTTTATTTATTTATACACCATTTCTCGGTAACTGCTCCAACGATTTCGAAGAAATTTTGTATGTATAAGGTGTGGGAGAGCCAAGCTTCGGTACAAGTGGGTCGTCTCGCCTCACAGGAAACCGGCGTGAAACAACCCAACGCTGTTTGAGTGAGGTTACCGGAGGCCTAATCCCATCCCTCCCCCTCCCCTATACCATCTCAATCATTAAATATCCGCAACACTTTCCCTGCCGGCAACGCACTCGTAACTCATTTGGTGTTCCATGGGCGGCGCCGATTGCTTACCATCAGGTAATCGGTCTGACCGATTGCCGACTTATCCTCGGGCGGAAGTTAGTACAAGATAATACTTACAGCATCACTGATATCAATCCAGTCAAATGCTCTCTCCATTCTGTCGTTCTTTGTAGGTTTCTGGTCCCAGTTCCAATATGTGAATTCCTTGAAGCCACCCGTCACCTGGAATTGAATACATTATATTTTTACCCGACTACGGCAAAGCAAAAGGAGGGTTATGATTTCGACAGGCTATCTATGTATGTATGTATCGAGAGACGATCTCCGGCCTCTGTAAGCGCGGGTCTACGACGGCGACTACGGCGAGTAAGGGCAGCGTCGCCCACCCTAGAGTCCGGCGCGTAGCGTTCCGCGCGCGCCTCAAAGAGCCAATAGCCCACCACAGACGGGGCCCTATAGGGCTGATGTTCAGCCGGGTTTGTGGGGTAAGCACAATTTGGCAGTGTGGCACCAGGACCTCGGTCTAAAGCAGGAGGTGGGTTTTTTTTAGTCAGTAAGAGTCTGACACTGTCTCTCGCTTAACCCTAGGCAGGAGAAGTCATTTGATTATTTTCCAATGAGAAAACAAAAATTGTACTTATGTAAATATAATAAAAATTATATATCTGTTCCACCATAACTTGACAAATGACATATCATTAGAAGCTGTTTAATAAGGTTGTTTCCAACTAGTCAAATTCAATACTTTTATCCAAATGACAAAAACAATACTTTTCTATGAAAATTTGTATGAAACGTTGAATTATGACGTCATAGGATTTTTGCTTCAAATAGCTTACTTATTTTTAAAAAAATAGCTAAAAAATATCTAAAACTTAGTGTATCGATCGATTGATGAATAAAAGCATAGTTATTTTTCAATATTTTATCGTATTAAAACATCGAATTAGTTTATTTTTACTAACAAGCTAGCAAACTACCCAATTGTTATGGGGTTTCACAAAATACAATATGGTGCCCTCCAGCAGACCAAAAATGCAGTGTAAAAAAATAAAGTTCACCTGCACATCTCACCCATGAACAACAATTTGTGGATCACACAGACTGTTGTTCCATTCCGCACACACTTCAATGGGAATTGAATCCGCAACCATGCAACAGCAAAGTGAGATTCAGGTTTTTTCTCAGAATATTTTCCCTTTACCATATATTACTTTCTCAAAACTATTTAAATAATCTTAGAAAGTACATAACATTCGGAAAAAGTGACATTGATACTTGCTTGGCTTCTAAACGCTTGAGAAGCTTTTTAACTTCAAGGAGTCTTAAAGCCTTTGGGCCAACAATGTTTTATCTGAATTTTGAATACTTATGACAGTGGAACCACCACAAATAAAAAAAAAACTCACTAGGAACTTTCTCTCTGCATCTTCGGCCAATGGCCTTTTGGTTTCTGTAACTGTAACAGCTCTGTAACCTTCTGGTAGAGTCATCTTTTTACCATCTAAAGAATGCCCTCGGAATGATGCTGTCAGTTCTGTAAGTAGTATGAAATAGTTGAATCACGGTCAATGCAATTGAATTGAACCATTATCTCAAGACCGGTAATGGTTTTGAGACCACTCTGGTGTTGCGGGTGTCCAATATCGAGCATAGAGTATCTGTAGGGACCTCCATGGAGGGCGTTCGTTTGCCCTATACCACTGAAACTTTTGGCTCTGTTTGCCTCCATTGTTATCAATATATTGACCTAAAAAGATCAATTACTATGCTGTAAACTACTCTCACGGTGTGCTACAACATTCTTATTAATGAAAATATGCATGTTTACGTACCTCCATCCTTATCAACAATGTACGGAACAAAATATTTTTCTACATTAGCAGGACCGTCAGAGTCTATTTTACAAGGTATATAATGAGTTGTCTGTTCAAATTTATCCTTGTGTTCTTCAGTATTCAAATTATTTTCCACTTGTATAGACATTATTCACTTTTATTTACCTTTGTTTTGTTAATAAAAGAGATCTAACATAACCTGCGGCAGCTCATTTCCATTAGCGCGCCTTTTTTTTTAGTATATTTTGACAGTGACATTGACAGTAATCAGTAATAATCATTGACATAGGTAATAATACAATACAGAAAAGTATTGATATTTCGGTGGTAAATAGACACTTTTAAAATTGTTCTGTATTTTGTTAAGTTCAGTAAAAAATTAGGGAATGTATGGATAGGTAAATTATGTGTTAGGATTGTAAACAACGTCTATCCTAATGACAATATTGTGGAAGCTGTTTGTGATATGGCAATTTTTGCCAATACTACGCGTTCTGAAACATGATGATATAAATCGCATTTGTTTGAGCTAACGTGCTATGCATAATGATATATATTACTGATATAAAATGACACTATTATTTGTTTAAAATATTATGTTAAACTAAATAAAAAATTCAGGTAAATTAGCGAATATTTTTTGTCATTATTTTCAATTAATGTTTCAGAACGCCTCTTAGTCTTGCCATTACAAAAACAAATAAGAGTTGTACCTACATTTCTATTAAGGTTGAAGTAAAATGTCAAAATGTCCAGTGCAATGCAATTCATGACGAAATTTTCGCAACCATAACGAAATAATCTTATCGGTACTAAAACAATAGCATTATAAAACAATTCTCTTTATTAACATAATATACTAATATTATGTTATCGTGCTAGTGACGTTTCGTTTCGTACGCGTACCCGTCGATATTCCGAAGCGAAGAGTTGTACAATAATATTTATTCAGTTGTATCCAAATCGTAATTTTTACGTCACTGTAAATAATTTGGCAGTGTTCCTCTGTTTGTGGTGTTTGTTGACTCACAATAGCTTTAGAAGTGGCGTTGGCAACAAGCTAGTATAAAAGTGACCTTGGGTGTAACAATAACAGCTGTTTGCGTGAGTACCTTTGCATAACTAAATTATATTTAAAAAGGTATATTAAAAATAATACCCGAAAAAGAAAATGTCCGCGAATTTTCAATTTTTTATTCTATGATCTTATTTTCGCGCGCTATTTTCGTATTGTTTTTTATAGTCCTTGAAAATATTTTAATGAAGGATAAGTGAAAGAGATTGTAATTATAGTCCAAAAGAAAGGCAATTGCTCTAGTTTTAACGAATTTTAATGCTAATTAGTTGTTGATAATTTCATTTTTACTCATAATAAAAAGGCAGTGGAAAGTGTGTTACAATGAAAGTTAACACAATTTGTATATATACCTAGGTACTCTAAGCGTACATTTTCTTTTTAAAATTTTTATTATTTTCTTAAGCTACCTACATTTAGATTTTAAATATGATTTTACAGTTTTATAATGTGGGTATCAATAGTAAATTATTTTTGATTTATATTATTTTAATACGTAATATTATTTAAATATCTTATACTCAATAGTAAATATCACACTTTTTTTCTAAACAGAGGTGCAAAAACCATATCTATCTAGGTGATATGATCATAGAAAGTTATATAGATTACTATTTTTTTATTTGAACTCCTTTCAGCATATTTCACAATAAAATTATGAACTTAGTTTCTGAGTTTAACTTCAACATTGTTTATATTAAATATCCTTAAGTTAGAATAGGTCCTTATTTTTTTTTATTTTATCTACCACTTATCCTAGAGACAGGTTATCAGACCTATTTGATTCTATGTTGGTATCTTTTTTGGAGGTAGGTAGTTATTGCACAATTATTATAAAATGACTCATCTTTTAAGTATTGCATTATCTTTGTGGTAATTTACATTGTACAGTCTACAGTTATTTAGTATGTAAGGAAATAATACACTGAAATTGATCTTTCTACAAAGTAAAATGTTACTAAATTATGTCTATGGACAGTAACTAACCATTGTTACACTACTTTGTACTCAAACAAGGGTCTCTATGCAGAGTTCATTTTTATTTATTTGCATACATATAAGTGTTCAGACTAAACATATTTTTGAGGTGTATTTATCAAATAAACATGATTTTCTGTCCCTTTATCAGTAGTCGGGTAAAATCTACACCACTGATTATGATGTGTTTTTTTTAAATAGATTTAGTGCAAAAATGAAGAGTATGGTTTATATGTAAATTAACATCCATCAAATAGTGGAGAAAGTTTGTATCAGTGTTGTCATATGCTGTCACCCGAAGCCTGGACATGTTGATAGTTATGTACCTATGATGTATACTATGAAAATTATTGTTTTATAAAAATTTTCAACTGCTGTTATTGTTTATTTATGTCATTGTATTGTACAATGATGAGACTTATTCAAAGGTGATACTTGTGGTTTGATAATAACCCATGTATTGAGATTTAAATTCATATTTTGGAACCAACACTTCTTCATTTACGAAAAGAGTATTATGTGTTGGTATAATGTCTACAATGTGAAAAAAAAATATAAGTACTTACTTATAATTCAGTTTAGGTACACACAATGATAAATAAAGGTTTCTTAGACATAAAATAATGACTTGTGTGTGTGGCTTATAACAACTTTATAGTCAGACCGTTACTAAATGAAATTGATGTTGAGCCATTATTGTGATAATGCATTAGAAAATAGTCTCTGTTTATTCTAAATTTAAATGTTTTTTTTAAGATATTTAATTAGATTCCATGATAGATCCCTTTTTATTGCCAAAGGAGCTACTTTATAACATTACAATTGTGTAGTTTCCTAGGTCAAAAATAAATTAATTCGATGTTTCAATACTATAAAATATTGAAATATAACTATACTTTTATTCATCAATCGATCAATACACTAAGTTTTTGTTTTTTTTTAGCTAATTATTATGAAATAAGTAAGCTATTTGACGCAAAAATGTTATGACGTCACAGCTCGGTTTTTCATACAAATTTCATAGAAAAGTATCGTTTTTGACGTTTGCATAAAAGTATTGAATGTTACTAGTTGGAAACAACCATATTGTGGTAAATCTTGACACAATTGAATTTTAGATGCGTTATGTATTATAATTATAACGCTTAAACAGGCTAATATTAACAAAATGTCTTTTTATGATTTGTGACACAAACAACTCTGTAAGCATATATTTGTTTACAATCTACATGTTTTTAATATCTGATAAGACAGGATTTATTACATCAATACTGATAAGATCTGACTAATGTACCTACTAGGAAATAAATAAAGTGTTTCACAATACAGTAAAAATATTTATTATGGTATAAGGAAAAAAAGGTGTTAAATAATGAACATGATCATCACAAAAAAAAAATGTTTTTTTTTTAATACCTTGTCTTAGCACAGTTGCAATGCTCATACTAAATTTCTCTACTATTTAATGGATGACTATATACCTACCTACATATAAAACTCCCTCTTCCTAATCAAGATCATATTAAGAAAGCTACATCAAAATCCGTTGCGTAATTTTAAAGACATTAACTGATTAGTTTTAAAATTTACCATTACGTATGTATTGTTGCCATCATCGCAAGCTATTTTCGCGCCGATTCCTCCATATAAATAATGATATAAATCTACTACGCCGTTCTATCTATTACGAAAATAAATTTCAAATCAATTTGGCACTCTACTTCAAATTTGAATAAACAAAATTTTAACATAGCACAGTCAACAACGTAGATTGCCAAATTCCCGCCAAAATTTACGTCAAACTAATGCCAACTTTGAGAAAAAAAAACCAGAGATTTTGTGTTTTTTATTTTTATCTTCGTTTCTATCTGGGTATGGGTATATGAATCTGAAAATAAAAATAGGAATCAGCTGTTTGTGTAACCTTGTGAGGCTATTAATAACTTAATTCATGGTAGTAGCTAGAGAAATATTTATTTTAGCACATTAAAAGCAAAATACGTGTATTGTATCTTTATTAAAAAAGTAATTTTAGACAGTTTCAGTAGATAGATAGACATTAACGTTATTAACGTACGCCTCAACAATATATGTATCGATTAAAAATCTGTATCGGCAAATAATGTACGGCGGCGTCGGCCCGGAGCAAGAGAAGATAAGGGATGGTTTTTTATCAGTAAGAGTCTGACACCCCTTTTTACTCAAACTAGGGCGGGGGAAGTAATTGTATGATATTCCCTTCACAAAAAAAAAACATTTCCAAACATCCCAACTAATAGGTATTATAAATGCGAACGTTTATTATCTCATCAGATCAGCAGTGCAGGCGTAAGGGCTACTGACACCTTGGGCGAAAATATTGTGGCGCCCTCTTGAGGGAAGCAATATCAAGTGTTAGTTTTTTGCTCATCGTATTGATATCGTAAGAGTCACTCCTCGACCACAAACCCTCAGAAGTACTATCTAAAAAAAATTGCATATGCACAGAGCGTAGAGCACATATCACGCCCCCCTTCCCTCTCAGCGCCCTCGCCTGAGTGGAGGGGGTCTGGGAATCCATGTCGTCCACGCCCCCACCGGCGACTGCCCGCCTCATGGCAGGCCCCTCAATTCCCCCCTACTAGGGAGGAGCCTTTATGATGGCCGGAGCACGGGTGATACGTGCGATGCTGGCGCTTGCGCCCCCGCGCTTGTCGCCCGCTGATCACCCCCTGGAGCAGATGAGGACGGACGTAGTAAACGCCGTCTTCGTGCGCCCCTTCGTCGTTGGCGGAGCGGCGCTGCGAGAGGGTCTTCTTCCCGCATGCGCTCCGCCGCCTCCTTCTGTGACATGACGTCCTCACAGAAGGAGGCCACCGCTGTCCATGCCTCCTCACTCCCCAGCATGGATGTTATTATGCTGGGAAGTGAGAGGTCGTCCCCGACCACTGCCACCAAGGCGCGGCGGGGTTCATCCCACGATGGGCACACCTCTAAGGTGTGCTCTGCAGTATCCACCGCGGCGCCACAGTGGTGGCACTGTGGGGATTCCTCCCTCCCAATTCGGTGCAGGTACGACCCGAAGCAACCATGCCCGGACAGCACCTGCACCAAACGAAACGACAGGCAGCCGTGCCGCCGATCGAGCCAGCTGTTTAGGAAGGGCCCGATGGCGTCCAGAGTCCGTCGGCCGAACGCTGCTGAGGCCAGATCTTCAGCCCAGTGCCGGATGATGGCCTCCCTCGCTTCATCTCGCACGTTTTCCCGTTCCCTTGGAACCGGGCGTCGGTCGAGTGCCCTCTGCTCCGCCGTCCAGTCGTACACTCTGGCGAGCACCCATGCCTCGAGCTCCCAAGGAGGGGTACCCGCCAGAGCGCACGCCGCTGCGAAACCCACTGTGCGATAAAGTTAAGGAACCCTAGATCGACGCCTGCATCCACACTACAAACGAACCAATCAGAATTTAATGTCACGTGAATGTAAACTCTAATGTTTATTTACTTGTTTTCTTTATCGAAGTTGAATGATAAAAAAGATAAATTAGATGTGAATGACCTGATGTGAAAAGTGCGAAAATCGAAGGCCGTGCCACTATGTAGGTGAATGCAGAAGGTTCATTCGAGTTTTTACATGCGTTACTCCACGCGAAAGAATTTAAAAAAAAATATATAAATTCGAAACTACTTAACTCTATCTGTCTGTCTTTTTTTCACGCCTAAACTACAGAACCGATTTGGTACAGACATAGTTTGGAGCTCGAGAAAGGACATAGAATATTTTTTATACCTAAAATTGCGATAATACGCAGACAAAGTCGCAGGCATAAGCTAGTCCCTAATAACCTAAAAAACTGATAATGCACTTATACCTTTACTTCATCAGGTGCGAGAGAGATGTCTATACCTGTGCCAATACGGTGGTTTCCAACTAGTCAAATTCATTACTTTTATCCAAATCCGAATCCAAAAACGATACTTTTATATGAAATTTGTATGAAAAACTATGACGTCATAGTATTTTGGTGTCAAATAGCTTACCTATTTTATTAAAATTAGTCAAAAAATATCAAAAAATTTAGTTTATCGACAGATCGATGAATAAAAGTATAGTTATTTTTCAATATTTTATTGTATTGAAACGTCGAATTAATTTATTTTTGACCTAGGGAACTACCCAATTGTCTAAATCATCAGGTGATGTGTTTACCCATTTGTCAATACGTTCCATAAATGTTTCCAATTTATGTTCAGACTTAACCTTCTACGATTTTTGCCACACATTTTTGTAGCTAAAGATACGTCTAAAACATTGTGGTGTTTGGCACGATATGCTCGCGCGTGGATATATTTACATCTGTGACAGATTATATGATATTAATAAAGTGCGTGAGAGACAAGCTTCGGCACGAGTGGCTCGGCACGACCGGAGTGATACAACGGCCTCACAGAAAACCGGCGTGAAAAAACCTCAGTGCTGTGTTTCGCGGTTAAGCGCAAGAGTCACTGTGGCCCAGAGTAGGAGAAAGGCCGGGTTTTTTTTAGTCAGTAAGAGTCTGACTCTCTCGCCTCACGCTAGGTGGGAAAGGTAATTTAAAATGATTTTCCCCTGACAAAAAAAGCGTTGTGTTTCGCCGTGTCAGTGAGGTTACCGGAGGCCCAATCCATGGATGTTAGTCATAAATTGATATATATTTAATTTCACTTGAGTGAACGGAAATAGTACAGAACTCATCCGAAGCCTCCTTCCGCGTCCTCAACCCCAAATCCCCTTTTTATACTTTAAAATTTGGCGTTGCATACTATTGCATAATAATATTAGTAACGGGATTTAAGGCGATCGTACGTTTTTTTTATCCATGGTCACAAGCATACTGACAGTCTGCATGGCAGGCATAACCATTCAGAAAGGTAAAGCAAAAAAAAAAAGTACGTGCGCCTTAAATCCCGTAAAACAGTCATCATCATCATCATCATCATCATCATCATCATCAGCCTTGAAGTGCCCACTGCTGAGAAAAGGCCTCTTCTCATACGGAGAAGGTTAGAGCATTACACCACGCTTGCTCAATGCGGTTTGACGATTTCAAACTTAGAAATTAGTAAGTTTAAGTCCAGGTTTCCTCACGATGTTTACCTTCACCGTATGTCAGTGGTGTCTAAATAATCATAGAAAGTACATATAACTTGAAAAAGTCATATTGGTACTTGCCAGGTTTCGAACCCACACCCTCATGTATGAGAAGCGGGTTCCTTAACCTCCGGGCCACCACGACGCGGTACGTAAAACAGTAAAGTACCGATATCCCCTTTCCCTAATACCCCAAAAGTTCGGCAAAGCACTTGTAGTAACCCCTTTGGTCCATAGGAGTGTCCATGGCCGGCGCCAATTGCCCACTTACCGCATTGACCGACCAACCTGGACCAACCGATACCATAAATAAAAACTTCACGTCTAGAACTTTTTTTTTTGAGTAGCACCTTTAATTTACACTCGCTGCGTCGCGTCTCGATGTGTACCGACCCCATTAAATAATACCTAACTAGGTTATTTCAATATCAAACAATATTATTCTAAGATCTTCAAATAAGTGTATGTGACTTGATTATCTGTCAGAACAAGAACAAATTTCATCTCTGCATTCCTTTTACACCTTTTTTTAAGATTGGTATAGGAAGCGCGCAGACGGTTTACCTGATGGTACCTCAGCAATCAGCGCCGACCATAGACACCCGTCACAACGAAGGAGTTACGAGTGCGATGCCGACCTTTGTGGTTTCGGGATTTGGATATTTTGGGATCGGGGAGGTTTTTGGGTAGGGGAAGGATTGAGCATCTGGTAACCTCACTTACCATTAAAGTCTAAATCTATACTAATATTATTATAAAGAGGTAAAATTTTTAAGTTTGTAAGTTTGTATGTAGGGGTAATCTTTGGAATCTCTGGTCAGATTGCCAAAATTCTTTCACCGATAGATAGCTACAATAATTCTGAGTGTCATAGGCTATAAAACATCACGCTACGATGAAATCGAGCCGAGCAGCGGGTAAAACCGCGCGAAAGTAGCTAGTAAATAAATAAATTTGCTTACCGATTCAGAGTGGCGACCTAACCTATAAAAATGAGGGAAACTGATGTTTTGACCGTTGTAAACTGTTTGGTAGTAATTATTTTGTTAGTTTGATTTTTTTAACAAAAATGTTGCCCTATTCTATTAAAACAACTTGTTTATACAGGGTGTAAAAAGACACTTAACGAAGCCGAAAGCCACGTATTCTACCCATTATTTGGATCATTTTTTTCTTTAAGACCATAGCTGGGACTCCACGGGTTCTCGAGATATTGAAGGTCAAAGATGCATTTTTAATTTTTTTTTTGCGCAATCGAATTCTAAGTATTATTACAAAACTTTTTTCCAAACAAACGTTACCTGAATTTGTGATTTTTCTAAATAAATTACGCATTTGAAGTTACGAACAGTAATGTACGTAATAAATAAATGCAGACCCGCACAAAAAACATCTTGCATCTCAGTAGGATTTTTATTTTACAGAATTGTTTTGTTGTTGCGAAGTAAAACGTTGACCTACGTACTTATCACAGCGTTTTAATGCTAAGCTGTGAACTTACGCACACAATGACACGAAGCCCGTTTGCTTTACATTGCGCGCAATAATTTTCTTTAAGAATAAAAGTGATAGCGTTTCCCAGTGATAATTTTAGCGTAAAGCTACTTAGTTAGAACGCAGTATGCGTAGTTAACGGCTTCGTTAAGTATCTTTTTACACCCTGTATTGCTTGAATGTAAAGAAAATCTTGTCACTCGTTCCAAATTGTAAAGTCTTACTTATATTAAATTACACTAGCGACTAGCCCCGTCTTCGGGTGCAATGCTGATACTAAATTTCTCCACTATTTAATGGATGTTATTAAACCTATAAGCCGTCCTCTTCAATCACCATATCTATAAAACCTTATCAATATCAGTTGCGTAGTTTTTAAGATTTAAGTATACATACATAGGGATATAGGGACAGAAAAAGCGACTTTGTTTTATACTATGAAGCGACAAAGTACAAGAACCTTCGTATTTCCAATGTAATCTGTAAAGTCTGTATTTTTTTTAATAAAACTTTAACCTCTCTTTGTTACAGAGTCATGGATTCATTTTTTAGTCTATTTGATCCCTCAGAGGGTAGTCAAAATAAGCCAAAAAATAAAAAGAGGCACAAACCCGAACAGGATACGGTTAAGAAGAAACCAGACGCTCCTAAAGGTAAGAGAATGGAATGGTTAGGAATAGGAATGGAATGGATGAGAATGATTTGTGGATGGAAATGGAATGAATGAATAGCATTGTTGATAAATAAGTATTAGAAACTGAATATGTTATTTAGAGTTTATAAAACAAGAATCTAATAGGTAATCCCAGACAACAGACAAGCTCTGCATTGTTACTTGAATTTCTTCAGTTTGATATTATAACAATACTTTATGCAATTACTTAATTATAAATTCATCATCATCATCACCACCCTGATTCCGTTCATTGTTGGACATATATTGCTGGCATCTCCAGGTAGGTTAGGTATAATTAAATTACGAATGATACAATACTCGAGATGGAATCGTATATAGGTACGAATGGGATCGTAATCGCTAAGAATGGGAATGGAATGGAATGCATTACATAGGACCGGAATAGAGCGTGAAAATATAAATATAAATATAATGAATATAAATACAAAAAAGTAATTTAAATTTTTCTTTTATTATAGGACGCAGAAGAGGCCGCAAGTCAGCGGTAAAGAACGAAACGCTACCAGAAGAATCATCGTTCCTCTGCGAGCCGGATCTCAGTACCGATCTCCTAGTTAAAGATGTTAGCTATATAGAAAACTTTATTGAGATTAATAAGAAGGATGATGGTAAGTTTTTTTTAGTTACTGTACTTTCTTATTGGATAGACAGCCAAACGAGAAGACGTACCATTGAATGGTAAGCAACCATGGACGGGTGTCCATAGGCGTCGCCGATTGCGGAACGCTACTTGTCGCTCGCTCGGGTCTGGTTCTGGTCGGGTAGCAAGCTACCGAACTTAGACCCATGCTTACGGTGGTCGGAGATCCCCGACTCCCGCAGTGTGACCTACTCCGGCTGCAACATGAAGAGGATAGGTCCTTCACGCGCTCCGCCTCCTCCTTAGCGAACATCACTGCATCGCAGAAAGAGCAAATGGGAAGCCATTTCCTCTCTATTCCGTTGCACCATGGCCTCGACTATGACTGGCTACCTCTGGAATGCAATCTTACATCTTACTTTCTTAGTAATATTATAAATGCGAAAGTTACAATGTTTGGATGTTTGTTACTCAATCTCGCCAAAACGGGTGGACGGATCTGGATGAAACTTGGCACAGGCATAGGATACAATCCGGAGTAGGACATAGGCTACTTTTTATCAACATACTACGCAGGCGAAGCCGCGGGCGGATGCTAGTAATTATTTAATTTGCGAATAGCTTCACTAAAGAAGTGACCGAAAGACTGACATTTGTCACTTTAAATCTTTGTTTGACGTTTAAAAATGGTCTATTTTGGGTCTGAGTTATATAAATGACCGCGCAGTTTCACTCGCTGCTCGGCTCCATTTGATTGTAGCGTGATGTTTTATAGCCTATAGCACTCGGGAACATTGTGGCTATCTATCAGTGAAAGAATTTTGTCAATCCGACCAGCAGTTCCAAAGATTACCCTCTACATGCAAACTTACAAATTTTACCTCTTTATAATATTAATTAGTATTTTGAATTTCCAGATAAAACAGACCCCGATAAGAAACCGAGACGAAGAAATTCAGGTCGTAAATGCAGACGGAAAAAGAACAAAATATCCCCTCTGAAAGACCTACCCAATCAAGCTTGGGGTGAAAGCAATACAGAAAATAATGTCGAAACGAAAAATTGGAACAACCAACTCTTAGTTCAAAAAATATGCGACGAAAACGTCGGAAAGAATGTCAACGATTTAAAAAATGAAATGAAGATTAAAAATAAAAGGAATGAAGTGTCGACTATAGAAAAGTTTCGCGATAGGGAAGTGTATAATGTCATCGATAAATTGGAGAAGGTTATTTTAAAGGATGACATGTACTTGGCCGGCGATTTCGATACTAATGATTTGGAGAATGATTTCTTCTACAGTTCTGATGATTTGGAGGATTTTATTGATGATTCGTAAGTTGATTGTTTTTCCTATAAAAGTATTAGCTCTCAGATTCTGTCAATATTTTAGAAAATATGTTTTTTTTTTGAGTGGGGAATAATCATCTAACTACTTTTATAGCGTCTTTTTCCTAAAAAACACATGACACACAGGCTTTGTGTTTCGCCGCGTGAGTAAGGTTACCGGAGGTCCATTCCTTCCCCTCCCTCAATCCTTAAATCTCCAAATCCCTTATCCTCAAAAGGTCGGCAACGCATTCGTAACTCCTCTGTTGCTGCGTGCGGTTATGCTCGTTTGCCGACCTAAAAAAAAAGGTTTTTGTCCTATAACATGTCTCCTAGCCACAAAGCGTATGGGTATTAAGTTTCGTGAGTTTTAATAAAAATATTATGTTTTGAAAAAAATATTTTTAGCCTTTAGCCTAATTTTTCATTTTTCGAGATAGTTTTTTAAAGCATTACATTTTTTTTTCAGTACTTCTGAACCTGATGATTCGGGCGATGAAGTCTACGGCAGTCTTCCTCCAGAGCCTCGCTTCGGTAACGTCGAGTACAAATTGCAACTGGTCTCACTGTGCGAAAGGAGGTTTCAACATCTAGTTACACAGGTATGGTCTGTTCAATATAGCTTTTGCCAGCGGTTTCGCCCGCAGTTCTGTGGTTAAGTGTCAGCCGGAGTTGCGGGGTAAGCGCAACGAGGCACCGCGGCCTGGAGAAGGAGAATGAACGGGGGTTTTTAGCCAGTAAGAGTCTGACAGTCTTCCTTTCGCCTCACTCAGGGTGGGAGGAGTCGTTTGATGATTTTGCCCTTATAATAAAAGAGTTAAAAGTATAGCATAAATGTGTTATTTATTCATTTTTATTTTTTTTATAAACCTTGCCCCACTCTAGGATTTTCTCCTGTATCGTGGGTGCGTTTACAATACGGTAGTTTCCAACTAGTCAAATTCAATACTTTTATCCAAACGTCAAAAACGATACTTTTCTATGAAATTTGTATAAAAAACTGAGTTATGACGTCATAACATTTTTGCGTTAAATAGCTTACTTATTTCTTAATAATTAGCAAAAAAAAAAATCTAAAACTTTGTGTATCGATCGATCGATGAATAAAAGTATAGTTATTTTTCAATATTTTATTATATTGAAACGTCAAATTCATTTATTTTTGACCTAGGAAACTACCCAATTATACAAATTCAGATTGTTTATCCAGATAGGTTATATCCTGGATTCACCTATAGGCTGATTTTTATCAACATAAGCTACGTTATATTTACTACGCTTTATTATAAACAAATAAAGATTTGAAAATACGACCTTATTGTTTCCAATAATGTTGTTATTTTAAACAATAAATACCTTTATCCAGCTAAAATGGCGTCTACGATCGGGTGGTGGCAGTGCAGTCTATGTGCTCGGAGTACGAGACTGCGGAGCTCTAGTCGGGCTCCGAGCGAGGGCTCTGCGTGGCTCTCTCGTCACATTACGAAGAATGGCCGGGGCCCTTGGCGCTACACTGACACACGTGACCGCTCGACGAGTAGCACCTCATCGAGCTGTCGCTGAAGTTTATGTTAGAAAGGTAAGAATAATGGATGGAGAATCTTGGTGTGCACATTTTTTTAACTAAGCCTCACAATAGTGTTGTCTCCTGCGTCGTGGGTGGGTTTGGTAGTCCAAAAAAATTTAACTTTCATTTAATAAATCATTTTCCTCCCGGGTTGTTAAGCATCTTAGTACCTATCTTATTATTCAATATTTTTATTTTTCAATTGTTTCTATGCAGTGGAGCTATTTAATATAATGTAATAAGATCATTATTTGTGTTTTTATCTTCAAAATCGTTTTTTTTTAAGTTATAGGTCGGCAAACGTGCAAACGGGTTATCTGATGGTAAGCAATCAGCGTTGCCCATGGATACCCGCAATGACGAAAGAGCTACGAGTGCGTTGCCGACCCTTTTAGGGATTAGGGATTTGGAGATTTTGGGAATGAGCAGGGATTGGGGGAGAGGGAGGGTTGGGCCTCCGGTAACCTCAGTCACACGGCGAAACACAACGCTGTAGTTGCTTCACGCCGGTTTTCAGTGAGGCCGTGGTACAACTCCGGTCGAGCCGACTCATTCGTGCCGAAGCATGGCTCTCCCACACTTAATTTTTAGGTTGAGGATAATGACACTATTATTATTATTTTGTTAAATTGAAACAATGAATTTATTTTTGCAAATAGGCCATAAAACGGCACTTTTACACGTAAAATTATATGTGAAAAACTAGATGAAGCCGGCATTTCCTATGTGACTACTCTGAGAAGAAATGCCGAAACAAACTCAGAGGTCAGTCTCTTTCCAAGTCCAGACAATGTAAAATAAGTTAGTGATATCAAGAATCACCCAGGTGCGTTTACAAATATACAATTTCACATATACATCACACCTAAACCCGGAACAACGATACGTTAATTTCAAGCACTAAAATGTTATTGTATTAATTTGTTATAGTTACCTGATCCGAAACAGAGCGTGGAACTGAGAGTAGCCGTGATGGGAGCCAACGAAGCTGGCAAGTCCACTCTCATAGGAGTACTGACGCAAGGTAAGAACATACAGGAGTACTAATAATAATGTATCTGATTTTTAGGGTTCCGTACCTCAAAAGGAAAAAACGGAACCCTTATAGGATCACTTTGTTGTCCGTCTGTCCGTCCGTCCGTCCGTCTGTCAAGACCCTTTTTCTCAGGAACCCGTGGAGGTATGAAGCTGAAATTATATCAATTACTCAAGTCTACCGTCCCTTGAAGCTGTGAAAAAATCAAACTTTTAAGCCAACGCAATCAAAAGATACAGCCGTTTATGCCGCAAATTTTCGACACTTGCAAGGGAATCAAAACCTACAGGGTGCTTCCCGTGAACTCAGAATCTTGAAATTTGGTACGAAGCAACGTCTTATAGCATAGATAAAGGAAAAATTATGAAAACCATAAATGTTTAGTTACATCACATAATATTTTTTTTTTAATAATTTTAAGCGTACTACCCATTTCTGCAGGTTTGTACGGAACCCTCGATGCGCGAGTCCGACTCGCACTTGGCCGGTTTTTTTTTATATTTTTTATTTTTGCAAAACTTTCATTAGGATTTTAACATACAATTTCACATACACATCAAACCCAGACCCGGCACAACAATCTGTGGTCACACGAAGAGTTTTTCCGTGCGGAAATCGAACCCGCGACACGTTGCGCGGCATCCAGTTGCCCAGCCACCGCGCCAACCGTGCAGTCAAAATCCATGTGAAATTTTTACATATATCTTTCTCTCTTCCTCTCTCTGCCCTCCTCTCTCTCTCCCTCTCGTTCCCTTTCTATTGATTCCATTTTTCCATTAGCTTAATTGTTGCATTATTTTAATAATAATAGGAAATAATGTACTATACATATTTGAGACGTAACTTCATATTCGTTCTCCATATGAGTCCTTTTATTCGTTAAACGAGCAGACTGAATGCCTGATTTTTTTGCCACCCGCAATATCAAAGGGCGTTATGGGCCTATTAGGGATTAGTGTTTCCGTGATGTAGCGATTGAGTAACAGGTTTTTTTTGAGAGGGGAAAATCATCAAATTACTTCTCCCGCCCAGGGCCGGGCGGATGCAAGTGTCAGACTCTTACTGACTAAAAACCCCCCCGTTCCTTCTGTTCTGGGCCGAGGTCGCGGTGCCTCATTGCGCTTACCCCGCCGGCTAACAGGTAGAAAAATGAGGTCTCAGGTAACCTCACTCCACGCTCACACCACACCGGCGAAACACAACGCTATGGTTTATTTAATGCTGGTTTTCTGTGAGGCCGTGGTATCAATCTAGTCTAGATAAAAACAAAATGACTTAACTTGCAGGAGAACTAGACAATGGTAGAGGCAGTGCACGTCTGAACATGTTCCGTCATCTGCACGAGGTCAAGAGTGGGAGGACATCGTCCCTCAGTCATGAGATACTCGGCTTCGATGCTCAGGTGAGTTATTGTTACTTAAATTACAATTGGAATGGACGGGAATGGAATGGAATGGAATGGTTAGAATTGGAATGCATGGAAATGGATAAGATGGTAATACACCCAAATGAGAGGTTAATTAGGTAGTATCCTAGGTCAAAAATAAATTATTTCTACGTTTAAATACAATAAAGTGTTGAAAAATAATAATATACTTTTATTCATCGATCGATCGATACATTTAATTTTAGATATTTTTTAGCTAATTTTTAAGAAATAAGTAAGCTATTTGACCCAAAAATACTCTGGCGTCATAACTCAGTGTTTCATACAAATTTCATAGAAAAGTATAGTTTTTGACATTTTGATGAAAAGTATTCAATTTGACTAGCTGGAAACTACCGTATTGTAATAACTTAAAATACATTTGTGCAATGGTGTAAATTTCAATGGTTTACTGGAGAATGGAATGGAATGGTTAGAATTGGAATGGATTGATATTGGAATTGACTAAATGAGGTTGATTATTGTTAATAAAAATACATTTTTAGTCATTAATGGTTGAATGGAATGAAATGGAATGGGTTGGATTTAAATTGGACCCCAATGATTTAAATGATCATTATTTAAATTACAATTAAAGTTATTGATGGTTTCATGACTGCAAAGGAATGGAATGGTTTGGTTTGGATTGGAATGGAATGAAATGGATTGGCTAGAAATAGACCTCAATGAGGTTGATAATAATTATTGAAATTACAATTATAGTGACTAATGGTTAAATAGACTGTAATAAAATATTTCATTTCATTACAGTCCATTCAACCATAGTTTGCATTGGAATGGAATTAATTGGATTGGAATGAACCTATTGTCCATATTTGCTACACGCCGGTATTCTGTGACGACCTATTCGTGCTTCACACGGATCTTTCTGTAGTTTCGCTGTTGATGATCATGACGATGACTTTAATATGACTTTCGTGTTTCTCCACAGGGTAATGTCGTCAACTACGGATGTTCAGAGCTTATGACGGCTGAGAGGATTGGCGAGAGGAGTGCCAAGTTGGTGTCGTTCTTGGACCTGGCTGGGCACAGCAAGTACCAGCGAACTACTCTGCACGGCCTGACGGGGTACTCCCCCCATTATGCTATGCTTGTGGTAAGTTTACTCGTACTAGTAATTCTAAAGTTAAAAGTGTATATCCTGGCTTTTTCGAAATATGAAAAAGGGGGGACTACCATTCCCTTCTCAATCCCAAATCTCCAAACACCAATCTCTAATCTCCAATGTACAATCACAAATCTCCAATACACAATCACAAATCCCCAATTTCCAATCCCAATCCCAATCCTCATTCACACGGCGAAACAAAACGTAAGTGTTGTTTCACGGCAGTTTTCCGTAAGGCCGTGGTATCGTAGCGTGGCTCTCCTACGCTTAAATCGTTTTACCAGTGTACCAGTGCCGATTGCTTACCATCAGGTAATCCGTCTGCTCTTTTGTCGACTCATTACATTAATAAACATACTAATATACATTTCCTCTCCACAGATCTCGGCGACGGCTGGTATAACGCCAATCACGGAGGAGCATATTGGTCTCCTGTCAGCGTTGGACCTTCCATTCTTTGCGGTGATCAGTAAATGCGAGCTCGCCGCCACCGCTGTGAAGACCCTGACTGCTAGACTAGCTGAGTTGCTAGCTGCTAGTAATAAGGTGAGTTACATAAATGCGAATATGACGTCAAGTGACGTTACGACGTTATGACGTGACGACACGAAGAGCAAAACTTGATACGACAAGATATGAAACGCTTCGACACGACACGACACGTCATGACACGACATGTCATGACACGACACGTCATGACACGACACGACACGACACGACACGACACGAAATGTCCACTCCACGCCAAGCCACGACACGGCATGACACGACACGACACTAAACGACACTACACGACCCGACATTACAGGACACGACACGACACGACACGACACGCGAGGTGCCAGTTTGTCAGCCTATCGCAAAAAAAAAACATAAAAAACGTGACATTGACATTAAAAGTTCCTCATCCTCCATTCAAAAGGAGGATCCTCCGGTACCTCACTCACACGGCGAAACACAACGCTGTAGTTATTTCACGCCGTTTTCTGTGAGGCCGTGGTATCACTCCGATCGGGCCGACCCATAACTCTCCAAGACTTATTATGGCAAATTAACGGTTTTGTTTCAGAAACCTCTTCTGATCACTGACGAGAATCTAGCCAGAAACTGTGTGGCTCCACAGAAGTTGATAATAGACTCTTTGGACCATACCAAGTCTGAATCTATGTAAGTTATATTATATTCCTAGCATATTATTGTTCTATTTAAAAAAAAAAGAATCGTTGCCCCACACTAAGATGTTCTCCTGTGTCGTGGGTGTGTTTACAAACATACAATTTCACATACACATCACACTTAGACCCGGAACAATATAAACCGCTACGCGTTGCAAGGCAGTCAGTCGTCCAACCACCGCGTCAGCCGTGCAGTCAAATGTATGGGAGCAACTCTTTGTGTGATCCACAAATTGTTGTTCCAGGTCTAAGTGTGATGTGTATGTGAAATTGTATGTTCGTAACCGCACCCACAACACAGGAGAAGATTCTAGAGTGGGGCAACGTTTCTTTTTTAAAAAAGGGCCCCGTCTGTGGTTGTCTATTGGCTCTTTGAGGCGCGCGGAACGCTACGCGCCGTACGCTCGGGTCTTCAGTCGGGGTTGCGGGGTAAGCGCAATGAGGCACCGCGACCTCGGCACAGAGCAGGAGAAGGAACAGGAGAGTTTTTAGTCAGTAAGAGTCTGACACTCTCTCTCGCCTAACCCTGGGCATGAGAAGGCATTTGATGATTTTCCCCTGATAAAAAAAAAAAACGCTTGGGTCTGGTTCCGGTCGGGCGGCAAGACCCGCGCTTACGGCCGGGGATCATCTCTCGGATTTGTTGACATTTGGCGATTCAGTTTTGTTATAATTATATGCGTTTATTGTATTCCAGTACGGAATCCTCGGTGATACCAGTTTTCCCAGTGAGCAGTGTCCGAGGCGTGGGGCTCCGCGCGTTGCATGCCTACCTACTGGCGCTTCGCCCCCCACAGCCCGCGTCCTCACACACCCATGATGAGGTACGACATTTTTTTTAAGGAGATATAGAGGGAAGAATAAGTTTCATCATCATCATCATCATCATCATCATCGTCATCATCATCATCAGCATCAGCCTATAAGTGAGCTGAGCAAAGGTCTCTACTCACACGGAGAAGGTTTGAACATTAATCACAACGCTGACTCAAAGCGATTTTTTTATGTAATAGGTCGTCAAACGAGCAGACGGATTACCTGATGGTAAGCAATCGGCGCCGCCCATGGACTAACAACAGAGGAGTTACGAATGCGTTACTGAACTTTTGGGGATTAGGGGTTTTTTTGAAGTGAGAAAATCATTATTTCTTCTTCCGCCCTTCAGTGACGCAAGAGTTGAGTTCATGATCAGCCTATAAGTGCCCACTGCTGAACAAAGGCCTCTTCTCACACGGAGAAGGTTTGAGCATACACCACGCTTGCTCGCATGCACCTGATGAAACAATGAATATATTTTTGCAAATAGGCCATAAAATGGCACTTTAACACGTCAATTAATACGTGAAAAACTAGATGAAGCCGGCATTTCTTATCTGACTACTCTAAGAATAAATGCCGATGATTATAATTGACTCTAACTAGCTACTCTCGCCCGGTTTCACTCGTTGCTCGGCCCCTACTGATCGTAGCGTGATGTTTTATAGCCTTCCTCAATAAATAGTCTATTAAACGAGTCAAAATCATTTATTCCAACTAAACCATAAATAGGTACTTTTGAAACGTCAAAATAGAATAGTAGTCTGTCAGTCTGTTCGTCAGTGAAGCTAGGTGCTCGTTCCAAATTGTAGATTCGAATGGAGAAGAACGAGCAAGACACTCCATCGTTACTCTTTTTTTTAATATTTCTTTTACAATTTCAATAATATAACATTTAGTATACATTATTGTACCCTTATGTGAGAACAATGCAGAGACAAGTTGTAAAAAAAAGTAGCAAGAAAAGTTTTATTAAATTCGAACCAGTTGTTCTGGAGTTTAGCGCGTTCAAACAAACTCTTTCCTCCTTATTTCAAAACAAGGTTTATCTTTAGTCCAGGTTTAAACCATTGAGTCGGGTTTTGAATTTTGAATCTTATTGTCATCTACCTTCAATTCGAAATACGAAAACTGGCTCAATGGTTTAGTCCTAGACTAAAGTTAAACCTTGTTTTGTAATAAGGCCGTTTAGGTTTATAATATTAGTATACATAGATACAGTATTACTGCAAATTTTCAGGAAACGTGTGAGTTTCAAATCGATGAGATATTCCACGTGGGAGACAATTCGGGTCCTGTGGTGGGAGGCCTTCTGGCGAGGGGTCAGCTGAGGGAAGGAGATAGCGTTATTATAGGTAAGTGTAATTGTTTATTTTTTTATTTATTCAATAAGGTACACAATAATATATATATATATATATAATACATTTTTTCTTATTTTGTGACCGAGACAGAGATCTCGGAGAGCATAGGAAAGAAAGGAGGAAAAGAATATGGTAGTTTCCAACTAGTCAATTTCAATACTTTATCCAAACGTCAAAAACGATACTTTTCTATGAAATTTGTATGCAAAACTGATATGACGTCATAACATTTTTGCGTCAAATAGCTTACTTATTTCACAATAATTAGCTAAAAAAAATCTAAAACTTGGTGTATCGATCGATCGATGAATAAAAGTAAAGTTATTTTTCAATATTTTATAGTATTGAAACATCAAATTAATTTATTTTTGACCTAGGAAACTACCCAATTGAGTGGCGGTACCGCCGTCCCACAGTGTCCGCTCTAGAGCAAGCCAGGTGGACAAAAGTCATTATCTAATTCCCGGAAGCAGGTACTTTCTACATGTAAACAACACCCCTAAACCCCCGATTCCAGGAATTGTTTACGTCCAACATTCCATACTGATGAGTCATCGTTTATCAAAGTGAGCTAATGAGGTAAATGCAATCAAAGAATTAGGTCAGTTGCATTTTCGCGACACTTGCAATAACATCTCATGGTGACAGTTCTTAATTTTGTGGAAGTTTTAGTGATGGATTTTACTTCTGAAGGTATGTATAACATTTAATTCTTATTGGATTCTTTTTATGTGCCATAGACATTCATAAAATAGACTATCTGTGAATACACAAAAAAAGCATGTATTTTCATTGTTTTTCAATTTATCTGCCTTGGAAAAGCCATGTATCCTCTTGTATCCGGGCTGAATTTTTTATATGTTTTAGCTGCATGTCTGTAGATGATTATGACATATAATTTATGTAGCACACTTGAGTACAACTATTTTATTTTCATTTTTTTCAGAAAAGCTTTACTCTATTAATAAAATAGAGTTTTTCGAAGAGTGGCTTAAACACGAAAAAGACAAAAGATGTGATCGTCTATTTGAGTTTATTTCAACTAAGTTTAATTTTTCTGATATCACTGAAGAATGCGAAAGGGAAATTAAGATGAAATTAGCCAGCATTTCTTCAAAAATTGCAACTAGATGGGTGTCTTCAGGAAAATCAAAAGAGCGTTTCCTTAATAAGAATAAGTTGTGGCTGGAAGGCCAGGAGATAGAATTTTGTGTACGATCGACTCTACCGCAACCTTCTACCTCAACCGCTGAACTTTCTCGGCCCGGAAGGCCTAGAAAAGACTTTGAAGATGCGTCTTTTAAGACCAAAAAACGTAGAGTTGAAGATTTAGTACAATCGCGTAGTGTTGGGGAACTAATGACTGCCGCAGAGGTAGCTGCACGGTCAACTGGACAAAAAAACGTTGCCAGAGTTATTAAAGACATTGGTGAAAATCCAGCTTCCGCAAGTGCGTGCTTGAACATTCAACAAACAAGTGCTGTGCAAAGAGATAGACCGCTAAGTAATGACGAGGCATTAGCGTATTATATTGATTCCAAATCAACAACTCACTCATACAAACAGACTAGGAAGTGGACTATGAAAGTCGAGCATCATGTGTTTCCATCATATGAATGCATTGTCAAGGCAAAAAAAGGGTGTTATCCTTCTGAGGAGCACATTGTTGTGACACAATTTCGAGCAGAAATTGAGCTTCAAGCTATTTTGAATAAAACAGCAGAACGCTTAATCGAAGCTCAGAGAGAAGTCGTCACAAGTGTGCTTCCAAATCACAGAACAGAAAATTAAGTAGAAGTGCCCCTACACTCTTTCAAAAGGAAAACCAGTGTCGCCAAAATCACACATTCGCAAGTCAAATTGTCCATTACACACATAAAAAACAGCTATATAATTGGGTAAAAACATGAAACGCAACTTTAGCAAATCATCTTCTAAATGTTGTTAAAAATTGAGTCTTATAACAATGAGCGAAAGTTGTTATCATTTCACATGTCACAATCAATAAAGGCGTCTATCGTGTAAAAAACTTAAATAAAACAATTTACAAACGGGTTCAGCCACTCAACGCTAGATGGCGCTGTAACAAATTCATTCTATTCAAAACGCTAACTTCTTTGAAATAGATGTCATATTTGTATGCACTTGTACCAATAGACATTTACTATTTTGCTACTCAGATAGGGCAGGGTATCCCAATATATCGATGTTTTTGTATTCGTGTGAGCAATATAATTTATCGACACGATATACCTACAAATGATCAGTAATGAAAAAGGTTCTAATAAAAAAAAGAAAAATATTAACATATTTTTTGAAGATTTAATGTTTTTTGGAGATGGTCAAGTTATTATTAAAGATTTCGATTTTAACATATAAAAGCACTACGCGCTCCTACCAGTTTTATCTCCTTTCCTAAAATAGAATCATTAAAATCGGTTCATAAATAACGGAGACGAAAAAAACAAAAAAAATGTTACAGTCGAATTGAGAGTCACTCTCCTTTTTGGAACTCTGATAAAAATCATGTACAACATTTATACTTATAATAAATCTGTAGAGGGGTCAATTCTGTACATTAAATATATTTTCAAAATAACTACCAGGGGGTGATTAGTGATCGATACTGATGCCAAAAATGCAATCAGTAAAAATTTTGTCTGTCTGTCTGTCTGTCTGTCTGAATGTTCTTTATAGAAACAAAAATTACTCGACGGATTTTAACAAAACTTGGTACAATTATTCTTTATACTCCTGGGCAGGTTATAGGATACTTTTCATCACGCTACAAATAATAGGAGCAGAGCAGTGAAGGAAAATGTTGGGAAAACGGGAGAAGTTACTCCCTTTTGTAAGTTTCAGTCGCTTACATAGAAATTATGTATGACGGAAATATTTTAAATAAAATTGTCAAAAAAAATGTTATACAGCATATATCTATCTTTTATGATTAACTCACAATAGCACGTGTAACTCCTGATAGCTTAGCAATTCGGATAATAAGACATAGCGCCGTCGCAAGTGAACACTGAATCATGGTATAAGAATTATTTTTGTGTAGCGGTTGCCGTGCTCGACACGATGCGGTATAAAATATAATATAATATAGGTTTTATCAAATATTTGTAACTCTTACCTATTAGTTAGATCCGTACCTTTCTATCTATTGACGGACGGACTGCGGAGACTTAGTAAGTAATAGGGTATTTACCCATTGGAGATGTATAAAAATGAGACGATAAATACCAAATTTTATGTATACTTAGATTTTGTTCTCTTGCTATTTGCTGCTTTTTATCAACACAGCACGCGGGCGAAGCCGCTGGCGAAAACTAGTTATAAAATAAAAATGGTGATTAACCACTCGCACCTGCCACAGACGGATGCACGCTGTGTGTGGTTAAAACGTTGATGTGTCTATGCAATCTTAGTTAAACATTTATGAATTATACACAAAAATTGTCAAAAATCAATTTTCTGAACGATGATGATGAAAAATTATCGATATGAACCTATTTTACGAATATGTCGCATCCCTAAATGAGTAGCGTCGAAACTACTAGAATGTATTGTATATAACGTCACATAACGAACAAGTAGATTTAAACTTAATTGTAATGAAAATAAGGCCCTTTATAGTTTGCATTGAAGTAATGAAATGTGATATTTACATTAAAATCTAATATATTTAAAATTAACAAAGGTTAATACTCAAAGATGATTCGATACACCACCACAAGACTCATCTTTTTTTCTGCTTACTTTTTTGCAGTTAAAAACCGCACAACAAGGCATAATTTCTAATATATTTCGTGTTTCTTAGAGACAACCATGACAACCAATCATGACAACGGATCGAACGATTCTGACAACAAATGTGCCAAAATGTTGTATATCTAGTCATCATGTTGGTTAGCGCGCGATGTCTGAGGGGCACTTCCACTGTATTTTCTATTCCGTGTTCCAAATATAAGCCCCAATTCATCGTTTACTCTTATAAGTAAATGGGGGTGTGACGGAAGTTCCGGTCATAGTGCTTACAAACAGAGATTTGAGAATAGCGAAGACACTGATGAGTTTCTTTTTGTTTATTCGTTTGTTCCTTTGAGGTTAATTGACGAAGGTAACAACATTATCTGGCAAAATCCTCGTCCATCATCCACTATTTTTTGTCGTCCAATCAAATTCATTTTTGTTAAAGAAACTATGGAAATGACAAAAATCGAGACAAATAAGGTTTTGGAACAAATAAACAACTTAGAGCCTACATCTTGTGATCTTGCTGGTTCTGAAATTTCTGTTAAGCACAAGTTATTGTTGACAATGACCGATGGAAAAGTGTGCAATGCTTTGACAGAGACTCATTCATCGCAAAAATGCTATATTTGCGGGGCTACTCCCACAATGATGAATGATGAAGGAAGGCATTTTGACAGTAATCAGGACAATTTTGGCTTTGGTTTGTCAACATTACATGCTTGGATTCGTTCGTTTGAGTGCTTTTTACACATTAGTTATAAGTTGGATATAAAAAAATGGCAAGCTAGGTCTTCCCAGGAAAAAGCAAGTGTAAAACAACGATCAGACGAAATCAAACAACGATTTAAGCATGAAATGGGATTAATTGTGGACAAGCCAAAGCCTGGATTTGGTTCCACAAACGATGGAAACACAGCTCGACGTTTTTTTGGGAACCCTGAACTGAGTGCTCGGATCACAGGATTGGATGTTACAATCATTAAAAACTTTGATGTATTGTTGAGAACATTGTCTTCTGGTTTCGAGATAAATCTTGTTGAATTCAACAAGCTTTGTCTCGAGACAAGAAGACTTTATCTAAGTCTCTATTCGTGGTACTACATGCCTGCTACTGTGCATAAATTGTTAATTCATAGCACAGAAGTAGTTAAGACGGCAATAGTTCCAATAGGGCAGCTTTCAGAAGAAGCCCAAGAAGCAAGAAATAAAGATTGTCGGAGGTTTAGAGAGCATAACACCAGAAAGTGCTCTCGACTTGCCACGAATAGAGACTTGCTCAACATGTTGATTATAACATCTGATCCTCTGATCAATAGCCTCCGGGAAGTACCAAAAAAAAAATCGAATAAATTGTGCGCGGAGGTCTTAAAGCTCATCATAGCTCCCACCATAGAGCCTCGTCCTCAAATTCCATCAAGGCCTCCACAAAATGAGGAAGATTATCTTGTCTCGGAATCATCGGATTGTGAATCCGATGATTCTGATATTGAGACTTAGTTTTAATGTAAATAGATACCTTTAGAGTTAGATTTATAATTTTTGTACATAATATGATTCAGAATCCGATGTTTCTGGTATTGAGACTTAGTTTTAATGTAAATAGAAAACTTTAAATTAAGATTTATATTTTTTGTACATAATATGTTAAGTCTAAGGTTGTGTATATATAATTAGTGTTAATATTTATAGCGATTTAGATATTTTTTTTTCTGTTTTCGTGTATTATCATTGTGTATATATGAAATAAAATATTTAAATACAAATCCAACGCATTTTGTTTTTAAAAAATATGTTATAGTAATACATAATTAACTAATCAGTAGGTCTAGTTGCAAAACCATGAAAAAATATTTTTGTCCACCTGGCTTGTTCTACGCCGGACACTGTGCGTCCGTGACGTGAGTCACTGCAGGGGTGCTGAGGTGGAGGACCTTTTGGCATGGCCACATGAATATTATTATTTTTACGTTTTAATTTTTTTCTTTTTTTTCGTTTTTGTTGTATTTTTCTTGTTTTGTTTATTAAGTATATTATTGTTGTATTATATAAATATCTATGTTCTTATTATGTATTTTTTTTGTACTATGTATTTGTGTGCCTATTTGTCGAATAAATGTGTTTTCTTTCTTTCTATTTTAAAATACATTATAGGTGTCATTATGTGCCTGATTGCCGTGGGATTAGAGCCACTTTATGAGGAAGTGTTGAAAATAATATTTCTTCCCCCAGGACCTCTGGAAGACGGTTCGTTCGCGAGCACAGTAGTCCGCTCTATATATCGCAACCGCGCCCCGTGTGGCTCGGTGCGAGCGGGTCAGTGCGCCAGTATAGGGCTGGCGGCGGGGGCGGCGCCCCGACCAGGGATGGTACTCCTCGCTCCTCCACGCCGCGCCCCCAGGAGACCTGCGTTTGGAGCCTGCGCCCCAGGACATTGTAAACAAGCTAACCAGGTCAGTTTTACATCGCCCCCGGTGTACGTCTGCCATGTCTCTGGGGTCGTCCATAAAGTAAGCCACTCGTAAAGTGACTGTCGACATGGTGTGATGTTGTGACGTCACAATTCAAAATCTAATATGTCTAGTGGTATTAATCAAACTACAAAATATTTTCGACTCAATCTTTGTTGTCTTACAAAAAAAAATTTAAGGATTGTTTAGGTTGACAAGCTCATATCCGCTGTCAAACACACACACACACACACACACACACACACACACACTCCGTCGAGCACAAATTAGGCTAATGCAAAAGTTACAATGTTTGGATGTTTGTTACTCAATCACGCCAAAACGGCTGGACGGGTCTGAATCAAACTTGGCACAGACGTAGCTTACACTACGTTAAGTGTAAAGATAAAAGATAAAAGATAAAAGATAAAAGATAAAAGATAAAAGATAAAAGATAAAAGATAAAAGATAAAAGATAAAAGATAAAAGATAAAAGATAAAAGATAAAAGATAAAAGATAAAAGATAAAAGATAAAAGATAAAAGATAAAAGATAAAAGATAAAAGATAAAAGATAAAAGATAAAAGATAAAAGATAAAAGATAAAAGATAAAAGATAAAAGATAAAAGATAAAAGATAAAAGATAAAAGATAAAAGATAAAAGATAAAAGATAAAAGATAAAAGATAAAAGATAAAAGATAAAAGATAAAAGATAAAAGATAAAAGATAAAAGATAAAATCAATTTCAAATTATAACATTCTTTTTTTGTTCTTTTTTACAGCTAAAGCAACTAATAGAACAGAATCTATGTGAAAAGGCGAAACATCGTAAAAGTGTTCGAAGGAAAAATAAGAATTTGTTGCGAGATATCGATTCAGAAGATAGTCTGACTAAAGACCTAGGTATGGACAGTAATAGTTATGATGATGAAGACAATGAGGGAGCTTTCGATGACTGTATGTGCGCTGACAAAGTTCTCCTAGAAGACCCCAACGATCCTAGAGGATGTATCTACTTCCAGGTGAGTTATCAACAACAGCCTATAAGTGCCCACTGCTTAGCAAAGGCCTCTTCTCACACGGAGAAGGTTTCAGCTTGCTCAGGGTTGGCGATTTCAAACTTTGAGATTATAAGTCCAGGTTTCCTCAAAAGATTAAAATTTTAATGATAGATACCATCATTTGTTCCTTTTTATTAACAACTTGTCTCTGCATTGTTCTCACATAGGGGTAAAATAATGTATAAAAAATGTTTTATTAGTGAATTGTAAAACAAATAATATTTCTTTAAAAAGAGTAACGATGGAATTTCTTTCTCGTTCTTCTCAATTCGAATCTACAATTTGGAACGAGCGCCTAGCTTCACTGACGAACAGACTGACAGACTACTTTTCTATTTTGACGTTTCAAAAGTACCTATTTATGGTTTAGTTGGAATAAATGATTTTGATTTGATTTCACCTCACGTTGTTTACCTTTACCGTATGTCAGTGGTGTCAAAATAATCATAGAAAGTACATATAACTCGGAAAAAGTCACATTGGTACTTGCCAGGTTTCGTACCCTCATGCATGAGAAGCAGGCACCTTAACCTCCGGGCATCCACGAGGTTTTTTATCACTACATAGTCCTTTTTAATGTTAAAGGTCGGCAAACGAGTGAGGATTACCTGATGGTAAGCAATCAGCGCCGCCCATGGACAGCCGCAACGGAGGAGTTACTGATGGAGTTTTAGGGATTAGGAGATTTAGGGATTGGGGAAGGAGAAGGATTGGACCTCCCCTCCCCCAATCCCAAAATCTCCAAACCCATATTCCTGGCAACGCACTTATAACTCCTCCGTTGTTACGTGTTGGTCCATGGGCGGCGCTGGTTCCTTACCATCAGGTAATCCGTCTGCTTACCATGTAATTAATATAGGTCTTTCATAAACTTATTTCCTATAATGTTATGTTACAGGCGTCAGTCCACGTCCTTAGACACTCCACCGTGATATACCCTGGCTTCCAGTGTACGGTCCATGTTGGGAACGTCAGGCAAACTGCTATCATAGAGGTAAGGCATCCAAACTTATATTATAAATGCGAAAGTAACTCTGTCTGTCTGTCTGTCTTTTCTTTACGCCTAAACTACTGAACCGATTTGTGTGAAATTTATCACAGACATAGTTTGGAACTCGAGAAAGGACAAAGAATAGTTTTTATACCATAAATCTGCAGGAAGTCACTATACCACGCGAACGGAGTCGGGGGCAAAAGCTAGTAACAAATATAAAACTATTTATATTAATATTCAATAGGAAACTTTTTTTTTTATGTAATAGCTCGGCAAACGAGCAGACGGATTACCTGATGGTAAGCAATCAGCGCCGCCCATGGACACTCGCAACGGAGGAGTTACGAGTGCGTTGCCGACCTTTTAGGGATTAGGGATTTGGAGATTTAGGGATTGAGGAGGGATTGGGGAAGGGGAAGGATTGGGCCTCCGGTAACCTCACTCACACGGCGAAACACAACGCAGTGGTTATTTCACGTCGGTTTTCTGTGAGGCCGTGGTATCACTCCGGTCGAGCCGACCCATTCGTGCCGAAGCATGGCTCTCCCACACTTAAAACTTTAAAGAATAATCCCAGTATTATGTATTTTTTAAACAGAGTCTTCAGAGTCAAAAGTTAGTTATCTATGAGTGTGTCCATGGGTCGGCTCGACCGGATTGATACCACAGCCAGAGGGAAGGACATAGCGTACCCTATGTTCTTCAACCAGTTCTTAGCTACCTCCCTACCAATTTTCAGCCAAATCGGTTCAGCCGTTCTTGAGTTACTTATAAATAGTGTAACTAACACGACTTTCTTTTATAAATATATATATATATATATATATAGGTATAAATAACCAAGTGAATTGGGTAGTTTCCTAGATTAAAAATAAATTAATTCGAAGTTTAAATACAATAAAATATTGAAAAATAATTATACTTTTATTCATCGATCGATTGATACACTTAATGTTAGATATGTTTTTATTAATTTTTAAGAAATAAGTAAGCTTACTAAAAATCGCGGGTTACTCACGTGTGTACATTGAGTTGGCTGGTTCAGTAGGCTGCGCGACGTCGCCGCGTCCGCGCACGCTGCTCATGAGGAAGAACCCCTCTGTGGTTCGAAACTAGTAGAGCTTTTCTCAACATTTACACGTGAGTAACCCGCGATTTTTAGTTAATTTAGTATGTCTCACGATAGTTATTATAAAAATAAGTAAGCTATTTAACGCTAAAATAAAATGACTTCATAACTCAGTATTTTATACAAATTTCATAGAAAAAAAACTATACGTTTTTGACATTTGGATAAAAGTATTGAATTTGACTAGTTGGAAACTACCGTATTTTGATGATGACGATGTATCACTCTCTTCAAAATACCTCCCCTCGTCTTCCCCAGGGTATAATGTCTCTACACAACGTGCTCCGAGCTGACGAGACTGCGTCAGTGCTGTTCCGTTTCGTCCGATGTCCGGAGTACTTGGTCAGAGGGAGGAGGTTGCTCTTCACTGCCGGCTTGGGGACCAGGTAAAGTATACACCTATATACACTTAATAAACTTCTGTGCGCGGTTTCGCCCGCGTCGTATGTTGATAAATAACAGCCTATGTGTTAATACAGCGTATCATCTATCTACACACCAATTTCAACCAAATCGGTCTAAGATAATTTATAGAATCAGGCGTTACTTTGCGGAAATCCATGACATTAAATGTTAGGGAAAATATTTAGTTTTAATTCCGCGACAAAAATCCAGGCTTGTTGCAGGATGCAATCCCACTCCTATGCAATCACGCATATGCACATGCAGCAAGGGTAACATGCATATGCACACATAAACAAAACAGAAAAACATGGCACGCAATCAAACCTATACTCGACACGTGTTTCGCCCCTCCACAGGGCATCCTCAGGAGATGTTGACTCGACGAGCGCTCGGCTGCGAATAATATCTCGAATAATATCTATATATAATATCTCGTCGAGTCAAAATGCCCTGGAATTAAAACTAAATATTTTCCCTAACATTTAACAAATCGGTCTAGCCATTTTTGCGTTAAAGATAATTACATACATTCTTACAAACTTTCACTTTTATAATATTAGAAGGATTATTAGGATCTATGTTGAGATACGGGATCGAATTGATAATCAAAAGCGTCGAACGAGTTCCATTTAGTATATTACTAGCGGCCCACTTGTAGCGACATCTATCGCACACACGCAGTATCACATTAATGGAGAAGAAAAACAATAATCAACAGATCGGAGTCCCAATCCCTCAATTTTAATTTGAAGGAATCAAATCGGAGGCCCCATCCCTTCCCAATCCCTAAATCCCCAAAATCCTAATCCCTAAATGGTCGGCAACGCACTCCTTTGTTGTGGGTGTCCATGGGCGACGCTGATTGCTTACCATCAGGTAATCCGTCTGCTCGTTTGCCGTCCTACCACATAAAAAAAAAGATGGCGTAACAGATTCTACATCGCGGTATAAGAGTTCTCATCGCAATTAGAAACTATACAAAATCCCGATAACAACCGTCGGGCAGTAGCCCACCAGGCACGAACACCTCGCCTGGTCGGAGGATCCTCCCTTTTCAATGGAGGATGAGGAACTTTCCACACTGTTCCTCATACCTCTAAACATTCTCGTTTCGCACGGGTCCAACTATCTCGCTATCAAAGGGTCGCTTTTTCCTAATCTTCCCCTCTACTTTTCTAATATTTTCTTTGATAAGAACCTTCTCCTGACGATAATAAATACATTAAAAAATGAATTAGCAAAATTAGTCCAGGCGTTGTTGAGTTATGCGCTTACCAACACATTTTGCGATTCATTTTTATATTATAAGATAATGTCGCAGCCAAATAGTTGAATTAGCCATCCAACCAACAGGCTGACTGACTGAATGACTAGTCGTTTCAGTGAATGGCTAAATTTCATTGTGGAGTAGCTAGTTTTTGTTATAAATATAAACGTAAAACAAACGCAAATATTAAATAAAATATTCTGTTTCTTTTGTTTCAGAGGCATCGGTCGCATCACTCAAGTATTCCCATACGTACCTTGAACACAATCCAATCAAATTCGGTCAAGCAGTTTCGTCTATTACGACTTTATAATAATCTAACAGATCTGTTCTCTCGCTCTAACGTAGTGACGTTCTCGTGGTATAGAAAAGGGTGGAAGATGTGGTTTTCTCAAGTTATACAAGAATTATTTAGATTTCTTATCCAATAAGTCGACAGTAATGTTTTATTTGACCGAGGGTTCATTTTTCTATAGTCAGATAAATGTTATCTGAGGAATAAAATTGTTGCTGTCACTGTCTTATAACAACATTGTGACGCGACAGCATCATAATTATTCCCCAGGTAACTTTTATCTAACCATTGAATATCACGCCTTACATGGAAAGACTTGCTAATATGGTTTTCTTTCAGTTAATCATCATTTTAAAAACTTTTTAATCTATATGAAGAGAAATTATTATGACGTAACAAATTGTGTAGTTTCCTAAGTCAAAAATAAATTAATTCGACGACGTTTCAATACAATATTAAAAAAATATTGAAAAAACCTATACTTAACTACTTTTATTCATCGATCGATCGATACATTAAATTTTCGATATTTTTATTAGCTATTTTTAAGTTCTAAGTAAGCTATTTGACGCTAAAATACTATGACGACATAATTTGGAAGTTTCATACAAATTTCTCGTAGAAAAGTATCGTTTTTGACATTTGGATAAAAGTATTCAATTTGACTAGTTGGAAACTACCGTATTGTGAAATATATTTTTAAGTAGCTGAGTATTTCATGTCACATTTTTCGCTATAGGCGCGTTGCGAGATCGCAGGTTTAGGTTTATTAGAGACTAGCTATTCTCGCGCGGTTTCACCCGCTGCTTGGCTCCATTTAATCGTAGCGTGATGTTTTATAGCCTATAGCACTCAGGAACATTGTAGCTATCAATCAGTGAAAGAATTTTGGCAATCCGACCAGCAGTTACAAAGATTAACCTTCTACATACAAACTTACAAATTTTACCTCTTTATAATATTAGTATAGATTTCAGCTCAATAATACAAACATACAAACTTACAAATTTCAGCTTAATAATATGTTGATGTATCATCCACGGTAAGATTTGGACAGATCAGGTGATTTATGTTAAGTTTTCAAGTTAATAATCATAATTCTAGTCGTTACAGCGAATGGAGGAAGTTAAATAATAATTTTTAATCATTTTTATATATACATACACATTTTTTTACACACGCAACAACAGAGTAGTTTTCGAGTACGTTGTCGACCTTTTGGGGATTAGGGATTGGGGAAGGAGTAAGATTGGGCCTCCGGTAACCTAACTCACACGGCGAAACACAACGCTGTTTATTGTTTCACGCCGGTTTTCTGTAAGGCCGTGGTATCACTCCAGTCGAGTCGACCCATTCGTGCTGAAGCATGGCGTCAGTTAATTTACGCGATTACGACGTTATTTTTCAATAAATTGATTATGTCTCTTGATAGTTACTATAGTAAAATAGTTAAAATAACTCATGATGGTGACAAAAATGTGGATGTTTCTCGTACATTGTTGCCTACCCCTTTTAGATGTTAGTTGTCAAGGTGATATGTTATATTTATACCATTTACCATTTAGATAGGGCATAATAATTTTGCGCAAATCCAATTTTTGTTATGCGCAAACACAATAAGTGATATTTGTGTTTGCGCTAATTTAATTGGTAAATTTTGTCTTTGCGCCAATTTCATGTCCATCTTTCGATTTTGCGCAAATTCAATTTTTGTTATGCGCAAACTTGGTAAGTTATATTTGAGTTTGACCAAATTCATTTATGTTATGCGTAAATTTAAAAAGTGATATTTATGTTTGCGCCAATTTAATTCGTAAATTTTGACTTTGCGCCAATTTCATGTCAATCTTTCGATTTTGCGCTAATAACGTTTCTGAATTTGAGCAGAATATTTTTGCTCCAAACTTTTCTTATTGTAGGTGAAAAATCAAACTAAATAATTGTATCTAGTGAAAATTTTTAATACCTGAAAACTCTAATTCCTATTTTCACTGCGGGAGCTTTAGCGATATCTTGCTATCTCCCTCACGCTTGTGCGTTTTAATGGCTAAAGTCTATCTCGCGTTCTCTTTCTTTTTTTCTTCTATGAATAAATATTGGCCGAGAATTATAACTGATCTTTATCCAAAAAAATCTAAATCGATCTTAGTAAAGAACAAAAAAAAAAATAGATTTTTTATCTAAAAATTTCAAGTATTATTATTACCTATAGTTGTTCGATTCCTTCCACGGGACGACAGGGTCCCGGACCTTTGGAAGGCTTACAAGGGGCCGAAGCCAACTCGCAGAGGCCCTTTGAACAACTTTAATTTAAGTGAAATGGGACATCAGCCGGCAATTATCCCTGTATGCACTATGAAAGTGCACCCAAGGATAATCCCCGGCTGATGCAGGACTATCGCAAAATGTGGTAAAAAATTATAAGGTTATGGGTATGGGTTGCTATGGACTGTCCATTCTTGAGCAAAGGTCTCTTCTGACACGGAGAAGGTTTGAGCATTAATCACCACGCTTGCTCAATGCGGGTTGTCGATTTCAAACTTATAATAGAAATTATAAGTCCAGGTTTCCTCACGATGTTATCCTTCACTGTATGTCAGTGGTGTCTAAAAAAATCATATATGTATAAATTATTAAAATCCTACTTTCGCTTTAAATAGATAATGCTATTTACTATTTTCTCTGTTTAAGAGCTGATTTTTCAATAGTCAGATAAATGTTATCTGAGAAAAAAAATTGTTGCTGTCACTGTCTTATACAAACATTGTGACGCGACAGCATCATAATTATTCCCCAGGTAACTTTTATCTAACCATTGAAAAATCAGCCCTAAGTGAAATATTATTTATTTTTATTGATATTAATTAATATTTTATCTTAAGTTTATACAAATCTTGATTTAAAGTTTCTTTATTGTATAATTAGAATCGACTATTAGGGTAATTAAAATTATAATTGTGATTTTAATAGTTTATTTATCACAGTAATGTATACCGGGGTTTTAAAACAGCGATACCTTGACTAAAATACCCAAATCCAGTATAATTTATAGCCTATAGCACTCAGGAACATTGTAGCTATCTATCAGTGAAAGAATTTTGGCAATCCGACCAGCGGTTCCAAAGATTACCCCCTACATACAAACTTACAAATTTTACCTCTTTATAATATTAGTATAGGTTGACTTATGACGGTATTAGGTTGTGCCCGGTTTCAGACAGTCTCCATATTATATGTAAAGAGAAAAGTCGCTCTTAAAAAAAGTACATTTTTCATGTAATTCTTCTTATGTCTTCGTAATTAGAGTTCAATTTTGTTTGAACGAACAATAAAAGTGTTTATTCAATTTAATAGCGAAATTTTTGTAACTATTATAAATAGTAATTTTCTTAACACTCTTTTTATAACTAACATTGTACCTTATAGCTAATGGTTTAGTGTTCAAATTGCATTGACATAATAGTAGCTTTGAAATACTGTTGTAGATATACATAGACTATTTTTTGTTGACTTACTATAATATACCTTAACTCCTTTATAATAAAGTTGATTTTGAAATAAAATTTGTTACGTTTGAAGAATCGTGATAATATTACAACACTGTATTGCAAATTTCGTCTTTAAATTGATACTGTTAAGGTGTGTTATTGAAAAAATTATGTTTATGTTCGATTTTTCACAATTTTCAATGACTTGAATTAATCTTATTGATTGTGATTTTTTTTAATAAATAAATAAATAATTGTAACACAAATAAATAATTGCACTCAAAATATAAAGAAATAGAAAAATTAAAAAGTCGTTTTATTTCATAAAATCATCATAAGACGAAGTCATCAAATGACTTCTCCCGCCTTGGGTGAGGCGAGTGAGAGTTTCAGACTCTTTTTATGTCATAGACGGATTACCTGATGGTAAGCAATCAGCGCCGCCCATGAACAACCGCAACGGAGGAGTTACGAGTTCTTTGCCGGCCTTTTAGGGGCAAAGGTTTCGGATATTTAAGGATTGGGAAGGGACGGAGGGGATGGGAGTCCTCCGGTAACCTCACTCACACGGCGAAACACAACGCTGTAGTTGTTTCACGCCGGTTTTCTGTGAGGCCGTGGTATCACTCCGGTCGAGCCGACCCATTCGTGCCGAAGCATGGCTCTCTTACACAAGGGTGGTGATTAATTGAGATATATATCTAACTAGCTCTTACCCGCGGCGTCGCTCCCTTCATTTGACTACCTACCCTACCTACCCTAGCGAGCGTTCGTGCAGCGGAATGTTGTTGAATTTAAAGATTTTAATTATGCAGATATTTAGTGTATGACGTCGTATAATTGTGTATGGTAAAAAAAAATTTGTGCACGCAACCATTGTGGAGAAATTCACCAAAAACTGATTCCGCTGGGCGAACGTTGTCCTGGCGGAACTTTTTTTAATCCATAGACTTTAGAAGAAAAGAGATGTATCCAAAAATTAGTGTGTATTTGTGTGTAATTGTGTATGTATGAATAAAACTAGTGCATGCATAAACTTCGGAGAAATTCAAGTTTCCGCTACGCGAACGTTTGGCCATTAGCTAGTTTTCATATAAAGCGCTTACATAGAGAGCTGTAGATTTTTACATACGTTGTTTTGAATTTGTTTATATTTGTTTAAAAAACAGATTTAGAAAAAATCGCAGGGTTTAAAAGATAAAAATATAAACGTAAAATACGCTTATTAGGTCTTAGTTCTTAAAGTATGCACTTTGGGGTCTAGATTTTCACGTTGATACAAACCTTGTAAGTGTCTGCAACATGTTGCCAAGTATCAATGATGTTCCGTTAGTAATTAAAAAGTTATAGGACAAATTTACCATGAATAGATCACTGTTTACAAAGCAGTCAAATATCACGACTTTCTAAATGAATTGCATGGTAAAATGTATGCCAATAATTAGTGTATTCATTCAACTATTCACATGCAAAATTTCATGTCATTAAATTCAGTAATTAAAGAAAAACAATTATAATACTGACGAAGCATCGAAAACCTACATAACCCGACCAAGTTCAGATGGCTACAAAAAAGCGGCCGTACAATATATTTAGGTAACATCCCAAAATTTACAGTATAATACCGGTATTGAATTGGTACAGGTGATAACACACTTGTTGTTTCGAAATAATTTATAGGTCATTTATTTTTGGACACCTACTTTTTTAAATGTATTTGACTATGACAGAAAGTAGGTACCTACTATTTACGCAGGTATTTTATTACCCTACTCTACCTACCCTACTCTACGTACCCTACTCTACCTATCCTACTCTACCTACCCTACTCTACGTACCCTACTCTACCTATCCTACTCTACCTACCCTACTCTACCTACCCTACTCTACTTACCCTACTCTACCTACCCTACTCTACCTACCCTACTCTACCTACCCTACTCTACTTACCCTACTCCACCTACCCTACTCCTGTCCTTCTCCTGGCTCTAAACTACCTCCCTGCCAATTTTCAGCTAAATCGGTTCAGCCGTTCTTGAGTTATAAGTGGAGTAACTAACACGACTTTCTTTTATATATATAGTATATAGATAAAGCTGAACATTGAGCGCAGTGGCGTGCAATTGAAGAGGCCTATGTCCAGCAGTGTATGGAACCAGGCTATTGATGATGATGGTGGGGGAAGTGGGGTGCGAGATTGGGTCTCTGGTAACCTTTTTATTCCGCCTTGAGCAAGCGAGGTGGTTAATGCTCAAACCTTCTCCGTGTGGGAAGAGGCCTTTGCTCAGCAGTGGGCACTTATAGGCTGATGATGTGTTGATATTTATGGAAACGTACCAACATAGGTATGGAGGCAGGATCTTAGTAAATAAAATTTAAGTTCCAACGATATAATATTATATTATAATGAATTTATTAAGTACGTAAAATATCTTTGATCGTTCTTTATTTTTTAGCCTTGTGAAAACGGAGAGTTCGCGTTTGTCCTCACGAAGAATATTCCCGAAGATCTGTAACAAAAAAAAAAAAAAAAATATAAGGTCTTTTTTTTGTAAGGGGATAATCATCAAATGACTTCTAACTCTAATTCAAACGAACGCCGACGTTCGTTTGAGGTTTGATGAATTAAAGTATTTCACTGTATTCTCATTTCTAGGCAATACTAGAAACTGTAGACATGGACGAAACACGCCGACTGAACCTGGACTTTACAAGTATAATACCGTATTTGGAAAGAACTAGGAGATACTATCGAATGAAGACTGACGCTCAACTAATTAGCCTGCAACCTACTGGTTGTCTGAGCATTTATTTGCCTGGTTGCTTTTGTAAGGCTGGGTAAGTCATGTTGCTGCAACTATCTACATATGCATACTAGCGGACCATCCCCGGAAACCCCCCTTTTTTTGTCTGGGGAAAATCATCAAATGACTTCTCACGCCCAGGGTAAGGCGAGAGTGTCAGACTCTTACTGACTGAAACCCCCATGTTCCTTCTCCTGCTCTGGGCCGAGGTCGCGGTGCCTCATTGCGCTTACCCCGCAACCCCGGCTGAACATCAGCCCTATAGCGCCCCGTCTGTGGTGGTCTATTGGATCTTTGAAGCGCGCGCGGAACGCTACGCGCCGTACTCTCGGGTCTGGTTCTGGTCGGGCGGCGAGCTACCCTTTATTTTTTCAATAGTATGGATTTTCTAGAAATGTCTCCTGAACATACCAACCTACATACACATCGCACCTTGACATTGATGGCCGTAATCCCCCTAGGCGTTTTGCTACATGAAGGCCGCTAATAGTGTTGACGTCAACGTTGTGTTTGCGCAGCGTCGACGCCGCGTCGTCGCGTGACAAGCATTAACGTTCGCTGTACGTGACGTTAACGTCTTTTTGTATTATTCGTGGAAGTCCAGAAAATATTTGTACGTGGAAGGTTTATTTAGAATATTTTTTAAAAACAAGCTTGAAGAAGTTTAAAATCGACATCCACGTGGCCGGAGCCGCGGGCTGGATATTAACAATCGCGTTTGTAATATTTGCAGTTTTCTTTTTTGTGTGATGAGACGCTGACGTAGTTATTGCAACAACGCAGGAGTTACGAGTGCGTCGAGTTTCCCTCCAGAAGGCCTCCGGTAACCTCACTGACACGGCGAAACGCAATGCTATGGAATACCACGCCGAATTTCTGTGACGCCGCGGTATCACTCCGGTCGAGCCGACCCATTTGTGCCGAAGCGCCATCTTTTTAATTTGTACTCACCCGGTTTTGGCGTTAGGTCCTCCCATTCGGAGGGTTCCGGAGGCATTGCAGTTGCTGTTTAGGGCTGCATTCAGGTTCTCACAGCGACGCCCAGTGAAGCCCCCTCGAGTTAAGGATTCGCTCATGTAAAATATGCACCTGTGAAAGTTTTTGAATTGTAAATAACTATCGTGAAAACTATTACAAATGAAAATGTAATATTAATAATTAATTACATTTATTTAATAACATTTTATAATAGTGTAGGTATAGGTCGGGGGGGTGTGAAATAAGGGTTCGAAACACGATCAACAGTGATAAGTAGTATATTGACACACTTTACAATGGTAAACTAAAGATAATATATAAAGTGGTGCAAAGTTTGCGGTGCAAATACAGGGGCACGTGCGCAACGGTCACCGGCTCGGGGACTCACTCTCGTTTCGCGCCTACGCAGGCGTCGAGCGGTCAGTGGCGGGGTAGTGGAAAAAGGGTGTGGCGTTGCGTATAACGCCACGCGCATGCGTCCGACACAAACCGTTTAGGATGCCGCGTTACAATTTTTAATTATCTACTTAAGAACCTATAATACAAATTAATCAATCAAGAAACTTCGGATCCTCAACTATAGGTATTTTATTTAAAACACTTAGCATTGATAAAGTGCAACTGCACTTTTGAACATCACTTTACATTTTGTCATTTTGGGGAGAAGCCCCCCAAGGTTTAAGTGTGCCTTGCTTCTTCACGAATGGGTCGGCTCGATCGGAGTGATACCACATCCTCACAGAAAACCGGCATGAAACAACCATAGCATTGTGTTTCGCCATCTCCAAGCCCCTAATCCCCAAAATATCGGCAACGCACATGTAACTCCTCTATTGCGGGTGTCTATGGGCTGCGCTGATTGCTTACCATCAGGTAATCCGTCTGCTCGTTTGCCGACGTATTACATAAAAAAGTTGAGATTAAATAAGATTTGATTTGACCCCTTCACCCCTTAACCATCGTCCGTAACTTAAGACATCCTTATCACATAAAAAAGTCTACGAAGACAAAGACATACCGGTGATGACTACAATTCCTGTCACCACACCCCGGCATCCCGCTCCCACCGTTTGGATAGAAGTCCACATCACCAGCAGGGTTCACAATGCCATAAAGACCAGCATCAGTATGCATAACTTCAGTGTAAATGCCGTCAGTAGACCTGAAGGCTTGAGCATGAGTTATCCAACCTGGCAGTGCTGGGTCTAGCGCTGAAATTGTGAGTTCAAGTTGTTATTATGTTATGCCCAGCTATGCCATGTTACGTTATGTTATGTTGTGTCATGTTATCACAAGCTATTACATGTTACGTCAAGCTATGCCATATTGCATCACGCTATGTCATAAGCTCATGCCATGTCAAGCTCTTTTTTATGTAATAGTTCTGTAAACGAGCAGACGGATTACCTGATGGTAAGCAATCAGCCCCGCTCATGGACACCCACAACGGAGGAGTTATGAGTGCGTTGCCGACCTTTTAGGGATAAGGGATTTGGAAACTCAGGGATTGAGGAGGGATTGGAGGAAGGGAAAGATTAGACCTTCAGTAACCTCACTCACACGGCGAAACACAACGCTGTGGTTGTTTCACACCGGTTTTCTGTGAGGCTATGGTATCACTCCGGTCGAGCCGACCCATTCGTGCCGAAGCATGGCTCCTCCATGTTATGGCATGTCATGCTATGTTATGTTTTGTCATGATCTGTCATGTCATTTCAAGCTATTTTGTGTGTTAAGCCATGTAATCTCAAGCTATTCCATTTTATGACACGTTATGTTACATTAGGTCATGTCAGGTAGAGCTTTGCCACGTAATGTCATCATATATCATATTATGTTTTGTCAAATTTTGCCATGTTTTGACACGTTATGTCATATTATGGCACGTCATGCTATAATGTTTTGTCAAGCTGTGTCATATTATTATTTACTTATTATTATTATTAAAATGTATATAAATATATACTTTTGGTATATTTTTCTGCGACTGGTTTATTGGTTTGGTTTTAAGTGTGGGAGAGCCATGCTTCAGCACGAATGGGTCGGCTCGCCCGGAGTGATACCACGGCCTCACAGAAAACCGACGCGAAACAATCACAGCGTTGTGTTTCGCCGTGTGAGTGAGGTTACCGGAGGCCCAATCTTTCCCCTTCCCCAATCCCTCCCCAGTCCCTAAATCTCCAAATCCCTAAAAGGTCGGCAACGCACTCGCAATTTTTTTTGACTTTAGGTGGCGTATGGCATGTCTTTCCATGTTATGTTAGAAAGAAAAGAAAGAAATAAGAAAGAAAATATTTATTTGTTAACTCATACCTACCAGTAATATAAGGCACTCTTCCATTTAGATGTCTGCCCACGATACCAGCCTGGTGAGCTCCCAAACTGTGTCCAATAATATGGTAGTTGTTCAGGTTGGCGCCACTGGCAGAGTTCAACCAGTTTATATACCGAGCTACGTGCTCTCCTGAATAGAAAAGAAAAGTATTTATGAATCAAATTCTCCCGTTACGAAGGACTGAGTAAGTTTCTTTTCTTCGTAAAGAATTTCTCTTTCAGCGCTTTCCCGTCGCGTACTGACTGGCGAGCGCTGCGTCACGATGTATCCACGTGTCGCGCCCTCCGTCAGCTCCGTTCACGATTGGCTGCATGAATTTATATACCACTAGCTAGGTTTCACTCGCTGCTCGGCTCTATTTGATTGTAGCGTGATGTTTTATGGCCTATAGCACTCAGGAACATTGTAGCTATCAGTGAAAGAATTTTGGCAATCCGACCAGTGTTCCAAAGATTACATACACCCTACATACAAACTTACAAATTTTACCTCTTTATAATATTATTATTTATTATTTAACACTTTATGTACATATAAAAAAAATACATACAAAGGCGGACTTAATGCCCAATATGCTATATTGCAATATGCTTAATATTAGTATATGAAACAATGAAACAATGAATTGATTTTTTGCAAAAAGGCAATAAAACGGCACTTTTACACGTCAATTTATATGTGAAAAACTAGATGAAGCCGGCATTTCCTATTTGACTGCTCTGAGAAGAAATGCCAAAACAAACTCAGAGGTCAGTCTGTTTTCAAGTCTGGTCAGTCTCTTTTCAAGTCCTATAAAATACCTATATAGATTTGTAGTACACCCTACGCTAATATTAAGCGACGATTTACGAAAATTAACTTAGAAATTGTTCTGCTTCGACTCCAATCGTGGTTCATTTACGAGATGTCCCTAAATAAGTATTATTTTACGAACCAGATCTTATGGTGTTGGCTTGTGCAGGTAGGTAATCTCCAGCGGCTCCGAAACTCCAGTCCACCATGATAACGTTCACATCCTGAGCCGTTAGGTAAGCTGGAATTATAAGAATGTAAAATTAAAGTGCATAAATTAGAGAGCCATGCTTCGTCACGAATGGGTCTGCTCGAGTGGAATGATACCACAGCCTCACAGAAAACCGGGGTCAAACAACCACAGTGTTGTGTTTCGCCGTGTGATTGAGGTTACCGGAGGCCCAATCCCTCCCCTTCCCCTATCCCTTCCCAATCCTTATATCCGCAACCCCCATCCCCAAAAGGCCGGCAACGCACTCGTAACTCCTTTGGTGTTGCGGGTGTCCATGGGCGGCGCCGATTGCTTACCATCAGGTAATCCGTCTGCTCGTTTGCCGACCTATACCATTAAAAAAAATGTGACGATTATAACCTTACCATTTATAAGATGTGTATTGAAATCCGAACTAGGCGTGTTTCTCCAGCCATGGATGAGGAAAACTGTTTTCCTATTACGGTTGAAGTGGGAGTTCCTTAGTGCGGCATCAGCGCCAAGTGGGATGGGTTGGCTTACAACGCGGTTGGATCTGTTGACAAAGAAAATATGTAATAAGTACATGGTTTTAGGTAAATTGCTGATCAGCCTTATAGGGTTTTTTTTGTGAGGGAAAAATCATCAAATGACTTCTCCCGCCCAGGGCAGGGCGGGAGGGAGTGTCAGACTCTTACTGAATAAAAACCCCCCGTTCCTTCTCCTGCTCTGGGCTGAGGTCGCGGTGCCTCATTGCGCTTACCCCGCAACCCCGGCTGAACATCAGCCCCATAGGGCCCTGTCTGTGGTGGTCTATTGGCTCTTTGAGGCGTGCGCGGAACGCTACGCGCCGTAGACTTATGGGGTTAAGTTAACAGGTATGCCTATGACATATTGAAATGTTATTATATTTGATCCACGGGTCTGAAGCAGGACCTTCCGGAAGACGGACTGGACCACCGATAAATGCACTTACACGGCGAAATCCAACGCCTTTTTTGTGAGAGGAAAATCATTAAATATCTTCTCTCGCCTTTGGTGAAGCGATAGGGAGTGTAAAACTCTTACTGACTAAAAACCCCCCGTTCCTTCTCCTGCTCTAGGCCGAGGCAGCGGTACCCCGGCTAAACATTGACCCTGCTGGCCCCATTAGGGTTGAGAGTTCGATTCTCAAAAGTAACTAATAATCTGATTGAAAAAAATGAACCATGGAGTTTCTTGCCCGTTCTTCTGCATAAGAATCTACACTTTGGAACGAGTAAACAGCTTCACTAGAGGACAGACCGACAGACTGCAATTTTTTTAAAATCATTGTTTGACGTTCTAAAGTGAACAACATGGTCTAATTACAAAAAATATTGGCTTTGTCTTCATAAGTGCCCACGACATCGGGAAAAATACTGTTGAGAGCTATGATATTATAAGTAAAAAGGTGTAGATAGGTTACAAGCGCTTAGCAAGTGATACATTAAAATGTGGCTAACTCGCCACACTTTTTCATATTTTGTCTCTTTTTCACTCGCGATTATAAAATCATGCCATCTCACTTTGACGTCTAAACATACGAATTGTTCATGTGTGTATCAGTGTGTCGTTTTTGAAAATCGAATTTTGTTTAGGTAACCTATCTACACCATTTAACTTATAATATCATTAACCCCCGACGCAAAAAAGTCTGTCTGTCTGTCTGTTTGTCTGTCTGTCTGTCTGTCTGTCCGTCCGTCCGTCTGTCTGTGGCATCCTAGAGCCTGAACGGGTGAAGCGATTTCAATTTAGATTTTTTGTATTAAAGGTGAGTTACATGCGAGTGTTCTTAGACATGTTTGACGAAAATCGGTTGAGGCGTTTAGAAATTATGGGGGGGGGGGGGGTAAGTGGGGAAGGGTAACCGAAGTTCTGCAAATATACTCGAGTGGGGTGTCAAACGAAAGCGCACTGAAAGGGAATGTTGATGACTTAATCGATAGGAAATGATATAAAAAGTATATAATGTAGTTGATAATAAAATGTATGGATCGGTCCCCAACGCCACGTTTTCTTTTAATTATTACTTTTTAAAGGAATATTATACATATTGTCGGGGGTTTTCTAAATTTTAAATTTATGATTATTGGTTGAGAGTCCTTTTAAAAACAAATTTAACCTACCTGGTAAAAAGATGGTAGTGATTGTTGACATTGGGGTTGTATCTCGCCGCAGCCAGCACATCGCTGGTCTTCAACCAAAGGTCTACCAGTTCTGGACCTTCCGGGCCAGTCATATACTGGTACCGGGGTCCAGGATCCATTTTTGATATGACTTGGTCTGCTGGTAGAGCTAGAAAAAGAGGTTTGATTTTTTAATGTTCGGTCAAGCTATTTTCACAACACATTCGGCAGAAGGGAATTTAGGTATTCATTTGCCTAGTCCTAGTCCGAGATCCTACTTTGTTATGAAGTCTTAAAATCAAAATACAGTTAAAACGTTGCCCAAAACTAGGATTTTCTTCTGTGACATTAACAAACATACAATTTCACAAACCTACACATCTCACCCAGACCCGGAACAACAATTTTATCTGGATTATCCAAAGAGTTGTTCCGTGCGGGTATCGAACCCGAAACACGTTGGCGGAGCTAGTTGCCCAGCCAACAGCAGATCAGATGTGGTGGTCTATTGGCTTTTGAGGCGCAGGCGAAATGCTACGCGCCATTCGCTCGGGTCTGGTTCTGGTGGAGGGATTGGGGGTGGAGAAGGATTGAGCCTCCGGTAACCTCACTCACACGGCGAAACACAACGCTGAGGTTGTTTCACGCCGGTTTTCTGTGAAGCCGTGGTATCACTCCGGTCGAGCCGACCCATTCGTGCCGAAGCATGGCTCTCCCACACTTAAGAGGTTCTGGTCGGGCAACGAGCTACCTTTTTTTTGTGAGAGGAATATTACTAAATGACTTAACGCTCGCCCCGGGCGGGAGAAAGTATCAGAATTACTGACTAAAAACCCGTTCCTTCTCCTGCTCTGGGCCTAGGCCGCCCTCGCCGTCTTCTGGCCCGTGTTTACGATGACTCCCATCAGATAAAAATAAACTCTAACTTGTACCGTGTAAATAAGAAAATAGATTACCATACCATTTGTGATAGCAAGAATGGCGACGAAAACTGCGATTGACCGTAACATGTTGCACAAGGAACTGTCACTAAGTGAAGGTTTTCCTGTCCGGGTATTACATTATATACGTAACTGATAAAGGCTATATGCTTTGGCTTTTCACAAACGAATTTCTTTTACAAAATGAGGATAAGAGACAGAATGTGAGTGAGTGGGATAGCACAATACTTAAGTTTGTTAGAGCCTTGCTTTGACACGAATGGGTCGGCTCGACCGGAGTGATAGCACGGCTTGACAGAAAACTGGCATGAAGCAAACACAGCGTTGTGTTTCGCCGTGTGAGTGAGGTTATTGGAGGCCCAATCCTTCCCCACCCCAAATCCCTCCTCAATCCCTAAATCTCCAAATCCCTAATCCCTAAAAGGTCGGCAACGCACTCGTAATCCGTCTGCTCGTTTACCGACCAATTACATAAAAAAACCATAGTTAAGTTTGTTACAGCCATGCTTCGGCACGAATGGGTCGGCTCGACCGGAGTGATAACACGGTTTCACCGAAAACCGACGTGTAATAACCATAGCGTTGTGTTTCGCCGTGTGGGTAAGGTAACATGAGGCCCAATTCTCTCCCCCCCAAACCCTTAACCCCCAAAAACTCAGCAACGCACTAGTAACTCTTCTGTTGTTGGGGGCGTTCATGGGTGGTGCTGTTTGCTTACCTTCAAGTACAACAGACAATCTGACAATTTACTTGATGGTAAGCAACCACGTCAGGTCTGACTTTTTTTTTATGTAATAGGTCGGCAAACGAGCAGACGGCTTACCTGATGGTAAGCAATCAGCGCCGCCCATGGACACCCACAACGGAGGAGTAACGAGTGCGTTGCCGACCTTTTAGGGATTAGGGTTTTGGAGATTTAGGGATTGGGAGGGGCCGGGGGAGGGGAAGGATTGGGCCTCCGGTAACCTCACTCACACGGCGAAACACAACGCTGTGGTTGTTTCACGTCGGTATTCTGTGAGGCCGTGGTATCTCTCCGGTCGAGCCGACCCATTCGTGCCGAAGCTTGGCTCTCCCACACTTAGACCTCGACCTCTGACCTCGTGGGGGTTTGAAACCTGGCAAGTTCCAATGTGACTTTTCCGAGCTATATGTACTTTCTATCATTATGTAGACACCACTGACATACGGTGAAGGTAAACATCGTGAGGAAACCTGGACTTATAATTTCTAATTATAAGTTTAAAATCGCCAACCCGCATTGAGCAAACGCTGTGATTAATGCTCAAACCTTCTCCGTGTGAGAAGAATCCTTTGCTCAGCAGTGGAGACTTATATAATGTGATGTGATGTAAAGCAATCAACACCACCCATGGACACCCATGGAGCAACAACGGAGGAGTTACAAGTGCGTTACCGGCCTTTAGGGGATAATGGATTTGGAGATCTTGGGATTGGAGAGGGGAAGAAGGGATTGGGCTTCCGATAACCTCATTTACACGGCGAAACACAACGCTGTGGTTGTTTCACACTGGTTTTCTGTAAGGCCGAAGTACCACTCGGGTCGAATCAAAACCATGGTCTAGCCACGTGAAAACCAGAAAATTCATATGTGACCAGCCTAAATACAAAATCTGCAGATTATAAGCAAAGGCTATCAAATTTAAATTTATAATACAGCGCTATCAAAAGATTACAGTGATTAAAAACATTTTTTAAAACGTTTTTATGAAATGATTAGATTTATATTACGAAGTGATATGACGTTATGTTTGTTCTTCCCGTTTATCGGAGCAGGAGAAGGAACGGGGGGGTTTAGTCAGTAAGAGTCTGACACTCCCTCCCGCCTCACCCTTGTCGAGAGAATCTATTTTTGTTTTGTATTTAATGGGCCGGCAAACGAGCAGATGAATTACCTGATGGTAAGCAATCAGCGCCGCCCATGTACTACAACAGAATAGTTACGAGTGCGTTGCTGACCTTTTAGGGATAAAGGTTTAGGATATTTAAAGATTGGGAAGGAATGGGGGAGGGGGAGGGATTGGGAAGTAATCAGCGCCGCCCATGGACACCTGTAACAGAGGAGAACATTGCCGACCTTTTAGGGATTAGTGCTTTGGAGATTTAGGGATTGAGAATGGATTGGGAGAGGGGAAGGATTGGACCACCGGTAACGTCACTCACACGGCGAAACACAAAGCTGTGGTTGTTTCAGGCCCGGTTTACTGTGAGGCCGTGGTATCACTCCGGTCGAGCCGACCCATTCGTGCCGAAGCATGGCTCTCCCACACTTAAATTGGTTAGCAATGATCACCACCTTGGGACCTCTCCAAGTGCGTTGTCGGCATTTTGGACGATAAGGATTTGAGGCTTATTGATGAAGAGGTATGATAGGATCTCTGATAATCCCAGTCCCACGGCGAAACACAACGTTGTGAGTTTTCTTAAGGTGGTGTTACTCCTGTCGAGCTGAACATATTTTAGGAATGAGAGATAAAAAAATTGTCAATTTTCGCTATGAGATGGTCCGCCATATTCTACATATTTTTTTCATATGAGAGGTCGGCAAACTAGCCGACGGATTACCTGATGGTAAGCAATCAGCGCCGCTCATGGACAACTGCAACAATGGAGGAGTTACACCGTGCCGACCTTTTGGGATTAGGGATTTGGAATCCTCAAAGATTAGAGAGGGGAAGTATTGGGCCTTGGGTAGCCTCTCTCAGTTCTCTCTCTCACTCAGTTCTGTGAGGCCGGGGTATCGCTCCGGTCGATTCGAAGCCCATTCGTTCTCTCCCAAACTTATAAGAAATTAGAGTCATACCTATATAAAATGTTTAATTCATAATAGATTTATAATTCTTATCTTTTTTTGAAAAATACCTATATATTAAGTAATTTTTATCTTTGATAAAATTAAATTAAGCTAATTAGGTAATATTACTTGTTCCAAAGTAAATTACCTATATATATATAAATGCACATAATAATAAAAAAAATATTTCACTTTTTCATTAATCGGTTTTATGACATACCTTCTTAATAATCAGTTCCTGTGTGTGTCCTTGATGTTATTTTCTTTTTCAGATTCATTGGCTGTATATTAGTGCTACACTGTTCTCACATAATGGAACCAACTTAATGATGTAACAAAGAAGTGAATTATGAAACTGATTGAAAAAAAATTACCATGGAGTTTCTTGCTTGTTCTTCTCCATAGGAATCTATACTTTAGAACGAGTCAAAAAACATTGGGAGGGAAAGAAGGATTAGAAAAACCAGACTCCGAGCCAATGCTCAGAAAACAATAATCATTTATACTAATATTATATTATGGAACTGAAAAGTTTGTTTGGTTCAAAGCGCTAATCTTCAGAATTCTTTTATAAATAAAACAATTCTTTTTGTGTTCGTTATTTCCTTTAACGTGAACGAACGCAACGTCAGTTCGGACATAAGAATATAGATGGCGTTAAATTAAACGCACCGGCACCGTCTCATATTGTTTCCAGACCTTCACCATAGATGGAGTTGTGCGTTGACCTAGATTTTCTACATCGCGGTGTTAAGTTTCTCCGCTGGTTATAATATAACCCCTTGATGGTACAAAATTAACTCAAGCAATTGATCACTGCTAGAATAGTGCGCGAATATTTATCAAGCGCAATACGGCACGGCAGCCTCGGCCTGGAGCAGGAAAAGGAACCCTGGCCGAGAAAAAACACACGATGATTTTCCCTAAAAAGCCGAACAGTGAGTGAAGCCACGTGAGATTAGCTAGTTAGCTATAAACCTTTAATCCAGTTATAATCTCCTAAATTCCGGTTGGAGGTGATTGAATATTGTTTCAAGATAAAAAGTTGATAATAAATTAGTCGCACTGCTTTTGTTACAGATTAATTTTCTCATCACTCATTCAACATTCACTTGTGAGCCACACAACTAAGTATCACATACGATCCAATTGAAAAAAAAAATGTCGTGGTGGCCCGGAGGTTAAGCAGCCCGCTTCTCATGCATGAGGGTGTGGGTTCGAAACCTGGCAAGTACCAATGTGACTTTTTCCTAGTTATATGTACTTTCTATGATTATTTAGACACCACTGACATACGGTGAAGGTAAACATCGTGAGGAAACCTGGACTACTTATAATTTCTAATTATAAGTTTGAAATCGCTAAAAAACCCGCTTTACCTGTGGAAGTGCGTCGTGCTCGGTCACTGTCTCAGTTTAAAAGACTTGTGAAGGAGTATTTATTTTTTGATTACACACACACACACACACACACTATATATATTATATGTATATATATATATATATATATATATATATATATATATAATGATATAACTATATTTACACATTTCTTTATTTTTATAATATATCTTCTTTATGTAGTACTTATTTTAACCGTACACTACACTACCCATGGCCAAATTTCTTTTATACATTCCATCTAAAGGTTGTCTGGAAGAAATCGCCTTGTGTGATAAGACCGCCCATTGTAATCACAACATTCGGTCATGGTATCCAATGTATTGCTACTTGGTGTATGTGTGCAATAAAGTATATATAAATATAAATAAATAAATAGAAATCACTTATAGGCTGATGATGATGATGATAACACAAAGAAATAAAAATAAAATAAAACAATAATTTTTTTATTGATTATCTAAAACTTAAAATTATACAAAAATATTTGTCAGATATACCTAATTAAAAAAAACACACATTCATCATTTCCACAATCAATTTTTAACAACTAACAAAATATTAAATAACAATTAAAAATAATAAATACAGTTTTGAATTACCTATTTTCTTGTTATATCATTATTTTCGTTCGAGCTAATCATCTTTGGCAATATTTTTTCTATGTAATAGGTCGGCAAACGAGCAGACGGATTACCTGATGGTAAGCAATTAGCCACCCATAGACACCCGTAACGACGGAGGAGTTACGAGTGCGTTTCCGACCTATTGAGAATCAGGGAGATTTAGGGATTGGTTGAAGGGAAAGATTGGGCCTGCGGTAACCTCATTCACACGGTGAAGGTGAAAAACAACGCTGTGATTGTTTCACGCCGGTTTTTTAAGGCCGTGGTATCACTCCAGTCGCGCCAACCGTGTCTATTCATACTGAAGCATGACTCTTCCATACTTGAATGATTACGTTGCCAGCGTTTTGGTCATTAGGGAGACTAAAAGATTGTGCAGAGATTGGTTGAAGGGAAGGGGTTAGCCTCACTCACACTGCGAAATAGAAAATAGAACGCTATGGGTTGTTTGACGCCGATTTTCAGCGAGGTCGTGATATCACTCCGGTCGCGCCAACCAAGAGAAATGAAGAGCATGATGAGATCTTCCATCTTCCATACTTTCATAATTGCGTTTGTGGCCTTTGAGGATTAGAGGATTTTGGGGATAGAGGGACGACGGGGATCTTCAATAACCTCACTCACACGGCGATACAAAACAGTCTGGATTGTTTCACACTGGTTGTCTGTGAGACCGTGGTATCACTCCGGTATAGCCGTGCCGTGAAGTATGATTGGCCCTCGTGATTTTTTTATGAAAGCTATCACAAAATTGTATTTCTTAAAAAACTTTAAAATTACAGATTGATATATTATTTATAGTCTGTGGGCTTAAGGTTTTTGTAGTGTTAATCGCGGGAGAATGGTGGACCCGCATTTGTCCGAAGGAAAAAGACACCCGTTTGCCTGAAATCATAGAAATATTATTTCAATTATAATGTCAAAGTCAAAATCATTTATTTCAATCAAGTAAAGGGCGTTAATAAAATACGCGAGATGTTTAAGGGTCGAGTCAAATCTAATGTAATCTTACATTGGAGGGAGGGGTCTCGGCAAATATCATGTAATTTTTTTAATTGTAATATTAACTTAAAGAAAATATATATTCTATTGTAAAATTTTTATTACACTATTAATTAAACTCTCAGCAATATTGATTTATAGTCTATACTAATATTATAAAGAGGTAAAACTTGTAAGTTTGTATGTAGGGGGTAATCTTTGGAACCGCTGGTCGGATTACCAAAATTCTTTCACTGATAGATATGTAGTTACAATGGTATCGAGTGCTATAGGCTATAAAACATCACGCTACGATCAAATAGAGCTGAGCAGCGGGTGAAACCGCGCGAGAGTAGCTAGTAGTATGTAAACTGAAACTCGGTACTAATATGCAGTAAGTATATAAAAAGGTTTATTGAAAGAAAAATAAAGACTTTCTCACGTGAATTCACTGAGAAAAAATCTATTAGGATCAAGTCAGTACAAGACTTTTGGACGGGACTACAATCTGTTGCGACGTCGCCGCGACGCGCACGCTACCCCGTTGTGATTTAAAACTGGTAGAGATTTTCTTAGTTAATTGAGTAGTTTCCTAGATCAAAAATTAAATAATACGATGTTTCAATACAATGAAATATTGAAAAATAACTTTACTTTTATTCATCGATCGATCGATGCACTAAGTTTTTGATTTTTTTTAGCCAATTTTTAAGAAATAAGTAAGCTATTTGACGCCAAAATGGTATGACGTTATAACTCAGTTTTTCATACAAATTTCATAGAAAAGTATCGTTTTTGACATTTGGATAAAAGTATTGAATTTGACTAGTTGGAAACTACCGTATTCTCTTTAGTAAGTCGTTATTTTGAATAAATTTAGTATGTCTCACGATAGTTACTTTTCTAAAAGTATATCAAGGTTTTAAATCTTAATTGTCGTGGTAGCCCGGAGGTTAAGGAGCCCGCTTCTCATGCATGAGGGTGTTCGAAACCTGGCAAGTACCAATGTAACTTTTCCGAGTTATATGTACTTTCTATGATTATTTAGACACCACTGACATACGGTGAAGGTAAACATCGTGAGGAAACCTGGACTTATAATTTCTAATTATAAGTTTGAAATCGCCAATCCGCATTGAGCAAGCGTGGTGATTAATGGTCTGACCTTCTCCGTATGAAAAGAGGCGTTTGCTCAGCAGTGGGCACTTAAAGGCTGATGATGATTATAAAACATTTTTATCCAAAAACTCACCCTGGTTTGGAGTTGATCCCTCCCATTTTGAGTTTTCCTCCTAAATAGCAATGTCCGGACATGGCAGATCCATATGTGTAACACCGGTTGCCGACAAAACCTCCATTCTTGATCGATTCAGCAAAATAGTGATATGATCTGCAGAAGATAATTTAATTATAAAAGTGGCTGACCAGGAAAATATTGTTGTGCCATATAAATTACTTAGAGGCAATGATGTATAAAACTATAGATACGTTGTCCGCGCTCTAAAATGACAACATGAAATGAAGGCAATTGACAACATCGCGCTTAGTTACGCACCAACCTGCCGCGCGACGCTACGTTTGTTTTTAATTTATATCGTGTGTGTAAACCTGTGCGAAACATAAAGAAAGCATGCCGTCGTGTGTGTTCAGACGATGTACAAATTATACTCCAAAAGTTAAAGGCAAAAATGTGTCATTTCATGCGTAAGTTCACCAAACAACCTATTTTTATTTTATTTTTTCGACGCCGGCGCCCGCCATCTTATGGCGGCCGGCGCATGAAGGTATAGTCACGTGCCGATGTAACTGAAGATGTATATTTATCTCCCTCTATACGATGTCATATTTTCTTTCCCTTTCTTTACTCGTAGAAGTAGTTATCTAGTATTTTCGCCGTTTTTAAGCGCCGCGATGTTGGTTCATGACGTGTCTATATATAATACGTCATTGCTTAGAGGTATGAAAAATAACTAGTAGCCAATTCTCAGACTTATTGCACATACATATAAAGTTAAAAATCAGTAAAGCTATTTCGGAGAAGTAGGCAACTAACATTGTGATTCGAGAATTTGAAAAGAGCCACATGCAGCAAAGGATTCGCAGCCGAGCGCTCGTCGAGTCAACATCTCCTGAGGATGCCCTGTGAAGGGGTGAAACACGTGTCGAGTATAGGTTTGATTGCGTGGCATATTTTTCAGTTTTTTGCACGTGTGCATATGCATGTTACCTTTGCTTCATGTGCATATCCAATCCAATCCTTCCCATAGGCCCAATCCTTCCCCTTCCCCGATCCCACCTCAATACGTAAATCTCCAAATCCCTAATCCCTAAAAGGTCGGCAACGCACTCGTAACTCCTCCGTTGCGAGTGTCCATGGGCGGCGCTGATTGCTTACCATCAGGTAATCCATCTGCTCGTTTGCCGAGCCATTACATAAAAAAAAATATTTATGATTGCATAGGAGTGGGATTGCATCCTGCTACAAGCCAGGATTTTTGTCGCGAAATAATGATGATTCCGGCACTCCTTTTCGCCTCACCTTTTCTTTGCCAAAGAATAATATCATCAAATGACTTCTCCCGCCCAGGGTAAGGCGAGAGAGAGTGTCAGACTCTTACTGACTAAAAACCCCCCCGTTCCTTCTCCTGCTCTGGGCCGAAGTCGCGGTGACTCATTGCGCTTACCCCGCAACCCCGGCTGAACATTAGCCCTATAGGGCCCCATCTGTGGTGGTCTATTGGCTCTTTGAGGTGCGCGCGGAATGCTACGCGCCGTACGCTCGGATCTGGTTCCCAGACCCGCGCTTATGGTGACCGGAGATCGTCTCTCGATCACCCTTGGTGAATAAAGTTTTTAGATGATCCTTCCCCCCCCTCACAATACAACGTTGCGCAGCAGCTTGTTATCCAATGACTTGGCTTACCTAGTAATTAAGAGTATATTGATCATAGTGGCCCGGAGGATAAGGACCCCGCTTCTCATGCATGAGGGTGTGGGTTCCAAACCTGGCAAGTAACAATGTGACTTTTTCCGAGTTGTATGTACTTTCTATGGTTATTTAGACACCACTGACATACGGTGAAGGGTAAACATCGCGAGGAAACCTAGACTTATAATATCTAATTATAAGTTTGAAATCGCCAACCTGCATTGAGCAAGCGTGGTGATTAATGCTGGAGAAGGCTAGACCTTCTCCGTATGAGAAGAGGCCTTTGCTCAGCAGTGGGCACTTATAGGCTGATGATGGATGATGGATATTGGATGATAAATAATCGATGATGGATATTGGACGATGCAGTACGGATGACGGATGATAGATGATAGTTGTTGAATTATGGATGTTGGATGATTCATGGATGGTAACAATAACTCTAATGATACTGATTTGAAAGATTTAGCATCTCATCATTCAGCGCATGCAGTAGCCAAGTTTTAGGATGGTCTCCGTGTGAAAAGAGGCCTTTGCTCAGCAGTGGGCATTTATAGGCTGATGATGAGAAGAGTATAGTATATCACCTATTATATTATATTATGTATATTAATTAGCTCACCTATTGTGATCACATTCCTGGCTGTAACATCCAGGCATGTCGATTCCCCCATTGGGGTAGAAGTCTACGTCAGCTACCGGACTTAAATAGCCTAAGAGGCCTGCGTTCGTATGTATCGCTTCCGTGTACATTCCGTCTGTGGGTTTAAATCTGTCTTCGTTGGTCACCCAACCTGGAAATGCTGGGTCTAAAGCTGCAAGGATATTAAGAAATGTTAGAATTGTGTAATAGTTGGCACGAATGGGTCGGCTCGACCGGAGTGATACCACGGCCTCAAAGGGAACCGGCGTGAAACAACCACAGCGTTGTGTTTCGCCGTGTGAGTGAGGTTACCGGAAACCAAAAACTTACATTTTCTTATCAATAAATTACTAAAACCTTATATTCCCATAATCACCCCAATTTGTTAATCTCTAAATCCCTAATCCCCAAAAGGTCGGCAACGCAACTCGTAACCTGTCATCATTAGCCCTCATTATTTTTGACTACTAGAATTGTATAATAGTCGGCACGAATGGGTTGACTCGACCGGACTGATACCATGGCCTCAAAAGAAACCGACGTGAAATAACCACTGCGTTGTGTTTCGCCGTGTGAGTGAGGTTACCGGAAACCAAGAACTTACATTTCCTTATCAATAAATTACTAAAGCCTTCTATTACCATAATCCCCCCAATTCCTAAATCGCTAAATCCCTAATCCCCAAAAGTTCGGCAACGCACTCGTAACCTGTCATCAGTAGCCGTCATTATTTTGGACTAGTTAACATAAGGAAGGAAAATTAGTTAATTATTTTATTAGGACCAGAATTTTATTTCTCTGAAAGACGTTCTTGAAGGCTTAGATTATGTAATAATACCCAATAATATTTAATTTGCAGTCCAATTACATAAGCATGTTCAAAAGAAACTCGTCATTTTTCGAGTTCACGCTTCATAAGAATCCCAGTTTAGTTAGAAACTAGACGAGCTAATCTCGAAAACTGTCGAAACCTTATAAATGTATCAAATCTGAAAATATTAGTACAAATTGCTTACCAGTAATATATCCCACCCATCCGCCAAGGAGCCTCCCGACGATGCCCGCTTGATGGGCGCCCAGCCCGTGTCCTATAATATGGTAATCTTCCAATCGGGATCCACTCACATTATTCAACCACGCTAGAAACTTGGCCACTGCATGCGCTGAAAGATGAGATGCTAAATCTTTCAAATCAGAATAATTAGAGTTATTGTTACCATTCATCAATCATCCATCGTCATTTATCTGTCATCCATAACGCTTCATCATTCATCCATCATCCATGATCCATCATCCAGTATCCATTACCTATTGTGCACTATCCACCGTCCACCATCCATCATCCATCATCCCTCATAAATCATCATCATTCATCATTCATGAACCATCATCCATCGTTCATCATTCAAAACTCATAATCCGTCGTTCATTATCTACATCACCATAATCATCATCATCAGCCTATAAGTGCTCACAGCTTAGCAAGAATCTCTTCTCACAAGGAGAAGAACATTAATCACCACGCTTGCTCAAGCTGGATTGGCAGTTTCAAATTTATTATTAGACATTATAGGTCCAGGTTTCCTCACGATGTTTACCTTCACGGTATGTAAGTGGTGTCTAAATAATTATAGAAAGTACTTAAAACTCCGAAAAAGTCACATTGTTACTGGTCCATCATGTCTTCACCATCATCCATCATACAGCATCCTACATCACCTATCATCCATCATCGGTGAATCATCATCCATCATCCATCATACAGCATCCTACATCACCTATCATCCATCATTGGTGAATCATCATCCATCATCACATCATCCATCATCCATCATCGGTGAATCATCATCCATCATCCAACATCCAACATCCAACATCCATCATCCATCATCCATCATCCATCATTCATCATTCAATACCCATTATCCATCGTCTAACACCCATCATCCATCATCCGTCATCCATCATCCGTCATCCATCATCCATCATACATTATCCATCATCCATTATCCATCATACATCATCCATCATCCATCATCCATCATAGAATTACTTACCAGATATAGGAGTATTAAGTACAGCAACAGGATAATTGATCGTGCCTGACCCGGGACTCCAATCTACAGCAATTACGTTGGCGTCCTGTGCCTGTAGTATGGCTGAAAATTCAGTATTTGGATGTAGTGGTAAATATTGAGTATTACTTAGTAATCTATATAGCTAATATTATATAGCTGAAGAGTTTGTTTGTTTGTTTCAACGCGCTAATCTCAGGAATAGCTGGTTCGAATTGAAAATTATTATTGTGTTTGTTCTTACCTTTCATGGGACAACAGGGTCCCGGACCTTTGGAAGGCATACGAGGAGCCGAAGCCAACTCGCAGAGGCCCGTTGAACAGTTTTAATATAAATGTGATGAGACATTAGCCGGCAATTATCCCTGTATGCACCATAAAAGTGCACCCAAGGACAATCCCCGGTTGATGCAGGACTATTGTGCAAAATGGTAAAAGATTACATGGTTATGGGTGTGGGTGGCTATGGACTGGTAGATGATAACTATAGAAATACTATGGCCCCTGCCCCTGACCAATATTGTTACATACGGATAAACAGGCAGGGGGGACTGGCAAACTCAATTAATGGGACCCGGAAACGGCCGCTAGCATGTAGCGACACGGGGGCAACATACGTTGAGCTGCTTGGGGAAGGAGAGGCATCCAACGGCTATCAGAGCAATCCCGGAAGTACGGTCAAGACCCCTACCAGCACCTTACTAAGATACATCCTTCCCCGAGTCTCCTTCAACTCCTGTTGTGTTTATTAATAGACCATTTATTGAGGAAGGCCTTTAGGCTATAAAACATCACGCTACGATCTGTAGGAGCGAGCAGCTGGTGAAATCGCGTGAGAGTAGCAAGTACTGAATGAAGGTCTGGTTTTGGTGTCAGATATGCTTCTATGCCAACAATAAGGCATCGCGGCCTCGGCCTAGAGCAGGAGAAGGGACGGCGGAGTTTTTAGTCAGTAAGAGTCTGACACTCTTTTTGCCCCACCCTGAGAAGTCATTTGATAATTTTCACCTCACAAAAAAAGGTTCAATTCCCGCACGGACTCTTTGTGCGATCTACAAATCTGGCCCGCCCAGGGTGAGGCGGGAGGCTGTCAGACTCAGACTGACTGACTAAAAACCCCCGTTCCTTCTCATGCTCTGGGCCGAGGCCGCGGTGCCTCATTGCGCTTACCCCACAACCCCGGCTGAACAGCAGCCCTATAGGGCCCCGTCTGTGGTGGTCTATTGGCTCTTTGAGGCGCGCGCGGAACGCTACGCGTCACGGGAATCACACTTTTGAAACATTTTTCGACAGCCGCCGGTTGCCAAGCAACAAAAAGGACTCTTTAAGCTTACCTTGTACTAAAACAGTAACGAAATCGGAATTGACACTGTCCAGCCATCCATGTATAAGGACAATTGTTCTTTTACTAGCATTGTAGTTGGTCGTCTCCAACCAAATTTCATTGTTCGGCAGAAGCGGTTGACTTAGCGTTGGATTTTCTCTGTAAGAAAAAGTCATCATCATCAGCCTATAAGTGCCCATTGCTGAGCTCTCCCCTCTCATATGGAGAAGGTTTGAACATTAATCACCACGCTTGCTCAAGGTGGATTCGCGATTTAAAAAATTATAATTCGAAATGATAAGTCCAGGTTTCCTCACGATTTTTTTTTATTGGCAATAGATGGCGATTTTTTTTTATTGGCTTAATAGGTCGGCAAACTAGCAGACGGATTACCTGATGGTAAGCAATCAGCGCCGCCCATGGACACCCGTAACGGAGGAGTAACGAGTGCGTTGCCGACCTTTAAGGGATTAGGGTTTTGGAGATTTAGGGATTGGGAGGGATCGGGGGAGGGGAAGGATTGGGTCTCCGGTAACCTCACTCACACGGCGAAACACAACGCTGTGGTTGTTTCACGTCGGTATTCTGTGAGGCCGTGGTATCACTCCGGTCGAGCCGACCCATTCGTGCCGAAGCTTGGCTCTCCCACACGATGTTTTCCTTCACCGTGGGTGTCTAAATAAACTTAGAATATAAGAATATCGAACCCGCCTCCCCGGGCCACGGCACGTGTAAAAGAAAAGCAAAAACTTATTATCACTTAATAAACTATGTTAGTATGAAAAAACAGTTTTTCAATGCCTAACTCGAGGATTTTCACTTGTAGCATTTTACACCCAGAATCGAAACAGCAATTTGTAGATCACACAAAGAGTTTTTCCGTTCAGGAATTGAACCCACGGCACCTTGTTCGGTAGCCAGTTGTCTAGCCACTGCGTCAACATGCAGTCAAAGATGTACAATTGTACATACTTTATTTAAAACATTATACTTTATTTAAGTGTGGGAGAGCCATGCTTCGGCAAAAATGGGTCGGCTCGACCGGAGTGATACCACGGCCTCACAGAAAACCGGCGTGAAACAATCACATCGTTGTGTTTCGCCGTGTGAGTGAGGTTACCGAAGGCCCAATCCTTCCCCTCCCCCAATCCCTCTTCAATCCCTAAATCTCCTAATCCCTAAAAGGTCGGCAACGCACTCGTAACTCCTCCGATGCGGGTGTCCATGGGCGGCGATGATTGCTTACCATCAGGTAATCCGTCTGCCCGTTTGCCGACATATTACATAAACAAAAACAACATTATCAAACTGAAATTAAGCCCTTTTTTTGTTTTGGGCTGTATTACAGTATTACTCTGAGAAAAACAAAAACACTACACAAAAATATAAGCTTTGTCTTTCATTCGTGTTGGCTGACAATTTGATTTCAACGTTTTAAAAGTCCACCTAATTCGATTTAGGGTTGCTTTTTCAATGGTTAGATAAAAGTTACCTGGGGTATAATTATGATGTATAAAAAATGTATTATTAGTGAATTTTAGAACAAATATTTTTTTAAAAAGAGTAACGATGGAGTTTCTTGCTCGTTCTTCTCCATTCGAAATTACAATTTGGAACGAGCACCTAGCTTCACTGACGAACAGACTGACAGACTACTATTCTATTTTGACGTTTCAAAAGTACCTATTTATGGTTTGGTTGGAATAAATGATTTTCATTTGATTGATTTGATTTGATTTGATGTTGCCGCGTCAGATTGTTGTATAAGACAGTGACAGCATAAATTTTATTACTCAGATAACTTTTATCTAACCATTGAAAAATCAGCCTTTAGTGTAATGAATATTGATATTAACCACAAAATTGACGTTCAAGTCGACTTTGGTTTTGACTTTTACTTTAACGTTCACTTTCGACTTTGATTTTGACCTTTGACTTTTGACTTTCACTTTCGACTTTGATTTTGACCAAGTATCACTCTTTAGGCGTCTTACCTTGTAAACAGATGGTATGTATTCATCTCTTCAGGGTTATAAGTGGAGGCTTCATCCAAATCGCTGGCCCTGGTCCATAAGTCCATGAGCACATTATCGCTACTCTTTCTGTGATGTATTCGTAATCTGTTGGATTGTTTCGTTTCTGATCTCTTGTACCTGAATGAAATCGCTGTATAAAAAAAATTTCATTAATAATTATAATTGTATTGTATTTTTTTAAATATAATATTGAAATAAATTGTTTTGACTTTGACTTTGATCTTGACTTTAACTTTGGCTTTGGGTTTGGCTTTGACTTTCACTTTCACTTTCAATCTTTGACTTTGGGTAGGAGAAATGCATGTGCTGTTAAGATTAGGAGGGTATTAGGGATTTAAGGATTAAAGGTTTGGGAGGGGGGAGTAACTATCGTGAGGTACACCTAATTCTATTTTTTTTGTGATTGAATTTAAATAATACAAACTTTAATGTTTTGTTTAGAATTCCAAATTTAAACTTTGCACTCGAGTACCTTAGCTTCACTGACGAACAGACTGACAGACTAACTATTCTATTTTGACGTTTCAAAAGTGCTATTATGGTTTAGTTGCAATAAATGATTTTTGAATTTTGACTTTAGTATCATTGACATAGGAATGATTATTGACTACTTCTAGTGCTACTACTAAAAGCCTATTTTGTGTATGTATGGAATCCACGATTCGTTGTACAGAATTTGTCAAAATTATACTTTTCCTTACCTGTTCCAGTCGTGAGCAGAAGAATACACAAAAAAATGTGTTTAAACATTTTCTTTGCTTTTTACACACACAAAAGGAATAAAAACACTTATTTAGAACAAACACAAAACAAAATTATACATTTAAGATAGATTTTTATCAAAAACACACAGTTTTAGTAAACAAAATTATACAAGTATAATAATTTTTTGAAACACTATTTTGTCAATAAATTATCAATACCTAATTCGTATAATTTATTTAAAATTCAATTATTATTAATCAAAAGAAAATTAAATTATTTTTTACGTCTTTAAGAATGTTCAAAAATCAATTATATCTATATATAAAAAACACAGATAATAAAAACAAGAAAAAAAAAACACAAAAAATTCCGCGTACAAAAAACACTTTCAAAAATTGATTATAAAAATGACCTAAGGAACAAGACGAGAGGAACTGTGTTCCAAGTGGAAATAAATAAAAAAATCACAGCACAAGACCCCTTATATATCCCAGTAGTTCAAAAATATTATTTAGAAATAAATAATTATTGTTATTTCACGGACAAACAGAAAGACAATGGTTGTTTTTTTTCTTAATGTCTATAGATTTTTGTATTGACCGCCTTTCGTCCGAGATCTATAATTACGGAAAGTAAATAAATAATTCAAGAGATGACGCATTTTGGAAAAACATAATACGTCATATATATATTATGCGACAGCACGTCGAATAAAATTTGTTTGATTTTGAATCTTGTTCGAGTGGGAAGTGAGCGTCTTAAGTGACGGGGAAATTACATTATAGAATGCCACTTTTAACGTCATCTCATACTTTATCTATCAAAATGTTGCGGTCAATTTAGTTCAACTCGCAAGTGTAGCGCTAGTGTACTACTTCAGAGCACAGCGGATTCAGATTCGAAGTTTAGAATGAAGTCTTACAGAATCACAATGCAAGGCGGTCACCGTTTAGCAGCGGTAAATGTGGGAGAGCCAAGCTTCGGCACGAATAGGTCGGCTCGACCGGAGTAATACCTACAACGGCCTCACAGGAAACCGGCGTGAAACAACCACAGTGTTGTGTTTCGCCGCGTGAGAGAGGTTACCGGAGGCCCAAATTCTTCCCTTCCCTCTATCCCTTCCCGATCCTTATATCCGCAACCCCTATCCCCAAAAGGCCGGCAACGCACTCGTAACTCCTTTAGTGTTGCGGGTGTCCACGGGCGGCGCTGATTGCTTACCATCAGGTAATCCCACAATCAATAACCCACATCATTAATTTTTCCCTTTTTTCCGGCTCCTTCCCCTCCCTTTGGCGAAGAGCTTTTGTTCGCCCTCTCCCAAAGGTCTCCAGTCCTACTCTTCCGTCTCAATTCCGTCCAATATCCATACTTCCTTTCCTATCCAAAGTTCTTGAAGCCTGTGTCCATAAACAACTTTCCGATTTCATATACCGGAACTCGCTTATCAGCCCTCTTCAATCTGGTTTCAGACCAGGCCACAGTACTACTTCCGCCCTACTTAAAGTGACTGGCGATATTAGAGCTGGCCTCGAGGGTACTAGTGCCACAGTCCTGGTGCTAGTTGATTTCTCGAATGCGTTCAATATGGTCAGTCACGACATCCTTTTGGCCATCCTATCCCATCTTACAGTCTCTGGCGAGTCTCTGAAATGGTTCTCCTCTTATCTTCAGGAGCGTCAGCAGATGGTCAAGCATGGTGACACCACATCAAATTGGCGACAACTAAAAGCTGGCGTTCCTCAAGGCGGTATACTATCACCTCTTTTATTTTCTATCTTTATAAATTCTATTACTTCTAATCTTCAGTGTGCGCATCATCTGTACGCCGACGACTTGCAGCTATACTGTCAGGCTAACTACGATAATATCCCCGTTGCCATCTCAAAAATCAATAACGACTTAGCAGCAATTAATAACTGGTCGGCAAGATTTGGCATTGTGGTTAACCCCAATAAGTGTCAGGCGATTGTCATTGGGAGCTCTCGTTCTCTGAGTAGAGTGGACGTTGCATCTTTACCGGCTGTCCTTTTCGACGGTGCGATCATTCCATATAGTAGTGACGTCAAAGATCTCGGCTTACTTATTGATAGTAACTTAAACTGGCATGCACATGTCACCAGTGTGTGCAATAAGGTGACCGGTTCGTTGCGGGCACTTTATCGCGCCAAAAACCTGCTCCCGTCCATCACCAAGTCAATGCTGGTGCAGGCCTTGTTGTTTCCCATAATTGATTACGCTGATGTGTGTTATTATGACCTGAATGCAGATCTCCTCAATAAACTTGACCGACTTCTGAATAACTGCATTCGTTTCGTCTTCAACCTGCGTAAATATGATCATGTTTCTGCACATCGGCTGCAATTAAAGTGGTTGCCCATACGCCAGCGCAGGGAGCAAAGGACGCTAACCACTCTGTTCTCTTTCCTTGATTCTCCTTCTTCGCCAACTTATCTATCCCCTTACTTCCAATACACATGCGCAAACCACAGCAAGTATCTCCGTTCTTCTAATAACCGCCTTCTTCAATGTCCAACTCATCACACAAAATTTCTTCATTCTTCTTTTTTTATTCAATCTATTATTCTGTGGAATGCGCTCCCCCTCGATGTCAGGATGGTGTCGAATCGTTGGGCGTTCAAGCAAAAGGTTCGGGAGTTGCTTTTGAAGAGGTTGGCAGAGGTATCGTGATCATGACATCAAATAGCAAAATATGTATAATTTTAAGTAGTATATGTAATTATATTATTGCTGTATATGTAATATATAGTATGTATGTATATATATATAAGCATATGTATGTATATTTACAGTATATAATATGTATTTATAACGTCTCTGATGATGCTTGTTTTGTGCACCTTTATATTTATCTCTGCATCATCCAAAGGTTTGGCTGTCAGAGAATGCCCATGGCATTAAGCCCACCTTTGTACATTTGTTTTGTGCATAAAGATATTAAATAAATAAATAAATAATCCGCCTGCTCGTTTGCCGACTTATACCATAAAAAAAACCTATACTTAATACGACATTTCGTTTACGCCAACCTTGTTTTTTTGAGCATAGTAATTGCTCTGGCTACGCTTGTTTTTATGCTTATTACTGGGTTACCCCTGCATCACCTAAAGGTTTGACTGGTAAAGAATTTCCACCTAATGTACAACTTACTATATTTTTTGTGCATTATGCGTGATACATTAAAAAGTGTGAGAGGGCCATGTTTTACTACGAATGGGTCGGCTCGACCGGAGTGATACCACGGCCTCACAGAAAATCGGCGTGAAACAACCACAGCGTTATGTTTCGCCGTGTGAGTGAGGTTATTGCAGGCCCAATTCCTTCCCCCACCTTTAATCCCCAAACCCAAATCTACAAAAGGTCGGTAACACATTCCTTACTCTTTCGTTGCCGCGGGCGTCCATGGTCGGCGGTAATTGCTTACCATCAGGTAATTCATAGGCTCGTTTATCGACAGTTTATTGATAATCTATACTAATATTATAAAGAGGTAAAATTTGTAAGTTTGTATGTAGGGTAAAATTCTTTCACTGATAGATAGCTACAATGTTGCTGAGTGCTATAGGCTATAAAACATCAGCAAGAGCAGCGGGTATAACCGCGCGTGGTTATAAACAATAAATATACATCATAGGGTGAAAAAAACAACAAATTGTAAATTCAGATAAAAATATAAGTAATTTATTTATTTATGAGTATTTTTTTAATTATCCGACTGGATCAGATGAGGATTTTTGAGCTGTCTTCAATTGCTTTATCCACGAGAAAATGGTGGTGCTGGGTTCGTTTCCAAATAAAAGATACCGGATTGTCTGCGAAGAGAAATATTATGTAAGTATTGCAAGTAATATAAAACCTATTGAAGGATGTAACAAAAATGAATTGTGAAACTGATTGAAAAAGTGTAACCATGGAGTTTCTTGCTCGTTCTTCTCCATAGGAATGTAAACTTTGGAACGAGCAAATAGCTTCACTAGAGGACTGACCGACAGACTGATACTTTTTAACTTCTCATATATTTATTTTTTATTTGACGTCCAAAGGTGCCTAAAGTGGAAATTAATGTGAAATAAATGAATTGATTTTAAACTTTGACTTATAAAAGATTGATGGATTATGTACTAGTCTGGAGTGATACCACGGCCTCACACAATGCTGGCGTGAACCAACGCTTACGCTGTGTGCTACCGTATGAGTGAGATGACCAGCGCCACAAACCCTGAATCCTTAAATCCCCCTCTACTCTTAGGGGGGAGCGCAATAATGTATGCCGGCTCTGAGCAGGAGAAGTAACGGGGGGGGGGGGGGGCGGTTGGGGGTTAGTCAGTAAGAGTCTGACCTCGCTTCACCCTAGGCGGGAGAAGATTACAGATGTACAGTCAGGGGTCAAAAATGCAATTACAGTCTACCAATTTTAAAATTACTAAAATTTCTTTGTAGTAAAAGTTAAATGGTTCACAGCCAGTTTATTAAATAATTTAGATTCTACGCTATAAATTAAAGCAGTCCTCAACCATTGACTCAATTCTACAAAGATATTTTGGTCATTTTAAAATTGGTAGAGTGCAATTGCGTTTTTGACCCCTGACTGTACATATTTTCCCGTCAAGAAAACAAGGTAATACTGTGTCTGACTGATACTTTATGTTTCAGTTTCACACTTGTAATTAGGGTTGCCACCTTTTTTGCAGTTAATAAAGTACATTGATTATTATAGGTAAGAAAAAAAAAGTATATGGGATCAAGATAAAGTACAATTTATTTTTCTTTATTTTTATATTTCAAAACATATTTTTTAATGCATTTTGCAGTTTGCATTAAATAAGTATCTCTACTAAAACATCTTTACAGTCTTTATTAAATTCAGAGACGCTTTGTTTCTTTCATCTCGTCATCTCGCTGTTCATCACAGATTTTTCAAAATCCCAAAAAAAATCAATACATACAAAATAAAGTATTTTCGTGTACTTTATTGTTCTCATAAAGTATAGAGTACAATTATATGAAATAGAGTACAATACTTTATTATAAAGTACGGGTGGCAACCCTACTTGTAATAATAATTCTGATTGACCTGTTAGTCAAGTGGTCGTAATTATGACTGTCGAGTACAATATTTTAAAATTCCTCTATAGTGGAACAAAGCCTGATATTGTGCTCTGTTTATTACCAAATATTCCCTCCTTCCCTTTACATGGGGCATCGTTTCAATGAGCTCAAAAGATGTCTGGTGAAAGTGGCAAAGACACCCCTTGACCAGACCAGACCTCACCCTGTGCTAGAGGAGTCCTTTGATGAATTTCCCTTTACAAAAAACTGGACAAAAGCCAAGTGCTATAAAAAATTAACTCACCCAGTCTTTGGCACTAGTCCACCCATCCTCAATCTACCAAGAAGTACGCAGTTGCCAGTCATAGCTGTGAGGTAAGAGGCACAACGTCTGCCTGTGAATCCACCGGAGGTCAAGGACTCAGCTAGGTAGAAATATGACCTAAAAAAAGAAAGCAAGATTTAAATAAGTTTATCCAAACTCATCATCATCATCATCCTATAAGTGCCCACTGCTGAGCAAAGGCCTCTTCTAACACGGAGAAGGTTAGAGCATTAATCACCACGCTTGCTCAATGCGGGTTGACGATTTCAAACTTATAATTAGATATTATAAGTCCAGGTTTCCTCACGATGTTTACCTTCACCGAATGTCAGCGGTGTCTAAAATAATCATAGAAAGTACATATAACTCGGAAAAAGTCACATTGGTACTTGCCAGGTTTCGAACCCACATCACGCATGAGAAGCGGGCTCCTTAACCTTCGGGCAACCACGACATATCCAAACTAATATTATAAAGAAAGTTACTCTGTCTGTCTGTTTGTTTTTTCTTCACGCCTAAACTACTGAACTGAAATTTCTGGGAAATTTGGTACAGACATAGTTTGGAACTCGAGAAAGGACATAGGATAGTTTTTATACCGAAAATCTGCAGGATGTTACTATTCCACGCAAAGGAAGTCGCGGGCAAAAGCTGGTATGTACTTAAATAAGATTAAAGAAGAATTGATTGTTGGACAGCCATCTTTGGCATGATACCACGGCCTTTTAGAAAACCGTCGTGAAGCAACAATTACTCAAACGTTATATTTCGCCGTGTAAGTGAGGTTACTGGAGACCGAATCCTTCTCTATAAGTGTCCACTGCTGAGCAAAGGCCTCTTCTCATACAGTGAAGGTTAGAGCATTGATCACCACGCTTGCTCAATGCGGGTTGGCGATTTCAAACTTATATTGGTCGAGGTTTCCTCACGATGTTTACCTTCACCGTATGTCAGCGGTGTCTAAATAATCATAGAAAGTACATATAGCTTAGAAAAAGTCACATTGGTACTTGCCAGGTTTCGAACCCACATCACGCATAAGAAGCGGGCTCCTTAACCTCCGGGCAACCACGACATATCCAAACTAATATTATAAATTTGAAAGTAACTCTGTCTGTCTGTTTGTTTTTTCTTTACGCCTAAACTACTGAACCTATTTGTGTGAAATTTGGTACAGACATAGTTTGGAACTCGAGAAAGGACATAGGATAGTTTTTATACCGAAAATCTGCAGGATGTTACTATTCCACGCAAACGAAGTCGCGGGCAAAAGCTAGTACTTAAATAAGATTAAAGAAGAATCGATTGTTGGACAGCCATCTTTGGCATGATACCACGGCCTCTTAGAAAACCGGCGTGAAGCAATAATTGCGTTATGTTTCGCCGTGTGAGTGAGGTTACTGGAGACCCAATCCTTCTCTATAAGTGTCCACTGCTGAGCAAAGGCCTCTTCTCATACAGAGAAGGTTAGAGCATTGATCACCACGCTTGCTCAATGCGGGTTGGCGATTTCAAACTTATATAAGGTCCAGATTTCCTCACGATGTTTACCTTCACCGTATGTCAGTGGTGTCTAAATAATCATAGAAAGTACATATTACTCGAAAAAAGTCACATTGGTACTTGCCAGGTTTTGAACCCGCAGCCTCATGCATGAGAAGCGGGTTCGGTAACCTCCGAGCCACCACGACCAATCCTTTCCCCCATCTGAATCTTCTATCCTTATATCCCTAATAACCCACAATAGGTCGGCAACGCACTTGTAGCAACTCCTTTGGTATTACAGATTATCTTTGCGGATCCTCTTAACTGGGATCTCTACCTCGATTAGCTAGTGTGGAAATTTTGACATGCAGAGTAGAGAAATCCTTTATATAGGGAGAGAAATTGACATATAAAGCTTCTTCTTAAATTACTCTTCATTATTAAAAGCATCAAAATCCGTTGCGTAGTTTTGAAGATTTAAGCGTACATAGGGATATAGGGACAGAGAAAGTGACTTTGTTTCTATGTTGACGTGTAAAAGTGATGTTTTATGACCTGGGATCGTGTGGGTAAGAGACAGAGCTAGACAACTCGTAAATCTCTCTTTCCCACACTGAAGTAAGATTAAAACAATCTTACCTTGAACGTCATGGTTAGTCCCCTGTTTTATTGTTTCAGAGACACACTTTGAACGAGCCAATAGCTTCACTGAGAGGACTGACCGAGAAACTGACACTATATCTTAAAAATTTTGACGTTCAAAAGTGCCTGTAAGGGTCTAATTGGAATAAATGATTTTAGACTTTTGACTTTTTAGACTTTTGACTTTTAAGACTTTTGACTTTTTTGGCTTTTGACTTCTTTGACATTTGACTTTTTTGACTTCTTTGACTGTTGACTTTTTTAAGCGTAGATACAACCCTATATACGCCTAAATCTTTAAGACGAAGAAGACAGAGAAAGGATTTTTATGTAAAAATGCTTGTTTTATGACCAGTTAAATTGTTTACTTTAGACTTACCTAGCATGGTCGCACTCCTGAGAATCACACCCAGGCATGCCAACCCCGCCATTGGGGTAGAAGTCTACATGCCCTAGTGGCGTGATGTACCCGAGGACTCCAGCGTTCGTGTGTATGACTTCGGTGTACGCTCCATCAGTACTTCTGAACTTCTCACTGTGGGTGATCCAACCGGGGAAAGCTGCTTCCAATGCTGTGGAGACAGAAGGAAAAAATTTAGTACAATAGTAACTATATTATAGTATAAAAGTCCAGCACAATCCATACTATCTATACTGATTTTGGATGGATTGTTGTGTGTGTTGACGGTGTCGGGTATTCCGTGGTGTAAATAAAAGTTCGACTCACGTATCACCAGGTTTATTTGGCCGATCCGGCACACACGAGTTACAGAAGGCACAGTAGGACAGTTCAAGCACATACACAAGCACAGTACAGAGATAGTGGTAGAAATAGTCAATACTAATAATAAGAAAGAAGTAGAAAACAGAAATAGCGTAATTATCACAGCGTTAGGATAGCGGAAGAATTACAATAAATGCGCGTCTTAGCAATGTCTCGGCAAGACTGATTCCACAGGTGTGTGCGGGCGCATCGGCAAGCGATCATCAATAGTTAAGGATAGTTATAACTATATTGGTGATTAGTGGTGAGGGTCCAGTCGATAGTTTTTGTATTATCGACTATCGAAGGAAATTTTATCGACCAACTGGTAAGGAAGTATTATGTATTAGGTATTATACATAAGTATTGTGAACAAAATGTAAATATGTATATAAATGTGTGTAGGTATATGTACATAGTATATATTATTAACTGTAATTTTGTTAGTTTGTAAGTTTAGTTTTAAGATGTAAATAAATTAAATAATTTGTACAGTTACCTACACCACCCCCCTCCAGAGACCGTCAAGGGCGATAGAAGTCAGTAAATTTAACTCGCCTCCCAGAACGTGTCGTGTAACTTGGCGGCACTGTGAGTGGGGGCTCTCCCACCGTGTTAGATAAAATAAAGGCAGGCTTTAGTCGGTCGATGGATACTGTCACTTCTTTGTTTTTTACTAGTATCTTGAATACTTTGTCTCTTCGCGTGACAACCTTATATGGCCCAGAATAAGCAGGTTGAAGAGCACCTCGCAATGCATCTTCACGGAGGAAAACGTAATCGCAAGTGTCTAGCTCCTTATAAATAAATACCTTGGGATTGCAGTGCCGGGAAGCTGGGACCGGTCGCAGTTTCTTGGCGAAATTTCTGAGCCTTGCGGTAAATTCAGCCGTGTCAACTGTACCGTCGACAGTTGGCTCAAAAAACTCTCCAGGCAACCTTAGCGGCTCCCCGTACAATAGTTCCGCCGAAGAGGCTTGGAGGTCTTCTTTAAAGGCAGATCTTACGCCCAATAACACCCATGGTAAGGATTCTGTCCATCTGTCGTTTGCATGGCAGACGATCGCGGCCTTCAGCTGGCGGTGGAACCGTTCAACCAAACCGTTGCATGCTGGATGGTAGGCTGTCGTTCGCTTATGTTCGAATCCTGCTATCTTCGACAGGCATTGGAACAGGGACGATTCGAACTGGCGACCGCGATCAGTTACAATATCTGTCGGGCAACCAAAACGTGATATCCATATGGACAGCAAAGCTTTGGCCACCGTTTCCGCTGTAATATCTTGTATCGGTACTGCCTCTGGCCACCGTGTAAATCTATCCACGGCCGTTAAACAGTACCGATAACCTTGGGAAACTGGAAGAGGGCCTACCAGATCAATATGGATCTGTTTAAACCGTGCGCGCGGTAAGTTATAAGTGCCTAGAGGAGCAGTCACGTGACGGTTGACTTTCGTCCTCTGGCATGGTATACAAGCGCGTGCCCAGTTCCTACAGTCTTTTCGCACGCCTGGCCATACAAATCTCTCAGCTATTAACTTGGCCGACGCGTTGGCACCTGGGTGGCTTAAGGAGTGCAAACTATTAAATATTTGTTTGCGGAATGAATTAGGTACGTATGGTCTGAAAGCTGACGTGCTGACGTCGCAGTAAACGGGAATTCCGCTTCCAGGGACCGTGAATTTCTTGAGCTGCAGAGAAGAACCTTCGCTCAAGAGCTTGCAGAGTTCTGAGTCAGAAGTCTGAGCTTGAGCTAGCTTTTCGAGGTCTACAGGGTCTGCTAGCTCTTCAATTCGCGACAAGGTATCTGCAACCACATTATCCTTGCCAGAAATGTGGCGGATATCTGTCGTGAATTGCGAAATAAAATCTAAATGTCTGTACTGCCTGGGCGAACAGCTATTCTTCCGTTCATGGAAGGCAAAGCTAATAGGCTTATGGTCAGTATAGACTATAAAATGGCGAGCTTCTAGCATGTGTCTAAAATATTTAATGGCCTCATAAATTGCTAGAAGCTCCCTATCATATGGTGAGTACTTCACCTGTGATGGACTCAATTTCCTTGAAAAGAAACCTAGGGGCTGCCACGCTTCATTTTTATATTGCTGCAGGACCGCACCGATAGCCTTGTCTGAAGCATCTGTGACAACTGCAAGTTTAGCTGTGCAGTCCGGATGAGCAAGAAGAGTAGCGTTGGTCAGGCTTTCTTTACAGGCTTCGAAAGCAGCGAGTGTGTCACCTGTCAAAGAAATTGGTTGTGAGCCTTTGACGGAGCCTGTTAATAAGGCGTGAAGTGGGCCTTGAATTTCGGCTGCATTAGGAAGGAATCTCCTATAAAAATTGAGCATGCCTAAGAAACCTCTAAGCTGACGGACGTTGGTTGGCGGGGGGAAGTCTTTGATGGCCTGGACTTTGGAGTCAAGTGGCCTGGTACCGTATTCGGTAATACGGTAGCCTAGAAATGTGACCTCCTCCATACCGAAAACGCATTTCGAGGTGTTCACCAACATACCATAATCCTTCAGCCTGTTAAATACCTGTCGTAAATGGTCCTCGTGTTCCTCTGGGCTTTTAGAAAACACGAGAAAATCGTCCAGGTAACAATACACGAAATCTAATCCCCTCGTCATTTCATCTACGAACCGTTGAAAGGTTTGGCCCGCATTCCTAAGACCGAAAGTCATAAATGGAAATTCGAATAGCCCAAATGGGGTTGTTATGGCGGTCTTAGGTATATCATCGGGACTGACAGGTATCTGATTATATGCTTTCTCTAAATCGAGTGTACTGAAGACTTTACATCCAGTTATACTGTGGGTAAAGTCGTGTATGTGTTTAATCGGATATCTGTCAGGAACGGTACGGGCATTCAACTTACGGTAATCGCCGCATGGACGCCAGCCATTATTCTTCTTGGGCGCCAGGTGTAGCGGTGACGCCCATGGACTCTCAGAAGGTCTAGCTGTACCAAGGGTCAGCATAGACTGGAACTCTTTTTGGGCGATCTTGAGCTTATCCGGCGCTAAACGACGAGGTGAAGAGTAAACTGGGGGGCCTGGTGTCGTGCGTATGTGGTGGACAGTATTGTGTGATGTGCAATGTGGCTTACAGGCTGGTCGAGTAATTTCCGGAAACTCGCTGAGAATCTTGTGGTATTGTGTCTCGCCAGTCAAGACTTTGACGGATGCTATGTCACTACATCTAACTACTTTGGCTGCGGAGGAAACAGAAGTACTACTATCTAACAGGCGTTTATTACGGCAATCTACAATAAGACAGTAGTAATTTAAAAAATCAACGCCTATGATAGGCTTAGTAACGTCTGCTACTACGAAACGCCAACTAAACACTCTACGCAAGCCAAAATCTAAATTAAAGTAAACATAACCGTAAGTCGAGATGGTAGAACCATTTGCAGCACACAAATTATAGTCCGTCTTGGCACGTCGATCACGAAGGTGGGACCGGGGGAAGACACAGAGGTCGCTTCCTGTATCGACGAGGAACTGCGTCTTCGAAGTCCGGTCTGTGATGAACAGGCGACCAGTAGGAGTTTCAGGGCAGTCAGCTGTCGCCATTATCGACCGCCCCTGGCGTTTCCCGATTTGTAGTCGCAGGGGGTTACGCATTTGCTGGCCTTTTCTCCGAATTTACCGTGGTACCAGCACAGTGGAAACTTCCTGTAATTCGACTCTGAGCGTGTCGACCTGGATGCTGATCTATGGTGCGGCGACCTCGTAGATCGCGTATGGGATCTGCTCTTCCTGCCTGCACTGAGTTGTTGGACCTGCCTCCGAAGCTCGGCGACTTCTCTGACGAGAACATCCAGGGCAGAGTTGGGACTGGCTGCG